>CM062058.1:0-1363747 GCA_030954485.1 Citrullus mucosospermus
CAATAGTAATCAACCTAGTACGAGAGGAACCGTTGATTCGCACAATGGTCATCGCGCTTGGTTGAAAAAGCCAGTGGCGCGAATACCGTGCGCTGGATTATGACTGAACGCCTCTAAGTCAGAATCGGGCTAGAAGCGACGCATGCGCATCGCTCGATTGCCGACCCGCAGTAGGGGCCTTCCGGCCCCCAAAGGCACGTGTCGTTGGATAAGCCTCGTGACGGTGGAGTTGCGGGGGCGCCGCCTTGAAATTAATTCCCACCGAGCGGCGGGTAGAATCCTTTGCAGACGACTTAAATACGCGACAGGGTATTGTAAGTGGCAGAGTGGCCTTGCTGCCACGATCACTGGATTCAGCCCTTCGTCGCTCCGATTCGTCCCTCCCCACACAAAACTCATTTATTTCTTTCAAGGCAATAGAGGTTATTGCATAGTAGAAGAAAAAGAAAGATAAGTGTTTGTGAGTGGATGTGCAGCCATCTGATAAAAGGGTAGGTGCATGGGTGTCGAGTTGGCCAATGACGAAAAACTCTGTGGTTGGTTGCCGGAGTCCATGGATTGGAGCTTGTGTGCTTGCCAGGGCCCAGGCCGAGGCTGCACATGGGCACCCAAGTGCATGCAAAACCTCTTAGAGGTTAGTGACTAGCTCGTGAGCGTATGCCACAGCCTAGAGGATTCCTCTCCACGCCCACGCCCACGCCCACGCCCACGCCCACGCCCATCCTTTTAAAACATAGAGGTTAGTGCACTGGCTCCACGCAATGAACGACAACCATCACCCTTGCGCGCCCCCCCCACCCACCACCCCTGCGTGCGTCCCATGCCCACCAAGCACCTGTGTGCGTGTCCATGCCACCTCGCAAGCATCCCGTGCCCACCCCACACGCCCCCCGTGCCCACCCACCATGCCCACCATGTGCGCCCATGCCCAGTAGCCCCACCCTGCCCGCCCACCTTGCCCACCCTAGCTGCCTGGGCGCCTGCCATGCCCACAGCGCCCTGGGCGCCTACCATGCCCACCCTAGGCGCCTGCCATGCCCACCTTGTGCTCTTGCCATGCCCACCATGTGTGCCTGCAATGCCCAGCCTGCACGCTTGCCATGCCTACAAGCAAGCCTGCGCGCTGTATACATTAGCAAGTCATGCCACCTGTGCACCTGCCATGCCACCCTGTGCACCTGCCATTGCCACCCTATGCGCTTGCCATGCTGCAAGCAAGCCTAAGCTCTTAAATATTGATAAGCACTGAAAAGTGCTATTTATTCTCTCAAATTAAGGAGTTTTATATTAGATTTCACTTGTTTGCTAGTGATTTTCAGGTTGAAACCAGGAAAATTAGAAGAAACGACTGAAAGATCAAAATCGAGCAGAATATGGAGAAAAAGTGCTGAAAAAAGCATCCTTGCTTGAAACGCATGATGCGCCGCGGCGCTGAGGCAGAAACACATCAGCATGGACGCAGAGCAGCAATGCGGCGCTGGGAAGGCACTGCTTCGACACATACTTGGTGAACGCAAGACAGCGCCGCGGCGCTAAAACCCGAGAGCAACTTATTTTTGGCCGCAAACCCTAGCGCCGCGGTGCCAGCGTTAATTAAAACGAAAAGTTTGTATGTTAGGTCAAATTTTGGGCAGCCAAACTCTATAAATTTAGGGGTTTTAGCAGCCAAAAGGAGAGGGGAAAGAGATCAAGAAGATCAAGAAAGTTGCAGAATAAGAGAACGATCCGAAAAGGTGAGAATTAAGCTAGAATTCCAAGAGTGAGTTAGCCGCAAGGAAGAGGAAAAGAGTTCGAGATAGTTTTGGTGCCCTTCGAAGTCCGACGCGAGAGCCAAGTAGTTCGTGACGGTGCTGCCTCAATCAAGAACCTCTTTTCAGTAGAGTTTCCCTATTCTTTACACTCTTTCTTTGATTCTTTTTGATCAATATGTTGCTTTACGCTATGAGTGGCTAAACTCTTTGGTTTTAGGGTTTTTGATGAATTGTTTGTAAACTCATGGTAATTTTGTAAACTCATGGTTTTGTTCAAATAAATATGCTTTTCATTGTTATTGTGTTTAATTCTTGAAGATGGCCACCTTCACATGTTAGATTAGATGTATGAATCGAGAGATTATATGTTTAATTTGATCTATAACAATGAATCGTTGTTAATCTATCACGAGAGTAGTTAGGTTTACAATGAAAGTTGCTAAAGACTAGTTTTAATGCCATGTAATTTTGTATTGGTTTTAAGAGATGAACTATCAATCAAGTTGCATGAGAAAGAGTTGTGTTTGAGAGAAGATAACTTGGAATTAAGTTTCTAGACTTAGGCATAAGAATTAAATCCATGAAATCCATAATTTTGCATGATGAAACAAACAAGGATTTGAAACCCTAGAACTCTCTTTGACTCTTGCAATTCTCCCTTTGATATTTTCTTGCTTGATTTTTCTTTTTCCCAAAAACAAAGTTGAATTCCAATCCTCAAATAAAATTGAGGAAATTCTAGAATAGCTAAATAACTTAAACCTTCCCAATTGGATCTCTAGTGGAAACGATACTCGGACTTAACCGTTTTATATTATAACTTGACCCGTACACTTGCGGTTAACACACAAAAGTGCCATATCAAGCATTAGCAAGCCATGTCCACCCTATGCGCTTGCCATGCCTACATTGCTCGGATTTTTTTGAATTTTTTAGGAACTTATAAACATAAAACAATGATGTCCAACAAATAAATGAAATTATTGCCCACTATAGCAAATTTATTGAAGTTATTTAACATTTAATATCAATCTATTTATAAAGCAATATTTGTTTGTTGAATAGTTATGGAAGTTTCTTCATAGACTAATTTGAATGTCCCAACAATAGATCAATCAAGTTCACAACATGAAACAATGTAACTAAGACTTGGGACAACCACCATGTATGTACCATGACACCCACCTTCTGTGTGTCATGACACCCACCTTCGGTGTGTCATGACACCAACCACCCATGAAATGTGAAATCTATCTTCCAATGTTCGGATTGCCTTGAATTTTTTTTTACAAACTAAGAAACATAAACAAATGATGCCCACAAGAAATCAGAATTTATTTCCACCTTAGGTATTTTTTAATTTATTTTAATATTTAATAATAAAAAATTCATAAAAAATTATTGGTTACTTGAAAAATTGTGAAACTTGTTTTATAGACACATTTGAATGTCCCAAACATATCCCAATCATTTCCATGTCAAAAAGAAATCTAAAAATTGATATTTTTTAGCGAGTGACCGTTCGGCATATATCATATACAAGCCTGTCACGCGATCCCCAATTTGTTGAATACTGATAGGGGGCATGAGATTAATGCTAGCCCCTAGATCACACAACGCTTTTCCTATGTAAACCCCTCCAATGGAACAAGGAATGGTGAAGCTCCCTGGATCTTTCATCTTTGTGGGGACGCGTTCACGGACCATGTCATTGCACTCTTGCGTTAGAGCTATGGTCTCATATTCACCCATTCCTCTCTTTTTGGACAGTATGTCCTTGAGGAATTTAGCATATGTGGGCATTTGTTCCAACGCTTCCACCAGCGGGATGTTGATGTGCAGCTGTTTAAGTACATCCAAGAAGCGTTTGAACTGCCTCTCATTATTTTTCTTCCTTCTTAACCGCTATGGGTAAGGAGGTGTTTGCAGCTCGGCTGACACGCATGTTGATGCATCTTTCCCTAATAAACTTCTTTGCATGTCAGCTTGTTTTTGTTGTGTTGAATGGTCAGATTCAATGGTGGGGTTCGAAAGGTGAATTGTTGGTTGAGAGTTCTCTGGTTGGTTTGCGTGATTCTCAGTCTCGTTAGTTAGAGTTTTCTTCCTTGGGCAGGGAAGTTCATTCATGGCTCTTCCACTTCGCAGTGTCACAGCTTGACACTGTTCTTTTCTTGAACTGCTCGTACCGCGTGGGGCTTCAGTGTTGCTCGAAAGAGATTCTTTCTACCGCGTCTTAAGTTCTCCAACGATCTGGCCAATCTGAAGCTCTAAATTCCTGATGGACGACACCTGAGTTTGCATCAAGGCGTCGTTCTTCTGCATGTATTCCTTCAGAAAAGCTTCCATGGATGATGATGGACTAGGCGCTGATTGATGTGGATTTTGCCTCTGTTGTCCATGGGGGAATCCAGATGATCCACCCCTTTCGTGCGTGGGCACACCTTGCTGCTCAGGCTGGCGATTACCACCCCATGAGAAATTTGGATGATTCCTCCAACCAGGGTTGTAGGTATTGGAATACGGGTTGTTCCGTATAAAGTATACAGATTGAGGGTTCTGTGGACATACCTCATACCTATGCGGTTCCCTGCATCCAACGCATCCTGCAACGTTCAGTTGATTCACTGCGTTAACTTGGCCGCCGCCTCCTGTATTTGACTGATTCAGGGCCATAGTCTGCAACAGGTTAGTCATGGCGGTGACTTGAACTTGTAATGCAGCAACACTATTATGCTCTAGTGCTCCTGACGCATTGTTTTGCCTGCGGCCAGATCGGCTATATCCATGGTCCTCCCAATCCTCATGGTTTCTTGATATTCTATCGAGAATGTCCTTGGCCTCGGTATAAGTTTTATCAAGTAGTCCTCCCGCTGCAGTGATAACTTGTAGAAATACAAGTTATGATAGCCTTTTTCTTAGATAAAATAGAGATTAAATAGAGAAGCATGCGGCAAGTTATGTTAATTTTTATTAGAAATCTTCCTTTGCGTTATACTCTTGTATTTTTAGGAAGATAAATGATTTTACCACTTTTTGAGCCTAAAACGCATGTTTTGACACAGGAATGCAGACGATGCGTTGATGACTTCTAAACGCAGGACGACGCGTTAGCAATCTGTTCTTCATGGACACATGATCTGAACGGAACGCGAACAACCTGACGATGCGTTAACAACTATTCAACGCATGACTATGCGTTAGCAACCTACGACGCGTTGACATCGGACAAACTATCCATGGACGTATAGACGACCATCAATGCAAGGCACCGAGAATCAAATCAGAATCTTGAGAGATTGTCGAATGATTGACGAACATGATTTGTGGCTAAAGTGGTGGATATTAATTGACCCGAGAATCAAGCAATTAGGCGAGATGGACGCATGATATCAATCTCGCTGCCAATCAAGCAGATTTGCCATTAATTGCGAACGCATCATCTATAAAAGGGCAGCTCTGCGAGATGAGAAAGGGTTGTTGATTCTCGGAAGAACTCCATAAGTGACAGCAGAGTTCTTTCAGACTTCAATCGGAGACGAATAGCTCGAGAGAGAAGAGTCTTTCCTCCGCCGGACCACTTCACAGCAGAACCTCACGCTTCCATCCGGGCGACTCAAGACATTAACGTCTTTCCTGCTTTCTTTCTTAGTTTTTCTTTCTTGATTTTAGATTTGTGTCAAGACATTGAGTTTATCTAAAGTTGTATTCCGTTTCATCAATATATATATCTTCCATGTCTACTCATTTCTCTATACTTTCCGCTTTTTACTTTCAAACCATGGGTAACTAATCACTCAAGGGTCTACGGTTGCGTTAGCATCTAATTAAGAACCATAGTGTAACTATTTCATCTTGTCAATTGCGATCTTAATCCGATGCTTATGTCCATCTGACAAATCGATATAAGTAGTAATAATCAAACTGCTCGAGAGGGTAAGTGATTGTGGAACTCAATTGACAAGGACCAAGAAGTGTTACCTGTCTATAGCAATAACCTTGGTTCTTAACACTCTCCTATGCGTTATAGACATATAATGCATAGCGGCTGACAACCGGGAGAAGAGTCGCAAGTATGAATAGAATACTACCATGCGTTTCCGATGTTAGATGTTAACCAACCCGAACCCTTTCTTTACCTATTCACTCACATCTTTAGCTGACTTTGCTGTGTCGCATGCTTTCCATCTCTCACATTTTAGTCTAGTGTACATACAATCGCTTTCCTTAGATTAAAACAAACACTCTCAACTATTTCTTGGTTACCACTGCAACGCATGAAATCCATCTAAATACTGAATCAACATAATCCCTGTGTTCGACCTCGGACTCACCGAGAAAACCTACTCGTTTGCTTATATTTTAGTCTAGTGTACATACAATCACTTTCCTTAGATTAAAAACAAACACTCTCAACTATTTCTTGGTTACCACTGCAACGCATGAAATCCATCTAAATACTGAAACAACATAATCCTAGTGTTCGACCTCGGACTCACCGAGAAAACCTACTCCTTTACTTATACTTGGGTAAAGGATAGGAAAACTTGACAAGATCACCAACGCATAGTGTAAGACGCATAGCATGTTCAACGCATGATATGTAAAACGCATCATCATATCTTAATCTGCACCTTGCGTTTGTACAATTCCATTTCCAAAATAATTACACAACATGCGGTAGCATTTGCAGCGGTTTGAGATGCTTCGGTCAAACCATCATAGAATATCTACATTTGAACACAGTTAGGGAAACCATTATGTGGACAGTTTCTTACCAATCTCTTAAATCTTGCCCAAGCATCGCTTAGGGTTTCTCTGTCTTTTTGTTGAAAGTTGGCGATATCTCTTCTTCTTCGAGCATTCTCCGTCGGTGGGAAAAACTTTTTCATAAACTTCTCTATCGTTTGGTTCCAGGTGGTGATCTCACCTGGTTCCAAAGAATATGCCCACTGTCTCGCCTCATCTCTGAGGGGGAATGGGAACAGCATCAACCGGATGTCATCTGAAAGGTTCTCTTGATCTCAGGGTCAGAAATGAACGTAGGATGTTCTTTGTTCATAAACTGTCAGGTACGTCTTCGGCTAAACGCTCTGTACGGCCCAAGATTGAGATTTTCTGCACAGATCAAGAAATATTTCAAAACCTAATTTATTAATTTAAATCCCCGGCAACGGCGCCAAAAACTTGTTATTGGATTTCTATTTTCGATTTAAATTGAGTTTCATAGCTTGTTGCACAAAAATAGATATTATAATTTCCGTACAAGGATGCATTGAGAATTACTCAAGTGTGATCATGATTAAGCAAGTTTTCCTATAAAAAGCCCAAGTATAAGCTTTTATAGGTTTCCTGGTGAGTCCAGGGTCGAACGCAGGGATTTGTAATAACTAAGCGTTGAGATTAGATGCATGACTATGCGGTGAACTATACATGTAATATGTGCATGAGTTGGTTGTATGTATCTAAAACTATACATAAAGAATGAATAAAATTTCCTACAACTAACAATGAGGTGGACGCGGCGATGGTTAGTCAAATGTCATTTAGTGTCAGATAGCATGCGTTGAGAATGAATGGAACCATGCGATAAAAGTAGAGTTAACGCAGCTAGTTGTTACTTAAGTATATCTATGTATAATTATATACCTACAAACTGAGTTTGTGAATCCATCTCTCGATGTTTCGATGCCATATTAATCTTATCTCTAAGACGCATGGTAAGTTTGCGTTAGCAAAAGATGAACTACATCTCTGCACCTCATCTAGTCCTGATAAATGCTAAAGATTAACCATCCACTCTCTCAAGCTAGACAGTTGTGCTTGCTACTTTTGTTTGTCAGACAAAGTTATGCAAGCTAATGATATGCATTAATCAAGATGTAACATACTTAATATTGCTTAAGAAAAACAAACTTCTAACATCTAACTCATTTAGCATTCAAACAACATGGTGTAAGGTATTTAATATGGAAATAGATGAAAGATAATCGTCAATCAAACTCATATTAAGAAAATAAACCATTCTCTTGAATGTCATTAACAAAACATAAGTAAGAAGAAGGGAAACGGAGATAAAACAGAAATGGAAGTCGTCAAGCCGTCACTGGCAACGTCTTGCTTCATGGAAGCTTGAGATGGTTGCTATCTGATACATAAATTTCATAGGGTAAAGATTCTCACTCACTGGGAGACGACTCTAAAAATTTTCAGAATCCTTCTCTCAGGAGCTTGAAATGGAGGCTGGTTATAGTGAGGGAGGATTTGTGCAGAGCTTTCGCCTCTTGAACTCGTTTCTCCTCTCTTTTTCCCTTTTCCCCTTCTTGAATGGAGAAGCTTTAGGCTATTTATAGGCGTTGAAAAGTTGAAACTCATGATAACCTGACACCTTTGCATTAAATTCTCTGCCCTGCTGCGTAGACTTTTCACATTGTCGGCCCATTGGTTCTGCCATGATCTGATAACGTGTTGTCCTTTTGCATAATGACATGACAGCTTTTTGCCCAGCGTCTGTATCTACTTTTTCTCAACACATGGTCTCAACGCATAGTCTCGACGCATGGGTTTCCAGTTGTTCTCGCAGCAGCTTCGTCTCTAGTACTTAGGTTATTTGCGCTTCTTTTCTTCTTAACCCTGCGTTAAGAACAGAAAAACTCATAATTTTTCAGGTATTTTCTTTTGTAAATAGTGCCAACGCATGGTAATACATTTTACATAATTCAACTACCAAAATCATGCGTTTAGCTCTAAAGTTACTCTAATTAATTCAAATAGTGACTATAATAACTTGTATTTCTACAAGTTATCAACATGCTTTCTAAAAACTTGTGGAAAATAGATAAATCATGCTTTTTATGACATTAAACCAAATAACACAGTAGTCATAATTAATATTTAGCAAATCATCATCAAATCACATTTTATAAAAAATCACAACTAGACATTATAAATAGAATCCTTTTAAGAAAATGAGTGTCACTAACGATCCGAGCCTGTTCCTCGGGGTTTACAGGTTTTCTAATCTCAATGTGACCTGAAATATCATTTACGAGCCATTAGATCCTCTCCTTGAAATCCTTACACACATTATTTAATTAACTTCCATCCACATTGTCCATATCAAGCTTATTTTCCACATTTTCCATCATTTCCACCACTTTATGGATTATTTTGCAAAATTCTCAAAATTTCCAAAAATATCCAAAAATTAGCTTAGAATTCATATTTGCCAATTTTAAAGGCAATTATTCAAGAAAATATCAATTAGAGTCCAAAAATGTCCAAAATTACCCAAGATGGTCGTAGGCACCCTCGGTAGGCAGCAGGTGGACAAGAGGGTGCTGGCAGGGGTGTGGTGGCAAGTGTCACACCCCCTCCCGGATTATCCTCCATAACCCAAAAGGAGATGTGAAGACAGCAACCTTGACTCTTTTGTAAGGTTCACTGCCCAACCTCACCATCCGCTTACTCTTGACAAACCTCGACTTCGATCGGCAACGGGAACTGTCATGCTACCTGAAAATGGAAAACATATGAAAGCATGAGCTAACAGCTCAGTGAGTAATAGTTTCTGAAAAACATTATACTTTAGCTGTAAAACTGATTTATCTCGTATAAAAGATTTCACTGAAAATCAGTTTATAACATGGTCACTTCTTGGTTATATCATGTAAATATATCTACTTGGAATAAATAATATAAATCTCATTCATTTCAATTCCTTTTTCCTTAGTTGAGGCGGAGCAGTGCTCCACGCTCCTCAACGTCGATTACCCTTATCTGTGTGAAGCATCTCAATGCATAAGTGTCATATATATATATTCATTCTTCTATGTGCATAAGCATACTATTGCTCGGGCTGCCCATATGCCTTCCTTCTATCCTTGAGCATTGGGTCCCATTCTATTTTCCGGTTACCCATTTGCTTTCATCTAGTCCTTGAGCAATGGGTACCCTTCGTAACTCGGGCTACCCTCAATGCCTTCTACGAGTCCTTGAGCATTGGGGTCCCTTTTCCAAGCTTTATAAAACACTATACATATTTTGGAAACATTGTATTAACAGCACATAACTTAACTGTTTCTCAAGTTACAAGTAAAACGCATACATATGTTACTGAACGCGTACTCTTATCTTCTATAAACAACATATTCATGTATTCTTTATATAACAACGCATGCTCTATTTCATTTGAAACCATGTAATCATATTCATTAAGTTTTTTTTATAAAACGCAGGTGTTACTCACCTCTACTTGCCAAAGAATACTTCTTCTTCCTTTCCTCTATTTCCTCTTCCTGTGTTTTTGGACGCAGCGTTCAAATCTCAGAAACGCAAAGCTCCACTTCCTTTGTCAGCTCGGTTGAACGCATCCCGACTCTTCTTACTTCTCCTTCGGATGCGTTGTCTTCTCTTGGACGCAAGGTCCATCATGGACGTATCTTCTAGCTTTGGACGCTGCGTTCACCTTCTTTCTTGGCCGCATCCTCCTACCACAGACGTCCTTCTTACCTTCTTCTCTTTTTCTCTCCAGAATTCTCTTTTCAGAGTCATCAGTCGCTCCTTTTCCCTCAAAGTTCTATTTATAAGGAGCTTGCCATCCAACTCCTTCTCTCCTTTTGCCACTTGTTTGCCACATGCCACGCTACATGCTTAATTAACCATGCATTAAACCAAGTGTCACCTTGCATGAAACACTTGACATGCCTTCAACACCTCCTACTAATAAGGTGTCAACTCTATACAAAGCCACCTGGCCTTTATAAGCTGATCTTATGCGTCCAACATTCCCAATGAACAACTTTTATTCAATACAACGCCTTCATGCGTTAGTTGAATTTCCCTTAAGCTTTGAGCTTCACTGCTCACTTTTCTAACTCTTAGCCAACTATACTACTGTCTTTGACGCATAGAGATAATTTTGTCTTCAACGCATAGGGACCTTAACGCATAACAACCTTGCCAACGCATGGTAAGCCAAGTACGATCCTTTCCCCCGCCAACGCGGCAACTGCTTCAGCTCACAACACCATTTGTGATTTCACCTTTAGCGCATAACCGCACTATTACAAACCAGTGGTTACATATGCCACTAAGCTTCAATGACAAATGTGCAATACTATGCGTTTATACCTCATCGCATCATACCATGCGTCCAACTCTCAAATTCATAACGAATAAATCCTTCTCCATTTCTTCCTCTATGCGTTTCACATCTTTCCCTTCTCGGTTTACTTCCATGTGTCCACCCCTACCATGCGTTACCTAGTCCTGACCATGCGTCCAACATGGTCTTTTACCTCATTTCTTCATAGACTCTTCAACGCTTCGTTTTCTTAAAAAGTAGGGTGTGACAGCAAGGGCATGGGGGGCTGGGCTCTGGCGTCAGGCGTGGGCTCTACTCTGGGCAGACTCCAGCTGACTTCGGCCAACACTCTCCTGTTTTCAACCCGATTTTTAGAGCTCCAAAACACCTTTTCCTTTCAAATAAAATTCAAATAAAAATTATGAGGCTCAAGGGTAACCTCTTAGCTGACTTACCAAGAAAATTGAGCTCTGAAAACCTTCCCGAGCACCCTTGAAAAATTCCTCAAAGCTAACTCGTCTGGTTTGCTCAGTTTCTGCTACAATATTCAGTATTTTCAAGATTTCTCAAGCTTCCCGACCAAAATCACTCCGGCAGCCCTAGGTTGGATTCATAAATCGCAGAGCTTTCTCTAGTCCAAAATGACAAAAATGGCACGAGTGAATCGGGAGACCTGACATTGTAATTGAGCTGCTTGCTTAGAGTTCGAGCTGCTACCCAGTCCAACCAATTAACTTTGGTCACACACCTATTTGCTTCAACGTGGCTTCTTCTCTTTTCTTCTCAATCTAGGCATCCAAATTAAATATAACATCCCTTTAAATAATCATTTTAATTTAATTTAGTATTTAATTCTTAATTTTTCATTTCCCCTAAATTATTTCCAACTTGTTGACCTTTGACTTGAAATTTTCCTTCAACACTTAGCAAAATTTTTCCTCCTAAGTCCAGCCACACTTCCTTGTTCAACTACACCCTTATCTCCATCTCTTTTATTCCTTAGTAAAAGTAAATGGAAGAAGAAAGTAATCATAGTTACTTAAACATGCACTTTAATTCCATCTACCTTCCTACTTATTCAAACCAACCCTAGCCAACCTTTAATCATGATTTTTATCTTCTGTTAAAGCAAAGGAAAATAGAGATTAGGGCTGACACTTTTTATGGTGGATCTTATTTTGACAAAAAAAGGGAAATATTTTTTCAGAAAATTCTTTCCTTATTTGGCCATGGTTTTTAAAGGAGAATAGTGGCCTTTGTTGAGGATTGCCACATTTGTCTATTGTTTGTTAGAGTTTTGAGATTGACTTATTTAATGCAAGGTGTTATGGTTCTGGCCGTTTACACGATGTCACAGAAGTTGTCTCCGCTATTGTTGTAACATCGGCTATTTTTGCTGTCTTGGCTTTCCTTATTTGGAAAATTTACCAGATTTTATTTTCTAGATTTTTTCCTTCTTTATGGCCTGCCTAATTCCTTTTGGGGATGTTTTCCTTTTCCAAAGAAATTATTTATTGAAGGTTTTGGATCCTTGCTATGGTTGGCCGTCATTATTGAATATTTTGAAGAATTGTTGTTCTGGGGTCCGACCACATCTTTGTTCTTGGTAAGAAAGAGAGTTTTTGTTTTGAGTGGTCGATTTGTGTAACATAGTGATTTAATCTTTGCTCACTTTATTTCGCTATGTGTACCCATTGTTTGAATCTTTTAAGAATGTGAAGATTATTTCTATCTTAGGGGAGCTTAAGGCATCGTTGAAGAAAAGGGATTCTCAGTCTTAAGGGGAGCCTAAGACTTCATTCATCGAGAATGATTTCTCAAGTCTTAGGGGAGCCTAAGGTGTTACAAATTGAGAAGAGAGTTCTCAAGACTTAGAGGGACCTAAGTTCTCATGTGAAGGGAGTTCATTAAGTCACGAGAAAGATAATCAACCTGAGAGGAGTCTCACACATTGTCGAGAACCTAAGTGTTCATCACTAATATTATCAATCTTGGGGGGAGCCTAAGTACAATAGAGAGAGTCTCATATCTAGGGGGAGCCTAGGTGTTTAGCAAGTTAAGCTTTGTAAGAGTTAATGTTTAAACTTTACCGATAAGTACTTTGTTGTAAACGCCTTAACTATCAATATGAGTGGATTATCTTTCCTAAGCACATTGTCCCCAGATGTAGGTAGTTATCACCGAACTGGGTTACCAACTCTTGTGTGCAATCTCTCTTTTAATTGTTATTAATTTGGTGGTTGTTACAAGTGATTGTCAATGCTTTCTGTTTAACATTCGTATTCGAGTGACGAGTCTTTTGATAACATTTTCAATGATGAAGGCAAATGGAATTTGACAAGATTGAACGAAGTGTTTTGTGAAAAAGATATTGATATTATTCGATCTATTCCTATATTGCAAAACAATGTGTTAGGAATCTAGTTAAGTTGATATGGCACTATTCGAAAGAAAAAGAACAATTTTGACCTTGAATTTGTCTAGTCCTATCAATTTGGACCCTAAACTTTCAATTTCATCAATTTTGATTTGTATAAGTGTTGAACCCTCTATAAAATTTGACCAATGTACAAATTAATCATGGAGTAGCATTTCCAAAATTCATAAATTACAAATAATAATAATAATAATAATAATAATAATAATAAAAACTCGAATGTTGTTTTGCTCTAAAAAAAAACTATCAATTTATCAATTTCACATATTTTACAATTTATTAAATGCATAAGGGCAAACTCTTTTAATGCTAAATGGAGTGAAGACTTATTAGGAGGGTTAAAATTGCAACACTTTTAAAGTTTAAGGTTAAAATTTCAACATTTATATATAAGTTTAGGGTCAAATTTTGATAAAATTGAAAGTTTAGTTTAAATTGATATAACTTGACAAGTTCGGAGTCAAAATTGATATTTTCTTTAAATTTAAGATGTGTTTAATGATTATTATGTTTTCGAATGAAAATCAAGGATATATTATATGCAGTTTTGAAAATTAAATGACCTATTAGACATAAATGGAAGTTTCATGACCTTCTAAAAGCTTTCTAAAGCTAAGGATTGGTTAGGCAAAATGTTGAAAATTTAAGAACCAAACCTTATAATTTAGGGCAAAATACATTTTAGGCTTGATCTTTAAGGTTTGAGTTTGATGTGTATTTGGTCTTTAAATCATAATAGTAGTCTAATTAGCATGTAATCGTCATGTCACTTTTCGTTAGTCACAAGTGGGTTCACAAACCATTCACAACATTTTTTCAAATCAAAGGACTAAAAATGTCAAATTTGAAACTTCAAGCTAGCACCAAATAAACACAACTCCAAACTTCATGGAAAGCGAAGGTGCATTTTGGATCCACTATTGCCAATAACAACGTAATTTTGGACTAATTAGCTACTGAAAAAAGTTGTATATGCATATAAATATATACCAATACTATCAACTTTTAGGAGAAATTTAAAAGAGCATGGGTTGCAATATTTGAAATTATTTTATATATTATGTTTATAATATGTAAACAATAATATATCCTTTAATTGGCCCAAACCCTTTTCAATGAATATTTAAATTTAAAAAGATTTAAAAAAATAAAATAAAACATAGTATGTGTAAACTAAGGAAATAAAGATAGTAATGAGTAATAATGTATAGGTGAGTTAGAAGGAAAGAAAGAGAAATTGTGCATAGAAGAAAAGAAAGAAAATGATTACAAGTGTACTTGTTGGTTTCTAAAGGTTTGAGGTACTTGAATTAGAAGTTTGAGTGTTATGAATGTTGTTGTTGAGTTGACAAAGCTGCAAAGTAAATCGATGTTGCATGGTTCGAAACTCATCCTCAACAAATCGAAAATGTTCCCAATCTTTCTTAATTGCCTCGACAATAGAAGCTGACAAGCATTCCACCGGAAATCCTAATTCTTCAACAACATAATCTTTCAAATATTGCTCATTATTATCTCTCATCACTTTTGTCTTTGCCCAGTACCACCCTTCATTCCTATCACCTCCCCATATTCTCTCTGATAATTCCAAAACTCTGACCCTGATCTCATTATTCCAATCCAAATCATCATCCTTTGAATCTAAATATTGTTTTCTCAAACAATATATCATGTAACACAATTGATTCTCTGACACTTGAACACTTAACATTTTGTTCACATACATGTAGAATTGACAAGTGTAATAATTAGCATTCTTATTTTGGCTTGAAAATTCCAACAGCTTCTCAAGGACAATTAATTCATCCTTCTTACTCCATCGGAATGAATCTTTTTGCCTCACCGTCTTCTTCAACTCACCACAACTGGGTGCTTCATAATTTTTGTGATTCATCATCCCTTGCTTCTTCTTCTTCTTCTTCTTCTTCTTCTTCTTCTTCTTCTTCTTCGACTCACCGGGAGCAGGGTGGTCGTGAATGGTGGCGGCGGCAGAGAGTATGGTCAAAACAAAACCTCCTAAATTTGTAGTGTGTACAAAATACACAATTATGGAATGGAGATGTAATTAAGGAAAGTAACTAAGTATGGGATTAGCCTAAACAGAGGATCTAAATTCCTAATTTACAGCTTAATTACCAATCATTGTGAGTTTTGTTTGAAATCACTTCACAAGGAATATGGGCATATGGATGTGGTGTGAACGGGAAACAGCATGCAGAGACCGATGTACAAAACTCGCCTTCGCCTTTTTTTTATTCTGTATATTAATTACTAATATGAAATGAATCAATATATAATAAATATAATCTTCTCTATTTTGTATATAATCCTAATATTATGACGGAATGAATGCAAGAGTGGGGCGCAAATTGTAATCTTCCACTGATTTGGACATTCCTCATAACACTTTCCATTTTCAATCTAATTTCATCTTTTACTTTAATCTCTCCCAAAAATAATTATAAACAAAATCCTGGAAAAAGAAAATATAAGAAAATAATTATAATCACTTCAAAGTCTGACACTTTTAAACGGGTACTTCTCTTCTCCCACAAATCTAATCTAATCGTGACAAGAGTCTGACATTTAAATAGAGACAAAAGTATTACCTCTTTTACCTAATTTTTTTTTCAAACTATCCCATTTACCTAATTTTTTTTTTTTTTAAAGTACCATTTTTTTTTAATTAACCTGCCTCTCTGTCATTTTTCCCGTAAAATTTTGATCGAAACTTTACAGGAAAAGTGACAACGAGCTTCCATTCCTTTTATTCATGTGACTTGAATTCCTGGTAAGTTCTCCTCTTCGTTCTTTCCTTCCTAACCTTCCTATTTTCCCGTAAAATTATTTTTATTTAAGATTTTAAAATTAAAATAATAATTCCTAGTAAGTTTCTGTCAATTTTCCAGTAAAAATGATAACACGAAAACAGTTTATTCTTTTTAATTAATAATTCAAACTTATATTAAAAAAATAAATTTTTGAAAAAAAATGGCAGAATGTTGTCAAAACTTCTCTTTTTCGTTCAGTTTGACCAATCTGACCGTGACAGAGAATGTGACATTCAAATAAAGACAAAAGACTACCCCTTTTACCTAATTTTTTTTTTCAAACTATCCCTTTTCCTATTTTTTTTTTAAAAAGTACCACTTTTCCTAATTTTTATAGAGTAATTGATAATGAGAAGTATTATAAGTCCATATCAATAAAAATTATAAAGTGATTAATTAAATATCAATCACTTTATAAAAATATGGAACCAAATATGATCCTGATATATAACACTTTTGCAAATTTAATTATAATAATTAAATAATTTAGTTCAAAACATTATTCTAGAAGTCAATCTCCAAAACATTCCTTTAGGTCATTGAAAATTATTTAAAATGATTATATGAAAATCACGTTTAACAAATCACCTATTTTCATTAAAAAAAAAAAAAAAAATCACTTAATAATAAATTGATTTTGCTAAAGTCGCTATTTCTCATAATGCTCCTAAACATACTCTAATCTAAGGAAAGTTGTGAAATTATCTTACTTAATAAAATTGAGAAATCAAGAATGTTTGACTCAGGTCCAACGAGTATTCAAATGTATTCTTTGAAAATTTCGGTTAGTTGGTCGGGTTTGTGCTTTCCGACCACTCCGATTGACCGATCATGGAATTTTTATATACAAAAAAAATCGACAACGACTGAATTTTCTCTTAACTGATTGACCAATGTTGGTTTCAGTTGATTTTTTATTTTGGTTTGTTCACCCCTAATAAACTTGTTAAGAATATAAATTTTGAAATGCCATTTAATAAAACAAAAACCATAAATGGACTACTTTCCATATCAATAAAACGAAAATTTTATTTATTTATTTATTTTTAAAAAAATCAATTATGTTACATTTCGGATATTTTGGTATTACCTTAAGAGGGTTTTTTTCTTTTTCTTTTTTTTTTTTTTTTTTTAAATTTCTTAAATGTAAGAATAATAATTAAGATTATCTTAGACAAAATTAAAATTAATATCACCCAAAATAGAGGGGTATTTAAGGTTGGTATTAATTACCTAAAAAGAAGGATAAGAAAAAAAAATATTTATTTTATCCTTAACCCTCCCTTCTTAAGCCGCACTGCCACCTTGGTTCTCCAATTTGGTTACTTGTGGCAAGAATGAAGAAAGACAGAAGAATATATTAGGATCCACAGTTTCATCTCGTTTCCCGTTCCAAATCCCGTCCATCTTCAAAATTTGTAAGTAAGAATATCCAAATATATATGTTGTGTGGATGCATTATATGCTATTTGTAAATAAAAAAAAGGATTAACGTTTTAGTTCGGAATATGTATTAGTTTTGTTCTGTTTCAGTCGTGTGAAAGAAATCATGTTATTATGTACAAGTCCCTATTGATTATAAGTGGTATAATTTTGGTAGTTGCAATGCATGTGTTGTAGGAGTTCAAGAATGTCGGGCTCAGACAGATCAGATAAAGAGTACAAAATAGAGTCGGATGTGGAAAGTAGTGAAGAATATTCAGAATATTGTAGGTCAAAAAGAAGAAGGAAAGCACAAAGAAGAAGAAAAAAGAGATCATCATCAGGTGGAGTATTGGAATGGGAGGAAGATGATGAAATCACTGTGTTGAAACAACTCTACGAATTCTCAGCTGGGAGCTGCAAGGGTTTGTATTCAAAGGCATTTTATGAACATGTGAAGCCAAAATTAATGAACAGAGAAGTGACGATGAGTGAAATGAGCAGCAAAATTGGTGGATTCAAAAACCAATATTTGGAGTGGAGAAGGAAAGGCAATAGTAATAATCATGAATTGAAATTGTTAGGGCCTCACCGACTCCAAGTGTTTGTGTTATCGAACAGAATATGGGGAGATTATGATGAGGGAATGAAGCATTTGGAAGGGTTTAGGGAGTTTCTTGAAGAGCTGGAGATCGATATCAATTGTTTGATGCCTTCATGTTTGGAATATCTTAAGAAAGAGTGGGAAGTTCAAATGCTTATGTACATTCAGCTTTTGTCAATCAAGTCCAACTTTGATGCTAAGCTTAGGGAATTGATCTTGTATGTCAAATCTGATTCACCTACCTAACCCTTCAAACTATATATATATTCCCCATCTCTACTTCATCATGTATTTTGTTGCTCTTACTTGTTTTTCGAAATTGAAATCAAAAGAATGCATACGTTGCATCTTGGTTGTCTGATGCCTTCATTCTTATATATATATACACACTGCATCTTTCTTGAATTTGATTTTTTTAAGCATAAAATCCATCATATTGTTAGGGTGTTGTCCTAGGGCACGGCCGAGCAACATTAATAAAATCTTATAAGTCTCAAGAATTTAAATTGAGAAATACAAGATAACGTATTGGATTAAATCAGCCAAGAAGATGGTAAATAATATACTTAAGAATTAAGAAACAAATTAAAGGGTACTCTACTTTTTTAAGTAGTAGCCACGTTTGTTGGTTGTGGAGTAGGTGCTGGAGATAAATTCCCATCAAGGAGGGTACATTCTGTTTTTTGTTTAAAGAAAAGAGCTTCGACAAAAAAAAATGTGTAAGAATTCTAAGAAAAAGAAAAGGAAGGGAAAATGACCAAAATCTCAAGTTTTAAACAATATGCGTTTGTTTCATAAGTTTTAAAAATGTATTTTTTTTAATCTCAAGTTTAAGTTTTTAAAATATATCATTTAAGTTATTTTAAAAATAGATTTAAAATGTTCTTCAAATATTTTTTCTTTAATTTTTTAAAAATAATTATATAATATTTAAAATTAGAAAAAAATAATTTTAGTGAGGAAATGGTTTTTAAAAATTATTATTCTAATTTAAAATGTCATATAATTATTTAAAACAATAATACAATTTTATTTGAGGGAATTCTTAAATCTATTTTTAAAAATTCAAATAGTGAAAAGATATATTTTAAAAATATAGGGACCAAATAACCCAATTTTTATAAATTTGAGGATTAAAAAGTTACTTTTTAAAACTTCTAGACTAAATCCACTTGAGGTTAAAACTTGGGAATGGAAAGATTTTCTCAAAAAAAAAAAAGAGAGAATTAAGAATTGCCCATAATATATTTCTATTCGGTAAGATAAAATAAGCAAAGTCATAATAAGCAAATATGCAGGACACATCCTTGACCGATTTAATTAGGTGTATTTTCCATAATATATTTCTATTTTCTAAGAGAATTTAGTGACAATTACAATTGTAAGACTTTTCAAAATTGTTTTTTTTTTTTTTTCCGCATTTCTTATGATGAGTGCATTATATTATATATATTCAAATGGGATTACCGTTTTTAGTCATCCATTCACAATTTCTCCAAATTGTGAGAAGAGGTAGTTGGCAGGTGATTTAGAAAGTGCCACGTTGCTGAAGGGAGAGAAGACGTTGAAGTAAATTTTGTTTTCCCTTTTCAATTCAATTCTGAATGAAGAAAACAAATGAAGGCAAATGAAGGCAATCACGCATGCGTAATTTCAAAATTACAAAGATATATGAAGAAGAAGATGATGAAAAGACGATGACGTACGTGGTTGGGTCGTGGTGACCTTACATCCTCTTTCAAGCTTTATACGCTTTCCTTTTAGAAGAATTATTCATTACCATATAGAAGAAGGAAAATAAAGTAAATTTTTAAAAAATGTGAAAAAAAGAAAGAAAGATGAGGATATTAGGCGTGGAAAATAAATGTTTAAGGGTTTTGATTAGGGTCCAGTATATATAAAAATGAATTTGAATGGTAATAGCCGTTAGGTTTGAAAAAATTAATTAATATAAGTAGAGAGGAGAAGAAAGAAAGAAAAGTAGATAGGGTTAGGGAATGAAGATGATTCATTTGAATTTGGGAGTGTGTAGTGATTTCGATCTTGAGAGAGCAGTTTGTAACCATGGGCAATTTATGATGCCACCAAACCAATGGATTCCTTCTTCTAAAACTCTCCAACGTCCACTTCGTCTCTCTAATTCAAACTCTTCTGTATTTGTCTCTATCAACCAAACTTCATCTTTTCTTCTCACCATTCAAATCCACTCTTCTGCTGCTCTCTCTCCCCAAGATCAACAAACTATATTGGTATGCTGAATTATTACATTATTTTATAATTTTTTAGATTCTAATTAATTAATTAACTCCTACGTATTTATGTAGGATCAAGTGGTTCGGATGCTTAGGCTTACGGAGAAAGATGAGGATGAGTTGAGGAAATTTCAAAGTTTGCATCCCAAAGCCAAACAGATGGGATTTGGTCGGCTTTTTCGGTCTCCCACTGTTTTTGAAGATGCACTCAAGTCCATCCTTCTATGCAATACCACGTAATTAATTAATTGATTAATGAATATATAATATTATTAGCTACATGAAAATTATATATATTATTAATATATGCATATGCATGGGATGAGTTGACAGGTGGAAAAGGACACTGGCCATGGCTGGACAGCTGTGTGAGCTCCAAGCCAGAATGAGCAGCCAAAATAGGAAGAGAAAAAGGAAATTAATTGGGAATTTTCCAAATGCAGAAGAAGTTTGTAGAATGGGCGTTGAATTGTTGAAGAAGCATAATCTTGGTTACAGAGCTGGTTTCATCATTAACTTTGCTCAACGCGTTCAAAATGCCTCAATTGATCTCCAAAATCCTAATAATTTCCCTAAAATCAAAGGCTTCGGACCTTTTGCAACCGCTAATCTATTCATGTGCCTCGGATTTTATCGTCAACTTCCTATTGATACTGAAACTATAAGGCACATAAAACAGGTTTCATTTTTTTTACAAAAAATAAATTATGTATATTCCTAAATTTAATTCCCTCTTTCATTATAACATTATTAATTATTTGAATTTACAAGGTACATGGAAGACAATTTTGCAACAATAAGACAGTACGGGAAGATGTCAAACAAATTTACGACAAGTATGCTCCATTCCAGTGCTTGGCCTATTGGTACGTCAATCAATTTTTTTTTTCTTTTTTTTTTTTTTTTTAAGCCTAAAATATTTGCTTTAAATGCTTTATTTTGGTTTTAATTATTTTTATTTTAATTTCAGGTTGGAGCTTGTGGAATATTACGAGAGCAAATTCGGGAAGCTAAGTGAACTGAGCTCCCTTGATTATCACAAGATCAGTGGCGCCACCCTCAACCTTTGATTTTAATCATTTATCTTTTTTCTTATTATTACAACTATTTCAATTTTAGATACCTTTTAGTTTTAATTAATTCAATTAATTTGTAACACTTTCAGTTTTCATTTATAATAATTATGTAGTATTCATTATTAACAACAAATACCAAACCATACTAAATTTGAGGTGCATATTATAAATATTGAGTAGAAACATATTTAGATACATATACACAATAATGGAATGAAGATGTAAAGGAAAGTAACTAAGTATGGAATTAGCCTAAACAGAAGATCTAAATTCCTAATTTACAGCTTAATTGGGATGTATATATGGTAACACTAATTACCAATCCTTCTTCTTGCCTTTTGCCTTTTTCATTCTTCGTATGATATACTATTAGTAATATGGAATGAATCAATATATAATATAATCTTCTCTAATTATTATTATTTTGTATATAATCTTAATATTACGACGGAATGAATGGAAGAGTAGGGCGGAATTTATATATGGATAATGCATCGGTGATCATGCGCAAAATTTGACCTTCATCTCTCTCCTTTCATATCTAAGATAAAACCTTCTATATTAACCTTTGATTTTGACGTCCTCCTAGCACTTCCCAATTTAATCTAATTTCATATTTTATTTTTATTTCTCCCAAAAATTATTATAAAAAAATCCTGAAAAAAAGAAAAGATGTGAAAATAATTATTATAATTGTTGTAAAATTAGGAGTAAAACGATGCACAACGAGAACACAAATATAAAGAAAATATAATATAATATAAATAAAATAAATAACAAAAGTGAAATTATGAAAATAGGAAATTTTTCCATCTTTCTTTGAATTCTAACCAATGTGTGTTTCTATAGAATCCACCAAAAATGCCATTAACTTCTGTGTTTACTTATGTTTCCACTTCTATCTGTTAAAAGTCATATTTCCAGCCCGAATTAGAACTTCTTTCCTTTTACAAACTTGTAAATAAATGTGTTTTCTAGCTTATTTCAAAATTTCAGAGCTTAACTTCTCTTTGTTTGATAGATATTCTCAATTACTTTGCGCTGCTCCAGATCACTCAGAAAATCCGTATCAGTCGCTTCCACCTAAGATTTAACATATTTCTCTTCATATTCAGCTCAACCATCCTTCACAAGAGTTGTTAAGAATTGAGTTAGATTACTAACCTCAAATTTTCAGCCCTAAGCTCGATCTCTACAGCTCACTATGCTCTAGATACCAGACCCTGCTCAGGTTGCACAACAGCAACTAAACCTTCTGTTCCAGCTTTTATTACACCACAAAACCGACCAGAATTCTACACGAGTTTGCCCTAGACTCCTTCTTCTACCTCTCTTCGTTGCTCAGCTGAAAGATGGAGTCGGTTGAAGCTTTTGAAAATGGATAAAATGATCAAAAACTCAGCTTTCACACTTAAACGGGCTGCCGACTTACTTCCACTTGCCGACTTACTTCCACTTTCTCTTTTTTATTTTATTTTATTTTCAAATAAACAAGTAACTCCTTCAATATATGCACGCAACCCCCTTGGCAGACTTGGACATCTAGCTTGGACGCATTGTCACACCCCATCCCAGATACTCTTTATACCTAGGAGTGAGTGTGAAACCGCACTCTCTATATACCATATTAAAACTAAATGCCAGTTTAATCTCAAATAGAAACACCATTACTATTAAGACATTCGATAACATACAACCTTTCGTCAAGTATTCTATATATATGTATGTAATACAAAACGATTCTCCCAGCACTCATAAGGAACATGTACATTACAAAATATGGACATAAACTGAATATTTACAACTATCCCAGAGGTCTGCTTCAAGGTAGGTCCAGACGAGATACTCTGTAGGCTAGGCGTCCCGGACACGCTCGCTACCTGAAACGACAATCAAACAAACAAATTGAGTGAGCCTAAAACTCAGTGAGTGACTAAATTCATTCAACCATTACTAACAATCATGAGCTAGTATAACCATTAGTAACCACTACAAATCACATATCAAAAAGTTTCTAAACTTCTTATGCCATAAATCACACCCTTATCAACAACCTTACTGTTCCATGGCAAATATCTAACCCTTGCTGTGACAAAGCACAACTTATCTCATTCACATTCCAGTACAAATTTCTCATTTCTAATCACATATAAATGTCTAATCATTATGTTTCACGGGTTTGCAAACTATCGAGTGCCTTCACATTCTGTCCATCAGCACTGAGTTCAATTATGTAAACATTACCATGTGCCTTCACACGAAGTCCCTCAGCACTGGTAACTAGTCAAATCTCCGCTCAAGTGCCTTTACTCTAGGTCCCTCAGCACTAGCTAACATATGATGAATTTCTACAAGCTTTCACTCAAGGTCCCTCAGCTTTGAAATCCATTCCGTCAAACTATTTAAGTGCTTTCACGCGTGATCCCTCAGCACTGAGTATCATGTTCATATTCACTTAGGCCTTCACCATAAGGTCCCTCAGCCATGTTTACATATAGACAATATATCTAGTTTCTTTTAAACTTACCAACACAACATAATCACTTCAAATACTACACAGTACCATAACTTCTTACTCATCCATAGCCAAATAATTAAACTAAAAGTAAGCACAAGATATAGTAGGAAGTCACTCACTACTTGTCTCGACTCTAAGTGGATTATATGCCTTCCGAGCTCTTCCTGGCCTGAAAATACACATTTTTCTCTTCAGTTTTCCTTAGTCTTTCTTTTTCCTTACACTCATTAATATACATAACTTCACAGACAGACTAAAGACTACTAGCGAAACTTCATTACATAATATTGCACTAGCGATACCGGGTTGAACGTAACTAGCGAGACTACCTGAGGAGCGACACCCAGCGAGACTTCAGCGAGAATTGTGAGACGCAAAGCCCCTCTTGTGTTGCAGCGACACTTGTTTCGCTGCCCCGTCTCTCGCTCTCTCAGCGATACTACCATTGTAGCAGAACAGTTCTCTTCTTCCGTTCTTCTTCTTTCTTCAACCTGCTAAATATCACATTCTGGCCAATTTCAGAACTTACTTCCTTCTACAAACTTATAAAGACATAAGTCCTTCATCTTACCTCAAAATTTCATAATATCCTCTCCGTTTAGGATATATCCTTCAACAACTCCGAATTGCTCCTAATCATCCGGCAATTCAGCTCCAATCTCTTCTACCTGGAGTTTCACACACACATTTACTCAAATTCAACTCAAATACCCTTCATGAAACTTGCTAAAAGTCGAGTTAACCTTACTAACCTCAGAACTTCGGCCCTAACCTCCGTTTCCTCAGTTTGTACTTCCCCTAAAACTGAACGTTACTCTGATTGAGTAACACCAGCTGAGTCCCCTGCTCCAGCTCAAGTTTCCTCCACGGAAACGACAAGAATTCCACTCCAAATCAACATGGTACATCTTCTTCTACCTCCCTCCATTGTTTAGCTTCGAAAGGGAATCAACTCGAGCTCTGAAATGTGATCCAAAACAATTGAATTCTCGGTCCACTTATATATATACCACTGACTTAAACTCCATTTCGTCTCTATACAATAATCTAATCAACGCATACCTTCTACGTTTGGCTTAAGCAACGCATAGCCTCTGTTTTGTGTGTTACTATTTCAAAACTCCCTCGCCAGATGGTTGACAAACGCATTGTTCTCTCGGCCAACCTTCTTTGCACCAACGCATACCCCCTTTCAACGCATGGTAGTGTTCATCGCATAGTGGTCTTCATCACAAATTGGCTCTCAACGCCTCGTGGCCTTCAACTTTCAACGTCTTGCAGCCTTCAATGCGTTTATCGCAAAATAACCTTCGATGCAGGGTGGCTCTCCACGCCTCATGACCTCAACACCTCATGGCCTCAACGCCTAACAATCTTCCCTTACCTCTACGTCTACGCCAAACTGCCTCTGTCAAGGCATGTTACCACCAACGCATAGCTGATGCTTAGCCATTTTTCTACCCTCATTCACATTTCAGCCAACTATTCCTACCAAAACACCCATCTCCTGGTCTCTTCTTATCTTGCCTTCTCACAAGGTCAAGTACGGGGCTTACACGCATAGCACCATGCGTCAGTCCCATAGGCCCTCTTGGACGCATGCCTCACCAATGCATCCTCCTTACTATCCTCAACAAACGCATAGCCACTTGCCCAACGCACCAATCATCACCCATGCTCACCCTCATGGACGCATGCCTCACCAAGCCAACGCAGCAATGCCCTCATGCTTGGGGCTCGGCTACCCAAAGTCTTCACCTATCCCACCTTCTTGCCAGCCACACACACACCACTCATGCTAAAGGCTCTTGGCCATCTCTCTCTCAACCACCCGCCTACTTTGCTTGCCATCTTTCAAAGATAAAAGTAGGGCTTACAAGTCACAATGACCCAAATCTTTTTTTTTTTTCTCAAATTGTTATAGTTGATGGCCAAAAAATGTCAAGAAATGTGGATTCTTTATGGCTAAAAAACGTCAATAAAAACACATAGTAGTACATTTATCTTGATGCCCAAAAAACGTCAATAAAAAGGGTTTTCTTGATGGTTATTTACAAATACTTGATGGACAAAAAATATCAATATTAATCTACTTCGACGTTCAAAAAGTATCAACAAAAGTATCTATCTTGATGGTCAGGCTCCAATTCTTGATGACCAAAAAACATCAACCTAACCTATTTTGATGGCCATGACCATCAAGATAAGGGTTTGTGTTGACGGTTTTTGGCCATCAAGAAAACGATCTTTCTTGATGGTCAAGCTCCAATACTTGATGGGCAAAAACATCAACAAACCCTATCTTGATGGCCAAAATCATCCAGATAGGGCTTGTGTTGATATTTTTTGGTCATCAAGAAAACGACCTTTCTTGATGGACGGGCTTTCTTGATGGTTTTCGGCCATCAAAATATGTCTTTCTTGATTTTTTTTTTTTTTTGGCCATCAACAAAAGCTAAATTTCTAGTAGTGCTATAAAATCCACCAAAACTGCCATTATTTATAGGTAATTCGGCAAGTAGTAGGTAGAATAATTTGGACACTAATGTTGTGTATTTACAAGATACATGACTTTTGGACTACATAAGACACATGACCTTTGGACACTAAGCATGTGCAGCTAAGTTACACATATTTTGTAATATTTATAATACTCCTCCTTAGATGCCCATTCTATATATGAAATATGTTTCATTAAAACCTTACTAGGAAAAAAATCCAATGAAAAAAAAAATCCTAGGGAAGGAAAAAAGAAAAAAGTACATATTTCATATAATCCTACAAGAATAGAATATTTTACTCCCTCTCATGGAAACATCACTTGAGATCTCTGAATCACCACATTCCAATGTTGTGCACCTGTTTTTCAAAGGTTGCGGTTGGTAATGATTTTGTAAATAAGCCTGCCATGCTATCCTTCAAACAAATTTGTTGTACAATGATGTCATCATTTTCTTCAAGATCATGAGTGTAGACAAGTTTTGGTGAAATATGTTTTGCTCTATCTCTTTTAATATATCCTCCTTCGATTTAGGCTATACATGTTGTCTTGTCTTTTTATAATATCATTGGAAGATTTTTATGAGGAGACAAGCTACATGTTCCACAAATGTGTTGTGTCATTGATCTTAGCTTAGCCATACACATTATTCTGCTAGCTTCGTGAATTGCCAGAATTTTAGCATGATTTTAGGAAGGGGCCGTTATGGTCTGTTTTTACTGATTGTCACGATATAACAGTTCCTCCATATGTGAATAGATAACCTATTTGAGATCTAGCTTTGTGTGGATCAGATAAATATCCAGAATCTGCATAACCAACTAAATCAACATTTGATTTATTTGAATAAAACAAACTCATATCCATCGTTCCTCAAAGATAGTGTAGTAGATGCTTAATTCCATTTTAATGTCTTTTTGTTGGAAAAGAACTATATCTTTGAGATCAGGGTATCATCAGCTAAAGGTTCAAGAGTCAGATGTACCTAATTATTTCAACCTAATCACCTAGGTAAGTCGATCTTAATCTTGAGCTAACTATGAATTATTGTTTGTCTGAGATTATCCTTTAATTTGCATGGGTGAGAGTGGCTCAAGTTCCCCGACTCAATATGTCCCTCATTTTAAGGATAAGACCAGATAGATAGTTGGGAACATAGTTCTGCAAGATGGAATTCACTCCTACCTTATTTAAGGTCAGTAAAGAAGTTGTTCCCTTAAGTACTGATTCCGGTTCTTGAACAAGGAGCCTTACCCTCTCATTGGCCCGAGAGGGACTCGATTTGTTGGTTGGATGACAAACCAATTGTTTATTAGAGGATCAATAGGACTTAAGGACTAAAAGGTAATTATAGGGGTAAAACGGTAATCTTGACCCAGTTGTAATTATGAACAACTTGTGAAGGATTGACTTATTAATTATGGTTATCACAAGTGGACAGAAATATATCTACAGTGAGGAGAGTGCAGCTACTGGGCTATAGTGGAGTGTCTCGATAGTTAACGAATGTTAATTAACTTGGTTAAAGAGTTTAGCCGGTTAATTTCGGATCGTTGGAGCTCATGATCTGTAGGTCTATTAGGTCCCCTTGTTAGCTCATGGACTATTCCTTAGAACAATATGATGAAAGAATTTCAATGTGTTCAAATTCGGTTAAGGCATCAAATTATTACGGTTTATTTGTTTAATTATGAATTAGATGAAATTAGAGAGTTTGAGATATTTAAATATTGATTTAAATATCAATTAGCTGAATAGAGATTCATCAGGTCGAACATTGTTGGGACAATTGGAAATTTTAATTTAATATTTTAATATTTAATATAATTAATTAAATTGTTTAATTAATTATTATTTAAATTAATTATATATTTAATATTAAAACAATATTATTTAACTAATTTTTTAAATTAATTAAAATAGGAAATTGAAAATAGAATTTTCAATTTTGCTTGTAAGTTGGAAGTGGAGCTTTTGAAGCTCACCTCACCTCCATGTTCTACCTCCTTCTTTAGTCCCTTAATCAGTAAGTTAAGACTCAATTCCTTAGCTAAAAAGTTTAGCTAAACTTCTCCTTTAAATAGTAGAAGAATTGTTGGAATTGAGTAAGATTTTTGGGTTGAATTTTGCTGAAAATTCAAGAACACCCAAAACTCTCAAAAACTGTATTTTCTCTCAAATTTGCTCCAAATTCATCAAGATTTGGATCCCACAATCCGTTCTAAGGCCAGAGAATAATAAGGAAGACTCTTGTGGTAGTCCACGAAGCATTTGTGATCAAAAGATTGCTTCAATTTTGAGTTACAACAAGTAAGTTCTTATCCCCTGTTTTTGGGTTCTTAGAACATGCACGTTTAATCCTCAAAATTAATGAAATTAGAGCGCTTTAGGTCCAAATTGCTTCTGCTATCATGCAAGTTTTAGTGATCAACCATGAATTTCCAAGCATGAGTTAGAACTTGATTTATATTTGAGTTTGAGATTGAAAAACATGTTGTTTGAATTCTCTTAAGTTTTATTAAGCATGATTTGCTTGATGATTGAATTGAGAAACTTTGAGATTTCATGAACTCTTGTTTATTATCAAATTTATTTTCAAAGCATGCTAGCTTCTAAATATAGTTTAATTGAGACCTAATGCTGAAGGACATTAAGAAGACATATGGGTAGCCCTAATATTATTATGGGACCCTAGTACTGAAGGACATGAGAAGATACATGGGCAGCTCGAGATTAGATATTTCTATGTGCACATAGAGAGATATTCGACGCTATTGTGTTTAGATTACTCGACATCAGCTAAGGTTATATCGACGTTGGATTTGTTGACATTACTCCACCCCAACTAAGGTTGTTTTCGACATTGAGCAGTGTCAAGCTCTGCTCCACCTCAACTAAGGCTATTTTAAAAACCAAAGAAGTTGTTTTATAGAAGTTTATAACGAGCTTTTCAATTGATTTACTACTAGTTTTACTTTAGCATGATTTATGACTTATGCTTTTATGCCAAGTTAAGTTTTCTAAGCATGTCACTCATTAGGCAACCTAACTCATGGTTTTTTCGACTTTCTATAAGGTAACGAATGAAACCACGATGCTTAGCCTACACCAACCTCATCTAATCTAGCTACATAGTTTGTAGACATTGTATATACTTGTATCTAAGACTTAACATTGTACATAAGGGGATTTGAGAGTGGGAACTTGTAGTCATATGGATGTTTAAATTTAAGTTTCTTGAATTTATGGAAGTATGTAAATTATGCTTGGCATGGCTATGAGTTTCGGGAAAGTTGTTGTATGTGAATTATAAACTATTTATCAGGTACTATAAATTATTAACTCAAGAGGAGTACAGGTTGATAGTAGATGTCGTAAAAGGGTTGATGTCTGCTATCCTCACATCCTTTCCTAGGTTAAGAGGGTAGCTTTGGAGGGGGTGTGACATAGCAGTTTCTCCACATGTGAATAGATAAGCTATTGAGATCTAGCTTTGTGTGGATCAGATAAATATCCAGAATCTGCATAAACAACAAAATCAAAATTTGATTCATTTGAATAAAACAAACTCATATCCATCGTTCCTCAAAGATAACGTAGTAGATGCTTAATTCCATTTTAATGTCTTTTTGTTGGAAAGAATTGTATCTTTGAGATCAGGGTATCATCAGCTGAAGGTTAGGGAATCAAATGTACCTAAGACAACTTTTAGAACGAGATATGGACATTATGAATTCTTCGTGATGCCATTTTGACTGAGAAATGCACCAGCAACATTCATGGACCTTATGAATAGGATATTCCATCCCTATCTAGATCAATTTGTTATTGTGTTCATAGATGATATTCTGGTGTATTTAGGTGACAGGGAGAAGCATGTTGAACATCTCAGGATAGTGTTGTAGACTTTGAGAGAAAAGAAGTTGTATGCTAAGTTCAACAAATGTGAATTTTGGTTGGAGCAGGTAGTGTTCCTAGGTTATGTGGTATTGGCTGCTGAAGTTAGTGAAGATCCCCACAAAAGACTGAGGCCATAGTAGAGTAGAAATGACCTAAGACGAATTATTTGAGGAAGAAGTCGAAATTCGCCAGAGATTTGTTGGAAAAGAACTGTATCTTGCTAACAAAATTTACTGAAAATGCAATATTTGGTCTTGTGTTATTAGCAAGCTACATAAGTGCACCAATTGCACTAAGATATTTTGTCTAGTCTGTAAAAAAAAAAAAAAAAATAAAATAAGAATTGTAGATTTGCTTGACATAGTTACTCTTCATTATTATCTCAAGGTTGAATTATATCTTTCTTTACATCTAGTGAACAGACTCCCATTAGAATGTTTAATGGATGTGCTTTATTCATATAAAATCTTTTCAAAATTCTTCCTGTATATGTTGACTGATGAACAAATATCTCATCTACTAAATGTTCAACTTATAAGCCAAGACAAAATTTTGTTTTTTCGATCTTTCATCTCAAATTCTTTCTTAAGATATTCTATTGTCTTTGAAAGCTCTTTAGAAGTTCCAATTATATTTAAATCATTAACATATACAGTTATAGTATCAAATCTTGAATGTGGTTTCTTTATAAAAACGCACAGACATATTAGATTATTTAGATATCCTTTTTTCAACAAATATCCACTCAGGCGATTGTACCACATTCGTCCTGATTTTTTTTTATCTATATAGTGATCTCTGTAAGTTTATTAAATACAATTCCCAAGAACTTGATTTATATGTTTCAAGTATCTTAAATCCTTTTGGGATTCTCATATAAATGTCATTATCAAGAAATTCATATAAATATGTTGTGACTACATCCATAAGATGCATGTCTAGACTTTCATAAATAGTCAAGCCAATTAAATATCTTAGTGTAGTTGCATCCACCTTTGGAGAATACGTCTCCTCATAATCAATACCAAGTCTTTGTGAAAAACCTTGTGCAACTAGTCTTGCTTTATATCTTGTGACCTCATTATTTTTATTTCTTTTTCTCACAAATACTGTAAGCCCTGCTTCTATCTTTGGAAATTTGGCAAGCAAAATAGGCGGGTGGTTGAGTGAGAGATGGCCAAGAGCCTTTGGCTTGAGTGTGTGTGTGACCGACAAGAAGGTGGGTTAGGTTGAAGACATGGGTGGTAGCCAAGCCCCAAGCATGAGTGAGTGATGTGTTGGCTTGAAGAGGCATGCATCCACGGTTAGTGCGTTGGGCAAGCTTGGCTATGCGTTTGAGGTTAGTAGGAAAGGTGTTGCGTTTGTGAGCTAAGCCTTGCGTTGGTTGAGGTTAGTAAGGGGGTTGCATTGGGGAGTTATGCGTCCAAGAAGGCCTATGGGGCTAAAGCATGGTGCTATGCGTTCAAGCAAGTCGGCCAAGGGGGTTGTGTGCAGTGGTAGCCGAGAAAGGAAGCCAACTAACCTCAAAAGGATATGCGGAGGAGGTCTTGATGCGTCCACCATTCCTCCTTGATTAAGCAAAGCCTAGACTTAAGTGTTAAGCAAGCCAAATTAGGTATCAGTTTGAGGTTAAGTGTGGCATGGGCATGCATGCAAACATGAGGTGGTGAGCTAGGAGTTTGCATGCAGAATTCTGGAAAGTCTATAAATAGAGGGGTCAGCCGAAGAAGTTGGCGTGTGTAGTGCTATTTGTGATTTTCTTTGACCAGATTCTCCCAAAATTGAGTCTAGTTTTACTGAGAGGGTTGCTTGTCACACCCTCTCCCACATTACCCTCCATAACCTGAGAGGAGATGTGAGGACAACAAACATCACCCATTTTGTGAGGTTCACTGCCCAACTGTACCTGAATAACCTGTTGAAACATGACTTACATAACTGTTGTGCATGAGATTGTGAATTGAAATTGTACTAACGCAATGTGCAAGTTAAGCTACAATGATGCGTTTCACACACTATGCGTTGAACATACCATGCGTCTTACTTATATTTAATGCTATGCATTGGTGATCTGTCATGTTTTCCTATCCTTTACCCAAGTATAAGCAAAGGAGTAGGTTTTCTCCGTGAGTCCGAGGTCGAACACAGGGATTATGTTGATTCTATATTTAAGTGGATTATATGCGTTGTAGTGGTAACCAAGAATATTTGAGAGGTGTTTGTTTCTAATCTAAGAAAGCGATAACATGTACACTAGACTAAATTGTGGAAGATGGAAAAACATGCGACACAGCAAAGTCAGCTAGGTGAATTTAATGAATGGATAAAAACAGGGTTCGGGTTGGTTAACATCTAACATCGGAAACGCATGGTGATATTCTATTCATACTTGCGACTCTTCTCTCGGTTGTCAGCCGCTATGCGTTATATGTCTATAACGCATAGGAGAGTGTTAAGTACCAAGGTTATTCCTATAGATAGGTAACACTTCTTGGCCTTGTCAATTGAGTTCCACAATCACTTACACTCTCGAGCAGTTTGATTATTACTACTTATATCGATTAGCTAGATGGACATAAGCATTCGATTAAATTTGCGATTGACAAGATGCAATAGTTACTCAATGGTTCTTATTTAGATGCTAACGCAACCCTAGACCCTTGATAGATTAGTTACTCATGGATTGAAAGTAAAGAGCGGAAAGTATAGAGAAATGAGTAGACATGGAAGAAATATAGATTGATGAACGGAATACAACTTTAGATAGCTCAATGTCTTGACACAAATCTAAAATCAAGATAGAAAAACAAGATAGAAAGCAGGAAAAGGCGTCAATGTCTTGAGTCGCCGGAATGGAAGCGTGAGGTTCTGCTGTGAAGTGGTCAGGCGGAGGGAAGACTCTTCTCTCTCGAGCTATTCGTCCTCGCTTGTCGTCTAGAGAGAACTCTGCTGTCACTTAAGAATTCTTCCGAGATTCAACAACCCTTTCTCATCTTGCAGGTTTGCCCTTTTATAGATGCTGCATTCGCAATCAATGGCAAATCTGCTTGATTGGCGGCAAAATTGATATCATGCGTCTATCTCGCCTAATTGCTTAATTCTCGGGTCAATTTAGATCCACCACTTTAGCCACAGATTATGTATGTCAATCTTCCGACAATCTCTCAAGATTCTGATCTGATTTTTCGTGCCTTGTGTTTATGGTCGTTATGCGTCCCTGGAGAATTTGGGTTGATGTCAACGCGTCATTGGTTGCTAACGCATAGTCTTGTGTTGAGTAGTTGTTAATGCATCTACAGGTTGTTCGCGTTCCGTTCAGATCATGCGTCCATGAAGAACAGCTTGCTAACGCACAGTCCTGCGTTAAGAAGTCGTCAATGCATCATTTGTATTCTTGCGTTAAAACATGCATTTTAGGCTCAAAAAGTGGTAAAATAATTATCTTCATAAAAATACAAGTGTAGAACGCATAGGAAGATTTTATTAGTAAAATTTAGCATAAACTACCGCATGCTTCTCTATTTAATCTCTATTGTCCTAAGAAAAAGGCTACAATAACTTGTATTTCTACAAGTTATCAATAACTTCCTAACATGGCTTACATAACTGTCCATATCACTTATTCTCATAACATTGACATTCAGATCAGCCACGCCCATAAATTCAATAACATGAAAATTTTATATTCACATAACTAGATACTCCAAACTCATTCACAAATAAACTTAGATGACATATACAATAGCTAGTCTCACATCCCAACTACTAGCTGACTATGTCTACATGTCACATACACAAAATTATTTACGCATACAGCAACCGAAATGCAAAGTATCTTCTGATAGCTTGAAGCTTAAGCAGGGCGAGCTTGAGTAGGCTAAGCACCAGGAACTTCCTTGCTACCTGGGTGGGAAAGAAAACATGGAAAACATGAGTTGGATGCATAGTGAGTGACATAGTATTTTATACACAACTCATGAACCAAATCATGCTCAATAATAGAGAAAACATAACTTTAGCATAAAACTCATGTTAAGCCTTGAAATAAAACATAAGCCAGGATTGTTTACATAAATACAGTTTACAAACTCATCAAACCTTCTTTTTCTTTAAAATTCCCTTAGTCGAGGCAGAGCAAGGCTCAACACACTCAACGTCAAAAACAAACCTTAGTTGGGGTGGAGTAATCTCGACACGCCCAACGTCGAAAACCTTAGCTGATGTGGAGTAATCTCAACACACAGCGTCATCAATCACTATGTGCACATAGGACTATCTCGAGATGCCCAAGTACCTTCTACGAGTCCTTTAGTACTGGGTCCCTAGGAAACTCAAATGTCTTCTCAACATCCTTCAACATTGCGCTCCTTTAAGTCACAGGGTTGCCCACATGCCTTCTCAACGTCCCTCAGCATTGGGTCCCTTAGAAAACATTTTAGAAATAGGTATGCTTTGCATAAATAGTTCATTGTAAAACATTTCATGGAAAACAGAGCATTTCTCAATAAATAGCATCTATAAACATGCTTTTCAAAAACTTGTAGAAAACAAATAAAACATGCCATAAAATCAAATATAACTAGCCATCATGCTTATCATGTAATAAATCATCATAAAGTCGCATTTTATAAGAAAGTCTGGCTAAACATTTTAACTATAATAGTTTACAGAGAAAGAAAGGTGTCACTCACAATCCGGGCCTGTTCCTCAGGGTCTATAGGCTTTTCCAACCTCAATATGACCTGAAATATCAATTACGAGCCATTAGATCCTCTCCTTGAAGTCCTTATATTCATCACTTAACTACATTTCATCCACATTGTCCATATCAAGCCTAATTTCTACCATTTCTATCATTTTTACCCTTTTAGGGACCGTTTTGCAAAATTCTCAAAATTTTCAAAAATGCTTAAAAATCAGCTTAAAATTCATATTTTTCCATTTTTAGGCCAATAATTCAAGAAAATATCAATTTGGGTCCAAAAATGTCCAAAATTACCCAAAATGGTCGTAGGCAACCTTGGTGGGCAGTAGTTGGGTGAGGGGGGTGTCAGCAGGTGCAAGGCGTCGGCGCTGGGTGTCACGGTCATACTTCTTCAACCGTGCGACACCATGATTCACGCTTGATCATGGTCAGCCTTAAGAGAAATGCAAGTCCCAGTCTACATTTTGCCCATTCTTTTTTAAGCTTTGTCGAACCTTGAGCGAGATTCTTTCATCCTCAACCGAACTGAACTCATGCGGAACTGACTTCATTCGGCCTACATGTCGCCTGTACATGCGACTTCCCTCCTTTTGTCATCATGGTTCTCAACAACCTAACCCCCGTAATTCTATATCACTTCGGAACCTTGCCGGGACGAGTTCAAACCCTTCATCGAGCCAAACAGGCTTATGATACTCTATTGGGGCTTTTCGGGACATTAGATTACTTATCAGGACAACTCGGGAAAATACCGTGTCAACGGGGACTATCGAGTCTCATAGATGCTTTTGGATGTCATCCCGAATGTTGGGACGACATAAACTTTCTCTCTCCTACTTTGGTCGGCTTATCGAGAACCATCATGATCACCCCATGGGTATTTTTCCAACTTGAGACCTCTCGAACATCCATCCATCCGGACATATCTAGGCATGAATCCTTTCGTGTCCATACTAGGTCAATGCCAAGCCAAGATGGCATACTGGGTGCTATATCGAACCTCCAACCTATGGGAAGGGGCGCAATGCCGACACACCAGTGCCGTCCGACACTGTCCATCGAGATCTCATTCCCAATGGAAGACGCCCAAGACACTCATCTTGCAACGTTCGCCTACGCTATGACACACTTGTGTGCCACTGGGTAGCTCACTTAGGCCGCAGGGCCCAGGGGTGGTGGAGAGCTGACACCATGCCTCCCCCTATAGTACATTTTAAACAATTTCCTCTTTGGCACCCATGCATAAGCAAAGTGGCGAGTGATCACTCATCAGCGTAGAGTGCCTGTCTGAATTTCGATTGACATGGAATTTGACGTGCTTCCATCTTCCATCAATATGGAACTAACTCCAGAGCCGCTCTTCCAAACTCGCAACGAGACCCCTACTTCTGAGGTCATGGCTCGAGGCCCCACGTGGCCCCCACCGGGCTTGTCATTGACATTACCAATGGCACCAAAGCTTGTCTTCTTGCTTGTTGTTCAGCTTGACATGCTTGCTCACTTATCTTGGTGTGTTGGATGATGCACCGTCCTCCTCGGTCGCGTCACGGTACTTCACTTGGCCCTCTGTCATTGCTAGATGTGTCGACACTCTTATGTCGCCACTATACTGTGTGCACAAGTGGGGTCACAATCTGCTATCTCGAAGTTAGATTGTGACACTCTCCCCCACTTAAACTATCATCGTCCTCGACGACACACTTGGCACTTTGATTCACGTGAGATTGCAACACTGGGCTTAGGCGCTGGGCGCTGGGCATGGGCAACTTTGGCAGCCTCTTCGGCCAGCAGTGTCCTATTTTCAACCTCATTTTTCAAAGCTTCAAAACACCATTTCCTTTCAAATCAAATAAAAATTATGTGACTCAAGTTTAACCTCTTAAATAGCTTACCAATAAAATTCAGCTCCAAAAATCTTCCCGAGCACCCTTGAAAAATTCCTCAAAGCTAACTCGTCTGATTTGCTTGGTTTCTGCGACATTTTTCAATATTTTGACGATTTCTCAAGCTTTCCGACCTCAAATCACTTCGGCAGCCATAGGTCGTCTTCCTAACTCACAGAGCTTCCTCTGGTCCAAAAATGGTGAAAATAGCACAAGGAAATCGGGAGAACCATCGGGTTAATTGAGCTGCTTGCTTAGAGTTTGAATTGCTGCCCAGACCAACCAATCAGTTTTAGCCACACATTAGCTTGCTTTAACGTGTTTCCTCTTCATTTCTCCTTGTCCTAAACATCCAAATTAAATATAATTTCTATTTAAATAATCATTTTAATTTAATTTAATATTTATTTCCTAATTTTACATTTTTCCCAAATAATTTTCAAAAAATTTCCAAATTTTGACCTTTTAACTTAAGCTTCCCTTCATGTTGCACAAAAATTTCCTAAGTCCAGCCCTCCTTCTTGTACTACAACACCATTAACTCCATCCCTTTTATTCCTTAGCAAAGGTTAATGGAAAAAGAAGAATACCAAATCATAATTACCTAAAATGCACTAGAATTCCACATGCTTCCTACTCATTCAAGCCAACCCTAGACAAACTTTTAACCATGACTTTTATCTTTTGCTAAAGCTAAGGAAAATAGAGGTTAGGGCTTACAATTCATTACCCTCTTTTTGAGAATTTCATCCTCGAAATTCAGGTAAGATCATCTGGAGAAAACATGAGGATATTTGATCTTCATTTGGTCTTCACTTTCCCACGTAGCTTCTTCCACTTTGTGATTCCTCCATAAAACTTTAACAAGTGGTATAGTCTTTGACCTTAACACTTGCTCTTTTCGATCAAGGATTTGCACAGGCTCCTCTTCATAAGACAAGTCTTCATTTCGCTGAATAGGTTGAGCCTCCAAAACATGTGTGGAATCTGGAATGTACTTCCTCAATAGAGAAACATGGAATACATCATGTATTTTGGATAACTCCATAGGTAACACCAATTGATAAGTTGATGGTCCTCTGCGTTCCAAAATCTCATAAGGCCCAATGTACCTTGGACTCAACTTTCCTTTCTTTCCAAATCTCAAAACTCCTTTCCATGGTGATAACTTTATCACCAACTTCGAATTCTAAATCCCTTCGCCTCTTATCAATATAGCTTTTTTGTTGATCCTGTGCAATCTTCAACTTTTCTCTTATAAGCTTAACATTTTCCGATGTACTTTGTACCAGTTCCGGTCCCATGAACCTTCGTTCTCCCACTTCACCCCAACATAAAGGGGTTCTACATCGTCTACCATATAGTGCCTCATAAGGTGCCATCCCAATACTAGAATGGTAACTGTTATTATAGGCAAATTCCATTAATGACAGATGGGTATCCTAGCTTCCTTTAAATTGTAGTACACAAGAACGTAACATATCCTCCAAGGTCTGAATAGTTCTTTCTGATTGTCCATCAGTTTGAGGATGGAAAGGTGTACTAAATCTTAACTCGATTCCCAATGTTTGTTGTAGAATTGGCCAAAACTTAGATGTGAACCTTGGATCCCTATCTGAAATGATAGACACGGGAGCTCCATATTGGCTTACTATTTTGTCAACATATAGCTTGGCCAACTTATCTAGGGTGAAAGTCACTTTTACTGGCAGGAAATGTGCAGTCTTGGTAAATCTGTCAACAATTACCCATATTCCATCATAACCACTCAGGGTTTTAGGAAGACCAAACAAGAAATCCATAGTGATATTCTCCCATTTCCATTCAGGCACGGGGAGTGGGTTCAGAAGTCCTCCTGGTCTTTGTCTCTCTGGCTTAACTTGTTGACAAATCAAACATCTCGCCACACATTCTGCAATTTCCAGCTTCATTCCTGGCCACCAATAATACTCTTTCAAAGTTCTATACATCTTTGTGCTTCCTGGATGCATCGCATATGCCAAACTATGAGCTTCCTCCAGAATAGCACTTTTCAATGTCAGATAATTAGGAACACATAACCTTCCCTGTTTCAGTAAGGCTCCATCACTCCTTATATCATAATCTGTTCTCTGCTTAAGATTCATCTCCTCTGCTATTTTCCTGAGTATGGAGTCTTCCATTTGGCCTTTAACAATCTTATCCACCAAAGTGGGTCTCACCTGAAAGTGTGCAAATAAACCTCCTTATTTTTCCACTGACAATAATGCATTCGAGCTTTTTAGCTCCTTTACTAGCTCCACACCAATAGCATTAAGTGAAGTTTTAGCTTGTCTTGACTTCCTACTTAACACATCAGCCACAACATTGGCCTTCCCAGGGTGGTATTCTATCGTAAAATCGTAGTCTTTGATCAACTGCACCCATCTCCTCTGTCTTAAGTTCAATTCCTTCTGATCAAAAATGTATTTCAAGCTTTTATGATCAGTTAAGATATGACATTTCTCTCCGTATAAATAATGTCTCCAAATCTTTAAGGCCAACACAACAGCTACCAATTCTGGGTCGTGTGTGGGGTAGTTGCATTCGTGCTTCTTTAACTGTCTTGACGCATATGCAACTACCTTTCCTCCCTGCATAAGCACACAACCTAAACCTTGTCGTGATGCATCGTAATAAATCTCAAATTCCACATCAGGAGTAGGCAAAGTCAATATTGGTGCTGTCACAAGTCTTTTCTTTAACTCTTGGAAACTTTGTTCACATTCATCAGTCTATTCAAACTTGGCATTCTTCTTGGTTAGACTCGTTAGTGGAAGTGTTATTTTTGAGAAACCTTCCACGAATCGGCGATAATAACCTACCAAGCCTAGGAAACTACGAACTTCTGTCACGATAGTAGGTCGGTCCCGCTTAACTAACCTCGCAAGGACGAGCGACACAGGTCGATGACGCGCCCTACCTCTTTTGAGGTTATTTCGGTTGTTGGTGTGTAGGGACTGCCGCCCACGAGGGGTTGTGTGTGCTAGGCAGAAGCTGGGCATGTGAGCAACGTGTTGTGCGAGGTTTGCCGCTCATTTGAGGTTATTTTTGACTGGGTGAATGTGCTGCAGGGTTGTTGGACACGCCTAAGGGCAGTTTGGCATTTTTGGACATTTTGGTTAATTTTTTAGCCTTTTTGAATTAAAATGACTTAAGATATATTACAAAGGAAATTTTGAGGAATTTTGACAAAGGAATTATTTATACCAGGCTGGGAAGAGCTAGGGGAAGCATATAACTCATTAAGAGCTCAGACAAGTTGTGAGTGACATGAATTCGTTTTAAATGATTCGTACTCGCAATATTTATAAATGTTTGGTTTATCTTGAAAATACGAGATTTCTAGCATGAGTTGAATTTGATAAGCATGTATTTCCTCAATATGATTTTAAACATGCTTTTATATAGTTTTGAGCATAATGCTTTGGAATGCTAGAATTTGTGAAAAAGCATGCTGTTTGAAAATATTTTGGAAATTCTGAGAAATTGTTTAAACTCGTGTTTGTGAATGATCTAGCATGCTTTTATTTAAAAATGGTCCCCAATGCCGAAGTGCTGGGAGAAGGCATCTGGTCAGCCTGAATATGATTTCCATTGCCGAAGAACTGGGAGAAGGCATCTGGGCAGCCTAAATTGGTCCCCAATGCGGATGGACTTGGTGAAGGCATTTGAGTAGCTGAATATGATCTCCAATGCCAAAGAATTGGGAAAAGACATATGGGCAGCCGGAATTGGTCCCCAATGTCGATGGACTTGGTGAAGGCATATGGAAAACTTGAATATGGTCTCTAATGCCGAAGTACTAGAAGAAGGCATCTGGATAGCCTGAATATGGTCTCCAATGCCGAAGAACTGGGAGAAGGTATCTGGGCAGCCTGAATTAGTCATCAATGCCAATGAACTTGGTGAAGGCATATGGGCAGCCTAAATTATAATTCCTATGTGCACATAGAAGGGAAATTTGACCCTGTTGTGTTGAATTATAATTCAATTCCCTTCATACTCAACATCGAAAACAACCTTAGTTGGGGTAGAGTAATCTCGACACACCAAACGTCGAATAACCTTAGCTGTGTGGAGTATTCTCAGCACAACAAGCGTCGAATTTCCCTCCATGTGCACATAAAAATCATAACTTGGGCTACCCGTGTACTTTCTCGAGTCCTTCAGTATCAGGTCCCATAATACTATATTAAGGCTGCCCATATGCCTTCTCCGTGTCCTTTGGCATTGGGGACCATCTATTACCTTTTGGAAATAAAGCATGTGACACCCAAACCTTTGACCTAGTTGTTTAAGAGAGGTAAAGAAAGGAAACTAGGGTAAAGAGTGTAAAGGATCACAAGCCTGTGGAGTTAGAAAAATTTTGAGGCAGAAAACCTAGGCTTGTGAAGGTGGCCAAATTTTGGCTAGTAAAGAAGGTACCATGTGTTGAGATGAAGGAAGAAAAGTGTTTGTGTCAAACTTGAGTTTTGTATTAAGAATAAGCCATATGTGAGTGTGGAAGAAAACCATGCTAAGTGATTTTCGAGCTTGGACGACAAGGTGACCTATGGGCTTAGAAAATCCTCTAAGTGTCACAGCTATGTTTTAAGAACTCAACTATGCTATGAGAAGTCTATAGTTGGATGCATAGTTTGAGAAAAGAGAAGAAATCTCACTAGGTGTTAACGGAAGAAGAGTTGGAAGAATAGTTGGAAGCTAGTAGTAAGTTGGACACACTCTTGGAAGGAGAACTACCATGTTGGACACATGGTAGGTGAAGTTGGATACATGGTGACTCTTTTTAGAAGAAAAATTGGTTAAGTGTTGAAGTGTTGGAAGGAAATTTAGGTCTTGGAGAAGAGGGAGAAACGCATAGGACAAAGTTGAAGAAGAAAACTCATCCTATGTAGGATTGGACACATATGCCAAATTTCTAGGAAGATTTGGCTAAGTGTTGGAAGATTTGGAGAGTTGAGAAACAACCCTAAGGAAGGAGAAGTTGAGTTGGACGCATACTAGGGTAAGTGGGTTGAAAAATGACTAAATATAAAGGCTTAAGAGAGGAAAGTTGGAAGCATAGGCTCGGGGGCACAACATGGACGCATAAGTGAGCAATCAAGGAGTTCATGGGGACATCATGTTGGAGAGGCATGGAAGCATGGGCCAATGTAAACAAGAAGGTGGATGTATACATAAGAGAATTGGAGGAAACCACACACATAGAGAGTTTTGTGAGTAGAAATTTGACTAAGTGTGGGAACCTTGGATTAGTTGGACACATACCTCCTTAAAGAAGGGATTTTTGGCTAAGTGTTGGGACTCTTGGAAAAGTTTGGACGCATAGAAGAGAATGTGGACGCATAGGGGAGGTTTGGCAAGGGAAATTTGGCTAAGTATAGGAAGGTCAGAAGAAGAAAAGAAAGCAAAAGAAGCCAAGCCCTAGGAAGCATCATCTTGAACACATAGTTGAGAGGAGTTGGACGCATGGTCCTATTCCCGAGGGGTAGTTTGGATGCATGGTTGGAAATATTTGGTGATAAGTGACTTCATTTGGACTTAACACTTCATAAGTAGGAGGTGTTGGGATGCATGACAAGTTAACATGCAAGGAAGCAAGTGTGTGGTTGCATGTTGAGCTTACATGCATGGTGACATGGGGAAGCTAAGTGTCAACCTTGGAAGCAAAGAAGAGGTGAGCAAGCATGTCTTCTAACTCTATAAATAGGACCAAGGAGGGGAGATGAGCTCTCACACCATCACAAGCCCCCGATTTTCACTAGAGAAAGAGAGAAGAAAGGTGGAGAAGCAAGCTTTGCATCCAAAAAAGGATAGGTGATGCGCACTTTTCATGTTAACCGCAAGTGTACGAGTCAAGTTATAATATAAGACGATTAAGTCCGAATATCGTTCCACTAAGGATCCAATTGTGAAGGTTTGAGTTACTTAGATATTCTAGAATCGAATCAATTTTATTTGAGGGTTGGAATTGAAGTGGTGATTTTGGAAATAAAACGAAAAAGGAAAACAAGTAAATAAGAAACACAAGAATCAAAGAGAATTCTAGGGTAATGAATCCTTGTTTACTTCATTATGCAATACTCTAAGGTTCATGGATTTGATTGCAATTCATATGTTTAAGCCTAGAAACATAACTCCAAGTTATTTTCTCTTAAAAACAACATTTTCTCATGCAACTCAATTGGTTACTAATTTCTTGAAACCAATACAAATTACATGGCATTAAACATAGTCTTTAACAACTTTCATTGTTAATCTAACTATTTTCATGATAGATTGACAACAATTCATTGTTATAGATCTAGTTAGACTTACAATCTCTCAACCATACATCTAACCTAATATTCAAGGATGGGCAATCCATAAGAATTAAGCACAATAACAATGAAAAACATATTCATTACAACAAAACCATGGATAGTCTACAATATCATCATAATTTCATAAACAATTCATCCAAACCCTAAAACTAAAGAGTTTAGTCACTCATAGCTTTAAGCAACATGTTCATAAACAAATTAAGCATAGAAAGAGTGTAAAGAAAGGAAAACTCTACTAGGAAGAAGCCCTTCATTGAGGAGGAATCACCAAGATATCTTTCGGTTTTCACGTCGGGAACTCAAACGAACTCTCTCGAACTCTTCTCTCTTCCTTGCAACTAACTCACACTTTGGTGTGTTTTTTCTCTGATTTTTTCGTGTCTAGGGCTGCTGGAAATCCTCTGTTACACCCCCTCCCAGATTACCATCTTTAACCCGGAAAGAGATGTGAGGACAGTAAACTTCACCCTTCTTGTGAAGCTCACCGCCACCTGTACCTGTCTAGCCTGCTGAAAACGTGATTTAACATAACCACCCACACTGTATAACCCTAATCATAAAGCATTTAAAACCACCAGACTGATAATAATAGCAACATAATGATACATATTTACTCCAACAGAAACTCCAGCACGATTACAACCAAACTTAGACTATATACACAGTGTCTACTCTCACTTCCCAACATCTAACGAGCTATGTCTACATGCCACATATACACAGTTATTTACACATACAACAACAATGATGGAAAGTATTCTTTGATAGCTTGGAATTCTAGCAGGATGAGGCTCGTGTAGGCTAAGCACCAGGAACTCTTTCGCTACCTGGTTGGAATTGAAAACATGGAAAACGTGAGTTGAATGCCCAGTGAGTGATATGGCATTGAAAACACAACTTTAGAGATAAAACATGCTTAGCATTAGAGGAAAACCTAGTTATATCACAAAAATCATGCTTAAGCAACGTAGAAAACATAAGCAAAGCCATTCAATTAAATACAATTTATAAACTCATTAAACATTCTTTAGCATTCAAAAGTACCCTTAGTTGAGGCAGAGCTCAACACACTCAACGCCGAAAACAAACCTTAGTTGGGGCGGAGTAATCTCGACACACCCAACGTCGAAAAGTCTCAGCTGATGTGGAGTAATCTCAACACAACAGTGTCGTACCTCACTATGTGCACATAGGAGCTATCTGGGCTGCCCAAGTACCTTTTCCATGTCTTTCAGTATTGGGTCCCTAGGTACTCAAATGTCTTCTTTATGTCCTTCAGCATTGAGTTCCTTCATGTCACAAGGTGGCCCATATGCCTTCTTAACTTCTTTCAGCATTGGGTTCATTATAAAAACATTTTAGAAAACAGGTGTGCTTATACAAATAGTTCATCTTAAATCATCTCATGGAAAATCAAATTATTTTTCAATAGTAAGCATTAACTTAATATGCTTCATAAAACTTGGAGAAATAAATAGAGTATGCCTTCCATGTAATAAAATCAAGTATAAACAGAAATCATGCTCAAATTCACATTTCATAAGAAATCATGGCTAAACGTTATAAATAGAATCCTTTAAGGAAAACAAGTGTCACTCACTATATGGGCTTGTCTCTCGAGGCTTATAGGCTTTTCCAACCTCAACTTAACCTGAAATAACATTTATGAGTCATTAGATCTTCTCCTTGAAGTCCTCACAAACATTATTTAACTAAATTTCATCCACATTGTCCGTATCAAGCTTATTTTCCACATTTTTCATTATTTCCACCCCTTTAGGGACCATTTTGCAAAATTCTCAAAATTTCCAAAAATATCCAAAAATTAGCTTAAATTCATATTTACCTGTTTTAAGGCCAATTATTCAAGAAAATATCAATTAGAGTCCAAAGATGTCCAAAATTACTAAAGATCGCCGTGGGCAGGAGGTGGGCGAGGGGTGCTGGCAGGGGCATGGTGGCAGGGGCGTGGGGCGCTGGCGTGTGGGGCGTGAGTAGGGCGTGGCGTTGGCGTGTGGGGCGTGTGCCGTACAGGGTATGCAAGTGTGGGGCGTTGGCGACAGGAGTGGGCAGGCTGGGGTGTGCAAGTGTGAAAAGCTACTCTAGGCAGCCTTCAGCTGACTTCGGCCAGCAGTCTCCTATTTTCAATCCAATTTTTTAGAGCTCCAGAACATCTTTTCCTTTCAAATTAAATTCAAATAAAAATTATGAGGCTCAAAGGTAACCTCTTAACTAACTTACCAAGAAAATTGAGCTTCAAAAACCTTTCTGAGCGTTCTTGAAAAATTCCTTAAAGTTAACTCGTCTGGTTTGCTCGATTTCTGCGACAACCTTCGATATTTTCAAGTTTTCTCAAGCTTCTCGACCTCAAATCGTTCCGACAACCTTAGGTTGGATTCCTAACTCACAAAGCTCTCTTTGGTCCAAAAATGACGAAAATATTACCCAGTCCAGCCAATCACCTTTGCCACAAAACTTCTTGCTTCAACATGGCTACTCCTCTTTTCTTCTCATCCTGGCCACCCAAATTAAATATTATTTCCCTTTAAATAATTAATTTAATTTAATTTAATATTTATTTCTTAATTTAACATTTTTCCTAAATTAATTCCAACTTCTTGACCAAGTTTGACTTGAGATTCTTCTTCAACACTTAGAAAAATTTTCTAAGTCCAGTCACACTCCCCTATTCAACTACACCATTATCTCCATCCCTTTTATTCCTTATTAAAAGTAAATGAGAAGTGGGTTGAAGTCGACCTTCTCAGTTCTCGAGGGTGTTGTTGTGACACATCGTTGGGGGAAGTTCGTCCCATCAGTAAGAAAGAACCAAACTCATTTGCCAAGAGTTTGGGTGTTCCATGTGCAAGAGACTATCAGAAGGTGTACCAGGTAGGTGACCTTCAAAAGAGCCATTACTACCAGAGGGATAGTGTTAATGGTTGTAAGCAAAAAGATCGAGGGTCAAAGTGACTTACGCCGATCAATTTCAAAGTGTTCACCAAGAGTCTGCATGAACAGACGTCATGGCTAGCAGAGCCAAGTATGTATTTGGAGAGTAACTCTCAAGGTGGTTGCTGTCCCGTGAGACCGCTCCCTTTTTGTGTGGAGCAAGTGTGTCCCTCGAGTCATTCCACATGCCTAAGTGGATGACTTCACAATTGGTGGGCCAGGGCACATTGGAGACGACCAACAGTCTAGCAGTTCAGAGGAAGAGGAGAGAAGCTGCATCAAGAGCAAGGGAAGCATCTTAGCAGCGTTGCCACACGAGGTGGCTAATTAGTCGGTCGAAGGGTAGTGCCATTGAGAAAAGGGTTGTGCTTTTTTTTTTCAGGCTTCGGACCGAGTAAGGTGCCACGATGGTGAAATTTTGTGGTAGGCTCGCGAGCCTCGCCCCGAGGGGTGCACCATAATGTGCAACTCAGAGAATATGTTGTCATGGTCGTTGTGTAGGCCAAGTCGATGGGTGAAATAGTCCCTTTGTTGAGGCGAGAGTATGCCAAAGCATTGTCGTGCCTATGTTGCGAGTCCCGGGGCCAAGTCCTAAAGTTGGGCAAGCGAAGGTCCGAGGGTGGGACAGCTCATACGTAGTGTGCAAGTTGCATATTTGGTCTGACGCACATTATTTAGCGAAGTTCTTCAACAGCCAACTCGAGTTCAAATTGTCATCGAGACGATGCCGAGTTTAAGTGGGCGAGAGTGTTGCAATCTCACGTGAATCAAAGTGGATTGCACCCTAGGTGTGTCATTGAGGACAATGACAGTTTAAGTGGGGGAGAGTGTCACAATCTAACTTTGAGATAGTAGATTGTGACCCCACTTGTGCAGACAGTGTAGTGGCAACACAAGAGTGTCGACACATCTGGCAATGACAGAGGGCCAAGTGAAGTGCCGTGATGAGACTGAGGAGGACGATGCATCATCCGACACACCAAGATAAGTGGGCAAGCATGTCAAGTTGAACAACAAGTGATAACTTGTAGAAATACAAGTTATTATAGCTTTTTTTCTTAGGAAAATAGAGATTAAATAGAGAATCATGCGGTAGGTTATGATGAATTTTATTAATAAATCTTCCTTTGCGTTATACTCCTACATTTTTATGAAGATAATAATTTTACCACTTTTTTAGCCTAAAAACGCATGTTTTAACGCAGGAATACAAACGATGCGTTAACAACTTCTCAACGCAGGACTATGCGTTAGCAACCCATGACACGTTCACATCCGCCAAATTCTCCATGAACACATAACGACCATAAACGCAAGGCGCAGAAAATCAGATCAGAATCTTGAGAGATTGTCGAAAGATTGACATACATGATCTGTGGCTAAAGTGGTGGATCTAAATTGACCCGAGAATTACGCAATCAGGCGAGATAGACGCATGATATCAATTTCGCCGCCAATCAAGCAGATTTGTCATTGATTGCGAATGCAGCATCTATAAAAGGGTAAACCTGCAAGATGAGAAAGGGTTGTTGATTTTCGGAAGAATTCCTATGTGACAGCAGAGTTCTCTCCAGACGACAACCGGAGACAAATAGCTCGAGAGAGAAGAGTCTCCTTCGCCTGACCACTTCACAGCAGAACCTCACACTTTCATTCTGGCGACTTAAGACATTGATGCATTTTCCTGCTATCTATTTTGCTTTTCTATCTTGATTTTAGATTTGTGTCAAGACATTGAGCTATCTAAAGTTGTATTCCGTTAATCAATCTATATTTCTTCCATGTCTACTCATTTCTCTATACTTTCTGCTCTTTACTTTCAATCCATGAGTAACTAATCTATCAAAGGTCTAGGGTTGCGTTAGCATCTAAATAAGAACCATAGTGTAACTATTGCATCTTGTTAATCGCAAACTTAATCTGATGCTTATGTCCATCTAGCTAATCGATATAAGTACTAATAATCAAACTGCTCGAGAGGGTAAGTGATTGTGGAACTCAATTGACAAGGCCAAGAAGTGTTACCTGTCTATAGGAATAACCTTGGTACTTAACACTCTCCTATGCGTTATAGATATATAATGCATAGTGGCTGACAACTGGGAGAAGAGTCGCAAGTATGAATAGAATATCACCATGCGTTTCCGATGTTAGATGTTAACCACCCCGAACCCTATTTTTATCCATTCATTTAAATTCACCTAGCTGACTTTGCTGTGTCGCATGCCTTTCCATCTTCCACAATTTAGTCTAGTGTACATGTTATCGCTTTCTTAGATTAGAAACAAACACCTCTCAACTATTCTTGGTTACCACTACAACACATATAATCCACTTAAATATAGAATCAACATAATCCCCGTGTTCGACCTCAGACTCACCGAGAAAACCTACTCCTTTGCTTATACTTAGGTAAAGGATAGGAAAACTTGACAGATCACCAATGCATATCATTAAGCATAAGTAAGACGTATGGTATGTTCAACGCATAGTGTGTGAAACGCATCATTGTAGCTTAACTTGCACATTGCGTTAGTACAATTTCAATTCACAATCTCATGTACAACAACAAGCAAGAACACAAGCATTGATGCCATCGGCAGTGTCAGTGACAAGCTTAGTGGGGGCCACGACCACAGAAGTAAACTCGCGACTCTAGAGTTAGATCCATATTGATGGAAGATGGAAGCACGTCAAATTCCATGTCAATTGGAATTTAGACGGGTGCTCTACACTGGTGAGTGACCATTTGCCACTTTGCATATGCATGAGTGCCAAAGAGGAAATTGTTCAGAATGTACTGTAGAGGGAGGCATGGTGTCAGCTCTCCACCACCCCTGGGCTTTGTGGTCTAAGTGAGCCATCCCGTGGCACACGAGTGTGTCATGGCATGAGCGAGCATTGCAAAACGAGTGTCTTGGGCATCTTCCATCAAGAATAGGATCTCGAGGACAGTGTCGGATGGCACAGGTGTGCCGGCATTGCGCCCCTTCGCATGGGTTGGAGGTTCGATATAGTACCCAATATGCCGTTTTGGCTCAACATTGACTTAGCATGGACACAGGAGGGTTCATGTCTAAATATGTCTTGATGGATGGATGTCACACCCCCTCCCAGATTACCCTCTTAACCTGAGAGGAGATGTGAGGATAGCAAACTTCACCCCTCTTGTGAAGCTCACCGCCCAACTGTACCTGGCTAACCTATTGGAAACATGATTTAACATAACCGCCCATAGTACATAATCTTAAATCATAAACATTCAGATCCACCAACCCAGTAATCACAACAAAACTTAGATGACATATACATTATCTAGTTTTACTTCCCAACATATAACTAGCTATGTCTACATGCCACATACACAAGGTTATTTACACATACAACAACTATGATGAAAAGTATTTTCTGATGACTCAAAACTTAGGCAGGATGAGGTTTAAGTAGGCTAAGCACCGGGAACTCTTTCGCTACCTGAGTGGATAAGAAAACAAGGAAAAATGTGAGCTAGATGCCCAGTGGGTGACATAATATTAAAAACACAACTTGAGAATTAATCATGCTTAATAATAGAGAAAACATATACTATAGCATAAAAATCATGCTTAGGCAATGAAGAAAACATAAGCCATGTCATTTACTTAAATATAATTTCCAAACTCATCAAACCTTCATTTGCATTCAAATTTCCTTAGTTGAGGCGGAGCAAGCTCAACACACTCAACGTCACTCATAATCCGGGCGTATTCCTCGGGGTTTATAGGCTTTTTCAATCTCAATGTGACCTGAAATATCAATTACGAGCCATTAGATTCTCTCCTTGAAGTCCTTACAATCATCACTTAACTACATTTCAACCACATTGTCCATATCAAGCCTAATTCCACCATTTTTATCATTTTTACCCTTTTAGGGACCTTTTGCAAAATTCTCAAACTTTCCTAAAATATTCAAAAGTCAGCTTAAAATTCATACTTTCCATTTTGAGGCCAATAATTCAAGAAAATATCAATTGGAGTCCAAAAATATCCAAAATTACCCAAGATGGCCGTGGGCAGCAGATGAACGAGGGGTGTCGACAGCAGCAGGGGCGTGGGCGCTGGGCGCTAGGTGTTGGCGCTAGTGCTGGGCACTGCGTCGGGCGCTAGGCGCTGACGTTGGGTGATGCGTTGGGCGCTAGGCATTGACGTTGGGCGTTGCGTTGGGCGTTGCGTTGGGCGCTGGGTATTGGGTGTCACAATCGTAACTTCGCGCCTCGCTAAACGATTGTGTGGCACTTGTTCTAACTCACGAACAAGTCAGCCTAATCAAATTCTGATCGCCTACAGCACACTGAGTGCCTCTCATAACCTCCACCCCCGATTCGAGAGAAAATGGTTTTAGAAAACGGGTTTAGAGAAAAGGTTTTCGCAAACGTTTGAAAGCATGTTTGAGAAATTAGAATATGTTGTAAGGCTAGAAAGCAAAAAAGGGACAACAATGGCTTTATAGCTCACAACTTCGGATATGAGGATTTGATGATTAGTCTCACCCCCATATAGTACATTCTGAACAATTTTGGAAATGTCACCCTTGCATATGCAAAGTGGTGAGCGGTCACTTACAAGGAAAAGTACTAGGACAGTTAACTAACTAGTAAAATGAAATACATAACATGAAAGCATGATAAAAAGGGGTCGAGGTGGGCATGCGGCCACGGGCAACACGCCCTGGACAAGCATGACTGTGACATTGGGCGTCGTCATGGGCGGTAATTCCTACTCACGGGTATGGGCGGCAGCACAAAGGCATGCCGATGGCGTCGGCAGCACAAGGCGCGCGAGTGTGGCGCTGTGTTGTGAATAGACAGATCTCAAGTCCCCGGCAACAGCGCCAAAAACTTGTTGTGCATGAGATTGTGAATTGAAATTGTACTAACGCAATGTGCAAGTTAAGTTACGATGATGCGTTTCACATACTATGCATTGAACATACCATGCGTCTTACTTATGCTTACATACTATGCATTTGTGATCTGTCAAGTTTTCCTATCCTTTACCCAAGTATAAGCAAAGGAGTAGGTTTTCTCGGTGAGTCCGAGGTCGAACACAGGGATTATGTTGATTCTATATTTAAATGGATTATATGCGTTGTAGTGGTAACCAAGAAATAAGTTGAGGTGTGTTTGTTTCTAATCTAAAGAAAGCGATAACATGTACACTAAGCTAAAATGTGGAAGATAGAAAGGCATGCGACACAGCAAAGTCAGCTAATGATTTGAATGAATGGATAAAAACAGAGTTCGGGTTGGTTAACATCTAACATCGGAAACGCATGGTGATAGTCTATTCATACTTGCGACTCTTCTCTTGGTTGTCAGCCGCTATGCGTTATATGTCTATAACGAATAGGAGAGTGTTAAGAACCAAGGTTAATCCTATAGACAGGTAACACTTCTTGGCCTTGTTAATTGAGTTCCACAATCACTTACCCTCTCGAGCAGTCTGTTTATTACTACTTAGATTGATTAGCTAGATGAACATAAGCATCGGATTAAGTTTGCAATTGACAAGATGCAATAGTTACACTATGGTTCTTATTTAGATGCTAACGCAACCCTAGACCCTTGATAGATTAGTTACTCATGGATTCAAGGTAAAAAGTGGAAAGTACAGAGAAATGAGTAGACATGGAAGAAATATATATTGATGAACGGAATAAAACTTTAGATAGATCAATGTCTTGACACAAATCTAAAATCAAGATAGAAAAATAAGATAGAAAGTAGGAAAAGGCGTCAATGTCTTGAGTCGCCTGGATGGAAGCGTGAGGTTCTGCTGTGAAGTAGTCAGGCGGAGGGAAGACTCTTCTCTCTCGAGCTATTCGTCTCCGGTTGAGGTCTGGAGAGAACTCTGCTGTCACTTAGGAATTCTTCCGAGAATCAACAACACTTTTTCATCTTGTAGGACTGCCCTTTTATAGATGTTGCGTTCGCAATTGATGGCAAATCTACTTGATTGGCGGCGAAATTGATATCATGCGTCCATCTCGCCTAATTGCGAAATTCTCGGGTCAATTTAGATCCACCACTTTAGCCACAGATTATGTATGTCAATCTTCCGACAATCTCTCAAGATTCTAATTTGATTCTCCACGCCTTGCGTCTTATGCGTTCATGGAGAGTTGGGTTGATGTCAATGCGTCATAGGTTGCTAACGCATAGTCTTGCGTTGAGAAGTCGTTAACGCATCTTCAGGTTGTTCGCGTTCCGTTCAAATCATGCGTCCATGAAGAACAGACGGCTAACGCATAGTCCTGCGTTAAGAAGTCATCAACGCATCATTTGCATTCTTGCGTTAAAACATGTGTTTTAGGCTCAAAAAGTGGTAAAATCATTATCTTCATAAAAATACAAGAGTAGAACGCAAAGGAAGATTTATTGGTAAAAACCAACATAAACTGCCGCATGATTCTCTATTTAATCTCTATTTCTCTAAGAAAAAGACTATAATAAGTTGTATTTCTACAAGTTATCATGCTGGCAGGCGTGAGCGGCAACTCTGGCAGCCTCCAGCTGACTTCGGCCAATAGTGTCCTATTTTCAACTTGATTTTTCAGAGCTCCAAAACACCATTTCCTTTCAAATAAAATTCAAATAAAAATCATGGAACTCAAGGGTAACCTTTTAACTAACTTACCAAAAAAATTGAGCTCCAAAAATCTTCCCGAGCACCCTTGAAAAATTTCTCAAAGTTAACTCATCTGGTTTGCTCAGTTTCTATGACAACCTTCAGTATTTTCAAGATTTCTCAAGCTTTTCGACCTCAAATTACTCCAGCAGCCCTAAATTGGACTTCTAACTCACAGAGCTTTCTTTGGTTCAAAAATGACGAAAATGGTACAAGTGAATCGGGAGAACCGACGTTGTAATTGAGTTGCTTGCTTAGAGTTGAGCTGCTGCCCAGTCAAGCCAATCAGCTTTGGCCACATACCTCCTTACTTCAACGTGGCTCCTCTTCATTTCTTCTTATCCTAGCCATCCAAATTTAATATTATTTACCTTTAAATAGTCATTTTAGTTTAATTTAACATTTATTTCCTAATTTTACATTTTTCCCTAAATTAATTCCAAATTGTTGACCTTTGACTTGAGATTTTCCTTCGACACTTAGCAAATTTTTTCCTCCTAAGTCCAACTACACTTCCTTGTTCAACCACACCCTTATTTCCATCTCTTTTGTTCCTTATTAAAAGTAAATGGAAGAAGAAAATAATCTTGGTTACTTAAACAAGCACTTTAATTCCACCTACAATCCTATTCATTCAAACCAACCCTAGGCAACATCTAACCATGATTTTTATCTTTTGATGAAGCAAAGGAAAATAGAGATTAGGGCTTACAATGGATGTCTGGGCAGTCTCGAGGTGGAAAAATAGCCATGGGGTGATTATGATGGTTCTCGATAAGCCGACCGGAGCAGGAAAGAGAAAACTAATATCGTCTCGACACCTGGGATGACATCCAAAAGCATATGTAGGATTCGATAGTCCCCGTTGACACAATATGTCACACCCCTCCCGGATTATCCTCCATAACCCGGAAGAAGATGTGAAGTCAGCAACCTTGACTCCTCTGTAAGGTTCACTGACCAACCATTCCTTTTACCAAAGACAGCCTAGACGAGGTTCTTGTATAGGCAAAGCATCCCGAACTCGCTTGCTACCTGGAAAATTAGAAAACATGGGGAGACGTGAGCTAAACCCCCGTGAGTGACAAGTTTTGTAAAACTATCTTTTATTCGATAACAGACATGTTACAGTAATACGCATTAAAATAAGGATTTAACACGTTAATTCAACAGAAACAGATTTTCCACAAATCTTTGTCAATCACGTAAATCCGTTCTAAATCCATAGAATCGTTTCCCAGAATATTTAAATAGAAAACCATTTGGTTTTTCAATCTTTTCCCTTAGTTGAGGCGGAGCAAAGCTCAACGCTCTCAACGTCGAAAACATCCTTAGTTGGGGTGGAGCAAGGATCAACACATCCAACGTCGAAATCATCCCTGGCTTCAAGCAGAGCAAGCTCGATGCACTAGCCAGTTTAACCTCTATGTGCACATAGGAATAGGACGGGTTGCCCATGTACCTTCTCATGTCCTTGAGCACTGGGTCCCGGGGAAACTCACGAGCTTTCTCAAAGAGATAAGCACTGAGCCTCCTCTTAAACATTTTATCGATCAGTTGAGTAAATCATTCATATGAAACCTTTGATAAGAAACAGGATGTTCTTTTTTTTTTTTGAGAAAACTACATCTTGCAACATGCCTTTCAATGTAGTATAACAATCAGGTAAAACATGTCTTTTAGATGATATGATCAATCATCATGCGTTTCATGAAATTAGTTATCACAAAACCATATCACGTAAGTATGTTTCAACAAAGTTCAGTTTGAAAGAAGAAGAAAGTCACTCACAATTTCTTAAGATATTTCCTCTTTTCCTTCCAATCCTTGTCTTCCCGAGCTCCTTGAACGCAAGGGTTTGGACTTCTACCCCGCAAACTATCTTTGGTAACCCATTGGACACAACCCTGCCCTTAAACGCAAGGTGCAGACTAACTCTTCTTATTCTTCCGGATGCGTTGTCCTTCCTTAGACGCAAGGTCTAACTTAAACGCATCGTGGTGTTCACCTTAAATGTTGAATTCGTGTAAAACGCAAGGCTCACCCTTCTCGACGCAAGCCAACTTCTTAACACCAGATGACTTAGGTGTCAAAGTTGTCTTCCTCTTTGGTCGCAGGCTTCCTCTTACAGACGCAAGGTTTCCTTCTTTCAGTTCTCTTTCTTTCTTTCTCTCAAGAATTATTATCACCGAATCATCAGTCATTACTTTTCCCTCAAAGTCCTATTTATAGAGTACTTGTCATTCTACCTCTCCTCTTTTGCTGCCACTTGTTTGCCACATGTCATGTTGCATGCTTAATTGATCATGCATTAGTCCAAGTGTCACTTTGCATGAAATGTTTATCATGCTTTCTAACACCTCCTACTTAATGAGGTGTCCCAATCATGTGTAACCACCTGACATATAGGCTTACCTTATGCATCTGTTATGTTTCAATATACAACTACCCAATCATTCCTGTGTTCCTATGCGTTTATGGACCCTTCTTCCAGATTTAACTTCTTTACTCCCTTTTACCACTCTCAGCTTTACTACCCTTATTTCCATTTCTCTACCACATTCAATTAGGTATACAAATCTTAAACGCATGCTACTATGTGTTTCAGCTTACCATAAAATATCATACATCAATCTTAATCGCATAGTATATGCATTCAACTTTCTTTTCTTCTATTCATTCACAGCTACAAATCCCTCTTTTGTACAATTACACCCTTCTGACCATGTGGTTTACCCTTGATCGAAGTTGCATTACCATTTATCATGAAGTTAAACTCTTCAGCGTATAACCTTAATAACCAATGGTAGCCACCTTCAACTCATAACAAGACTTCTTACCAACACTATTCCACACTCTGCTATTTCACTTTTCACTCTTGGTCATTAGTAAATATTTCCTTTTAACTTCCTCTACATCGCTGTACCCTCCAGGATGTATAATGTAAACCAAGTTATAATCCTTTTATTCAACCTTTTAGCTTTCGAGATTACCCTACTACGCATCCACTAGGTATACCCAATGCTTTGCTTCCAAACTTCTTCCATATTTTGCCGTTTCCTTTAACAATTATTCTAATATCCATCCTTCTATTGTTTCCTCCTATTAGATTTGCTTTCCACCCTACAACATATCCAACGCCTGAACTCAGTTTCCTTTTTTTAGCTCATAAGACCATTTCTAAGTAAGGTTGTTCCCAATTATTAACTATTAAGAATTTCAGTTTCCTCAACGCGTCGCTTTGCCATCGCATAGCAATTCTTCAACGCATAGAAATTTCCCAATATAATAACCTTCAACGCTTAACGGCCTCTTCCGCACATGCTATACCATATTCAGGGACTTCTTGATTAGCCCAATGAACCTTCATAGCACATAGCAAACTCCCAATGCCTAGCTGTTGCTCATTGCATAGTTTTTCAATCCATCGCTAATCTTCAGCGCAAAGTACTTTTCCCACGTGATGGTTCTACTCCATTTTACATCATCGACGCATGGTACTTCACCTCATTTAACTTGCCATCATCAACATTTAATCTCGTAACTTGGTAACTCAATATTAACCACTACATGCGTTATAACTTATCCATTTATGCGTCAGCCTGATTTCCAGAATTATATCTACTCTTTTCTTAATACCATTCATTTCAACGCACAGAATTTGTTGGCCATAATTTAGTAATTACACAATCTTAACTTTTCATTTACACGTTCCGCTAATCCACACTCTTTATCCTTTTATCCTTACCAATTATATAAATACTTAGGTTTTCAGGGACAGGGTATTACACAATAACATCCTGACTTGTTTTGATAAGCAGTATAATGTCCCAGGAAGCCCCGATAGATTGTTATAGGCCTGTTTGGCCCATCGAATGGTTCGAACACATTTGGCAAGGTTCCGAAGTGATGTAGAATTATGGGGGTCGTGTTGTTGAGAATCACGATGACGAAGAGAGTCAAGAAGGGGAGAAGTTGCACGTACAGGCGACTTGTAGGCCAAACGGAGTCCGTTCCGCATGAGTTCGAACCTCGCTTAAGGTTCGATGAAGCTTCAAAAAGAATGGGCGAAAAGTAGATTGGGACTTGCGCTTCCCTTAAGGCGGATCATGATCGAGCGTGAATCATGGTGCCGCACGGTTGAAGAAGTATGACCATAACACCCTGCGTCCAACTAAGCTGTTTGAGGTGGAGAAGTGCTGCCCTACGTCTAGACTGTGTAGCCTTGTATCCAAGGAAGTGCCCTGTGTCCATAGAAGAAATTTCTGGCGTCCAAGAAGTAATTTTAGGGTTTATGAGGTTTCCAGGTTTCTATTTTCTTAGTCCGAGAAGCTCAGAAGAAACTAAAAAGGAGCAAAACTAAAAACTGAGGAAGAAAACCCTAAGTCGGACAACTATCTCTACTATGAGTGATTGATTTATTTTCGTTTGAGAACTAAACTATACTCCCTATAATTACTTGTTAATAGCATGCTTATGAGCTAATAATTAATAGCATGATTATGCTATCTTATGCATGCTACAGTAAGGTATCAAATAATTTATATTGAACATGATAGCATGAGGTAGTATGCATGTTAGGGCAAGTTACTGGATAAATACATAGTATCGAGCTTGTTGGATATTAGATTCTAACTCCAATGCTGAAGGATTATACGAAGGCATCGATGAACAAGTTATATTCCAATGTCGAAGGACTTTAAGAAGGTATTGATGATAACGATCATGATTGGAACCGGGATTCGACATTGAACAGGATAGTTAAAGGGTCGGAAGGACCTAGTTTCTAAGCTTGTGCCGGAGATTTCCTAGTTCCTGAGCCTATGAGAAGTACCCAGTCGGATGGTAAGGGGGCCAATAGGCCTAGCTCCTAAGCCTCAAAGGTAAGACTATGTGCAGATAGGAAAAATAGAGAGGATAGACAGATAGCTTAACGATGAGTTAAGCTGAGCCAGGTTGGCCAGCAAGAAAAACCAATCAGGATTGTTGTGCCATGAGAGCCAACAGGATAAACAGAGGAGCTGTTGTGCCGAAGGTGCTAGCGAGAAATGATGATTTTGAGGATAATCCTACAAGGGAGGTTTGAGTATAAGCTCGACTTAATTGTAGATTTACTTGCACTTGATTTATTTTACGAGTGTTATGATTTTTATTATAATGCTGAAAGGGTTGGTTGAACCCTAGTTTATTTGATCACTCACTGGGCTTCATTGAAACTCATCATTTTCTTTTGTTTTTCTTTCCAGGTAGCAGCCGAGTTTCCATTGTTGTTCGAAGTCAAGGTCTGCCGAGAAATAGTATGCACTTAGTTGTAGGTGGCCGTTTAAATGAGAACTAAGAAACATGTCTTTGTAAACAGACTTGTAAAACAATTGTAATAGTAAGTTATGCATTTTATTTATGAGTTAGTTTTATTTCCTGCCTATCTAAATTGCACATGATAGTTTGGGGAAAGGTAAAGGTTTGACGGTAGGCATTTCAAGAGGGTCGATGTCTGCTGTCATCAAGCTCTGTCTCAGGCTACGGAGGGGTGGTTCAGGGCGAGGTATGACAAAGCATGCTTTGATAATAAATGAATCGTTCATAAACACAAGTTAAACAAAACTTCAGAGTTCCAAAGTATTTAATAAACAACATGCTTTGCAGAAAACGTAGCACTATGAAATATCATGCTTTACTATCAAGGTCATGTAAAAACATGTTCAAACTCATATTAGGAAACTCATGCTTTTTCATACTCAACTTGTGCTAGAAAACTCATATTTCAAGAATAAATTGAGCATACCAGAAATATTGAGAAAATAAATTATTTTAAATAAAGTTCTATCACTTACAACTTGTCCCGGGATCTTAATGGATTATAAGCTTTTCCTAGCTCTTTTCGACCTGAAATAATTTAATTCCCTTTTGTTAAATTTCTTAAGATTCCCTTAAATGTATAAGTTATGTCAAATAGATCTTTAATATTGAAATTTAGCCCAAAAGGACTCATTCACAATCAAAGATACTCAAAATTGACCCAAGGTTGCAAGTTGCCCCTAGACGTGTCTAACAGCCTCGTAGCACACTCACTTGCGCTGCCCAGCTCCTATGTGCGGCAAAATACGCACATCAGCCCTATCTTGCACACCCTGGCACTGCTCGCACATCCGAACCCTGGTGGGTGGCAACTCTTGCACAAACTAAACCAAATTAACCTAAAAAAGTAAGGCATGGGCGGCAATTGTGCGTCAATACTCGATGCCCCCGTCATGCCCTTGTCGTCAGTCTGCATCGCGTGCCTTGTCTGCCTACTAGTGAAACCTAGCGAGACTAGCAAGACTTGTCTCGCTCAACTCCTGCACACGCACAGCGCCATCTCCAACTCACCAATGAGACTTATCTCGCCCCACAAGCCTGCGCATACATAGTATCAGTGGTCTATCAACTTGTCGCTGGGCACTCAAAATCACCAAAATTAACCTCAATAAAGCTCTTACCTTTGGCCACTATCTTAGCTTGCCCGCACACACAACCTCTTCTTCCTTAACCAACTTTACCCGATAGCCTTACAAACACTACTTTCATTTCCAGTTGCCAAAAATAATATTTTCAAACTTCATTAGACTTAACTTCCTCTTACAAACTTGTAGATAGTTGAGTTAATTAACTTACCTCCAAATTTCAACGTCTAACTCCTCTTCTTCCATCAGATATCCCAAAATCTTTCCACCCTGCTCCAGATTACTCAACAGCATGAACCATCTTGAATCTCTGAGGCAATTTAAATTCTTCCTCAATGAATTTTCTTTTGACAACCCTCTCTCTAAAACTAGACTTAGTTTAGAGCAAATTGGTCGAAGAACTCCTCAAATGGCACGAGTAAATTACGAACCATACTTCTTTTTCAAACCTTCGATTTATAACCTTCACAGAACATTCATGCAAAACCTCAGCTTGCCACCTCCTGCTTGCCCACGCCACAAATTAATATTTAGTTCCCAAATTTGCCTAAATAAAATGAAGTGATGGACGCATCACCTTGGAGCAAGCCTTCCACGCATGGTTGCTCACCAATTGAGGTTAGTTGGTTCCCTTCTCGGCCAACACTTGTGTGCAGCCCCCTTAGCTAATGGACGCCATCATTCTTCCTCTCATTAGCACACTAGGACACATAGCCCACCCTGCGTTAATCTCACAAGCCTCCTAGGGACGCATAACTCACCTTGCACCAACAAGCAATGCATAGCCCACACAAGGACACCTTGAGGCGCATCCTTTGGCCTACTCTCCACACATTCTACCAGCAACAACACACCAGCTCGGCTACCCAATGGGTCTCAATGCATGCTTCCAACCCCTTAGCCAAAATCTCCTCACCTTCTTCTTCAATGTCGGCCACCCCTACAACACACACCCACTACACATGCCAAGTTGCTCTCGTATACTCTTCCTTTTGGTACCCACCTAGCCATTTGCCCACAAACATTCCCACGGCTAAGTCCACAAGCACACCACCCATGGCTTCTTCTTTCCACGCCTCTTCCAATCTAAACAAAAGAAATTTATCTACGTCCATATTAATAGTAAAACTCTTAGCTTAGTTACTTAGAAATGAAAGTATGGTTTACATAAAGACGAAAATCTATTATGTCAATCACTGATAGACAGAGATAGACTTCTGTCTCTGTCTATCATGATACAGGTAGAAAAAAGTTGACATGAAGAAGATTATAAACAAAATTAATCAATAGTACCTATTATAAACAAAAAGTTGACAAATCTAAAATAGAAAATTTTCATAATTCCTCAACATTAATATATCGATTACTAACTTCTTTCACTGTCTATCATTGATAGACAGAAATAGAGTTATATATATGTCTATCACTGATACAAAAATAATTAAAATTAAAATAGAATTCAAACACAAATAGTAACACAGTCTATCACCATAGATAGATTGTGATAGACTTCTATCGCAGTCTATCGCTGAGGCATAGTGATACAACAATATCACAGTCTATCAGAGATAGGCAGTGATAGAACTCCATCACCTCCTATCATACAATTTGATCTAAAACAATTCAAATAAATAACAAACACAAAATAATCAATTGAAAAGTGATCTTGGAGAACATTCTAACCAAATATTGATTAATAAGAAGAAAAAGATGAGCAATTCTAATTAATTGAACAAGAAAAATGTTGAAGATGATGCAAAAAATAAGAAGAAAAACAAGAAGAATGAATATATAGTTTTTTATGAGTATTTTTGTGAAGGAGAAGAAGAAGAAAAACAAGAAGAATGAATATATAGTTTTTCTTGAGGATTTTTGTGAAGGAGGAGGAGCTGTGTATTTTTGTGGAGGAGGAGCGGTCGTCGATGGAGAATAAAAGAAGAAGCGATGATCGTACTTGAAAACACCGATCGATCGCAAGAGAAGCCGATGAAGACGAGGCGATGCTGATGAACACAAGGAAGTAGTCATCGAACAATTTTACACGAAAAGTTCAAATGACAAGGGTAGATTGGGAATTTTTTAAAAAGTAAAACATCAAAAGCGTGTGCCATATTCCTCGCTTTTTTTTTTTTTAAATAGTTTCGTTTTTTTCTATTTATGACAATTTCTTTAAAACAAAAATAGATAAATTTAAATATAAAATAAAATGTAATTTAATAACTATTTTCATTCATTAGAAATAAAATGTAATTTAATAACTACTTTCATTCATTAGAAAAGGAAAATAATTAAAATGAGAACTAGAAAAACAAACATAAAAGAAAACAATATAAGAAAAAAATTGATGACAAACAATAAATAAAATATTAAGAAGAAAAGAGGGGAAAAATTAAAATAAAACTCAAAAAGTAAATTGTAAAAAAAAGTTAGTGGTCGTAGCCATTGACATGACACACAGATAGTGAAGAGAGGGATGGAAGCGATAGGCTGTTCAAAAAATAGGGTAAGCGACAGACATAAAAAAAAAAAAAAAAGTAACATATTATATATTATATAATAATAATATAAAAAATAGCATATTATATAATAATAATAAACCTCCCGATACTTATCTTTTCCTAAATTTTTTTCTCTACCAATCTATTCTCTCTTATCTTCTTCTTTAACTCACAATTTTTTTCAACACAAAGAACATAACTTCATTCTAAGGTATGTTACCTTATTTATTTATTTTTTTTTTTTAATCTCCTCTTCTTTTTTACACATATTTTACCTTTTTAAAAAAACAACGATAAAGAAAAACCATGGAAGAGGAAGAAGATGAACAAAAAATGACACATAAAATAAAATAAAACTAGTAGATCTAAAACAAGTGCATATAGAAATATGCAAGAAATTACTTGATAAAAATCAATAAATAAATGGAAGAAGAAATGACACAAGAATAACAAATTTTCCTTCTTTCTCTCTGTTTTCGAAGATCTCAAAGAGAAAAGAAGAAGGTCGAAGGTTGGAATCCAAGACAAAGATACCGTTTGCTTTTTCTTTTAGGCGTAGATCCTTGGGACAAATGCCCTACCAAGTGCAACCTTCAACGAAGCTAGAGTTCCTTTGTGTGTTGGATTCTTGACTGGTGTATGATTGTTTTTGTGTGGTAGAGTTGCTTTCTAGAGTTTTGGGTGAGAAAGAAGGGATTGAGGTTGTTGAGAAATGATAAAAAATGGGTGTGGTGGCTAATTTTTTTTTTCTTTTTTGAAAGAGAAAATGAGGGTTAATAAAAGTGGTGGCTAGGGTCTTTGAGGAAGAGAAAAATTGGGTATTCAAAACCCAAAAACTTTCTTCCATTTTGCAAATTTTTTTAATGAACTTTATTGCAATTTTGAAATTTTGTCAAACTTGGCTTAAGCTCAAAATGGGTTGGAGCCTTTTGTCAACCAAATCTTAGTTCAAAATTTTGCTCTTTTTTCCTTCCTTTTCTTTTTTTTCCCAACCAATTTAGTTAAATTAATTAAACTACAATCTCATTGTTTTATCTATGGATATGAGTTTGATATTACCTAATGATTTGAGCTTAGAAAATGTATATTTAACTTTAAATGTTTTTAGTAGATGATGATGTAATTATTTTAAAAATTGTCACTCACTAGGCTTTCCAGCTTGTGTTTTTCTATGTTTTCTTTCCCACCACCTAGGCAGTGAAAGAGTTTCCAGAGCTTAGCATACACAAGCCTCATATGCTTCAGTGTCAAGACATCTGCATACTCATTCTCCTTAGTTGTTGTATGTATATTGGTTTTGGGTCAGAGTGGCATGTAAACATTTCTAGTTAGGGTTTGGCATCGGGTTGTGAGGTTGTACATATTTGTATGTTTTGTGAGTTATGTAAAGAGTGGCTCTAATAGTACATCTGTTGTAAACAACTATGGCTGAATGATTTTTATCTGAGTTGAATGATGATCTTGTATGTCTAGTACTTTAGGAAGAGATAATGTGGGCGTCTATACAATGTTAAAGTCTTTCAGTAGGTTAAACAGGTACAGGAAGAGAGGGGTGATGTTTGCTGTCTTCACATCTCCTTCCGGGTTAAGAAGGTAATCTAGGAGGGAGTGTGACATTGAATCCCTTCAACAACACCTTTAGTGTCGGTTAAGTGACCGATATTGTCCTCTATAATGTTGATTATTTACTGATATTATAGCCAATTTTGTACATTTCTTTCACTTCTTTCTCCAACTTTTTGCTCTTAAAATTTTTCCCTCACTCTTATGTTTTTTATTTCCTATCTTTAAAGTTACACTACATAAATTACTCTCTAAAAAAAGAAAATCTCTCTTTTATATCTCTGTAATAAGTTACACTATCTTTGTCACACCCCCTCCTAGATTACCCTTTTAAACTTGGAAGAAAGTGTGAAGACAGCAAACTTCACCCCTTTTGCGAGGTTCACTGTCCATCCGCACCTGTCTAACCTGTTGGAAACATTATTTAACGTAGCTGCCCACAATGTCTACTCCTTAAATCATATAACATTCAAGTCCACCATTTCCATAATTACAATACCATGAGGGTAAGTATTTACATCAGCAGAAATTTTAACATTGACTTCAACAAAACATAAATTACGTACACAATATGCACTCTCACTCCCCAAACAACTTAACCAGCTATATCTACATGCCACACTACTCAAAATTATTTATACATACAACAACTGTGAAGAAAAGTGTTTGTCGGTAGCTTAAATCTTAAACAGAATGAGGCTTGAGTAGGCTAGGCACCGGGAACTCTTTCGCTACCTAGATGGAAAAGAAAACATGAAAAAACATGAGCTAGAAGCCCAGTGAGTGACATAATATGGAAAACATAAACTTTAGTACAAAACCTTGCTTAGCATTAAAGAAAACATAAATTATGCACTTACTAAATCAAGTTTCTAAAATCATCAAACATTGCTTTTGAAATCAAAATTAGAGGCGGAGCAAACTCAACACACTCAACGTTGAAAACAAACCTTAGTTGGGGTGGAGTAATCTCAACACACCCAACATTGAATAACCTTAGCTGATGTGGAGTAATCTCATTATGTGCACATAGGAAACTATTTTGGGCTGCCCAAATACCTTCTCCATGTCCTTCAATACTGGGTCCCCAGGATACTCAAATACTTTCTCAACGTCCTTCAGCATTGAGTTCCTTCATGTCTCAAGGTTGCCCATATGCCTTCTCAACATCCTTCAGCATTGGGATCCTTAGAAGACATTTAAGAAAACATGTATGCTTTGAACAAAAAGTTCATCGTGAAACATTTCATAGAAAAACCAAAACATTTCTCAGTAATTGGCAACATTTAAACATGCTTCTCTAAACATGAGAAAACAGATAAAACATGCCCTTCATACCATAAAATCAAGTATTAAACAGTAAAGCATGCTCAACGTTTAGCAAAACATTAAGAGATCACATTTCATCAAAAATCATGGCTAGAAATTTTAAATGAAATCCTTTTAAAGAAAACAAGTGTCACTCACAGTCTGGGACTCGATCCTTGAGGCTAGTAGACTTTTCCAACCTCAATTTGACCTGAAACATCAATTAAGAGACATTAAGTCATCTCCTTGAAGTCCTCACAATCCTCATTTAGCAAGACTCTATCCACATTGTCCATATCAAGCTTAATCTCCATTTATTTCCTCGTTTTTTCCCTTTAAGGACCTTTTTGCAAATTTTCTCAAAATGTTCTAAAATACCCAAAAATCAGCTCAAAATTTAAAATTACCCATTTTGAGGCTAAAAATTCAAGAAAATATCAATTAGAGTCCAAAAATGTCCAAAAATACCCAAAGTGGTCGTAGGCACCCTAAGTGAGCAGCTGGTGGGTGTGGGGTTTTGGCAGAGGCGTCAACAGAGGCACAAGCACAGGGACAGGCACAGATGTGGTGTCACACCCTATCCTGAACCACCCTTCTGTAGCCCGAGACAAAGTGTGAGGACAGCAGTTGTCGATTTCCCGACCGACTCCCAGTATCGAACTTACTCTGGCTTTCTGCTTAACAACGCTTCCTAGGACGATGAATTTGTTAACTCTCAACAAACCTTGACATCAACTGGCAACGAGAACTTTCCTGCTACCTGAAAAGTAAAAAAATTTGACAAGGTTGAGCTAAATAACCCAGTGAGTAACGATTTTGAAAATCATTTAAGGCTATAAATCTCATAGAAATTAAGCTTTATAATTCAAGTCATAATATATCAAAACATATAAGTATTTTAAGCATGCTGTTAGGAATTTTCCCTCATATCACCACAACTTCCAATTTCCCTCTATATGCACATAGGAATTATAATCCAGGCTGCCCATATGCTTTCTCTCCGTACTTCACCATTGGGGTCCCATATCAAACCTTCACTGAGTCCCTCAACATTGGGGACCATCAAATATACCCAAATGCCTTCTCTCGGTTCCTCGGCATAACAAATCATACGTACCTTCACCAAGTCCCTCGGCTTTGGGGACCATCGAATCTACCCAAATGCCTTCTCTTGGTTCCTCAGTATAACAAATCATACGTACCTTCACCAAGTCCCTCAGCATTGGGGACCATCGAATCTACCCGAATGCCTTCTCTTAGTTCCTCGGTATCGGGGTTATATTCGGATAATAGCATGCTAAATCATTCATAAATTTGGGTATCAAATCATTCAGAGTACTCATAATATTTCTCAAACAGCACGTTTTCATCAAGTTTGGTAACATAGAGCTTCACGCTCAAAACCACGTAAAAGGATATTCAAAATCATGTAATGATATTCATGCTTTATCAAAACTCATTCGTATTTGGAAATCTCATCTTTTCGTATAAATCAAGCATTTCAAGGAATATCAATAATACACACTTCAAAACTAATGTATTTCTTACAGAGAGTTATTCATTTCTGAACCATTGATATTATTCACAGAGAAAACATTCATATTGAAAACGTTGGGGTTACTCACAGAGAAGTAATCGCTTAAGGAAAGTTCCCTTTCCTCCTTTCTAATTCTGCCTCCTACGAGCTTCTTAGACGCAGGGCTGATAGTCTGAAACGCAATACTACTAACTTTTCCCCTCTGACAACAAGGTTTGGACACAACCCTGCACCTTGGACGCCTGGAAGATGACTTGGACGAAAGGTGCAGTCTTCCAACAAGGATTCAGCTCCTTTGGCTTCTGATAACTTGTAGAAATACAAGTTATTATAGTCACTATTTGAGTTAATTAGAGTAACTTTAGGGTTAAACGCATGATTTTGGCAGTTGAATTATGTAATATGTATTACCATGCATTGGCACCATTTACAAAAGAAAATACCTGAAAAATATATGAGCTTTTATGTTCTTAACGCAGGATTAAGTAGAAAAGAAGCACAAATAACCCAAGCACCAGAGAGGAAGCTGCTGCGAGAACAAAAGAAGTGGAAACCCATGCGTCGAGACCATGCGTTGAGAAGAAAAAGTAGATACAGACGCTTGGGCAAAAGCTGTCATGTCAATATGCAAAAGGATTACACGTTATCAAATCATGGCAGAACCAATGGGCCGACGATGTGAAAAGTTTGTGCAGCAGGGCATTGAATTTAATGCAAAGGTGTCAGGTCATCATGAGTTCACATTTTCGACGCCTATAAATAGCCCAAAGCTTCTCCATTCAAAGGAGGAGAGAAACGAGTTTAAAAGGTGAAAGCTCTGTACAAATTCTCCTTCACCATAACCAGCCTCCATTTCAAGCTCTTCTGTGAGGAGGATTCTGAGAATTTTCAAAGTCGTCTCCCAGTGAGTGAGAACCTTCACCATATGCCATTTATGTATCAGATAGCAACCATCTCAAGTCTCCATGAAGCAAGACATTGCCAGTGGCGGCTTGACGTCTTCCATTTCTATTCTATCTCCACTTCCTCCTTACTTATGTTTTGTTAATGACATTCGAGAGAATGGTTTATTTTCTTAATATAAGTTTGATTGATGATTATTTTCCATTTATTTCCATATTAAATACTTTACACCATGTTGTTTAATTGTTAAATGAGTTAGATGTTAGAAGCTAATTTTTCTTAAGCAATACTAAGTATGTTACATCTTGATTAATGCATATTATTAGCTTGCATAGCTTTGTCTGACAAACAAATTTAACAAGCATGACTATCTAGCTTGAGAGAGTAGATGGTTAATCTTTAGCATTTATCAAGACTAGATGAGGTTCAGAGATGTAGTTCATCTTTTGCCAATGCAAACTTACCATGTGTCTTAGAGATAAGATTAATGTGGCGTCGAAACATCAAGAGATGGATTCACAAACCCAAAGTTTGTAGATATGTAAATATACTTAGATATGCTTAAGTAACAACTAGCTCCTGCGTTAACTCTACTATTATTGCATGGTTCCACCATCATCCTTAACCCATGCTATCTGACTCTACATGACATTTGACTAACCTTCTCTACGCCCACCTCATTTTTAATTGTAGGAAATTTTATCCATTCTTTATGTATAGTTTTAGGTACATACAACTCTTGCACATAATACATGTATAGTCACTGCATAGTCTTGTATCTATTCTCAATGCCTAGTTTATTACAAATCCCTGCGTTCGACCCTGGACTCACCAGGAAACCTATAAGAGCTTACACTTGGGCTTTTATAGGAAAACTTGCTTATTAATGATTATACTTGAGTAATTCTCGACGCAACTCTATACTGATTATAACATCCAATACACTTTATGTGCAACAAGCTATGAGCCAACAACTTCATCCCTTGGACGCAAAGATCTACCTTGGCCGCAGGGCTGCTAATTTCCTCCTTTTGGCAGCACTGATGAACGCAAAGCAACCTCCCTAGACACCAGACAACTGTTAGACGCAGGGCAACTTTCCTAGGCACCAGACAACGGTTGGACGCAAGGTAGCTAGGAAAACAACCTCTCTTGGACGCAGACTACCTCTATGGATGCAAGGGTTGGTCTTTTCAGCTTTCTTTCTCTTTTCTCATAAGAAACTCCGACTTATGGATGGTATTCTGCTCCCTTTTCCTCAAGGTCCTATTTATAGACTTGGAATGGAGAGCTTGTCGTCCAATTTCTCCTCTCTATTTGTCACTTGTTTGCCATATGTCACGTTGCATGACACACTCGACATGCATTTCGACACCTCCTCTTTATGAGGTGTTAAGTCTAATGAAACCATCTAGCCTTTATAAACTCATCTATGTATTCAACTTGCTCCGAGACACGGACCATGCATTCCAACCTATGCATCCTTAAGGTTCACTTTTAGAGTTTAGCTTCTTTTGTTCTCTTTTCTTCCTCCCCGCCTTCCTATACTCAACCAAGTTTCTCCCCCAAACATTACCATGCATTTATGTCTCTTGCTATACATCCTTCACTTCTTTTCTTATGCCCAAAACTTAGCTACAAGCCCCTCTTTTGAGTGATAAATGTCCGACTCTGCTTGGTATTCCATCACTTAGCCAAAATCATCTCAAAACCTTCCTTCATGTGTTGTCACCTTGTACCATGCTTTTATCACCACTTTGCTATGCGTCCATGGCCTTCATTCCGTCCTTAGGGATCCCTTGATTGTCTCTCTATGCGTCCCTGAGGTGTATAACTTGTATCCCGGGGTTATGCTTCCAACTTTTCCCTTTTACTCCCCCCATACTTAGCCGTTTTCTCAATGATCAATCTAGCATGCGTCCATCTCTTGCTTCCTTCTTTTAGGTTTTCTTTTCAATCCTCCAACACATCCAAGACTCAACCCCAGTCCCTTTTGTAGCTAGCTCATACGTCCACCCTAGGCCAATGTTGCATCTCCTTCCTTAACTACCTCCTATGCGTTCACCTCTTCCCCCAAGTTCTTGGTTTTCCTTTCAATACTTTAACACTTAACCATTTTCTTTCCCACAAGGGTTACCATGCATTTTCTTAGCTTGACCATGCGTTCAACATGGTCTTTTTCCTACCAAGTGTGTGTCCAACTTCACTATCTCCCTGCTATGCTTTCAACTCTTTCCAACACTTGGTGAGATTTCCTTTCTTTTCCTTAGATCATGCTTCCAAGCTTAATAGCATAATTGAGTTCTCTTAGTTTAGTTGTTTTATTTAGAAGAATTCTTAACTTCAAGAGTTATTTCGAAGTTCAAGGTCCGGAAATCGCTTAACGTAGTTTCTTCCCAACTTATCTACAGCTTATACTTAACCCAAAACTCAAGTACAAATCTTTTCTTCTCTTAAGTTCAACGCATACCTATTCCTATTTTGGTCAAAATCTAGCTAACTCCATCAGCCTAGCTTTTTTGTCTAAAAAATTTCGTAACTCCACAGGCTTGTGATCCAAATTTCACCTCTCTTGTCTTACTTCTTTTTCTTATAAGCCCTTTAAGCACTTAGGTCTAAAAAGTAGGGTGTTACACGTGGGTTGTCACACCCCCTCCCGAGCTATCCTTTTAACCCAAAAAGACGCGTGACGACAGCAAACATCGATCTTTTACGACATCTACTGTCAACGTAACTCTCCTCAAATCCTTACGAAGCACGTGATAACATAATTATAATTTACATCCAGACCATAAATAATACCAAATGATACTTTATAATAAATACATCAAAGTTTGTACACAACTTCCACACCTTAGACCCCCAATATGTACAATGCTAGGTCTAAGTACAAATATTTACAACGTTTAAAACTAAGACGCAAATCCAAACGAATTTGACAAGTAGGCTAAGTACCCCGGTTCCACTCGCTATCTAGGAAGTTGAAAACATTTGAAAACATGAGCTAGGTCGCCCAGTGAGTAACAAGTTTATAAAATTATGTTTGGCTTAAAAGCTCAAAGAAATCATGTTCATAATTCAAATAGTAAAGCATTGAAAGCTTATAAACATTTGTATATGCTTGAAAGATTTTTCTTAGTTGAGGCAGAGTAAACTCAACGTTGCTCAACGTCGAAATACAACCTTAGTCAAGGTGGAGTAATCTCAACACGCCCAACGTCGAATAACCTTAGCTATGTGGAGTGATCTCAACAAAATAGTGTCGAATTTCCCTCTATGTGCACATAGGAATTATAACCCGGGTTGCCCGTGTACCTTCTCTAGTCCTTTAGTACTGGGGTCTGAATATTAAGGTTGCCCATATGCTTTCTCTATGTCCTTCGGCATTGGGGACCATCTATTATATTCAGGCTGCCCATATGCCTTCCCCATGTCCTTCGACATTGGGGACAATCTTCTGAAAATAAAGCATACTAAATCAGTTATAATCATGAGTTAAATAATTTCTCAGAATTTCAAAGTATTTCTCAAATAGCATGCTTTTCACAAGGCTCAGTATCAGAAAACATCATTCTCAAAATCATGTAAAAGAATGTTCAAAATCATATAAAGAAACATACGTTTTGTGAAATTCAATTTATGCCAGAAATCTCATATTCTGTGAATAAGCCGAACATTCTAAAAATATCAAAAGAATAAATCATTTTAAATGAATTTAAGTCACTCACAACTTGTCTTGGGCTCTTAATGGGTTATATGCTTCCCTTAGCTCTTCTCAGCCTAGAATAAATTAATTATTTTTGGTTAATATCCTTAGAATTCCCTTCATGAAATATCTTAAGTCATTTTAGCTCAAAAAGGTTCACTAATAAGCAAAATTTAGCCAAAATATCCAAAAAAGGAAAACTGCCTCTAGGTGTATCCAACAGCCCTGCAGCACTCACACCTAGCCAATCTAACCTCAAATGGGTGGCAATTCTCGCACAGCACACTGCCCTGCATGCCCATCCACTACCTCGCACACGCTACCCCTCGTGGGTGGCAATTCTCGCACACCCACTGCCGAAATAACCTCAAAAAAGGCAAGAAGCATGCGTCTCTGCGTCAATCAGTCCGTGTCGTGCGCCTTAGCGAGACCAGCAAGATTTGTCTGGCACAACTTCTGCATGCACATGATGCCACCGGCGAGACCCATCTCGCCCCCCACAACCTGCACACGATCAGCAGTGTGTTTCGATCACCCTTGCGTTGCCAATGGCATGTCAGCCTGCCTCTTAGGAGTCTACAACTTGTCAAAATAATCTCAATTAAATTCTCACCTTCAGCCACTGCCCAAGCCTAACTGCACGCACAGCCACTCCAAAACTTACCCGACAGGCTTGAACACATTGCCTTTACTTCTAGCTCAAAATTTCAGCTTCTAATTCTTTTTCTATTGCCAGATATCTTCAAATCTTCCCACTCTGCTCCAGTTTACCCGATAACTAGAGCAAGCTGGAGTTTTTTTTATGAAATTCGAGTTCTTTCTCACGGAGTTTCCTTCCAGCAACCCTCTTAGTGAAACTAGACTCAATTTGGGATAGTTTGGTCGAAGAAAATCGCAAATCGCCCCTGTGGTTTGCACACACCATCATTTTCTACCGAACCCTTCTATTTATAGACTTTCCAGAAATTTGCATGCAAACTCCTAGCTCGCTACCTTATGCTTGCATGCATGTCGATGCCACACTTAACCTCAATTTGACACATAATCTGGCTTACATAACACTTAAGTCTAGGCTTTGCTTAATCAAGAAGAAATGATGGATGCATCCTTGTGCAAGATCTCCTCCACGCATCCTTTTGAGTTTAGTTGGCTACTCTTCTCGGCTACCTATGCACGCAGCCCCTTTGACCGATTTGGATGCCTAGCTTGAACGCATAGCATGGATGCATAGCACCATGCGCCAACCCCATAAGCCCTCTTGGATGCATAGCTCCCCAACGCGTCCCTCTCACTAACCTCAACCAACGCAAAACTTGTTGCACGCCTAGCCCACTTGCCCAATAAGCAACACATCAAGCCTTCACCCATGCTCACCCTCATGGACGCATGCCTCACCAAGCCAACACATTACATACCCACGCTTGGGCTCGGCTACTCAAGGTCTTCAACCTAGCCCACCTTCTTGCCGACCACAGACACCACCCATGCCAAAAGCTCTCGGCCACATTCCTCTCAACTACCTGCCTACTTGCTTGCCATCTTCCAAAGATAAAAGTAGGGCTTACATGGGCACTAGCAACCATGGGCGTGGGCGGGGGCACTGGCAGCTGTGGGCGTGCTGCTGATGGCGAGCAGCATAGGTGGGTTGTGGGCGTGGCTGTGGGCGTTGGCTGCACGCGTTTGGGGCTGAGAGTGAGCAGGCGTGGGCGACAGCCCTGGCAGACTTTGGCCAGCAGTCACCTGTTTTCAACTCGATTTTTTAGGGCTCTAAAACACTTTTTCCTTTCAAATAAACTTCAAATAAATTTTATAGAACTCAATGATAACCTCTTAACTGACTTACCAAAAAGATTCGGCTCCAAAAACCTTCCCGAGCACCCTTGAAAGCTAACTTGTCTAGTTTGCTCGGTTTCAGCGACAACCTTCAGTGTTTCCAAGTTTTCTCAATCTTCTCAAATCCAAATCAATCTTGCAGCCCTATGTTAGATTCCTGACTCATAAAGGTTCTTTTGGTCCAAAAATGGTAAAAATGACATGAGTGAATCGGGAGAAACGACGTTTACAATGAGCTGCTTACTTTTGGACAAGCTGCTTCCCAATCTAACCAATCATCTTTGGCCACAAAGCCCTTTGCTTCAACGTGGCTCAACCTCCTTTTTTTCTCATCCTAACCATCGAAATTAAACATTATTTCCCTTAAAATAATTATTTTAATATCTTTAATATTAATTCTTTTATTTATTATTTTTCTTTAATTAAATTCAACACTTGACTTACTTTGACTTGAGAAATTCCCAAACACTTGGCAAAATTTTTCCCAAGTCTCGGTCACACTTCCTTGATCAAAAACACAATTGTCATGATCCCTTTATCCCTTTTTAAAAACTAATAAGACAATTGTTGTTGAATAGATTTCTATTTTCGATTTACATTGAGTTTCATAGCTTGTTGCACAAAAATGGATACTATAATTTCCGTACAAAGATGCGTCGAGAATTACTCAAGTATGATCATGATTAAGCAAGTTTTCCTATAAAAAGCCCAAGTATAAGCTCTTATAGGTTTCCTGGTGAGTCCAGGGTCGAACGCAGTGATTTGTAATAACTAAGCGTTGAGAATAGATGCATGACTATGCGGTGAACTATACATGTAATATGTGCATGTGTTGGTTGTATGTATCTAAAACTATACATGAAGAATGAATAAAGTTTCCTACAACTAACAATGAGGTGGACGCGGCGATGGTTAGTCAAATGTCATTTAGTGTCAGATAGCATGCATTGAGAATGAATGGGACCATGCGATAAAAGTAGAGTTAATGCAGGGGCTAGTTGTTACTTAAGCATATCTAAGTATAATTACATACCTACAAACCGCGTTTGTGAATCCATCTCTCGATGTTTCGACGCCACATTAATCTTATCTCAAAGACGCATGGTAAGTTTGCGTTAGCAAAAGATGAACTACATCTCTGCACCTCATCTAGTCCTGATAAATGCTAAAGATTAATCATCCACTCTCTCAAGCTAGACAGTCGTGCTTGCTACTTTTGTTTGTCAGACAAGGTTATGCAAGCTAATGATATGCATTAATCAATATGTAACATACTTAATATTGCTTAAGAAAAACTAACTTCTAACATCTAACTCATTTAACATTCAAAGAACATGGTGTAAGGTATTTAATATGGAAATAAATGGAAGATAATCATCAATCAAACTCATATTAAGAAAATAAACCATTCTCTCGAATGTCATTAACAAAACATAAGTAAGAAGGAGGGAAATGGAGATAAAACAGAAATGGAAGGCGTTAAGCCGCCACTGGCAACGTCTTGCTTCATGGAAGCTTGAGATGGTTGCTATCTGATACATAAATTTCATAGGGTGAAGGTTCTCACTCATTGGGAGACGACTCTAAAAGTTCTCAGAATTCTTCTCTCAGAAGAGCTCAAAATGGGGGCTGGTTATGGTGAGGGAGAAATTGTGTAGAGCTTTCACCTTTTGAACTCGTTTCTCTCTTTCTCTCTCCCCCCTCTCTTGAATGGAGAAGCTTTGGGCTATTTATAGGCGTTGAAAAGTTGAAACTGATGATGACCTGGCACCTTTGCATTAAATTCCCTACTCTGCTGCGTAGATTTTTACATTGTTGGCCCATTGGTTCTGCCATGATCTGATAACGTGTTGTCATTTTCCATAATGACATGACAGCTTTTTTCCCATACTTCTGTATCTACGTTTTCTCAACGCATGGTCTCAACGCATAGTCTCGACGCATGGGTTTTCACTTGTTCTCACAGCAGCTTTGTCTCTCGTACTTGGGTTATTTGTACTTCTTTTCTTCTTAACCCTGCGTTAAGAACAGAAAAACTCATAATTTTTCAGGTATTTTCTTTTGTAAATAGTGGCAACGCATGGTAACACATTTTACATAATTCAACTACCAAAATCATGCGTTTAGCTCTAAAGTTACTCTAATTAATTCAAATAGTGACTATAATAACTTGTATTTCTACAAGTTATCAAGTATCATAATTACTTAGACATACACTAAAATTTCCACTTACATTTATACTCCTTCAAGCTAACCCTAGCCAAGCCTTAATCATTGTTTCTAGTTTCTAATTTGAGCTGAAGTAAAGGGAAAATAAGAGTTAGGGCTTACAATCTTTGAATTTTGGTTATCTCTATTAAATTTCGCTATAAATTTCTCCTCTCCATCTCAAACGGTTTTTTCTTTGAAAATCTTCTCTAACTCTCTATTTTTCTCCCTTAAACTTTAATTTCTCTCTATATAATTTTTGTCTACCATCTCCTAATTTTTTTTTTTCAATCTCAAATATAATGTATTTTTAGTAACTTGATGATTCTAAACTAACCTTTGAAAACAAATACTTCTCATTTTAAAATACTATTAATTAAATTTCAATCACTTTATTAAAATATAGAACCAAATATGAACATGATTCATAATACTTTTTGCAAATTTAATTATAATTAAATAATTTAGTTCAAAATAATTATTCTAAAAGTCAATCTCAAAACATTTCCTTTGGTCATTGAAAATCATTTAAAATGATTATATGAAAATCACATCTAACAAATCACTTATTTTTGTTAAAAAATAAAAATAAAAATCTTTCATTTGGCTAAAATCACTGTTTCTCAAAATACTCCCAAACATGTTCTACGCAAAATGTGGGCAGCGTGACAAATTGAAGAAATAATAGTTGGGTTTTTCTTGAAAAGTGTTTCTACAAGCGATTTATTCTCTGCTTCTATTTATGAGGTGTGTGCGGAATTCACTTTGGTTGTCAAATGATAAAGAAACTTGTTTCAGTTTTCCAAAAATGGAGCATAATAAAATTGAATGCAATTAATTACGGAAAACCTTATCTGTATATACTGATTGCATATTTTGGAGTCTATTATGTCCTAAAATCTTGTTGGATGTCATCTTATCTTCAAGTATGATTTATTTTTGGAAAGAAAGACAAGACAATCAATACAGAGCAAGCAGTTAAATGTAAAGATAAGAGTGTTGATGTACCACTAATTATCTTAGTGATTTCATGTAATTCTCTCCGAGAAAGCTAATATAATAATCCAACCGTAGCGCTCCTTTCAAAGTAGGTGTAATGTAACTATAATCCTTTTCTTCATCTTCTTCTTTCTCTCTAAATTCCCCTTTCTTTGTGTTTTCTAAGTTGTAATTGTCTACCCATGAACTTTCTGTTCGAGAGCAAAAACAGAGTGAATTTACCTTTCTAAATGGCAAAGGAAAGTCGAGATATATTTGATGATGATAAGTTCATCAACTAAAATGTTTCTTGATCATCACTATCAGCTGTATAAGAGAAGAGAGACACAAGTTCTCAAAGTTGCAATGGAAAGAAGCCTCTTCTCTAGGATCTTCATCTACCAATATGTTATTTCTGAAAATGAACTTTGAATTTAGATGAGAATCTTTTCCCCCTAAACTTGAACTTCTTTTCAGCAAGTGACAGCTACATTCTAATGGCATAACAATGATGTTTCTTGAAATTTTGCAACTACATGATGCCAGGTTGTAGGATTCGAGCAGTTTGTCGTAGTTTTCTCGTCTTTCTGTTTCATCAAATGAGTGATTTCCCTTTCCATCAACAAATAATTTTCTGACGCCTGTTAGAAGATTCGCAGACATTGACATAACAGTCTCATGTATACTTTCTGTTGACCAATCAAATCTCTTTGATCTAAATTCATTCCTAACAATTTCCTTTGTCACAACATGGAGAATGTTGAGACAATCCCAGCAACAATTAATTGAGCACGTACTTGTAGGGAGACTGGAGGGATCGTCAATTTGTTTTGGCATTCCAATGTTAAGAGCTGAATCCTGCTCCAACTTACTGCAAGTAAAGAAAATGGATTCTTATTTAACAAAGGTATACAATTTTATGATGTAAATGAATTTATTAAGTGAAGAATTGTACCTTTGTAGTTCGTAAGCCCAACTATAAACATTATCTTCTAGCGATGCCGCTTGCGATAAAAGTTGTATATATCGAAGTCTGTCTTTCCCTGCAGCTACTTTTGCATTAACCTTTTCAACTAAGACAGTGAGAACAGCTCGAACGTCGAAGCACACTTCTTGTAGTGATGTATAAACACCTCTGGTTGCAGATAAACCAACTGCAACTAAGCCTTTTACCATCCCAAAATTTTCTTCAGTCTGAATATCATCCAAAGGGCTAGTTGGATGAAGAACACAAGAGTTGAATTTCCAATCTTCCCATTGAGATTTACTTATGTTGGCTGAAGGGCCTTCTTTGAAATTTGATGTCACCCAACAGAGCTGAGAATATTGAGGATTTTGTAGAATTTGGTATCCAAACATAGATATTGTTGAATTCAAACTTGCATCTTCCATGGAAGAAGTTGTAGTGTTTATGGCCTTTGGTTCTTTGTCTTCATTGATTGATTCTCTATGTTTTGGATGCTGGTCAACATAATTGTTTTGGTGAATCAATAGAACAAGTAATTTCAACAGGTCATTAGATAGTTTTGCTGCAGCTTGATTGATGAGGAGATTGTGATTCGAAGTCGAATCATCTATCTGAATGGAGAATCGAGGTATTTTGTGCAGTCGTGCTCCCAGCATTTTACAATTTGATAAATCGTTTCGAAAGAAATGCCTTATTTCTCGAGGAAGTTGTAAAAATGGAATTTCTGATGTAGCCTATACACAAAGAAACACAATGAATAGCATATCAGTATTAGCTTATTTGGTAATGGTAAGAAAAAAGAAAAAAAAAAAGTGGATTAGTTTAATACATACCAAAAATATAAAGGGTGTAGAATGTGAGAAAGATTCCACTTGGTCCATAAATATAGCCCAAGCAGATGATGCTCTTTGGACTGTAGCCTTTCTCATACATTGTTCTTCTGATGAATAATAATGTGTATCATGCTCCGAAGTTTGACCATCGTGTACTGACTCAATAGCCCATAAATCCACTCTTGGCATGAATATTAAGCACGATTCTGTACTTAAACAATTAGCTGTCATGTAGGTAGTAATTAAAACTATTAACAATTTAACATTATTATAAGTGAAACCTATTTATGATACAAATTAAAAGGTGGTTACAGTTACCGAATGTGTATGCGATTCCTTGTCCCAAAGTAGTATATCCTAGAGAAATTGTAGCTATATCAACTTTTCTTATCACAACATGTTCAACAAAGCAGTTAAGAATGCATGAAGCAAGATGTCTCTGTCCAGATCTTGGATTTCCTGCAATCATAATGCGAAACCCGAAAGTATTTCCCAAGCCAAGTGATGTCTGATTTGTAGTACTACTAGTGTCTTCTTCTCCTTCTTCTGATATAAATTTGTGTGAATTAGCAAAGGAAGAATGTTCAAGTATATGTACTCCAGAACCTTGCCATTTTCTCTCAATTTCATTTGCAACTTCAATGTCTTGAATAAAATCATCAACATGGAACCACCACTTGTTAGTATTGACCATTTTCTTTCTTTCCAGGGCAGACACTATCACACTTTTAATTATGGTTGCGGCTTTGAAAAGAGTCTTGGGCAAGCATATGGATTCTTCCATATAAAGTGAAACCAGTAGGGTCAAAAGTGGTCGAATAAGACACGGGATAAGGTGAAAAGGGAGAGGAGAGGATGCCATCTGATTCGCGGCTATCGATGCATCTCTAAGAGAGCATGGAGGTGGACAAGTTGATAGAGCTTCCAACCAATCTTTATCCTCTACTACAACAACAGGAAGAGGAAGATGAGTTGGATGAGGATGACAAGTATTTTTAGAAGCAGATAAGACTTGTTTTAATGGAAAATTTCTTTTCAAGGCATTGATGGCGGTTTGAGTACATAGAGCCTGAAGATCAGCACCAGCAAAGCCTGAAGTTTTTGCAGCTATCCAATGGAGCAAAGGTGGATTAGAGTCAAGTGTTTTTGGCCACTTTTGAGTGTAAAGTGAGAGAATAGAAATCCTATCCTCAAGTGATGGGAGAGGGAAATAGATTTCTCGATCGAATCTTCCTGGCCTTCTTAAAGCTGGATCTATCGCGTTGGGACGATTTGTTGCGCCAATTACGACAACAGAACCACAAGACTTCAAACCATCTAATAAAGCAAGTAATGTTGAAACAACAGAATTATGAGTATGATCTTGTTGGGTTGTTCGAGAAGGTGCCAAACCATCAATTTCATCAAAGAATATGATTGAAGGTTGACATGCCTCTGCAACTTGAAATAACTTGTTAAGATGTTTCTCAGAGTCCCCAACATACTTTCCTAAGCAATCCGCTCCTTTAAGGGAAAAGTAAGCAACTCTTTTGTGGGCACGAGCACAGGAAGCAACCAAGGCTCGCACCACATGTGTTTTACCTGTTCCGGGATATCCATGAAGGAGAACACCTCTTGGTGGGGTTATTGCAAGGGCATGGAATAACTCAGGGTACAACAAAGGTAACACTATAGCTTCCTTCATACACTGAATTACATTTTGAAGGCCAGCTACAGATTCCCAACCTTCCATAACTAACTTCTCTTTTTCAATTTCTTCTTCTCTTTTACTTGTACTATTATTTGTGGCAGCGCCACCAATAAATGTTGGCTCAACTATTTCCTCTTCACTATCATCATGCTTCTCAATCCATTTATCTTCCTTTTTGTGAGCATCATCATTGGGTGAGTGTTTTCCCATTTTGAACTCTCTTTTCTCACCTCTCAACTTTATTTGATCTGAATCCAAATCAGCTCCAACTTGGAAGATATGGCGATGATCAGTGCAAGCCACGAGAAACTGTTTGTGATCAAATTTGCAACCATTGGAACGTGCACAAGCCTGTACCAAAAAAACAGTAGTAGCTACATTTTTATTAATAATAATATTGAAGCTAGTGTTACAAAAGTAAAGTATAGTTTTTATGTTTTTATTTTATTATATATATGGTTAATAAAGAGAATAGTGTACCAAATGGTATGTTTTTTGACATTGTTCAACTCGACAACCCAGGGTTGCACCACGCCTCCTACAATGGGTGCACTTTAAGTATTTTCCTCTTTTTAGAGCAGCGTTGACATTTTCTAAGGATCCGGATTTAGCAAAATGAACCTGGAGATGGATAGAATATGATGAAAAGAATTAAAAGAAAAAAAATAAAAATAATAATAATAATAATAAAAATGTATTAAGTAAATAAATAATATACAATATATAATGGTAACCTCACCTCGGGACTCCAAATAACACATTGATAATGAAGCCATATTCGAGGAATGGCATTATGGTCATTAATTGGACCTACAAGATGACCAAGCCATCCATCTTCATCACCAAATCCATCATTAATCTCATGCTTATTTTCCATTAAAATAAGAGGTTTTCCATCACTTCCACCTCCACATAGTTCACAATGTCTCCACTCATTCTCATGCTTTTCTCTTTTCCAATCACAACCAATATTTACATCTTCTTCCTCATCCATTTCTCTTCTTCTTCGTTTCACACACAATTCCTCTACTCCATTCCCCCCTTTTAAATCTCTCTCATCATCACTCTCATCACTTACCCCTTCCTTTTTTTCCTTCCATTTCATCATTCTTAATTAATTCTACCACCTGCAAACATTTCTAACCATTTAAATACCTTTCATAACCAGTTTGGTTTTTTCTTTATAAAACCAAAAACTACTTAACAAACCAATACATTTAATTTAGGGGAGGTAGGGGTTTAAGTCAAAATTTTAAAACTACAAGTAGTAATTTGTTTTTGGGTTCTTTTTAAATATACCAAAATGAATCAAGATATTTACAAATATAAAAAAAAATTTTACGAATTTATAAATAGTTTGATATTTTTTCATTTATAATAATTTTTTTTTGTTTTTCTTTTCTACAAATATATTTTTAATGCCGAAGGTGAAAAATATATTAAAAGAAATTATAATGAAGCAACCATAATTTTTAAAAGAGAAAACTGGAAAGAAAATCATTCTCCAACAAGGCCCTAGACATGCATTTGACATGGATTTAACCGTGACTTTGGTCTTTATTTATTTTTTTTTTTTTTCCTTTGAACTCTTAATTAAGTCTTAAGATTTTCTATTGCAGTGACTAATTTCTATTAAACTTTATGCCTAATATGCTTTTTTTTTTTTTTTAATTTAATTAGTCTTAAACTTCATTAATGAGAAGTTTGATGCAAGTTTAATTTACACTCATGAGTTTAATAAACAAAATACAAAATTAAGAAATATTTTCTATAATTCAACCTAAAAAAATTAAGGTTACAATGATATCTATGGAAGAAGAGAAAGATAATAGGAAAAAGATCCATTAGAAAATTTGGAAATAAAGAAAGAGTTGTTAGTCACCCTAATTTCAATCAATTGTACTTTAAAACAAATAAGTTTTTTCTTTGAGAAAGATTTTAAAACAAATAATTCTTCTTTATATATCTAATGTAAATAAAATAAAGCCAAGCTTTCTTTCAAAAAAAAAAAAAAAAAAAAAAAAAAAAGCCAAGCTAGCTTCAGTAATGAAGCTAGACTGTGTAGTATAAGCGCAAGGTTACGGCATAAAAATTTTAAAAATTAACTACACACATAAATATAAATATTGGAAACGTAAGCAAATCTATTGAAAATATAAATGTTTTTATGTATACAAGAATACAGCAATGCATAAGTTTACAAGCAAATGTGCAAGACACGTCCCCTTGGCGGATTAAAGGAGTATTTTCCATAATATATTTCTATTTTCTATGATAAAATTTAGTGAAAATAGTAGGATCTTCAAGATTGTCTTTTTCTTTCTTTCTTTCTGCATTCATATTTTTCATGGAGTGTTTTTTTAAACAAATAAAAGTGTTATTTATTAAAAAAAAAAAAAAAAAAAAAAAAAAAAAAAAAAAAAAAAAAAAAAAAAAAAGCTTACAAAGAATAGTATCAGTGTATGAAAAGTATATCAATATATAAACTACAACACTGTCATTTAATTATAACTAAGTAATTTTCCCTGATCTACAAACTATGATAATCCAGAATCAAAATAAAAGTTGGATTTGAATGAAATGAAACTCATTGCATTAATTTAGAATTTAAAATTGAAGAAAGAAAAAGAAATATATATATATGAAATTAGAAGTTACAGATTGAGAAATACCAGATTTGATACCTGTTAAAGAAACTGTGGTGTGCGGTGCAACACACAAAGAATAATAAAAGAAAAAGAAGCTGACTGAAACAAACTCTTTTCCTTTTGCCTTTTTGTTTTAAGGTTGAGAACAGGAACACAATACAAAACTGCAGACATTTTATGGCAACTTTCTTTTTACTTTTTCAAAAATACCGTATATACTTTTCAAATATCTCACATATCATTTCCATTTCCATTATTATTCAGTATTAAATTTTATACATATATATCATTAGTAATTTTTTAATTTTCGTAAATCCTGTAATTGATTCTATTTTTATTTTGAGTAATCTTGTAATTTTTTAACAAACAATCCTATACTCAATTTTACCACTAAACTTATTCATTAGACTTGCCAAATTGAATTCTAGACCTAAAAGTAGGGGATTGAACTTCCAATCTTTAGAGACGAAGTGTATGCCAATACCACTTGTCTAAGCTCATTTTGGTGAATTCTAAGATTGTTAATTTCACTTAATTGACTCTTAAACTTATTTTAATAAGTGTTTCAATTTCTAACTCAATTCAATTTCTTTTTTTTTTTTTTTTTTTTGTTGAATTCTCCCATTAATTTTAACAAAGACAAGGTAAAAATCTTCATTAATTCTTTTTGTAAAAAATAAGTTTAACCAATACTATTAATCTTTATAATATACCTACTACATAATTCATAAAATAAGAGGAACAAATACACATGTTTGAAATTAAACCTCATTTTTATCCAAGCATATTTCTCAAGAACATTATTATGCATTATTAGTTGTTTGTTAATAAGAATATAAATCAATCAATAAGTAGGCAATACATGAAATGACATCGGTACAAATAACTGGGCATTATGCGAAAACAATAAAGAAAATGTATATTAATATTTGAGTAATAGAGTTTTGGCATGATATAAATATTCATCTATACTATATTAAAAGGGGGAATAAGATAGAATTTTTGTCTTCCCTTTTTGTCCCTACATTTTTAGTAAATGACTACTTTGCTAGACTCTTTATTTAGTGTCTGCTGCGCGCGATGCTAGGAGAATAGAGTTATAACCTTATGTCGACGGGGCACAACTCATTGAATGCACATGATTATGTATAAAAATGTGACTATTCAAGCTTAGGTGTCCATTGATACCTTTTAATCTTTGGAACACCACTCTTCGAATTTAGGTGTCTATTGATTGTTTGTGTGTAGGTGGTTATACATCTAACGAATATATTCATACATGTATGGATGTGATCAATATAAAAGGCGACTTATCAGGTTTAGGTGTTAGTTGAGAGACATTAGGTCCTTCATATTTTTACTTTACAATTTATTAACATAATTTATAATTAATAAATATAAATAAATTTTCGCATTTACATTAATCTTTAGAAAATAAAAAATAAAATAATAAAATATTAAATTCATAAACATGTGCATTGTACGTAAGTCATTACTAGTTATTCGTAGCCTAAATGAATTATTATAAGACCACACTCCATGAAACATGAAACAGACACATGTATGAAAGATTGATTAAATATTGGTTTAGGAACCTGTAAATAAAACCGGTTAAATTTGTGGTGTATTTTATATTATTAAATATTATTGAGTATATTCTTACAAAGAAACATATTTATTTGGGTGCATATACATATACACAAGAATGGAATATTGAAGATGTAAGGAAAATAACTAAGTATGGAATTAGGCTAAACAGAGGATCTAAATTCCTAATTTACAGCTTAATTACCAATAATGGTGAGTTGTTTAATGTTGGGAAATCACAAGGATATTATAATTAATTACTAAAATATGGAATGAATCGACATATAATATTATAATAATAATAATAATAATAATAACAATAATAATAATATTCCTCCTCCTCTGATTTTCACGGCCCTCAATAACACTTCTCATTTTCAATCTAATTTTAATTTCTCCCAAAAATAATGATTAAAAAAAAGAAAGAAAGAAAAGATACGAAAATATAATTATAATCACTTAAAATAGTGTCTTGTGTTTTGTTGATATATATTAGGTTGAGAATATTGTGTTTATAAGATTTGAGTTTAGGGGTGAGATTTATGATATGGGAGAAGAAAAAGAGGGAGAAAAAAGCTCATTGGGATCAGAAAAGAAGGAAAGGAGGAGGAAGAAGAGTTTGTTTGAATGGAGTAAAGGAGAAGAGGTAAATCTAGTGAAGAAGCTGATTGAGTTCCATACAAAGAAGATGGGTGACGAAGAATTTTATCCGTTTTTGAGAAACGGGTCATTGGCTGAGGTGTCCAAGATTCAAATATTCAACAAGATTCAACAACTCAAAAACGAATATTTGGAGAAGAAGTTGGAGTTGAGAAAGATGAGAATCAAACATTTGAAATACGAGAATGATGATGAGATTTTTGAGTTATCAAATCGACTTTGGGGTGAAGTTGAAACAACTGGAAGCACTTCTACCTCTAAAGCGTTGGATGTGTGCAGTAGGAGTTATTTTGAAGGGTTTTTTGATGGCCATGGCCTTCATGTACAACTATTTACGCCATCTTTTCTCCATTCAACCAACAAGGATATCCACCATTTGTTTTCTCTTCAAAATCATCACTTCTTAATCAAAGCTAATTTGAAGGCTCAACTTGCCCAACTAAAGTACCACATCATTCAACATCCTTACAATAATCCTACCAATCTATAATCTTTTACTTCTTTCTCACTTTTTTCTTCTTCTTCTTCTATGCCAAATTATATCATTTTTATGATTCAAAATCTCCATATACTATATATGAAACTGACTATGGAAGGGAGAGTCTTTACCTTCTCATTTTACTTGCATTTTTTTTTAATAATTATTCCTATTTTGTCATTTATTACACAATGAAGTAGTGTATACTTTTTTGTATGAGCGTGATCTAGATTATAGATGCAAAACATCACAACTTAACATGGAAAATTACTTTTTTTTCCCTATTAAAACTATTTGGATCTATAGTGACTGGTAACACAACAAAATTGTATATATATCCTTTTGTACATAGCTTTTTGATATGACGATTTATACAGGGGCCACTCATAAAAAGAAAAAACACTTGTACAATTTTCCAAAAACCTCTTTAATATGCACGGTTTTTGGGGCCTCACTAGTGGTGAGGTGTAGACAACAATATAATATATATATCAATTATAAATACAAGCTGATGTCTCCGTACATTATGAGGAATAACAAATTTTAAAGTTTTTATGTGTAGAAATAACAAAAACGTTTGTCAATTAGAAAACTGACAAAACCAATTCTTTAATTACTAATTCGTTATTCTAGAACCACGAGCTTTGACTGGAGTTCGAGACCTTGAGCAAATCCTCTGTCCATACACAAAGATGTTGATTTTTTGGCTCTTAATCTCAAACTAATTAATTAATTTATTAGTTAATTAATATCTTGATGATTACAAACATGTTTTTATTCATTAATAATTTAAGTATTTTGAAGAGTTTATTGTGTAAGAGCTTGAAATAATGATTCCAATGCAATTTGAATTACTCAAATCAAAGCTCAAATGAAAAATATATAGTCCAAACAAGCTTAACGGAAAAATCCCGAGCTAATGACGTGACAAATTTTTTTAATCAAAGTGGACCAATTGAAAGGTCCCACTTGAAGCGTGAGAGGAATGACACATGGTGGACTTTTGATTTTTGGATTGGTTTTTTTTTTTAAAAAAAAAAGAATTTAATATTATATATCTTTGTGTCTTAGTTGAAGTTAAAAGAAAATGGATTTAATATTATTTTATGTTTGTGTCTAACATAAAATAATATCTAAAAGCTGTTTAAAAAAAATCTCCACCGTTGATTTTCTTTTTCAACATCTAAAAGCTCAAATTAAGTTTGGTTTTCGCAATCTTCCCCCACTTTTTAAGCTCTTCATCTTCCCCAAATTTTTAACAATAATTTTCACTTCTTTTTATAATCCTCTATAATTAAGTCTCCACTGTTGCTCTCTTTAAGCTTCAATTTTCTTCATTTTTCATCTTATTATTGAGAGTGATTTATGTATGGTGAGGATTGATTTGTTGTGAGCCAAATTTTGTAAATCCACTCTTTTAGAGAGTTTCTCAAGTGTGTTCTTTAATCTTTCCAACCATTTTGTAAGGGTTGCTCTTGATCTCGAAAAATAGTGATTGTAATGGTTTGGTCTTAATCCATGGAAATGATTGAGTTTGCTCTTGAACTTGCAAAAAGAGCGGTGGAACGGTTGAGCTCTAATTTGTGAAACCCAGAAACTTAACTTAAAACTTATATGCTAAGAAGAGAAGAAACTAGTAGACTTTGGAGGTAAAAAGTTTAGCACAAGCTTGTGGAGTTAGAAAAATTGTAGAGCAGAATTTCTAGGCTTGTGGAGTTCGAAATATTTAGACTGTCTTAAGGAGGGATAGGCGTTGACAAGTAAGGTAGGAGGAAAAATGTTTGTACAAGTTTGAGTTTTTGAAGAGAGAATGGGTTATAGAAGTGTTTGGGAGAAAACCATGATAGGTAATTTTTCCAAGTGTTGGACTTCAAGGAGGCAAGGGTGTTGTAAAATTTTCTAAGTGTCACAACTATGCTTGGAAAACAAGGTCATGGACGCATAGACTTGGAAGAAAGGGACTTTTCCAAGTGTTGAAGGAAGAAAGGGGTGGAAGCATAGTTGAGGGTTAGCTTGATAGCTTAGAACTAAGTTTGAAACACATGCCTCAGAGAAAAAATAAAAGCTTGAACGCATGGTTGGCCATAGTGGACACATAGTTGATGTATTAGGGAAGAGTTTGACTAAGTGTTCAAGTGCTCATGGTTGTTGAATGGAACACCTAAGTCAATGATAGATGGACACATGGTCCATGTTCGGGGGATTTCACTAAGTATAGGTGAGGTGGACGCATAGCCCTTGTCTGGGAGAATTTTAGGTAACTGTTGGAAGAGTTTTAGGAGTTGAAAAGCAATATTTAAAGTCAAACATGATGATGAACGCATGGGAGAAAAGTCTTGAGGATTTTTTGCCTAGGTTAAATGAAGGACAATTGAGCCAAAACCAAGAAAGAGTGCGTGGAACACATGGAAGGCTACATGAGTTGAAAAATTGACTAAGTATAAGAGACTTGGGATTGAGTTGGACACATACCTAATGGAAAAAAAAAGGGGAATGTAGCTAATAAGTAATAAGGTGTGGACGCATACTTTGGAGGAAAATTGTCAGTGTTGGATAGCTTGTGTTCAGTAAACGGAAGCAAAAGAAGCATAATCTCAAAGAAGCACAAGTTGGATGCATAGGAGAAGGGATGTTGGACGCATAGGCCTTATTCCGGGCTAGGTTGGACGCATAGCAAAGGTGGAAAAGAGTAGGAGGTGATACGTTTAGGGTTGAACACCTCAAAAGAGGAGGTGTCTTCATGCATGTGTAGGATAACATGTTAGAGGCCACATTTTTGGCTAAGTGTTAAGATAAAAAGCAAGGTTGGATGACAAGGCTTGTGATCCAACTCCTAAATAGGGTTGAGCTTGAGATGTTGAAGCACACCAAATTTTGAGAAAGTTTTCACTTTGTGAAGTTTGAGAGAAAAAGGAAAGGATTTTCGGAGGGTTGGAGAAGGAACTAGGTGTCCAACACATCCACTAGGCGTCCAAGATCTCAACCAAGCGTCTAGCAGACACAACCCTATGTCCAACAACACAGTCTTTCTTCCAATAGAGCTGTCCTGTGTCCAATAGAGTGATCTTTACATTCGAGGTGAAATGCCAAGCGTTCAGGGAGGTTTTTTGAGGCTTCAAAGTGTTGTTAGTTGGCATTTTCTTGGGTCTAGAAGCCTAGTTTTGAGCCGGGGAGTCCAAATCAAGTTAGGCTTTGAAAAAGGAAGGATCCAGAGCAGGGGAAGGAAACTTTAAAGAGATAGAACTCTGCTTTCTGTGAGTGGTTGCTAGTTATTATTTCATTAAGTAATATTGTGATTTCCTTACAAGTTGATATATATGTTATGAGCATGAGTATGTTAATGCTAGGTAAAGGAAATTAAGGCCGCACAGGATGGTCAGAGGATCTAAGGATCTAGTTTCTGATCCTATATTGGTTAAAACCTCACGGGATGGTTAGGGGGTTATAGGAAACCTAGTTCCTAGTCTTTTGGGAAGTATCTATTGTGGGATGGTCAGAGGACCGATGGGTCGAGCTTCTGATCCCTTTGAGGTAAGTCTATGTGAACATAGGGAATAGATTCAGTTGCTGAGCTAGAGGGAGCCAATAGAGTAAAGTACGGTATCGTGATGAGCTTTGTAGTGAGGTTTAAGTAAATAGTCTCGGTTGTGATTAATTCTATCGTTATATCATTGCTTCTATTATGATATTATGAAAGGATCGTGTATACCCTAGTTATATATTTAACCACTCACTAGGCTTTGTAAGCTCATTCTTTTCTTTTATGTTTTTCTTTTCAGGTAGCAGAAGAGTTTCTGTTGTTATGCGAAGTCGAGGTCTGCAATTGGATAGCTTACTTTTCCTAGTGTATCTAGTGTTGGAACTCAAAGTTGTGGAAATTTTGTAATATTGTATAAACTTTAAGTTGATGTGTAATAAAAGTATTCATTAAGGTTATGCATGTTTAAGCATATAAAGTAGTAAAGGGGGGACAGTAGATGTTACACAAGGATAAGGTCTATTGTCTTCATGTAAACCCTACTTTCATTTTGTAAGAGCTAAACGTAAGTACGTAGTACCGATATGGACTAAATTGTTTTTCCTCTGGTAGATTGAAGGAAGAAGTGAAGGAAGCCAGAAATATTTTTGGTAAGTGAATTCTAAATTATTTCGAGGTAAATCGAGTTTAGGAGTTACTTTGTTTATTTAAAAATAAAAATATAAATAAAATATAAATAAAAAAAATGGATTTTAGAAATAGAAGAAAAGAAAGAAGAAAAGAAAAAGAAGAAAAAGAAAAAAAAAAGTTTGATAGTGGGAAGTGAGTCGGCAACCTCATATAAGTGTAAAATAAGCTGAGATTTTCGATCATTTATTCCATTTTCAAAAGCTTCAACCGACCCAACCTTGTAGCTGCATGTTGAAGGGAGGAAGAAAAAGTATTCTAGGGCAAATTCGTGTAGAATTCTGGTCGGTTTTGTGGTGTAATTGAAGCTGAAACAGAAGGTTTGGTTGCTGTCGCACAGTTTGAGCGAAGTCTGGTATTTGGTAAATAGCGAGCTGAAGAAACCGAGTTTGAAGCTGAAAATTTGAGGTTAGTAAGTTAACTCAATTCTTAACAACTCTTGTGAAGGATGATTGAGCTGAATATGAAGAGAAATATGTTAAATTGTAGGTGGAAGCGACTAATACGGATTTTCCAAGTGGTTTGGAGCAGAGCGAAGTAAATTAAGAGTATCTATCGAACAAAGAGAAGTTAAGCTCTGAAATTTTGAGAAGCTAGAAAGCACATTTCTTTACAATTTTGTAGAAGGAAAGAAGTTCTAATTCGGGCTGGAAATACAATTTTTAATAGATAGAAGTGAAGACAGAAGCGAAGATAAAAGTTGTGGGAGACAGATTCCTCTAGAAAAAGCAGCGACACTGAAGGCGTAAGGGTGAGCAGCGAGACGAGTCTCACTGGTGTCACTGGTTGCTTTTTGTCTCATAACTCTCGCTAGGTCTCGCTAATCTCGCTGGTGTCGCTACTCTCGCTAGTCTCGCAGGTCAAGTAAGTCTCGCTGGTTTTGCCTAGTCTCGCTGGTCTCCCTAGTTCACAGTCTCGATGGTACAGTTTGGTCTTTTGCTTGAATTCGTTGGTTTAGTCTCGCTAATGGCCTGAATCTCGTTCATTAGTGAAATTTTTTATGAAATGTAGCCTCCGTTGAGCATTTATATAGTCTTGGTGATGGTTTTTTTCATGAAGTAGAGTCTCGGTGGTGAATAATAGAAATGTTTAAGGCTTGTTTCCTATGTAAAAAGGAATTTTAAGGAAATCTAACAAAGGGAAACATATTATTTTAGGTTGAGAGGAACTAGGAAAGGCGTATAACCCACTAAAGGCCCGGGACAAGTTGTAAGTGACACTTTATTTAAAATGAGTCTACTTTGAACAAAGTTTTTATGTTGTATGATTAAGTTTGGAAACATATCTATGTTTATGCTTTCCACAGGTTTTAACGTGCTATGAGGATTATGTGCATATTATGTGTTTTACATTGGAAATCATTTGAAGCATGCTAGTTGTTAAATGAGTTTTACGAAAGGCATGCTATTTATTAACCTATGATTTTATGGAAAGTATTGATGATTGTTAATGAGTTTGTGAAGATTTGAAATGTTATAAACTCGTGAATTTTTATTATGCTATTTTCAAAGCATGTTGTTTTAAATATTGGAAAGGCTCCTAATGCTGAAGGACGAGGAGAAGGCATGTGGGTAGCCGGGATATAGAAATGGTTCCCAATGCTGAAGGACTCGGAGAAGGCATGTAGATAACCTGAGTATAGAGACAACCCCCAATGCTGAAGGACTCGGAGAAGGCATGTGGGTGGCCTAAATCTCGTTAATGGGACCCGGTACTGAAGGACTTGAAAAGGTATTCGGGTAACCCAGGATATGATATCTATGTGCTCATAGAGGTATGATAGACGTTGTTGTGTAGAGACTACTCCACACAGCTAAGGATATTTGACATTGGGTGTGTCGAGATTTCTCCGCCTCAATTAAGGATGTTTTTGACGTTGAGTAGGGTTAAGCTCTGCTCCACCTCAACTAAGGAAATTGTGATTGAAATGTGTTGTACTTACATGGTTTTCCTTTAGAAATGATACGTATGTGATTTAATAATGTTACTTGAGCATGATTTGTTTGGATACAGAAACAATTTATTATTGCTTATTCATTTTCATAACTTGATTACAGTTTTGATTTAATTACGAATCAAGGAAGGTTTTTACAAAACAAGTCATTCACTGGGCAACCTAGCTCATGCTTTCCTTGATTTTCTGTTTTTCAGGTAGTGAGCGAGTCCAGAGTGCTTAACCTACACAACAACTCGTCTGGGCCCACCATCAGTGTCTGGAATTTTGAGAATTGTATGATCTTAAACCTGCGTTGTACATATAGAGGGTTAAGGGCGGAAGTTAGTGAACTTGTGTAAATTAAAGGTTGAATATAAATCAATGTCTGTATAATAGCTTAACCCTGGTTATAGTTGGATGTTCAATTATTGTGTATACCTCTGCTTATTAGGTCTTGGTCAAGGTATAAGGTTGGCAGTGGATGCCGAAAGAGGGTCGGTGTCTATTGTCCTCACATTTTCTCTTGGGTTAAGAGGGTACCTGGGAGGGGGTGTGACACTTCATGTCTCTTCTCAAGTTTAAAAGGGTAACTTGGGAGGGGGTATGACATAAGTCGTGGAAAGAGTGAGATTCTTATTCAAAATCCCAAGAGGCCCTGCTTGGGAAAGTGGATGTAGATTGAGTTTGACCTAACCACTATAAATTTTTTTTGGTGTTAATTTCTCTATCCCTATTCTACTTTAAAATGTAATAATAAATTAAAATTTATTTAAAACCATAAAATGTTATAACAAATAATTGCAAAATTAAAGTAGTATAGGGATAGAGAAATAAATTATTGGGTTTTATGCCATAAAACTTGTAGATTGTAAATGTAATAATTTGACTGTAATTAAATCATTAATAAAGAGTTATTGATGTGTTACTTCAATAAGCGTTATTGATTGTTTTTGTTTGTTTTGTCTTAATAACCCTAAATCCAATAAACTACCATCCTAGGCTTTTTTATGAGTCTTGAATTGTATGTGGGGACATATGGAGATCAATGTTCAAGATATAGTCTAAAGGGTCTATAGTATAGGGATAAGGCTAGGTACCTTATCCTGGTGACACTATGGATACGACCCACTTTGTATTTGATATAAACCCAATGATCTAACGCGTTCGTGTTGGTGACATGCAAGTAGGGGTATCCTATGCAATGATTTTGCATAAGATCAGACCACGAAATAGTAATCACTAGATGTAACTCTGTTGACTCGTTAGGTTTCTATTTCAATAGGATGACCTAGGCAACTTAGTCTTAATCCTGAGTATATTATGAACTTCTGTTTACAAGGGATTGTCCTTTGATTTGTATGGGTGAGAGTGGCCATTTACCGACTCAATATGCCTACCATCTTGGGGACAAAACCGAGAGGGAGCTGGGGACATAATTATACAAGATGGAATTCACTCATACCTATTTTTAGGGTAATTAGATAAGTGTTCTCTTAAGTGGTGTCTCCAAAACTTGAACAAAGGGCTCTACCCTCTCATTGGCCCGAGAGGGGTTTTTGTTTAATGGTTGGACCATAAACAAGTTGTTCATTAGAGGATCATTGGTACTTAAGGATTTAGAAGTAACCCAAGGGTAAAATGATAATTTAACCCAGCTGGTGTTACGAACACTTGTGAAGGACTAATTTGCTACTATATCCATGACCACATAAATATATTTGCAGGGAGATGAGTGCAGTTGTGGGTATTTAGTGAAGTGTACCCATAGTTAACGAATACTGATTAATGTGGTTACTGAGTTTAGTAGATTAATCTCATATCGTTGGAGCTTCTGATCTGTAGGTCCATAAGGTCCCCTTGCTAGCTCACTACGGACCAACAAAGATCAACTATGTTGAAAGAAAGATTTGAAATGTTCAAATTCATGAGGTAAAATATTAATTGTATTGGATACAATTAATTGCATGATTTATTATAAATTTTATTTGAATGTGATTTTAATTATAACTTTATAATATGGAGAATTAATTTATTTGAATATGATTCTAATAATTAATTATTTATTTGGATGAAATCCATATAAATAAATAGAGGGAGAATTAATTAATTAATTTGAATTGGATTCAAATAATTAATTATTTAATTTGGATGAGATCCAGATCAAAGATACTACAGAAAATAAATAGAGGGAGAATCAATTAATTTATTTGAATTGGATTCAAATAATTAATTATTTAATTTGGATGCGATCCAAATTAAAGATTCTACAAAAGATAAATATTTAAATAAGATTTAGATATTTTAAACCATTTAATATGAGATATTATTTGGGCAGATATCTATTAATATTGAATATTATTAAATATTTAATTTAAAATCTATGCAGAGGGGTTATCCTAATAGGATTAGGAGTACTCATAGATTCTATAAATAGGACCCTTGGGAGCCTTCATAAAACACTATGTAAGAGAATAATCTCTACGATTACTCTAAAAATCTTACTGTACTAATTCTCCCAATTTTCTTAGAAAAAATCTAAGAAAATTCTTCTTCCATTCTTTCAAAGAAGCGGTTCCCACAAACCGAATCCTTGCAGTCATAGCGAGGAAGATCTCTTGGAAAAGAAAGACTACAAATAGAAAACTATCGGTTCGAGAATTATAGATTGGCAAAGGTATGATGCTTAACCTTTTCTTTACTTTTTGTATTTTTAATTCTTTCAATAAATCAAAGAATGTGATCACACACTTTCGCCAGGTTTCAATTCCTTTCACCTTATTCTTCAGGACTGGGGCCCCATAGAGGGCTTTTACAGGGCGTGTAAATCTCGCATTCAGCAACTCATCCAACTTCTTTCTAAGTTCAACTAACTCGGGGGACCATCCTGTATGCATTTTTTGTGGGTGGTTTGGCCTCAGGGATAAGTTTAATCTCGTGATCAAGGTGGGCGGGCAGGGTGGGGCTGCTGGGCATGGGTGCACATGGTGGGCATGGTGGGTAGGCACGGGAGGCGTGTGGGGTGGGCATGGGATGCTTGCGGGGTGGGCATGGGACACGCACACAGGGTGCTTGGTGGGCATGGGACGCACGCAGGGGTGGTGGGTGGGGGGGGCACGCAGGGTGAAGGTTGTCGTCATTCCGTGGAGCCAGTGCCACTAACCTCTATGTTGTAGAGGGATGGACGTGGGCGTGGGCGTGGAGAGGACACCTCTAGGCTGTGGCATGCGCTCGCTAGGCTAGTGTCACTAACCTCTAAAGAGGGTTTTGCCATGCACTTGGGTGCCCATGTGCAAGCCTCAGCCATGGGCCCTGGCAAGCACACAAGTGCCCAATCCATGGACTCCGGCATCCAACCAACATAGTTTTTCTTCATAGGCCAACTCGACACCCATGCACCCTACCCTTTTATCCAAGATGGTCTTGCACATCCACTCACAAACACTTATGCTTTCTTTTTCTTCTACTATGTAAATAACCTCTATGGCACTTAAAATAAATAAATGAGTTTTGTGTGGGGAGGGACGAATCGGAGCGACGAAGGGCTGAATCTCAGTAGATCGTGGCAGCAAGGCCACTCTACCACTTACAATACCCTGTTGCGTATTTAAGTCGTCTGCAAAGGATTCTCTCTAGTCATTCTTCCAATTACACCAATTGAGCACTAAAAAATGGAATACCTTCCCATGTCAGGGAGTGTTTATTAGTTACCTCTAGTTTATTAGAAGGGTTGATTCTTTGATACTAACTTTGGGCTGTTCCACTAAACAGCCATTAAACTTCCTTCTTGAGTTGGTTGGAAACGTTCAAACAATCGAGCTTCCAAATCTGCCTAGTTGACAAACTAACCACAGTTGCTAGCCCACGGGTACCAATCGACCACATCTTTCTCAAAACTTATGACTTTGATCTTCTTTGAATTAGACAACTTGTGTATTTCAAAGTACCTCCCTGCCCTAAACAACCATGAAACGTGGGTGTCCCTTGTGAAAATGAGGATCTCCAACTTCTTAAATTTATTGCAATCACTAACCTATTTGATTGGAATGTAATCTTCCTCTTTGTCTTTTTTATTGGAATGGAATTTTCCTCTTCGTCGATATGTGAATCCTTTTCATAATAGATCCCTTAGAAACTTCTTATGTCTCTCGAACTTTAAAAATGAGTTTCTCCAAACACTTGTTCTCGTACTTCATATGTCTCTCTTCCATTCTTTCTCCGTTCTATCTTGTGTGCCATTTTCTATGTTCTCCCTTGGATTAAAGAGCTATAATACCAATTTGTAACGTCTCTCTTGCAAATTTACTCACATATTTGCGACAAATTATCCAAACAATTGCAAACAACACAATTCCATAGGAAAAAAGAACTCCAATTTATAATAATTCCGTTGCCGACAAGTAATGAATAGTACAACGAAATGAAAAATTTGCTTGGAATCAAAAAACTAGGAAACTTGGTTATTCAAGAGAATCGGTGCCCTCTTCTTCAACCATTTAGCTACTACTAAAATCTTGAAATGATCCATCAACGAAAAGGTCTTGATAAACTATAGGTATCTAATAATCCTGCACTTATAAAGTATATCCCAAACAAAATAAGGAAGCTCTGATCTCTATATTAATATCAACAATAGACAAACAACTCTTCAGTACGATATAATGTCTAACTCAAAGAAGGAAGATGACAAAAATAAAAAGATAACAATACTGAAAGGAAAGAAAGCAAAAAATAAATAAATAAATAAAAGCCCAGCACATTGAAGATAGTTGGAGTTCTCTCACCCTGGACAATTCCCTGATATAATTCTCTGATATCCCTGCTCATGCTACCTTTTCCCCTTTAAGTAAGGGTCATGGTCCCCCTTTAACCAACTCCACGTGAGTCTTCTCCCATACCACCTCCTGTGTATTCCCCTTTCTACCCCTTCTCTTATATGTGTGTATGATCGGAGGTCTAACATAAGGCTCTTCGCCCTAGCCTCCACATTTTACATGCTCAACCATATTCCTGTAACCAATTATATTATGTAAAATCTCTTTTTTTTTTTTTTTCCCTCCTTTCATAAGTCTTAATAATTGCAGGTCTTACACTTCGACAGAAAACACACCATTTCAAAACTAAAGAAAGTAAATAAATATAGAGAGGAAATGCAAAAGTCCTTTTAGCCTTTGTGAGACCCTCATCATTCACACATATGAAAAGAAGAAGGGCAGAGAGGAAGTGTACTTCGTCAGGGAGAATATGTATTTCTGCGAAGGAAGTTCGGTGTGGACCATAGAGGGAGGTTTATAGAGTGGTGTGGCCCTGAATAGCTTTGGCAAGAAGGCTGAAGCTAGGAGAGAACTACAGGCTCTCTCAAATGTGCCCCGGTTTTTATGCTTTTGTTATTGTGATCTTCTTTTGTTCATCTTTGAACTCTTTTGTTCGAGGAAGACTACAATTTCCTATATTTGGAATACTGTTGGGTTTTTCTGCTTGCAGGAGATTTAGAAATCTAAAACCCTTCTAGGAATAAAACTTAGTAATTGTAGGTCTTAACATAATGTCAGCAAGATATGAAGTAAATGTTGCCTTCGACTCCTTCAATATAAATGTAAGGCTTTTATTATTTGTTTTTAAATTTAATTTTATTTTTGGTGGGATATCTCCTCCTCCTCCTCCTCCTCCTCCTCCTCCTCCTCCTCCTCCTCCTCCTCCTCGGCTCCTTGTATATGCATGGATTGATTGAATCCATTGATTGTTATTTCATGGTTCAATTTCATTTATTGAAAATACATGGTCCTCTTTATTATCCTTTTTGGTTGTTTTTGGGGTAAGGAATTGTTTGAAATTTATTTATCATCTCTTCCCCAACATACAAGATCGCTTTGGGGAGGAGAAGATGCATCTACAAAATTCCTCCTCCCCAGAGCATTCGATATTAGCTCCATTGCCGATCTTGCCTTCGACCCTTCAATCGACACATCATTCCTTCATTTCATCCTTCATTATTAGACTTTGATCGGCACTTCGAATTGCATTGCAGAAGGCTAATTAAATCTCACAACCTATCAAAATTTCATAAAAAGAGCTTCATTTTTTTTCTTCATTTCATCCTTCCCAATTCCCCTATAATTTCTTTTTTACAAAGGAGCATTTTTGCCTCTAACATCCTTCCCCTCCCCTCATATACTCACTCTTCTGCCCTTTATTATAATTGGATTGAGACTTGTGTTTCATCTCATCCTTCACCGGTGAATTTATTCACAACTCAAAAATATGTACTAAATCAATTTGGAAAATGGGATTTTAAAAAAAATATGTACTAAATCTTTTCCGCACAAATGATAGAGGAGATGGGGTTGGATGTGATGGAGTTTATATTGACGGGATCGCAGAACACAGGTGGATGATTGAGAGAAACAGAAACCAAAGTGGAGAAATATAGGATGGGCAAGTAGGAGAAGGAGAAACTGAGATGGAGCCAAAAGGAGAGAGGAGAGAGAATGGGAAGAGTCAAGTTATTTATATTTATTTTTCAATTTTATATGTCACATTGGCATTAATAATAATAATATTTTGTTTTCTAATGGATTGGAGAGAGATAATACTAGGCACCTTTTAAACCTATTTTCCTAAATTGAGGGACCAAAGAGGTATGTTTATAAAACTCAAGGACTAAATTGACCTATTAATGAAGACTCAGGACTAAAAATGCGATTTTCTTTAAATAGAATAATAATTAAAATTTTACGATAGAGTTCTATTAAAATAATTTTTGATACTTATTTGGTGAGATCTATAAAATATTTGTGAAACAAAGTAAATAACTTTACCAAATAAGTTCTCACAAAACTAAAATCAACAAGGCAACAAATAAACTTGATACATTATTCATTATGCTTGACACTTAAAATGACATGAGAACATTATACTTTATACCTATTGTGCATAATGGTAAAAGGGTACCAAAATAAGCCAATGAAAAAAAAAAATAACAAAATTAGTGCAATACTCATGATGTAAATCACCATTGTCATGCATATAGGTATAAAAATGCAAAATTAGTGCAGAACATAAAATAATAATCCACTGCACATATGCCAAATGGTGATCTCATGCCATTTTAAGTGCATAATAAAATTAACATAAAATGGGTAATAGAATTAAGGAAGCATCATAGAATATATTGGAGATCGATCTTAGACTTCAAAAGAATCAACTCCTCATTTTAAAAAATTTAGAAAATCGGACTTCCAAATTTTCTAAATTCCATCGTCAGAAATTTTAAGGAAAAATGCTTTTGGATTTTTTTTTTTTAAAAAAAATAGATTAAAACATATTCTTTAACAAAACTCGAAGGGATTAAATATTAACGATTTGGAAATAAATTTAAAAGTATTGAAAATGCTACATATTTTTTCTAAAAAAATGACATATATGTAAAGTTAATTGATAAAATATATAATTTAATAATACATTTAAAGTAATAAATAAATAAGCAATGGTATTTACAAATATATTAAACTTTTAATAAAACATATTGAAAATCGATCTCGAACTCCAAAAAAATCGACTTTCTCACCTCAAGATTCTAAAAAATTGGACTCCCAAATATTTCTAGAATATGTCGTTGGAGTTTTTTAGACAAAAATAAACAAAAATTAAGAACATTAGACTAATATCATTTAATTATAACACAACATGAATATATTAAAATAGTAACAAAACAAAATGCTAGGAAGATAAAATGATTAAATGTGATACTTAAGATAAAATAGACAAATAATGACTAAGAAAAAATGTCAAATGAAGAATATAAAAAGATAAACTAAAGAAAATAAGTAACAACAACAATAATAATAATGAATAAACAAATAAAAGAAATTATCTTAAATGACAAAACTACTAAAAATATTTACAACTAATAGCAAAATACATAGTCTATGTGCGATAATGAAAATTTGCTATATTTGTAAATATTTTGGTTACTTTTGTTATATTTGAAAAGAGTCCAACAAATAAACAACAATAAAAAATGGCAAAACACCCAAACTTTACATATTGCATAATAATAATAATAATAATAATAATAATAATAATAATAAAATTTATCATATTTATTTTAACTCCTTTCTTTTTTTAAAAAAAAAAAATAATAAAATTTCAACTCCTTATTCTCCTAAACTTGCTCTCTACCCACCTATTCTTTTTTCTCTTATCTCATTTTCCATTGATAACCCTTTCTTGCACTTCAACGCAAAGAAATAAACTTCATTCTAAGATATGTTACCTTATTTTTTTTTTTTAACTTCATTTTATTCTATCTCACCTCTTCCTTTTACATATGTTTTCCTTTTTTCTTAAACAACACTAAAGAAAAACCATGAAAGAGGAAAAAGATGAACAAAAATAAATAAATAAGATAAAATAAGATAAAATGAAACCAACACCTAAAGTAAATGCATGTAAAAATATTACATAACAATAAAAATAAAGAAGGTGAAGAAATAAAAAGCAATAATAGTAGTTATTTTTGCTAATACCTTTATTTCTCTCTATTTTTCAAGATTTCTAGGAGAGAAGAAAAAGGACGAAGGAAGAAATTCCGAACACAAAGCCACTTGTTGTGTGAGGTGCGAATCCTTGGGACAAAGTCCCTATCAAATGCAACTTCCAACTAAGTTAAGTTCTTTGTATTCTAAGATGATTTGGAGGCTAGAGTTTTTCTTTGAAGAGAAAATGAGGGCTAACGAGAGTGGTGACTACCTCTTGTGGAAGAGAAAGATGGAGTATTTAAAACCCAAAAACTTTACTCCCTTTTGCAAATTTCTTTTTAATGAATTTTATTTTAATTTTGAAAATTTGCCGAACTTGGCTTAAGCTAAAAAAGAAAAACAACTTTTAGGCAATTAAAACCAAATTCAAAATTTTTCCTTATTTGTTTTGATTTGCTTTTTCCCCCTTTTTATTTTACCCCAACTAAATTGGTTACTTTAACAAAACTAAAATAAAAGTTAAAAGAGGTAAAATTAGCATAAAAAAGATAGTTAACAATCAAAATTAGATTGTAAAAACTAAGATAAAAATCAATCTAAATAAATTAATTTAAATGAAGCCAAATAAAAATGGGTGGCTACAAATTTAATTAACAAAATAATAAAATTACATTAGATAAATAAGAACAAAATAGATCTGAATTGTCGAGGCCACGATCCCACGTCACGCACGCGTCTGGGCACCATCATTGTAGCGCCGCAATGCTAGGAAAAGCGAGACGATGCTCTCACGCATCTAGATCTCCACAACTCTTGCTCTTCAAGAGACACGAATTTACAAACTCAATTACTGGATTTAAAGGCCCAAAACCACGAGCTTTTACATGATCTTATCAAGTAAAAACAATAATCTTGAAGGGAATTGAATCTTGGTGGAAGTGTGTGATCGCATTCTTTGATTTCTTGAAAGAATTAAAAATAAAAATAATTAAGAAAAGATTAAGCAACATACCTTTGCCAATCCACAATTTCAACAAAATCTTCCCCTTGAACTGATAGTCTTCCTTTTCTAAGAGATCTTCCTTGCTATGACTTCAACAAGGATCCAGTTTGTGGGAACCACTTCTTGAAAGAATAGAGGGAATGAGAAAGAAGAATTTTCTTAGAACTTTTCTAAGAAATTTGGAGAATTTCTAGATGGGGAGTTTTAGAGTAATCGTAAAGATTATTCTTGTAGAGAGTGTGTATTCTATGGGGATCCCAAGGGGCCCTATTTATAGAACTATATGTGTTACTCCTAATTCTATTAGGATAATTACTTTGCATAGATTTTAAATTAAATATTTAATAATATCCAATATTAATAAATATCTTACCAAATAACATCTTATATTAAAGATTTAAAATATTTAAATCTTTTTTACATATTTATCTTATGCATAATCTTTAATTTGAATCTCATCCAAATTAAATAATTAATTATTTGGGTCCAATTCAAATTAATCAATTAATTCTCCATCTATTTATTTATATGGATTTCATCCAAATAAATAATTATTTATTTGAATCATATTCAAATAAATTAATTCTCCATATTATAAAGTTATAATAAATATCCAATACAATTAATGTTATCCCTAAAAATTTGAGCACTTCAAATCTTCTTTCAATCATATTTGATCATTGTTGGTTTGTGGTGAGCTAGCAAAGGGACCTTATGGACCTACAGCTCCAATGATCTAAGATTAATTAATTGAACTCTTTATTTAAATTAATCTTCATTCATTAACTACAAGGCAAACCATTATAGACCATAGTTGAACTCTTATGCAATGTAGGACGAGTTCTGTCCATGGATATAATTAGTATAAGCAAGTCGATCCTTCACGAGTTGTTCATTATTACAGCTAAGTCAAATGTTCGTTTCACCTCTATAATTATCTCTTTTCCTTAAGTATCACTGATTTCTCTAATGAACAATTTGTTTATGGTCCAACCATAAACTAAGTCCCTCTCGGGTCAGTTAGAAGGTGGGGCCCCTTACTTAAGACCTGAAATCAGCATTAAGGGAACTACTCATCTACTTATCCTGTCACACTCTCTCTCAAGTACCCTCTTAATCGAGGAAAGAATGTGAGCACAATAAATATCGACCCTTTTATGAAACCTACTGTCAACCTATACTCCTCCTTAAGCCCATAATTTATAACACTTGATAAATAGTTCATAATCAACAGATAACAACCTCCTTAAAACTTATATTCATGCTATAGATAATTTACATAGTTTCAGATCAACCACAGACTCAAACATCCATACATCCACAAGTTTACAACTCTCAACCCCATTATGTACAATGCACAACTCTTAGGTACAAACTTATACAAGAACTACAAACTAAAATGCAATTGGATCAGATGAGGAAGGGTGAACAACCTCTAACGGTTTGTCAACCATGCGTAGAGAGGAAGTTCTTGAGGTAGGCATTCAAGTCTCCTTCTTCAATGGATAATTATGACATTAAATATTAATAAAGTCTAATTAGGTGGCAAATTAAGGTTGAAAGTGGCGTTGGGAAGCAGAAGGTGGCAAGCCATGGTTTCGCATAGAGCCACAATGGAAAGTATAAATAGAAGCTCAAATGTTGAGGAGGGGTTTGAATATTTCACTCGTGCCATCTAAGAAATTTTTTTACTAAAGTTCTTCAAATTAAGTCTAATTTGTGAGAGAGAGCTGCTGGAGGAGAATTTGGTGAGGAAGAAGTTGAAAGTTGCTGGAGAAGCAAGGTTGTTCAAGTTGTCGAGCAATATGGAGCAAAGTTGAAAGATTAATTGATTTCTGGCAGAAGAGGAGGAATTAGAAGCTCAAATTTTGAGGTAAGCAAGTTAAGAGGTTAATCTAAAAGTGTCACACCCCCTCCCAAGTTACCATCTTTAACCTAGGAAAAGGTGTGAGGACAGTAGACGTTGACCCTTTGACACATCTACTGTCAACCTGTACCATCCTCCACCATTTCTAAACACCTGATAAATATTTTATAACTCTTAGTCAAACATCATTCTCAAAAGTCAAGATAAGCTAGCACACATTTACATACTTTCATTCATCAACTTAGTATAGAACAACATACGATTACAGACTTCCACTCCTTAATCCTCTATATATACAATCTGAGTGTCTTAGGTACTAATATTTACAATGTTCACAACCTAGTAACAGGCCCATTTCCATACATTGGGGCCATTTCCATACATAAAGTACCCACATGCCTTCTCTGAGTCCTTCAACATTGGGAGTCATAAAATTATAACACAACGCAAATTCATGAGTTTGAAACATTTCATACATCACAACTCTATTCACATGCTTAAATGCTTTCATTAATCTTATAATCATAAACTGCATGCTTTCCTCAAACTCATTGTACAACCAGTATACTTCAGATACTTCTCATTATATAGCACATGACATACACGTAAAGCTCATGGAAATGTACCATATGATCAAGTTTCAAACTTATATTTAAACAAGAAACTATGCTTGAAATAAACTCTTTTAAAATCGAATGTCACTCACAATTTGTCCTAGGCCTTGAGCGGATTATACACCTTCCCTAGCTCCTCTTGGCCTGAAATAATACGTTTCCCTTTGTTAGATTTCTTTAACATTCCTTTTACATAAGAAACAAGCTTTAGATATGCCTAATATTCATCCCCGAGACCAAACTACCTAAAGAAAACCATCACCGAGGTTATATTCCATGAAGAAATGCTCAACTGAGGCTATACTTCATTTAAAAGTTCATTAATGATCACGATTTAAGCCATTAGCGAGACTAAATTAGCAAAACAAGCCAAAAACTAACAATACCAGCGAGACTGTAGAGGAGCGAGACTAGCGAGAGCAGCGAGAGCCACAACCCAACGAGATTTGTGAGACAATTTTGATCAGCGAGACTAGTCTCGCTCTCTCTCCTTCACGCTTAACCTTTCCAGCGAGGCTTGCTTCTTTCTGTTGCTATTCTCGCTACCTCCCGAACTTCTAGCTGTTAAAAGTCACAGTTCCAGCTTGAATTAGAACTTCTTCCCTTCTATAAACTTGTAGAGAAATATGGTTTCTAGCTTAACTCCTCTTCGTTCGATAGATATTCCCAATTTATTTCGCCCTGCTCCAGATCAGTCAAGAAATTCATACCAGTCGATTCCACCTAAAATTTAACATGTTTCTATTCATATTAAGCTCAACCATCATTCACAAGAGTTGTTAAAAATTGAGTTAACTTACTAACCTCAAAATTTCAGCTTCAAACTATGACTTTTCCGCTCGAACCTTGTTCATACTGCGTGACAGCAAACAAAGCTTCTTTTTCAACTTCAATTTTACCATAAAACCGGCCAAAAACCTACACGAATTTGCCCTAGATCTCTTCTTCTACCACCCCTCCATGCCCAGCTGAAGAGTAGAATCAATTTGAGCTTGAAAATGGAAAAAAAACCTGTTGGCAAACTCACCCACTTCACTTTAAACCACCGACTCCCTTCCACTACCACTTTTCTTTTCTTTTCTCTTTTTATTTTTATAATTTTATTTTTTTTTTTCCTTTCCTTTCTTTTTCTTTCTTTCTTTCTCTTTAATTTAAATGAATAAATAACTAAATAACTAAATAAATAAATAAGTAATCCGCTTTTACGCCCCACTTAATAATCAAGATAAATTTTAGCTTGATTCCCTCTTAATGACTTAAATATGCAACTTACCACAAATTACTTCCGGCTTTCTCCTCTTCTTCCTTCGATCTACAAGAGAAAAACAACTTAGTCCACTTCGGTACTATGTACTTATGTTTAACACTTACAAATGAAAGTAGGGTTTACAATTATTGTAAGCAAACTCCATCAAAGACAAATGTACATCCTAGCTACCTTTGAACTGCAAAGCAGAAGCTCGAAGTATATCATTTAAGGTCTGGATCATCCTCTCTGACTGTCCATTAATTCGAGGATGAAAAGTTGTACTGAACTGTAACTTAGTTCCTAAAGTCTACTGCAAACTCACCAAGAACTTAGAAGTAAACCTGGGATCTCTATCCAATACAATATTCACTGAGACTCCGTACTGACTTACAATCTTATCTACGTACATCTGTACTAGTCTATCTAATGTATAGGTTGTAAGCGCTACTTTTATTCTCAACATACTTGGGAGAGATAACTATCAAGTGGCTTGGCAGGTGGTAAGATGAAGATGGTTGAGAGCCCTTGGCATGGAGTGGTCGGGTTGTGTGTGATAGGTGTGTGGCCGGCAAGAGGGAATGGCTAGGTGGTAATCGAGCCCCCAAAAGGGTGTGTGTCGCGGGCCTAGGGTGTTGGAAGGTTGGGTCGAGGAGTGTATCCATGATGGTGAACATTGGGTGCTGGTTGATGCGTTGGACAATGGGCTATGTGTTTGAGGTTAGTAGGAAGGGTGATGCGTCGAGGCTATGTGTCCATGACGGCCTTGGGGCTGACGCATGGTGGCTATGCATCCATGCTAGGCGCCCAAGTCGGCCAGGGGGGATTGCGTGCAAGGCAGCCAACTAACCTCAAAAGGATGCGTGTGAGAGGGTTGAAGTCACTAACACAACAGAAGCAATACATAACCAAATTCGAAATAAATTGGGATTTGAAATACCAATACATTGGAAAAAAATTACAGAAAATCTACTGTATAAATTCAGAGTTAAGCATGCTTTAGAGATAGAAGCTTACATTCGTTGTCGACTCTGAACACCACCACCATGAACCTCTACTATTCTCTGAGTGATGAGATGAAGAATTGTGGATCCTTGATAAAGTGAGAAAACTAGAGAGAATTTTTTTTCCCAAGAAAAACCCTACCCCTCTATTTCTTTTGCAGGCCTATTTAGGGAGAGAGAGTAGGAGACGTTGGATTAAACCACGTAAAGCGTAACTCCCACGTATAGGAGTTGCCTTTTTAATTAATTAATTAATTAATCTAATTATTTAATTTAACAATTAAATAATTAATTAATAATTAATAATTAATTAAATCTAATTTAATTAATAATTAATTAAATAAATCATATTTAAATGAACATCTCCCATATAACCTATAGTTTTAAATCATTTAATTTAATTAAATCAAATTTAATTAAAATAAATTAAGAAAATTAATTCTTTAATTAATTAATTTTCAAATTAAATATTTAATATTTAATTTAGCCTACATTTGAATCATATTCAATTGTTATTCTCTCATAACTTATAGTTTTAATATGCATCTAAGACACATTAATTTTAACCTATAGTTTTAATATGAATCTAATTCATATTAATATTTGAACTCCTTCAAATATTTAATTCTCTCAAAAATTAATTTTGTATCATATCCAAAATTAAATTTATATTATAAAGTTCAAAATAAACTTTATATTATAATATATCATCATACATTATATTATTTTCCTAAGTAAATTTGAACATTTCAAATTTCATTCAAAACATAAACACCTCATCACTCTTTATGAGCTAGGAAGGAGACCTAATGAACCTACAAATCAGAAGCTCCAACGATATGAGATTAATTGGCTAAACTCATTACACATTAATCAATATTCATTAACTGTGGGTACACTCCACTAAAGACCCACAGTTTCACTCTTCTAACTGCAGATATATTTATGTGTCCATGGATATAGACCAACAATAGCAAATTAGTCCTTCACAAATGTTTGTAACACCAGCTGGGCCAAATTACTGTTTTACCCATAGGTTACTTCTAAATCTCTAGGTACTAGTGCTCCTCTAATGAACAACCTGTTTATGGTCCAACCATTAAATAGAAATCCCTCTCAGGCCAGTGAGAGGGTAAGGCCCTTTGTTCAAGTCCCAGAGACACCACTTAAGGGAACACTTATCTAATTACCCTAAAGATGAGAATGAGTGAATTTCATCTTGTATATTATGTCCCCAGCTCCTCACTCGATCTTGCCCCTAAGATGGTAAGCATATTGAGTCGACAAACGGCCACTCTCACCCATACAAATCAAAAGACAATCCCTCCTGGACAGGAGTTCATAATATACTCAGGACTAAGACTAAGTTGCCTAGGTCATCTATCACACCCCCTCTCAGGTACCTTCTTAACCCAGGAGAAGTGTGAGGACAACAGACACCGACCCTCTTACAGCATCCACTGGCAACCTTATACCTTGACCAAGACCTAATAGGCAGATAAACACAATAATTGAACATCCAACTATAACCAGGGTTAAGCTATCATACAGACATTGATTTACATTCAACCTTTAATTTACACAAGTTCACTAACTTCCACCATTAACCCTCCATATGTACAACACAGGTTTAAGATCAAATATTTGCAATTCTCAAAATTCTAGACACTGATGGTGGGCCCAGACGAGTTGTTGTGTAGGCTAAGCACCCCGGACTCGCTCGCTACCTGAAAAACAGAAAATCAAGGAAAACATGAGCTAGGTTGCCTAGTGAGTGACTTGTTTTGTAAAAACCTTCCTTGATTCGTAATTAAATCAAAACTGTAATCAAGTTATGAAAATAAATAAGGAATAATAAATCGTTTCTGTATCCAAACAAAATAATGCTCAGGTAACATTATCAAATCACATACGTATCGTTTCTAAAGGAAAACCATGTAAGTACGACGCATTTCCATCACAATTTCCTTAGTTGAGGCGGAGCGAAGCTCAACGCTACTCAACGTTGAGAACATCCTTAGTTGGGGCAGAGAAATCTCGACACACCCAACGTCAAATATCCATAGCTGTGTGGAATAGTCTCAACACAACATCGTCTATCATACCTCTATGTGCACATAGATATCATATCCTGGGTTACCCGAATACCTTCTCCGAGTCTTTCAATACCGGGTTCCATATAAGAGATTTAGGCCACCCACATGCCTTCTCCGAGTTCTTCAACATTGGGGGCTGTCTCTATACTCAAGTTACCCACATGCCTTCTCCGTGTCCTTCAGCATTGGGAGCCTTTTCAAAAATATTATTAAAAAACAACATGCTTTGGAAATAGCATAATAAAAATTCACGAGTTTATCACATTTCAGATCTTCACAAACTCATTAACAATCATCAATGCTTTCCATAAAATCATAGGTTAGTAAATAGCATGCCTTTCATAAAACTCGTTTAACAACTAGCTGCTTCAAATGATTTCCAATGTAAAACACATAATATGCACATAATCCTCATAGCACGTTAAAACCCATGGAAAGCATAAACATATAGGCATGTTTCCAAACATAATCATACAACGTAAAAACTTATTTTAAAGTAGACTCATTTTAAATAAAATTGTCACTCACTACTTGCCTCGGGCCTTTAGTAAGTTATACGCCTTTCCTAGCTCTTCTCGGCCTGAAATAATACGTTTCCCTTTGTTAGATTTCCTTAAAATTCCTTTTTACATAGGAAACAAGCCTTAAACATTCATATTATTCACCACCGAGACCGTACCACATAAAGAAAACCATCACCGAGACTATACTCCATGAAGAAATGCTCAATCGAGGCTATATTTCATCTAAAAGTTCATTAATGAACGAGATTCAACCATTAACGAGACTAAACCAGCAAAATCAAGCAAAAACCAACTGTACCAGTGAGACTTTGGACGAGGGCGACCAGCAAGATTTGTGAGACAAAAACCACTAGTGAGACCAGTGAAACTTGTCTAGCTCTCGCTCCTCCACGTTCCCAGTGTCGTCCAATTTTCCAGCTAGATTTGCTCCCTCTGCTGCTGTCTTCGCACTAAAGTCTCATTTCCAACCCAAACTAGAACTTCTTCTCTTCTAAAAACTTGTAAAGAAGTGTGTTTTCTAACTTACCTCAAAATTTCAGAGCTTAACTCCTCTTTGTTCGACAGATATTCCCAACTTACTTTGCCCTACTTCAGATTACTCGGAAAATCCGTATCAGTCGCTTCCACCTAAAATTTAACATGTTTCTCTTCATATTCAGCTCAACCATCCTTCATAAGAGTTGTTAAGAATTGAGTTAACTTACTAACCTCATCAGCTTCAAACTAGGTCTCTTCAGCTCACTATTCACCAGACACCATGTTCAGACTGTGTGACAGCAAGCAACCCTTCTGCTTTAGCTTCAATTTCACCATGAAATCGACCAAGATCCTACACGAATCTGCCCATGATATCTTCTTCTACCTCCTCTCGATACCCACCTGAAGAATAGAATTGGTTTGAGCTTGGAAATGGAAGAAAACCAATCGGCAACTTCCCAATCTAAAAGTTAAACTCACCAACTTCCTCCCACTATCTCATTTCTTTCTTTCTTCTCTCTTTTTTTTTTTTTTTAATTTGTTTATTAATTTTCTTTTCTTTTATTTTTCCTTTCCTTTCCTTTCCTTTATTTTTCTTTCTTTTTAATTTAGGAGAAAAAAATAAGAAAAACAAAAAGAAAATCTGTTTTTACGTCCTAATTAATATTTGAAGTAAATTCTAGCTCGATTTCCTCTTAATGACTTAAATATTCAACTTACAAAAAATTACTTCTGGCTTCCTCCACTTCTTCCTTCGATCTACAAGAGGGAGAACAAGTAAATAAGTTCACAGCGATACTACGTACTTATGTTTAGTAGTTACAAATGAATGTAGGGTTTACATCATCCTATTAAAATAGAAACCTAACTAGTCAACGGAGTTACATCTAATGATCACTATTTCATGGTTCGGTCTTATGCAAATTCATTACATAGGATACCGCCACTCACATGTCACCTACACGAATGCGTTAGATCATTGCGTTTGTATCAAATACAAAGTGGACCATATCCATAGCGTCACTAGGATAAGGTACCCAACCTTATCCCTATACTATAGACCATTTAGACTGTATCTTGAACGTTGATCTCCGTATGTCCCCACATACAGCTCAAGACTCATAAAACAGCCTAGGATGTTAGTTTATTGGATTTAGGGTTATTAAGACAAAACAAATAAAAACACTCAATAACGTTTATTGAAGTAACACATCAATAACTCTTTATTAATGATTTAATGACGGTAAAATAATTACATTTACAATCTACGAGTTTTATGACATTAAACCCAACAACGTGAGGAAGCTTCGCCCGAGGAAGCGTCCACCATTTCTTCTTGGTTAAGCAAAGCCTAGACTTAAGTGATAAGCAAGCCAGATTAGGTACCAAATTGAGGTTAAGTGTGGCATGGGCATGCATGCAAGCATAAGGTGGCGGGCTAGGAGTTTGCATGCAGATTTTTGGAAAGTCTATAAATAGAGGGTCAACTAATGAGATTAGTGTGTGGAAATACCTCGTGTGTCACACCCTACTTTTTAAAGAAAACGTTGTGTTGAAGAATTTATGAAGAGAAGAGGTAGAAGACCCTGTTGGACGCATGGTCAGGGTTAGGTAACGCATGATAAGGGTAGACGCATGGAAGTAAATCGAGAATGGAAAGAAGTGAAGTGGATAAGCAAGAAAAGAATAAAGTTAAATTGTGAAGTTTTGAAGAGAGTTGTGAAGTGAACATAAAAATTGGTGCATGTGGTGGACGCATGCTAATCTATCCTTAAGGGAAGAAGTTTAAGTGTAAGGAAAAGGTTAAAAGAATAATCTGAGGAGTAATCAAGGAATGTTCAAGGATAGGAAGATGGTCATTGAACACGGTACGCGATAGGACCAACAGTAGAGAAAGAGCTTAAGAAAGAGTTGTTATGAACATAAGAAAGGAGTTGGACGGATGGTAGGACGCGATGGGATACAGACAGTATAGGGCGTTTTTCATTAATGCCTAGTAGCATTGTGTAAGTACTGGTTTATTACAGTATGGCTATGCGTTGAGGGTGATCACGAAGGGTTGTGAACTGAAATAGTCGCCGCGTTGGCGGAGGAAGAAACGTACTTGGCTTACCATGCGTTGGTAAGGTTGTTATGCGTCGAGGTCCCTATGCGTTGAAGACATAATTATTTCTATGCATAAAAAAGAAGTATAGTTGGCTGAGAGTTTTCTAAGTAGTAAAGCTCAAACTTTAAAGGAAACTTAATGAATGCAAGAGGGCGTTGTGTTGCATAAATGGTTATCTGTTGGAAATGTTGAACGCACAAGATAAGTAAGGCCAGGTGGCTATGTATGGATTTGACACCTTAATTGTAGGAGGTGTTAAAAGGCATATTAAGTAAATCATGCAAGGTGACACTTGGACTAATGCATGATAAATCAAGCATGCAGCAAGACATGTGGCAAACAAGTGGCAAAAGGGGAGGAAAAGTTGAATGGTAAGCTCCCTATAAATAGAACTTTGAGGAAAGAGGAGTGACTGATGACTCCCAAAGAAGAATTCTGGAGAGAAAAGAGAAGGCAACAAGGACGTACGTGGTAGGAATATGCGGCCAAGAAAGAAGGTATTTGATAACTTTGTTATTTTATGTAAAGAAGTTGTCTGGTGTTAAAAAGGGTCGGCTGTGCGTTGAGGACAAACATAATGTCCAAGGTAAACGCAGCGTTCACAGATTAGATGACACGTCTATAAAGGACCTTGCATCCAAGAGAGGGCGACGCATCCGAAAGGGAAGTAAGGGGAGTCGGGATACACTTGGCAGAAATAATCAGCTTTGCGTTACCAAACTTGCTTTGAAGGGTAAGGATGCATTCAACCGAGCGGACATAGGAAAATAGAATTTTGCGTTCCATGGTTAGAATGTTGCATCCAGGAAGCTTGGGAAGAGGAACTAGAGAAAAGGAAAAGAAGTATTCTGTGGCAAGTACAGGTGAGTAACACCTGCGTTTTACAAAACATAAATGAGATTTTTATGAATATGATTTTATGGGTTTTTAATGGAATAATGTATGCGTTTTCATATATATATACAGAATATGATTATGTGACTTATAAAGACCCGAGCATGCGTTCTACTTGAGAACTTTGAGAATGTTGGGTATTTGTTATGAGTTATAAAACACATGATGAATGATTAATACTTGTTTTCATAACTTTTCTGAAAAACATGGTATTATTATGATTTCAAGAAAGATTTGAAAGTATACTTAATGAAAGGCATGCAGTTTTATATTAGAAGGTGAAATTGAACTTAGCATGCTGATGAAATAAGATTTCGAAACGGTAAACTCATGAGTTACTGATATAACGTTTACAAATATGTTTTGTGTTAAGTAAACTTGAAAGGGCACCCGAGGCTCAGGGACATGGAGAAGGCCAAAGGGTAGCCGTTCTATTAAAATGGGACCCCAATGTTCAGGGACTCGTAGAAGGCATTGTGGGCGGCCTGGAATATAAAGGTACCCAATGCTCAGGGACTCGTAGAAGGCATATGGGTAACCTATGTGCACAAAGGGGTATATATATACATGACGCTGATGTGTTGAGATTACTCCACACAGCTAGGGAAATCGACGTTGAGCATTGCTCCGCCTCAACTAAGGAAAAAGTATTTTATAAGCATGTTTTCGCAGTGATGTATGAATATATAAACTATTTTGTTTGAAAGTGATATGTTATGCGAATGTGACCGGTAATAAAGTTAAATTATATTATTTCCAGAAACTGTTACTCACTGAGCCGTTAGCTCATTCTTTTAAATGTTTTCCATTTTCAGGTAGCATGACAGTTCCCGTTGCCAATCGAAATTGAGGTTTGTCAAGAGCATGTGGATTGGTGAGGCTGACAGTGAGTTACGTGACAGGGTAGTCAGTAACTGCTGTCTTCACATCTCTTTTTGGGTTATGGAGGATAATCCGGGAGGGGGTGTGACATCGTGCCATTTGCGATTTTCTTCGACCAAATTATCCTAAATTGAGTCTAATTGAGAGGGTTGTCGGAAAGAAACTCTGTGAGGAAGAACTCAGAATTCATACAAAACTCAAGCTTGTTCGGCTATCGTGTCACACCCCATCCCAGGTACCCTCTTAACCCAGGAGTGAGTGTGAAGACAGTAGACACCGACCCTCTCACGACATCTATTGCCAACCCTAAACCTTAGTCATTACCTGATAAACAGTTACACAATATTTTAACAACATAAATAAAACCAGGGTTAAGTTATCATGATAGCCAAACTATCTCAAAACGATATATTATTACAACTGTTTCTAAACAACTTCCTTAACCCTCTCTATATGTATAACACTTGAATAAGTTCAAATATTTAAAAGTTTCAAAATACTAAACACTAAAGACGGGCCCAAACGAGAATCTTGTATAGGCTAAGCACCCCGGACACACTCGCTACCTGGAAAACAGAGAAACAAGGAAAATATTAGCTAAATTTCCCAGTGAATGACTAATTTAAAGTTTTCCTTAAACAACGTATGCAAAACATAGATTCCAGCCATAACTAACAATAACGTGTGTAACACTTAGCTTAAACATACATAATCATCTGTGAAACAAATACACATAAACTAGTTTATTTAAAACTTTTCCTTAGTTGAGGCGGAGCTAAGCTCAACGCTACTCAACGTCGAATTAACCTTAGTTGGGGCGGAGTATTCTCAACACACCCAACGTTTATACACATATTTCATAACCAGGGTCACCTGAGTTGTAAACCCTACTTTCATTTGTAAGTGTTAAACATAAGTACGTAGTACCGAAGTGGACTAAGTTGTTTTTCTCTTGTAGATCAAAGAAAGAAGAGGAGAAAGCAGATTACTTATTTAATTAATTAATTAATTAATTAATTATTTATTTATTTATTTATTTATTTATTTAAACTAAAGAAAAGAAAGAAAGAGAAGGAAAGGAAGGAAAGGAAAAAGGAAAGAAAATCACGTCAACTCCATCAGGTTTCATCAATTTTACTTCCTTCTTAAAACAATCAACTTTAGCATGGTATTTCGACAGGAAATCCATACCAAGAATAACATCAAATTCTATTAAGGGCAAAGGTAACAAATCAACTGACAAGGCTACACCATCAAGTTCCAACACACAATCAAGATAAGCATATTCTATTATAACAGAGTCACCAACTGGAGTATGTACCAACAAAGTATTATGCGTTTCTAGAACATATAATTAGCATACCCGTTACTACATCTGGTGCTTCTTCTGCTTCCTGTTGAGTTACTGCAAATACTCTGCCCTGTTGTCTTGGTCTACCAACTTGAGCTTTTAGCCCGCCTCCACTGCTACCTTCTCTGCTTCCCATCTCCTATCGTGGTTGACTTACTGTATGTGAAATAGCTTTCTGTTCTGATTCCCTTCCTACTTTAGGCTGAGGGCAATCTTTCTTAAAATGTCCCGGCTAACCACAGTTATAGCAGACATCAGCTCCCATCAAACACCGACCCCAATGTTTTCTACCACAGTTATTACACAATGGTTTCTTCGCTGAACTAGCCACTGATTCACTAGGGTGACTATATTGGTTACCACCTGCTGATATTGACATCGAAGGAAACCTTCCTGAACCTTTCTGTATACCTCCACCTCAGGATTTGCCTGCATGATATGGTCCACCACTAGATCTGGCTTTGAACTTTCCTCCACCAGAAACTCCTGGTGCGAATCGTCGTCCCTCACCTCGGTGCATCTGCTCTCGAGGTGCACTGAGTGGCTGTCCAGTTTTACTCCCACTTCTGTCTGTTCTTTCTTCTGCCAAACTCTTTTCTACTCTCATGGCAGCTTCAACCAGTTTAGTGAAATCAACTCATTCTGTACTTGTTGTCACTGGAGTACGGATTTCACTTCGCAAGCCTTTCTCAAAGCGCTTGCATTTATCTGCTTCCTCTGCAATAATTGCCAAGGCATACCTGGCAAGTTCTGTAAATTTTGTCTCATACTCAGCTACAGACATATGCCCCTTGTACCAAGCTCAAGAATTCATTCATTTTCTCATCACAGTACGATTTAGGATAGTATTTTTCCCGGAAAAGCTTTTTAAAATCAGCCCATGTGAGAGAACCTGCATCTGAACTCCATCGTTCAATCAATCTCCATCAGTCTTCGGCTCCTCTCTGGAGCATGAAAATAACTAAATCAAGTTTCCTGTCTTCAGGATAATGCATAGCCCTGAAGCACTTTTCTACTTGATTTAACCAGACCTCAGCTTCTGCAAGGTTAGTGGTGCCTTCAAATACTTGAGCACCCAAAGCTTTGAATCTTTCTATCCCATATTTTTTCTCAGGATCTCCTTGAGCAGATTCCACACTAGCTACTAATCTCTGGGCTATTCTGTTAAAGAGTTGTTCCTCCATATTGGCTTGAGTTTGGGATTACTAGATTCCCCTTCGGAGGACTCCATCTCGTTTCTAGTAGCGTGCAATATCTCGGTACCTGCCTGCCTACCTCGTCTGGCCCTTCTGTGCATATTCCTATATCATATTTAAATTATCTCATTACTACAGACTTAACATGTTCCTAACTACTATGCATGACTTCAATCCCCAAAATCTTATGCTCTGATACCAAATGTGACACCCCCATCCTAGATATATATATATATATCTATATATTTACCTAGGAGTGAGTGTTAAAACTATTCTTCATCCTGCTAACATCTGTTATATACACAGTTATATATATATCATAACCTGCTGGCATTAGACTTAGTTTTCACAATAGTTATGCAAAGATCTACTGATAGTATAGCACCATGAGTAAGATTTAAGAGGCTGTGTAATATTTACAAGTATGCCTGATGATTCTCACTATGTCACTCAAAATAAGTACAATATCTACATAGGGAAGGGGTTTACAAGTTCCCAAGTACAAAATCCTAATTAGGCTCAGACGAGTCTTGATGGTAGGCTAAGCACCCCGAACACGCTTGCTACCTGGAAAGAAAACATCAGAGAAACAAGAATTTATGAGCTACAATGCTCAGTGAGTGACTATCTAAAGTATAAACTCAATAAAGCATAACTACAATCACTAGTATAATCTACTTAGTCACGCACTGTAAACTTGTAAATAACTATAATCACACAAGTGAGTATCTTTTCATTAAACCTTAGTTGAGGTGGAGCGAACTCAACGCGCCCAACGTCAATAAACCTTAGCTGTGTGGAGTAATCCCAACACATCAGCGTCAAATGCCTTCTATTATGCTTATATATCTGTCTGATCTCGAGCTGCCCGTATACCTTCTCATGTCCTTTGGTACTAGGGTCCCAGGAAATACTCAATCACCTTCTCTATGTCCTTTGGTGAGAGCTTCATAGAAATACTTGGGCTGCCCATATGCCTTCTCATGTTCTTCAGCATTGGGTCCCAATCCAATCTTTCTAGGGTACTGACATGCACATCATATTAATCATAAATTAACAATAATCATGATACCTCAGAGTTCTCAGAACATTCATCTAACAACTAGCTTGGTAAAACTTAGGAACATTAACTAATACATTTTCAAGCTCTATCTTACATATGAGATATGTACTAGTTTCATACATAGGAGTATACTTCAAATCATGCTTCATAGATATTACTAAGCATATAGAAAATGATAATCAAGTTGGCTTATCTCAAACCATAATGTCACTCACAACTTATTCTGGGTTCCGAGCGGGTTATACACTTTCCCTAGCTCCTCTTAACCTGTAAACACACCTTTTTCGTGTTAGACATCTCTAATAATATTCCTCTTTATATTCACTATATTTGCTTAAATATCTCAAACATGGGTTTCATCACTAGTCCCTCTCTTGTTTACAACTTTTCATAATGAGCGAGATCCACAAGTATCAGCGAGATTATTAGGGTAACCTACTTATAACCATGCGGCACCAACGAGACCCAACTTAGCGAGACTAGCGATATTACCTTAAGAAGCGACACTTAGCAAGACTTCAGCGAGAGTTGTGAGACGCAAAGCCCTTTGCGTTACCAGCGACATTCGTCTCGCTGCTCACTCTCCAGCTCTTTAGCGATACCACTGTCTTAGCGACCCCCGATGGCCACTACTTTCTTCTTTTCCTTCTAACTCATTCTTTAACCTGCTAAACATCGAATTCCAACCAAATTCAGAACTTCTTCTCTTCTACAAACTTGTAAAGAAGTGAGCTTTCTAACTTACCTCAAGATTTCAAACCATAACTCTTCTTCGTTTGAGAACTATTCTCAAATAACTCCAGCTGCTTTGAATCATCTAGCAGCTCAACTCTGATTACTTCCTCCTAGAATTTAACATATTCTTGCTCAAATTCGGCTTAAACATCCTTCATAGAAGGTGCTAAGAATTAACTTACTAACCTTAAAATTTCTGCCCTAGCTTCAACTTCCTCAGCTCACTCTTCTTCAAATATCGAATGATGTCCAGATTTATCGACAACAATCAAGCTTCTGGTTCCAGCTTCAATTTCACCATGGAAATGATTTGGTTTCTACTTAACTTCGACATAAACACCTTCTTCCACCTCTCCTCGTTGTTCGTTTGCGAAATGGGGTCAATCTGAGTTTGAAATATGTCTAAAGTGTTTATTTATTCGATGTACTTACTTATATATAAATATAGACCACCGACTCACCAGCACAGCCATCACCTTCCTACTTAGGTTGGCCAACGCAAACCTTCTGCGCATAGCTTCAATAACGCATAACCTCAACTTACTGTGTTGAAATCGCCCAACGCCCCATCGCCGAATAGCCGACTAACGCATGGTTCTCTCGGCCACTCTTCTATGCACCAACGCATACTAACCTTCAACGCATAGCCCTTCTTGGCTCTTCTATACACGAACCTTCAATGCATAGTAGCCTTCAACGCATAGTGGCCTTCAACGCACAGTGGCATCCAACGCATAGTGGCCTTCAACGCCTCATGGCCTTCAACGCCTAGTGACCTTCGACGCATAGTGGCCTTCCTTCACTTCTGCGTCCATGCCGAGCTACCTTCTTCAACGTATAGCTACCAGTGGTCTCGGCAAGCCTCAGATGTACTCTTAACGCATAGCCCCACAAACGCATGGCCAACACTTAGCCACTTTTGCTCCCACACAACTCGGCCAACTTTCTCTATTCAATGCCCGTCTCAAAGTCTCTTCTTAACTTGCCATCTCCCAATGTCAGGTAGGGGGCTTACAGCAGTCATCGATCCCCAATGTCAAATTTACTAAAGCTTTCTATTTAATCGCACTTCCTAGGACGATGATACCATTAATTCTTTACAAACTTCGACTTCGACCGGCAACGGGAACTGTCATGCTACCTGAAAAAAATGAAAAACATATGAAAAGATGAGCTAAATAGCCCAGGAAGTAACAGTTTTTAAAATACTTTACTTTAACTATAAAACTGATCATAATATAAACATCGTCAAACAATGCGTATAAAATATCGATTCAAGTCATATTCATGCAAAACATGCTCAAATGTCATTGTCAAATCATGCATGCTCTTTTCAGAAAAAGATACTCAGAAATTTCGTTTGTTTCAAATCATTTCCCTTAATTGAGGCGGAGCGGAACTCAACGCTACTCAACGTCGAAAACATTTTTAAATCATTTCCCTTAGTTGAGGCGGAGCAGAGCTTAACGCACCCAACGTCGAATATCCTTAGTTGTGTGGAGTAATCTCAACACAACAGCATCATACGTTCCTCTATTTGCACATAGGTATCATAATTTGGGCTGCCCATATGCCTTCTTCAAGTCCTTGAGCATTGGGGTCCCATTTCCATATCCAGGTTACCCAATTTCCTTCTTCGAGTCCTTGAGCTTTGAGAGCCTTTTTAAAGATTTTATAAAAATACACAACATGTTTTGAAAATATCATATCATAAACTCATAAGTTAAACATTTCCAAACCTTCCATAAAATCATATATTATCAACAACATGCTTTTCATAAAACTCATTCAAACAACCAGCATGCTCAAATACTTTTTAATATAAAACGCATGATATGCACATTAAAACTCATGAAAGCATAATCATATACTCATGTTCCAAACCATTGCTATTATTCACAGAGAAAACATTCATACTTTGAAAACATTAATGTTACTCACAGAGCTAAATAATTGCTTAAGGAAAGTTCCCTTTTCTCCCTTCTAATTCTGCCTTTCCCGAGCTTCTTAGACACATGGTTGAAAGTTTGAAATGCAAATCAACTGATTTTTCCCGTTTGACAGCTAGGTTGAACGTAACCCTGCACCTTGGACGCAAGGCTGATAACTTGAACACAAGGTGCAGCCTTCCAACAAGCTCTTCTAGCTTCACCCCTTGGACGCACAGATCTACCTTAAACGCAGGGTCTATCTTGAACACAAGGTTCACCTTGAACGTAGGGTAGATAATTTCATCCTTCTGGCAGCACTGTTGAACACAAAGCAGATTCGGTTTCCCTAAGTACCAACAACTGTTGAACGCAAGGTAGCTAGGTAGCTAGGAACACCTCGTCTCTTGGCCGCAGACTACCACTACGGACGCAAGGATTGCTCTTTTCAGCCTTCTCTCTCTCCTTTCTCTCAAGAACTCAGACTTAAGGATCATAACCTACTCCCCTTCCCTCAAGGTTCTATTTATAGCTTTGGGATAGAAGGCTTGTCATCCAACTTCTCCTCTCTATTTGCCACTTGTTTGCCACCTGTCACGCTGCATGACACCTCCGAGATGCAACCCGACACCTTCTCCTTATGAGGTGTTAAGTCTAAATGAAGCCGTGTAGCTCTTATAAACTCATCTTATGCGTTCGACTTGTTCCAAGATACGAACCATGCATCCAACTTTGTGCCCCTATGCGTCCATTTAATTCTCTTTTTAAGGTTTTAACTTCTTTGTTCTCTTTTCTTCCTCCCGACCTTCCTACTTTTGACTAGGTTTCTCCCCCGCATACTACCATGCGTTTGTGCCTCTTGTTATGCGTCCATCACTTCTTTCCTTATGTCCACATCCTAGTTACAAGTCCCTCTTTTGATAAACGTCCCTCTCTGCTTGGTACTGTAAGCCCCGCACCTAATTTTGTGAGAACGCAAGGTAAGAAGGGGCCGAGAGATGGGTGAATGTGTAAAAGTAGTCGGCTGGCTTGCATTTGGAGTGGGAAAACGACTAAGTGTCAGCTATGCGTTGATGGCAACCCATTGTGGAGGAAACAATTTTGGTGTAAACGCAAAGGTGAGGGAAGTTTATCATGCGCTGAAGTCGTGACGCGTTGAGGACATAAGGCGTGGAGGATCACTTGGTACCGAGGATCATTATGCGTCAACGCAATGAAGGCAGTGTGCCGTTGGAAGTAAAGGCCACGAGGAGTTGGGAGCTGATCTGCGGTGAGGCTATTATGCGGTGAACGCTACCATGCGTCGAAGGCGGGTATGCGTTGGACAAAGAGTGTTGGCCGAGAGAAAGTTATGCGTATGCTAACTATTTGGCGGGAGAGTTTGAAAAGAAATATCATCAGAGGCCGTGTGCATTGCTAAAGCTGAGCATAGGAGGTATGCGTTGAACGGATTATAGTATAGAGTTGAAATGGAGGACAAGTCGGTGGTATATATATAAGTGGACTGAGAATTCAATTGTTCTGCTTGCATTTCAGAGTTCGAGTTGGGTCCATATTAAGGCGAAACATCGGAGGGAGGTAGAAGAAGATGTTAATGCTGATCTGAAGTAGAAATCTCATTGAATTCGTGGAAGAAACTTGGGTTTGACAGAGGTTTCGGCTGCTGTGATCTCTTCAGAGTGATGCTCGGTTTTGGAGGAAGAACAAATTGAAGAGACGAAGATTAGGGCTGAAACTTTGAGGTTAGTAAGTTAACTCGTTTTCTAGCAGGTTTCATGAAGGATGCTTGAGCTGAAATTGTTTAATTGTGTGTCAAACTCAGGAAGAAGAGACGGGAGTTGAACTGACGGATGATTAAAGGTAACTTGGGGTTGTCGAAGGATATGTCCTAAACGGAGAGGATGTTCTTCATGAAATTTGGAGGTAAGATGAAGGACCTGTATTTTAACAAGTTTGTAGAAGGAAGAAAGTACTGAAATTGATTGAAACGAAATGTTTAGCAGGTTGAAGAAGGAAGAAGAGAGGAAGAAGGAAACGGTTCCGTCGCAGCGGAAGTATCGCTGAGTGAGCGAGAGACTGGGCAGCGAAGCAAGTAACGCTGCAACGCAAAGATAGGCTTTGCGTCTCACAATTCTCGCTAGAGTATCGCTGGGTATCATTCCTCAAGGTAGTCTCGCTGGTTTTAATCAACGCAGTATCGCTAGTACAGTTTAAGTATCTATTGAGTAACGCTGGCAGCTTACAATTTTTTATAGAGTAACGTTACTATTGTATGTTAAAGGAAAAGGGAGATTATGGAAACTAAACTTGAGGATTATGTGTTTTCAGGCCAAGAAGAGCTCAGGGAGGCTTATAACCCACTTAGAGCCGGGACCAATTGTGAGTGACTGTTTGTTATACCTTGTGTTAAACTTAGTACGCATATTGATGAGGAAGCGTGATTCATGGTAGTATGCCTTATGTATGTGACGTGTTAGTGATTTAAAAGAATATTAATACTAATGTCTAATATATTATTGGCTGAGGGACCTTATGGTGAAAGCTATAAGTGAGTAAGCGTGAAAGCAAGTGCTGAGGGAATTGAGAAGGCACTTGACAAACAGTAAGGAATGGACTACAATGCTCAGGGACTATGAGTGAAGGCATGTAGTAATCCATCACACACTAGCTCGTGCCGAGGGATCAAGAGTGAAGGCACTTGAGCATAGATAGAGTTTATTACCTGTGCTGAGGGTTTTCATGTGAAGGCACATGGTACTGTAATTATAAATGAGTAAGTGCTGAGGGACGGAAAGTGAAAGCACTAAATAGATGCAAGCTTGTGAGACATGGGAATTTGATAGTTATATGTGCATTGTGAAAAGAGAATCTTGATAATTCATTGGGATGTGTTATGTGATAGTTACCAACTCACAAACTGGATTATAGTTGTTATGAATATTTTAGTAGATTTAATCACTCACTGAGCCCTCTGCTCATCAAGTTTGTTGTTGTTGTTTGTTGTTTCAGGTAGCGAGCGTGTCCGGGATGCCTAGCCTACAGAAGAATCTCGTTTGGGCCTATCTGGAAGCGAACCTCTGGGATAGTTGTAAATATTTAGATTGTTCATATATCTTGTAATAAACATCTTTCATAAGGATAGAAAGGGGGACGTGTTGTACTTTATATGTGTATATACAGACATGTTGGTTGAAAGATTGCACGTTCTTCTGATGAGATAATGGAAGTGTTTTGTTTTGCTATTTTTATGGTGTTTATCTTATAGAGTTTTATGTAAAGGAAATAGGATCATGCTCAGTCCTAGGTATGGAGTGTATCTGGGATGGGGTGTGACAGGTACTCTGTTACTTAGCCAAAATCATCTCAAGACCTTCCTTCATGCATTTGTACCATGCGTTTATCTCTACTTTACTATGTGTCTATGGCCTTCCTTCTATTCTTAAGGATCCCTTGATTGTCCCTCTATGCATTCCTGAGATGTGTCCCAGGGTTATGCTTCCAACCTTTTTCTTATACTTAGTCATTTGCTCAACGATAAATCTAGTATGCGTCCATCTCCTGCTTCCTTCCTTTAGGCTTACTTCTCGACCCTCTAAATTAGCCAAAACTCAAGAAAATTCTCTTGATGGAGGTCCATGCGTTTACCTTAGATTACGATAGCATCTTTCCTCGATTTCACCTTATGCATTTTATCCTTCTTCCCAAGACTTAGGTTTCCTTCCAACACACCACGACTCAACTTTAATCCTTGTTGCTCTTATGTCCTACCTACGCCAAAGTTACATCTCCTTCCTTAATTACCTCCTATGCGTTCACCTCTTTCCCCGAGCTCTCGGTTCTCCTTGTGATACTTCAACACTTTAACCATTTTCTTTCCCACAATGGTTACCATTACCATGAGTTTTCTTAGTCTTGACCATGTGTCCAACATGGTCTCTTACTTACCAAATATATGTCCAACTCAACTAACTCCCGGCTATGCTTTCAACTCTTTCCATCACTTGGTGAGGTTTCCTTTCTTTTCCTTAAATCATGCTTCCAAGCTTAAAAGCATAGTTGCATTCTCCTAGTCTAGTTATTCTACTTAGAAGAATTCTTAACTCTAAGAATTACTTCAAAGTCCAATATCCCGAAATCACTCAATGCAACCTTCCAAACCTATCTACGTCTTATACTTAACCCAATACCTAAGCACAAACCTCTCTTTCCTTTCAGTTCAACGCATACTTATTCCTATTTTGGCAATATTTCTCGGCCAACTCCACAAGCTTGTGATCCAATGCCACCTCTCTTGTCTTACTTCTTTTCCTTATAAGCTCTTAAGCACATTAAGCACATAGGTTTAAAAAATAGGATGTTACAGAGAATATAAACCGAGCATTCGAAAAATATCAAGAGAATAAATCATTTAAATGAAATTAATTCACTCAATACTTGTCTGAGGCTCTTCACATATTAAATGCTTCCCTTAGCTCCTCCCGACAAGCAAAATTTAGCCAACCTTCTCTTTCTTTTCTTTCTTCTTTCTCTCTTCTATTTTAAGGAAAACTCACAGTTGGTTTTGGTGGAATGGAAATTTTTTCTCCAAAGAGTCCTATTTATAAGGTTTAAGGAAATTACTTGGTCATCACCTTCACATCCAATTTCCTGACACTTCAAATCCAATTTGTCAAATTGCATGATAAGCACTCCATGCATCAAAACAATTGTTTCCTTGCATGCATTCTTGGTCATGCATCTCAACACCTCCTCTTATGAAGTGTAAATTCCAAAAATAAGCCACTTAGCACCAACAAATTGGGTCAGAAGAAGAAAAATGCATTCTGCCACTTTTCCTGTAAAGTTCTGCCGGTTCAATTTCCTAGTAAGTTCTTGCGGTCCGGTTTCCTGGTAAGTTTCAGCGGTTCAGCCCAATTTTTCAATGTAGTTTCCCGGTAATTTCCGGCGATTCAGCTTTCTGGTAAGCTTCACACCCTTACTTCTTGGTAAGTTCTGCCAGTTCATTCCTGGTAAATTCCACCGGTTCACTCCTGAAAGTTGCTTCCCGATAAGTTCCTTTTCCTGGTAACTTCTGTTTTCCGGTAAGTTTGACTTCCTGGTAACTTTCGTTGACTTTTCTTGGTAAGTCCGACTTCCTAGTAACTTCTGTTGACTTTTTCCCGATAAGGTTGAAGGTTATGGTGTCACACTTAGCCTGCACATAAAACTCGTCTGGACCTGCTACTTAGTTGTGAACATTGTAAATATTTATACTTAGACCTAACATTGTACATATTGAGGTCTAAGGAGTGGAAGTCTGTAAAGATGTGTTAGTATTATCTTGGATAACAAATGATAACTACTGATAGCACGAACGATAGTCGTCAAGAACAAACAGCACATACAGAACCTGCAAAATAGAAACTCATGAAAGGCTGAGTCGCGAAGCTCTCTCTCTTTGAGACGTTTTGCGGCTCTGCCAGAGTGCAAGTAGTTCAACAACTTGCCATGCCATCCCTAGGATAAAACAGCCAAAAAACAGTAAATTGGAATTGCAACTAAACCGATTGAAAATCTGACACATTTCAAAACTTTGCTCGGAAAATGTGATGAAAATAATAAAAATCGTGAGAAAACCTCTGAGAGAATTTATTTTGGGAGAAGAGAGGAAATGGAATGAAGTGAAGAAGTATTTTAGAAGTGAGGGAAGGAGTAGCTTTAATAGTCCCTGAAGACCAATTGCCTGCGCACAACTTCGTCTCAACCAGACACGTGGAGGCACCTCCTCCACTAAATGTGTGCATGCAACTAGGAACTGCTTTGACTTCTCTCGATCGGACAGTGGAAAGAAAAGAAAAGAAGATTAAAATATATATTTTTGTTATTAAAAAAATATATAAAAATTTTAAAACTTTCTTTCACCACGCCCGACTGGACGGGTGGCAGTGCGTGGAGATCCCAATAATCCCAGCTTGGCCGCACACTTTACGTGTTAACCGCAAGTGTACGGGTCAAGTTATAATATAAGACGATTAAGTTCGAATATCGTTTCACTGAGGATTTAATTGTGAAGGTTTAAGTTACTTAGCTATTCTAGACTTGAATCAATTTTATATGAGAATTGGAATTGAAGTTGTGAATTTGAAAATAAATCTAAATAAGGAAAGCAATAAAATAAGAAACACAAGAGTCAAAGAGAGTTCTAGGGTAATGAATCCTTGTTTACTTCATCATGCAATTTCTAGGGTTCATGGAATTCATTGTAATTCATTGTATTCACTAGTAGACATGCATCATTAAACACAAACTTAGCTTCCTTTTCTAGCAAGTTACTCAAGGGTTTAGCAATTTTAGAAAAATCTGTAATAAATCTCCTGTAAAACCCTGCATGCCCTAGGAAGCTTTTGACTCCCTTCACATTGTTGGGAGGTGGCAATTGTTCAATGGCAGCTATTTTAGCCCTATTCACTTCCAATCCCTTTTGTGAGACTTTGTGCCCCGAGACGATACCTTCCTTAACCATGAAGTGACACTTCTCCCAATTTAAAACAAGGTTAGCATCTTGGCACCTCTGCAAAACACGAGTAAGATTAGCAAGACAAGAATCAAATGAAGACCCAAATACAGAAAAATCATCCATAAAAACCTCCATTATGTTTTCGATGAGCCCCTGAAAAATAGACATCATACAACGTTGAAAAGTAGCAGGGGCATTAAACAAACCAAATGGCATTCTCCTAAAAGCAAAAGTCCCATAGGGACATGTAAATGTGGTATTTTCTTGATCCTCAAGAGCAATGAAATTTTGATTATAACCTATCACAGTTCTAGTGGCTATCATCTCATCTTTTTCATTCTTAACCATAGTCATACCACCTTTCTTGGGTACTACTTGAACAGGACTTACCCATTAATTGTCAGATATGGCATATATGATTCCTGCATTTAAAAGCTTAAGCACTTCTTTCTTAACTACCTCCTTCATGACGGGGTTAAGTCTCCTTTGGTGCTCTACTGATGGGTTAAAGGTATCTTCCATCAAGATTATGTGTGTCACACACTATTTTTAAAACCAATACGTTGAAGAGCCTATAAAGAAAAGAAGTAAGAGACCATGTTGGACGCATAGGAAGTAACCCGAGAGCTTGAAGGGAAAGAAGTGAAATGCATAGGAGGTAATTATGAAGAAGATGTAAGCATTGGCGAAGGTAAGACGCATAAGCAAAAAGGAATAAAGTTATATCGTGGAGTGTTGGAAAGAGATCGAAGTCTCGGAAAGGAAGGATAAATGCATAAGGGGGAACCGAGGGAAGAATACTATAGCAAACTAAGTAACGCATAGACTACTATCGAGGGATGTTCTCAAGTGTTGGATAAAGTAGAAGGTTGAGAAGTAAGCTTAAAAACTGGAGCAGGAGGTGGATGCATACTAATTTATCATAAGAGAAATATTTTAGTACAAGGAAAAGGTTAAATGAATAACCTTGGATTACAAGCACAATAACGCATAGAGGGATAATCAAGGAATCCTCAAGGATAGGAGGAAGATCATGAACGCAGAACGAAGTAAAGGTGAACGCAAAGGGTACAAACGCATAAAGGAAGGTCTTGAGTCGGATTTGGTTAACAAGGGTAAATCACATCGTTGGATGTGTGATCACACAAGAGAAGGATTTGTAGTTAAGATTTGACATAAGGGAAGAAAAGTTGGACGCATGGTATGATGCGGTAAGATACAAACGCATAGTAGTGTGCGTTTGAGACATTGACGCCTAGTAGTATGCGGTGGAGAAACGAGTTCAACGGTAGTATGGCGGAGAGTAAGGAAAGAAAGTAATGAAGCTAAAACCTTAAAGGGAAATTCAATGAACGCATAGGGGCATTATGTTGGATGAATAGTTTGTATATTGGAATATGTTGGACGCATAAGATAAGCTTATAAAGGCTAGGTGGCTTCATATAGACTTAACACCTTATAGGTCGGAGGTGTTAGAAGGCATGTTGAGTGTTTCATGCAAGATGACATTTGGAAAAATGCATGGCTAATTGAGCATGCAGCGTGACATGTGGCAAACAAGTGGCAAAAAGAAAGGAGAAGTAGGATGACAAGCCTATTCCAAAGCTATAAATAGGACCTTGAGGGACAAGGAGCGACTGATGATTCTGAAGTGAGAATTCTTGAGAGAAAGGGGAGAGAGAAGGCAGAAAGGAGAAATCCTTGCGTCTGTAGTAGAAGTCTGTGGCCAAGAGAGAAGATATTCTTGACAACTTAGCCATCTTGTGTTAAAGAAGCTGTCTTGCGTCTAAGGGGTCAGCCTTGCGTTTAAGACGAACTCAACGTTCAAGGTGAACACCGCGTCCAAAGATAGACTCTGCGTTCAAGTTGGACCTTGCGTCCAAGAGAGGTCGACGCATCTAAAAGAGAAGTAAGAAGAGTTAGGTTGCACCTTGCATTAGTTATCAACCTTGCGTTCAAGGGCAGGGTTGCGCCCAACCGAGCTGACAGAGGAATATAAAGCCTTGCATTCCAGAGTTAGAACGTTGCGTCCAAGAAGCTCGGAAAGAGAAAATAGTGGGAAGAAAGAGGAACTATTCTTGAGCAAGTAGAATGTGAGTAACACTAATGTTTTTCAAAGTATAAATGAGTTCGTTGTGATTAATATCATTGGTTTGGAATATGCATTCATGAGTTTTCAATGAATAATGCATGCGTTTTTATTTGAAAAGCATTTGAGTATGCTGGTTATTTATTATAAGTTTATAAAATGCATGATGTTTGATGACATATGATTTCATGAAAGATTTGGAAATAAACTTGTTTGAAAGGCATGCTGTTTGATATTAAAGCTTTGAAATTGAGTTTACTAGAAGCATGCTGTTAGATATTATATGCTTTTATTTGGAAACGGATAACTACAAGTTTATGATATAATGTTTCCAAACATATTGTGTATTTTATAAAACTTTGAAAAGGCACCCGAGGCTCAGGGACTTGGAGAAGGCCAAAGTAGCCGGGATATAGAAAAAGGTAACCAATGCTAAAGGACTTGTAGAAGGCAGATGGGTAACTTGGATATAAATATAGAAAAAGGTACTCAATGCTGAGAGACTCGTAGAAGGCAAATGGGTAACCTGGATATGGAAATGGGACCCCAATGCTCATGGACTTGGAGAAGGCATTGTGGGCGGCCCGGATTATAAAACCTATGTGCACATAGAGGAATATATGACGTTGATGTGTTGAGATTACTCCGTACAGCTAGGAAAAATCGACGTTGAGAAGCGTAGAGCATTGCTCCGCCTCAACTAGGGAAAAATGATTTTGAAATGAATGAGATTTTTGAATATTTACTCCAAAACAGATATGCATGATTTAACAATGTTTTTTTAGCATATTTTAATATGATTTGAATTGTTATATTTTATGCAAGTTTGAAATGTTTATATTATGACCAGTTTACAGTTAAAGTAAGATGTTTTCAAAAACAGTTACCCACTGAGCTGTTAGCTCACCGTTTCATATGTTTTCCATTTTCAGGTAGCATGACAGTTCCCGTTGCCGGTCGAAGTCGAGGTTTGTCAAGAGTGAGTTAATGGTATCACTGTCTTAGGAAAGGTAGTTTAATGGAAAATTAGGGAAGTTTGACAGTGGAAATCAACTGGGAAGTCGATGACTACTGTCCTCAAGCTCCTTCTCGGGCTACGGGAGTGTAGTTCGGGATGGGGTGTGACACTGTGCATACAGACTAACGGACTAATACCTTTAAGATTCTCAATAGACCAACCAATGGCAGACTTATGATTCCTTAACACTCTCAAAAAATTTTCTTCTTCCACAAAATTAAGATCAGAAGATATGATAACAGGAAAAGAAGATAAATCATCTAAGAATGCATATTTCAAGTGAGGAGGTAACACCTTTAATTCAAGCACATATTTCTCAACATCATTTATAGCATGCAAAGGTGCTAGAGGCATAGGTTTATACATTTTAGTGCATATTGGCATGCTATCTAACCACCTAGCATACAAAGCTATTTCATTAAAAATAGTATCCACATTCTCAACATCCATTATGCTTTGTTCTAGATGATCACTAGTCAACATAACCTCTACATACTTTGAAATAGTATGATCAATTATGTCTATAGCATGGCAAGTACTACTCTCATCATGATGACTCAAGAACTTATAAATATTAAAGACAACATTCTCATCATTTAACCTTAGAGTCAACTTCCCTTGTTGGACATCTATGATAGCCATCCCAGTTGCTAGGATGGCCTCCCAAGTATGATAGGAATCTCAGAGTCCTCCTCCATGTCCAATATTACAAAATCTGCAGGAAAGATAAATTTGTCAACTTTAACTAATCCTCAACAATACCTCTAGGATAAGCCAAGTATCTATCGGCTAGTTGCAAGGTGGTGGTAGTAGATTGCACCTCTCCAATGTCAAGCTTCCTATAAACAGATAAAGGCATCAAATTAATAGAAGCACCAAGATCACAAAGAGCTCTAGTAACATTTAAAGACCCAATAGTGCAAGGTATAGTAAAACTCCCCAGATCTTTCAATTTTTGTGGTAGCTTCTTTAGCAGCACAACACTGCATTCTTTAGTCATGCTAATCATCTCATATTGCCTAAACTTCTTCTTTTTAGACAAGAGTTTTTTCATGAATTTAGCATAGTTGGGCATTTGCTCTAAAGCCTCAGCAAATGGGATATTAATATGAAACTTTTTAAATAATTCAATAAATTTAGCAAATTGGGAGTCTAATTCTTTCTTCTTACAACATTGAGGATAGGGCAAAGTATTAGGTACAAAAGGTAGAGGGTTAGATGACTTACTTGAAGATACCAACTCCTTTACCTTTTCCTCTTTTTCGAAAACCACCTTGGGTTCATCTTCTATGGTAGGCTTTTGGATGGTCTTCTCTACCTCTTGCTCCTCATCCTCGTCATCGATCAAGGTAGTGGACAGTTTTTTCTCACTCCTCAAAGTCACGGCCTTGCACTCCTCCTTTTGATTTCTCTCGAGGCAACTAGAAAACTTACCCTTTTGCATTGTTTTGGAGTGAAGTAGCAATTTGGCTAATTTGTACCTCAATGTTGTGAATGGCCTTACCATGACTTTATACGGTGCTTTCCAATGCGGTGGTCCTTCCTCTTGACTCTTTTATGAACTCCACCACCAAGTCTTCTAAGTTGAATTTCTTCTCGGTGTGTGATGGACCTATATTGGAAAAAACCGGGAGGACTTTGCAAAACATTCCTATTGTTAGCATAAGAAAAGTTTTCATGGTTTCTCAAATTAAGATGGTAATGAGTTGGAAGTTGTTGTTATTGGTGGCCTCTATAATGTCCTCTATCAACATAACTGGTTGTCTCATTGTCTCCTTGTTCCAACTTTTTTTGTGTAGACATCTCCGACGCGAAGGCGGCAAAGGATGCTATAGATGGTGGACTTGCTTGAGCTTGGCCCAGTATAGTCAGTTTAGAAAGAGCATTAGTAAGGGAAGCCATTTGAGCTTTGAGAGAGTTTACCTCATCCACCTCATACAATCCAGCTGCCTTTGGGATGATTGAAGACGACCATTCACATGACCAATTGTATGATGTATTGGCCAAGTCTTCTAGTATGGTATAGGCCTCTTGAGCATTCTTGGAGAACATTGACCCTCCGGTGGTAGCATCTAAGATGGATTTGTTTGAACTTGACAATCCATTGTTGAAGAGTTGAATTTGTAACCAATCCGGATAACCATGTTGTGGGTACCTCCTCAAGAGATCCTTGTACCTCTCCAATTGTTCATCCTTAAGTTGGTGGAATATTCCTATCTCCGTCCTTAGTCTTTGAAATTTAGTCAGTGGAAAATACTTGTTCAAGAAAGCTTGAGCTAAAATCTCCCATGTAGTGATACTATCCGGAGGTATAGTTTCCAACCAATCATTTGCTCGGTTTTGTAAAGAGAAAAGAAAAGTCTTAGTTTGATAGCATTGTTAAAAACACCATTCGTCTTTACCGTTCCGCATATCTCCAAGAAGGACTGTAAGTGCTTGTGAGGATATTCATTGGTTCTTCCTCTAAAGGCTAGCTCTCTAGCCATTTGGATCAACCCCGGTTTCAACTCAAAGTGGTTGACATTGATGGGCACATTCATTATTCTGGGTTGATTTGCCAGTAATGTGGGTTGGAAGTAGTCCCAAATTGCCTTTGGTATCTCCTCCACCATCTCCTTGGTTTGATTGTGTAAAGCCCTTAGATTCCTTCTATAGGTCCCATCAATCTCGAGATCAAGAGAGAGGAGGTTAGTATTATCACGAGTCATAAACCGACAAAAAATAATCAAACAAAAAAATATATATATAATAATGTACATCTCAAATTAAGATCTATCAATTCTAATGAATATTAAGCAAATAAAACTATTCTTTGGATCCCTGGCAACGGCGCCAAAAACTTGATACGCACTTTCCGTGTTAACGTACCGCGAGTGTACGGGTCAAGTTATAATATAGGACGGTTAAGTCCGAATATTTTTCCACTGAGGATCCAATTGTGAAGGTTTAAGTTACTTATATCTCATGCAAGAAGCAACATGTTCAAAAAGAGTGTAAAGAAAGGTAAATTGTCACAATCTACTTGGCTTTCACAAGCACTTTTCAACTATCTCCTCACCCCTTCTAAAACATGGGTACTTCTTGGTGCCTAAACACAAAAGTGAATGGGGAGTTAATAAAGAGAGTCCCACTTCAATATTAATCGATGTGGGATTCTCACTTTTCCAAATCTATTTTATTATTATTTTAAAAACAACTTTTCAACCAATTTTTCACCAACATTTATTTACAATATGTTCATCCTCTTACTATACCACATGATTCCTTCATCAACGACAACAAAAACATAAACAAAGGTAGGATATCATGGTGAAGGAATGAGAGAGAAAGACAATGTTCGTTGGTGAAGTTTCCTTCTTTGCTTGCCTTCGATCCTACCCTAATTATGCCTTCTATTGGACCGAATCAAATAAAACTTATGCAGATTTTCAGGCATGACGTTGGGCACTTTTCATTATCTTTTATGTGCAACAATGTTTGTGAAATTCTGGTAGAAGTTATACATTCCAATTGCAACATGGAAGCAAATTAAAAAGTTTGATGAGTTTCTCTTTTAACGTTTGAGATTGGAAGGTAAGGTGGGTTTTGAATTTCAAATGGAAAAAGGCACCCAATGGAGTCATTGGAGTAGGTTAATTTTAATTCTTGTATGCATTCACTACTAATTTTCCAATGCTACCCTCAAATCCCACGGTTCCATCATTTTCCTTTGAGTATATTTCCCCACAATTTTAGCAAAATCTAAGATAGCTTTTAAAGTAGATTTTGTTGGGATTTGGTAACTGGTGGCTTATTTTTAAATAGTAAAAGACGAATTCCCCGGGTTGATTTCAATCTCCCAGAAGAACTTGTCTCAAAGCAATTCACGCATGCTGAAGCTCCTCATCATCAACTTGATCCTTCTTATTGAGAAACACCACCATATTGGGAACACCCACTTGCTTAGCCAACAAAATATGTTCCTTCGTCCGTAAGAGTGGTTTTAGCATGGTCGATCGACATGCCCAATTGTGGCAATATTGACATGGGGTTTCTTCCGCTCGAACTGTGAAGGAACGAGGACGGTTTGCAGAGGGGGAGGAAACAGAGAGAGGGCGAATAGAAGAAGGGTTCAAGAAACAGAAAGAAAGCTTGGAGCAGGGGAAGGAGAAGGAGAAGGAGAAGGAGAAGGGTGAGGGAAGACGAGCTTAGAGAAACCCTTTTGGCTGCCTTGCAGGAGGAAGAGGTGACGGTCGGAGTCGGACGTAATTTTTTTTCTACAATATTCTATTCAATTAAAAAGAAAAAAAAAAAATTCAGGTTTTCCTATAGAGAGTATCTGTTCACTTAGATTTTTTAGTTTATAATACTTTATACTTTTTAGCTATTACAATGTATTTGTGTGGGATTTAAACTATGTTTAGTATATGGTGTGACAAAATATAACAAAAAGTTTAGTTAATATAAGGTATTTACATAATTCATACTAATTGAAAATTGAAGTTGCTTTTAGTATTTGGCATCAAATTTTCTTTTTCTTTTTCGGCCAATTCTAGGTTTCATCACTTACTTAGAGTCCGATGGTGAAAATAAATTTTCGTAATTAGGGGTTACCTAGAGAAGCTATTGTTTGAAATCTACAATCTCAAGTTTAAAGTTTTCCAAAAATGTTTACCCTCAAACTCCTCCTTTTATTTAATTTAGTGTATTTTCCATGTTTGTGTAGGTAATTTTTTTAGTACATTGTATTTGCAAAACTCAAACAAATATTTTAACAATTCAAGGTATTTGCATGACTGATGCAACATCATTTTTTAGTACAAAGTATTTGTTTTGAAAAGAAGATATAAAGTGTGTTTATATATATATGATGTGATTTTAAAGATGAATCGAGAATAAAATTTAATGGAGAACCTCTCGTTACATTTTTCAGAAAAAAAACAAAACCTTTTTAGTTGGTTAAACTATCAGGTGAGTTTAGATATGTTTTTCTAGGTGTTTGGTCTAATAGTTTAAATTTTATGTTTTTAATTTATTAGATTTGTTATTAAAATACACTCAAAAAGTAGTAGATTTGGTAATTTGGCAATTTACCCAAACTAGAAGAGTTCTAGTCATTTTCTAAAAACACAATCTTATTTTAGCCATTTATCCCGTTAACACAATTAAATTTGAAATTTTAGAACTACAAAACTAATTGAACAAACCTCAACAGATTATATTTTAAGCTTTATATTGTTTTTAGAGTGCAACTAGTGGAGGTATGAAAATTTGAGTTAAATACTCAAGTAGGTGTACATCCAATTACTCTAACACATCTAATAAGTGTCCAACACAAGTGGCCCAAACTAGGAAACTGAAGTACATGAAACTCCAAAGACATATCAACTTAGCATACAACTCAAACACAACCACTGTGCATCAATGCATGACAAAAATAACAGGAAAAAAAAAACATTCCTTCCCATTAAGCAATAAGAAAAAAGAAATCCACAATTTTTCATGAGAAAACTTGCTATCACCAAAACTCAATTAAATTACCTCATCTAGTTCACAAATTCAGCCCCAAAATCAAAGGTCTTGAAACAAACTAGTCACTAAAATTCACTTAAAATAGGAAAAAATATGACGGCAACAACAGAGAATTTTCCATCAACGCAACCTTCTAGCTTCTCTCTCGGACTCGAGTAGGGTAAGAATATCGCCTTCCCTGACTGGTCCCTTGACATTCCTCATAATGTAACGATTCTGATCATCAAGAAACTTGACTCTCACTTGAGTCACCTGCCCTCTTGATCCAGTTCTACCCATGACTTTCACCACCACAGCATGTTTGATCTGTGATTCCATTCCTACACAAACAAACCAAATAATAAAAGCAATCTTACAATTAGATTATAACCATTTTAGTAGACGGTCTCATTGAAAGATTACTAGGATACTCGGTTATATAAATTATAACCATTTTAAACTAGTTTAAATCACTTCAAAAAGCTTTTAATCCTTCAAAATCAATTTTAATAGTATGAAAACTGTGTTTAACAGTGTTAAATTAAATATTGAACTGATTTTGAGTTATCGTAAGTGTATTTTGAAGTAATATCAAACGAACAAAGTGATTTTGGCACTCTCAAACATGCACTTAATCTTTAGGTTGAACAAATATTACTATAAACATACACTTGACTCTACCACATTTTGTGGTCGCGGTGTGATCAACATGGCTTAAATTCATTATTTTTGAGCACATTTATTATTTCAATGACTTCTATGACTAACCCGTGCCAACCCAAGGTGGTCACTTTCGAGTATTGCTTAACAATCATTTTAGGCATGTTCGAGAGTGATTCTCAAATAGTTAAAATCACTTTTCCAAATTTAAAATCAATCCAAAACATACATTTAATTATTTAAAAAAAACTTATATGTTCATGTTTAAAAGTAAAAACCAAACAGTAAAACAATGATTTTCAAAATAGTAGGAAAAGTGATTTAGTACACCTAATACAATCCATAACCATGTACCGCTTATACAGTTCCAACTTCCCAATCGAAAGGCCTAATATGTAGAAGCCAGTTATACGAATCACAAAAATCACACAACGCAAGTCATAATTCTAATAACTTCACATAAAGCCATCAAAATAAAGGTGTTTGCATACCGTAGCCAGATTTTTTAACTCGAAAAACAAAAGAAAAATCCTTAATACGAAGACCTACAGCAAGAGTACTTCAGCTTCCAGTTTAATTACTATTCTAAAACTATCTGTCGAGTAAGAATCAATAGGAGAAAACTTATAGGAAATTGAAGAAAAGCAAGAAGCAGGGAGATAGAGAGTTTAGAGAGAAAACCTGAGAGCAAGAGAAGGAAGAAGATTGTGCGGCAAAGGGGGAGGGATTAGGGTTTACGTTTCAATAATCTCTTTTTCTTTCAACTTTTTTATTTTAGTTTTTTAATTTATTAATTAATAAATAAACTGGATTGGGCCTTGTGAGGGATGGGTAAGTGGGCCACTCAGGAATGGGAAAGCTGGGCTAACAAGGCAAATTATAAAGCTTCATTTGTAAATATATTTTGAAGAATAACAAATTGATTAAATAAATCGTATTAATATTTAGCGAATGTCTTAAATACCCTCAACCCCGATAGAAGGCTAGTTTGGACGCATAGCATTAGGAAAAGAGAAGATATTTCATTACGAGTTAAGAAATGAAGAATTGAAGGCATAGTTGGGAATTAGTTACGAGTTAGACATATCTTTGGAAGGAACATCATCATGTTGGACACGTGGAGGGTGAGGTATGAACGCATGATACCCTAATTTGGAAGAAAATTGGTATTGAAGTGTTGGAAAAGGAAAATGAGAATTCGAGGGAAGAGGTGATCGCATGGCCCACACTTAGCTTTGGAAGTTAACAAGCTATGTAACGACCTGACCCTTTAATAGCTAACACGTCGCTACGTCATGCATGACCATTTAGTGAATGCATTGGAAAATAAGAGACATGGTATCACACACTATAGACAAACTCGGTCAAATTCATAAAATGGCTAGATTTCTGATAGTTTACTAAACTAAACTTAGAGTAGTAAAAAAAACGCTTTAGCGGGGTACCCCTTAAATGGTTAGGCAAAACCTCAAGAAAGGAAAACCGAGCATAACAATAAACAAAACAAATAAAAAACGGTCCCATGTATGCAAATACTACTATCCTATAAGTCCAATACGCTATACCTTAGGCTAAGGTGCGGAAGCAATGTCAACGATCCCATGGTACGGTCACGGATTTCCTCAGTCATACGCCTGGCCACCATGCTCTTTACCTGGGAGAAAACATAGAAAAGGGTGAGTAGTCATATTCAGTAAGAGACCCACTACTAGGCCTAGCTGTTACCCTTTTTGTCGTGTGCACCCGTAAGTGACTCAAGGGTACGTAGTGATCACATTTGTAACATGGACATAGGTGGTGATCCCGAGGGACACCCTTCGTAGCACAGTACATTAGGGGTACGGGGCACGACAAGTAGGATAACCTGTAACATGTCATGGCATAGCTAGTTCATCGCAGGGATTCATAGAGTCACAGGCACATAAGCATAAGCATGTTGCATACAAGCTACCAAACTTAGCATACTGAAACAATCATAGTAATCAACACCCGAAGCAAAAAGTTACGCATCACTAAAACCCGGTAGTAAGTCCCTTACCTGCGAGAGCGAGATTGCGGCGAGAGCGAGATTGCGAGACAGCGAGACAGCGAGAATGAGTGAGATAGCAAGATTGAGCGAGACTGCCTGTGCGAAGTCGCGACTTCCCTACACTGCGGCAATGTGCTATGAAGGCTGTGACGACGCGTTGCGGAGAGGGCTGAGACGTTGCGGCGTGAGGACTATGATGATGCGGCAATGAGGATTGACGATGCGGCACGATGGAAGCTGTGATGATGCGGCAAGGACTATGGTGATGGGACAGTGAGGACTGAAGAGAACGGTGACTGAGTGAAGAAGAGGTATGCGGAAAACGGCTGACAAAGAGGTGCTCGAAAGAGAGATTTGACCTTTCCCTTCTTCCCCTTTCTTTTCTTTTCCTAAAAACGCAACTCGGTCAGTAAATTACCCATCCGGAGATCTTTCCCCAAATTGATCCCTGATTTCCTCTAATGACCAAGAATCCCCCAATCTCCCTTAACGCTCCCTCCGCTTGCACATGTATTTAATTATTATTATTATTATTACATGTATATATATACTTCTTTTTTTTTTTAACTTAAAGAGGGAAAAAGGTGATTTACCTGAAATTTCGGATCGTTACAAGCTATGAGAATAGTTTTGGAGGATGACAAACTAAAGAAGATAAGAGGGGCCGAGAACCTTAAGGCATGAGTATCATGCATTGAAGGTTTGCTATGTGTTGGTAATGTTCATTGTGCTGACCAAGAATCCTTTGGGTATATTATAGCATGTGTAAGAGAGGCCATCAAGTGTTGAAGAGTTGCTATGATTGGAGGAGCTGTTATGCATTGAAGGTTGTTTCCATGAGTTGATAAGGCTACCTTGTGCTGGATAGCTGCTACGTGTTGAGGAGCTGAAGCTCCATGATAGCTAAGGATGGAGATGCAACTTTGACTTAGGGTGGACATATGAGCTAGCCAAAAGAGATTAAGGTTGAGTGTTTGATGTGTTGGAGGGGTGAAAAGCAAACCTAAAAGAAGAAAACGAGAAATGGATACATATTAGATTAATCATTAAGAAAACGACTAAGTATGGGAGAAGTAAAAAGGAAAATTTGGAAGCAAAGCCTTGTGTTACACCACATGGACGCATAGAAGGGTGACCACAAAGGCCATGAACGTTTGATAAAAAGGGACGGACACATGATGGTGCCTTACAAAGGAGGTTTTGACTAAGTATCGAAACACCAAGCCTAGTTGGGCGTTTACCACCCAGAAAAGGAGCTTGTAATTAAGAGTTGGACATGGGGAAACTTATAGATGCATAGAAAGAGCTTGCGGATGCATAGGAAGGGGTTATGGATGCATGGTAAGGTTTTGGTTAAGTGTATGAAAGCTGGAAAGGTTGAGGCACAGACGCATGGTATTATGCAGTTGAGGCACAGACGCATAGTAGTATACGATTGAGGCACAGACGCATGGTAGTATGGGGGGGAGAAACCTGGTCAAAAGTAGGAAGGCCGGAAGGAAGAAACGAGAATAAAGAAGCTAAAAACTTAAAAAGAATTAAATGGACGCATAGGGACACTAAGTTGGATGCATGATTTGTATCTCGGAATGAGTCAAACGCATAAGATGAGTTTATAAAGGTTACGTGGTTTCATTTAGACTTAACATTTCATAAGGAAGAGGTGTCGGGTTGCATGTCGGATGTGCCATGCAGCAAGACAGGTGGCAAACAAGTGGCAAATAGAGAGGAGAAGTTGGATGACCAACCCTCTATCCTAAAGCTATAAATAGGACCTTGAGGGAAGGGGAGCAGGTGATGATCCTTAAGTCTGAGTTCTTGAGAGAAAGGAGAGAGAGAAGGCTGAAAAGAGCAATCCTTTTGTCTGTAGTGGAAGTCTGCGGCCAAGAGACGGGGTGTTTCTAACTACCTAGCTACCTTGCGTTCAACAAGTTGTTGGTAATTAGGAAAATCGAATCAGCTTTGCATCCAACAGTGCTACCAGAAGGAGGAAATTATCTGCCCTGCGTTGATAGACCCTACGTTCAAGGTGAACCTTGCGTTCAAGATAGACCCTGCGTTCAAGGAGATCTGTGCGTCCAAGGGTGAAGCCAGAAGAGTTTGTTGGAAGGCTGCAGCTTGCGTTCAAGTTATCAACCCTGAGTTCAAGGTACAGGGTTGCGTTCAACCAAGCTATCAGAAGGGAAAATAAGTTGCTTTGTGTTTCAGACTTGAAAACCCTGCGTCCAAGAAGCTCGGGAAAGACAGAATTAGAAAGAAGAAAAGGGAACTTCCCTTAAGTAATTATTAAGCTATGTGAGTGACACTTTTCTTTCTCTAAATGATTTTATTTAAAATATTTAGTCAGGCTTTCTTATTAAATGTAATTTATGATGATTTATTTCAAGATAAGCATGATGGCTGGTTATACTCGATTTGAAGGCATTGTTGAAAACATGTTTATAAGATGTTATTTATTGAGAAACGCTCTGTTTTCCACGAAGGGTTTTTCAATGAACTTTTTATGCAAAACATATCTATTTCTAAAATATTTTCTAAGGGACTCAATGCTGAGGGACATTAAAAAGGCATCTGGGTTTCCTAGGGACCCAATACTGATGGACTTGGAAAAGGTACTTGGGCATCCCGAGATCTACCTATGTGCACATAAAGATTGTGGACATTGGGTGCGTTGAGTTTTGCTCCTCCTCGACTAAGGGAATTATTTGTTTTCGACGTTGGGTGCGTTGAGTTTTGCTCCGCCTCGACTAAGGAAAATATTCGTTTTTGACGTTGGGTGTGTTGAGTTTTACTCCGCCTCAACTAAGGGAAATATTCGTTTTTGACGTTGGGTGCATTGAGTTTTGCTCCGCCTCGACTGAGGGAAATATTCATTTTTTACGTTGGGTGAGTTGAGTCTTGCTCCGCCTCGATTAAGGGAAATTTTTAATACAAAAGAAGATTTGATGCTTTTGTAGACTGTTTTATTTAAAAGACCTAGCTTATGTTTTATCTCAAGGCTTAACATGAGTTGTATACAAATGTTATGTATGAGCATAATTTGACTTCTTGAGTTATCTTTTTCTGAAATGAACATATATGATTTGACAAGGGTATTTAAGCATGTATTTACAATAGATATGACTTGAACCAGTGTTTTATACGCAATGTGTTTAAATGTTTCTACTTTGATTAATTTTCGAAACAAAGGTAATTTTACAAAATTAGTCACTCACTGGGTAACCCAGCTCATACTTTCCTATTTTTCTATTTTTCCAGGTAGCGAGCGAGTTCGAGGTGCTTAGCCTACATGTCACACCCTATCCCGAACTACCCTCCCGTATGCCCGAGACGGAGCGTGAAGACAGCAGTCATCGACTTCCTGGTCGACTCCCACTGTTGAACTTACTTTAGCTTTCCCATTTAACCACACTTCCTAGGACGATGACACCATTAATTCTTGCCAAACCTCGACTTCAACTGGCAATGGGAACTGTCATGCTAACTAAAAAATGGAAAACATATGAAAGGATGAGCTAAATAGTCCAGTGAGTAACGGTTTTTGGAAATATTTTACTTTAATTATAAAACTGATCATAATATAAACATCGTCAAACAATGCGTATAAAATATCTATTCAAATCATATTCATGCAAAACATGCTCAAATGCCATTGTCAAATCATACATGCTCATTTAAGAGAAAAATACTCAGAAATTCCGTTTGTTCATATCATTTCCCTTAGTTGAGGCAAAGCAAGACTCAACGCACCTAACGTCGAAAACGAATATTTCCCTTAGTTGAGGCGGAGCAAAATTGCTGACATAAAAATATCCCTTTCCAGGTCTTCGGATACAACCCATAAGGGTTTGCCTGTTCTTTGTACATAAACCCTTGTAATGGTTTCGCAACGCACCCAACGTCGAAAACGAATATTTTCCTTAGTTGAGACAGAGCAAAACTCAACGCACCCAACGTCCGCAACCTCTATGTGCACATAGGAATATCTCGGAATGCCCAACTCCGAGTCCATCAATACTGGGTCCCTAGTCACAGGGTTGCCCACATGCCTTCTCAATGTCCCTCAGCATTGGGTCCCTTGGAAAACATTTTAGAAATAGGTATGTTTTGCGTTTCTTAATAAATAGCATCTTATAAACATGTTTTTCAACAACTCGTGGAAAACAGATAAAACATGCATTCATGCCATAAAATCAAGTATACGCAGCCATCATGCTTTTCAAATCATCATAAAATTACATTTAATAAGAAAGCCTGTCTTATAATCAATACAATCATCCATCATGCTTTTCAAATCATCATAAGAAACCGAACTACACATTTTCAATAAAATCATTTTTAAAGAAAGAAAAGTGTCATTCACAGAGCTTAATAATCGCTTAAGGGAAGTTCCCTTTCCTCCCTCTAATTCTACCTTTCATGAGCTTCTTGGATGCAAGGTTTTCAAGTCTGAAACGCAAGGCAATTGATTTTACCTTCTGTCAGCTCGGTTGGACGCAACCCTGCACTTTGAATGCAAAGCTGATAACTTAAACGCAAGGTGCAGCCTTCCAACAAGCTCTTTTGGCTTCACCCCTTGGACGCACAGTTCTATCTTGAACGCAGGCAAATAATTTCCTCCTTCTGGTAGTACTGTTGGACGCAAAGCAGACTCAGTTTCCCTAAGTACCAACTGATGAACGCAAGGTAGCTAGGAATACGTCTTCTCCTAGCTGCAGACTCCCTCTACGGACGCAAGGATTAATCTTTTCAGTCTTCTCTCTCTCCTTTCTCTCAAGAATTCAGACTTAAGGATCAACCCCCACTCCTTTTCCCTCAAGGTCCTATTTATAGTTTTGGGATGAAGGTCTTGTCATCCAATTTCTCTTCTCTATTTGCCACTTGTTTGTCATTTGTCAAGCTGCATGACACATCCGACATCCAATCCGACACCTCCTCCTTATAAAATGTTAAGTCTAAATGAAACCACGTAACCTTTATAAACTCATCTTATGCGTTTGAGTTTTTCCGAGATACGAATCATGCATCCAACTTAGTGCCCCTATGCATCCGTTTAATTCTCTTTTAGGTTTTAGCTTCTTTATTCTCTTTTCTTCCTTCCAGCCTTCCTACTTTTGACTAGGTTTCTCCCCCGCATATTGTTGTTGACATGCTAAAGTGCAAACACTTGTTGCGTTTATCTTTATTAAGCTTACTATGCACTCAACTATGCGTTCAACATGCTTAATACTATGCGTTACTAATCTGTCAAGTTTTCCTATTCTTCACCCAAGTATAAGTAAAGAACGAGGTTTTCTTGGTGAGTCTGAGGTCGAACACAGGGACTATGCAGATTCTATAATTAATTGGATTATTTGAGTCATGTGTCTAAAGAAGGTGATGAGAAGTGATGCGTTTAACTAACTACAAAGCAGTAAACCTAAGCTAAAGTGGTTGATGGAGAGGTATACGACACAACAATGTCAGCTAATTGAATTGTATGAATGGTAAAAGAAACAGGGCTGGGGTTGGTTATCATCTAAATTCGGAAACGCATAGTTGGGTTCTATTTCATACCAGCGACTCTTCCCCGGTTGTCAGGCGCTATGCGTTATATGTCTACAACGCATAGGAGAGTGTTAAGTACCAAAGTTATTCCTATCCCTAGGTAACACTTGTTAGTCTTGTCCACTGAGTTCCACAATCACTTACCCTCCCGAGCAGTCTGATTATTACTACTTATACCGATTAGCTAGATGGACATAAGCATTTGATTAAAAATACATTTGACAAGATGAAATAGTCTTCTACGGTTCTTTCTTTAGATGATAACGCACCTGTTACTCTTGAGAGAGTTAGTTACACATGGACGATAAACAGCAAATGGAAAGTGATGAGAAATGAATAGCCATGGAAGATGTATAGATTGATGAACGGAATAACTATTTTAGAAAATACAATTCCTTGCTAATAGACTAAAGCAAAAGTAAGAAAAGAGATAGAAAGCATAGAATGGCTTCTCAATGTCTTGAGCTCTCCGGGATGGTAGTGTGAGTTCTGCTGTGAAGTGGTCAGACGGAGGGAAGACTCTTCTCTTTCGAGCTATTTGTCTCCGATTGTCGTCTGGAGAGAACTCTGCTGTCACTTAGGAATTCTTCCGAGAGATCCAACAACATTTTCACCTTTAGGTGTGCCCTTTTATAGATGTTGCATTGGAATTGCCAGCAAATCTGCATGATTGGAGGCTAAATTTCTGCCTTGCGTCCATCTCGCCTAATCGCGTGATTTCCGGTTTAATTTCGATCCACCACCTTGCCGCATATCAAGCATATCAATCTCCCAACAATCTCTCAAGATTATTATTTGATTCTCTGTTGCATTGTTGACATGCGTCCATGGATAACTTTGGGTTCATGCGTTCAAGTATGTCAATGCATCCATGGGTTGCTAACGCATCAACCTGCATTGAAGGGTTGTCAACGCGTTCACAGGCTGCCAACGCATACTCCTGCGTTAAGAGGTTGTCAACGCATCTACAGGTTGCCCGCGTTCCTGCGTTAAAACATGCGTTTAATGCTCAAAAAGGTTCAAAACAATTATCTTCATCAATTTACAAGAGTTGAACGCATAGGAAGATTTATCAATAGAATTTAGCATCAACTACCGCATGATTCTCTATTTAAACTCTATTTTTCTAGGAGAAAGACATATAATAACTTGTATTTCTACAAGTTATCACATACTACCATGCATCTGTGCCTCAACCATATACTACTATGCGTCTGTGCCTCAACTGCATACTACTATGTGTTTATCTCTACTTTGCTATGCGTCCATGACCTTCCTTCCATCCTTAAAGATCCCTTGATTGTCCCTCTTTGCGTTCTTGAGTTGTATTCGAAGGTTATGCTTCCAACCTCTTCCTTATACTTAGCCATTTTCCCAACAATAAATCTAGTATACGTCCATCTCTGGCTTCCTTTCTTTAGACTTACTTCTCAACCCTCTAAATTATCCAAGACTCAACAAAATCTCCCTTGATGGAAGTCATGCGATTACCTTAAATTATGATAGCATCTTTCTTCGATTTCACCTTATGCGTTTTATCCTTCTTTTTGAGACTTAGATTTCCTTCCAATGCACCACTACTCAACTTTAGTCCTCTTGCTCATACGTCCTACTTAAACCAAGCTTACATCTCCTTCCTTAATTACCTCCTATGCGTTCACCTCTTTTTCCTCGAGCTCTCGGGTTACCTTTTGTGCGTTCACCTCTTTCCCCTAAGCTCTCGGGTTTCCTTACAATACTTCAACACTTACTCATTTTTTTTCCACAATGGTTACCCTTACCATGCGTTTTCTTAGTCTTAACCATGCGTCCAACATGGTCTCTTAGTTACCAAATATGTATCCAACTCAACTAACTTCCGGCTATGCTTCTAACTCTTTCCATCACTTTGTGAGATTTCCTTTCTTTTCCTTAGATCATACTTCCAAGCTTTAAGCATAGTTGCGTTCTCCTAGTTTAGTTATTCTACTAAAAGAATTCTTAATTCCAAGAATTACTTCAAGTCCAAGATCCGGAGATCACTCAATGAAATCTTCCAATCCTATCTTCGGCTTATTCTTAACCCAATACTTAATCACAAACCTCTCTTTCCTTAACATTTCTCGACCAATTTCACAAGCTTGTTATCCAATACCACTTCTCTTGTCTTACTTCTTTTCCTTATAAGCTCTTAAGCACATAGGTTTAAAAGTAAAGTGTTACACTACACAAGAATCTCGTTTGGGCCGTCTTTAGTGTTTAGTAGTTGGACAGTGAACCTCACAAAGGAGTGAAGGTTGCTGTCCTCACACCTTCTCTCGGGTTATGGAGGATAATCTGGGAAGGGGTGTGACAGTAGACACCGACCCTCTTACGGCATTCACTACCAACCTTTTACCTTGACCATCACCTAATAAGCAGTTATACACAATGATTAAACATCATACTTAAACCAGGGTTAAGATATCATGTAGACATTGATTTCCACTCAAACTTATATATTTACATAAGTTTCTTAACACAACCCTTAACCCTCTAAATGTCAGCACATGTTTTAGATCAAATATTTACAATTCTCAAAATACTAAACACTGATGGCAGGCCCACGCGAGTTGTTGTGTAGACTAAGCACCCCGGACTCGGTCGTTACCTGAAAACAGAAAAACAAGGAAACATGAGCTAGGTTGCCCATTGAATGACTTGCTTTGTAAAAACTTCCCTTTAGTTCGGAAACTAATCATAGTGTAAACATTATAAAACCATGTGTATAATAAACATCGATTCAAAGTTATACCCAATGCAAAACCTGCTCACATAGCATTGTCAAATCATATATGTTCTTTTCAGGAAAAGATACTCAAAAATTCAGTTTATTTCAAACCATTTCCCTTAGTTGAGGCGGAGCGAAGCTCAACGCTACTCAACGTCGAAAACATCCTTAGTTTGGGCGGAGTAATCTCAACACTCCCAACGTCGTAAATCCTTAGCTGTGTGGAGTAATCTCAACACAACAACGTCTATCATTCCTCTATGTGCACATAGATATCCTATCTTGAGTTACCCGAGTACCTTCTTCGAGTCCTTCAGTGTCGGGCCCCATATACAAGATTTCGGCCACCTACATGCCTTCTCCGAGTCCTTCAGCATTGGGGCTATCTATACTCAAGTTACCCACATGCCTTCTCCGAGTCCTTCAGCATTGGGAACCATTTCTATATCTCGGCTACCCACATGCCTTCTCCGATTCCTTCAGCATTGGGAACCGTTTCTATATCCTGACTACCCACATGCCATCTCTGAGTCCTTCAACATTGGGAACCATTTCTATATCCCGGTTACCCACATGCCTTCTCCGAGTCCTTCAACATTGGGAGCCTTGTCAAATATATTATTCAAACACAGCATGTTTTGAAAATAACATCATATAAATTCACGAGTTTTTAACATTTCAAATCTTCACATTTCCATTCACAAGCTTCAATGCTTTTCCATAAAATCAAATGTTAACAAACTGCATGCTTTTCATTAAACTCATTAAACAACCAGCATGCTTCAAATGATTTCCAACGTAAAACACATAATATGAACATTAAAACCCATGAGATCACAAACATATAAACATGTTTACAAACATAATCTTTTCGGCAATAACACCTTGTTTAAAGTAAACACACATCCAATAAAATTGTCACTCACAGAGAAAGTAATCGTTTAAGGGAAATTCCCTTTCCTCTCTTCTAATTCTGCCTCCCCCGAGCTTCTTGGATGCATGGTTAATAGTCAGAAATGCAAAACAACTAATTTTTCCATCTGACAGCTAGGTTTGGACGCAACCCTACACCTTGGACGCTTGGCAGATGACTTGAACGCAAGGTGCAGTCTTTCAACAAGGATTCAACTCCTCTTGGACATCTGCCTTCACCCCTTGGACTCAAGGATCTACCTTGGACGCAAGGCTCTACCTTGGATGCAGGGCTGCTATTTTCCTCCTTCTGGCAGCACTGATGGACGCAAAGCAGCCTCCCTAGGCACCAGACCACTGTTGGACGCAAGGTAGTTAGGAAAACAATCTCTCTTGGACGCAGACTATCTCTATGGATGCAAGGGTTGGTCTTTTCAGCTTTTTTTCTCTTTTCTCCTCAGGAAACTAAGACTTATCGTGTAACACCCCTATCCTAGATATATATATATATATATATATATATATATATATATATATATATATATTTACCTAGGAGTGAGTGTTAAAACTATTCTACGTTCTGCTATCACTGTTATGTACATATATATATGTCAGATCCTACTGGCATTAGACTTAGCTTATACAATAGTTATGCAGAGGTCTACTAACAGGGTATCACTATGAGTAAGATTAAAGAGGCTATGTGTAATATTTACAAGTGTGCCTAATGATTCTCATTATGTTACTCAAAATAAGTGTAATATCTAAATAGGGTTGGGGTTTACAAGTTCCCAAGTACAAAATCCTGATTAGGCCCAAACGAGTCTTGATGGTAGGCTAAACACCCTGAACACGCTCGCTACCTGGAAAAAAAAAATCAAAGAAACGAGAATTTATGAGCTACAATGCTCAGCGAGTGACTATCTAAAATATAAACTCAATAAAGCATAACTACAATCACTAGTCTAATTTGCTTAGTCACACACTGTAAACTTGCAACTAACTATAATCACACAACTGAGTTTCTTTTCATTAATCCTTAGTTGAGGCAGAGCATACTCAACGCGCCCAACGTCAATAAACCTTAGTTGTGTGGAGTAATCTCAACACATCAGCATCAAATGTGTCACACTCTACTTTTAAGAAACTGATGCGTTGAAGAGTCAATGAAGAAAAGAAGTAAAAGACCATGTTGGACGCATGGTCAGGACCAAGGTAACGCATGGTATGGATGGACGCATGGAAGTAAACCGAGAAGGGAAAGAAGTGAAACGCATAGGAGAAGATGTAAGCATTGGCGTTGGTAAGACGCATAAGTAAGAAAGGAATAAAGTTATGTTGTGAAGTGTTAAACGAGATCTAAGTCTCGAAAAGGTATAATACTATAGCAAAATGAGTAACGCATAGACTATTAGTAAGGGATGTTCTTTGGTATTGGATAAAGTGGAAGGTGAGAAGTAAGCCTAAAGATTTGAAACAAGAGGTGGACGCATACCACTTTATTATCAGAAGAAATATTTTAATACAAGGAAAAGGTTAAATGAAGAACCTTGGATTATAAGCACAAGAACGCATAGAGGGATACTCAAGGAATCCTCAAGGAAAGGAGGAAGATTATGAATGCATGATAGTGTGCGGTTCAGGTTAACGGATAGTATTATGCAGTCAGACACAAACGCGTAGTACTATGCATTTGGGACAGTGACGCCTAGTAGTATGCGGTGAAAAACGAGTTCAAAGGAAGTATGGCTGAGAGACAGGGAAGTAAATAATAAAGCTAAAACCTTATAGGAAACTCAATAAACGCCTGGGGGCGTTGTGATGAATGAAAAGTTGTTTATTGGAAATGTTGGACGCATAAGATAAGCTTATAAAGGTTAGGTGGCTTCATATAGACTTGACACCTTAAAGGTAAAAGGTGTTAGAATGCAAGTTAAGTGCTTCATGCAAGGTGACGTTTGGATAAATGCATGGTTAATTAAGCATGCAGCGTGACATGTGGCAAACAAGTGGCAAAAGGAGAGGAGAAGTTGGATGGCAAGCTCCCTATAAATAGAACTTTGAGGGAAAAGGAGCGACTGATGACTTTGAAAGAAGAATTCTGGAGAGAAATGGAAGAAAGAAGGCAGAAAGGAAGAATCCTTGCGTCCGTAGTAGGAGTCTGCGACCAAGAGAGAAGGTATTTTGACAACTTAGCTATTTTATGTGAAAGAAGTTGTCTTGTGTCGAAAAGGGGGTCGGCCTTGCGTTGAGGACAAACATAATGTCCAAGGTGAACGCGACGTCCAAAGTTAGGTGATGCGTTCAAGTTGGACCTTGCGTCCAAGAGAGGGCGACGCATCCGAAAGAGAAGTAAGAAGAGTTGGGATGCACTTTGCGGAAGTAATCAACCTTGCGTTGAAGGGCAGGGTTTGCGGTAGTTACCAACCTTGCATTGAAGGGCAAGGTTGCGTTCAACCGAGCTGACAGAGGAAAATGGAGCCTTGCATTCTAGAGTTAGAACGCTGAGTCCAAGAAGCTTGGGAAGAGGAAATAGAGGAAAGGAAGAGGAATTATTCTTTGGCAATTACAGGTGAGTAACACCTGCGTTTTACAAAATATAAATGAGTTCCTTATGAATCTGATTTCATGGGTTTTCAATAAATAAATGCATGCGTTTTACTTGAAAACTTTGAGTATGCTGGTTATTTGCTATGAGTTTATAAAACGCATGGAGATTGATTGATACTTGTTTTCATGATTCTTCTGAAAAGCATGGTGTTATATGATTTCAAGAAAGATTTGAAAATAAACTTGTATGAAAAGCATGCTGTTTGATATTAAAGTTGGAAATTGAACTTAGCATGCTGATGATGTGAGATTTGGAAACGGTTAATGAGTTATTAATATAATGTTTCCAAAATATATATGATGTTTTATAAAACTTTGAAAAGGGACCCTAATGCTCAGGGACTCGTAGAAGACATTGTGGGTGGCCAGAATTATAAAGGTACCCAATGCTCAGGGACTCGTAGAAGGCAAATGGGTAACCTGGTATAGAAATGGGACCCCAATGCTCAGGGACTTGTAGAAGGTATTGAGGGCGGCCCAAATTCTTGTACCTATGTCACATAGAGGTATATACGACACTGATGTGTTGAGATTACTCCACACAGCTAAGGAAAATCGACGTGAGGAGCGTTAAGCATTGCTCCGCCTCAACTAAGGAAAAAGTATTTTAAAAAGAATGAGATTTTTGAGTATTTACTCTGAAACGGACAAGCATGTTTTCACAATGGTATTTGAGTATAATTTAATATGATTTAAAGTGTTATATTTTATGCGAGTTTGACTAGTTTTACAGTTAAAATATATTGTTTTCAGAAAACCGTTACTCACTGAGCTGTTAGCTCACCCTTTTTTATATGTTTTCCATTTTCAGGTAGCATGACAGTTCCCGTTGCCGATCGAAGTCAAGGTTTGTCAAGAGTATGATAATGGTATTACTGTCCTAGGAAGGGTTTATATGTAAGTGAGGCAAAGCTGACAGTAGGTTATGTGACAGGGTAGTCGGTAACTGCTGTCCTCACACTCCGTTTCGGGCTACAGGAGGATAGTTCGGGGTGGGGTGTGTCAAAATGCCTTTTATTACGCTTATATGTTTATCTGATCTCTGGCTGCCCGTATACCTTCCTATGTCCTTTGGTACTAGGGTCCCAGTGAATACTCAATCATCTTCTCTATGTCCCTTGGTGAGAGCTTCATAGAAATACTAGGGCTGCCAATATGCTTCTCATGTTCTTCAGCATTGGGTCCCATTTCAATCTTTCTAGGGCTGACATGCACATCATTTTAATCATAAATTAAACATAAATCATGATACCTCAGAGTTCTCAGATCATTCATCTAGCATCTAGCTTGGTAAGACTTAAGAACATCAACTAATACACTTCCAAGCTCTAACTTACATATAAGATATGTTATAGTTTCATACATATGAGTACACCCCAAATCATGCTTCACAGGTATTACTGAGCATATAGAAAATGGTAATCAAATAAGCTTATCTCAAACCATACTGTCACTCACAACTTATTCTTAGCTCCGAGTGGGTTATACGCTTTCTCTAGCTTCTCTTAGCCTGTAAACCTTTTTCGTGTTAGACATTTCTAATATTTCTCTTTATATTCACTATATTTGCTTAAACATCTCAAACATGTGTTTCATTACTAGTCCCTCTCTTGTTTACAACTTTTTATAATGAGCGAGATCCACAAGTATCAGCGAGATTATTAGTGAAACCTACTTACAACCATGCGGCACCAGCGAGACCAGGCTTAGCGAGACTAGCGAGATTACCTTAAGGAGCGACACCCAGCGAGACTTCAGCAAGAGTTGTGAGACGCAAAGGCCTTTGCGTTACCAGCGACACTCGTTTCGCTGCTCACTCTCCAGCTCTTTTAGCGATACCACTGTCTTAGCGACACCTGATGGCCACTACTTTCTTCTTTCCCATCTAACTCTTTCTTTAACCTGCTAAAAATCATATTCCAGCCAAATTCAGAACTTCCTCGCTTCTACAAACTTGTAAAGAAGTGAGCTTTCTAACTTACCTCAAAATTTCAGTCCGTTTTTCGTTTGAGAACTATTCTCAAATGACTCCGGCTGCTTTGAATCATCTAATAGTTCAACTTCGATTACTTCCTCCTAGAATTTAACATATTTTTGCTCAAATTCAGCTTAAACATCCTTCATGGAAGTTGCTAAGAATTGAGTTAACTTACTAACCTTAAAATTTCAACCCTAGCTTCAACTTCCTCAGCTCACTCTTCTTCAAATACCGAATGATGTTCAGATTTATCAACAACAATCAAGCTTCTGGTTCCAACTTCAATTTCACCATGAAAATGATCTGGATTCTACTTAAATTCAATATAAAGACCTTCTTCCCCCTCTCCTCATTGTTCATCTGTGAAATGGGATCAATCTGAGTTCGAAAATATGTCTAAAGTGTTTAATTATTCGGTGCACTCACTTATATATAAATATAGACCACCGACTCACCAGCACTGCCATCACCTTCCTACTTAGGTTGGCCAACGCAAACCTTCCACGCATGGCTTCAGCAACGCATAGCCTCAACTTACTATGGTACTAATTGCCAAGCGCCCCATTGCCGGATAGCCAACTAATGCACGGTCCTCTCAGCCACTTTTCTATGCACCAACGCATATCAACCTTCAACGCATAGCCCTTCTCAATGCTACTAATTGACCAGTGCCCCATCGTCGGATAGTCGACTAACGCATGGTTCTCTCGGCCACTCTTCTATGCACCAACGCATACCAACCTTCAACGCATAGCCCTTCTCAACGCATAGCAATATCACTTAGCGATTAATAACCACATCTTCATACACTGCACCACAACCGAAAACTCTTGATCAGTACTTTGGATTTCTCCAACGCATAATATACTTCAACACATAATACTTTTCAACGCAAGGTACTCATGACTTAAGCTCTCAGCCTTCACCCTTACCATGCTTTAACTTGCCCATTCCTTTCAACTAAGTGTAGGGGCTTACAATTTACCACCTCCTTATAGAAATTTCACCCTTGAAATCAATTGGTATTCAAATGTCTAAGAACAACTGTGGATACTGCTTCATTATCTGCTCTTTCGGTTCCCAAGTTGCTTCTTCTATTTCATGATTTCTCCATAAAACTTTAACCAATGGTATCACCTTCTTTCTTTAAACTTGTTCTTTTTCATCTAATATCTGAACAGGCTTTTCTTCGTAACTCAAATCTTCGCTAAGCTCTACTGGCTGGACTTGTAATACATGAGCAGCATCGGAAACATATTTCCTTAACACTGAAATATGGAATACATTATGTATTCTAGACATTTCAATAGGTAAAGCTAACCTGTAAGCCACTGGCTCAACTTTTTCTAAAATCTCATAAGGTTCGATGTATCTGGGACTCAATTTCCCTTTCTTACCAAATCTTAGAATTCCCTTCCATGGCGATAGTTTCAAAAATACCTTGTCACCAATCTCAAATTCAAGATCCTTCCTTCTTGTCTGCATAACTCTTCTGACGATCTCTGGCTGCTTTAAGATTAGCTTTTATCAATTCTACTTTTTCTGTCGTGGTCTGCACAATTTCTGGTCCAATTAACTTCCTTTCACCTACTTCTCCCCAACAAACTGGGGTTCTGCACGGTCTACCATAAAGTGCTTCATACAAGGTCATCCCTATACTTGCTTTCACTTGGTTAGACGGAACACAAAGTCTTGCTCAAAGGGTCAGCTCCGGGGATATAGTAACTCGAGATGATATCAGTATGCTGCTCGACCTGTTGCATAATCGGGGCAGTGAAAACGGTATGGGGTTGTTATAAGCAAATTCCATCAAAAGGTAAATTCACATCCCAGCTACCCTGGAATTGTAGAAAACAAGCCCTTAACATATCTTCCAAAGTCTAAATAGTTCTTTCCAACTGCCCATCGGTCTGAGGATGAAAAGCTGTACTGAATTGCAGTTTGGTTCCTAACGCCTTTTGCAAACTTCCCCAGAACTTAGAAGTAAATCTAGGGTCTCTATCTGATATCACCGTTACTAGCACGCCAAACTAACTCACGATTCTGTCCACATAGAGTTGTGCTAATCTGTCAAGGGTATAAGTCGTTTTAATTGGCAAGAACCGTGCTGTTTTAGTTAACCTGTCAACAATCACCTAGATTCCATTGACACCTACTAATGTCCTTGGTAATCCAAATAGGAAATCCATGGTAATATGTTCCCATTTCCACTCGGGAACAGGAAGTGGATTCAATAATCTTGCTGACCTTTGTTGTTCAAGTTTAACCTGTTGACAAACTAAACATTTTGCCACATACTCTGTTATTTCTTTCTTCATACTCAGCCACCAATAAAATTTTCGTAACATTCGATACATCTTGGTACTCCTAGGATGCATAGCATAAGCTGAACTATGTGCTTCTTCTAAAATTAACTGTCTAATTTCCTCACTTCTCGGCACATACATTCTACCTTGCTTCAGTAACACTCCATCAAATCTGAGTTCAAAATCTGTCCTCTGCTGAGCTTTTACTTCATCAACTAACTTTCTGATTATAGGATCTTGTAATTGCTTTCTTTCGACCTCATCTACCAATTTAGGTCTCAACTGGAAGTTTGCTTTCGAATACGAGATGGGCGATTGTGTGGCACTGCTCTAAACTGGCGAGCAAGTCAGCTGTACAAAAACTGTAGGTTGGGGGCAAACTCGGGGTATGATGTAGCCTCTACTCGCATTTTGAGAGAAAATGGTTTTATAAAACGAGAGAGAGGGAAAGCTTGAAAACATCATTAAATAAAGCATTGAGGACTGACAATTGCAAGAAAACTTGTTTGCAAAGAGTACAACAATACTTGGTCAGAGAGTCAACTAGTGGGGTTCCCTTATAGTACATTCTAAGCAAAAACTAGTCTGCTAGCCTTGCATATCAAAACTGGCGAAACGTCACTCGAAAGGAAAACAACATGAAAATGAAAACAACTTCCTAAGCTACTTACAAGGCATAAATATAAGGTGGTTGAGGGTGGTTTGGGCATGCGGCCATAGGTAAACACTCCCTGGACAAGCATGCTCAAGACACTAGGCGCTGGGTGTCACGATCATGCATGTCCTGGGCGTGTTGCCCGTGGCCGCATGCCCGCCTCGACCCCTTTTTACCATGCTTTCACCTTATGTATTTCATTTTGCTAGTTAGTTTACTTTTCTAGTATTTTTCTTTGTAAGTGACCGCTCGCCACTTTGCATGTGCAAGGGTGACATTTCTAAAATTGTTCAGAATGTACTATATGGGGGTGAGACTAACCATCAAATCCTCATATTCGGAGTTGTGAGCTATAAAGTCGTTGTTGTCCCTTTTTGTTTTCTAGCCTTACAACACATCTTAATTTCTCAAACATGCTTTTAAACGTTTGCGAAATCCTTTTCCTCTAAACCCATTTTCTAAAACCATTTTCTCTCGAAACGGCGGCGGAGGTTACGGGAGGCACTCGATGTGCCGTAGACAATTAGAATTTGATAAGGCTGACTTGTTCGTGAGTTAGAACAAGTGCCTCACAATCGTTTAGCGAGGCACGAAGTTGTGATTGTGATAGTTGGTATCAGAGCCAAGTCAGCTCATAAGAGAGAAGGCCAGGATTATGTCAACTGCGAAACAGTTAACCAAGTCCCAAGTGGACCGACTGGTAGAGATAGAATAGCAAATGCTCTACCTGAGAGAAGTTCACGATGCCATCCGTTTTCTGGAAACGCGAGTATAAGAAATCTCTGAGATGGCTGATGGGATTGACGCGGTTGCTGGCCGCTTGGACAGGATGCCCGTCAAAGAGTTGATGTTAAGGGTTGAGACCTTAGAGACGAAAGCTACGAGACCTAGTAGCTTCGAGCGTGGGGATAGCTCATGTGGAAGAAAGAGTCGAGGAGCTAGATAGCTCTCAAAAGGCAATAATCCAAATGGCCACCGACTTGTCAGAAGACTTTCGGGCCGCACTCGATGTCGTTAGGACAGAGATTGCGGATGTCAGTACAAGGGTAAATCTCACCATGAGAGCGATGGGAAACCAAACCCCAGCTTGGGGGGCGGTCCAGTTGAATTGAGTGAAAATTCCCGAACCCAAGCCCTTCTGTGGGGCTTGAGATGCAAAAGCTCTGGAAAATTTCATATTTGACATAGAACAATACTTCAGGGCCACGAACACGACTGTTGAAAAGTCGAAGATTACTTTGGCAACGATGCACCTAGCAAATGATGCCAAACTATGGTGGAGGTCCCGTTACATAGACATGCAAGAAGGTCGTTGTACTATTGATACCTAGGATAAGCTGAAGCAAGAACTACGCTCTCAGTTCTTCCTTGAAAACGTCGAGATCTTAGCACGACGAAACTCCGTGAGTTAAGACACACGTGCCTTATCCGGGACTATGTGAAACAGTTTGCAGGGTTAATGTTGGACATACGTGATATGTCCGAGAAGGACAAAGTATTTTGCTTTGTCGAAGGATTGAAACCATGGGCGAAGGCCAAACTGTACGAATAGAGAGTGTATACCTCACATCGGCTTATGTGACCGCCGAACGATTGTTCGACCTCAGTAATGACGTGCAAGACACTAGACGACAATCAACTTTGTCACACCCCCTCCCAGATACTCTTTACCCCTAGGAGTAAGTGTGAAATCGTACTCTCTCTAGTCCATATCTAAGGCATAAACCATGTAAATATCTTTTTAATTAAACTAATTGCCAACTTAATCTCAAATAGTAATACCTTCACTATTAAGACATGCTAAATAGAACAGGCTAACATCAAGTATTCTATATATACATGTAATACAGAACTATCCTTCTAGCACTCCCATGAAACATGTACGTTACAAAACATGGACATAAACTGAGTATATACAACAATCCCAGAGGTCTGCTTCGAAGTAGGCCCAAACGAGGATCTTCTGTAGGCTAGGCGTCTCGGACACGCTCGCTACCTGAAACAACAATCAAACAAACAAATTGAGTGAGCCTAAAGCCCAGTGAGTGACTAAATTCATTCAGTCAGTACAAACAATCATGAGCTAGTATAAACCATAGTAACCACTACAAATCGCATACTATCAAGTGCCTTCACGTTCCGTCCCTCAGCACTGAGTTCAACTACATCAATATCACCATGTGTTTTCACACGAGGTCCCTCAGCACTGGTAACCAATCAAATCTCCGCTCAGGTGCTTTCACTCATGGTCCCTCAGCACGAGCTAACATATAATGGATTTCCATATGCTTTCACTCAAGGTCCCTCAGCTCTGAAATCCATTCCACTTAACTACTCAAGTGCCTTCACGCATGGTCCCTCAGCACTGAGTATCACATTACATTTTAACTTAGGCCTTCACCTTAAGGTCCTTCAGCCATGATTACATTTAGATACTATATCTTGATTCCTTTAATCTTTACCAACACAACATAATCACTTCAAGTACTACATCGTACCATAACTTCCTACTCATCCCTTACCAAATAATTGTGCTAAAAGTAACCACAAGATATGATAGAAAGTCACTCCCAACTTGTCTCGACTCCAAGTGGATTATATGCCCTCCCGAGCTCTTCCTGGCCTGAAAATACACATTTCCATGTTAAGTTTTCCTTAGACTTCTTTTCCTTTAAACTCATTAAATATACATAATTAAATCCTATGCTCGGTTCATCTCCAAACTCCCTTTTCCTCAAAACACTCACAAATATCGTTACTCTACATTCTGTGGTGAAATTACCAACGGAACTACACCACATTATACTGCACCAGCGATACCGGGTTAAACAAAACTAGCGAGATTACCTGAGGAGCGACACCCAGCGAGACTTCAGCGAGAATTGTGAGACGCAAAGTCCCTCTTGCGTTATCAGCGACATTAGCTTCGCTGCCCAGTCTCTCGCTCTCTCAGAGATACTTCCGCCGTAGCAGAACAGCTTTTCTTCTTTCCTTCCTCTTCTTTCTTTAACCTGCTAAACATCGCATTCTAGCCAATTTCAGAACTTACTTCCTTCTACATACTTATAAAGACATAAGTCCTTCATCTTACCTCAAAGTCTCATAAAGAATGTCCTCTTCGTCTAAGATATATCCTTCAACAACTCCGGATTGCTCCTAATCATCCGGCAATTCAGCTCCGACCTTTTCTACCTAGAGTTTAACACACATTTACTCAATTTCAGCTCAAGTAATCTTCATGAAACTTGCTAAAAATCGAGTTAACCTTACTAACCTCAGAATTCCAGCTTTAACCACCGTTTCCTCAGTTCGTTCTTCCCCCAAAACTGAACGTTACTCTTGATTAAGTAACACCAACTGAATCCTCCGTTCAAGCTCAAGTTTCCTCCATGGAAACGACGAGAATTCCACTCCAAATCAGCATGAACACCTTCTTCTACCTCCCTCCGTTCTTTAGCTTTGAAATGGAATCAACTCGAGCTCTGAAATGTGATCAAAACAATTGAATTCTCGGTCCACTTATATATATACCACCGACTTAAACTCCACTTCATCTCTATATAATAATTTGATTAACGCATACCTTCTATACTTGGCTTCAGCAACGCACAGCCTCGGTTTTGTATTGTTACAATTTCCCAACTCCCTCGCCGGATAGCTGACGAACGCATTATTCTTTCGGCCAACCTTCTATGCACTAACGCATACCCTCATTCAACGCATGGTAGCGTTCACCGCATAGTGACCTTCATCGCAGATTGATTCTCGACGCCTCGTGGCCTTCAACTTTCAACACCTTGTGGCCTTCCCTGCGTTCATCGCATAGTAACCTTCGACGTATAGTGGCTCTCCACGCCTCATGACCTCAACGCCTCATGGCCTCAACGCCTAACAGTCTTCCCTCACCTCTGCGTCCATGCCAAAACTACTTCCGTAAAGGCATGATGCCACCAACGCATAGTTGATACTTAGCCATTTTTCTGCCCCCACTCACATTTCAGCCAACTATTCCTACTAAAACGCCCATCTCCTGGTCTCTTCTCATCTTGCCTTCTCACAAAGTCAAGTACGGGGCTTACAAACTTCCTCGAGCGGAGGAAATAAGAACAGTCCGGCAAGCCCGCCTCGAAATGCTGGAGGAGACAAAAATTCGAGTGGAGATCGAAAGCCCTATCAACCCCCTCAACCAAGGAGTGGGAACACTTGGCGAGGGCCTAATTAACAGAACAACTACCACCGGCCCCCACAGTGCTTTACAAGGGCCACATAAGGTGAGTGAGTGTCCGAAATGAATTGCGTTTAATGCCTTCCAAGCCGCCCTAGCAACTGACGCGGATGGACAAATCGATCAACTAAAGACAAAAACCCCACCAATAGAAGAGGGAGACAACCCTCGAATGGGGGCACTGAAACTTTTATTGGCTCTCCAAAGAAAGATGGGAGAGACCAAAGAACCTGTCGAGCGAGGACTCATGTATGTCGATGCCTGGGTGAACCAAAGAGCGACCAAGAGCACCATGGTCGACTCCAGCGCCACCTATAACTTCATGACTGAAACTGAAACACGCCGACTGAACCTTCGATGGGAGAGAGACGCAGGGAAAATGAAAGTTGTCAACTCTACAGCCTTACCCATCACGAGAGTAGCGAAAAGAACAGTGGTTAAGTTGGGAGAGTGGAGCGGACTGCTTACTTTGTGATCGTCAAGATGGACGATTTTGACGTAGTCTTGGGGATGGAATTCATACTTGAACACAAAGTGATACCGATGCCGCTGGCAAAGTTTTGGTAATTACAAGATCCACCCCCACCGTGGTTCAGGCCAACATTAAACAACCCAATGGGATAAAAATGATCTTGGCCCTCCAACTCAAGAAAGGTCTTGCTCGCGATGAGTCCACTTTCATGGCCATCCTAGTCGAGTCAGTCAGAACAAAAGGAGAGTTCATTCCAAAAGCTATCTAGGTTGTCTTAGAGGAATACCGAGACGTTATGCCGGACAGTCTGCCAAAGTCCTTGCCTCCAAGAAGAGGGATTGACCATGAAATCGAATTGTTGCCAGGGGCAAAACCACCTACAAAGAACGCCTATCGGATGGCGCCTCCAGAGTTATTCGAACTCCGGAAGATGCTAAATGAGTTACTAAACGTAGGGTTCATTCGTCCTGCAAAGGCACCCTTCGAAGCCCCGGTGCTGTTTCAGAAGAAGAAGGACGAAAGCCTTCGATTGTGTATTGATTATCAGGCCCTAAATAAGCTCACTGTTTGCAACAAGTACCCGTTGCCCATTATCACAGACCTATTTGACCGCCTTCATGGCGCCAAATATTTTTCAAAACTCGACCTTCGGTCAGGGTACTACCAGGTGCAAATTGCTGAAGGAGATGAACCAAAGACGACCTGTGTCACGAGATATGGGGCCTTCAAATTCCTTGTAATGCCCTTTAGCCTTACCAACGCCCCAGCCACCTTCAATACTCTGATGAACCAGGTCTTTCACGAGTACCTTGACAAGTTTTCCGCCTTCAAATTCCTTGTAATGCTCTTTGGCCTTACCAACGCCCCAGCCACCTTCTGTACTCTGATGAACCAGGTCTTTCACGAGTACCTTGACAAGTATGTCGTGGTGTATCTGGGCGATATTGTGGTCTACAGTGCAACCATGGAGGAACACCAACACCACCTTCAATTGGTCTTTGAGAAGCTGAAACAAAACCAACTGTATGTAAAGAGAGAAAAGTGCTCATTCGCTCAAGAGCGAATAAACTTCCTTGGACACGTGATTGAGTGTGGTCGAATTGGCATGGAGCAAAACAAAATCCATGCGATACGAGACTGGAAGGTTTCGACCGCTGTTACTGAACTACGTTCCTTCCTCGGATTGGCCAATTACTATAGACGATTCATAGAAAGATTCTCGAAAAAGGCAGGATCGTTGACTGAACTGTTGAAGAAAGACCACAAGTGGAGTTGGACTCCGGAGTGTCAAGCCGCATTTGAAGGCTTCAAGAAAGCCATGATGGAGGGACCGGTTCTTGGGATTGCTGATGTGACTAAGCCTTTCGAAGTCGAAACCGATGCGTCTGACTTTGCCCTAGGCGGCGTCCTCCTCCAGGACGACCACCCCATCGCCTATGAGAGCAGAAAGCTAAGCGATGCTGAGAGAAGGTACGCAACATCTATGAAGGAAATGTTGGCAGTCGTTCACTGTTTGCGGGCTTGGAGACAATATTTGCTAGGGTCCAAGTTCGTAGTCAAGACAGACAACAGCTCGATCTGTCACTTCTTCACCCAACTGAAGTTATTGTCCAAGCAGGCTCGATGGTTGGAATGCCTGGCCGAATTTGACTTCCAGTTTGAACATAGACCGGGTAAGGTCAACCAAGCGGCAGACGCCCTCAGCCGAAAAAGTGAACATGCTGCCCTGTGCTTGTTTGCTCACCTGAAAGCCAGTAGACTGAATGGAACAGTCCAAGAGACCATCAAAATCCACCTGCACAACAACACAGCTACCCAAGCATTAATTCAGTCAGCTAGAGAAGGCAAGACTCGTCAGTTTTGGGTGGAAGACAATCTCCTCTTCACCAGGTTAATCGTCTGTATGTCCCTCGATCTGAGGAGCTACAGAGACTATTAATGAAAGAATGTCATGATACACCGTGGGTTGGACACAACGGTTGGCAAAGAATGTACGCGCTGTTAAAACAAGGTTACTACTGGCCGAGCCTCAGAGACGACGTCATGCAATTCACTAAGACCTGTCTTGTCTGTCAACTGGACAAAGTGGACAGGGCGAAACTAGCGGGTCTATTGGAACCCTTACCGATGCCCTCAAGGCCATGGGAGAGTGTGTCTCTCGATTTCATCACACATTTACCAAAAGCTGGGGAGTTCGAGGCAATACTTGTGATTGTTGACAGGTTTTCGAAATACGCGACATTCATCTTAGCGCCAAAGTTGTGTTCAGCCGAAATGACGGGTCAGTTGTTCTTCAAACGCACTGTGAAACTTTGGGGTGTCCTTGTCAGCATTATAAGCGACCGCGACGCAGGATTCACTGAGACATTCTGCACAGAACTTTTTCGGATGTTGGGTTCAACATTGAATATTTCCTCCAGCTATCATCCACAAATTGATGGAAAGACAGAACGCTTCAACAGTATGCTTGAGGAGTATCTTCGTCACTTTATTGATGCGAGACAGAAAAATTGGGCCCAGATGTTGGATGTAGCTCAATTTAGCTTTAACAGCCAGAAGAGTTCTTCCACGGGTAAGACACCTTTTGAGATTGTGTGTGGTAGACAACCACTCATGCCACACGTCGTTGACCACCCCTACGCGGGTAAGAATCCGCAAGCACACAACTTCACCAAAGAGTGGAAAGAGTCCTCAGAGGTAGCACGTGCGTGTTTGGAGAGAGCATCGAAGCGCATGAAGAAGTGGGCAGATATGAAACGCAGGCCCCTTGAGTTCCAATCTGGAGAGAAAGTACTGATTAAGCTGCGCCTGGAACAGTTTCGGTTTCAAGGACAAAGAGACCAGAGCCTTGTGAGGAAATATGAAGGACCAGTGGATGTGATTGAGAAAGTTGGAAGGGCCTCATATCGGGTTCAGCTACCCTTATGGATGAAGATTCATCCTGTTATACATGTGAGTAACTTGAAGCCTTACCATCCTGACCCGGACGACGAACAACGTAATGTAGTGACTCGCCCTCCTGTCACTATGAAGAACCCAACAAAAAAAGTGGTCGACGAGATACTTGCTGACAGAACCCGCCGCGTGAGGAGACCAAGACGAGACCTGAGAGAATTCCTGGTGAAGTGGAGAGACCTCCCAGAAGAAGAGATCAGTTGGGAGCGCGCCGAAGACCTGCAGTCAGCTGCCATATGATAAGCACTTGAAAAGTGCTTTCTATTCTCTCAAATTAAGGGAGTTTATATTAGATTTCACTTGTTTGCTAGTGATTTTCAGGTTAAAACGAGGAAAATTAGAAGAAACGACTAAAAGATCAAAACCGAGCAAGAATATGGCGAAAAAGAGCTGAAAAACTCAAAAGGACAAATTTTGGGATAGCGCCGTGGTGCTGAAGCAACAACGCATAGTTCTGGACGCATCCTTGTTGAACGCATGACAGCGTCGCGGCGCTTGGACGGCGCTGTCGCGGCGCTAAAACCTAAGAGCAAACTTTTTTAGATGCAGCCCTAGCATCTAAAAATGTTCCATAGCACCGCGGCGCCAGCTTTCCTTAAATGAAAATTTTGTATTTTTGGAAAATTTTTGGGCGGCCAAACTCTATAAATTTGGGGGTTTCCAGCAGCCCAAATCATCCAGAAAAATCAAAGCAAAGCAAGGAAGTTACAGACTTAAAGAGGCACAAAAAGGAGAGAATTAAGTGAGAGTTCAAAGAGTGAGTTAGTTGCAAGGAAGAGGAAAAGAGTTTGAGATAGTCGTGGTGCCCTTCGAATTCCGACGTGAGAGCCAAGGAGATCGTGACGGTGCTACCTCAATCAAGAGCCTCTTTTCAGTAGAGTTTCCCTTTCTTTACACTCTTTCTTTGTTTATTTTGCTTAAACATGTTGCTTCAAGCTATGAGTGGCTAAACTCTTTAGTTTTAGGGTTTTGATGATTTGTTTATGAATTTATGTTGATTTTGTAGACTTTCATGGTTTTGTTGGAATGATTATGCTTTTCATTGTTATTGTGTTTAATTCTTGTGGATTGGCCATCTTCACATGTTAGGTTAAATGTATGATTGAGAGGTTGTATGTTTAACTTGATCTATAACAATGAATTGTTGGTAATCTATCACGAGAGTAGTTAGGTTGATAATAAAAGTTGCTAAAGACTATTTTTAATGCCATGTAATTTTGTATTGGTTTTAAGAGATTAATAATCAATTGAGTTGCATGAGAAAGGGTTGTTTTTGAGAGAAAATAACTTGGAATTAAGTTTCTAGACTTAGGCATATGAATTGCAATAAAATCCATGAAATCTATAATATTGCATGATGAAATAAACAAGGATTCATTACCCTAGAACTCACTTTGACTCTTGTGTTTCTCCCTTTGATACTTTCCTTATTTGATTTGTATTTTCCATAACTTATAATATTCAATTTCAATCCTCAAATAAAATTGATTCAACTCTAGAATAGCTAAGTAACTTAAACCTTCCCAATTGGATCTCTAGTGGAACGATATTCGGACTTAACCGTCTTATATTATAACTTGACCCGTACACTTGCGGTTAACAGTCAAAGTGCGCATCACCATACAAATTGCTGAGTTCCAGCAGAGACGGTTGACAAGGACGTCAACCAATTAAGTGGCATGCTTGTCCAGGGCGTGTTGCCCGTGGCCGCATGCCCGCCTCGACCACTTTTTACCATGCTTTCACCTTATGTATCTCATTTTGCTAGTTAGTTTACTTTTCTAATATTTTTCTTTGTAAGTGACCGCTCGCCACTTTGCACGTGCAAGGGTGACATTTCTAAAATTGTTCAGAATATACTATATGGGGGTGAGACTAACCATCAAATCCTCATATTCAGAGTTGTGAGCTATAAAGTCGTTGTTGTCCCTTTTTGCTTTCTAGCCTTATAACACATCTTAATTTCTCAAACATGCTTTCAAACGTTTGCGAAATCCTTTTCCTCTAAACCCGTTTTCTAAAACCATTTTCTCTCGAAACGGGGGAGGAGGTTATGAGAGGCACTCGGTGTGTTGTAGGCGATCAGAATCTGATCAAGCTGACTTGTTCGTGAGTTAAAACAAGTGTCGCACAATCGTTTAGCGAGGCGCAAAGTTGCGATTGTGACACTGGGCGTGGGCGTGGGCGCTGGGCGTGGGCAGCTCTGGCAGCCTCTTCGACCAGCAGTGTTCTATTTCCAACCTAATTTTTCAGAGCTTCAAAACACCATTTCCTTTCAAATAAAAATTAAATAAAAATTATGGGACTCAAGTTTAACCTTTTAACTAGCTTACCAAGAAAATTCAGCTCCAAAAACCTTCCCGAGCACCCTTGAAAATTCCTCAAAGTGAACTCGTTTGATTTGCTCGGTTTCTGGGACAACCTTCAGTATTTTGACGATTTCTCAAGCTTCTCAACCTCAAATCACTTTGGCAACCCTAGGTCGTCTTCCTAATTCACAGAGCTTTCTCTGGCCCAAAAATGGTGAAAATAGCACGAGGGAATCGGGAGAACCATCGGGTTAATTGAGCTGCTTACTTAGAATTCGAGCTGCTACCTAGACCAACCAATTAGCTTAAGCCACACACCAGCTTGCTTCAACATGTTTCCTCTTCATTTCTCCTTATCCTAAACATCCAAATTAAATATAATTTTTATTTAAATAATCATTTTAATTTAATATAATATTTATTTCCTAATTTTACATTTTTCCCAAATAATTTCCAAATAATTCCCAAATTTTGACCTTTTGACTTAAGCTTCCCTTCATGTTCCACAAAAATTTCCTAAGTCCAGCCCTCATACTTGTACTACAACACCATTAACTCCATCCCTTTTATTCCTTAGCAAAGATTAATGGAAAAGAAGAATACCAAATCATAATTACTTAAAATGCACTAGAATTCCACATGCTTCCTGCTCATTCAAGCCAACCCTAGCCAAACTTTTAACCATGACTTTTATCTTTTGCTAAAGCTAAGGAAAATAGAGGTTAGGGCTTACAATATGTCATCTAAATTTATTTTTGAATGAGTTTGGAGTACCTGGTTATGTAAATATAAGTTCTCATGTTATTGAATTTATGGGCGTGGCTGATCTTAATGTCTATGTTATTAGAATAAGTGATATGGGCAGTTATGTAAGTCATGTTACAATAGGTTATTTAGGTACAGTTGGACAGTGAACCTCATAAAAGGGGTGATGTTAGTTGTCCTCACATCTCCTCTCAGGTTATGGAGGGTAATCTGGGAGGGGGTGTGACACGCATGCTATCACACCTTACTTTTAAAAACGATGCGTTGAAGAGCCTATAAAGAAAAGAAGTAAAAGACCATGTTGGACGCATGTCAAGACTAAGGCAACGCATGGAAGTAACTCGAGAGCTTGAAGAGGTAGAAGTGAAACGCATAAGAGGTAATTATGAAGAAGATGTAAGCATTGGTGATGGTAAGATGCATAAGTAAGAAAGGAATAAAGTTATGTCGTGAAGTGTCTCGGAAAGGAAGAATACTATAGCAAACTGAGTAACGCATAGACTATTAGCAAGGGATGTTCTCGAGTATTGGATAAAGTGGGAGGTTGAGAAGTAAAGACTGGAGCAAGAGGTGGACGCATACTAATTTATTATCAGAAATATTTTAGTACAAGGAAAAGGTTAAATGAATAACCTTGGATTACAAGCACAAGAACGCATAGAGGGATAATCAAGGAAATCCTCAAGGATAGGAAGAAGATCATGGACGCATGATAGTATGCGGTTCAGGCTGATGCATGGTATTATGCAGTAAGTGTGTGTTTGGACATTGACGCCTAGTAATATGCGGTGGAAAAAACGAGTTCAAAGGAAATATGGCCGAGAGTTAGGGAAGTGAGTAATGAAGCTCAAACCTTAAAGGAAACTCAATGAACGCATGGGGGCGTTGTGTTGAATGAATAGTTGTTTATTGGAAAATGTTGGACGCATAGGATAAGCTTATAAAGGCTAGGTGGCTTCATATAGACTTGACACCTTAAAAGTAGGAGGTGTTAAAAAGGCATGTTAAGTGTTTCATGCAAGGTGACGCTTGGATAAATGCATGGTTAATTAAGCATGCAGCGTGACATGTGACAAACAAGTGGCAAAAGGAGAGGAGAAGTCGGATGGCAAGCTTTCTATAAATAGAACCATGAGGCAAAAGGAGCGACTGATGACTCTGAAGGAAGAATTCTGGAGAGTGAGGGAAGAAAGAAGGCAGAAAGGAGGAATCCTTGCGTCCGTAGTAGGAGTCTGCAGCCTGAAAACTTAGCTATCTCATGTTAAAGAAGTTGTCTTGCGTCGAAAGGGGGTCGACCTTGCGGCGAAGACAAACACTACGTTCAAGGTGAACCCCGCGTCCAAAGCTAGGTGATGCGTTCAAGTTGGACCTTGCGTCCAAGAGAGGTCGACGCATCCAAAAGAGAAGTAAGAAGAGTTGGGCTGCACTTTGCGGTAGTAATCAACCTTGCGTTGAAGGGCAGGGTTGCGTCCAATGGAGCTGACAGAGGAATATGGAGCCTTGCGTTTCTGAGTTAGAACGCTGCGTCCAAGAAGCTCGAGGAGAGTTAATAGAAGGAAGGAAGAAGAATTTTTCTTTGGCAAGTAGAGGTGAGTAACACCCGCGTTTTTCAAAATATAAATGAGTTCTTTATGAAAATGATTTCATGGGTTTCCAATGAATAAATGCATGCGTTTTATTTGAAAAGCTTTGAGTATGCTGGTTACTTGCTATAAGTTTATAAAACGCATGGTGATTGATTGATACTTGTTTTCATGATTTTACTGAAAAGCATGGTGTTATATGATTTCATGAAAGATTTGGAAATAAACTTGTATGAAAAACATGTTGTTTGATATTAAAGCTTTGAAATTGAATTTAGCATGCTGGTTGATGTGAGATTTGGAAACGATTAACTTACGAGTTATTGATATAATGTTTCCAAAATATGTTTTGCGTTTTATAAAACTTTGAAAAGGCACCCGAGGCTGAGGGACTTCGGAGAAGGCCAAAGGGTAGTCGGGATATAGAAAAGGTACCCAATGCTGAGGGACTCTAGAAGGCAGATGGGTAACCTGGATATATATATAGAAAAAGGCACCTAATGCTGAGGGACTCGTAGAAGGCAGATGGGTAGCCTGGATATGGAAATGGGACCCCAATGCTCAGGGACTCGAAGAAGGCATTGTGGGCGGCCCGGAATATTAAACCTATGTGCACATAGATGTATATACGACGTTGATGTGTTGAGATTACTCCACACAGCTAAGGAAAATCGACGTTGAGAAGCGTAGTGCATTGCTCCGCCTCAACTAGGGAAAATGATTTTTTTTTAAAATGGATGAGATTTTTGAGTATTTACTCTAAAACTGTAAGCCCTGCACCTAATTTTGCGAGAACGCAGGGTAAGAAGGGGCCGAGAGATGGGTGAAAGTGTAAGAGTAGTTGCCTGGCTTGCATTTGAAGTGGGAAAACGACTAAGTGTCAGCTTGGCAACCTGTTGTGATGGAAACAGTTTTGGTGTAAATGCAAAGGTGAAGGAAGATTATCATGCGCTTCAGTCGTGACGCGTTGAGGACATAAGGCGTGGAGGATCACTTTGTACCGAGGATTATTATGCGGCAAACGCATTGAAGGAGTGTGCCGTTGGAAGTAAAGGCCACGAGGAGTTGGGAGCTGATTTGCGATGAGGCTACTATGCGGTGAACGCTACCATGCATCGAAGGTGGGTATGCATTGGACAAAGAGTATTGGCCGAGAGAAAGTAATGCGTTTGCTAACTATTTGGCGGGAGAGTTTGAAAAGAAATATCATCAGAGGTTGTGTGCGTTGCTAAAGCTGAGCATAGAGGGTATGCGTTGAACAGATTATAGTATAGTGTGAAATTTGGAGGATAAGTCGGTGATATATATATAAGTGGATTGAGAATTCAAGTGTTCTGATTGCATTTCAGAGCTCGAGCTGGGTCCATACTAAGGCGAAACATCGAAAGGAGGTAGAAGAAGAAGATGTTCATGCTGATTTGAAGTGGAAATTTCATTGAAATCGTGGAAGAAACTTGAGATTGGCAGAGGTTTCGGCTGCTGTTATTTCTTCAGAGTGATGCTCGGTTTTGGAGGAAGAACAAATTGAAGAGATGGAGGTTGGGGCTGAAACTTTGAGGTTAGTAAGTTAACTCGATTTCTAGCAGGTTTCATGAAGGATGCTTGAGCTGAAATTTGTATAATTGTGTGTCAAACTCAGGAAGAAGAGACTGGAGTTGAACTGTCGGATGATTAAGGGTAACTTGGAGTTGTTGAACGATATATCCTAAACAGAGAGGATGTTCTTCATGAAATTTGGAGGTAAGATGAAGGATCTGTACTTTAACAAGTTTGTAGGAGGAAGAAAGTACTGAAATTGACTGAAACGAGATGTTTAGCAGGTTGAAGAAGGAAGAAGAAAGGAAGAAGGTAACGATTCTACTGCAGCTGAAGTATCGCTGAGTGAGCGAAAGACAGGGCAGCGAAGCAAGTATCACTGCAACGCAAGATAGGCTTTGCGTCTCACGATTCTCGGTAGAGTATCACTGGGTATCGCTGGGTATCGCTCCTCAAGGTAGACTCGCTGGTTTCAATCAACGCAGTATCGCTAGTACAGTTTTGGTATCAAATGAGTAACGCTGGCAGCTTATAATTTTCTAAAGAGTAACGTTACTATTGTGTGTTAAAGAAAAGGGGAGATTATGGAAACTAAACTTGAGGATTATGTGTTTTCAAGTCAAGAAGAGCTCGGGGAGGCTTATAACCCACTTAGAACCGAGACCAATTGTGAGTGACTTTTGCTATATCTTGTGATAAATTTAGTACACTTAACGTTGAGGAAACATGATTCATTGTAGTATGCCTTATGAATAAGATGTGTTAGTTATTTGAAAGAGTATCAATATGAATGTCCATACATAATAGTAGCTGAGGGACCTTATGGTGAAAGCTTGTATGTGTGTAAATGTGAATTAAGTGCTGAGGGACTTTGTGAAGGCACTTGAATAACAATAAGAAATGGGCTACAATGCTCAGGGACTATGAGTGAAGGCATGTAGTAATCCATCACACACTAGCTCGTGCCGAGGGATCATGAGTGAAGGCACTTGAGTAAAGATAGAATTTGTTACCTGTGCTGAGGGATTTCATGTGGAGGCACATGGTATTGTAATTACAATTGAGTAAGTGCTGAGGGACGGAAAGTGAAAGCACTAAATAGTTGCAAGTCTGTGAGATATTAGAATTTGATAGTTATATGTGATGGTTTTAACTCACAACCTGGCTTATATTTGTTATGAATAGTTTAGTAGATTTAGTCACTCACTGAGCTTTCTGCTCATTCAGTTAGTTGTTGTTTGTCGTTTCAGGTAGCGAACGTGTCCGGGACGCCTAGCCTACAGAAGAATCTTGTCTGGGCCTATCTGGAAGCGAACCTCTAGGATAGTTGTAAATACTTAGACTGTACATATATCTTGTAATATGCATATTACTGAGAGTAGAAAGGGGGACGTGTTGCACCTTATATGTATATATACAGATATGTTTGTTGAGAGGTTGCACGTTCTTCTAGTATGTCAATGGAAATGTTGTTTTGTTTTGTTATTTGTATGGTATCCATCCTATAGGGTTCTATGTAGGGGAAAACGGTATCATGCTCAATCCTAGGTATAGAGAATATCTGGGATGGGGTGTGACAAAAACAGACATGCATGTTTTAATAATGGTATTTGAGCATATTTTAATATGATTTGAAGTGTTATATTTTATGCGAGTTTGACCAGTTTTACAGTTAAAGTATAATGTTTTCAAAAACCGTTACTCACTGAGCTGTTAGCTCACCCTTTTTATATGTTATCCATATTCATGTAGCATGACGGTTCCCGTTGCCGATCGAAGTCGAGGTTTGTCAAGAATATGTTAATGGTATTACCGTCCTAGGAAGGATTTATATGAAAGTGAGGTGAATGGGACAGTGGGTTATGTGACAGGCTAGTCGGTAACTACTATCCTCACACTCCGTCTCGGGCTATGGGAGGATAGTTCGGGGTGGGGTGTGACTGTCCCACTTCCTCTTAGGAATAAGGAGTGGATTCAACAATCCTGTTGGTCATTGTCGCTCGGGTTTAACATGCTAGCATATCAAACACTTTGCTACATACTCAGCTATTTCTCGTTTCATACCTGGTGATAACTTGTAGAAATACAAGTTATTATATTCATTATTTGGAATAATTAGAGTAACTTTATTGCTAAACGCATGATTTTGACAATTGAATTATGTAATATGTATTACTATGCGTTGACCTTATTTACAAAAGTATATGCCTAGGAAACTATGAGTTTTGCTTTTCTAAACACAGGATAAGGTTGAAAAGAAGTACAAAATAATCCAAGTACAAGAGAAGAAGCTATTGCGAGAATTAAAGAAGTGAGACCCATGCATCAAAGACTATGCGTTGAGACGAAAAAGCAGATACAAATGCCTGGGCGGTAGCTGTCATATCAATATGCAAATGAATTGAACTTTATCAGATCATGGCATAACCAATGAACTGACGACGCGAAAAGTCTGTGCAGCAGGGCATGGAATTAAATGCAAAGGTTTCAAATCATCATGAATCTACCTTTTCGACACCTATAAATAGCCCAAAGTTTCCCATTTCAAAATCAGATAGAAAAGAATTGAAGAGGCAAAAGTTCTGCACAACTTCTATGAGAATGATTCTGAGCATTTTCAGAGTCATCACTCAGAGAGTGAGAATCTTCCCCTATGCAGTTTATGTATCGGATAGCCACCATCTCAAGCCTCCATGAAGCAAGACACTGCTAGTGGCAACTTGACGACTTCTATTCCCGTTCTTTCTTCATTTTCATCTTTCTTACTTATAGTTTGTTAATAACATTCGAGAGAATGATTTAATTGTTTAATATAAGTTTGATTGGCATTTATCTTCCACTTATTTCCATATGCAATACTATTTACCATGTTTGCTTATATGTTTGATGAGTTAAAAGTTTGAAGTTAGTATTCCTTAAGTATTATTAAGTATGTTTACATCTTGATTAATGAGCATCTTTAGCTTGCATAAATTTGTCGAACAAACAAGTTTAAACAAGCACGATCATCTAACTTGAGAGAGAAGACGATCAATCTTTAGCATTTGTCAAGAAACGATGGGTTTCAGAAATGAAGTTCATCTTTTGCTGTAAATAAACTTACCATGCATCTTAGAGATAAGATCAATGTGGCATCGAAACATCAAGAGATGGGTTCTTAACTCCAAAGTTTGTATGCATGAAGACATACTTAGATACACTTGAGAGATAACTAGCAGCTTCGTTTAACTCTCTTTATTTCATGGTTCCATTTTCATTCTCAACGCATGTCATCCGAACATGAATTGTATTTGACTAACCATCTCCATAACCACCTCGCCATATTAATTCATAGGAAATTTCATTAATTCATTTTGTCTAGAATTAGATTTAGTAAATTCATTTTGTAAACTTGTATAGTCAACGCATAGACCAAGAAATTCTTTCTTAACGCCTAGTTATTACAAATCCCTGCATTCGACCCTAGACTCACCAGAAAACCTATAAAAAGTTACACTTGAGTCTTTATAAGAAAACATGCTGATAAATGAATATATTTGTATGATTCTCGACGAGTTGTTAGTGATTAAACGAGCACATCTAAAAAGCCAACACCTGGCCACCAATAATAATCTCGTAAAGTCTGATACATCTTGGTACTACTAGGATGCATAGCGTAAGTTGAACTATGAACTTCTTCCAGAATAGCCTAACTTCTGGATCCTTCAGCACACAAACTCAGCCATGCTTCATTAATGCTCCATTAGATCTCAGCTCATAATTTGTTCTCTGCTGAACCTTTACGTCTTCTATCAACTTCCTGGTTACAGGATCCTCTAACTTTTTCTTAGTTACTTCATCTATCAGCTTAGGTTTTACCTGAAAATGTGTTAACAAACCTCCATACCCACTCACTGACAAAATACTAGCACAACTTCTAAACTCCTTAAGTAGAGTAGTCCTTACAGCGTTAAAAGAACTTTGACTACTTCTTGACTTTCGACTCAAGGCATCAACTACTACATTTGCTTTACCTGGGTTGTGACATCCCTAACCTTTGACCTAGTTGCTTATGAGTTATAAAGAGAAGAAGTTAGGGTAAAGGGTGTAAATTTGGAAAATAAGCCTATGGAGTTAGGAAAATTTTAAAATAGAAAATTAGGGTTCGTGGAGTTAGTCAAATTTGGTTGAAGTGTTGGAATTTGGTTAAATATTTGACTTTTGGAGGTAGTTTAGGCGTTTAAAAGGTTAGAAAAGGTCACTAGGAGTCCACAAGAACTTTCTCGGAAGAAGTCAAAGTTTACAGGAAAAGTCAACGAAAGTTATCGGGAAAAGTCAAACAAAACTTTATGGAAAAAGTCAAACTTACTGGGAAAAGTCAATGAAAGTTACCAGGAAGTCAACTTACTGGGAAGCAAAGGTTATTGAGAAAGAGGAACTTACCGGCAAGCAACTTTCAGGAGTTAAACCGGTGGAACTTACCAGGATGAACCGACGGAACTTACCGGGAAGCAAAGGCGGAAAGCTAAACCATTGGAAGTTACCAAGAAATTACACTGAAAATCGTTGCTGAACTGCCGAAACTTACCAGAAAACCGGACCGCCAGAACTTACCAGAAAACGAACCGCCATAACTTTACGAGAAATTGAATCGGCAGAACTTTACGGGAAAAGTGGCAGAATGCATTTTTCTTTGATTTTGACCGAACTTTTTATGCTAAGTGGCTGAATTTTGGAAATTACACTTCATAAGCAAGAGCTGTTGAACTGCATGACTAAGAATGCATGCAAGGAAACATTTTTTTTTATGCATGAAGCTTTTAACATGCAAATTGACAAATCAAAATTTTAAATGTCTAGAATGTGGAGATTTGTTTCTGCTTATAAATAGATTCATTTGGGGAAGGAAATTCATTCAACAGTCGAGAGTTGTTTTGGAAGGAGAGAAGGAGAGAAAGAAAAAGAGAGAAAGAGAGAAAAAAGAGAAAAGAGAGAAAGAAGAGAGAAAAGAAAGAAGATTGGCTCGATTTTTGCTTGCCGGGAGGAGCTAAGGGAAGCATTTAATCCATAAAGAGCCAGGACAAGTTGTGAGTAACTTAATTTCGATAAATGATTTATTCTCTCGATGTTTTTCAAATGCCCGATTTATATTCTTGATATTTCTAGAATGGTCGGTTTATTGCAAAATATGAGATTTCTAGCATGAATTGAGTTTGATAAGCATATGTTTCTTCAATATGTTTTTTAACATGCTTTTACATAGTTTTGAGCATGATGCTCTAGAATGTTGGATTTTGTGAAAAGCATGTTGTTGAAAATACTCTAGAAATTCTGAGAAATTGTTAAAGTCGTGTTTATAAAAGATTTAGCATGCTTTTATTTAAAAATGGTCCCCAATGTCGAAGGACTAGGAGAAGGCATATGGGTAGCCTAAATTATAATTTCTATGTGCACATAGAGGGAGATTTGTTGCTCTTGTGTTGAGATTACTCCACTCAGCTGAGATTATTCGACGTTGCATATGATGAGATTATTCCATCTAAACTAAGGTTGTTTTCGATGTTGAGCAGCATTGAGTTTATTCCACCTCAACTAAGGAAAATTCTTTCAAGAATATACAGATATTTATAAGCTTTCAATGCTTTATTATTTGAACAACAAGCATGTTTTCATTGAGCTTTTAAGCCAAGAATGATTTTCAAAACTTATTACTCACTAGGCTATCTAGCTCATGCTTTCAAATGTTTTCCTACTTTCCAAGTAGCAAGCGGAACCGAGGTGCTTAGCCTACTCGTCAAACTCATATGGATCTGCCGTTTAGTTTAGGACTTTGTAAATATTTTTACTTAGACCTAGTATTGTACATATTGGGGTCTAAGGAGTGAAAGTTGTGTAAAAACTTTGTTGTTATCTAAATAAAGGTTTAATTTTGAGATTAATATTTATGGTCTGGTTGTAAGTTATAAACTTGTATTTGGTTGAGTTGTGAAGGAAGTTAAGTGGTACTCAATCGTGCAATTATAATGTTTGATTAACTCAGGAGGGGTGTGACATGGGTGGTACTCAATCATGCAATTAAAATGTTTGATTAACTCCAACCACCTCCTTTGTCTTATGTTCAACTCATTTTGATAAAAAATATACTTTACACTTTTATGATCAGTGTAAATATGACATTTCTCACTAAACAGATAATGTCACCATATTTATAGAGTTAACACTACTGCAACTAACTCTAAATCATGAGTAGATAATTAATCTCGTGAGGTCTCAACTATCTAGAGGCATAAACTATGACTTTCCTATCTTGCATACGAACAAAGCCTAACCCCTGTCAAGAAGCATCACTGTCACACCCCAACCCAGATTTACTCTATACCTAGGAAGGAGCATGATACTATTGCCCAACATAAGACTCTATAATATATACATCATAAGCGAAAAGCAAATCCTACAACAAACTCTTTCTCGGATTAGAAGAACGTGTAAACTTTTAACTAACATATCTGAAAAAAAAAAAAATACTCATAGTAGGTACAACACATCCCTCTTTCACTACACTCTCAGTAAAGATGTTTATTACATGTCATATGAGCAAACTAAGTATTTACAACTATCCTAGAGGTTCGCTTCCAGATAGGCCCAGACGAGATTCTTCAGTAGGCTAGGCGTCCAAGACACGCTCGCTACCTGAAACGGCAAACAACAACAAATTGGATGAGTAAAAGGCTCAGTGAGTGACTAAATCTACTAAGACAAATCATATTAGTTTAATTCAGTTTGTAAGGTAGTAACCATCGCATGTATATCTATCAATTCTCATGTTTCGCAAGTTTCCTATCTATTTAGTGCCTTCATTTCCCGTCCCTCAGCACTTGTTCATGTTTAACTACAACACCATGTGCCTTCACATGACATTTCTCAGCACAGGTAACAAACTCTATCTACGCTCAAGTGCCTTCATACAGAATCCCTTGGCACGAGCTAGTTGTGATAGGATACTACATGCCTTCACTTAGAGTCCCTGAGCATTGTAGTCCATTCTCTACTGTTATTCAAGTGCCTTCTCAAATCCCTCGGCACTTAATATCACGTTTACTCACAAGTAGCTTTCACCATAAGGTCCCTCAGCCACTTATATGCTTAGACATTGGTAATAGTATTCTTTTAAATCACTAACACATCACATACATAAAGCAAACTACCATGCATTACGTTTCCTCATCACTATGCATACTAAGTTTAACACAAGATATAACAAACAGTCACTCACAATCGGTCCCGGCTCTAAATGGGTTATAAGCCTCCCCGAGCTCTTCTTGGCCTGAAAATACACAATCCTCAAGTTTAGTTTTCATAAACTCCCCTTTTCTTTAACATACAGTAGCATCGTTACTCTATGGGAATTAATAAGCTACCAGCGTTACTCAAAAGATATTCAAACTGTACTAGCGACACTGCGTTGATTAAAACCAGCAAAACTACCTTGAGGAGCGATACCCAGCGATACTCTAGCGAGAATTGTGAGACGCAAGCCTATCTTTGCATTGCAGCGTTACTTCCTCTGCTGCTCAATCTCTCGCTCACTCAGCGATACTCCCGCTGTGACAGAATCGTTTCCTTCTTCCTTTCTTCTTCCTTCTTCAACCTGTTAAACATTTTGTTTCAACAAATTCCAGTACTTTCTTCCTTCTATAAACTTGTTAAAATACAGGTCCTACATCTCACCTCCAAATTTCATGAAAAACCTCCTCACCGTTTAGGACATAACCTTCGACAACTCCAAGTTGCCTCTAATCATCCGACAGTTCAACTTCCGTCTCTTCTTCCTGAGTTTGACATACAATTAGACAATTTTAGCTCAAACATCCTTCATGGATTCTGCTAGAATTCGAGTTAACTTACTAACCTCAAAGTTTCAGCCCTAACCTTCGTCTCTTCAATTTGTTCTTCCTCCAAAACCGAGCATCACTCTGAAGAGATCACAACAGCCGAAACCTCTATCAAACCCGAGTTTCTTCCACGAATTCAATGAAATTTCTGCTTCAGACCAACATGAACATCTTCTTCTACCTCTCTTCGAAGTTTCGCCTTAATATAGACCCAACTCGAGCTCTGAAATGCAAGCAAAACAATTGGATTCTCAGTCCACTTATATATATCACCGACTTGTTCCCCATTCCAACTCTATATTATAATCCGTTCGACACATACCTCCTATGCTCAGCTTCAGCAACGCACACGGCCTCTGATGATAATTCATTTCAAACTCTTCCGCCAAATAATTAACATACGCATTACCTTTTCTCAGCCAACACTCCTTGTCCAACGCACACTCGCCTTCGACGCATGGTAGCGTTCACCGCATAATGGACTCACCGCATAACAGCTCCCAAACCCTTCGTGGCCTTTACTTCCACCGACACACTGCCTTCAATGCATTTAACGCATAATGATCCTTGGTACCAAGTGATCCTCCACGCCTTATTATCCTCAACGCGTCACAACTTCAACGCATGATAAGCTTCCCTCACCTTTGCGTTTACACCAAAATTACCTCCTCCACAACAGATTGCCATCAACGCATAGCTTACACTTAGCTATTTTCCCACTCCAACTGCAAACCAGCTAACTACTTTTGCACATTCACCCATCTCTCGGCCCCTTCTTCTTTGCGTTCTCGTAAAAAATAGATGCGGGGCTTACAATCACTATACACCTCAAACCTGTTCCTGATACCGAAAGTGTCAACACAGGTACCGTAACTAATCTTCTCTTCAGTTTCTAAAAACTTTGTTCACACTTCTCATCCCACTCAAACTTAGTACTTTTCTTCATAAAACTCATGAGTGCAAACCTATTTTCGAGAATCCCTCAACAAATCGTCTATAGTATTCAGCTAACCCTAGGAAACTACAGACTTTTGTCATCATCATTGGTCATTCCCATTTTTGTCACACCCCTCCCAGATTACCCTCTTTAACTTAAAAAAAGGTGTGAGGACAACAAACATCACCCCTTATGTGAGGTTTACTGTCCATCCATACCTGTTAACCTGTTAAAAACATCATTTAACATAGCTGCCCACACTATCTTTTCCTTAAGCATATAACATACATGGCCACCATCCAAATAAATACAAGACCATAAGGATAAATATGTACATCAATTGAACCTTTAACATCAACTAAGACAACACTTGGATCACATACATAATGTACAATCTCACTTCCCAAACCAGACTCAACTAACTATGTCTACATGTTACTTTACACAAAATCATTTACACATAAAACTACAAGTTTATTTGCTGATAGCTTGAATCTTGAGCAGGACGAGGCTTGAGTAGGTTAAGCTCCGGGAACTCTTTTGCTACCTGGGTGGGAAAGAAAACATGGAAAACGTGAGCTGGAAAGCCCAATGAGTGATAATATGGAAAACATAAACTTTGACATAAGAATCATGCTTAGATACTGGAGGAAAAAAAAATAGCTAAACAATTTACTGAAATACAGCTTCTAAACTCATCAAACATTACTTGGAATTCACAATAACCTTAGTTGAGGCGGAGCAAGCTCAACACACTCAACATCAAAATCAAACCTTAGTTGATGTGGGTAGTCTCAACACAACAATGTCAACTCTCTCTATGTGTACATAGGAATAACTATCTCGGGCTGCCCAAGTACCTTCTCCATGTCCTTTAGTACTAGGTCCCCAGGATACTCAAATGTCTTCTCATCATCCTTCAGCATTGAGTTCCTCTATAACCTCAGGGTTGCCCATATGCCTTCTTAATGTCCTTCAGCATTGGGTCTCTTATGAAGCATTTTAAGAAATACAAACATGCTTGACATAGTTTATTGAATAACATTTCATAGAAAACCTTAAAATTCTCAAAAACATGTCCCATTTAATCCTGCTTCTTCAAAGCTTAAGTAAATAGATAAAAACATGCTCTTCAAGCCTTAACATCAAGTATAAACCAGTAAACCATACTCAATATTTAACAAAATCATCAAGAGAACACATTTCATAGGAAATCACGGCTAGAAATCATGAATGAAATCTTTTTTAAAGAAAACATGTGTCACTCACAGCTCGGCCCTAAACCTTGAGAGTTATAGGCTTTTCCAACTTCAATTTTATCTAAAATATCAATTAAAAGACATTAGATCATCTCCTTGAAGTTCCCACAAACCTCATTTTAACTAAACTCCACCCATATTGCCCATATCAAGCTTAGTTCCACATATTTCATCATTTTTGCCCTTTAGGGACCTTTTTGCAAAACTTCTCAAATTTTCCTAAAATATCCAAATATCAACTTAAAATTCTAAATTACCATTTGAGGCTAAAAAGGCAAGGAAATATCAATTAGAGTCCAAAAATGTCCAAAAATACCCAAAATGGGCAATTGATGGGCGTGGGGTGCTGGCAGGGCGTGAGCATGGGCGTGGGTGTGAGTTGCTGATGGCATGGGCGTGGTTTGGTGCACAGGGGCATCAGTGTGAGGCTGTGGACGTGGTTTGGCGCACACGGGCGTTAACGTGGGTTGTGGACGTGGGTGTCTGCTGAAGGCGGGGCGGCTACTCCCGCACACGAGCGTGAATTGCCATACATGCATTCGAGGGAGGGTGCTGGGTGTGCGCGTGTGGGGGCTGAGGGTGAGCAGGCGTGGGCGATACCGCTGGGCAGTCACTAGCAGACTTTGGTTAGCAGTCACTTGGTTTCAACTCGACTTTTCAGAGCTCCAAAAAACCTTTCCGTTTCAAATAAACTTTAAATAAATTTTATGGAACTCGAGGGTAACCTCTTAACTGACTTACCAAAAAGATTGAGCTTTAAAAATCTTTCCGAGCACCCTTGAAAAATTCCTCAAAGTTAACCCATCTGGTTTGCTCGGTTTCAGCGACAACCTTCAATTTCTTCAAGTTTTCTCAACCTTCCCGACTTCAAATCAATTCGGCTACCCTAGCTTAGAATCCTGACTCCAAGAGCTTCATTTGGTGCAAAAATGGTGGAAATGGCACGAGTGAATTGGGAGAGCTGACGTCTTCTTTGAGCTGCTTGCTTCTGGACCAAGCTGTTGCCCAGTTGATAACTTGTAAAAATACAAGTTATTACAGTCTTTCTCTTAGAAAAATAGAGATTAAATAGAGAATCATGCTGTAGTTTGTGTTGAATTCTACTAATAAATCTTCCTATGTGTTCTACTCTTGTAAATTGATGAAGATAATTATTTTATAACTTTTTGAGCCTAAAACGCATGCTTTAACGCAAGAACGCGAGCAACATATAGATGCATTGGCAACTTCGTAACGCAGGACTATGCGCTAGCAACCTATGGACGCATTGACATTCGCTCAACGCAGGATGATGCGTTAGAACATATGGATGCGTCGACATAAGTGAACGCATGAATCCAAATTCTCCATGGACGCTTAACAACCAGAAACGCAATGAAACGGAAAATCAGATCAGAATCTTGAGAGATTGTCGGAAGATTGACATGCATGATCTGTGGCTAAAGTGGTGGATCTAAATTGAACCGAGAATTACGCAATTAGGTGAGATAGACGCACGACATCAATTTCTTCCAATCACGTAGATTTGCCACTGATTACGAACGCAGCCTCTATAAAAGGGCAGACCTACAACCTTAAAAAGTGTTGTTGATTCTTGGAAGAATTCCTAAGTGACAGCAAAGTTCTCTCCAGAAGACAACCGGAGACGAATAGCTCGAGAGAGAAGAGTCTTCCCTCTGCCTGACCACTTCACAGCAGAACCTCACGCTTTCATTCCGGCGACTCAAGACATTGACGCCTTTCCTGCTTTCTATCTCTTTTTCTAGCTTAATTTTAGATTTGTGTCAAGACATTGAGCTGTCTAAAATTGTATTTCGTTTATTAATCTACAATTCTTCCATGTCTATCCATTTCTCTACACTTTCCGCTTATTACTTTGAATCCATGAGTAACTAATCTTTCAAGGGTCATGGGTTGCATTAGCATCTAAATAAGAACCATAGTGTAACTATTGCATCTTGTCAATTGTAATCTTAATCTGATGCTTATGTCCATCTAGCTAATCGATATAAGTAGTAATAATCAGACTGCTCGAGAGGGTAAGTGATTGTGGAACTCAATTGATAAGGCCAAGAAGTGTTACCTGTCTATAGGAATAACCTTGGTACATAACACTCTCCTATGCATTATAGGCAACACAAGCGGCTGACAACCGAAAGAAGAGTCGCAAGTATGAATAGACTATCACCATGCGTTTCTGATTTTAGATGTTAACCAACTCGAACCATGTTTTTACCCATTCACATAACTCATTAGCTAACTTTGTTGTGTCGCATACCTTACCATCTACCACATTTTAATCTAATGTACATGTTATCGCTTTCTTTAGTTAGACGCATCCCATCTTGAATATTTTTTGTTACCACTCCAACTCGAATAATCCAATTAATTATAGAATTAGCATAGTCCCTGTGTTCGACCTCGGACTCACTAAGTAAACCTATTTCTTTGCTTATACTTGGGTTAAGAATAGAAAAACTTGACAGATCATAAACGAATAACATTAAGCATGTTCAACGCATAGTATGTTAAACGCATAGGAAGCTTAATAATAATAGACAGATGCAGCAGCAAGTCTTTGAACTTCAATTCTGTCGCACAACACCAGTCCAACCAATCATCTTTGGCCACCAAGCCCTTTGCTTCAATGTGGCTCCATCTCTTTTCTCCTCATCCTACCCATCAAAATTTAATATTATTTTCCCTTAAATAATTAATTGACTTTATTTTATTATTTATTCTTTATTTATTATTTTTTCCTTAATTAAATAAAATCCTTAACCTACTTGGACTTGAGAGTTCCCCAACACTTAGTAGATTTTTCCTAAATCTCGACAACATTTCCTTTGGATCACAAACCCCATTGACTCCATCCCTTATCCCTTATTAAAAGCTAATGGAAAATTATGATTACTAACAAACACTAGAATTACCACTTTAATTTAGGCTCACTCAAGCCAACACTAGCCAACCCTTAACCATTTGGTTTTATCTTGAACTTAAGTAAAGGAAAATAAGAGTTAGGGCTTACAAATCATTACCCCACTTTTTACGAATTTTGTCCTCGAAATTCAGGTAGGATCATCCAGTGAAAAGGTTGGGATACTTAATCTTCACTTGATCTTCACTCTCCCAAGTAGCTTTTTCCACGTTGTGATTTCTCCACAAGACCTTGACAAGTGGTATAGTCTTGGTTCTTAGCACCTGTTCCTTCCTATCAAGTATTTGCACGGGCTCTTCCTCATAAGACAAGTCTTCTTTAAGCTGAATAGGTTGAGTCTCTAGTACATGTGTGGGATCTGGAATATATTTCCTCAGTAATGAAACATGGAACACGTCATGTATTTTGGACAACTCCATAGGTAACGTCAACCGGTAAGCTGATGGTCCTATGTGCTCCAAAATCTCATAAGGACCAATACACCTTGGACTCAACTTTCTTTTCTTTCCAAACCTTAAAATTTTTTTCCATGGTGATAGCTTAAGGAAAACTTTATCACCAACTTCAAATTCTAAATCTCTTCGTCTCTTGTCAGCATAACTTTTCTGTCTATCTCGAACAATCTTCAACTTCTCTTTGATTAGCTTTATATTTTCTGATGTAACTTGCACTAGTTCTAGTTCTATCAACTTCTTGTATCCCACTTACCCCAACATATAGGGTTCTACATCGCTTGCCATATAGTGCCTCATATGGGGCCATCCCAATACTGGAATGGTAACTGTTGCTGTAGGCAAATTTCATTAATGACAGGTGTGTATCCCAGCTTCTCTTAAACTGTAATACACATGCACATAAAGGGGCATTTGTTGAAGGAGAAATTTGGACAAATCACAAATTTCCATGTCATTTCTCAAATTAATGACAAAATTAGAAGTTATCATATTTGGGACCAATTAAAAGTTGACATGTGTCCAAATTGAAATTGAAGAAATAAATTGGCAAATCCCGATGACGCCACGTGTTTTCGTTATGACCATTGGATTGAATAAAATAATATGATTCAATTGGGTATTGATATTTGGGATAAAATCTAATTGAGCCCTAAATAGGCTTAATTTGGCTCAAAGGTCCATTAAGGCCTAAGTCCAATTTGTGGGGCCCAAGGGCCAGGTCCGTGAATCAGCCAAGCCTAGACCCACAAAACCTTTTGAGAACTCTATAAATAAAAGAGTTCTCTTCATTTGAAAATGATCAGAAATTTTACACTTCATAACCTAGATAGAGTTCTTAGACTTGAAGACTGAAGTTCATCGGAACTCCAACTTCAACACTCCACTTCGAGATCGAACCACATACACATCAAATCTACATCAACTTAATTTCAAATCCACAAACATACATTCTTCAAAGACTCCAACTTCAAGAACATCCACACACTCTACTTCGCGATGAAACCACATTCGCCTCAAATCTACATTAACTTAAGTTCAAATCCATGAATCAAGTTTCTCTAGAAACCTCGTACGAACAAATTGGCACCCTCAATGAGACGAGGTTTCTGAACCAAACTTGAAAACTAAAATTCTTTGGAACACATACATTCTTCCAAAACTCCAACTTGAAGGACATCCACACGCTCCACTTCCATATATCAAGTGTATGCATTCAGCTGAGAGAGAGGATCAAGTACTAAAGATCAAGCCACAACATCAAATCTACATCAACTTAAGTTCAAATCCACGAATCAAGTTTCTTCAAAAAACCTTGTGGGAACAGATATATTTGTAATTATTTTCAACCGTTTTTATATTTTTTTAAAACATCTCTAAATTATATTGGATAAAGAAATATATATATTACTCAAGAGAGAGATAATTAAAGGGACAAAAGCATCCACTTTTGTCGTGAAATACTAAAATAATGTATATTTAATGAATATATTAACATGAAAAAGAAATTAGGTCTAATTTTTTCATTAAAATATAAAAATCAGCTATTTGTTATAATTTCTCTATTTTACAATATAGGCTCTAAATGTAGTTTCGATAGTTATAGGGATATTTGTACGGATGGCCCATTTTGAGAAGCTCACTCGAAATTTGGCCTCTAATTAAAAAACGCTCGAAATTTGGCCTTCTGTTGATGTTATCACTATGCGAAATTACCACTTTAACCCTTTTTCCTTCTCTTCTTCTGCCATTTCATTCCCACTGTTTTTTTCTTTTTTCGTTCTTCGTTTTATCTACTTTTCTTCTTCATCTTTTTTCATGCATCTTCCCAACGAGACAGTTTCCAGAGATGTCGCCCTATTTATTTTTATTTTTTTTATTTTCAACAATCCCAACGAGACTTTCGTTGTAAGCCCTACTCTTGTCTTTGGAAGATGGCAAGCAAAGTAGGCAGATGATTGAGAAAAAGATGGCCAAGAGCCTTTGGCTTAAGTGGCTATGTGTTGGCTGGGTTGAGGTATGCGTCCATGAGAGTGAGCATGGGTGATGGTTGGAAAATAGGTGAAGACTTTGGGTAGCCAAGCCCAAGCATGAGGGTTGATGCGTTGGCTTGTTAAGGCATGCGTTTGTGAGGTTGAGCACGGGTGATGGTTGGTGTACGCGTTTGTTGAAGCCGTTGGGCAAGTGGCCATGTGTTGGTTGATGATAATAGGGGTTGCGTTGGAGAAGCATACGTTCAAGAGAGCCTATGGGACAGATGCATGGTGCTATGCATCCAAGCTAGCATCCAAGTTTGCCAAAGGGGGTTGCGCTTGGATGGTGAAGTAGTTACTTTGTTTATTGGAAAATAAAATAAAATAAAAGAGAAAGTGGAAGTAAGTCGGTAGTCGTTTAAGTATGTAAAGTTGAGTTTTCGATCATTTTCTGCATTTTTAAAAGCTTCAACCGATTCCATTTTTCAGCTGATTGATGAAGAGAGATAAAGAAAAGGAGTCTAGAGAAAATTTGAGTAGAATTCTGACCGGTTTCGTGGTGTAATTGAAGCTGGAACATAAGGTTTGATTGTTGTCGTGCAATCTGAGCAAGGTCTGTATTTGGAGAATAGCGAGCTGTGGAGATTGAGTTTAAGGCTGAGAATTTAAGGTTAGTAAGTTAATGCAATTCTTAACAATTCTTATGAAGGATGATTGAGCTGAATTTGAAGAGAAACATGTTAAATGTTAGGTGGAAGCGACTGGTACGGATTTCTCGAGTGATTTGAAGCAACTCGAAGTAACTCGAAAATATCTGTCGAACAAAGAGAAGTTAAGCTCTAAAATCTTGAGGTAAGCTAGAAAACACATTTCTTTACAAGTTTGAAGAAGGGAAGAAGTTCTAATTTAGGCTGGAAATGTGGCTTTTAACAAATAGAAGTGAAAACAGAAGTGATGGCAGAAGCTGTGGGAGACGGGTATTGCTGGAAACACAATGACACTGAAAGATTGAGCATGAGCAGCGAGACGAGTGTCGTTGGTATCACTGGAGGCTTTGCATCTCACAACTCTCGCTGGGTATCGCTAGTCTCTCTGATTAAGTAAGTCTCGCTGGTCTCACTAGTCATGGTATCGCTAGTACAGTTTTGTTAGCAACTCAGTTTTGCTAGTTAGTCTTGCTGGTTGTTTGAAATCTTGCTCATTAATGATTATTTTGATGGAATTGATCTCGGTGGTGGACCATTGATTAAGTGTAAATGTGTAAAGCTTATTGGTTATGTTAAAGGGAATGGTAAGGAAATCTAATAAAGGGAAATGTATTATTACAGGCCGAGAAGAGCTAGGAAAGGTGTATAACCCGCTAAAGGCCCACGATAAGTTGTGAATGACACTTGTATTTAAAATGTGTTTATCTTAAACAAAGTTTCATAATTGAAAGATTATGTTGAAACATGATTATGTGATTATGCTTTCACGAGTTTTAACGTGCATATTATGTGTTTTATATTGAAAATCATTTAAGGCATTTTGGTTGTTTAATGAGCTTTATGAAAAGCATGATGTTTGTTAATATATGATTTTATGTAAAACATTAAAACTTGTAAATAGAATTGTGAAGATTTAAAATGTTAAAAACTCGTGAATTTATATAATGCCATATGTTTTTTAAAAATGTTTGTGAAAATGGGACCCCAATGCTAAAGTACGGTGAAAAGGCATATGGGCAGCCTGGATTTGCTATACCCAGGAACCAAGAGAAGGCAGCTGGGTTGGTTGACAGTCCTCAATGCTGAGGGACTTGGTGAATGTTTGTTATGGGACCCCAATGCTGAAGTACGGTGAGAAGGCATATGGGCAGCCCGGATTAAAATTCCTATGTGCACATAGAGAGATGATAGACGCTAATGTGTTAAGATTACTCCACACAGTTAAGGATTTTCGACACTGATGTGTTAAGATTACTCCACACAACTAAGGATATTTCAACGTTGAGTAGCGTTGAGCTTTGCTCCGCCTCAACTAAGGAAAAGGTTTTTGAAGTAAACTGGTTTTCTGTGTATCTTTTTCTGAAACGAACATATATGAATTGACAAGGGTATTTAAGCATGTTTTTGCGTGGATATGACTTGAACCGATGTTGTATACGCATTGTGTTAAAATGTTTACACTATGATTAGTTTCCGAGCTAAAGGAAGTTTTACAAAACTTGTCACTCTTAGTCACTTATTGGGCAACCTAGCTCATGTTTTTCCATGTTCTTTTTTGTTTTCCAGGTAGCGAGCAAGTTTGGGATGCTTAATGTCTTGAGCATGCTTGTCCAGGGAGTGTTTGCCTATGGCCGTATGCCCAAACCACCCTCAACCACCTTATACTTATGCCTTGTAAGTAGCTTAGGAAGTTGTTTTCATTTTCATGTTGTTTTCCTTTCGAGTGACGTTTCGCCAGTTTTGATATGCAAGGCTAGCAGACTAGTTTTTGCTTAAAATGTACTATAGGGGAACCCCACTAGTTGACTCCCTGACCAAGTATTGTTGTACTCTTTTGCAAACAAGCTTTCTTGCAATTGTCAGTCCTCAATGCTTTATTTAATGATGTTTTCAAAGCTTTCCCTCTCTCTCGTTTCATAAAACCATTTTCTCTCAAAACGCGAGTAGGGGCTACATCATACCCCGAGTTTGTCCCCAACCTGCGGTTTTTGTACGGCTGACTTGCTCGCCGGGTTAGAGCAGTGTCGCACAATCGCCCGTCCCGTATTCGAAAGTAAGCGATTGTGACACTTAGCCTACACAGAAACTCGTCTGGACCCATCAGCAGTGTTTAGTATATTGAGAATTGTAAATATTTGAATTTAATCATGTGTTGTACATATAGAGGGTTAAGGGTGTTGTTGTGAAACTTATGTAATTATATGTTCCTGAGTAAAAAATCAATGTCTGTATGAAATCTTAACCCTAGATTAAGTATATTGTTCAATTATTGTCTATCTGCTTATTAGGTGATGGTCAAGGATTAAGGTTGGCAGTGGATACCGTAAGAGGGTCGGTGTCTGCTGTCATCACACTTTCTCCAAGGTTAGGAGGGAACTTGGGAGGGGGTGTGACATTCGTAATCAGAATGAGAGGAATGTTAACCAAAATAAAACGACGCTGATCAGAAAGAATGAGAGCAAGATCAGTGAGAGCGAGAGCGAGATTGACGAGACCGAGAGCGAGATTGAGAGTGAGCGAGAGATTAAAGAGTGATTGTGAGATCATTAATCTCGCTTCCCATTTTTGTGACTACAAATACATCTCACTCGTCGTTCTCGATCTCGTTCCACACAAGACGCACGTTATTGTTTAAAAATCATTCACAAACATTTTTCCAAACGTCACTATCTCGAATTCTCTTGCTTCCCCCCAAACGTCGCTCTTTCATGTATTATAATATATATATATATATATAGTCGACTTTCGCAAAATATAAATTATGGAGATTTTTTAAATTGATTTGCAATGAGAATGAATACATAGTAGTGAGAATGAGAGCAAGAAGCGTGAACGATGCAGACTAACGAGAGCGAGAAAGAGTAGTGAGAGCGAGAGCGAGTAGCGAGACTTAGACAGTACATATATAAGTGAGAAAGAGAGCGGTCTCGTTAATCTCGCTCTCGCTCTCGCTGATCTCACTCTCGCTCTTTCTGATCAGTGTTGTTTTCTTTTGGTTAAGATTCCTTTCTGATTACGAAAGTCTCACTAGGACTGTTGATAATGAAAAAAATAAAATAAAATAGGGCGACATCTCCGGAAATCATCTTTTTGGGAAGATGCATGAAAAAATACGAAGAAGAAAAGCAAAAAAAATGAATGAAAAAAAGAAGAAAACAACGGGAACAAAATGGCGGAAAAGGAAGAAGTTAAAGTGGTAATTTCGCACAATCAGCCAAAGGCCAAATTTCGAGTGTTTTTGAATTTGAGGCCAAGTTTCAAGTGGGCCTCCCAAAATCCCATAGTTATACATCTGGGGCATACCTCTCGGAAAATTGCATGAAATGACTCAAAAACTAAAAACTTATCTATAGATGACCCACTCCCGAAAACTTTATCATAAGTGACCTTTTGGACACGTGAAATACCAATTTTACCCCTAAAATTAAATGAACCCAGAACTTTCTCTCTCCCCTTTCTTGATTGCATTGAATGCTGAAGCCTTCATCACCAGCATTTTCCAGAATCATTCAATGTCAACTACCATTATACCAACAAAATTGAATGCAAGGGTACTAATGGACAGTCGCTCTCACACATTCTTCCATTATTCCATTGAGTTCTGCGAGTATCACCAACTTCTTCTTCCATTTTTCTCTGAGAGTTACAGCGGCTGTCGCTTTTTTCATCTTCGTCAATTATTCGTTTCAGCAACAATGTGGGTTAGAATCAGAAATACAGAAAATGTAAGTGTTTCTCTTCCTATATCGTATAGGTTTAAATAAACGGTCGATTATATTCCTATATCGTACACATCATGTATGCATTCGCTTGTTACGGTACTATGCGATTGTGTAATCCATCACCAGGCGATCGCATACATGCGACTAGGCAATTGCTTAATCATCACCAGGCGATCGCATACATGATACTATGCGATCGATTAGTCCATCACCAGACGATTGCATACATGATACTATGCGATCGATTAGTCCATCACCAGGCGATCGCATACATGATACTATGCGATTGCTTAATCCATCACCATGCGATCGCATACATGATACTATGCGATCGATTAGTCCATCACAAGGCGATCGCATACATGATACTAGGCGATCGTTTACACTTGACTGAAGATCATTTCTAACCAAAAAACTTATCTTCTCTACAGGTTAACGAATCTACTTCGCATCTTTGTGCGATTTGGTGGGGAATGGGATCAGTTCGAATGCAACTATGTTGGAGGTCAACTGAAAGGTCTGAAAATCAGGAAAGATATAACCTGTAGTGAATTAGTTAGCATACTGCATGAAAGACTGAACATTGATCCATACCTGTTCGATATACACATCAAGTGCTGCTATAATCTGTTGGTCCAAGTGCCTCTAATTGACATAGTAGACAATGAAGATCTTAATTTTTTTCTAGAAGGAAGTGATGCATCTCGGATGCCATTGTTCGTATCACTTACACCTCACGAGAGGCATTGGTAGCGACAGTGGTTTCTTCCGCCGCCGTCGTTTCGTTACCCCTGCCACCCCCTTCTTCTGTGGGTTGGTTGTCAGCTTCACCACCCTCGTTCTCCCCATTGTACTCTCTTTCCTCGTCGTCGCCACTCTGAATCAGACAAACAAGACATGTGTTAGACGTATAAATGGTATGCGATCGCATGCAAATGGTAAGCGATTGCAGACAAATACTAAGCGATCACATATGAAAAGTTAAGCGATTGCATACCAATACTATGCGATCGCTTACCATTTGTATGCGTCCGCTTAACTTTTGTATGCGATCGCTTACCTTTTCATATGTGATAAGTATGGAAAAAAAAACCAAAAATAAACAGAAGGAATCTAACCTGGCATAGACGCTCTATAAACTTTCTCAGATTGTCTATCTGCTGGCTTACATGGTCGTGCTGCTCACGAACCATTGTCGTCAGGTTCGCCAAGTCGGTGCGAACCGCAGATATCTCCTTCAACAAGATTTTGTACGACCTTGAGTGTCTATGCCTCCTGGAAGAGCTGGGATGCCTCTCAAACGTCTTGGCGCGCCTTTTCTTCCCCCTCTGACCACTAGACTGCCCCAGGAGAGGACTCGGGTTGGTCTCCACAACATGTTGGTCAACTTGTTCTTGTTCTGTGGCAGAGGGGTTCAACTTGAACTTCGGGCTGCTCGAGGAATCCATGTGAGGTCTCGGGTTAGTCTGCATCCGTGTCAGCCGACGGCTGATCTCTTGACGCAGGGGTGACATATGGCTTCAACTCAACCCCCCTGGCTCTATCTTCCTTGTATCTCAGTTCATCCGGCGAGGGCACAAGTCTCACTCGGACGATCGTCTGTAATGCAAACAACAAATGAACAATTAAAAGGTTAGTAAAATACCGTAAACGATCGTATAGATAAGCTAAACAATCGCTTAGATTATACTAAGCGATCGCATACTTATACTCATCGATCGTTTAGCTAATCTATACAATCGTTGATATATATCTACGATCGTGTAGACGTATATCAACGATCGTTTAGGTTATCTAAGTGATCGCTTAGATTTGGTAGGAGATGAGTTACCTCTTTGGGTTGGAAGACATCTCTCTCCAACGATTTGTAAGATGGCGGCTGGGAACAGGTCCATCTCAGAATTCGTGGAATGGCAGTTTTGCTTGATTTAGTAGCCACGAACTTGCTGGAGGTGGATAATATCTCGTATGCCCAGACCTGTAACACCAAAAAGAAAACGGATCAGATCAGGCTTACGCAAAATAAAGAAATATAATTGTTGGAGAGTAAATTGGACTAAATCATACCTAGAACGCAAGCACATATCCCTTGATGCAGTAGTAGGTGATGTGCTTGAGGTTGTCTGCCTTCTTGATATCTTGCGCCTCTTTCTTTCCGCGCATGATAGTCTTCATACTGCTCAACAGGTGGTTGAAGAAGACAGACGACCAGTCGTAGTTCGCAAAGACTTCGAAGTCGTCCACAATCCTAAGTATCTTTATGTCGAATTGTGTCTTCTTATCTTTGCCCATCATAACGGTCTCGATGTACAAGGCAAGGGCCACCATTACGGCGTCTTGATCGTTGGTAAAGATGGTCTTCTCGAAGGCCACCTCGACATCCTTGACCAGTTTTTCTTTCTTGTCATTCGGGCCCTAGGTCCAAGGATGAGATGCCGTAATCTCTCACCGCATGTATCTCGATCGACTGTTTCTTCTATCGGCCACAGTCCGGTTACGAGATTGAAGTCTTCCTAAGTGAAGGTGACCTTCTTCCCCAAAATGTTGAAGCTGATTGAGTCGGTGCTATCCTCCCTCACCTCCCGTAGCAAGAAGTGGTGGAATAGTTGTCCGTTGAACACCAGGTCCACGTCCAGGAGTGGACCAAATGAGGTCTTCCTGAACATCTCCATCTAATCGGTGGTCAATTTGCTCTTAATCAGGGAGCTAGTTTTGTGGACCATGCAGGAGATGGTGGCTGGGAAGTACTTGTCCTCAGATACCACCATTGATAACCTACAAATTTAAAATGCAGTATAAAGTCAGTTAAACATATTAAAAAAGCATAAACGATCGCTTATTAAACACTAAGCGATCGTGTAGATATACTAAGCGATCGTGTAGATTCCTAAGCGATCGTGTAGAATACTAAGCGATCGTTTAAGTTACTAAGCGATCGTGTATATTACTACGATCGCTTAGTCCATACTCTACGATCGTTTAGTAAACTAAGCGATCACGTATCGGACTAAACTATCGCTTAGTAATCTACACAATCGCTTAGTACCTTAAACGATCGCTTAGTATTATACACGATCACTTAGGAATCTACACGATCGCTTAGTCATATGACCTAGACTGGGCGATCGTTTAATATAGGCCAAGAGATCGTTTGATCGAAGTTCAACGATCTCTTGATCTATACTAAGCTATCGTTCAGCCTGTTGTGGGTGATCCTCAACATAGTATGGGGCCTACCTTTAAAATGAACCAGGTGACGGCGACGATGAAGAAGAGAAGAAGGCAAAGACGAAACGTCTGGGAAAAGGGAAAGGACAAGAGAGAAAGCGAAAGGTTCAGAGAGAGCGAACCTTCAGGGTGAAATCGAAAGGGTCGGAGAGAAAGCGAAAGCAAAAGCGACAAGGTTGGAAGAGGGAAAATTGGGACGTTCAGTGAGAAAGCGGGAAATTTTGAGAGAGAAAGCGAAAGGTTGTGAGAGAAAGCGAAAGCGGAAAAGCATTCCAACGGGTAGGAGGCGACTTTTAAAGAAAAAATGGGAAGGCGCGTTTTGAGTTGTTTTAAGTTCGGGAGGGTAAAATTGGTATTTCACGTGTCCAAACGGTCACTTATGATAAAGTTTTCGGGAGTGGGTCATCTATAGATAAGTTTTTAGTTTTTGGGTCATTTCGTGCAATTTTCCCCATATCTCTCCTTCCCCTTCCAGCTTCTTCATTTTTTTCAATCTTTTTTTTTTTTTTTTTTTTATTTTCTCGATAAGATTCATTTTTTTCCAATCTGAGCTTCATCGCTTAGAAAATCGGCTCTTCATTCTGTACATCTATTTTCATCGGTATGTCTTTGTCTCTATCTCTCTATCCCTGATTGTTAACTGCTGGTTGTTTCTTTCTCTCAATTCAAATGGAATCTCATGGTGGAGGCTGTTGAAATGGGTAGTATCAGTGGAAAATAGAGGGATATGTTCACATGAATTTGTTGTTGTTATGCCACCATAATTTCTATTCTAGTTTGGGATTCCCTCTAATTGACTAATAGGTTATTGTTATTATGTCACTCCCGTTGGTTACTGTTCGTGCTTGCTTAATGGGTAATTTTGCTTTTGACTTGTGGAAAGTTTGTAGGTTTGTAATGGGATTTGTTCTCTGTTTTTTGAATTTGTGATTGTTAGGCTGGATTTTGAATATTTAATGATTTATTCATGGTTGTTTCGGCTGTAACTGTAAATTTTGTTACTAAATTACTTGAGCAAAACAGTGGTCATCCCCATTCAACCCAATTCTATGGGGATGGGATCGGTTTGCTAATTTGGTGTTAATTAGTGCTGTTAACTCTTGATTTATGTTGCTCTATTCTGTTTTACTGTGCTTTTCAATTTTCTTTTTTTCCTCCTTTCTTTGATGGACATGTATGCACTGTAAAGCTGCCTATATATTGCAGCCTCCTAGTCTGTTTTGGAATATATCAGAAAATACTCATTCGGCTTCTGCAGTCTTCTTCTTCTATCTGAATATTAGAATCCATGAAGTCTAGACGAGCATTCAGTCCAAAAAATAAAAATTGGGGTATGATCCAAGAATGGTGAACTCAGACACCATCTTGAAAGGCATGTTAGGGATCCCACATACCTCACAGTTTTTATAAGATAGAATGGCTACTCCTCTCTTTGTTATTAGTTTTGAGGTAGAACTCCGTATTATTTGATAATTGGAAAATTGATTACTTGCGGGCATTTTGGGTCTTGAATTGGCTTCAAATTGATTCTTCCCAAACCTATCCTTCATCCATCCTACATGCAAAATGAATCGTTCTTTTGGGTATATATTTCTAAGATTTTGGACACACTGATATGCCCATACACGAGACACACAAACACGTCAAAATTGTGCCCGCATTTTGGGCCTCACGGCCTAAATCTGAATCCTTTGTAAAAGCGGAAAGAAAAAACCTCAAATCGTAGACTATGTTACTGTTATCAATGTTGGAACTTGACTGAGAGATTTTTAATTCGTTTGGAACTTGTTTATGGTTTCTTAAATGGTTCAATTGATTTGGGAACATACTACATACTAGTCTATTGCAGTTAGAAGATGGCAGCAAAATACATAGTAGGTTCTTTGTTTGGAGCAGTTGCAGTTGCGTATATTTCTGACCACCTTGTTGCTGACAAGAAAATATTTGGAGGTAATTAGCAGTCATCATTTGCTTTCGTAGTTTCTTTGATGTGCTAGCTAGTTGCTACCCTTACTTTGCTTTGCTGTTTCTTTGATGTGCTACCATTGTCAGTTTCTTTTTAATGGATTTTGTTTCAGGAACAACCCCAAGTACTGTTTCAAACAGCGAGTGGTGGGAAGAAACTGACAAGAAATTCCAAGCATGGCCTCGTACTGCCGGTCCACCAGTGGTCATGAACCCCATCAGTCGCCAGAATTTCATAGTCAAAACCCTCTCTGAAGCTTAAATATTACTTTGGTTGTCAATTTTTACACTTACTGATTCAATCGTTCTGCTTTTGGAAGTACATCCTAGTCTAGCAGTTCTAATCTGCCTCAGATTTTGAGTGGTGAACTTGAAGGATTTCTTGTTTGTTGTTCTGATGCCCATTCTTATTTCCTGTTTAAGCATCATTGGCTTGGCTTGTTATGTTGATGGTGTCAGGATGTTGATTCTAAATAAAGCAGTGAAAAAAGAAACTTCCCTTCATGTCTCTTTCAGACAATGTAGAATGATCATTGTTCTTATTTGCTTTGATTTATAAGATCACCAATCTCTCCATACTTGTCTCATCTGCCTGTTTGTACAAACGACAATAACTTCTGGAAATTGTTTCCTTAGAATTGCTGCTTAAGTTGGTCTCTTTGTGAGCTCAAAATACAATTTGTTTGGAAACTCTAACATGGGGATCGACTTTCTACCACTGATGGTACGTTTATTCTTAGCAGAAATTAAAGAGTTGTCTCATTTGCATGAGTTTTTTAAAAATGAGTATTTTTTTTTTTTTTTTTTTATTAATTCCTAGACTTTCAATTGTTCTTTTTAATCCAATTTTTAATAATTCTTTGAACTCTTAGATTTGGACAGAAAACAATATAACCCATGTTTTCTCTTTTAATGTTTTTAAATTTTTAGTGCAGGTTTGAGAGTGATTTTGAGATTGTTAAACACATTTTTGTTCTTTGAAACATACTTTTAATCACTCAAAATTAATTAAAAGTTTACTTAAAAAAAAGAAAAAAAATTATTTTTATGTAAAGTTTCTATTATTGATTTATCAAAACAACAACAACAATGAAGAGAGTTGACTGATTTTTTAGATAACTTTAAAATCAAAATAGTATTAAAAAATTTAAAGCTTAGATTACTAAAAGTAATTTATGTTTAGAAGGAATGGGAAGGAGTCTTGTGATGTTTGGTCACTGAGATTTAATGTTTCTTGTTGGACATTGGTGACAAATTTTTTCATATTTATTCTTGATCGTAGTTTCTTTCTTTAGAGCTCGTCTTTTTTATATGTTCATTGTATTTTTTTTTCTTTTTCCCATGTTTTTAACTCAAAGAAAGTTAGGCGTTAGAAAAAGAAAATTTGAAAGAATTATATGTTCTACATTCCTTTTCAACTTTACTTCAATGCACAAGTAAGTCTCTCAATCTCATTAGAGCAACTCACAACTATCTGTATTCAACTCAAAGAAGGGATTACACATCAACCATTATGTATAATGTACTTTCTTTTGTCACAAATCTGGTTGGTTGATGATCAGAAAACAACAACCAGACTATACAATTATGCATGGACATTCATTCCCACCTTTCCTAAAACAATTGCTTTAGTGAAGTAGTCAAATTCAATCTCCATATTCCTCATCGTTTACCGCATCTAGCATGGCATGCCTCGAAAAAATTCACAACATCGAAAATTCGGGGAAGTCGGGAGCACATCAATTTTGCTTGATCTCCAGAAGCATTTCCACCACCTTCTTCATTTTAGGCCTTTTGGCTGGTATGCTGTCAGTGCAGAGCAATGCAATCTTGAGAGCTGCAAGCATCTCCTTCCTCCAGCCAAATGACACCGTGCTCAGCCGGGAATCGAGTATCTGTTCAGGTGTTTCACCCCTCGAAGGAGCACTATGCACCCATTTCACCAAGTCTACTCCTTCACCAAACTCCTCATCAACTGGCAATCTGGTAGTGAGGATCTCAAGCAAGATGACACCGTAGCTATAAACATTTCCCGGGGCCGTAACTTGCATTGTATATGCATATTCTGAGCCGAAAGTAAACAAATAGTTAGAACTCAGAATCATAAAAAGGATAAAAAAAAAAAAAAAAAAAAAAAAAAAAAACAATAAACTCAGCAGAGAAGCTATGGAGATTCAAGCAAGTACCTGGTGGAATGTAGCCAAATGAACCTGCCACTGCACTAATACTTGCAGTTCCTCTTGATGGATCTAAAAGTTTTGAGATCTCAACTTCTCCAACCAAAGGTTTGAAGTTAGCATCTAAAAGAACATTAGATGATGAGATATCAAGATGGATTATGGCCACATGATGAAGGAAAGCAAGCCCTTCTGCTGCTCCAATGGCAATAGAAAATCTTGTGGGCCAATCAGGTTCATATTCAGGTTTCTTTGTGGATTCATGAAGAAGCTGAGCCAATGTTCCATTGGGTAAGTACTTGTGAAGCAACAGAGCCACATCTTCATATATTACATATCCAATGAGTTGCAAAAGATTAGCATGACTCAGTTTGCCAAGCCTTTCAAGCTCTCTAATCATCTTGCTTTGATGATGAATGATAGTCTTATCCATGGATTTTAGTCTCTTAACTGATACGATCATACCCGAAGGCATAACTGCCTTATAAACACTACTAAAAGTGCCAAAGATGAGCTTGTTTGAGTCCTTCAAAGTTGCTTTCACGACTGTATCAAGATCTATTTCCTGTCGGAGATTGTCATCGAAGACATTTCCTGCTATTATTGGTGGTTGATCGTTGATAGTTTCATCATCTGTGGTCCCTGAAGATTTTGCTGCTTTCTCCTGCTTTTCTTTCATCACAAAAAGTAAAACAACTATAGTAACCGATACAAAAACTGCTAGCCCGGAACCGATGACAGCCAGGATGATCTTGTATGAGACCTTGTGATGGTAATCTTGATTGTCTGAACCAATCGAATTCTTACACGAAATGCTTAGTGGCACCCCGCAAAGGCCTTCGTTCCCCAGAAAGCTGGAGTTTGCACTTTTCTGGAATGGAACAAAAAATGGAATTGAACCAGTAAGCAGATTATTTGAAAAATTCACCTCTATCAAGCTTAACATGCCCTTGAGCTCAGAAGGGATATCGCCCGAGAGATGATTGTTCGATAAATCTAAAGAAACCAGTTTATCAAGTTTCCCCAACTCAGGAGGCACAGGTCCATTTAGATGGTTGAAGCTCAAGTTCAAAGCTATCTGTAAGTTCTTAATACGACCGATCTCAGAAGGGATGCTTCCAGTTAGATAGTTACTACCGAGCCGCAGGTCAAGAAGCTTTGTACATTTTCCAATCTCATTGGGTATCTCTCCTTTTATTGAATTCTGTTCCAAAAGCAAGTACTGCAATCTTGATATATTGCAGATATCTGAAGGAATAGTTCCATTAAATCTATTGCTGCTTAAATCAAGCTTGTTGAGATTTTTGCATCCAAGCATCGATCTAGGAATGTCACCATACAGGCTATTGCCAGAAAGAATAAGCTCCTGAAGATTCATCAGCTCTCCAAGTTCAGGAGGAATCACACCAGTGAACCCATTCGAGGCTAGATTAAGCAGAGTAAGATTAGAGCACTGCGAAAACTGAGACGGTATATTGCCTGAAAGGTGATTGCTATCCACTTCAAAGTAAGCAAGGCTACTAACATGTCCAATGGCTGGAGGAATCGCACCAACAAGATTATTGTTCCCGATTCGAACGCTAGTAAGCCTTTTGCAGTTCCCAATCTCTTCAGGAATATTGCCAGCCAATCTGTTTTGTGTAAGAACCAAAATCTCAAGCTTTCCCGAAGTGAAAATGCTTCGGGGAATCATGCCTTCAAGCCTGTTGGTATGCAGATTCAACACTTGGAGCACAGAAACTGAACCAAGATTATCAGGAATTACACCGCCAAAGTCATTCTCATAGGCTGTAAAAACACGTAGATGACTCAAATTTCCAACCCAGCTTGGAATTAAACCACTCAACCTGTTGCTGGAAATTTGAAAATCCTGCAACTTCCCTAAGCCTTGAAGCTCATCTGGAATTTCTCCCACCAAAAGATTATTGGAGAGGTTCAATGATTTGAGGTTCTTGAGACCACCAAACTCGGGCGGGATCGAACCATCAAACTTGTTCAAAGACAAATCAAGGAATTCCAGCTCCAGTAAGTTCGAAAAACTCGATGGAATCTCGCCGTGGAAGTCATTGTAGGATAGGTCAAGCCATTTCAGAGCTTTGAGCTCAGAAATCAGAGTTAGGTTACCTCTAAGAGAATGACCAGAAAGATCAAGAGTTTCAACCATGGAGTGATTCAAACCACAATGAACACCTTTCCAAGAGCAGTACTCAGAGATATTGGAGCTCCACCCAGGCACTTGAAGCTCCTCTCTAATGTTGGACATAGTGATTTGATCATCAAGCTCAGCTCTCAAAAACTGGGAATTTGAAAGAAGCCCAACAACAAGAAAAATGGAGAAATGACAACACAAAAAAGCCATAAAGATTGAAATGTTTCACAAAAAAAAAAAAACCCTTTTGATGTTGAAGCTGCCAGACCAGATCTTCCTCTTTCTTTTTCCTCTCTTCTATGAGAAACACATTTCAGGGCAAAACCCCATTATAGAACAAAAAAGAAACCAAAGCAAAAATCAACTTGCAACCAACAAAACCTCCCACTTTCCCACCACATTAACTAACCACTTCAATGAAAAGAGAATTTCTAACAAAACCCATCAAAGGGAAGCCTCATTTCAATCCCACAGGGGGGGAAAAAAGTTAACCCCAACAAACCAATCTATGAAACAGAGTAGTCCCAAGAACATTCCAGACAAGAAAACATGAAAACCCCTAAAATGTCAGAAGAGGCAAAAAAAAAGAAAAGAGTTAAAAACCCCCCCAAAAACCAGAGACCGAAGAGAAAAAGAAAAAAAACTCAAAGAAATGAAGGAAGAAGGACTAAAACCCAAAAAGGCAAACAAACAAACAAGAAGAAAGAAGGGGTAAAGAAGAAGAGTGATAGAGCATTACAAGAAAACCTGGAGGATACATTGATTCCCAAATGAAATTGATGAGAGGAAGAAGAAAAGGAAGAAAGAAAGGGAAAGAGGGTGGGTTTTGTTGTGAAGGGTTTTTTTTTTTTTTTTTTTTTTTTTTGGTGGGAAAACAGATTTGTGGGTCTGAAAGAGAAAGAGAAAGAGAGAGTCACGAGAAATGGAGAGGGAGAGTGAATGAAAGGTGATTTGGTTTGGTTATTTGCATAAAAGAAAAGGGAAAAAGGGAAAAGGAAAAACCACTATCACTAGTGAGTAAGTGATGCAGAGTAGCATCAGAGTGGTGGTGTTATGTATGTATCATCATGGGACAAGATGCTTTATTAGTATATTATTTCACTATCCAGCTTCTGTCTTTTGGATTTTCTCAACTAAATTTCCCCCTTTTTTTTCTTTTTTATATATACATTTTGGGAATGAATCACTAATCTAACTTATTTTATATTTTTATATATAAAATAATTCTAACAACATATATGGCTGTTTGGGTTCTCCCTTCATTATTATTGTAACTAACTTTAATAAAGAAGTAAAAGATGATAATCATGCAATAGTAAATATTTTAACAAAAAAAGATTTGAAATATTAATATTATACTTCATTGTAGGTTATAATAGTGAAAAATATCAATTATTATAATTGGACTCATTTGAAGTTGTCCCATAGGGTGCAGGCTAAAATTAGTTTATTTCAACCGTAATTGACATCTACATATATATTTTGATCAAAGATATATGTCTTAATCAGTTCTCTACTTTCTTCAGGATGATGTAAGTTGTGTGATTTGCAAAATCTTAGCCTCCGTTTGGCAACTATACATTTGGTTTTTAGTTTTTGAAAATTAAGCCTATAAACATTAATTCTATCTCTACAACTCTTATTTTATTATCTACTTCCCATCATTGTTTTCAAAAAACTAAGCCAAGTTTTGAAGACTAAAAAAAGTAAGACCCTTTTTGGTAACCATTTCATTTTTTATTTTTGCTTTTTTAAAATTAAGCTTATTTTCTCCACATTTCTGACATTTATTTACATTTTTCTTGAGTACAATATACAATGGTTGAATTTTTAACTAAATTCCAAAAACAAAAACAAGTTTTTTAAAGCTACTTTTTTAGTTTTCAAATTTTGGCTTGGTTTTAAACCATTGGTAAAAGCTAGATAACACATGAAGAAATTTGGAAGTGGAATTAGTGTCTATAGAATTAATTATTTTTAAAATAAAAAACCAAAAACCAAATGGTTACCAAACGAGACCTAGGTTTTTTAAAATTTGTTTTCGTTTTTTAAATTTGGCTTAGAATCCAACTCTTTTATCTAAGATAAAAAAAATTATGATAAGAAATTAATAGACCATAGACTTAATTTTCAAAAATAAATAACCAGCAATTATCCAAATCCCTTAAATAATACATTTTAAATTTGAAACATAGCACATTGCAGTATCTATTGTTCGTTAAAATTTCTATATTCAATTTAATTTGAGTTTCATAGCTTATTGCACAAAAAATAGATATTATACTTTAAGCACAAGGATGCGTCGAGAATTACTCAAGTATGATCATGATTAAGCAAGTTTTCCTATAAAAAAAAACCCAAGTATAAGCTCTTATAGGTTTCCTGGTAAGTCCAGGGTTGAACGCAGGGATTTGTAATAACTAGGCGTTGAGAATAGATGCATGACTATGCGGTGAACTGTACATGTAATATGTGCATGTGTTGGTTGTATGTGTCTAAAACTATACATAAAGAATAAATAAAATTGCCTACAACTAACAATGAGGTGGACACGGCGATGGTTAGTCAAATGTCATTTAGTGTCAGATAGCATGCGTTGAGAATGAATGGAACCATGCGATAAAAGTAGAATTAACACAGGAGCTAGTTGATTAATTAAGCATATCCAAGTATAATCACATACCTACAAACTTAGTTTGTGAATCCATCTCTCGATGTTTCGACGCCACATTAATCTTATTTCTAAGACGCATGGTAAGTTTGCGTTGGCAAAAGATGAACTACATCTCTGCACCTCATCTAGTCTCGATAAATGCTAAAGATTAACCATCCACTCTCTAAAGCTAGACAGTCGTGCTTACTACTTTTGTTTGTCAGACAAAGTTATGCAAGCTAATGATGTGCATTAATCAAGGTGTAACATACTTAATATTGCTTAAGAGAAAAACTAACTCTAACATCTAACTCATTTAGCATTCAAACAACATGGTGTAAGGTGTTTAATATGGAAATAGATGGAAGATAATCGTCAATCAAACTTATATTAAAGAAATAAACCATTCTCTCGAATGTCATTAACAAAACATAAGTAAGAAGGAGAGAAATGGAGATAAAACAAAAATGGAAGACGTCAGGCCGCTACTGGCAACGTCTTGCTGATAAAACAAAAATGGAAGACGTCAGGCCGCCACTGGCAACGTCTTGCTTCATGGAGGCTTGAGATGGTTGCTATCTGATACATAAATTTCATAGGATGAAGATTCTCACTCACTGGGAGACGACTCTGAAAGTTCTCAGAATCCTTCTCTCAGAAGAGCTCGAAATGGAGGCTGGTTATGGTGAGGAATAAATTGTGCAGAGCTTTCACCTCTTAAACTCGTTTCTCTTCTTTTTTGAATGGAGAAACTTTGGGCTATTTATAGGCATCGAAAAGTTGAAACTCATGATGACCTGACACCTTTACATTAAATTTCATGCCCTGCTGCGTAGACTTTTCACATCGTCGGCCCATTTGTTCTGCCATATTCTGATAGCGTGTTATACTTTTGCATATTGACATGACAGCTTTTGCCCAAGCGTCTGTATCTACTTTTCTCGACGCATGGTCTCGACGCATGGTCTCGACGCATAGTCTCGATGCATGGGTTTCCACTTGTTCTCGCAGTAGCTTCGTCTCTAGTACTTGAGTTATTTGTGCTTCTTTTCTTCTTAATCCTGCGTTAAGAACAGAAAATTCATAATTTTTCAGGAATTTTATTTTCTAAATAGTGCCAACGCATGGTAATACATTTTACATAATTCAATTACCAAAATCATGCATTTAACTCTAAAGTTACTCTAATTAATTCAAATAGTGACTATAATAACTTGTATTTCTACAAGTTATCATCTATCAATGTACTTTAAAAAGAAAAGAAATCAAAATAGTGCTTAATGGATATTTTTGTCAAGAGGATGTTTAGAAATCCATTTTATTTAGAAATATTATTTTAAATTACAAAATTGTTTGAAAATATTTACAAATAATAGGAAAATATCACAATCAATACGATAAACTAGTAATCTGTGTCTATCATAACACAAATAGACACAAATAATATTTGCTATATTTATAAATATTTTTATTCATTTTCTTATATTTGAAAACGACCTTTTTATTTATGAAAAAATGTTATGATGTTTTTCAAATTCGACTATAGATTAAAGTCAAAATATTTTCCATAACGTTTAAAATGGGGTAATCTTTTGAAACTCCTAAATTAAAGAGTCATTTTTCCAATGAAAATCACAATGTTTATATATCATTCATATCTTCTAGAAACTAATGTAAATGAAATTAGTAGAGATTTAGCAAAATTAGAAGTGTATACGGATTGGGTTGGGGGCATTTTTTAGACCAATCCGAATCGGGTTGACTACCTGAATAACCCAAATAGGGTACCTAACCCAACTCAACCCTTAAATTATTCGGGTTGGGTTGGGTTGGGTTGTAGGGTTGTGTGTATGTTTTTTTAAAAATTTTTCCCTATTATTTGGTAAAACACATTGGCATATTCATGAAACACTAATTGATATATCCATTGATCCAAGATAAAGTATAAAATACACTAATTCAAGATAAAAATATAAAATAGTTCTTAACCTTAACTTAAACTTATAATATGTATATATATATATATATATATATTTAATATTAAAATATTAGAAATTTGGGTTGGATTGGGTCAACTCGAATTTTTTAAAATTGCAACCCGAAATCCAACGCAACCTGAAAAATATAGAAAGAAATTAGCCCAACCCAACTGAAATTTTAAACTAAACCAGTCCGAGTTGTTAGAGTCATTTGAACATCCCTAAGCAAAATAATAGAAAAGTAACAAATCTCGGGTTAGAAAGGTTCATGGAGTGGTGGAGTACTCAATGCATTATTAGGTTAGGAAAATGTGTGAGTGGTATAAAAACTTTTAGAAAATTCTTGTAATTGAAAGAAGAAAATTCTCGGGAATTGTAATAAACTTTTGCTTAGTAAATTTCTTTTTATTGGGTCATGGTTTTTTTTTTCTTCATATGATTTTGGAGTTTTCTAAAATTCTTGTATTACTTATTTTTGTTGTTTTCTTGAAAATTTTAAATTATTTAATGTTTATTCGTATGGTAAGAGTGAGAAGTTTTTTTCAATAGAATTGATTTCATATAATGGGTTGGGTTGGTTGGGTTGCCACCATTGTGGGTGTGAATTGTTTTTAAAGTACTACTAAACTGAGTGAAAAAATTATTGATTATGGTTCTTTGTTAATTGGTTAAAATTAATTTTTGTTATTTTATCAGATTTCTTCACTATAATTTCAATTTTGGAATAATTTAATCTCTACATTCTCATATAAAAAAAAATTAGTTTATATAATGAAAATTATGATTGAAATTTAATGAAATTATTACATAAATCAATCATAGCTACATAGTCTTTAAATCTTTAAATAATAAAATTTGATATTTAATTTTTATAAATATTTTAACTGTATAGATTGAATTGTTCAAGTATGTAAATTTTAAATACTAAAATTCAATCACTAAATTCTTATAAATTTAAAAGTAAAAAAATTAGATTGTAACACTACAATTTATGGACCAAAACTATTCTTCAAAAATACTCTTACGGATATTATAGTCAATTTCATTGAAGTTATCTTTGACTGAAAAAAAAAAATCAATTTGAAAATAACTCATATTAGTATCCTCATTTTTTTCAATATATATAGACATTCTCATTTTTCTTCCCATTTGTCCAATCCTTAACTATAATAATTTTCCAAGAACCAAATAGAACCTTCAAGTTAGACATAAAATAATCCCGCAAAAATCTCGGTGTCAAAATCAAAATATTCTCTCAAAATTCAACAAAACGATGAATCACCAAATACAAAAAGAGGATGACAAAAGAATATCATCAAATGAGGAAACTTCTTAACTGATCATAAGAAAATAGACTAATTTAAATTACAAAAAAAAGATTCAACAAAGTTTTTTGCTACAAATTTAATAATGTAGATGTTTTCTTTCTTTTCTCTCCTACTAGTTGCCCTCAATGATTAAAATTCTTAACATGTCTCTTTTCTTGTGTATTAAACTCAAACGACGTATTAACACACACTCAACTTCTAACGTACAACTTTGCTAAAATATTTAAGTTCTAAGGTCATTAGTTCTTCAGTGATTTCATTATTTTCTTTTTTGTTGTTATATCTGTATACCTTAATTGTTGGGGGTAGTTTTAGAGACCGTAGGGTATTGAAAATAAAGAAAAAAAAAAAAAAGGAAAAATAGGAAAGTTTTAGACCATAAATTGAAATAAGATGAGAGAGGAAATGGAAGACAAAGTTGATATGGTGTAGATAAACAGTTTATGTCCATATATTGACGGTAATGACATTTTTTAAAACTTTTTTTTATAGGTTACGGGCCGTAATAATGTAAATTTTAAAAGTTCAAAGGTATTTTTTTAAACAAGGGCATACTAACAGTTTCTATCCATATACTAACTTTAAGGGTACTTTGAACTCTTCTTAATAGTTAGGTATTTCTTTGAAACAAAGTTCTAATGTTTTGATCCAAAACTAATGAGAAGGGTACTTTTTTTTGTTTTTTGTTTTGTTTCTTTTATACCTGAAAATTTAAGGATATTGTTGAAACTTTTGAAAGTTTGAATATATTTATAAACCAAAAGTACAAAGTTGTTGGGTATTTTCTACAATTTTAGCCTACCTTTAAAGTAAAATTCATCTACTTGGTTACCTTCTCTAATTAGTCTATTTCTTGATGTCACACATGTCAAATCATTATTCTAAGTATCTCAAATACGTGCGCACATAAATAGAGACACTCCAACAAGTCTAAGGATCAGAATCAAATAAGGTCTAATACAAAAGTATAATACACTTGAATCAAAATTTTCTTAAATGATCATACATGAACAATTATAATACGACAAAAGACTATATATATATTTCTAACTTTGACTATTTTCTGTTTTGTATTTGTTTTTCAAAATTACCTTATCAAAAAGGCTTTATTTATAATATTTTTTCCATATTAAAAAATGGAAACAATATGTTTAAACACAAAATTGATCTCTTTGATCAATGGAATGGCTTTTTTTTCTTTTCTTTTCTTTTCTTTTTAAGTACAATAAAGGAATGTTCTTAGTAATGACTTTAAATGCAACTCAAAATATAGGTGCTACCACATGATTCCATCATACATGCATGCAGCATGCACAACAATAGTGTACCTAGATGAATAAATTAATATAATATATTATTCTAAACAAGATTATTATGATATGATATGTAATTCAAAGTGGTCTAATTAGTTTAGCATTAATTAACATATACTCCCTTCTTTAAGTTAAAGGTTGAATCTCTATCTCCACAATTGTTGTAATCGAAATTGAACTATATAATTTGAAATATTCGAAGGTTTTGCATTTGAAAAGGTTTTTAAGAGTATTTAAGAGTGATCATGAAGAAATCTAATCATTTTTTATGCAAGGTATTTTTACCCATTGTGAATCAATCACATATTTAAGATAACCTTTTAATATACATTTATTATTTCAAATTCCTCGTTACAATATTTACTGTTTCCTACTGATCATCTTTTTTTTTTATTTTCTTTATTATTGTGTCTACTATTTTCTACTTAAACTAAAATAGTCTGCGCTCCAAACATATATTATTATAGCCTACTAACTATTATAACCATTGACTATAATAATCACTTAGGGGGCGTTTGGGGCGCTGAGTTGGTTATTATAGTATATTGACTATAATCGTTTGTGTTTGGAGTGCAAACTGTTTTAGTATGGATTATAATAGTTTTGTATTTGGGGTGCAAAATATTTTTGTTTGAGTAGTAAATAGATAATAAACAATAACGCCATAACAAAGAAGAAAAGAGAGAATGAATGAAAAATATGTAAATACTGTCGCAAAGAGAATTTTGAAATAGTATTTACTGTACTAAATTATAGGCTATAAATAGTTGTAAATACTATTATCATATTTGGTGCCCCAAACATAGAGTGGGCTATAATAATCCACTCTACCAACTTCAAGTTGGTGCCCCAAACACCCTCTTGTTATAATATCAACTTAGTATCACAAACACACCCTAAGTTGTAAATAGTTTTACAGTAACCAAATGGGGGTTAAAATAACCATTACTTCTCATTATTTTAACACACATCCCAAACGCTAAGTGGACTATCATAGCCCATTTAAGCCACTTCAAGTTGAGCCTCAAAGCACCCCTTAAGTTTTCTTCTTTGTGTGTGTGTATATATCGCATTGTAACAAAGAGATAGTAATATTGTAGTTAATCTCACTTGAAGTTGGGGTCAAACACTTTCAATGGGTAAAATAACCAACTCTCCCTCCCTCTAATGCTTCAAAAACCTAGGGACGAAAAATGTATTTTTTTCATTTCTTTTTCATACTAGCCATTTTTCTTTCTTTCTTTCTTTTTTTCAGTCTTAAAAAAACGAAATCAGTAAAATTAAATAAATCCTCAAACTTATATATTGTAATGGTTAAAATTGGGACTCAAATTTTGTGTGTGAACCATAGGAAATAACACATATAAAATGTAGAAAAATGATTATTTTTCAGAGTTTTATCTAGTTTTATGAAAGAAGAAAATAAATTATGATACCAAGCAAATATCTTCATAAAAAGAAAACAATTTGTTTTAACAATTATGTAACTAAATTAAAAATTTAAAGGCCAAACTTATATAAGTTTGCAAGTTTTGAGCTATTTTAATAATTCTATAAGTTTGTGTGTCGTATTATTTTTCATTTCCTAATTATAAATATATTCTTTAATCAGTTGAACTATGCACAAATTAGAAAAAATAAGTTCGGTCAATTTTATGTGGTTGATAAAATATGAGATTAAGGTTACCACTACTTGTATAATTAAAACAAATAGAAAAAAAAACTAAATCCGGACTAAAATAACTTGCACCCCAAACCCACACTATTATTATAACGTAGACTAAAATAGTTTGTATCCCAAAAACAGACTATTATAATTTAGACTATTTTAGTCATCTGGATTCCGAGTACGGATTATTATAACCTTTCAACTATAATAACTACAAACTATAATAACTAATTCAATACCCACAAACGGTATTAAATAATTGGACTTTAAAATAGTGTGATTATTTTCTTAGTGTTGTCCGATAACACACTTGTTCGAAAGTCCACAAGTATTGTTCTCGATCTCCCATAGTATTATAGCCTTTTTGGGTGTTTCTAATATTTCCTAATAACATTTTTATGTCACTCTCAAACATTAAAAAATAGGAATAAAAGTTCTTCTGGTCACCACAAAAATAGTTTCGATTATTTGATATTATTAGAGCTTAATATATGAGTTAGTGAAATGAGTGAGAGTTGAGTTTGTTATTAATTTGTTTACAAGTATTTGACATATAGTTGTAAATTTCTGGAAGGCTATATATATGTCTTGTTGTCAACTAAATAGAACAACCAAATTTATTTATTCTTAGACTCAACATCCATGCCCTATGCAAATCGCTAGCTGGTTTCATCAGATAACCATCAATAAAACTGAGTTTATTTTTGAGTTGGTTGCACAAATAGCAATCCAACCCTAATAAAAAACTATAGCACAAGGAAAAATATATTAGGGATATAATACAAAATTAGCGCCAGATATCAATGATAGTCATATTGATAAATGACTAAAAAACTCATGTTTAGCCTGCCATTTCTCGCTTCTTTCTTCCAATTTTCTCAAATTGAAAGCTATCACTAATAGCAACTATCAGTGATAGCTAGCCACTGATAGTTGTTGTCAATGATAGCTTTCAATTTGAGAAATATTAATACAACCTTGAAATAGTATTACTTGAAATTTTAGCTTTCGATTTGCTATCATTTATTAGTGGCTATTATTGATACACTTTCATCAATTGGAATCAAGCTTGAAATATTAACACTTAAGGCCATAAGTGGTTATCAATGGTAGACTTTTATAAGTAGTTATCAACTTTGTAAAGAAACTATCAACTTTCAAAGATTAACATTTAAAGATAAAAGTGATAAAAGTCTATTAATGAGAAGTTTATAAGTGACTATCACTAATATCTACCTAAGTCATATCATTGATAGCTCCTATTAATGGCTATCATAGATAGCTTTTAGCAGTGACTATCAATTATAGACTTTCATCAAATGGAATCGACTTTTATATCATTGATATCATCGATATATGGACATCACCTAAGTTCTATCATTGATATCACTTATATCAAGGTTATCGGTGATAACTTCTATCACTGATAACATGCTATTAGAGATAACTTTTGTCATTCATTTTTACCATCAAATAACATGCTATCATATCTAGCTTCTATCATTGATAACATGCTATAAGTGATAACTTCTAGGCATGTCAATTACACTTTAGTTCGAGATTTAACTTTATTAATTAATTCCACTAAGTTAGCTACCAATGATAGACTTCTATAGGCCATTAACTGTGGAAGAAAATCATCAAAGATTAAGCTATCAATGATAGAAAATATTTTTGGTTATTTCTGATAGACTCTTATTAGTACATATCAATTTTGAAATAGGGGTAGTTGCATAAATCACATTTACGCCCAAAATAATATAATTTGTAACACAAGGATAAAATTGCATAAATAGCACAAAAATTGGTAAAAGACTAAAAAGCACAAGCCCAACCACCATTTTGCACGTTTCTTCCCGATTTTCTCAAATTGAAAGCTATCATTGATAGCATCTATCAATGATAGCCACTGATAGCTGCTATTAGTGATAATTTTCAATTTGAGAAATGTGCTATCAGTTATAGCCTTCGATTTGAAAAATGTGCTATAATTTGTTATCAACAATAGCTACTATCAGTGATAGCTTTCAATTTGAGAAATATTAAGTTTGATGTCAATGATACATGAATATCAATGATATCGATATCTACCTAAGTTTTATCATCGATATCATTGATAATTAATATACTGATACACAATTATTACTGATATACGAATATCATTAATATCTACCTAAAGTATATCACTGTTATCATTGATCATTGATATTAGTATTACCAATACATGAATATCACTGATATCTACTTAAGTCATATCACTAATATCACTAATATCTACCTAAGTCATACCACTGATATCTACCTAAGATATATCACTTAAATCACTAATATTTTGACATTAAGGCTATCAATGATATCACGACTATTATTGATATAAGGTTATCACTAATATTTACCTAAGTTCTATCATTTGATACATGGATATCATTGATATATACCTAAGTTATATCACTAATATTATCGAGAATTGATATTACTGATACATAGATATCACTAAGTCAAATCACTAATATGAAGATATCACTAGTATCTACCTAAATTATATCACTAATATCATCAATTTTAAACACTAGAATTGCCAAATTTATATTTTTACATTCAAATAGGACTTTAGTATATCAATGGCTATCACTGATAGACTTCTATTATTATGTTATAATAATAGAAGTCTATCGCTGATAGCTACTAATAGATTTTATAAGTTTTAGACTTTTAGTTTGAACTTAATTATTTACTAATACATTATTATACAAAAGTTGATATAAGTTTATAAGGAATAGACTTTTACCACTAATTGAAGTAGTCTGTCAATGATAGAAGCATATCATTGATAGACTATGACTTAGTCTATTAATGATATCATAGGCTATCAATGATGATAGTTTATTACTAATAGACTTCATACTTTTAAGCTCCAAAAAAATAAAAAACAAAAATAAAAATACAGGCTCGTCTAATAATGTTCTGATTTCTCATTTTTTGAGAAACAAACTTTGTTTGATAAGTATTATTATGTTTCTTATTTCTAAATTTAAAAAGCAGTTCTAAAAAATGTGCAAATTCGATAATTTAAAAAAGTGGTTTCTTTCAAATCCGTTTTCATTTGGTATTTATATTTATCGTTTCGTGTTAAATATAAAATTTGACAACTGACTTGTTGGTATTAAGGCACTTATAAAAACGATGATGATGATTACAAATTCTCAAATCTTGGGTATGAGACTCCAACTCGTCTATTTTTTAAAAAAATAAAAATAATAATAATAACTTTTTAAGTAAAAAGATAGATACTTTCATGTGAGAGAGAGAGAGAGAGATAAAATTGTATTTTTTAAGTAAAAAGTTAGTACTTTGATGAAGTAAAGAGAGGAAGATAAAATTGTGAGTGGGAGGGAGAGAGAGAAGGGGATAACAATCGGGGGTGAGAGAGGGAGAAGCTGGGAGAGAGGAGTGAGAGGGGGAGAAAAAATTGGGGAGACGGGGAGAAATTGAGAGAGAAAATCGGGGAGAGAGGAAGAAGTTAGGAGAGAGGAGTGAAAGGGGGAGAGAAAATAGGAGTGAAGAGGAGAAAGAAGGCCAAATTTGGAATTTTTAAAAAATTTAAAAGTTGACCAGCAAACATTTACAATATTTACAAATATTTTAAAACTGTGCTATATTTTTAGATTATTTCTCTAATTGTGCTATATGCTATAATTTCTCTTTGAAATATTAACACTCAAAGGTATCAATGGCTATTATTAAGAAACTTTTATCATGATTATCAATAATAGACTTCTATCATTGATATCTACCTAAGTTCGATAGCACCGATATATAAATATGATTGATATCTATCTAAGTTCTATCACTAATATCACTAATAATTGATATTACTGATACACAAATATTTAGTGAATTCTTTTCTAACATTTAGAAACATGAGTGATAGCCAATGAATTCTTCAATCAATGAATTTTTTGAGTGACTAAGTTATAAGTATATTAGTAGTTATCACTGATAGATTTATATATTATGAGGAGACTGGGGAGATTATATCTATCTAAGTTCTAGCACTAATATCACTAATAATCAATTGCATGAAAATATGGCCAACATTTAGATGTCAGAAAGTGTTGAGCTTGAAAGAAGAAACTTGGATAAAATACTTCTTGTCACACACCCTCCTAGATTAACCTTTTTAACCCGAGAGGAGGCGCAAAGATAGCAAACATTGCCCTTTTGTGACGCTTATTGCCCGACTTCTAATACTCTCGATCACCAATACCATAGCTTAAGAAGCAAGCATGGAACAACCAACCATTCATTTAAACAATTATACAAATTCTTTAACAAGTTACAACATATTTTGTAGCACAAATCTATCTAGTAAAAGATCAACTATCCTGTGGTAGACCTCGATTTTATGTAGCAATGAGGACTCCTCTGCTACCTGAGAAAGAAAACATAAAAGGAAAGAGTGGGCTAGAAGCCTAATGAGTGGTGAACAACATATAAGCATAGGGTTCCTTTCGACCCTTGCAAATTATTAACACATCCTAATAAGGTTATCCACTCAAACCTCAACACCCTTTTTTATATCGCATCTACTTTACTGCTGGCTCTACCTTGCGTAGCAGACTGTCATTTCTTCTATGTGAACATACCTACCTCTTATGAGCTTAGAAACTAGACTCGGCGATCCTCTGACGATCCCACGTGAGGTTCTTCTCACAGGCTCAGGATTTATGTCCTTGTGACCCTATGACCATCCCGTGAGATTCTGCCACAGGCTCAAATTCTAGATCTTTAAATCCTCCGATCATCTCGTGCGTAGTTTTGTCACAGGCATAGAAACCAGATTCGAAGATCCTCTAACCATCCTGTGAGGCGTTCTATTTTCTTACCATACAAAAAACACTATTATGTAAGGAAACAACATTAACTCTAAAAAGAGAACCACTCACAGTAGAAAAGGATTTTGGCCTTCAAATCCTTTCAACCTCATTCCGAACTCTTTACCCTTCCAAAACTTAACTTGCTCTCCACTCTTGAGCACACAGTTAAGCTTTAAGTGCAAAAGAGACAGCAATAGGCCATTAAACAACAAGTTGGATGCTTGGAACCTCCCTTTGGATGCTTGAAATAGCTCTGTTGGATGCCCATAGCAGTGTTGGGTGTCGAGACTGCACACTTGGATGCCCATAAGCTTCCTTGGATGCCTGGTACAGGGTTGGACGTCTAGTTCACTTCTTTTGGACGCTCACTAGTCCTATACTACTTCCTCGAGCAAAATTCCTTCTTTCCTCTAAGCTCTCTAGATGAAACTTTGCTTAGAATGAATTGTGTGAACTTCCATGGCCTTAAGTCCTATTTATAGGCTTGACAACTTATCCTTGTCATCCAACTCTTCTCCTAAATTTAACACTTCAACTCTTAGGTGTCTTCACCATGCATGACCAACACATGCATGATGCCAACTCCTTCTTTAAATGTGTCTAGGTGTCTAACTATTGTGAAACTCACCTCAAAACACAACACCTCCTACTTTGACACTTAGTGTCACACCCCAACCCAGATTTACTCCATACCTAGGAAGGAGCATGATCCTATTCCCAACATAAAACTCTATAATATAAATACCATAAAAGAATAGCAAATCATATAACAATCTCATTATCACATCAGAAGAACGTGTAAATTTTAACTAACATGTCTGTATATACACATAATAAGTACAACACGTCCTCCTTTCACTACACTCTTATGAAAGATGTTTAACACATGACATATGAACAATCTAAATATTTACAACTATCCCAGAGGTTCGCTTCCAGATAGGCCCAGACGAGATTCTTCAGTAGGCTAGGCGTCCCGGACACGCTCGCTACCTGAAACAACAAACAACAACAAACTGGATGAGCAAAAGGCTCAGTGAGTGACTAAATCTACTAAAACTAATCATGACAACTTAAATCCAGTTTGTAAGACAATAACCAATGCATAACACATCCCAATGAACTAACAGGATTCACTTTTCACTATGCATGTATAACTATCAATTCTCATGTTTCACAGGTTTTCATCTATTTAGTGCTTTCACTTTCCGTCCCTCAGCACTTACTCATTTACAATTATAATACCATGTGCCTTTGCATGAAATCCCTCGGCACAGGTAACAAACTCTATCTATGCTTAAGTGCCTTCACACAGAATCCCTCGGCACGAGCTAGTTGTGATGGGTTACTACATGCCTTCACTTACAGTCCCTGAGCATTGTAGTCCATTCTCTACTGTTATTCAAGTGCCTTCTCAAATCCCTTGGCACTAAATTTCACGCTTACTCACATGTAGCTTTCACCATAAGGTCCCTCAGCCACTTATGTACTTAGACATTTGTAATAATATTCTCTTAAATCACTAACACATCACATACATAAGGCAAACTACCATGCATCACGTTTCCTCATCACTATGTGTACTAGGTTTAACACAAGATATAACAAACAGTCACTCACAATCGGTCCCGGCTCTAAGTGGGTTATAAGCCTCCCCGAGCTCTTCTTGGCCTGAAAATACACAATCCTCAAGTTTAGTTTCTATAATCTCCCTTTTCCTTTAACATACAGTAGCATCGTTACTCTATAGAAATTAGTAAGCTACCAGCGTTACTCAAAAAGATACTCAAACTGTACTAGCGACACTGTGTTGATTAGAACCAGCGAAACTACCTTGAGGAGCGATACCCAGCGATACTCTAGCGAGAATTGTGAGACGCAAGCCTATCTTTGCGTTGCAACGTTACTTTCTCTGCTGCTCAGTCTCTCGCTCACTCAGCGATACTTTCGCTGTGACAGAACCGTTTCCTTCTTCCTTTCTTCTTCCTTCTTCAACCTGCTAAACATTTCATTTCAATCAATTTCAATACTTTCTTCCTTCTACAAACTTGTTAGAATACAGGTCCTTCATCTTACCTCAAAATTTCATGAAGCACATCTTCCCTGTTTAGGACATATCCTCCAACAACTCCGAGTTACCTCTAATCATTCGACAGTTCAACTCCCGTCCCTTCTTCCTGAGTTTGACACACAATTAAACAAATTCAGCTCAAGCATCCTTCATGAAACCTGCTAGAAATCGAGTTAACTTACTAACCTCAAAGTTTCAGCCCTAACCTTCGCCTCTTCAATTTGTTCTTCTTCCAAAACCGAGCATCACTCTGGAAAGACCACAGCAGCCGAAACTTCTGTCAAACCCAAGTTTCTCCCACGAATTCAATGAGATTTCTGCTTCAGATCAGCATGAACATCTTCTTCTACCTCCCTTCGATGTTTCGCCTTAATATGGACCCAACTCGAGCTCTGAAATGCAAGCAGAACCATTGAATTCTCAGTCCACTTATATATATACCACCGACTTGTACTCCATTTCAATTCTACACTATAATCCGTTCGACGCATACCTCCTAGGTTCAGCTTCATCAACGCACACGGCCTCTGATGATATTTCATTTCAAACTCTCCCGCCAAATAGTTAACATACGCATTACCTTCTCTCAGCCAACACTCCTTGTCCAACGCATGCTCGCCTTCGACGCATGGTAGCGTTCACCGCATAACAGCCTAACCGCAGATCAGCTCCCAAACTCCCCGTGGCCTCTACTTCTAATCGGCACATTGCCTTCAATGCGTTTGACGCATAATGATCCTCGATACCAAGTGATCCTCCACGCCTTATGTCCTCAACGCGTTTCAACTTCAGCGCATGATCAGCTTCCCTCACCTTTGCGTTTACCCCAAAATTATTTCCTCCACCACAGGTTGCCATCAACGCATAGCTTACACTTAGCCATTTTCCCACTCCAAACGCAAGCCAGTCAACCACTTTTACACATTCACCCATCTCTCAGCCCCTTCTTACTTTGCGTTCTCATAAAAATAGATGCGGGGCTTACACTTAGTCCTTATGCTATGTTGACACTTTATCTCTTAAGGTGTTCACTTTGGAGTTAGCTACCTCCACCTTGTATTTCAACCTTCTGGACGCATACTTAAGCCTTTCCTAAGACCTTCCATGCGTCCATCTAGGCTCGGGTCCATCTAGGGTTAACCTGCATCCAACTTGACTTCAGAGGAGGTATGCTTCCAATGTCACCTTTTATCCCATATAAACTATCCAACACTTAACCAAATTGTGTCTTAGTTAGGGTATGCGTCCAACTCCTCTTGTACTTAGCCAAAATTTACCTTGAAAGCCAATACCATGCGTCCAACTCCTATGCTTGCATCTTAGCCTAAGTGTTTTATCTTGAACTAAGATAAGTTGTTGTCAACATTTAGCCAAAGACCTCACCTATACACAAGCTATGCGTCCAACTTCCACCTCTTGGCCTAAGTGTCACCTTTCAACTATCATGAGTTGTCTAACACTTAACTAAAAACTTTACCGAACACACTCTATGTGTCCAAAACTCCCTTTTCCATGCTTCCAAACCCTAATTTTTCTCCCGGGGCATGCATCCAACCACGGTTCTAAGGTTGATGAGTTGAATTTTTCATACTTTGTTTCATACTTCCAACTTCTCTTCCAACACTAAGTCAAATTTATCAATCCTTAAGCCTATGAGTTCAACTCCAAGTTCAACTCATAGTTTCCATTTTCAAATCATGGTTTACTTCCATTTTCAAAGCATAGTCCACCACTTTGAAAATCTCATAGCGCAGTTTTCTCACAATCACTTCTACGATCAATTCTCTCCTCATAACTCAAACTTGGACAAACACTTTTCTCCCCTTAATGTGCTCAACGCATGGTCCCCCTTAAATCCTAAAGAATTAAAAATTTTCTAACTCCATAAGCCTAAAAGTTCATCCTACTAACCCTTCTCAAATTTTTCTAACTCAACAAGCTTGTATCAATTTTTCACATAAAAATTTCTCTAAATTTTCTCCAACTCCACAAGACTCCTTTAACTTTGACAAGCAAGTTAGTTTAGGATTTTAGGTGTCACACTTCTATAGGGCTAAGTAAATGATTTGAATTGATTGAATGAAAACTCTTTGATTCCACAAAATTGTTGAATGAAATCAATACCCTACTACTTTTTTGCTAAGTGAATTTTTCTGTAAGTTGTTTACTGCTTTCTTAATTTATGCTTACAAAATCACTATCGCCTTTCGAATTCCTAAAGAAAATTGAGATAATTTTCAAATAACTAATAGAATTAAGTTGCTAATTTTCAGAGGACAATACTTGATCTCTCAACTGTTTTAACTATACCAAACTAGACACATACACTTAAGTGTGACAGCCTCAAAGTAAATAAACTTGCTTGAAAACAAGGCGCATATATATATAATAGCCTTGCAGAGATTTATCACTGTCAAATACTTAAACAAACTCAACTCACACTCATTTGACCAACTAATATAATACAAGTCATTAAACACTAATAGATATTTCTTATAAACACAGAAAAGTGTTTCTCCTCACAACTAAATTATAAAAAGTGATTCCAAACTAATTAACTAGAAGTTGGGTATATGGTCAATGCAACAAACATGTTGAGAGAGAGAGAAAAAAAAATATGTAAAAACAAACATCTTAAAGAGAGAGAGAGAGATGGAGAAAACCTAAGATTCTTTCCATGTGCAAGAGAGAAGGAAAATAATGTAAAATGAGGCAACCATGTGACAAGAAATTTGGTTGCTCATATTTGAGAATAGACATCTCTCTCTTTTTTTTTTCCTTTTTTTTCCTCTCTCTCTCTCTCTCTCTCTCAAATGACCAATGTTGCATTACCTAAACATGTAGCCAAACATCATTTCAGATGTGTATGTACAAAACAACTAGGCCCCATCACATATTAGCATGCTACCCCTAGTTTCAGTTTATGGGGTTACCCCTGTCTTTTATTTATTTTTTATTTATTTTTATTTCTTTATTAAGAGGTCTTCATTTCAAAAGTATATATGTAAGAGAAAAACCTGAATGCAGTCGGGCTGTACCTCTCTATTTTACTCACTTAAAAATTATCACATAGTAATTTTTTTTTCTAAAAATAATATTAAATAAATTTAGTGTAGCTTAGGCTACACCTAATTATTGCTTAACATAGGACCTTCAATTCTGCCTCTTCTTGCTCTAGAGTTTTTATTATTATTATTATTATCACTCCAACATTATTTTTATCATTCCATAAAACTCCAAATTTGCTTTTGCATCCATTTTCAAACAAATCTGCAAGAGGGGCCTTTTCTTTCTTTTAATCCCTTTTTCTTTTCCCCTTTTCTTCTTGTCCAAATGATGGGATGTGAATATTGAAATAATCTAAAATATCCCTTTATTACCAAAACAGTCACATAGCTTTCATTCCCTTCGAGTATAAAAAAATTAAACAAATGGATTAAATTACAAATTTGATTCTCATAGTTTGAAGGATGTTGGAATTTAGTCAATATGATTTTAAAAGTTATACTTTAATCCTCATAGTTTGATAAAACTTCATAAATAATCTATATAGTTTGATAAAATCCTCATAAATAATACCTACAATAGGAACGACTTAAGAAAGTTACTTTATCAAACTCAATTCTAATTATTAGTTATAGGCCTAAATTATAATTTTCTCCTTATTATAATAGAAAGTGTTTGAATTGTTTAACATTTTTTTTAAGACAAATGTCTGAGAAAATTGTAACCATTTTAAATGTTTGATAAAACATATTATTTTCTAATTTATTAAACCACTTTTCAATATCTTCTTATGTGCAAAATTACGTGTCTACTACTAGCTTTTAAAAATAACTTTAGTAAAAATCTGTCAAATTCTTTAACTAATTGTTTGAAATTACAATCCTATCCTTTTACATATATATATATATATATTTTTGCTTTTTTATCAATGCCATCCTATATCAATTTTGACTGATTCAATACTTTTACAGTAATGATTTTCCTAAACTTGTATTAAATAAAATAACATTAAATTTAAATCATGTAATTTTTTAAACAATTAACTTCTAATAAAATAGATGTTGAATGTTAATATAAAAACAATCAAAATAATGTCTAATTTTGTCCCAACAAACTTAGGCTATTACCTGCTTTTTTATATTTAAAATTAAAATTTACAAAATATTTTTCTATTTTATTTGACAACTAATTTTTTTAAAAGTAACGTTGTCAACAATTATTTTAAAAAGTACAACAGTTCCAAACGAAATATAGCTAATGATTTAGATGTTCTCGTGTGTATATATATATATATATATATATATATATATATATATATATATATATATAATTTCGGTTAGAAGTTTGAATCATTCCTCCCACATTTTTAACACTTTAAAGAAAAGCTTAGTTAGAAGACTAATATTTTATTTATTTATTTATTTAGGCTGAAGTCCTAAAGAAAATCTAATCCTTTAGTAGTTTATGAGGAAAATATGCACAGCACAGTTTATTATTAACAAATTGAAAACTTTTTAATATTATTCCAAAATCCCTTGAATTGCTCAAATACTATCCTCCCATCCATTGTCACACTTCTAAATATTATTAATAGAAAAAGAAAAGGACACTTTTTCATGTGCAACTTATTATTTATATTTCTTATGAAAATTAGAAATAATATAATGTCCCAAAAATTCATATATTAGGGAATATAGAATGACAGAGCTGTCATAAGAGAAAAGGGCACAGCCAGACGTCACTCAAAGGCAAGAACAAGAAGAGATTTGATTGGTTGGTCAAAGTCAGTCATATTAGAGTTGGGTTACTTTAGATTTGCTAAAGTTTCACTTTTGATTAGAAAGCAAAACTTTGTCATTTAATTGTACCTAATCATTCTGTCTACAAATTTTATGTTTTAAATATCTGTTTGAAAGTTTCATAGATGTTTTTTTTTTATCCCTCTTTACTTTCTTAAAGGCTAAATTTCAAAAAGTTATTCTTTTAATATATTCTGATCATTATATCAAAAGTTTTTAAAACTATTCTGGACTTATTTTATGTAAATATTTTAAATCTAATGTATCGAGTAGAAGCAAATAGAATATTCAATAGAAATTAGAGCTTGAAAAGATGTGGCAGTGACTCGAAGTACATACTAGGACATGAACTATCACACCCTCTCCCGAGTTACCCTCCTAACCTAAAAAGAAGTGTGAAGACAACAGACATCGACTCCTTACGACATCTACCGTCACTTAACTTCCCAAGCACAACTCAACCAAGCATAAAATTATAACTACATCCAGGCCACAAATGATATTTTCAAAACAAACCTTTATAAAATTAACAATAGAGTTTTATACACAACATCGCTTTCTTAGATCCCAATATGTACAATGCTAGGTCTAAGTATTAAATATTTACACTGCTCAAACTAAACAACAGATCCAGACAAGTTCGACAAGTAGGCTAAGCACTCCGGTTCTGCTCGCTACCTGAAAAGTAGAAAACATTTGAAAGCATGAGCTAAATAACCCAGTGAGTAACAAGTTTTGAAAACTATTTTTGGCTTAAAAGCTCAATAAAATCATGCTTGTCATTCAAATATTAAAGCATTGGAAGCTTAAACATTTGTATATGCTTAAAAGATTTTCCTTAGTTGAGGCGGAGTCATCTCTACGCTGCTCAATGTCGAAAACAATCTCATCATATCCAATGTCGAATAATCTTAATACCATAGCGTCAAATCTCCTTCTAAATGCACATAGGAATTATAATTTAGGTTGCCCACATGCCTTCACCAAGTCCATCGGCATTGGGAACCAATTCAGATTGTCCAGATGCCTTCTCCCAATTCTTCAGCATTGGGGACCATATTCAGGCTGTCCATATACCTCCACCAAGTCCATCGGCACTGGGGACCAATTCAGGCTGCCCAGATGCCTTCTCCCAGTACTTCGGCATTGGGGACCATTTTTAACTAAAAGCATGCTAAATCATTTACAACATGAGTTTAAAAAATTTCTCAAATTTCCAAAATATTTTCAAACAGCATGCTTTTTCACAAATTTCGGCATTCCAGAGCATCAAGCTCAAAACTATGTAAAAGCATATTCAAAATCGTATTGAAGAAATACATGCTTATCAAATTTAATTCATGCCAAAAATCTCATAATTTCAAGATAAACCAAACATTTATAAATACTGTGACTACAAATCATTTAAAACGAATTTATGTCACTCACAACTTGTCCTGAGCTCTTAATGGGTTATACGCTTCCCCGAGCTCTTCTCGGCCTGGAATAAATAATTCCTTTGTCAACATTCCTCAAAATTTCCTTCATAGTATAGCTCAAGTCATTTTTGCTAAAAAAGTCTTACCGATAAGCAAAAATTAGCCAAATAACTAAAAATGGCAATCTGCCCTTATGCGTATCCAACAGCCTTGCAGCACACTCACCCAGTCGAAAATAACCTCAAATGTGCAGCAAACCTCGCACAACACGTTGCCCACACACCCAGCTGCTGCTTCGCACACACAGCCCCTCATGGGCGGCAATCCTAGCTCACCAACAACCAAAATAACCTCAAAAGAGGTAGGGCGTGCGCGCATCTGCGTTGCCCGTGTCGTCAGCCTACGTCGCGCGTCCTTGTGAGGTTATCGAGATGCATCTCGCTCAACACCTGCGCACACGCACCGTCATCCTCCACACACCAGCGACACCTACCACACCCCTACAGCCTGCAGGCAACACCAATGCATCCTGCCTGTCAGCATGCACACCCGCATGGCTTGTGGCATGCCAGTCCGCTTCCTAGGTGTCCAAAGCTTGTCAAAATAACCTAAAAAGAATTGTCTCCTTCGGCCATAGCCCACGCCTTACTGCACGCATAGCCACTCCAAAACTCACTCAACAGCCTCAAACCCACTGCCTTCACTTCTAGCTGTTACAAGTAATATTTTTAGCAAGAATTAGAGTTTTCTTCCTCTTACAAACTTGTAGATAAATGTTGTAACTAGCTTACCTCAAAATTTTAGCTTTTAATTCTTTCTTTATCGTCAGATATCTTCAAAACTTCGCGGTTTGCTCCAGTTTACCGGAGAGCCAGAGCAAGCACAATCTTTTGAGGAAATCCGAGTCTTTCCTCACGGAATTTCTTTCTGGCAGCCCCCCCAGTAAAACTAGACTCAAATTGAGAAAATTTGGTCGAAGAAAATCATAAATAGCACGAGCAAATTGCACAACCAACCTCTTCTACCAACCATTCTATTTATAGACTTTCCAGAATTCTGCATGCAAATTCCCAGCTCGCCACCTCATGCTTGCATGCATGCTCATGCCACACTTAAACTCAAATTGACACATAATCCGGCTTGCTTAACACTTAAATCTAGGCTTTGCTTAATCAAGAAGGAATGGTGGATGCATCAAGACCTCCTCCATGCATCCTTTTGAGGTTAGTTGGCTTCCTTTCTCGGCTACCACTGCACATAGCCCCCTTGGCCGACTTGCTTGGACGCATAGCACCATGCGTCAGCCCCGTAGGTCTTCTTGAACGCATAACTTCCCAGCGCAACCCCCTTACTAACCTCAACCAACACATAGCCAAGCTTGCCCAACGCACCAACCATCACCCATGGGCGCATGCCTCTTCAAGCCAACGCATCACACACTTGCCCAATACATCAACCCTCATGCTTGGGCTTGACTACCTCCTAGCCAACCCTTCTTGTCGGCCACACACACACTCAAGCCAAAGCCCTCAGCCACCTCTCTCAACCACACTTTTTTTAAGTCTCATTTTTCATTTAAAATTTTGCGAGATTTATAATTTAATAGCCATTTGGATCAAAGATATTGTTTCATAGGTACAGATATTAAATATATGAAATTTAAATGGATACATTTTAAATGTTTGAGATAATTAATGTCCGTGTTTGGATATGCAAGATAATTAATATAAAAAGAATTAAATATATGGGTTTGTTTTATAAAGTAAAATTAAATGACTACTTACTTAAATGTAAGAGAATAAATAATGTAGTCACAAATTAATTTTAGAATTATTTAATATATTGCTTTATTTATTAATTATTTAATGACTTACAATAAATAAAAATGAATATTTTTACATTAAACACTAATTAAAATTATTTAATTTAATTACTATAAATAATTAAATAAAAATAAATTAATTAGAATATTATTATTTGTATATTACTTTTCTATCAAATAGTTAAAAGCTAACATAAAATATTAATAAAACTTGAATTTTCAACCATGTATCTATTTGTATCAATTTAGTGTTTGATCCTCAAAATGTGTATGTTATATCTATCTAGTCTATAAGATCAAGGCTCTTCTAGATAATTATTTGGTTTTCATTGTAAGTTATTAAAAATTAAGCCTATTGAGTATCAACGCCTTTTCCACTTCTAAAGTTTTTACTTTGTTATCTACTTTATACCAATGCTTTAAAAAAGAATTCAACTTGTTTACTTAACAAAGATGAAAATCATTATAATAAGAGGAAATAAATTTAATTTTAAAAAAATCAAAAACCAAAAAAGAAAGGAATGGAATGAGGCCTAAATTAGATTATATCATATTTTTAGCCTCCATCATTACTACTATTATCAAAATGTTTATGCGGTAAAAATGTCTATTAAATGAATAGACATTTTGATTGAGTTAATCAATGATTAGATTAACTGTCAAAATTTAGTGATAACCGACATGTATATTACCGACACGTACAGCTTTTTTAAGATTAGATATTTTAATTTTCCAACTCAATTTATTGGACTGAAAAATTTTAGGAATGAATCAAGGCAGAATTTAGTGTTTAAAAATGTAGCGTTTTAAATTTTAGAATTCGAAGGCTAAAAAACTTAATACTCGAAGGTCATAAGATCATAAATTTAGGATTATGTTATTTTCAATATATGTCTCACGACCTTAATTAGGGGCTCCATTTGGTAAATTTTAAAAACAAAGAATTCAATACAATATATTAATTTTATTATATCTGAAAACATGTTTGATTCAAAATTTAAAATATTAAATTTTAATGTTTCATAGTAAATTTGAAAATGCAAAAAAAAAAAAAAAAAAAAAAACTAATATATAGTTTGGTAAAATTCATCTTTACGGAAAAAAAACAATTTAATTGATTATTGTTGTAAAATTGAGGAGCAAAATGACGAAAAAACAGGAGCATGAAAATCGAAAAATTATAATATTAAAATAATAAATAATAAAATAATATTAAAGTAATTAAAATAACTAAATTAAATAAAGTAAACTTAAAATAAACTAAAAGAAAGAAAGTGGGATTTTATGGACAATGAAATTTCACTAATCTTTTTTCTTCTTTTCTTTCCAATGTGTGTGTTACAATATCTACAAAAAGCCTCTATTTATAGGCAATTTGGTAAGTAGGTAGTGACTATTTCATGGCCAATAAGGATGTGTTTAGTAGACACATGACCTTTAGCTACTAAACACATTTATATAATTTACATCTAATTTGTTCTAATATTTATAATAATTATTTCTTATTAACCATCATAATGATAATAATTTATAGATACATACATATGTACAAAAACAAAATATATATTTTAGAATCCTTTCGGACAAAATCTTTGAGAAAGAAAGAATAAATCCTTTCTAACTAGAAAAGGGAAAATAAATCATTGAAAAGCAAAATATTACAAATTCTTAGGATTAGTGTTGATGATAGATGATAAATGATAATTATTTGATGGGACGTGCATATATATATTTTCTTTTAAGTCTATGTACTACTTTCAATAAATTAAATTAATTCTCTTAAAGTTATTTTGTTTTTATTGAAATTGGGTATATAATAATAATTTTCATACAAAGAAATATATATTTTATGGGTATATTTTCAAAATGTATAGTAAAATATTAATAGATAATAAAAAGTTTTTGAAAAATCCAGCAATAAACTAAGAGTAAAAACTGAAATTTAAGATTTATTGAAAGTATGTGAACACTCAAATTGGACATTTAAAAATAAAACCACTAAATTGAACAAATTCCAAAATACATAGACCAAAATAATATTTTAACTAAATGAAAACTCGCGCTCTTGCACCCAACGGAGCCTTAGTTTGTTGAAGATTATGTTGAGAGAATATTGACTATTTACTAAAATGGGTTTTTAGGTTTTTTTTCCTCTATTTTCTCTATTTTTGGCAATTTCACTAAATTTCAAAAGTAAAATTTTTAAGTCACATCCAACCAAAGTTGAGAATGTTGATGTCAATAAAAATATTTATAAAAATATTTATAAAATTTCGATATCAATGATTATTTCTAAAAAAAAAGATAAAAATATATATTTAAATTAATAAATAAATATGTTGTACATTTTTTTCCAAAAACAAAATATGTTACACTTTTTAAAATAAGTTAGAATGTTAATTATTTATACTATATTGACATCGGTGATATTTTGTTGCTTTTATATATTTCATCAATTGTTTTGCATGTAAATAAAAATATCGATTAATCTTTTATGTCGATATCAAGTTCATATAGATGCGTAGAGATGTGAGTGTAAACAAAAATTTATACCTTGCATTAATATAGTTATTTCTTTTTCAAAATTAAATTTGTTTAGTTTTAAAGCGTATGGGAATCTTAGCCAAATTTTAAAAACTTTGGAAGCTAACTTTCTTATTTTTAAAACTTTTCTTAGATTTCAGATAAAGTTTTCAGATGTGAAACTCTTAGGAGGTTTAGAGTTGGCAATATTTTTTAAGGTTGCTTTAGCAGATGTCTTTTGAAATGTTGTTTGATATATCGTTTGAATTGTCTTTCAAATTGTCACTTGAATTCTTAATCTTGCATAATATTTTTTTCCTTATCTGGAAACTTTTGGTGTGTTATTCTCTAAGGGATTTTGTCACACCCCCTCTCAGATTACCTTCTTAACCTAGAAAGAGATGTGAAGACTACAAACATCATAACTTGGTTAACGTGCTGGAAAACGATATCAATGTATAGACGCCCACATAATCTCTTCTTCAAAGATACTAGGCGAACAAGATAATCATTCAACTTAAATAAAGAATTATTCAACTTTAGATATTTACAACAGATGTACTGTCAAAACCACTAATTACATAACATACAAAAACTAGGGAGAATCTGTACAATCTCACACCCCAACATCAAACCCAACTAGAAATGTCTACATGCCACACTTGATTGGAACCATCTATACATACAAAGACTAGGGAGAATGAATATGCTAAAGTCTTGATATTGAGGCAGCCGAGGCTCTTGTAGGCTAAGCTCCAGGAACTCTTTTCTACCATGGTGGGAAAGAAAACAAAGAAAAGCATGAACTAGAAAGCCCAGTGAGTGACAATGTTAAAAAAAAAAAAAATAGTTACATCATCATCTACTAAAAGCATGTTAAGTTAAGGAAACATTTTCTAAGCTCAAAACATCAAGTAATAAATATCAAGTTATTGACCATAGATACAACAGCGAGATAAAACATCATGAAATCAAGTAAACTTTCCATCACATAAGTTGAGTAGACGTCGCATTAAACCTGTACCCAATATCCTTAGTTGAGGTAGAGCAAGCTCAATACACCCAACATCAAAGTCTTAGCTGATATAGAGTAGTCTCAATATGTCACACACCCTCCCAAATTACATTTTTAATCTGGAAAGAAGTGTGAAGACAACAAACATCACTCATTTGGTGAGGTTCACTGTCCACCTGAACCTCATAACATGTTGAATCAACATCACTACATAACCGCCCACATTATCTTTTCTCAAGTGCCAAGCAAACAAGATCATTTTTTAACTTAAAGAAAAGAACATATATACAACTAAAGTTATATACAACTGATGTACAGATAGAAACTTCCAAGTAACAACCCACAAATAAACAACCCTATACAATCTCACACTCCGACATCAAATCCATCTAGATATGTCTACATGTCACACTAGTTCAAAATCATTTACACATACAAAAACTAGAAAGAAATGTGTATGTTGATGTCTTGAAGCTAAGAAATACGAGATTTGAGATCGCTAAGCTCCAGGAACTCTTTCGTTGCCTGGATGGGAAAGAAAACATAGAAAAGTGTGAGTTAGAAAGCCAAGTGAGTGACAATTTAAAATAGTTACATCAACATCTGCTAAAACATTTTAAATTCAGAAAACATTTTGTAAGTTCATAGCATCATGAAATATCAAGGTCATAATCATGAGTAAAGTAAGAAGATAAAACATTATGAAACATGAAAATTTCCATCTTTTAAACTGTGTAAACTTCACATCAAACTTGTACCCCGTAATCTTAGTTGAGGTAGAGTAAGCTCAATACACTCAATGTCGTAGCCTTAGTTGATGTAGAGTAGTCTCAATACATCAACGTCGATACCTTTTCCTACGTACACGTGGAATGCCCTCAAGGGCTAAGACTGAATTTCTCAAATACCTTTTCTAGTCCTTTAGTATTGGGAATCTTTGGACTTCTCGAATACCTTCTTTTAATCCTTCAGTATCGAGAATCCCTTCGACTTCCCAAATACCTTCTTTCATCCTTTAGTACTGGGAGTCCCTTGATAACTTGTAATGCTACGGAAATATATTCACGTAGCTGGGCAATCACAACAAGGGTACAAGGCATAATGGTTTGTAACATCCATTTGAAAGCATTGAAATACATCATTCGCAATCTTAAAACATTCTTAGCATAACATTAGTTATCATCATTCAAACCATGTATACTTGCCAACATTTGAGTATAAGAAAACATATAACTTTCCTTTTAAGCTTAACATTCCCATACTAGGCATTAAAAGTAAAATCAGTGAATCATGCTCAATGCTTAGCAAAATCAACAAGAAAAACACATTTTCATAAGAAATCATGGTTAGTAATCATAAATAAATTCCTTGAAAAACAAACATATGTCACTCACAAATCAAGCTTGCACTTTTAGGGTTATAGGCTTCTCCAACCTTAGTTTGACCTGAAATATCAATTAAGAGGTATTAGATCATCTTCTTGAGGTTCCCACACTTCCCATAATACTTACACTTCATCCACATTGGTCTAAATCAACTTAAATTTCACTTATTCCTTCACCATTGCCATTGGGAATTTTTATGCAAAAATTTCCAAAATTTTCTAAAATACACAAAAATCAGTTTAAAATCCAAAATTACCCATTTTGAGGCTAAAAATTCAAGGAAATATCAATTGTACTTAAAAAATGCTCACCAACACCGAAAATGGTTGTAGGTATGCAACATGGGCGATAGATGGGCGTAGGGCGTACGTTGTGGGCATGGGTGGGCGGCAAGGGGCGTCGGCGTGCCAGTGTGGGTGGTTGTGGGTGCTCTGGCGTGTGACACTAATGGCTGGAGGCGCGCGATGATGGGTGTTGGACGTGCGTAGGGGTAGGCGGTAGCTTGGGCTACTGTCTTCAACCTTCTGCCAACAGTCCCCTATTTTCAACTTGATTTTTCAAAGCTCCAAAACACCTTTTCTAATTAAAAAAAAAAAAAAAAAAAAAAAAAAAAAAAAAAAAAAAAAAACTCAAAGTAAATTTTATGGAACTCAAGAGGGACCTCTTAACTTACTTACCAACCAATTTGGGCCCTTAAAACTTCCCCGAACACCCTTGAAAAATTTCTCAAACTCGAGTCCTCTGGTTTACCTAGTTTCAGTGACAATCTTTAATTTCTTCAACTTTTCTCAAGCTTCCCGACTCTGATTGAGTCTGGCAACCCTAGGGTGGATTCTTGATTCATTTAGATTTCATTTGGTTAAAAAATTATGAAAAGGACGTAAGGGAATCAGGAGAACCAATCTTTTCTTTCAGCTACTTGCTTACAACCGAAATTGCTGCCTTTTTCTTTAAATCATCTTTGGCCATTCAGCTGCTTGCTTATCCTCAACGTGGCTCCTCGTCACTCCTCCTTATCCTTATTGCCCTAAACAAAATTATCTCTTTTAATTTTAATTAAATTAAATTATATTTATTTATTTATCTATTTATTTGTCTTAAATTATTTTTATTTAATTAACCTACTTAACACTAGGAAAAATTTCAACAATCATAAAATTTCAATTTCTCACCAAATTTTTTCCTTTTGAATACACACCATTTGCTACATTCCTTCCCCTCTTTTTAAAAGCTAAAAGAAAATTAAGCTTGCTTAAACAATCCCTACTCCCATTTTGGATTTAATTTCACTTAACTCATCTCAACCTTTGCTCATTATTTTTTACTTGAACTTAAGCAAAAGAAGATAGAAGCTAGAGCTTAACAATACATCAGCGTCAATACCATTTTCTTATGTGCACGCGGATTGCCCCTAAAGGGCTAGTATTGGACGTCCCAATACCTTCTTTCATCCATCAGTATTGGGAATCCAAGGAACTTCTCGAATACCTTCTTTCATCCTTCAGTATCAAGATTCCTTGGAATTCCAAGTATGTTCTTTAATCCTTCAATATCGAGAATCCTTTGGCAACTTGTAATGCTACGGAAACATATTCACACAGCAAGACAATCAAATCGAGGGTACAAGGCATAATAGTTGAAACATCCTTTAAAAAAAATCATAGAATTCCTCATTAGCAAACATTAAACCATTATTAGCATAACATACATTATCATCATACAAACCATATATGCTTGCCAACATTCGATCATAAGAAAACATATAACTTTTTTATAAGCTCAACATTTCCATACTAGGCATTAAAAGTATAAATCATTGAATTATGCTTAATGCTTAGCAAAATCAGTAAAAAAGCTCATTTTCATAGGAAATCATGGTTAGAGATCATAAAAGATTTCATTTAAAACAAACATATGTCACTCACAGTTCGGGCCTGAGCTTTTAGGTTTATAGGCTTTTCCAACCTCAATTTGACTTGAAATATTAATTTAGAGGTAATAGAGTCATACCCTCTCCTGAGCTATCCTCTTAACCCGAAAAGAGGCGTGACGATAGCAGACATCGATCCTTTACGACATCCACTGTCAACTTAACTCTCCTCAAGTTTCCTCACCAAGCACTCAATAACATAATTTTAATTTACATCCAGACCATAAATAATACTGAATGAAACTTTACATTAATAACATCAGAGTTATACACATTTCCACCACTTCTTAGACCTCGATATGTACAATGCTAGGTCTGAGTACAAAAATTTACAATATTCAAACTAAAAAGCAGATCCATACGAGTTTGACAAGTAGGCTAAGCACCCCGGTTCTGCTCGCTACGTGGGAAGTTGAAAATTTTGAAAATATGAGCTAGGTTGCCCAGTGAGTGACAAGTTTATAAAACTATGCTTGGCTTAAAAACTAAATGAAATCATGCTTGATAATCAATAATAAAGCTTTTGGAAGTTTATAAACATTTGCATAGTTTGAAAGATTTTCCCTTAGTTGAGGCGGAGTAAACTCAACGCTGCTCAATGTCGAAAACAACCTTAGTTTGGGTGGAATAATCTCATCATACCAACGTCAAATAACCTTAGCTATGTGGAGTATTCTCAACACAATAACGTCGAATTTTCCTCTATGTGCACATAGGAATTATGTTGGGTTGTATGTCCTAAAACTCGTAGTTTTTTTAAATAGGTGATTTTTAGTACATATGAAGTTATTCAAGTGAATTAATTATTTATCAACTCTAAATCCAATTAAACTACAAACCCTTGGCTACTATCATGAGTACTTGGACTTTATGTGGAGACATAAACAAGATCAAGTTTGAGTAAGTAGCCTTAATAGTCTATAGTACATGGATTAGGTTGGGTACCTCTTCCTGGAGTCGCTATTGAATACGACCCGCTTCATGATTGTTACAAATATTGTAAAGTGTCATAAATGAAGTGATTCTAATTTGATCATGTAGAGACATGTGAGCGGGGGTATTCTACATAATGAGATTGTGTAAGACTGACCTTGAAATAATTACTGTTACGTATTAACACCATTTACAATTAACACTGATTAATTTTACTTATCGATGACCTAGATAACTTGATCTGAATCTTGAGCTATCTATGAACTCCTATTTATTCAGAATTATCCCTTGATCTACATAGGTAAGAGTAAGCTCAATAGCACTGCTCAACATTCCTCCTATTTCAGGGGTAGATAGTTGGGAACATAGAATTTGCAAGACGGAATTCACTCCTACCCAACTTAGGGATAGAAGAGAGGTTGTTCTCTTAAGTGTTGTTCCCAGGACTTGAACAAGGGGCCCCATCCTCTCACTGGCCCGAGAGGGAATGGATTTAGTGATTAGATCCTAAATTAATTGTTCATTAGAGGGACAATGGTACTTAAGGAGAAAAGATGTAACTCAGAGGTAAATCGATATTTGACCTAGCTGAAGTTATGAACAACCTGTGAAGGATTGACTTATCGATGACGGTTATATCAAATGGACACAAATATATCTACAGTGAGGAGAGTGTAACTACGGGCTTTAGTGGAGTGTCCCATTAGTTAACGAATGTTTGTTAACTAGGTTAAAGAGTTTGGCCGATTAATCTCGGATCGTTGGAGCTCATGATCTGTAGGTCCATTAGGTCCCTCTACTAGCTCATAAATGGACTAAAATCTTAGATAATGTGGTGAATAAGTTTGAATCGTTCAAATCTTGGCTTAAGGAATGAATGTTAGATATATAGATATATCGACGTTTAATTACGAATTAAACGTACAAATAGAGTTAATTATAATATTTAAATATAATTTAAATATTAATCATATGAGTAGGGATTCATATCGGTTTTTTTAGAAAAATCGGGACAAGTGGGAAAAATAATATTATTTTAATATTTAATATTAAAATAATAATATTTAATTAATTAAACATTAAGTTATTTTTTATTTAATTATTTAATTATCTTTTTTAAATTAAAAATCAATTTTAATTCAATTTTGGAAATTCATTGAAAATTGATTTTAAAATTGATTTTTGAAGATTGGATTTTCCCACTAACAAAGCTAGGAGCTTGGTTGTATTTTTCACAATTAACCAACAAATTAACCATTTTGTGTTGTCAAATTTTGATGCAATTAGATTGCATGTTATTCTTTAATAAATAGAGATGATTTTGACATAAAAATGGTTAAGAATTTTGTGAAATTAAGGGTTAATTTTGCAAAGTTCTAACCATTGTTCATCTTCTTCCCAACCTTCATTCTTTCTCAAATTCACCACAAATTTGGATCCCACCATCCAATCTAAGCCTAGAGAATAGTAGAGAAGACTCTTGTGGTGGTCTACAACCAAGTGGTGCTGAAATTCATCAAGAATTGAAGGAGAATTTGGAGCTTCAAGGGTAAGTGTTCTAGAAACTTTGGTTTTTCTTCTTAATTGCATGTTTAATCCTCTAAATTGAGCATCTTAGAGTGAAAATTGATCAAATTAACTTCTGCTGCATGCTCATTAATCCTTCTAATTATACCCCAGGCTGCCCGTGTACCTTTTCTAGTCCTTCAGTACTGGGGTCCCAATATTAAGGTTGTCCATATGCCTTCTCTATGTCCTTCAGCATTGGGGATCATGTATTGTATTCAGGCTGTCCATATGCCTTCTCTATGTCCTTCGACATTGGGGACCATCTTTTGAAAATAAAGCATGTTAAATCATTTATAAACACAAGTTAAACAATTCTTCATATTTTTCAGAGTATTTCTCAAATAGCATGCTTTTCACAAAGCTAGGTATCAGAAAACATCATGCTCAAAATCATGTAAAAGCATGTTCAAAATCATATAAAGAAACACCATGCTTTGCGAAATTCAACTTATACCAGAAATCTCATATTCTGCGAATAAACCGAGCATTCTAAAAATATTGAGAGAATAAATCATTGTAAACGAAATTAAGTCACTCACAACTTGTCTTGGGCTTTTAATGGGTTATATGCCTCCCCTAGCTATTCCCGGCTTGGAATAGATTAATTCTTTTGACAATATCCTTAAAATTCCCTTCATGACATGTTTTAAGTCATTTTGGCTAAAAAAATCTCATCAACAAGCAAAAATTAGCCAAGATGTCCAAAAATGGAAAACTATCCCTAGGTGTGCCCAACAACCCTGCAACAAGCACACCTAGCCAATATAACCTCAAATGGGCGAAAAATCTCGCACAGCACACTGCTCTGCATGCCCCGCCACTGCCTCGCACACGCTGCCCGACCTCATGGGCGACAGTTCCTGCACACCTACTACTGAAATAACCTGAAAAGAGGCAAGGTACACGCGTCTCTGCGTCAACAGTCCACGTCGTGCGCCTCAGCGAAACCAGTGAGATTTGTCTCGCTCAACTTCTACACACATGCGACTCCACCAGTGAGACCCTTCTCGCCCCCACAACCTGCACATAGACAACAACGCCTCTCACTCACATTTGCATTGCCAATGGCGTGTCGGCCCACCCTTTGGGCGTCCAGAACTTATCAAAATAACCTTAAAAGGGTTCTTCCTTCTGCCCACGACCCTTGCTTGTCTGCACACACAACCTCTTCAAAAATGCACTCGGCAGCCTCAAAACACTGTCCTCTTCTAGCTGCCAAAAGTAAGGTTTCTAGCCAAAATTAAATTTTGCTTGCTTTCTTACAAACTCATAGATAATTGGCTTAGCTAGCTTAACTCAAAATTTCAACCTCAAACTTCTCTTCTTTCGTTAGATATCACTAAATCTTTCTGCTCTACTCCAATTTACCCGATTGCCGAACAAGCTTGAGTTTTTTATGAATTTCGAGTTCTTCCTCACATACTTTCTTTCCGACAGTCCTCTCGGTGAAACTAGACTCAATTTAGGATAATTTGGTCAAAGAAAATCGAAAATGGCATAAGGGATTTGCACACACTAATCTCATCAGTTGACCCCTCTATTTATAGACTTTCCAAAAATCTGCATGCAAACTCCTAGCTCGCCACCTCATGCTTGCATGCATGCCCATGCCACACTTAACCTCAATTTGACACCTAATTTGGCTTGCTTATCACTTAAGTCTAGACTTTGCTTAACCAAGAAAAAATGGTGGACGCATCCTTGGGCAAAACTTCCTCCATGTATCCTTTTGAGGTTAGCTGGCTGTCTTGCACGCAATCCCCCTTGGCCAACTTGGGCGCCTAGCATGGACGCATAGCCATCATGCGTCAACCCCAAGACCCTCATGGATGTATAACCTCGACGCATCACCCTTCCTACTAACCTCAAACGCATAGCCAAGCTCACAAACGCATGGCTACTTGCGCAACGCACCAACCATCATCCAAACTCACCAATCTTGGACACACTCCTCGGCCCAACCGTCCAACACCCTAGGCCTGTGACACACACCCTCTTGGGGCTTGACTACCACCTAGCCATCCCCTTTGTCGGCCACACACCTACCACACAAAACCCAACCGCTCCAAGCCAAGAGCTCTCGGCCACCTTCATCTTACCATCTGCCAAGCCACTTGCTAGTCATCTCTCTCAAGTATGTTGAGAATAAAAGTAGGGCTTACAGTGTATGCTGGACATGGAGAAGTAAAGAATGGGTGAACTGGAGGGGGAGGCATTTGAGGGTAAATTGGGGGTTGGGGATAATTTTAGGAGCTAGGAAACTGAGGTTGAAAGAATTGTGGTCACCGGAGCAGTACATTCTGAGGTCTAGTGGTATAGATAAGAGTTTAGTGAGGAGGAGTAACGACTAGTGTTGGTAGAGGTGTAGACGATGTGGGTGAAATTGGAGGAATAAGGGTTGCACTTGAGGTTGAGAAGAAGAGGAAGAAGCCTCTCCAGTCATCATTAAGCAAAAGTAGAGAGGAACCTGAGCTCTAATACCATAAAGAATATAGAAATAAAAAGGAATTGAGAAATAGAAACTATCAATGAGAGTCGCACAAACTTCCAAATGTAAATAATAGGAAGTAAATCAGTATAGTCAATGATCTTAGTAACTATAAATGATAAACTCCTATTATTATGTAAGAGTATAAGTCCATCAATAATTGTTACTAATAGAATTCTATTAGAAAATAGAAGTCCATGCGTGACCATTACTAATTACTCCTATCTTTACAGAATACTGATAGTGGCTGACAAATGAAACTAAAAAACTAAAAAAATCCATGAAGAAGAAAGTGACCCTAAAAAAAAAAAAAGAAACATGGAACCATGGAAGAAGATTAGAAAGTAAGTTTTTTAGAGTTAGAATCATTGACTTGGGGGAGAAGATGAACCAATCGCATGAGGAGGTTAGGAAATAAATTGTTTTGGATTGTAAAATTGATTTGGTTGAAATCTTTAGAGAAATAAACCAATCATCATATAATTTTTATGTTTCCATATATTTGAATATATTTGAATTTTTAGTCCAATTTCAGAAATAGAGAAGTTTTTAAAAACAATTATTTCTTTCAAAACCTAATTTGAATATCATAACAATAAAAAAAAACAGATAAAAAAAAACAAATAAACTAATAACTAGTAGAAGCATTATTTAATAATTTGATATTCAAAAACTAAAAAAATTAAAAAACAAACCAATAATTATTTGGCAAAATCTATTTTGTTTTAGAAAAAGAAAAAGAGAGAAAAAGGGGGAGAATGTTGATTAGTGATGATGGAACAAAGCTAGGGTTGATGTAGGGTTGCATATATAATTGAAATATAACAAAACTAAAATCTCCATAACAACTCCAAGGAAGCACACAACCAAACAAAGGCAAACAAAAACTCCTTGAATGAAATTATTGGAGGGAAGTCTCATTATTATTCATGTTATATTTTGCTCCTACAAAATATATATATATCAAATCAAATGGGGATATGGGACCCATTGATGGGCATAGAGTTAAAATAAACCCATCACACACACACAAAATAGGGAAATAGACTCAGCCCAAACATGTTATATTTCATCATATGAGCTTTTGGTTGGGCATCATCATGCTCCAACACAAAATCAAACCCTAAATAGAATCAATGCTTTCCATAATGCATTTAATACTTGGAAAGTCAATGTATACTATTCTAGAAAAAAAAAAAAAAAATCTTTTATGAATAGAATTTGGGCAAGAGTACAATTTTTATTAGTAAAAATTGTATGTAACACCCTATATTTTAAGGTGGGTAATCGTTTTAAATGACAAAACTGTTGGAAATATTTTTAAATATAGCAAAATGTTACTATCAGTAATATACAATGATAGACATCGATAGACTATTGTCATCTATCATTGATATTTTGCTATCATTTTGCGATATTTAAAATTAGTCTATTTTAAAGTGAGACTATTTTTTTTATTTACTTTTGAAGATTAGTTAAATTTGGATTTGATTGGGTTGATTAAAACTGCTACTTCATATGAATTAAAAGATTGGTTTAACTATGGTAACTAAATTTTTTAATTTTGGAGGAGAGAAATTTTTAGTTAAATCTAAAATTCATAATTTTGAGAATTCCACTTCTCCTTGGATTTTAATCTGAAGTTTGAAAAGCCCAAATTTTTTCCAATGTAGCATCACATGTTACAAACTTTAGGTTATTATTTGAAGTAAAATATATACCTTTAAATCTTTTTTAGTCCCTTAAGTTGACAAATTTTATTTCATGAAACTTTGGAAAGAGAGATTTTTATTAATTAAAACTCTAATTTGAAGATTTTGAAGTATTAATTCTAGACTTATTTCCTGAGTTCCAAAAGAATCCAAAATCCTTTCCATTATATTATTTTTCCAAATCTATTAGGTCTTTCATTTGGGTTTTAATTTTGGAAAAGAAGACATTTTGGAAATAAAAAAAATCCCTGAGGCTTGTTTGATAGAGGATTTGGGTTTTTTTAAAAAAAAAAAAAATATTTGATAGGCAATTTGTAGATTCTATTTTCTAAAATAGTTTTCAAATTATGTGATCTAAATATTACAAATTCTAAAAACAAAATTTTTATGTTTTCAATTTAAAATGTTGAATTATATATTTTTTAAAAAAATAAAAATATTAATAAATTATGCTATAAACGATAATTATATTGAAAGAGAATATCAGTTTGCGCAAGTTACTCATGTCAAAGAAGAAGTTATCCGACCAAAGTCTTCCAAGTCTAGTGTAGTTGATGTGTGAGGGCTACTGGAGAAGAATTCCACCGGTAAAGGGTTGGAATTTGAGGAGAAAAAGAGGTTATTTAAGCTCTCAGGTGCAATCAAGCAAGGGTTGAAGATCGAAGGATTTCGAGTTATTGAGGAGGAATTAGAAGGAAAAATTTGGAGGTAAGCTAGCTAAGATGTTGATTTTAAGGTTTATGGAATAAATTAGAATTAAAATTGATTAGAAGTGTTGATTTTGGTGGCTGAAAGTGTAGGTTGAACTATTGGAGCTATCGGGAGACTACCAGCCAAAGGTTGAAGAAGGTAGGCGCGAGGTGGTTGTTGGTGGCAAGGGCAATCGAGAGGCGTTTAGAGGTTATTTTGGGCATTTTGCACGCCTAGGCGGGTAGGTTGAGGTGTGCATGTGGCGGGCTGTGCAAGCGGCATCGACAGCGTAGTGGTGCATATGACCGAAGGGAGATGAAGTTGAAAGCCCAGTTGTGCAGGAGGTCGACGCCCAGTGGCCGTGTGACTTCAACGCATTACAGTGTGTGCGTGGTTGACACCCAGCTTGTGTGTGCCTGCGAGGGAGTAGCCACACAATGTTAGTGTCTACGCGAGTGTCTGTGCGGGTATGTGCAGGAGTTGTCGCACAGGGCAGTGGTTGTGTTGTGTCGTGTGCGTGAGCGACTAAGCTTGTGAGCGAGTGTCTAGCCAAGTTGGACGCCTAGTTACAACTTACAACACTTAAGGCATTGGTCATTCCAAATGGTATTGGTGAGTTATTTCAAGTGTAATTTTGATAGCCACACAAGGTTTTTTTTTTTGTTGAAAAAAATATTGAAACATGTTTTGACATTAAAATTTTGTTATATTTGTAAATATTTTGGTTCTTTTTTCTATAATTGAAAAGAGCCCATATATATATATATATATATATATATAAAAAGTCATTTTACTTAGTCTTTGGCTCCCTTATCAATCAAGAGTTGATATTAAATCATGAAAAATATAGCTCTATATTTGTCTAAGAAAAGAAAGCAACATTTTCTCCTTTATGTTTTCTTTTTTCCCTTTTTTTGTGAATGTCGTCATGAGAATGCGACTTATTACTTTCGTTGCCATAATGCTTCAATGGTTGAGTTGACCATGCAAAATAGGTATGGTGAGGCTCAATGGGCTAAAAAGATTTCATATACTATTCGAACAACAATTTATAGCATCATTTCATTTGGACCAACTATTTTGTAATCTTAAATTTGCTACAATGACAAGCATATGATTCTCAAATAACAATAAACTCAAAGAAATGAACGTGAATTTTGAAAGCACAAGAAAGTATGAGACCTATGCTTGTCATTAAGAAACTTGAGATTAACAAATTAGTGTCAATAAAAGATGAGTGTCACTTATCAAACAAAAAGTCGTCTCCTAACATATGGGTTATGGGTTTGTAAGGCGGACAAATGTATAAGTAAGGATAAATTGTCACATCTTAGTGGACTTATGGGGTAAACCAATGGAAGAAATAAAAATGAAATGGCCACATTATAGTAGTGTTACAACGTTGGTAAATGGCAAAATGGTCAACTTGTTCTTGTTTTAGCACAAAGCTCAAATCTAAATGTCAAGAAAAATGTGGGGTCACACTTTAGGAGTAAAGGTAGATTGAGGATATGAGATAATGGATAGGGCAGTAAGATAAGGGTATAATGAAATGTGGTCAATGTGGAGCTCTTGTAGGCAAAAGAGAGAGCTTGTTATGAAACACATGTAAGATCATCCAAGTTTTCAAATGATGTCATTCACGTTTTTTTTTTTTTTTGCAAACTGTTTATAAACACAGACTTCCCCATTGTTAAACATGATTTAAATCAGGAGAACAATGCTAAGTGAATAAACTCTTCTTTCTCTTTTTTTTTTTTTTTTTTTAAAAAAAAAATATATTAATATATCACCTAGAAGAGAAAAACAATGTATTTTACGCTACTAACAAACAATAACGTATCACTCTTTATTGTTTGAGAACATAAATAGCTTAAGTTTAAATTTAAAGAAGGTAGAAAGAGTTTAACCAAGGAAAGTAAATCTATTTATAGGTCAAACAGAAGTGTGGAAGGCTTATAACTCATTGGGACCCAACTTAAAGGAGTGAGTGACCAACCTTTTTATGATTAAAGTGTTTAATGTTATTACTCTTTATTTTTCATGAAGTTGATGTTTTGCTATACAAAGCATGTTTCGATAGTTGTTTTAAAAGTTATGTTGAACCTACTTTATCTTATTAAAATTAAGTAATGTTTGAGAAGTGATTTCCCATGTTCATTACTATATTGAATACTATACAAGATTTACTTCAACTGTTTAAATGTACCCTAGTATTGCCAAAAGAAGAGACCCAATACTGAAGGATAAAGAGAAGGTATTTGGGTAGCCAATATGTGAGGTCTTTGGGAACCTCCTTGGCACACAAGGAGGCTTTAGGTCGTGTGTCGGGGTGCTAGTCCTTTGGGGGACATTTCTATGTGCACATAGGAGAGTTACTGACACCAATTGTATTGAGTTTACTCTACATCAGCTAAGGAATGATTTTTACATTGAAAGAATTGAGTTTGCTCTACCAGTACAAGTTTTCTATGTTTTAATAATATCAAAGCATGCTATGTTTCACTTAATTCTGGCAATTTTTTTTTATATGATAAAGGTTTTATTTGCTAAAACTTATGTTATTATAGTCACTCACTAGGCTTCCCAACTCACCTTTTTCTTGTTTGTTTTATATCTCTCAGGTAGCAAACGAATTCACGATGCTTAGCCTATCCAACCTCGTCTACTTCCGCTACAAGTTTCTGACCAGTTTTAGTAAACTTCTGCGTGTTTGGGGATAAATTTATCTTGTACATATAAGTTAGTGCAGGGTAAACTAGAAGTCTGTAAGGATATATTATAAGGTGGTTGTATGCATCTTTTGATGAATGTATGTACATAGGCAGTTTGTTGGTTTGAATATTTGTAGATGAGTCTCTGAATGATTGTTTGTCATATCTGAGAATATTATGTTATACAGTTTGTTTGTCTAATAGGTTTCCTAAGAGGTAAGGAAGAAGGAACTAGTTAGTAAGTGTCGTAAGAAGGTCGATACTTACTGTCCTCACGCCTTTCCTTAGATTGAGAGAGTGACTTGGAGGAGGGTGTGACAACAACGATATATATTTGGAGCTAACAAGGCGTGGATGTGCATATATTATCCTTACATTATCTTTTAGAGATTATAACTCATTTCATTTTAAATTTGTCTACCAAAGTCAAAATTTTTACTAAAGTTGAAAAAAAAGAAAAAAAAGTTGACATGACATAGGTTCTATATTAGTTCTTATTTTATTAATGTGTGTGATCTTAGTTTGATAAATATATATATATATATATTGCATTTCTATATATGTATATTGCAGTTTCTTTCATTTCTCAACAATTCTTTTTTTTTTTTTTCCCTAAAAGAAAGAATTATTTTTAAAAGTTATTTGGCCAAAGAAATATTTTTATTTTATAAAGGAAACAAAAACCCTGGTTTCTGATTTTTGAAAACAAGAATATTTTTTAGCCTGATTTCCGACTTGTCCTAGTTTTTCAAAATTATATTTATTTATTATTTCAGTTAGAAAGGTATTCGGAGATGTATTTTGTTCTTGTGTACTCTTTATTTATTTATATATAACACGCTTATAAATAATACAAAAAGTATACATAAAAAAATCACAATACTTTTGGAGGCCATTGTATCATTTTAATATAATTTTATTTGAGTGTTACATTTATGCTAAATCGACCATCATATATATACATATAGTGAGTATAGTTCAATTCCCATCTAAATTTGCTAATAGTCACAAGACCTATGATTCGAATTCCCCATCCTTAATTGTTGTACTAAAAAAAATAAATACTTGCAAAACATTATATGATATTTACTAATTTCACATGTCTAATTTTTTTTTCCCTCCAATGAACTACCAAGTCGAAAGAAAAAAAAAAACATATTATTTAATAAAATATAAACATTCTATGATGGACAAAAGTTTTTTTTTTTTTTTTTTCATCAAAATTGAGACAAGAAAGAGAGACAGCATCATGAAAGAAAGTTATCATAAGCATGTGGACACCCATTATCTTCAATGTGAATACATTACACACTCAAAAGCTTTTACCTCTTAAATACAATAATTTGATTTTTTAAGTATGAAATAAATAACAAAATATATGTTTTTTTTTAGACGTTGTTAAAAATTATAATATTCTTCTCTCTTGAAAATAGTTTGAACTTCTCAATCAAATTTTAAAAACAAAAATAATTTTTATGAAAAACTTCTTTTTAGTTTTTAAAATAGGGCTCAAAGTTTGAACTATTAAAAAAAAAAAAAGTAATTAATGGAACCGTGAAAATGGTGACTACGATTCAAAAAAAAAATTGTAGTAGACATAAATAAAATGGTTTCCAAATGTTACCAAATTTTACTGTTTTATAAAATTGATTATTTGACATGTATATCATTTATTATGAATATAATGAAGTTAATTATTAGTAGAAGGGTATAATTTACCATTTGTAAAGCATAGAGATGTTGTGATCAAACAATTGTTTAACCATGGTTTCTAAAATAGGCCAAGTATATTTCTCAAAATAAGAAAAAAAAAGGCTAAGTATTTATTTATTTATTTTTAAATTAACTCTTTTTTTTTTTAAGAAATTTTAAATAACTCTCTTATGATTGATTTAGCAATTTGATTTATTTTTTTAGTTTTTTCGTGTGACATTTCAAATTTTTAAAATAGTTTTATTTTAATTATCTTAAATTATTGGGTTAAGATAATTTAATTTAAATTATAAGTAGTAAAGACTTTAAAGATTTGGAATTAATTTAAATACCCGACTATCTAGGATTGCTAACAAGACTTGAAAGTAAACTCTTTTCAATTTAAACAAAAAAAAAATCAAACCACTCAAATAACATAAGACCTTAGTTAAATTATTTAAGTGATTTTGAGTTGATGTTTGATTAAATTGAGTAAAAACAGTTATAAATTATTAATAAATGATCTAAACTGATTTAGTTGTGAAAGTAGTTTAAATTGATATCGATATTAATTTAAAGTTTTAATTTACACAAATCTCAATATTTAAATATATAAATGGATATATATTTATCTAATGAAGTTGCTTGGACTTAAAGATTGATTTTTCTTTTTTTTATTAGAAGACAAAATTGGCCATATATTTTACTTTTGAGATTTGATTTTTTTTAGAAGGCTTCCTAATAGATATTAGAAAATAATTTCAAAATAAAAAAAAAAAAATCATTGATAGACATCTATTAGTAGTTACTGTTTATTAGTAATATTTTGCAATATTTGTAAATTAGTTGGCTCATTTTACTAAATTTGAAAATAACTTATAAATATATTAATAATAAAAGGTAAACTTTATTATTATTATTGTTGTTGTTATTATTATTATTATTATTATTTTAATTAAGTTAGTCAAAAAGTTGAATAGAGAAGGGAAGGGACATTAGGGCAGGAATCAAGGGGTAGAGGACCTGTAAAGTGTAAAGGCACCAACAAGCCACCCTTATATCATTTCCAATCATTTCTCTTAATTTCTCATCCTTTTTTATATTTCCTATTCATTTTATTTTTAAAATATGGTCATATTATTTTATTCAATTTATGTACCAATATGCCTATTAATATATATTTTTTTATGGCAATTTGAATTTAAAAGTCAACAAATATGAAATAGAAATTCAAATAAAATTAATGAGCTAAACTATTTATAAATATTGAAAAAAATTTACTATCTATTTTACAATAAATAGATTACGATAAACTTTTATATCTGATAAACATAAAGTGAGGAATAGATGTTTTGTTAGATGAGCTAAAATGTACATAAGTTAATTTGAAGATTCACATGTTTAGCAAAACATATATATAATTAATGAGGCAATGGAGGTAGGCATTGTGTCATAATAACACCATAAATAGCATCCTAACTTTGACTCTCTCTTGTTAATAATGGGTAATCCTCAAGTCATTATCATTATGTTGTAGCAATACTTTTCTCTCTCTCTCTCTCTTAGAGTATTTTGGGTACAATGGTTAGGAACTTGGTGTAGACTTAAAGAGGAATGAAAATAAATTTTTATTGAAGTTATAAATGAATATACAATTTATGCACATTTTTTTAGAATCTTAAGGAAGATTCTCATAGCTCTAAGTTCAAAATAAAGTGAATGATTATCATGTGTTTACTAAAAAAAAAGGGGGAAAAACTAGTGTTCTTAGTCTTTCAATAATTTCAAATGTTTTGTTTGATTATTTTGATAGTATAATTTTACACAAACATTTCAAAGATATGAATACCATCTGATTCTAACTTCAGGGTCAATTTATCAACATGTTAGTAACTATCTTTAACTTTTTAATTTATTTCAAATTTTGATGTTTATAGTTGTAAAAGTTTCAATTTAGTCCTTAATTAGATCTCACACATCTCTTTAGCATTACTAGATTTTGACCCTTTTTATACATGGCAAACTTTTCTAATTAATTGTGTTAGGATTTTGAGAAAAGTAAAAGATAGAAAGTATTTGAGTAGGTAAAAGACAATTTATGAACAAAATATAAAATATTGATCAAACTATAGGTACTAAATTAAAATTAAAATCAAATCATAGAGACTAAATTGAAACATTTTAATCATAGAGATAAAATTGAAACTATGTTCACAATATAGGGAACAAAATTTATAATTTAAATGTAAAATTATCATATTGTATCTCATCTGACCCAAAGTCCATGGGCGAGCCCAAGTCAGAGGGAACTGGAAGACAACATGGGAAAACATACGTCCCAAAAGAAAAAAGTTAGACCGTGTCGATCTAGGCCAACCAATCGAGCCAGAAGAATTATACTAATTGGAATATAACCGAGTCAGGCTCATACCACTCTAGAACCTTTAGGGTCGCAGCCAATCTTAACATCATTGGCGTTACACATAACCACAAACGAGTATCAGAGGAAGGACATTATAAATAACCTCATTCAATAACCCCAGAGGGGAGAAGTAAACTTTAAAGGAGAACTATAACCTTACTCTCTATGCTTTGTTGAACTATACACTCGATCCCTATACTAACTTAAGTATCGGAGGGTGTTGGCTCAACACCACACTAGTATGAGTACTCTCATGCATGCAGGTCACCTCAGAAGACGAGACTAGATCAAAAAAACGGACTGATAAAGAGCCCATTAAAGGCTCACGCATCGCATGCGAGTTCCTCGCACTAACAAAATAAAACCCTAATTTTTTATTTTTTATTATTATTATTATTATTTTTTTTTTTTTTTGTAAGAAGAGAGATAGAAGAATCTATTTATAATTTTAAAAAAGAAAAAAAAAAAAAACCAAGGGTCTTAATCCAATAATCAAGGCTAAAACATAATTGGAAATTGTATAGACAAAAAGGCATTAGGTTTGTTAGGGAACAAAGTTGATGAAAATAGGGGTCTCTTTCTCTCAAAGGACAACACTCCCCAATATCTCCCACCTTTCTACCAATGTCATGTGAAGGGGTGATGGTTGTGGGGATAAATCCCACTTTATAAATCATAATTCTCATCCATGTCACCAACAAAATAATAATAATAATAATAATAATAATAATAATATAATTTTGAATAAATAAATAAATAAAGCAATTGGGATTTTACTATATGATTGGGATTGAGTCTTCCCTTTAGAAGACATGTATCATGACCCTTTATCATGGATTGTCTCACCTATTTATTTATTTCTCTCTCTCACTTTTTGCTTGGGATTTTCTTTTTCATCTTTTTCCCCTATGCTAAACATTTATGCAAAACTATAACAATATTACACATTTATTTTACTTCTATAAAGAGAAAAAGAAACAATTCTTTATTTATTTACTATGGTTGTATTCTTTTTTACCAAGCTCTAGCTTTCATCATTTTTTACGAATATTAATTTACTATAAGTTCAAGTTTGAGATATTTCGTGAGATTGATGCTTTAAAATTTTAAAATTAACTTTTAAAAGAAGGAAAAAAAAAAAAAAAAAAGACCAAATTTCTTTAAAATCTAATAATAAATATCAATGGAAGAAAAAGGATTTGAAGGTTTCCATCTGAATTCAGAGAGAGAAAGCCCAAAACTTAGCCCATAGATTTGTTGAAACCTTTAGCCCAATAGGCTATTCCCCTAATTTCATAAATGTAAACATTTAAAATTATTTCATTAGTCGTTTGCATCTGATTTTTCAACAACATTATAACCTTAATCTCCTGCATCTCTTCATTTAATACATAATTACGTTTCTAATCATTTCATTTCATAAAGTTAGTCTTTTATGTTTTAGATTATCTAATTATCATTTTTCAAAATTACACAGATTTATTGTGTCAAAAACAAATGCACACATTTAATATTTTCCTTCCTTTTGTTATGATTCCATGATATTTTTTATAATTTAATTAAGAAAAATTATTTTAAATGATAAAATTTCTGAAAATATTTACAATTAATAGCAAAATATATAAACTATTTGCGATAGACCGCAATAGATGATAAAATTTTGCTATATTTATAAATATTTTGATTACTTTTGCTATATTTAAAATTAGTCCTTTTATTAATTTAATTTCTATTCTTCTTACCTAATTGTTTCAACATTCTCCAGATTCTTGTTTTATCGTTTTTATTCCTTCCAAATGCTAAGATTTTAGTTTTCACAATATATACTGTCTATATATTTTTTCAATATTTGCAAGTCTATATAATATTTTACGATAATGTACACATTTATTTCTCTTATATATATATATAGACACACACGTTTGTGATTCACTCTAGTCATAATGATAACATGTTAAAAGTTAAGGTATATGTAAAATAAATGACTGTTTTTAAATATAAAAAAATGAACCAAACTATTAGGTCTATCACTCCCGTAATATAAAGTTATGAAAATTTATGTAATGATTGATTTTTTTAAAAAAATAATTATCTTCTATCAATTCAAGTTTAATTATGAAATTTGTCTTTGTAATTTATTTTGGGAATAAGTTTTGAGTTGGATGGAATCAAATTTTGAATTATTTTGTTAAAATTTTGGAGATTTTTCCTTAATTTTCTCTGCCATTATTTATTTGAATCTATCATTTGTTAACAAATAATCTAACAATATATCATTGTTATATAAAACATATTTATATAATTGTTAATCATGTCCATGAGATTTTTCTTCCCAAATACTTCTTCTGATCTATTTTGTTTAGTTTTCTTTCCAAATATTTGGTTTAGTCTTCTTATAAGATTATTTTTCATTAACTTTATGTTTTTTTCCCATATTTGTTTGTTTATCTAATTTATACTTTTTAAAAGTCTACATATATAATCTAATTTCTTATTGTGTTAGAAGTATTGTATCAACTATTATCATAGTTAAATCAATCTCTTACCCTTGTTTGAAATTTTTAACATTTTTTTGCAAACAAGCTTTTATGCACTATTTACACATAAAGTGTAATAATAACATGAAACTAAGAGATTTGCTTAATCTACATTTACACGTACAATGTAAGGTGAATTTAAATTAATTATATCAAATTATTGAGTTTTATTTCTCTTCAATTTTGTTATTTTCCATCAAAATTGATATAATTGAGAACATAATTAATAAAAAATTATCCAATAAGAAATTTGAAATTTTTTAATTTAAGTTGATAAAAGATTTAGAATTCGTAAATATTGAATTTAAGAAGGAAAAGGATAAAGATATATATATATATATTCTAAATCACATCAAATGACAGTAAAATAATTTAACAAAAAAAAACCTAAATAACATAAAATATGTTATTAAATAACATAAAAACCTATATATATAGGTTATTAAAATAAAAAAATAAAAAATAAAAATAAAATAAAAATAAAAACTTTTATTATCTTCGTACTCCCCCACCCCCCAATCTCCCTCCCGGTCTCCATTTTTTCTCTGTAAAAAAAATTTATTTGCATAGAAAAATATGGCTAGAGATCATAAAAGTATTCATTTAAAACAAACTTATTTCACTCACAATTCAAGCATGAGCTTTTAGGGTTATATACTTTGCCAACCAAATATCAAATCTTCCCCGAACACCCCTAAAAAATTCCTCAAACCAGCCTCAAATTCACCCGGTTTCAGCAATAACCTCTAGTTTTTTTAAGTTTTCTCAACCTTCTCGACTTTGATTCACTTTGGTAGCCCTAGGGTAGTTTCCTCACTCATTCAACTTTCATTTGGTCCAAAAATGTTGAATTTTGCACAAGTAATTTGGAAAAACCAGCTCTTTCTTTCAGCTGCTTGCTTCCAGCCGAACTATTGTTTTTGTCTTCCAATCACATTTGACCAACCAACTACTTGCTTGCTTATCTATGTGCCTCCTCCTCATTTTTTCTTATCAATATAATTTCAAATTTAATTCATTTTATTTATTTATTTATATTAGTTTTTATGTTATATTTTATAGAACGCCTAGAAAAAAATTAGCACTTTGTAAAATTTTCCCTCTTATTCAAATTCTCAACACAACGTTGGCTACATTCCTTCTCCTTCTTTAAAAAGACTAAATAAAAATTGAGTTTGTTAAATCAAACTCCACCATTCTCATTTAAATCTAATTTTACTTAAGTCTTCTCAAGCTCACTTTTACTCATTTATTTTTAACTTGAACTTAGGCAAGGAGAAGTAGGAATTATGGCTTACACCCCCCCTCTCAAACTCTCTCCTTCCCTCTCGGTCTCACGCTTGCATCTTTTTCGCTTAGTCCCCCCTCCAATCCATTTCTCTATCGCACATCATTGTCCATGTCGAGACTATTGTCAGCATCCTTAAGCTAGCGTCATTGCGGAGGCTAGCACCAATAAGTCTCTTTCACTCTCTCCTGAGATCTCTTTTCCACAAGGCCTTACACGCAAATGAAGTCATCGACCCCATGCTATGTTGTTGTTGTTTATCAATTACCATCGTTGTGTGGTTGCCAGAGGAAATGGCTAACAGTGTTTTAGTGAGTAGCATTTTCTTAGGTTTTGGTTAAACCTTTGGTTGTTTTAGAGTTTTATGTTGAGGTCGCCTGGACCGAGGGAGTTTTCTTCCTCACGGTTATTGTGTGTGTTGGGGGCAATGGAAGTTTTCCAGAATCCCTAATTTGCTTTGGTTTGGGATTAGAGTTCTTTGGAGTTTTTTTTTTTTTTCCTCCACGTTATGGTATGTGTTGGGGACAAAGGAAGTTTTCCAAACTCTAATTCGCTAAATTGTTTAGTTATAGTGTATTTGTGGGTTTTTTTTAATGCTTTTGAAACACTCCATATTCAAATTCCAAACGTTATGTATTTAGTTTTAGTTGAGGGTAGTTTTGACAATTTCTCATTATTATTTTTTATTATTTAATTTTGTTTTCTATTTTCACAATTTTGAAAACATTTTGCTATTTTTGAAATATTGAAATCTAAATCTGCTATTTATCTGGTCAACCCTATTTCTAAATGTTGTTATCTTTATTTATTGATTTGGATCATAAAATCTAAAAGCAGTTTTCAAAAATAGAATTCAAATTGTATGTCAAATACATATTTTCTGAATCTAAAAACATAAAATAGAACTTGAATGGCAAATTAAATAGTGGTTAATAGTTTGAGCTCTAACTTTTGTGAAAATAAACTAACCTATCTATTTGTGTAAAACAAATGGAGAAGTTTGAACATTTTTTAAATATAGGTCCAATATCAAGCCTAGGTAGAATATTCAAGATTGTTTGATTTTGGGCCAAGCCCATCAGAGTAAAGTAAGAATATTCAAGGTTGTTTGATTTTGGGCCAAGCCCATCAGAGTAAAGTAAGAATATTCAAGATTATTTGATTTTGGGCCAAGCCCATCAGAGCAAAGTAAGAATATTCAAGATTGTTTGATTTTGGGCCAAGCCCATCATAGTAAAGTAAAGTGTTGCACTCCCATGAGATTGAGATATATATGATCTGATTGCATAGATAGCCCATAACACAAAAATATTAGAGCCCGTAGAACAAGCCAAAACTAATTGCAAATATGTTACAAATTTAGGTCCAAAAGTCTGAAAAGACTAAAAAGGACATCAACCCATTTTAACCCATTCGGTTCCTTTTACTTTCGATTTTTGCTTAAACACAACAAATTCAAAAGGCGCCCCTCATTTTTCTCCTCTTCGTCTCTTCTTCTTCCTCCCTTATTCTTCATCCCTTCTTCTTCGTCCCTTCTTCTCGTCCCTTCTTCTTACTTTCAACAAGGTTATTGTCGATTTCTACCGATTCTTGTTCCAAAATCAGTGTAAGTAGTTTCAAATGATATTTGTTGATAGTTCATTGATTTCCTTCAAATTAGGGCTTTAGATGTCGATTATAGCTTCTGATTAAGTTGATTCCTATTGATTCTTTTTGTATTAAGTTGATTTCTACCGATTCTTTTTATGCATGTTGTTCTTGCTGATTGTACCAATAGTGATGTATCAATGTTGAAGGATAACATTGATAGCGAGACTGAGAGAGAGTGAACTGTGTGAGAGAGAGCTATCAGCGAGACCGAGATTGAGAGAGAGTGAACTGTGTAAGAGAGAGCTATTAGCGAGATCGAAATTGAGAGAGAGTAAACTATGTGAGAGAGAGCTATCAGCGAGATCGAGATTGAGAGAGAGTAAACTGTGTGAGAGAGAGCTATTAGTGAGACCGAGATTGAGAGAGAGCTATCAGCGAGACTGAGACTGAGAGAGGGTGAACTGTGTGAGAGAGAGCTATCAGCGAGACTGAGCTTGAGAGAGAGCTATCAGCGAGACTGAGACCGAGAGAGAGTGAACTATGTGAGAGAGAATTGAGACTGAGCGAGAGAGCCAAGAGAAAATTTATATCAATAGTGATTCATTGATGGATTTATATTTGTTGATTGTTTTATTAAGGCTATCAATTGTTGTTACTGATAGCATATGTGATTTCCTGTTTCTTTAATTATGCTATCAATTATATTTGTGATAGTTACTATTAGTGATATTCTTTTACTACTATCACTAATAGTATCATTAGAAGTATATAACATTAGAAGGATATTACTCATAGCATTTTTAAGTGATATCCCTAATAGGCTATCAATGATGTTGTTGTTTATTTTTAGTATAAATGGAGAAGGGAAAGAGAAAATTACTGGAAGAATCAAAATCAACATTTGGAAAAAAGCCTAAGAAGCTCAAGATCCACAACGAAAAGAAGAAGAAGAACTCACCACCGAAATTGGAGCTTGAACTCACTACCAAACTTGTAGCAGAAGCTCTCCAAAGATGCAAGAAATCGGATACGACGCCGGAAACAGAAAGAAAAGGGAAAGAAAAAAGAAGAAAGAAAAGGAAAAGAAAAGGGAGACGCGCTGGAAAGGAAAAAATGAAAAAGGAAAGCCCATAACCAAAAAGGGTAGACTTGGAATTTAAAAAAAAATGAATAGTTGACCGGTCAAAAGTGCCATATTATTAAATAGTTTGCATTTGTTTTATATTTTAACATTATTTTCATAATTGTATTATTTGTTATAAATTTCCGACATATATTGGTTGGCTATGTCTCGACTGCATTGGACTCTACTCTAATCAGTGCATTTGGAATAACTGTGAGAACAAAATTATTATTTGTGTGCTAATAAGTTTCTAAAATGTGCGCCTAAAAGATTCCAAAGATCCCGCTCGATAATATTTGATTTTTTTTTTCAGTTTTTAAGAAACAAAAACCGTACCTATGTAGTTATTGTTTTGATTTTGTGTTCTTCAAAAATAAAGAAAAAAAAAGAAGAAACATTGAGGCTAAAATATTGCAAAAATAACAAAACTTAAAACTAATTGCAAATATAGTAAAATTTACCTTCCGCCCATAAAAAAATGTCTAAAAAACCCACTGAAAGCACAAAAAAATGCTGGAGGTACAAAATTCTTGATTTCCTAAGTTTATTAGTGATAGAAGTATATTAGTGATTGGTGATATCAATGATAGAAGTCTATCATTCATAGACTCCTTTTATAGATAACATTGATATCACTAATATTTACATAAGGTTTATCACAACAATGGAGGTGATACTTATGCCTTCACTTCTAGGGCTAATAGGAAAGTTGTGAAGGTCACTTTCATAACCCTGGAATTTCGAAAGATCCAACTTGAGCACTCCTCTTAGATCTCATATTCTCCAAGGAAATGCCACTTGTAGGTCATGTTTGGGGGAAGACTATCTTAAACTACTCATTAGTAAAGTAAAATTTTGTATATAATTGTCAACTTGAACATAACTCAACTAGTTATACTCATATAAGAGATTAACTAAGAGGAATGTCTTACCTACTTTATGTTTACATTAATGAATTGACATAAAATTCTACCAAGAATATAGTAGAGCTCCTTGGTTAATGAAAAATGAGGGGGTTTGCTTTTAGATTTCTTTGCTCTTATAATCTAGCCTATGATTTGACAACAATTTTATTTTGGTCCATTTGATTGCTATGGATTGGTGAAATTTTGAAAGTTATCTCTACCAGATCCATTTTCTAAGCAAATGGTACCTAAATCTTTTTGTTTGTCCAAGTTATTTAATGTAGGGAAGGTTGTGGTTTGCAGGAAACCTTTTGTTGAATGGAAACTTTGAAGTTGGTCCTCATGTGATAAAGAGCTTTTCCAATGGAATACTCCTTCCTCCAATGCAAGTTGATCACATTTCCCCACTCCCAGGATGGATCATTGAGTCTTTGAAGCCTGTAAAATACATTGACAGAGGCCATTTCTTTGTCCCTTCAGGGAATGCAGCCATTGAATTGGTTGCAGGAAGAGAAAGTGCCATTTCCCAAATAATCCAAACACTTCCCAAAAAGTTTTATAATCTAACCTTCACCATTGGAGATGCTAGAAATGGGTGCCATGGCTCCATGGATGTCCAAGCTTTTGCTGCCAAACAAACCATCAAAGTTCCTTTCATTTCTAGAGGCCTTGGAAGATCCAAAACTGCAAGTTTGAAGTTCCAAGCAGTTTCAATTAGCACAAGGATTACATTTTACAGTGCTTACTATCACACCAAGCTTCATGACTTTGGCCATTTGTGTGGCCCTGTCTTAGACAATGTTATAGTTGTTCCAGCCTAGATCTTAGGCTCCCAAATAATACTCACATATATCAAGGAGTGCCTTTACAACTTTGTTTCTTCAACAAAAATGTTTTCTATTGTTCAGAGCCCCAATTAGTGAAAAGCATGTTTTGGTTAACTGTTTCTTTAGAAGTTGTTTCCTCTTTGTTATCATGGAAGACTTGTTTCTAAACACAACTGAGAAATATTGTTCTATACGGTGAAGGTTCCTAGCAAATGGCTTGTACGGAAAACATAAGCTAACACACATTGTTCCAACTGTGTAGAATAAGTTTGCCAAAATTACGAACTGAATTAAAATTTAAATTTTACACATGTCTAAGAACATATTATAAAATCTTAAAACTGATGTATAAGAAAATAACCCATAATCACAAGGGGGTGAAGTGAATGGCACATTCCAATGCTTATTGTACAAGATTATAGCCATATCACAAAACTGAATTCATCGATGATTTGGGGAGATGCCAAAATGAAGCTAAGATCTATGCTTCAAAGCTCTATGTTCCATGTGAAGCTTTAATGGATTCTAGTATCCTGGGTTAGGTTGCCCTACAATATTTAAATTGCTTACAAAGCAGGCCTAATCAAAACTTCCCAATCAGTTGGGATTTTTCTGAGACTCTCTACAGCTGAGTTAAGACCAGGCAATAAATGAAGGGATCATTAACTCAGAGTTTGTCAAGCAATCTGCAAAAAAAAAAAAAAAAAAAAAAAAAAAAAAAAAAAAGAAAAGAAAAAGGGGAAATGGAAAGGAAAGAAACATATTTAATTTTCCCGGAAGATTTTGTGTGTAAACTAATGGGTTTTATTTGGACTTTCTTGCTTTGAAGCCTTCAATTAGAGAGGAAACTGCAGGGAGTTGAGTGTTGTTACCTTGTACATATAGGGATCTTGACGTCCACCTGTTCCGGATCTTTTGATCTCTTCCAGTTTCAACAGCCTGCCAAAGAAGGCGAAACAGAACCCAAATCAATTTTTATTTATTTATTTATTTTTTTTATCAACATAAAACTGATCCTAATAAGCTTGAATGTATGGATCTACGCATGAAAGAATTAAATTCATTCCCAATTTCTATCTATAAACCTTTGGCATTTATAAATTATGATGAGAGATGAGAGTAGTAATCCGAGAGCATAGATGATCCTACCGTGTACAGTAAATGTGAGAAATGGAAGCAGTGGATAAAAGCATGGCTTTAGAGGCAACGTGGTGAGGAGTTGGGAGAGAGAAGAATGAATTACTAATTACATTCTGAGAGCCTTGCTTGTGTCAGGGCTGTCACCAATCACTTGCCGTATCTTCACCTCAGAGGAACACCCGCCGGAGAGGTAACTCAGAATGGCTTCCGCACGCCGCCGCATATGAGCCGATGCCACCTGCTTTTTCCTCCACGCCTCACGAATCATTTCTAACTTCTTCTCTGCTCTCGTAACCAGCCGATGGATCGGCGCGCTTGTGACCACGCTTGAACTGCTTGACAAACAAGAAGTCGTCTCCGAGGACGCTGAGCCTGAAGACAAAGTAACCTCGTCTCTAGAACTGAGATTCCGGTTCTCGGAAATCCTTATTAGCTTCGAACGACTCTTTCTCACGACCTGTGAGGAATTCGTAGGACTTAAAAAGAGTTATACGCTCAAAAAATCAACGAAGTATTTAGTAATTAGCAACCAAACTCTTCCATCGATCGAAGTATTGAGACTTGGAATCCATGTAATTGCAATTCAGTGACAGACAGGTAAGTGATCAGGAGAATCGGAGGAAGTAGAGCTTTCAAGATTTTGATCAGATTGAAGTTGATACCGAAGAAGAAACAACAACAGGAGGGATCCGATAGCGGAGCATTTTCGAACAAAAATAAATTCGACTACCAGTCTCAGTAACAGAATACGATTAAGTTCAACTCATCCAGAAACTAATTCAAATTAAAGAAAAAGAATCCTAAACGCCGAACCAAATCAATAGTTCCTTTAGGCAAAACAAGGCACAGAATCGATCACACACAGCAGAAAATGCGGAAACAAAAACAGAGCCTAAAATACCTAATCAAACGAACAACATAGAAGAAGAACAAAAATAAAGGAAGAAAAAAATGAAGTAAGAATGAGAAGCATTACATTAAGCTTTAGCTCGTGGAGACGAGGCGAAGTAGAGAACAGCAAGGGTTCCTGCGGGGGAGTATCGGACGATTCATCTGATCCAGTGAGTACCGAAGAGGAAGAGTTTGAATAATCACAAAACGCGGACATCTCTCTGGAGAATTTTGCTCCAATAATGTTCTCCCCAAACAGCCATTGGTGTTGAGAAATGGGTCTGCACAGCCAACAAAACATAGAAACAGAGATTGAAAGTAAAGAGAGAGAAAAAAAAAAAAAAAAAGAGGAACGATGAGATAGAATGATACAACAGAGCAGAACAAATGAGAGAGAAAGAAGAATGGGAATGGGAATGGGAATGGGAATGGGAATAGGAATGAATTCATACGTAGGTGGAGGAGAGGGCGGAGGAGGAGGAGGCGGCGGCGAAGTGGAGAGGAGGAGCAGAGCAGAAGCAACGCTGCGTTCAAGAGGGGAAGGGAATTCCGCCATTGGCTCTGAATAACGACTTTGTGGCGGGAGAGCTTCTCAATTTTTTCGAATTTTTTCACTCTCTCTCCTCTCTCTTTCTTTCTTTCATTATTATTATTATTATTTTTTTTTGCGTGAATTAAAAAATTGTTATAATAATAATAATAATAATAATAATAATAATATTATTATTATGAAAAATTATTGCTGAAAATATTTACAAATAATAGCAAAATATCATCGTTTATTTGTGATAGGTTGCGATAGACTATTATGATTTCTCATGCACCAAAATTTTGCTATTTGGTTAGTCTCTCAAACCTGAGTTGTTGATTTTTTATTTTTTATTTTTAAAAATTAAGCTTATAAATATTAATTTTATTTCTAAATTCTCTCGTTTTATTATCGATTATTTACCAATGTTTTTAAAAATTAAATAAAAATTTGAAAACTAAAAAAAAAAATTACTTTTTAAAATCTTGTTTTTGTTTTTGGAATGTGGGTTAGGATTCAACTCTTATCATAGTTATCATCTATCTTAATTGTCAAAAACGAAAACCAAATATTTATCAAACGGGCTTTAAGTTTGTGATTTTTCCAACTTTGTGCTTGTTATTTTCAATTAATTTGTATGTACTAGGCCGTTGATCTATTTAATGTCTTTTTGTAGATACCGTATTTGGTCCGACTTATTCATTTTATTTTATTTATCTTAATTTTTCCATTTTTTTCTTAATTTTATTTTTATTTTTATTTTTAATTATCTATTTATTCTTTAGGTTCACGTTATTTAGTTAGTTAGTTATTATTATTATTATACTTATTTTTTTTCATTATTAGTTTATTATTTATTTATTTTTTCCTTCTATTTTCTATTTTTTAATAATTCGGTACTTAAGTTGACTGTAAGAACACCTCTACAGTTATTTAATTAGTCAATTAAATTTGCTAGTTTCCATTTTACTTTTTTTACAAATTTTGGATAATGTTTTCAAACGGGTGTTGTAGGGTGCTAATATCTTCCCTACACTCAACGACCCCCGAATCTATCTTTGGAGAAGTAGACATTTTTTTTTCCTTTTTAAAGTAGGCGACCAATCACACCCCGAATGGTACGTTGGTAGGGACTCCAAAACTTTTACCTTAAAAGAGACCCTAAGGGAGGGATGTCGATGCTCCACGTCGCGATGACGTTGCGACACTTTTCATTCACAAATTTATTAGATATACCAAAATTGAAGGTTTAAATTGTTATTAGACATAAAATTTAAATTTAAATGAAAATGTAAACAATTTATTAGAAACAAATTAATAAGTTGAGTGGCCTATTAAAATATGTTGTTTTAATTATGTTTTAGAAAAAGATATTAGCTAGTTACATCTCAGAGTTGTTGTAACCCAAGTACATCATAGTTTAATTTTGTCTAATTCTAAAATAATATCCATTTATACTCCTACATTTTAGAATCGTATCAATTAAAACTATGAACTAATAATTATATCAATTTAAATCATAAACTTTGATAAGTGTATCAATTTACACCCTCCAAATTTCATTCCCTGAATATCATGTGAAACATATAATCTTATTCAATTAAACTCTTAAATTTTCTTAAGCCAATTAATTTAGGCCCTTCATTATGATCACGTTTGAAAATCATTCGCGTATTAATTATCAAACTTGTATAGACTTCTTCAATGTCAGTTTAACAAAATAGATGATTATAGTAGATGCATGGACAATTTTCAAAGAAAATTTTATCTAAAAGTCTAAATTGATTCATCTATGAAAGTTTAGGAGTTCAAGCTTCACATGATGTTTCTCCAAATGAAAAATTATGGAGGGTGTAAATTGATACATATATACGAAAATTTATTACTTAAATTGATCTAATTATTAGTTTAGGGTTTAGGTTCTGTTTAGAATTGCTTTTGTAGAGTTAAAAGTAATTCTAGAAAAATCTTTAACTATTTTTAGTTGTTTGGTTAAATAGATGAAATTTATATATTAAATATCAACTTACAACTTTTATATGATATGTTTAATTAATTTAATCTTTATAGTTAACTTACATCAAATAGTTTAAAGTTACAAATCGTTGACCCAAAACTAACAAATCAAACCGACTATCACACTTAATGGTAGCCATCTCTAGTAAAAAAATTAAGAAAAACAGGTGGATTTTGGAGTGGGTAAAAATAAAAATAGTGTTTGATATCTATTTATTGTTTCTTGTTTTTTTAGTGAAATAAAATTTAGGTTAAAATCCTATTTTGGTTTCTATACTTTTAAATTTGTTCAATTTTAGCCTCTATATTTTCAATTGTCCAATTTTAGTCTTTTTACTTTCAATAAATCTTAAATTTAGTCTCCAATGCTAGATTATTGTTGGTTTTTGAAAAAAATTTGTTAATTTTTTAGTATTTTTACAATAAAATTTTGAAAGCATATTCACATATTATTTTCTTTGCATGAAAATTATTATTATTATTATTTAACCAATTTCAGTCAATATTAAATTTGAGGGACTAAAGTTGGACAATTAAAAGTACATGAACTAAAATTGGACAAATTGGACAAATATCAAAGTATAAAAACTAAAATGGTAGTTTAACCTAAAATTTGATTCAACATATTATAATAAAATATAAAATATATAACATGATTAAAACAAATATAAAACCATTATAAAGGGTTTATTTTAATAAAATTCCTAAGCCAAAGAAAATTTTTAAAAAGAATTATAATAAAATTTATTCTTTAATTGTTGTTCAAAATTCATCTATAATGTGATCTCTCACTCCAACCAATTTACGTTAAATGATGTTGACTTTCATGAGTTAGTCCAATTAGACTAATTTGTAAATTGTCCATTAAACTTTGTAATTAAATTCTTAATGATCAATAATTAACTGCACAACATGATACATATATTTGTACGTAAACTTGGAATTAAACATTTAAGAAAGAAAATCAAACATACTCACATTTATTTAATTCAACAGTAACTTTTTCTTTTAAAAATAAATGTGTTTCACATCAACCAATCATACACATATATAAAAAGAAAATCATTATAAATAGAAAAAATATCAAATTATTTACAAACATAATAAAATTTTACTTTCTAGTTTTGCAGAAATCGTGGACCGGGTTCACGAGTTTGGTCAACACTCGTGGACCGGGTCCACGACTTACTTACACACCGACTGCCACATCAGCAACTTGACTGAAATCGTGTACCGGGTACACGATTTCACCACCCCAATTTCCAAATAACTTTCCAAACCACTCTATTTTTGTCATTAGTTTCTCTACCACCCTATTTTCCAATTTTTTTTTAAATAACATTATTCTTTAAAATAACCCCAAAAATTCTATTTTTCAAATTAGTAATTTCATCACTTAATTCCAAAGAACAAGATCTAAGTTTCTCATTTTCATTTCTCAAATCATTCAATTCAACTTTCACTTCACATGATGAAGTTTTGAGTTCATCCTTCTCTTTTTCAAGAAAACTTGATTCTATCATTTAAGGCACATTATCACAAAATTTATCATCATGCAAAACATCATTAGTTGCTCTATTATTCAAACATGCATTTTCATCTATCAAAGATTTATTTTCAATAGACAATATCTTATACTTCTTTGATAATTTCACATATTTAGAGCTAAGCTCTTCTAGATCATGTTGCATATATTCAAAAACATCAAATAGCTTATCATAAGAAAGGGATTTATGATTTACCTCATTTTCGTCACTTTCATCTCTAGAATTATTATGCGAATGAGCCATTAAGTCCAAGGAGGATCCATCACATATTTTCTTTTTCCCATCATAGAAATTTTATTGTTTTGAAAATAATAATTCTCCTTCACATCAAATAAATTGTTAATAGTACAAGGAAAATTTTATATGGTATACATATTCAAGAAAATTTCAAATATCATATGCATAATCAAATTTTGCAAATTTATCACATACTTTAGTATCCAAATGCTCACAAACATACAAGATATTAAAATCAATAGCTATAAAAAATATTTGTGTTCTCTTTTTCCAAATATCAAAATTTTTTCCATTAAAGAAAGGAGGTGTATCAACCCATTGACCTTCTAAAGTTGCCATGGTTCTAGCAATTAAGCTTTTCAAATAATTTTCAAAATATTAATAAGATAATTTAATGTCAATTGTAGGAGTGAAAAACTCAAACAAGTGTGTATCAATCCGAAATGATTTATGAAAATATTTTGAATTACAAGCAAGAGCAACAGGCTCTGATACTAATTGTTGGATAGGTATGGTAACCCTAGAGGGATGAATAGGGCTTCTTAAAGCTAATTTAAAATTTTTATTAATGTGGGCCCAATTAAACAAATTAACATACTTTTTGCTAATAAATAATTTAAACAAGAATTTTATGCAAATAATTTAACTTTGAATTAAGCAAGAAATAATTAACAATCTCACTTTCTTGGACGCCTCCTCTAGACACTTCAACACCTCATGCTCTTCAACTTAGCCCCTCATGGATGCCTACTTGATCTTCATGCCTAGGCCTCACACTTAGGCTCGGCTACTACATGAAAGTTCAACGCCTAGTTTCAACACTTAGGCACTTTCTACACAAGGTTCCTCCTTTCAATGCCCATTTCACAACACTTGAGCATCCTTTGCCGCCTATTTAGCACTTCCTTTACCACTCGGTTAGCTTTTTGTCAAGCTCAATGCCTAGACCCATGGAGCAAGCCCCATTCTCACGACTAAGTCCATCTCTTAAGCTCTTCATGTGACACCTCTTCCATGCATCCTTGATCCCAAACAAGGAAAAGTTTCACTAAGTCCACACACTTAAACAACTTACTTAATTTAGTAACTTAAGAATGAAAGTAGGACTTACAAGAAGAATCGTTCTTCATTCAAGGTTCTTTTTTCTTCATTCACTTTTATAATATGCTTTGCCTTAGTTTTCTATAAATTAACTAGATTTTCTTATCCTAATTCTTAGACAAAAGTTATTACACGCTTTCGCATTGGGATTCAATCCCTTCAATTTTGATTTCCTTAAACCAAAAGCAAAGACAATTCAGTTGGGCTCTAATACCAATTGAACCTTGGGTTTGAGATAGTGGTTTCATCCTGAACCCGAAAAAGAAAAAAAGGATTTGTAATGGTTTGATCTTGAACTTGTTGGAAAATATCGAAAGAGGTTGGATCTTGAACCTATAAAAAGATCGAAAGTGGTTTGACTCTTGAACCCATAAAAAGAGTGGTAAATCGGTTTGGTTCTCACCTATAAGAGAATCTGCTCAGTAAAATACACACGAAAGAGTTTTAGGGAGTGGAGTAGGGATTTCAAACCACTATAAAAATCACCGGTGTCATTTCTTTCCATCTACTCTTTTAATTTTTGCAATTTTTTTTTATTTATGTCCCTAATTATTTCATTAGTTTAAATTATTTTAGTTGCTATCAGTGCTAGCTTTCAATTTGAGAAAATCGAAAAGAAGAAGCACACAAAATAGTGTGCTGCGTGGGCTTTTTATCTTTTACCATATTTGGGTCTATTTTCTGCGCTATATATGCAATTACTTTAGAAAGAATTAGAGATTTAACCTAATGCATAAGTAATATTTCATAAATATCTTAAACTTGAATTATATTCCCTATCGAGATGTTGCATAAATTTAGAATAAGTTTAACCTTATGGCTAATTCTTTCTCTAATTAAATTTTCTTATTTTTGTATAATTAAATATTAATAAAAAATTGGATTGAATTTAACATTAATCATTTAGAGATTTTTTTTTAGTAATCATTAATTACAATATATATCCTAATTAATGTTGCATCCTTTATTTAATGATTCTTATTTTATTCATTAATTAATATGGTATATATTTCTTAGATTTAGGATTATGTTATGATAGTTTTAATGTTTAGGATTTCATTTCTTTTTGCATCTTTTACATCTGACAGTGGGTTCTTTTACATCTAGCAATGCACCAATTTTTCATCTTAATTCTTTCTTTAGTTTTTCGATTGCTTGAATCCGCGATTGGTTTTATTTCACTACATCTAATTCAAATGTCGCTAGTTGTGTTACTTATATATTTCATATATACTAAGATATATTGTCTGATTAATAAAGAAACCATTCAAGAGTCAGATCTAAGAACCATCTGAACAACAAGACCCAAAGAACTCAACACCAAAAGACCCAAAAACCAATTTGATCTCAACCCCTAAGATAGGCTGGATAACAGATTACTTAGACGATCTAATAAACCAAGGATCGGACAAAATTTTGATGAAACTCTCCTCAACCCTTGATCCAAAGCAATCTACAAGCAAGATAGATCACTCCTCACTTGAATGCTCCAAATAAACGAGAAACAAAGCTTAAAAGCTTTAAAACCCAAATTCTTCTTCTTCTTCTTCTTCTTCTTCTTCTTCTTCTTCTTCTTCTTCTTCTTCTTCTTGTGAAAATTACAACATTACTTAAACTAAATGAAAGGTCAATAGGAAAGGTCACAACATTTCATCTATTCATTTCATCTATTTTTCTAGGTTCAAACAAGACTCTTCAATTCCATGCATGAACCATCATAAATGTAAATATATTAAAATAAATTGATACATTTAGTATTAAATATGTGGATGAATTGTATTTTCATATTCATTATGACTCTTGGGTGTCCAAATGATTCTTGGAGCTTCAAAGGTTGCAATTTTTCATCATAGGCTGAAAACTTACCTTGGAAGCAAGCATTTAATCTTTCTTGAAGTCATTTAGCTCTAACTCATCATTGATCCTTGTGGCATAATGATTATCTCATGATCGGGTTGACTTCGAGTTGTCTTCCATTGAATTTCAACATGAGCTTTATATGATCTGGTTTGAGCTTGTTGAGCTTCACTTTCAACTTGTAGAACCTCATTATCTCCTTCATTGGTGAGCTTCTTATGATTGCCACTTATTTGCTTATCATATATATTCAACTAGCAAAATTATTATTGCATTTAAGAAACGTATATTTAGTATATTAGAATGTATATTATTCCTAATTTTGGTTGTTACATCATATACTGTGTTTTATTTGCCATATTTTTATAAACTTACATTATTTCACTATATGCAATTCGAAAGTCCCTAGTTATGTCAATTAAATATTCATATATACTAGGATATATTATATGATATGTTCAACCAGTAGAACCCTTCATGCAGTTAAGAAATATATATTTAGTATATTACAATGTCTATTATATATGATTTTGATTGTTTCATTATATACTGTGGTTTATTGGCCATATTTTTATAAATTATATTATTTCACTACAGCTAATTTGATGTCCCTATTTATTATGATGGTTATTTTAACATAATATTTTTCATGTAGCATTTTTCTAATATTTTCCATGTGTGGTTTTTTCTAATATTTTCCATATATGGCATTTTACTAATATTTTCCATATGTGGTGTTTTTTTTTAATATTTTTCATATGTGGCATTTCGTATTTCCTTTTTTTTCCTAAAAAGAAACCGTCAGAATTAAGAAGGATTGTATATGACATTTGGACAGATTTTTATGAAATATCCTAGCACATTAGGCTATTCATAAAAAAAAAAAATGGCTTTAGGTTATTAGTGTAATTGGGCCTATTTAAATAGGCTATTAGTAAGGGTTTCTATACCAATAGCCTACTTTGATAAGCCCATTTACAAAAATAACCTTAAACCCACTATTATTTTCATGAAAGACCTAATGGGCTATGATTTTTCATAAAAATCAGGCCCAAATACATTTGGATCCTTGTCTTTAATATTGATGTTTTACAAACAAAAAAAAAGAAAAAATGAAACCCAATTTTTGGAAAAATTTGGAAACGCGCCTAAAATAATTTTTTCCTTAACGGTTTAAAGGGTTCTTTTGATCTACTCCTTCAATCGGCTTCTACACTTCATTGTCGCACGACTACACATCATTGAAGCAAAGAACATCAAAATTGGTAAGCTTCGACTTCTTAGACGACAAAAATCTGTCCTTTACGCGTCGGGTTCTTGGGTGACATGAAATCGATAAGCATTGTGTTTTTAAAACCTAACTTTCTCTTCTATTACTCTGTAAACCCTACTTTCATTTGTAAGTGTTAAACATGAGTACGTAGTACCAAACTGGACTAAATTGTTTTTCTCTTGTAGATCGAAGGAAGAAGGGGAGAAAGCCAAAAGTAATTTGTGGTAAGTTGCATATTAAAGTCATTAAGAGGGAATCGAGCTAAAATTTATCTTGATTATTAAGTGGGGCGTAAAAGCGGATTATTTATTTATTTATTTATTTAGTTATTTATTTATTTAAATTAAAGAGAAAGAAAGAAAGAAAGAAAGAAAAAAGAAAAAGAAAAAGAAAAAGAGAAAGAAAAGGGTTAGTGGAGATTAGTCGGTGGATTTATTCTTAGACTCGGTGAAGATTTCCGACGGGTTTCTCTCATTTTCCAAGTCTCAGATTGAGGTTATCTTTCAGATGCACATCGAGGGGTGGTAGAAGAAGAGATCTAGGGCAAATTCGTGCAGGGTTTTGGCCGGTTTCATGGTAAAATTGAAGCTAAAAGAGAAGTTTCGTTTACTGTCGCGCAGTCTGAACAATGTTCGGTGTTTGGTGAATATCGAGCGGAAGAGTCAAAGTTTGAAGCTGAAATTTTGAGGTGGAACCAACTGGTACGAACTTCTCGATATTGAAAGAAGATACACAAATTTGAACCATAAAGGAACTTTAAGGTGCTAGTTTCAAACTTCAAAAAGATGAAATGTTGGAAAAAAAACATTGTGTAATCCAATTGGGAGCCAAAACGACCGTTTTTTGGATTGAAAGGTCAAACAAGTCGCCTTTGGACAACCATGCTCAAAGCTATGGCCTTTCAAAGGTTCAACTTAGGTTTAAGTAATCTTAAGGATAATTAAGCGTCCAAATTCATTAATCAAATAGTCATTTTAAGAGCATAGATGTAAAGAACGTGAAAAAATGCACGAAATCAAGTGGTCACATAAACGTTGATAGGATTGGTCGTTTGGTAAAGAATGGACTTCTAAGTGAGTTAGAGGATGATTCACTGCCTCCTTGTGAATCATGTCTTGAGGAAAAATGACCAAAATGACCAAAAGGCCAAAGAACCCTTAGAGTTTATACATTCAGATCTCTGTGGTCCAATGAATGTAAAAGCTCGAGGAGGGTATGGAGACTTCATCTCTTTTATAGATGATTATTTGAGATATGGTTACTTATACCTAATGTCTAATGGGGCATAAGTCTAATGCCCTTGAAAAGTTCAAGGAGTATAAGGTTGAAGTTGAGAACCAATTAGGTAAAACAATTAGAATACTTCGATCTAATCGAGGTGGAGAATACATGGATCATAGATTCCAGGACTACATGATAGAGCATGAAATCCAATCTCAACTCTTAGCTCCTAGTTCACCTCAGCAAAATGGTATATCAAAAAGGAGAAATAGAACCTTGTTAGACATGGTTTGCTCGATAATGAGCTATGTCAGTTGTCTAGCTCGTTTTGGGGGTATGTAGTAGAAACTACGGTTCACATCGTGAACAACGTACCCTCGAAGAGTGTTTCTGAAACACCTTTAGAGTTATGGAGGGGGCGTAAACCTAGTTTGTGTTACTTCCGTATCTGGGGTTGTCCAGCACATGTCCTAGTGACAAATCCTAAAAAACTGGAACCTTGTTCAAGGCTATGCCAATTTGTTGGTTACCCAAAAGAAACGAGAGGTGGTCTTTTCTACAACCCACAAGAATTATAGATTGGCAAAGGTATGATGCTTAACCTTTTTCTTTACTTTTTTTATTTTTAATTCTTTCAATAAATCAAAGAATGTGATCACCTGCTTCTGTTGGGATTCAATTTCCTTCAATATATTCACTGGCTCAGTTGCTCGGCCCAAACCTTAAGGTACATGTATTTTCCTTTTGGGACACACGGTCCCCTATGCCTCCTCCTGATACGCTACGGGCTTGGACCCACCCATGGACTTTGGGCCTTACCTTGGTTAACCATTAAGAACATTACTAATCATTCCTAAGTAAGGTGATAAAACTATAAAAGTGCTATTTTTTCTAGCTTAATTCGGGCTCGTTTGTGAATTTTATGTGTTTATTATGTTATTTTATAGGAATTTGAGCAAATCATGCACCTCAGATGTTATTGGTTGTTAGGGGTTGATTTGGAGCTATCGGAAGTGAAAACAGGCACCTAGAGCTCAAGGACGTAAAAATTACAAAAATGCCCTTGGAGCAGTGCAACGTAGAGTGTAGCTATGTTGTTCTCTATGCTCAAAGGTTGAGAGCAAAAATGGTGAGGGCGCAGTTGAGCTCCAGAAATTGACGGATGAGTGACGAAGTCAGCGGGCGCGCAGTGTTGCAATCTCACGTGAATCAAAGTGGATTGCACCCCAAGTGTGTCATCGAGGACGATGACAGTTTAAGTGGGGGAGAGTGTCACAATCTAACTTTGAGATAGTAGTTTGTGACTCCACTTGTGCAGACAGTGTAGTGGCACACAAGAGTGTCGACACATCTGGCAATGACAGAGGGCCAAGTGAAGATGTCACGAATGCGTCAAGAGTGCCAGTTGGGCAGGGCAGGGCAGGGCAGTTGTGAGTCAGTATCAGAGACAAGAAGTGGGTTGAAGCCGAGCTTCTCAGTTCTTGAGGGTGTCGTCGTGACACGTCGTTGGGGGAAGTTTGACCCGTCAGTAAGAAAGAACCAAGCTCATTTGCCAAGAGTTTGGGTATTCTATGTATAAGAGACGATCAGAAGGTGTACCAGGTAGGGTACCTTCGAGAGAGTCGTTACTACCAGAGGGATAGTATTAATGGTTGTAAGCAGAAGATAGGGGGGTCAAGGAGACTTTCGTCGATCGAGTGCAAAGTGTTCATCGAGAGTCTGTGTGAGCAGACATTATGGCTAGTAGAGCTAAGTGGGTGATTAGGGAGTAACCCTCAAGGTGGTTGCTGTCTCGTGAGAACACTCCTTTGTTGGTGTGGAGCAAGTGTGTCCCTTGAGTCCTTCCACATGCCTAAAGTGGATGACTTCACAATTGTTGGGGCCAGTGCGCGTTGGAGATGACCAACAGTCTGGCAGTTTGGAGAAAGAGGAAAGAAGCTGCGTCAAGAGCAAAGGAAGCATCTTAGCAGCATTGCCACACTAGGGTGGCCAGTAAGTCGGCCGAAGGGTAGTGCCGTTGAAAGAAGGGTTGTGCTTTGTTTTTCAGACTTCGCACTGAGTAAGGTGCCACGATGGTGAAATTCCGTGGTAGGCTCGCAAGCCTCACCCCGAGGGGTGCACCATAATATGCTGCTCAAAGAATCTGTTGTTATGGCCGTTGTGTAGGCATAGTTGATGGGTGAAATAGTCCCTTTGCTAAGGCGAGAGTATGCCGAAGCGTTGCCGTGCCTATGTTGCGAGTCCCGGGGCCAAGTCCTAAATTTGGGCTAGTGAGGGTCCATGGGTGGGATAGCTCATACGTAGTGTGCAAGTTGCATATTTGGTCTGACGCACATTATTTAGCGAAGTTCTTCAATAGCAAACTCGAGTTCGGATCGTCATTGGGACGATGCCAAGTTTAAGTGGGGAAGAGTGTTGCAATCTCACGTGAATCAAAGTGGATTGCATCCCAAGTGTGTCATCGATGACGATGACAGTTTAAGTGGGGGAGAGTGCACAATCTAACTTTGAGGTAGTAGATTGTGACCCCACTTGTGCAGACAGTGTAGTGGCGACACGAGAGTGTCGACACATCTGGCAATGACAGAGGGCCAAGTGAAGTGCCGTGATGCGACCGAGGAGGACGGTGCATCATCTAACACACCAAGATAAGTGGGCAAGCATGTCAAGTTGAACAACAAGCAAGAAGACAAGCATTGGTGCCATCGGCAATGTTAGTGACAAGCTTAGCGGGGGCCATGTGGGGCCCCGGGCCATGACCTCAGAAGTAGGGGTCTCGTTGCGAGTTTGGACTAGCGGCTTTAGAGTTAGATCCATATTGATGGAAGATGGAATCACGTCGAATTCCATGTCAATTGGAATTTAGACGAGCGCTCTACGCTGGTGAGTGACCATTCGCCACCTTGCATATGCATAGGTGCCAAAGAGGAAATTGTTCAAAATGTACTATAGGGGGGAGGCATGGTGTCAGCTCTCCACCACCCCTGGGCCCTGCGGCCTAAGTGAGCTACCCCATGACACACGAGTGTGTCATGGTGTGGGCATGCGTTGCAAGACAAGTGTCTTGGTCGTCTTCCATCGAAAATGTAACGGCCCGAAATTTAGGTAAATCACCTTTTTCACTCTTTATAAAAAAAAAGGTATGTATATAATAATGATAATAATAAAAATAATAAAAATAATAATTATTATTTATGCAGGCAGAGAGAGTGTTAAGGGGGATTGAGGGATTCTTGGCCATTAGAAGAAATCAGGTTTCAGTTGGGGAAAGATCTCCGGATGGGTTTTTACTGGCTGAGTTGTGTTTTAGGAAAAGGAAAGAAAGGGAAGAAGGAAAAGGTCAAAATCTCTCTCGATCACCTCTTCATCACTCAGTCGCCATCCCCTTCAGCCCTCATTGCCGCCATCATCTCCAGCCGTCACTGTCGCCGTCATCGCAGTACTCACCGCCATCGTCACCAGCCTTCGTCGCCATCATTGTAGCTTTCAGCGTAGCGGCATCATCATAGTCCTCGTGCCCAGCGTCTCAGTCCTCGTCGCATCGCATCGTCACAGCCCGCATTTTGTTGCATCATCAGTCCATCGCCGCATCGTCACAGCCCGCATCTCGCAGCACCATCAATCTTTATTGCTGCATCGCCGCAGCCCTCTCCGCGACGCGTCGTCACAATCTTCATCGCCGCGTCGCCTGCCCTTTCCACGTCGCGTTGTCACAGCCTTCATAGCATTGCCGCAGTGTAGGGAAGTCCCGACGTCGCATAGGCAGTCTCGCTCAGTCTCGCTGAGTATCGCTGTCTCGCTCAATTTCGCTGAGTCTCGCTCTGTCTCGCTGTCTCGCTTAGTCTCGTCGCAGTCTCTATAACGACCTGACCCCTTAATATCTAACTTGTCGCTACAACATGCATGAACATTTACATAAATACGTTGGGAACAAAAAGACATGATATCATCCATTTTAAACAAATGCAGTTTAATTTATAAAACGGCCAAATTCTTGAAAGTTTATTTAATCAACATAAAATAGAAAAAAAACACTTTAGCGGGGTACCCCTTATATTATTAGGCACAATCCCAAGAAAAGAACCGAAATAACCAAAAACATTTAAACAATGATTTCATGAATGTAAATACAACTACCCTAGACTAAGGTGCGGAAGCAATGTGACGGTCTCATGGTATGATCACAGATTTTCTCGCCCATGCGTCGGGCCACCACACTCCTTACCTGGAAGAAAAACATAGAAAAAGGGTGAGTAAAAAAATACTCAGTAAGAGACCCACTACTGGGCCTAGCTGTTACTGCTTTTTGTCGTGTGCACCCGTGTACCCGGCATAAGCATAAGCGTAGGCATAAGCATAGGAAGCGCCCCGAGGGTACGCATTGGCTATAATTGTAACATGAACATAGGTGGTGATCCCGAGTGACACCCTTCGTAGCATAGTACATTGAGGGTACATGGCACGACAGTAGGGCAACCTATAACGTGTCATGGCATAATTAATCTATAGCAGAGATTGCAGAGTCACAAACACATGTTTAAGAACGTTACTTACAATACAAACTTAGCACGCCTAAACAATTATAGCAACAACATTCGAGACATAGGTTCATAACGACATTCAATAGCCAACAATACCGTTAGACAGTATGCATCACTAAAACCCGGTAGTAAGTCCTTTACCTGCGAGAGCGAAACTGGAGCGATACTGAGCGATACGGAGCGATATGAGCGATACTGAGCGTTACCGAGCGATACTGAGCGTGTCAGCGAGACAACGACTTCCCTACAATGCGGCAACGCACTACGAAGGCTGTAATAATGCGCCGCGGAGAGGACAGGCGACGCGGCGATGAAGACTGACGATGTGTCGCGGAGAGGACAGGCGATGCGGCGACGCGGACTGATGATGCGTCGCGGACTATGGTGATGCAGCAACGAGGGCTGATGATGCGTCGCAGACTATGATGATGCGGCAACGCAGACTGATGATGCGTCGACAAGCGCCTGTGAGAAAGCGACGCAACGATGACCAGGATGCTGCGGCGCGACGACCAAGAAGCTGCGGCGCGACAACTATGACGATGCCACAACGCTGAAAACTGCGATTAAGGCCGCATCGTGAGGGCTGGAGCGCTGCGACTGAGTGACGGGGGAATGTGAGAATATGGACGACGAAGGGTGACTCGAGAGAGGAAAAACCAGACTGCCCCTTTTCTTTCTGCCTCCTCCTTTCTTCCCCTCTCCTAAAAATGCTCCCCATAGTCAAAATTCAACCGGGGATCTTTCCCCCAACCAAAAGCGGCGCAACCTCCTGTTGACCATGGACTCTCAACTCCCTTCACGCTCCCTCCGCTGCAAAATTATTGTTAATAATAATTAATTTAATTTTTTTTTTAATTTAAAGGGAGGAAAGTGATTTACCGAAATTTGGGCCGTTACAGTCTCGCGCTCATAGGTAAGGGACTTACTACCAGGTTTTAGTGACGCCTAATGTCTAATTGTGTTGTTGACTGTTGAATGTCGCTGTGAACTTTTGTCTCGGATGTTGAATGCTATGATTGTTTCGGTATCCCAAGTTTGTAGCTTGTAAGTAATGTTCTTATGCTTATGTGCGCTATGACTCTGTGTATCTCTGCGATGAGTTAGCTATGCCATGACATGTTACAGGTTGCCCTATTGTCGTGCCCCGTACCCCTGATGTACTATGCTACGAAAGGTGTCCCTCGGGATCACCACCTATGTCCATGTTACGAATGTAAACACTGCGTACCCTCGGGTCGCTTCCTATGCTTATGCCTACGCTTATGCCTATGCCGGGTACACGGGTGCACACAACAAAAAAAGGGTGATAGCTAGGCCGAGTAGTGGGTCTCTTACTGAGTACAATTGCTCACCCTTTTCTATGTTTTTCTCCCACGTAAAGAGCATGGTGGCCAGGCGTATGATCGAGGAAGTCCGTGATCGTACCATGGGATCAATGACATTGCTTCCGCACCTTAGTTTAGGGTTTAGCGAATTGAACTTTTAGGGTAGTAGTATTTGCATTCTTTAAACCGTTGGTTAATTGTTTTTGGTTATTTTGGTTCTTTTTTTGAGGTTTTGCCTAACGATTTAAGGGGTACCCCGCTAAATTATTTTTACTATTTTATGTTGGTTTAAAAAACTTTCAAGGATTCAACCATTTTATAAATTAAACCGCATTTATTTAACGTGTGTGATATCATGTCTCTTAGCCCCAATGTATTTATATAAATGTTTATGCATGACGTAGAGACGAGTTAGTTATTAAAGGGTCAAGTCGTTACAGTTGGTATCAGAGCCTCAGTTATAGGTTTTGTAGACTGACTTATTATATAAGTCAAGAATGTCCCATGGTAGAAACGGATTCCTCGTCATCGCCAGGTATGCTCTCCATACATATATATATAAAAAGAAAAAAAAAGTTGTACTGAATTATGGTTCTTAAGGTACTTGGGTTGTGTTTATGTTTTGTTGTGGTAAAAAGACTCAAATTTAATTACCTATGCCAAGAGGAAAAATAAGTGTTCGAAGTTCAAGAAGCAATGTTAACTTGTGGAGAACACCCTACTAATGTTTGAAGTTTGGAATTGAATTGTAGATTATAAAAGAGTTATAAAATAGTCATATGTCTTATTATAGGGGTTATATTTCACTTGGGAAGTGGAAGGTGCACCTTGAATTTATTGGCCTTAACAAAGATAAGTGTGAGGAAAATTAAGGTACTTAAGAAAGGTTTATCATTTTGGGGAGATAAAGAAACTTAATGTGTTAAAGGCTCCCAAGTACGTAAGTCTGGTTTGAATTTTTAGACATGATATGAGTGGTTACAAGGTGTCGGCCTTGGTGTAAAAGGAAATATATTGTTACCATTTGAGACTTTGGACCTTACTATGTGTTGGTGGAGGAATTTGCGTAAAGTGTTGTTTGCGAAGCTCAGTTTCAACATGACAATCAAGGTAATGCATGGTAAAGGTGGACGCATAGGAAGTAACCCGAGAGCTTGAAGGGAAGGAAGTGAAATGCATAGGAGGTAATTATGAAGAAGATGTAAGCATTGGCTTAAGTGGGATGTATGAGTAAGAATTAAAGTTGAATAGTGATGCGTTGAAAGGAAATCTAAAAAGAAGGATAAAACGCATAAGGTAGAATTGAGGAAAGAGGCTATAATAATTTAAGGGTAAACCACTTAGCCGAATGTTTATCAATCAAGAGAAGGGTTTGTAGTTAGGATATGGATATAAGGAAAAAAGTGATGGACGCATACTAATTTATCATCAGAGAAATATTTTGGTACAAGGAAAAGGTTAAATGAATAACCTTGGATTACAAGCGCAAGAACGCATAGAGGGATAATCAAGGAACCCTCAAGGATAGGAGGAAGATCATGGACGCATGATAGTATGCGGTTCAGGCAAACACATAGTAATGTGCGTTTGAGACATTGATGCCTAGTAGTATGCGGTGGAGAAACGAGTTCAAAGGTATTATGATGGAAAGAAAGGAAAGTAAGTAATGAAGCTAAAACCTTAAAGGAAATTCAATGGACGCATAGGGGCATTATGTTGAATAAATAGTTTGTTTATTGGAATACGTTGAACGCATAAGGTAAGCTTATAAAGGCTAGGTGGCTTCATATAGACTTGACACCTTATAAGTAGGAGGTGTTAGAAGGCATGTTAAGTGTTTCATGCAAGGTGACAGCTCGGATAAATGCATGGTTAGTTAAGCATGGTGCGTGACATATGGCGATCAAGTGGCAGAAATGAGGAATCCTTGTGTCCGTAGTAGAAGTCTGCGGTCAAGAGAGAAGATATTCTTGACAACTTAAGTTGTCTTGTGTCTAAGGGATCAGCCTTGCGTTTAAGACGAACTCTGCGTTCAAGGTGAACGATGCGTTCAAAAAAATTGGACCTTGCGTCCAAGAGAGGTCAACGCATCCAAAAGTAAAGCCAAAAGATTTATTAGTTAAGTTGCTCTTTGCGTTAGCTGTCAACCTTGCGTTCAAGGAGCAAGGTTGCGTCCAACCGAGCTGACAGAGGGATATAAAGCCTTGCGTTCCAGAGTTAGAACGCTGCATCCAAGAAGCTCAGGAAAGAGACAATAGAGGGAAGGAAGAGGAATTATTCTTGAGCAAGTACAATATGAGTAACACTAACGTTTTTCAAAGTATAACTGAGTTCTTTGTGATTAATATCATTGGTTTGGAATATGCATTCATGAGTTTTCGATGATTAGTGCATGCATTTTTATTTGAAAAGCATTTGAGTATGTTGGTTATTGTTACAAGTTAAAGGGAGATAATCTAAAATGGAGTTGTTAGTAGCAATGTTTGCTTTGAAACTATTGACATAGAATAAAGGTACATTGTTGAAATTGTTAGCAAGGTTTAGGAAATTTTGACTTTGGGATCAACGAGTGCAAAAAACTTGGGAAGCCGTTAATTTGTTTGAAAGAGGAAAATAATCTAGTTTAAAGAAGATAGAAAACTATATGTAAGAAAGTTAGATTTTCCAAGATCACCACTAGCACAAGAGGTGGACTTGAGAGTGAAGCTTGAGTTGATGGCAAGAAGTTGTTATAGATGGGATGAAGTAGCTCAAGTCACTTAAATATGAACTGTTCAGGAAAGTTTTCCATATGTCCTAATTTTCACCTTTAAGAACATCAGTTTTGCTTGATAAGAAGAGAAATGGAATCCATGCGCTCATGTATCAATTGTAATGAACTGAATGTGATAGTGTAACTAGGTTAGAGAGGCAGGGAATGTCGGGGCCATTAAGTGCAGAATCTAGGTTCTGAATCTTGAACTTGGAGTGCTACATATATGCTTTCTCTTGCATGGATATTGAGTCTATTGACTCCATGCGGAGGGATGTTCAAAAGATAAATTTATGATTCAGGGAGGTTTTTTACCTTAAAAATTATCTCCGGGGATCAATTACAACTATTATGAAGTTACAATGGTGTTTAGATTGATTGACGTCTGTAGTATCCAAGGACTTCAGGAACCCCTCTTTAAAAGAGATTTCTTCATAGTAGAATCTAAATGGTCATATGCAAAAGCTTTAAGACTAAAGAGTAACACGGGAATTTTTGAGATTATGCTATACATAGTATGGCTAGTTGCTCTGCCACATGTATGGAGATTTCTCTGTGCTAGCTCAATTAGTTCATATGCATGCTTTTAAAGAATATGACTTCCTAAGCTCACAATAGTTCTCAGAGTAAATATGTTAAAGTATTCTTGTTTTTTTTTTTGCATCTAAAGTTTCCTAATTATATACGATAGAGGTTTTCACACTGTGTGGGGTACTAGTTCAGTTATGCCAGATAGAGACCCTTGGTTCATATCCATTTTTGGAAGTGTCTCCAGAAAGTGTTAGGTTTTCAGTTGGAGTTTAGTAGAGCTTTCACTCGCTTATCGATGGTCAAGTCAAGCGTTTGAACCAGGCACTAGAGGACATGTTACACGCTTAATCCAACGATAGTTATTAGGCTACTATATATGGGCGTGGCGCCATTTGAAGCTCTATATGGGGAGAGTTGCAAGTCTCCTAATTATTGGGATGAAGTTGGAGAGCGAAAATTGTTGGGACCTGAGTTAGTACAGGTTACGATTAAAGCTATCTAGAAGATTAGAGCTTGCATGCGAACAACGCAGAACATACAAAGAAAAAAGAAAGTTATGCCTATGTGGGAAGACGAGACTTGGAGTTTGAGGTAGGTAATAAAATGTTCTTGAAAGTAGCACCTAGGAAAGGTGTTGTGAGGTTTGGAAGGAAAGGGAAGTTAAGTCCATGTTTTGTTGGGTTGTTCGAGATTTTGGAACAGATTGGCCCCGTGGCGTAGCAGTTGACGTTACCACCGTCTCTCGATGCAGTCCACAATGTGTTTCACATCTCCATGCTGAGGAAGTATGTCGCCGACCCTTCTCACATAGTGGACTAGGAACCCTTACAACTGAGGGAAGACCTGAGCTACGAGGAAGAACGCATCGAAATTCTGGCAAAGGAAGCGAATACCTTGCGCAACAAGTAATTAGCATTGGTGATGGTATTATGGCAGAATCACGGTTTCAAGGAAGCAACGTGGGAGCGGGAGGATGAAATGAGATCAAAGTATCCTGAGCTCTTTCAAGATTAGGACTTTCAGGGACGAAAGTTTTCTCAAGGAGAGGAGAGTGTAACGGCCCGAAATTTAGGTAAATCACCTTTTTCACTCTTTATTAAAAAAAAAAGGTATATATAATAATAATAATAATAATAATAATAATATTATTATTATTATTATTATTATTATTATTATTATTATTTATGCAGGCGGAGAGAGTGTTAAGGGGGATTGAGGGATTCTTGGCCATTAGAATAAGTCGGGTTTCAGTTGGGAAAGATCTCTGGATGGGTTTTTACCGGCTGAGTTGTGTTTTAGGAAAAGGAAAGGAAGGGAAAGGTCAAAATCTCTCTTGATCACCTCTTCGTCACTCAGTCGCCGTCCCCTTCAACCCTTATTGCCGCCATCATCTCCAGCTATCACTATCGTCGTCATCGCAGTACTCACAGCCATCGTCACCAGCACTCGTCGCCATCATCGCAGCTTTCAGTGTAGCAGCATCATCATAGTCCTCGCGTCGCAGCGTCTCAGTCCTCGTTGCGTTGCATCGTCACAGCTCGCATTTCGCCGCATCGTCACAGCCTGCATCTCGCAGCACCATTAGTATTCATCGTCGCGTCGCCGCAGCCCTCTCTGCGACGCGTTGTCACAATCTTCATCGCCGCATCGCCTGCCCTCTCCACGTCGCGTTGTCACAGCCTTCATAGCATTGCCGCAGTGTAGGGGAGTCGTGACGTCGCACAGGCAGTCTCGCTGAGTCTCGCTGTCTCGCTCAGTCTTGCTGAGTATCGCTATCTCGCTCAATCTCGCTGAGTCTCGCTCTGTCTCGCTGCAGTCTTGCTCTCGCAGGTAAGGGACTTACTACCGGGTTTTAGTGACGCCTAATGTCTAATTGTGTTGTTGACTGTTGAATGTCGCTATGAACTTTTGTCTCGGATGTTGAATGCTATGATTGTTTCAGTATGCCAAGTTTGTAGCTTGTAAGTAATGTTCTTATGCTTATGTGGCTATGACTCTGTGTATCTCTGCGATGAGTTAGCTATGCCATGACATGTTACAAGGTTGCCTTATTGTCGTGCCCCGTATCCCTGATGTACTATGCTACGAAAAGTGTCCGTCGGGATCACCACGTATGTCCATGTTAATAATGTAAACACTGCGTACCCTTGGGTCGTTTCCTATGCTTATGCCTATGCCGGGTACACGGGTGCACACGATAAAAAATGGTGATAGCTAGGCCGAGTAAGGGGTCTCTTACTGAGTACGATTGCTCACCCTTTTCTATGTTTTTCTCCCAAGTAAAGAGCATGGTGGCCAGGCGTATGACCAAGGAAGTCCGTGATCGTACCATGGGATCAATGACATTGCTTCTGCACCTTAGTTTAGGGTTTAGAGAATTAGACTTGTAGGGTAGTAGTATTTGCATTCTTTAAACCGTTGGTTAATTGTTTTTGGTTATTTCGGTTCTTTTTTTGAGGTTTTGCCTAACGATTTAAGGGGTACTCCGCTAAAGTGTTTTTACTATTTTATGTTGGTTTAATAAACTTTCAAGGATTCAGCCATTTTATAAATTAAATCGCATTTATTTAATGTATGTGATATCGTGTCTCTTAGTCCCAACGTATTTATATAAATGTTCATGCATGACGTAATGACAAGTTAGTTATTAAAGGGTCAGGTCATTACAGGAAATGGGATCTCGATGATAGTGTCGGACGGCACGGATGTGCAAGCATTGTGCTCCTTCCCCTGGGCTGGAGGTTCGATATAGTACTCGGTATGCCGTTCTGGCTCGACATTGACTTAGCATTGACATGGGAGGGTTCATGCCTAAACGTGTTTGGATGGATGGATGTCCGAGAAGTCTCGAGGTGGAAAAATAGCCATGGGGTGATTATGATGGTTCTCGATAAATCGACCCGAGTAGGAGAGAGAAAGTTGATGTTGTCTCAACCCGCGGGATGACATCCAAAAGCATATGTGGGATTCAATAGTCCCCGTTGACACGGTATTGTCCTAACTTGTCCCGATAAGCAGTATAATGTCCCGGGAAGTGCCAGTAGATTGTTATAGGTCTGTTTGGCTCGACGAAGGGTTCGAACCCATTCGACAAGGTTCCGAAGTGATCTAGAATTACGGGGGTCGTGTTGTTGAGAATCACGATGACGAAAAGGGTCACGAAGGAAGTCGCACGTACAGGCGACATGTAGGCCAAATAAAGTAAGTTCCGCATGAGTTTAGTTCGGTTGAGGACGAAAGAACCTCACTCAAGGTCCGCGAAGCTTCAAAAGGAATGAGCAAAAAGTAGATTGGGACTTGCGTTTCTCTTAAGGCTGACCATGATCGAGCGTGAATCATGGTGCTGCACGGTTGAAGAAGTATGACCGTGACACACAGCATCCCTATGCTCTGGGTAGGCGCTCCGACTTCTACCTAGAACATAATGACGCTCTCCAAGAGCGCAACAACGCCCTACCCTTTTTATAAAAGGGATTTTTGCCAAATTAGGGTAGGGAGTTTGGGCTTTCAGCCCCCAATCTGAATTTCCTCTTCACTTTTTTCTCTTTCCCTCTATATTTCTTCATCTTTGGGTGTATTTTCATGGTTGTAAAGCTCATCTTGGAATGTTCTCGTGGCTGAGGTGAGTTGCTAGCTTAAGTCTAGGTGAAACTCATGTATTGATTTTGGGGATTTTTGTTCTTAATATATATTTCTCCTTGATTTTCTGTGGTTCTTAAATATGATTGAATTTCTATGCTTAGATGTATGATAGGCTTGATCAACCATCATTCATTCTTTGGTTGTTAGAGATTAGAAATGCTTTAATGTGTTTTTAATCTCAATTGGGCAATGGTTAAAGCATGCTTGTGTTGTGAAATTAGGTTGATGACAATAATCGATTCTCAAACATTGCATGATTAACTATTTCAATAACGAAATCAATTTGTAACTCTAGGCTTTCCGGGTTATTTATCATCATAGTGGAATCCTTAGTTGCAATTATTTTAATTAAAGTAACTATTAGTTAGGACGCTTGTTCTAGGCTTTACAAGCAAGTTGACTAAGCACATTGAATATATTGAGATAATCCTAAGTAATTCTATGATAAATCGAACATTGGGTGGATCCTAAGTCCTAAGCTAGGCGTTTTATTTTACTTTTCCCACATTTTTATTTTCCTGCACTTTAAACTTCACAATTTACTTTCCCACATTTCATTCAAGCAAAACCTCTATTTTTACTGCTTTTTATAGACCCATTTAGCTTAGAGAGATCGTATATAAGGCTCCTCGTGGTTCGACCTGGGACTTACCGCTTGTGCTACTCGGTAGTATAAGTTGTTGGTTTAGTGAATTATAAATTTTATTTGATTGTCGAGGAGAGGTTTACAACGCTTATTCTCCAAGACGACCATCATAAGGTTTCGTTTGGAATTGCTTTTGGAGGGTCAAAAGTAATTCTAGAAGAATCTTAACCGTTTTTAGTTGTTTGGTTAAACAAATTATACTTTAATTTTTTAATAATCACTTTTTAATTTTTACTTACGTTTAAAATCACCTACATAGTAGCTTTTAGCTTTCCTAAAATCTGCCACTCTCCCTAATTAACTATTTTAAATTAATATATCTATATACTATATATATATATATATATATATATATATATATATATATATATATATATATTCTTTCATATCTATCTCATCTTATATCAATAAAATTTTGAATGATTTAACATTTTTATAGCAATTGTTTTTAAACTTGTAAAATAATTTATATTAAATAAAATATCCTACAATTTTTTTTTAGATAATAAATATCCTACAATTTACATCATGTATTTTAATTTTTTTTTTAAAATGAACATAGATTAAAATACTTAAATTGAAATCACATTTCTTCATTTCATATAACAATGATTTTTTTTAATACTTTTATCATATAATTTAAAGAAATATAAATATATATTTTGTAGTTTAAACTAAATATTATAAATTACTAACTTATGAAATTTATACATTAAATATCAACTTACAAGTGTTATATAATATTTAATCTTTATCTCTAAGTCACATCAAATATAGTTTAAACTTACAAAACGTTGCTATCCTATTTTTTTAAGTTTTAAATTTGAAATTTACTAAATACTAATCTCTTTCATATGACATAGATTTTTCTAAAAGCACATTTGCCAATCATTATTTCAAAAGCTATAACAATTGCAAACTAAACCTAAAATTGGTGTATAATTATATTCTATTTTACTTTAAAATTGTTCAAAGTATGGATGGACAACTATGTGCAAAAGATTAAAAAGGTAAGATACATTAACGACATAAATATAAAGTATATCAATACATATTGCAATCACATATTAGTATTTTATAAACAAAAATTATAATTTTAAAATTGATAAAACATGTTGCATCACACGTAGTTTTTAAAATTATATATAATATATTTAAAATTAATAACACTTAATTAAAATTTAATTTCTAAATAGGCTATAAACACATATTTAAAAACATGTTATATATCTCTTTTCATATATTTCCTTATTTTCAAATTTTTGTTTTTAGATTACCAACCAAATACACTTAAGAATGTAAAAAATCACTACTTATTCTACTTGTTGATGTGTGAATTTTTTATCCCATAAGATAAAAAGTAAACTTTTACAAATGATTGAAATTAAATAAATAAACAAACAAACAAATAAGGTGAACTCTCAAATGAATGGTGAGGAATTAAGAAGAGTAGCCTAAAGTACATGAAGAGCTAAAAGACTACTATCTTCCATTGGTCCCATTGAAGGCCACAAAGAAAATATCAGTCCTTTTTTCCTTTAGAGACACAAACCCAAAGTAGAAAGAATCTTTTACAAGAATTGGAAATTTAATGCAATTAAAAATAAATAAATAAATAAATAAATCTTCAATTTTTATCTCATTATCCACCCTTCCACTCAAACTTCACTACAATTTGATGAAATCCATTTCCACCAATCAGATTGCAGCAAATTCCATCAAAAAAGTCCCATTTAGATAAAAATGGATGTCTTCTTCTTTCTCTCTTCCATGGCTGAAATTGAAGCTCAACCTCAGAAAATACACTTCACTTTCAAAATTCCCTGATGACCCAGTTCGCCACGTGTCCCTTCCACTCACCACTACCCACCCAAAACAACTGTTTCCCTTCCTCTTCTTCTTCTTCTTCATTAAAATCCGAAACCCATTTCTCTGCAACTTCGAATGAAAGAGAAAGAAAACGAAGAAGAAGAAGAAGGAAAGATCACCTTGAGGGTTCTCTTATTTTGAAGCCTAGTCCAAAGACTAAATCCTTATTAACCCTCTTCTCCTTACCAGAGGTTTGATTTCTTGATCGATTTGTTTTACTGGTTTTTTTTAAGGTCATCAATGGCGTCCTTAGTATCATCGCCATTTTTAGCGGCTTCAAAATCTGAGCTCCAGCTATCTTCTCTCTCACAGAAACATTTCTTTCTTCATTCCTTCATTCCCAAAAAAACCCATATCGCCATTTCTTCTAAATCCTCCATTAAAGTGAAATGTGCCGCAATTGGCAATGGACTCTTCACTCAAACCAGTCCTGAAGTTCGACGTGTCGTTCCAGACAACACCAATGGCCTTCCGACGGTCAAAATCGTCTATGTTGTTCTTGAAGCTCAGTACCAATCATCACTCACAACCGCCGTACAAGCTCTCAACAACAACAAAACCCACGCCAATTTCGAAGTTGTGGGTTATTTAGTTGAAGAGCTTCGTGATGAATCAACTTATAAAACGTTCTGTAAAGACTTGGAAGATGCCAATGTGTTTATTGGGTCTTTGATTTTCGTTGAGGAGTTGGCTTTGAAGGTGAAGGCTGCTGTTGAGAAGGAAAGGGATCGACTCGACGCCGTTTTGGTGTTCCCTTCAATGCCTGAAGTGATGAGATTGAACAAACTTGGGTCCTTCAGTATGTCACAATTGGGGCAATCTAAGAGTCCATTTTTTCAGTTGTTTAAGAAGAAGAAACAATCTGCTGGGTTTGCTGATAGTATGTTGAAGCTTGTGAGGACATTGCCTAAGGTATTAAAGTATTTGCCTAGTGATAAGGCTCAGGATGCTAGGCTTTATATTTTGAGTTTGCAGTTTTGGCTTGGTGGGTCACCTGATAATCTTCAAAATTTCTTAAAAATGATATCTGGGTCTTATGTTCCTGCTTTGAAAGGGGTTAAGATTGAGTATTCTGAGCCTGTTTTGTATTTGGACTCTGGGATTTGGCATCCTTTGGCTCCTTGTATGTATGATGATGTGAAGGAGTATTTGAATTGGTATGGAACAAGGAGAGATGCTAATGAGAAGCTGAAGAATCATAATGCCCCTGTCATTGGGCTTATTTTGCAGAGGAGTCATATTGTTACTGGTGATGAGAGTCATTATGTGGCTGTGATTATGGAGTTGGAGGCAAGAGGGGCTAAAGTGATTCCTATTTTTGCTGGTGGGCTTGACTTTTCGGGACCGGTCGAGAGGTATCTTGTTGATCCGGTGACAAAGAAACCATTTGTGCACTCGGTTGTGTCGCTCACTGGCTTTGCTCTTGTTGGAGGGCCTGCTAGACAGGACCATCCAAGGGCTATTGAAGCACTTACAAAGCTTGATGTTCCTTACATTGTTGCTTTGCCTTTGGTGTTTCAAACTACTGAGGAATGGCTTAATAGTACCTTGGGTTTGCACCCTATTCAGGTGGCACTTCAGGTGGCTCTACCGGAGCTCGATGGTGGCATGGAGCCTATCGTTTTCTCGGGTCGGGATCCTCGAACAGGTATGTAAAAGCTTCTCCTTCACTATACAAGTGATATTCATAATTCAAGTAGCTAGTGGATTCTGATAGTCCTTTCGATTTCAAAAGAGGCCTCTTGATCATTGGTTTTGTTTGTTGGTTTGATTTCATGAAAGATTCAAATGTTTGCAGATTGTTAATTGCTTAGGACTGAGCTGTATGAACATTCTTGATAATGTATTGTAGGGAAATCTCATGCACTTCACAAAAGGGTTGAACAGCTCTGCACCAGGGCAATCAATTGGGCTGAACTTAAGAGAAAATCTAAGGTATTCACTTCTATAACTATTCAAAATAGCCTTCATATTCGATAATTAGCAGTTAGCACATTTCTTTCTTTACCATTAAAAAAATCCTAGCTCCAAGAAAATTGAACTTTAATCCAGCTTCTTGATATTGTTATGCTTGTAACTATATTTCTCTTTGGTCTTCAATTTCAAAGAATTTTTACAGTTATTCTATAGGAACAATTTTGTAGAGTTGGAGCCCTTTTCTCTAGTTGCCTTTGTATTCTTTTATTTTTTCTCAATGAAAATTGTTGTATCAGTTTGATGTTGATATGGTGTAACTTTTTACTTTTGTGGGCATATTATGCAAGGAAATGGTTCAAATTTTTGTCCATCTCATGATAAATATTGGCATTTTTGCAGGCTGAGAAGAAGCTAGCTATAACTGTCTTTAGTTTCCCTCCTGATAAGGGAAATGTTGGAACTGCTGCATATTTGAATGTCTTCTCATCCATCTTCTCTGTCTTAAAAGACCTAAAAAAGGACGGATATAATGTTGAAGGCCTTCCCGAAACTTCTGAAGCTTTGATTGAAGATGTTATTCATGACAAAGAGGCGCAATTCAACAGCCCCAATCTCAACATTGCATATAAAATGAATGTTCGTGAATACCAACAATTAACACCTTATTCCACAGCATTGGAAGAGAATTGGGGAAAACCTCCTGGTAATTTGAACTCTGATGGAGAGAATCTGCTGGTGTATGGAAAGCAATATGGAAATGTCTTCATTGGTGTTCAACCAACATTCGGATATGAGGGTGATCCGATGAGACTTCTCTTCTCTAAATCTGCTAGCCCCCATCATGGTTTTGCAGCATATTACTCGTATGTTGAGAATATCTTCAAGGCTGATGCAGTTCTTCACTTTGGAACTCATGGTTCACTTGAATTTATGCCCGGAAAGCAAGTCGGAATGAGTGATGTTTGTTACCCTGATAGTTTGATTGGAAACATTCCAAATGTCTACTACTATGCAGCTAACAACCCATCTGAAGCTACAGTTGCTAAACGTCGTAGCTATGCTAATACCATTAGCTATTTGACACCCCCAGCAGAGAACGCTGGGCTTTACAAGGGCCTTAAGCAGTTGAGTGAGCTTATTTCCTCGTACCAATCGCTTAAAGATACTGGTCGTGGGGCACAGATTGTTAGCTCAATTGTCAGTACTGCTAGACAATGTAATCTCGATAAGGATGTTGAACTACCTGAGGAGGGAGAGGAAATCCCAGCAAAAGATCGCGACCTAGTTGTTGGGAAGGTGTACTCAAAGATCATGGAGATTGAATCCCGCCTTTTACCTTGTGGACTTCATGTCATTGGCGAGCCACCATCCGCCATGGAGGCAGTAGCAACATTGGTTAACATCGCTGCACTCGACCGTCCTGAAGATGACATTTCATCTCTTCCATCAATACTAGCAAACACAGTTGGTAGAAACATAGAAGATGTGTACCGTGGGAACGACAAAGGAATATTGAAGGATGTTGAGCTTCTTCGGCAGATTACCGAGGCATCACGTGGGGCCATTTCTGCCTTCGTGGAAAGATCAACTAACAGTAAGGGTCAAGTTGTAGATGTAAGTGATAAACTCACCTCAATCTTAGGATTCGGCATAAATGAACCATGGGTTCAGTACTTGTCAAACACCAAGTTTTACAGGGCAGACAGAGAGAAGCTCAGGAAACTATTTGAGTTCTTGGCCGAGTGTTTGAAGCTTGTTGTTACGGATAATGAATTGGGGAGTTTGAAACAGGCTTTGGAGGGAAAATACGTTGAGCCAGGCCCCGGTGGCGACCCAATTAGGAATCCAAAGGTTTTACCCACTGGAAAGAACATTCATGCCCTTGATCCCCAAGCTATTCCTACAACAGCAGCAATGCAAAGTGCAAAAGTTGTGGTGGAAAGGTTGATAGAGAGGCAAAAGATTGAAAATGGAGGAAAATATCCCGAGACAATTGCACTTGTATTGTGGGGAACTGATAACATTAAGACCTATGGTGAATCCTTGGCTCAGGTTCTGTGGATGATCGGTGTAATGCCTGTTGCTGATACTTTTGGTCGCGTCAATCGGGTAGAACCTGTGAGTCTTGAAGAGCTCGGAAGGCCTAGAATCGATGTTGTTGTCAACTGTTCGGGTGTTTTTAGAGATTTGTTCATCAATCAGGTGGATGATCCTACATTTATCAGTTACAATATGAAGCTTTCTAGTTTCTTGTTTTATAAAGCTTATAATTTGTTTTGCAGATGAACCTCTTGGATCGAGCAGTGAAGATGGTTGCAGAATTGGATGAGCCTGAGGAGCTAAACTTTGTCAGAAAACATGCAGTGGAACAAGCTCAAGCCCTTGGTGTCGGGGTTCGAGAAGCTGCAACTCGAGTTTTCTCGAATGCATCTGGATCTTACTCATCCAACATAAATCTTGCCGTTGAGAATTCTTCATGGAATGATGAGAAACAACTCCAAGACATGTATTTGAGTAGGAAGTCCTTTGCTTTTGATTGTGATGCTCCTGGAGCTGGCATGATGGAGAAGAGAAAAGTTTTTGAGATGGCGCTGAGCACAGCTGATGCCACATTCCAAAACCTTGACTCGTCCGAGATCTCGCTGACCGATGTCAGCCATTACTTTGATTCTGATCCAACTAATTTGGTTCAAGGTTTGAGAAAAGATGGCAAGAAGCCTAATGCCTACATTGCCGATACCACTACAGCCAATGCTCAGGTGAGAATTCTTCAACAATGCTCCTCACTCATATAACATATGATGATCATACATTTAATTCTAAAATAATCTTTTCGAGCATACAGGTTCGGACGCTTGCTGAGACGGTGAGACTCGATGCAAGAACCAAGTTGTTGAATCCCAAGTGGTACGAGGGAATGATGTCGAGCGGTTATGAGGGCGTCCGAGAAATTGAGAAGAGGCTAACCAACACGGTTGGATGGAGTGCTACTTCTGGCCAAGTTGACAACTGGGTTTACGAAGAAGCTAACACGACATTCATTCAAGATGAGGAAATGCTGAACAGGCTGATGAAAACCAATCCAAACTCTTTCAGGAAGTTGGTCCAAACATTCTTGGAGGCGAACGGGCGCGGATACTGGGAAACTTCGGAGGAAAATATTGACAAATTGCGACAATTGTACTCCGAGGTCGAAGACAAGATCGAAGGGATTGATCGGTGAAGTATATTGTTCATGAACAGGTAAAGATTCTAAAATCAGAAGAAGAATGTAAATTACTTTGGCCATTTATTTAACCATCTTCTCTTTTTAGGATGGATGGATGTAATTTTGTAATGTGAAATTATTTGAGACTTCTTTTTTTTTTTGTACTCTTTTTAAATTCTTAATTGCAAATCTCATTTGGATGTATGTATCTGAATGAAGTGATTTATCTTTGCCAATTCCAGTTTCAACTGTCAAAACTGCAATGGAACCAAGTTTAAAAAGGAAGTTGAAGGTCAATCTAATGCAATAAACCACTATAAGAAGATGAAAACTTGGTTTATTATTTGGGGATCTTTCAGTGTTGAATTAACCATTTTAATCTTCACAACTTTGATAAAATTATAATCTCAAACTAAATATTTCCTTTACTATTATTATTAATATTTTGAGTTAAACGAATAAGATAACTTGAACCTCTCGGACTGTTTGGCAGAAATTATAGAAATATTGGAATGTAATCATGATTACGTAAGAGTTTAAATTAAACTGGTTGAAGAGAATAATTTTGAATTAAATTTTAGTTTATAGGTAAATAAATAATTAATTATCATTTTAAATAAATCATTAATAACTAAAATATATTATATTATTAAAATAATATAAAACATTGAAAAATGACAATCTAATCTTCCATTATTAATTTTTATTTTGATTACCTATTTAATTTTATATTCAGCTTCAACCTACCTAATATATTTTAAACTTTAGTTTTGATAATATAATTGTAAATCAAAATATTTTAAAAATATTTTAAAACCTTCATATTAATTATTTAATTTTTAAAACTTTGAAATAGATTTGATTACCACCTGTAAAAATATTATCATTTTTTTTGTTATAAAAAATAGTAATAATGGTTTAGTAACTAAAATAACAATTTTTTTTTGGGATGTTGTCAAAAATGGAAAAAAAGTTAAAAAATAATTACAAATATAACAAAATTTTACTTTCTATCTGTGATAGACTATGATAGACCTAGATAAACATCTATCACTTTAGACACGAATATATGTCTATTTAGGTCTATCACAGTCTATTAAAATTTTGCTATATTTGTAAATAATTTGATATTTTTTTTTATAATAATTTTTTTTTTTTTTTTTTATTATGGTTACAAAAATCATAACTTCCAAAATTAGGTAAACCAAAAGATTTTAAATTACTTAATTTATAGGTATGATATACAATTCCTTTGATTTGGATAATTGATTAAGATTTTCGTATGATATACAATTCTTTTTATTTGTGTTTTAATTTTATCGAGATGATTTAATTATCTTTTCAATTTAAAATATTTTCAAATTTTAATTCATACCAAAATATTATTTTTCTATGCATGCAAAATCCTAAAAACCCTTTTTTTTTTCATATTTGCAAAATTTTCAAACTTTAATTTATACCAAATATTATTTTAATTTTGTAAGCAAACCCTATATATATATATATATATATATATTTATGAAGATAGAAACTCTAAAATACTATACTTTTCTCAATTAAATTTAATGAGTTGGTGTGTAATCTTTAATTTGAAAAGAAAAAAAAAAGGTACAAAATTATTTTTAAAAAATAATAAATTATTATAAACCCTTAAAGTCACGTGGGTTTACAAAGTTAAAAATCGAAAAGAAAAAAACTACAAAAGCATATTAAAAAATAAAGAAATTATCTTAAATGACAAAACTGCTGAAAATATTTACAACTAATATCAAAATACACCGTCTATCTGCGATAAACCGCGACTAGTATCTGTGTCTATCATGAAATTTTGCTATATTTGTAAATATTTTGTTCCTTTTGCTATATTTGAAAAGAGACCTAAAAAATAATAAATTACAATAAATCACTATATATGTTTACAAAATTGAAAAGTGAAGAAAAATTACACAAAAATCACTATATTTTTTGCTACTTTGTCGAATTGCGTGACTCTTGAGAAATTTCTTAAACCTCTAGAGTAATGATCTTCTCTTTTCTCCTCTAACTAGTTAATGTTTGTAAATTTAAGAAAAAGAAAGAATCATAGGGGACTAATAAGATATCAAACAAAACAAAAATTGGAGAAAAAGACACAACTGCAAAAAGAAAAAAATACAACCAAATATAAAAAATAAAAAAAAAAAGAAAAAAAGAAAGGATGAGAGTTACTCATCAAAACAAAAGGAAAAGAAAAGAAAAAAAAAAAAAGAAATCACCGTACTAATTATGGAAGAATAATTGGAGTTAAAATCTCATATAACACACTAAAAAAAACAAAAAAAAAAAAAGCAAAAAGTTATTAGCGAAATAGAAAAAAGAAAAAAAAAATGTAAGAAAGGAAATGAGAAAGCGAGATAGAAACTTGTGGTGTAAATGAGTGAATTTCTAAAGGAAATCTGACAAAATAGTTGAGAAATAAAAAGTTCTTAACGAAATAGAAATAAAAAATAATAATCAAAGAAAACTTAGAGTGCAAATTTATAAAGGAAATTTGATTTGATTTTAAAAAATCTGGAAAAAAATTGAAACTCTCTCCTTTATTAAAAAAAAAAAGGTGAATCTATATTAGGTTAAAATGAAATAGTTTTTTTTTTTTTTTTTTTTTTTTTTTTTTTTGTAAAAAATACTTAATACATCAGGTTAAGATGAATAACAAAGTTAGTTGTCATATATGCAAATATATGACATAAATAATTAATTTGCAAACTCTTCAAATTTTCATCTTTTGATAGACCCTTTTAATCACGAGTGCAATAAAAAATCAAAAAATCAAATTAATTCAAACTGATCTATTGATTTGGTTCAGTTTTTTAGTTTAAAATTGGACATCTGGGTTTGTATTTGGAGAAAACAAAAAAATATTGGTTTTGATTGGTTTTTGATTGGAAAAACAATCAAAACCGAACCAAACTAAGGGTATATATATACCATTAAAAATAAACTCTAACATTAGGTATTTTTTAATATTTTAATTATTATGATGCATATATGTTTGTTATTTAAAAAAAATCAACTATTATTGAGCAAGTATGTTTTTTATTTAAAAAAGTGCCAAACTCAAATTTCAATCTATAACAAAAGAAATAGACCAAAATTCAATTTCCAATTAGTAAAAAGGACCAATTCAAAACATGAGTGGAAATAAGAATAAAAATACCAAAAATCGAGAACCAAATCGGCAATAAACCGAACCAATTAAAAATCAATCCATTGGTCTTGTTCTTTATGGACATTGGTTTGAATCCCTTCTTTGTAAAACTGGTTGGTTTTGTTTGGTTCTTGGTTGGCCCCAAAACTGGTAAAATCGAACCAACTATCACCCCTATTTTTAATAGTTTATCACTAATAAACTTCTATCACTAACAAGCATTTTTTTTAATCATTGATAGCCTATATCTACAATTATTATTTATAGATATTTATCACTTACCAATCATTTTTATATGTCTACTATTGATGAAAACTTATTATGTATTTTACCAATGGACCATTAATAAATCTATTGGTGATTTTTTTAAAAAAATTATTAATAGACTATTTTTTATGTCTATGAACAACCATTTTTACATGTTTGATAGACTATTTTTATATCTATCACTACTAAGTAACATTTACAAGTTTAATTTATGGATCATTTCTAAATTTATCAATGACAAATGTCTACCATTGATACATATTTGTTGCTTAAATGATATATTAGTGAGATATTATTATTTGTTATCAATTACTTTATTATGATTGATTTACTATTTTTTAATATTTTGATATAATATATTGATTGTAAGCCCTCGTTTTAATCTTAAGTTGCTAAGTTTAATAAGTTAATTAGTGTGTGGGCTTAGTAAATTTTTCTTATGCTTAGGGTCATGGATGCGTGGAAGAGAGCTAAGTGTGAAGAGAAGGATGAGGCTTAAGTAACTAGAGTGGGTGTTGAGCTTGTATGTGGTAGCCAAGCCTTAAAGTGTGAGGCCTAGGTGTTTATGAGGTGCTAAGCTTGAAAACCAAGTGGGCGTTGATAAGAAAAGAGTAGGCATCCAAGAGTGGGCGTTCAAGGTCCAAATAGAAGTAGGCATCCAAAGGGCCAAGTAGGCGAAGGATGCTCAAGAACCTCTAAAGGGGTTGTGCTAGGCGTCCAAGGGAGAAGACTACTCTAAGGGTGTTGAGTTAGGCGTCCAAGAGAAAAGATTTGAGGTAGGCGTCCAAAGTTACTGTCACACCCCCCTCCCGGATTATCCTCCATAACCTAAAAGAAGATGTGAAGTCAGTAACCTTGACTCCTCTGTAAGGTTCACTGACCAATCATTCCTTTTACCAAAGACGGCCCAGACGAGGTTCGACGTAGGCATAGCATCCCGAACTCGCTTGCTACCTGGAAAATTAGAAAACATGGGAAAACGTGAGCTAAGCCCCGTGAGTGACAAGTTTTGTAAACTATCTTTTATTCGAAAAGAGGCATGTTACAGTAAAACGCATTAAAAGAAGGATTCAACAGGAACATATTTTTCACAATTCTTTGTCATTCACGTAAATCCGTTCTAAATCCATAGAATCGTTTTCTAGAATATTTAAAGAGAAAACCGTTTGGTTTTTCAATCTTTTCCCTTAGTTGAGGCGGAGCAAAACTCAACGCTCTCAACGTCGAAAACATCCTTAGTTGGGGTGGAGCAAGGCTCAACACACCCAACGTCGAAATCATCCCTGGCTTCAAGCAGAGCAAGTTTGATACACTAGCCAGCTTAACCTCTATGTGCACATAGGAATATGTCGGGTTGCCCATGTACCTTCTCATGTCCTTGAGTACTGGGTCCCGGGAAAACTCACGAGTCTTCTTAAAGAGATAAGCACTGAGCTTCCTCTTAAACATTTTATCAATCATTTTGAGTAGATCATTCATATAAAACCTTCATAGAAAACAGGAAGTTTCTTGATAAACTGTTTCTTACAACATGCCTTTCCATATAATAAACAATCTGATAAAACATGCTTTTTAAACATTAAGATCAAACATCATGCGTTTCATGAGATCAATTATCACAAACCATATCACATAAAAATATTTTTAACAAAGTTTAGTTTTGAAAGAAGAAGAGTCACTCACAATTTCTTAAGATATTTCCTCTTTTCCTTCCAATTCTTGTCTTCCCGAGCTCTTTGAACGCAAGGGTTTGGTCTTCTACCCCTGCAAACTATTTTTGGTAACAGGTTGGACGCAAGCCTGCCCTTAAACGCAAGGTGCAGACCAACTCTTCTTACTCTTTCGGATGCGTCGACCTTCCTTGAACGCAAGGTCTAATTTGAACGCATCGTGGCGTTCACCCCTTCATGTTGAATTCGTGTAAAACGCAGGGCTTACCCTTCTCGACGCAAGCCAACTTCTTAACACCAGATGACTTAGGTGTCTAGGTTGTCTTCCTCTTTGGTCGCAGACTTCCTCTTATAGACGCAAGGTTTTCTTCTTTCAGTTCTCCTTCTTTCTTTCTCTCAAGAATTATTATCACCGAATCATCAGTCTTTACTTTTCCCCTCAAGGTCCTATTTATAGAGAACTTATCATTCTACTTCTCCTCTTTTGCTGCCACTTGTTTGCCACATGTCATGTTGTATGCTTAATCAACTATGCATTAGTCCAAGTGTCACTTTGCATGAGATGATTATCTTGCTTTCTAACACCTCCTACTTAATGAGGTGTCCCAATCATGTGTAACCACCTGGCATATAGGCTTACCTTATGCGTCCGTTATGTTCCAATATACAACTACCCAATCATTCCTGTGTTCCTATGCGTTTATAGACCTTTATTTCCATTTCTCTACCACATTCAATTAGGTATACAAATCTTAAACGCATGCTACTATGTGTTCCAGCTTACCATAAAATATCATACATCAATCTTAATTTCATACTATCTGCGTTCAACTTTCTTTTCTTATATTCATTCACAGTTACAAATCCCTCTTTTGTACAATTACACCCTTCTGACCATGTGGTTTACTCTTAACTACCACATTCAACTCAAGTTCTTTCTTTATGCATTTATCCTCTTGCATTCATCTTTACATCATTCCGCGTTCATGACCTTCCTTTAAGTCCCTTGATTTTACCCTCTATGCGTTCTCGAATCATATACCAAGGTTATTCCTTTAACCATTTCCTGCTTTAGTTTTTCCTATGCGTTTACCCGAGATCTTGATAACAATTTTCATTTATTATAACGTTAAGCTCTTCCGCGTATAACTTATTAACCAATAGTAGCCACCTTCGACTCATAAACCCCTCGTCGCATAGCTAATAGCTGTCCTTAACACAGAACTCCTCAATGCATAGCTAATGGTTCCTCACCTCGTAACTTCCTCATTGCATAGTAAGACCCTACTAATCACTGAAATCCTACTAGCATATAATAATCCTTTAACGTTTATCATCTCAATTATTAACTATTTAGAATTTCAGTTTCCTCAACGCGTCGCTTTGCCATCGCATAGCAATTCTTCAACGCATAGAAATTTCCCAATGTAATAACCTTCAACGCTTAACGGCCTCTTCTGCACATGCTATACCATATTCAGGGACTTCGTGATTAGCCCAATGAACCTTCATCGCACATAGCAAACTCCCAACGCCTAGCTGTTGTTCATCGCATAGTTTTTCAATCCATTGCTAACCTTCAGCGCATAGTCACAGCTTATCGCATGGTTTACCAACGCTGTAGTTGTGATCAATACCCAAGTTCCTTTTTCCTCCACACTGTTGCTTCATAATGCCTAATGCATTACTTTCCTTCACTCCACTTTCCGACGCGTTGCCAACCCTTCCAACGCAAAGTATTTTTCCCACGCAATGGTTCTACTCCATTTTACATCATCGACGCATGGTACTTTACCTCATTTAACTTGTCATTAATAACATTTAATCGCGTAACTTGGTAACTCAATATTAACTATTACATGCATTATACTTATCCATCCATGCGTCAGCCTAATTTCCAGAATTATGTCTACATCTTCTTAATACCATACATTTCAACGCAAAGAATTTATTGGTCATAATTTAGTAATTACAAAATCTTAACTTCTCATTTACATATTCCGTTAATCCACACTCTTTATCCTTTTATCCTTACCAATTATATAAATACTTAGGTTTTCAGGGACAGGGTGTTACAGTTACCCTGATTTTGGTTAATTATGTTTAATTATTTAATTGTGGGTAATTAGGCGTCAATTTTATAATTAGTGTGGCAAATTTAAAGTAGGAGGTGGCAAGTCCATGTGATGCATGTTGAAATGTTGAAGGATATAAATAGAAGTTTGGACGAAGGAGATGGGTTTGTTCAAATCCCTCATGCTAAGTAAGAAGTTCTTTGTAACGACTTGACTTTTTAACTAACAGGATGCTACGCTATGCATGACCATTACGTAAATACGTTGGACTTAAGAGACTCGGCATTACATGCTTTAATTAAACTCTACCAAATATGTGAAACAACTTAAATTCTGATATTTCATTAAATCAAATATAGAGAAATCAAAATGTTTTAGCGGGGTACCCCTTAAATAGTTTGGCAAAATCTCAAGCAGAACAAAATCGAACACAAAAGAACAAAAAAAATAAACCAATGGTCAAATAAATGAATGAATGCTGCTACCCTACACATTCAATACACTATGCCCTAGTCTAAGATGCGGAAGCGACAAAGACGATCCCATGACACGGTCACAGATTCCCTTGGTCATACGCCTGGCCACCCCGTCCTTTACTTGGAAAGAAAAACATAGAAAAGGGTGAGTAGTCATACTCAGTAAGAGACCCATTACTAGGCCCAAGAATGAAATTGTTATCCTTTTATTGCGTGCGCCCGTGTACCCGACATAGGCATAGGCATAGGCATAGGCATAAGCATAGGGAGCGACCCGAGGGTACGCAGTGATCATGTCACACCCCCTCCCAGATTATCCTCCATAACCCGAGAGGAGGTGTGAGGACAGCAACCTTCACTCCTTTGTGAGGTTCATTATCCAACTACTAAGCACTTAAGATAGCTCAAACGAGATTCTTGTGTAGGCTAAGCACCCCGAACTCGCTCACCACCTGGAAAAATAGAAAAATAGGAAAGAATGAGCTGGGTTGCCCAGTGAGTGGCTAGTTTTGTAAAATTACCTTTGTTTCAAAAATTAATCAAAGTAGAAACATTTAAACACATTGCGTATAAAACACTGGTTCAAGTCATATCCTTTGTAAATACATGTTTAAATACCCTTGATCATATATGTTCATTTCAGAAAAAGATAACTCAATAAATCAAATTATGCTCAAACATAACATTTGGATACAACTCCTGTTAAGCCTTGAGATAAAACATAAGCTAGATCTTTTAAATAAAATAGTCTACAAACGCATCAAATCTTCTTTTGTATTAAAATTTCCCTTAGTCAAGGTGGAGCAAGACTCAACGCACCCAACGTTGAAAACGAATATTTCCCTTAGTTGAGGCAGAGCAAAACTCAACGCACCTAACGTTGAAAACAAATATTTCCCTTAGTCGAGGCGGAGCAAAACTCAACTCACCCAACGTCGAAAACAATCTCTATGTGCACATAGGAATATCTCGGGATGCCCAAGTACCTTCTCCGAGTCCATCAGTACTAGGTCCCTAGGAAACTCAAATGCCTTCTCAATGTCCCTCAGCATTGAGCTCCGTTTAAGTCACAGGGTTGCCCACATGCCTTCTCAATGTCCCTCAGCATTGGGTCCCTTAGAAAACATTTTAGAAATAGGTATGTTTTGCATAAATAGTTCATTGTAAAACCTTTCGTGAAAAACAGAGCGTTTCTCAATAAATAGTATCTTATAAACATGTTTTTCAGCAATGCCTTAAAATCAAGTACAACCAGCCATCATGCTTATATTAAAATAAATCATCATAAAATTACATTTAATAAGAAAGCTTGGCTAAACATTTTAAATAAAATCATTTAGAGAAAAAAAAGTGTCACTCATAAAGCTTAATAATTGCTTAAGGAAAGTTCCCTTTGCTTCCTTCTAATTTTGTCTTCCCCAGCTTCTTGGACGCAGGGTTTGCAAGTCTGGAACGTAAAGCAACTAATTTTCTCTTCTGATAGCTCGGTTGAACGCAACCCTGCACCTTGAACGCAAGGTTGATAACTTGAACAAGGTGCAGCCTTCCAACAAACTCTTATGGCTTCACCCCTTGGACATACCAATCTACCTTGAACACAGGGTCTATCTTGAACGCAAGTTTCACCTTGAATGTAGAGTCTATCTTGAACGCAAGGTTCACCTTGAACGCAGGGCAGATAATTTCCTCCTTCTGGTAGCACTGTTGGACGCAAAGCCGATTCAATTTTCCTAAGTACCAATAACTTGTTGAACGCAAGGTAGCTAGGAATACCTCCTCTCCTGGCCGCATACTACCTTTACGGACTCAAGGATTGCTCTTTTCAGGCTTCTCTCTCTCCTTTCTCTCAAGAATCCAGACTTAAGGATCATCATCTGTTCCCCTTCCCTCAAGGTCCTATTTATAGCTTTGGGATAGAGGGCTGGTCATCCAACTTCTCCTCTCTTTTTGCCATTTTTTTGCCACCTGTCACGCTGCATGACACATCCAACATGCAACCCGACACCTCCTCCTTATAAAGTGTTAAGTCTAAATGAAGCCGTGTAGTTCTTATAAACTCATCTTATGTGTTTGACTTGTTCTGAGATACGAATTATGCATCCAACTTAGTGCCCCTATGCGTCCATTTAATTCTCTTTAAGGTTTTAGCTTCTTTATTCTCTTTTCTTCCTCTTGGCCTTCCTACTTTTGACCAGGTTTTTCCCACCGCATACTACCATGCGTTTGTGCCTCAATCGCATACTACCATGCGTTTATCTCTAATTTGCTATGCGTCCATGACCTTTCTTCTATCCTTAAGGATCCCTTGATTGTCCCTCTATGCGTTCCTGAGATGTATCCCAGGGTTATGCTTCCAACCTCTTCCTTATACTTAGCCATTTTCTCCACAATAAATCTAGTATACGTCCATCATCGGCTTCCTTCCTTTAGACTTACTTCTCAACCCTCTAATTATCCAAGACTCAACAAAATATCCCTTAATGGAAGTCATGCGTTTACCTTAATATCCCTTAATGGAAGTCATGCGTTTACCTTAATTTACGATAGCATCTTTCCTCGATTTCACCTTATGCGTTTTATCCTTCTTTTCGAGACTTAGATTTCCTTCCAACGCACCACTACTCAACTTTAGTCCTCTTGCTCATACGTCCTACTTAAGCCAAGCTTACATCTCCTTCCTTAATTACCTCCTATGCGTTCACCTCTTTCTCCTCGAGCTCTTGGGTTACCTCCTATGAGTTCACCTCTTTCCTTCAAGCTCTCGGGTTTCCTTACAATACTTCAACACTTACCCATTTTCTTTTCCACAATGGTTACCCTTACCATGCGTTTTCTTAGTCTTGACCATGCGTCCAACATGGTCTCTTACTTACCAAATATGTATCCAACTCAACTAACTTCCGGCTATGCTTTTAACTCTTTCCATTGGTGAGATTTCCTTTCTTTTCCTTAGATCATACTTCCAAGCTTAAAAATATAGTTGTGTTCTCCTAGTCTCGTTATTCTACTTAGAGAATTCTTAACTCTAAGAATTACTTCGATTCCAAGATCCGGAGATCACTCAATGAAATCTTTCAAACTTATCTACGGTTTATACTTAACCCAATACTTAAGCACAAACCTCTCTTTCCTTTAAGTTCAATCCATACTTATTCCTATTTTGGCAACATTTCTCGGCTAACTCCATCCAATTCCACCTCTCTTGTCTCACTTCTTTTCCTTATAAGCTCTTAAGCACATAGGTTTAAAAAGTAGGGCGTTACAGATCACATTCGTAAACATAAACATAGGTGGTGATCCCAAAGGACACCTGTCGTAGGCATAGTACTTTAGGGTACAGGACACGATAAATAGGATAACCTTTAGTAACACGTCATGACATAATTAGTTCATCGCAGAGAGTCATAATATCACAGCACGCAGGCATAACCATGTCTCATTCAAGTCACATAACTTGGCATAACCAGTAAAAGTTTATGCAGTAATCAACCAGAGCAATAGTCATACAACAACACAATAATAATCAGTGACATAACTGGGCATTAAGCGTCACTAGACTCGGTAGTAAGTCCCTTACCTGGTGAATGCCTAAAGACATCCAAAATTCCCAATTCTGGATTCAATCTTGACCTTCTCCAATGTCCTTTTGAACACAATTAAACAAAAACAACGCAAAATGTCAAGCACTAAACCTACAAGGTACCCAACCAAGGGAAAGAAATCAGTTGCAGAACCGAAACTTTACCAAGAATCTACCAAGACTCATGGAACCGACAAGGGGTTGCTGGCGGCGGTTGCAACCCGTGAATTCGACAGACTCACTGCAAAAGACGGCTCGCGGTGGCAGCAGCGGACGCGCGAACTCACGGAACAGCTGCGGTGGCGGCGAACCTGCGACCCACGAATCCAGTGGCGAGCAAACACGGGCGGCGGGCCGGCGACATCTGGTTGGCCGAGGAACCGACGCGAAAGCCGGAGAAGAAGAAGAAGAAAAAGAATTGGGGGGGGGGGGGCATCTGGTTCATTTCCTCTCTTTATGTCCTTAAGCAACTAGGTCAAAGGTTAGGGTGTCACAACATGTGTGAAACCCTAAACTTTAACCTAGTAGCTTAAGTGGCTTAAAGAAGGGAAACTAGGGAAAATGAAGGAAACTTGAAACACAAGCTTGTGGAGTTAGAAATATTTTAAAGTAGAAAAACTAGGGCTTGTGGAAGAAAAGTGTTTGTGCCAACTTGAGTTTCGGGATGGAAATGAACCATAGATGAGTTTGGGAGAAAACCATGATAGGCGATTTTTTAGTCTTGGACCACGAAGTGGCGAATGAGCTAAGAAAATTTTCTAAGTATCACAACTATGCTTGGAAAATTCAACTATGGTTGAAGAACTCAAAGCTTGGATGAATAGCCTAGGAAGGGAAGAAAATTTCACCAAGTGTTAAATAAGGAAGAGTTGGAAGCATAGTTGGGAGGTAATTGAGAGTTGAGCACATCTTTGGGGAAAGGCTACCATGTTGGGCGCATAGGTAGGCAAGTTCAACGCATGGTGGATGAATTTTGAAAGAATTTTGGTTAAGTGTTGAAGTGTTGGAAGGAAACCTAGGTCTTGGAAAAGAAGGATGAATGCATGGTAAAAGTTGGAGAAGAAACCTCACCATACAAAGGTTTGGACGCATAGGTCATACTCCAAGGAAGAATTGGCTAAGTGTTGGATGACTTGGAGAGTTGAGAAGCAACCCTAAGGAAGGAAAGGAAGGGTTGGACGCATACTTGAAAGATTTGGGAGAAAATGGAATGCAAGAGAGCAAAGTTGGAAGCATAGGTTTGGGAAGCATACCATGGACGCATAGAGGAGTTAACAGGGAGTCCATGGGGGCATGTAGGGAGACTTGGACGCATGAACCAAGGAATCTAGGTAAGTGGATGCATACCTAAGGAAAAAGGAGAAAATCCACACTCATAGCAAGGCTTGTAAGTAGAAATTTGACTAAGTATGGGAATCATGAAGCTTGTTGGAAGCATACCTCATAAAAGGAGGGGATTTTGGCTACGTGTTGGACTGTTGGAAGTAGGTTGGACAAACAGAAGGTATGTTTGACGCATAGAAGGATATTGGCAAGGAAAATTTGGCTAAGTATAGGAAGGTAGGAAGAAGAAAAGAGGAGCAAAAGAGACCATATCTTAAAATCAACAAAGTGGACGCATAGTCCATCACCTGAGACTAGGTTGGATGCATGGTTGAAGAAAAATTGATGCTAAGTGGCTTCATTTGGGTTTAACACTTCATATGTAGAAGGTGTTGAGATGCATCAAAGTCACCATGCAAAGAAGCAAGTATGTGGTTGCATGTTGAGCTTGCATGCATGGAGACAAGTAGAAGCTTAAGTGTCAAGTTATGGGGGAAGGATTGGACGACAAAGCTTGTCATCCAACTCCTATAAAGAGGACCAAGAGGGAGAGGGCTTCCTCATTCCACCAAGTATCTGAAATACTCACTAGAGAGAAGAGAGAAAGAAAGTTTGGAAGTTGAGAGAGGAAACCTTGTGTCCAAACAAGCCTAGGTTGCGTCCAAGGTACTGTTTTCTTGCTGTCATAGTGCTCTCACACGTCCACAAGGTAAGCCAGGTGTCCAAAGTACCAAGCTAGATGTCCAACTGAGCTGTGTAGAGAGTTGAAGAGTTGCCCTGAGTTTAACTTAGTTATCTCTGTGTCCAGAAATTGTGCCCTATGTCCAAGGAAGGGGTTCCAAACATCCAAAAGGTTGTTATTAGGGTTCTAGAGGATTTTTAGTTGCTGTTTTCTCAATTCTAGAGGCTAAGGAAGAACTGGGAGGTTGGGAATCCAAGCTGGAGAAAGGAACCCTAAGCTTTGCAACTACTTTTTCTATGAGTGATTGATTTCTTTCGTGAGTGATTAAACTCTCTCTCTCTTATGAACAGTTGTTAATAGCACACTTATGAGTCTATGACTTATTTTTGGATTCAAATCATATTCTCTTCAATTTTTGGCTATTAAATGGGTATTTTGGACCATAAACTAATTTTACGCTATTTTAAGGAATTTAGGCAAAATGTGCTAAAAACCCTAAGTTATCAAGTTTTGGGAATTAAATGAAGTTCTAAGGAAGCATCCTAGATACTAGGATGTGCTAGACTTAAATGGTTGGTTCAAAGAAGGTTATTGAAAGGTGGTGGTCTGATTTTCAGGTCAATTGACGATAGAAGACGCTTATAGGCCCGAAGTGTAAACTCTACTTTCATTTGTAAGTGTTAAGCATAAGTACATAGTACTGAAGTGGACTAAGTTGTTTTTTCCTTGTAGATCGAAGGAAGAAGGGGAGAAAGCCGGAAGTAATTGTGGTAAGTTGCATATTTAAGTCATTAAGAGGGAATCGAGCTAAAATTTATCTTGATTAATAAGTGGGGCATAAAAGCGGATTACTTATTTATTTATTTAGTTATTTAGTTATTTAAATTAAAGAGAAAGAAAGAAAGAAAAATAAAAGAAAGGAAAGGAAAAAGAAAAGAAAAAAAAAAAAAAACGTGGTAGTGGAAGGGAGTTGGTGGTTTAATGTGAAGTGGGTAAGTTTGCTGACAGATTTTTCTTCCATTTCCAAGCTCAAATTGATTCTGCTCTTTATTTGGGCGTCGAGGGGTGGTAGAAGAAGAGATCTAGGGTAAATTCATGTAGGGTTTTGGTCGGTTTCATGGTAAAATTGAAGCTGAAACAGAAGCTTCGTTTGCTGTTGCACAGTCTGAACAAGGTTAGGTGTTTGGTGAATTTCGAGCGGAAGAGTCAGAGTTTGAAGCTGAGGTTTTGAGGTTAGTAATTTAACTCAATTTTTAACAACTCTTGTGAAGGATGGTTGAGCTGAATATGAAGAGAAACATGTTAAATTTAGGTGAAACCAACTGATACGAATTTCTCGACTAATCTGAAGTAGCGCGAAGTAAATTAGAAATATCTGTCGAACGAAGAAGAGTTAAGCTTTGAAATTTTGAAGTAAGCTAGAAAACATATTTCTCTACAAGTTTGTAGAAGGGAAAAAGTTCTAATTTAGGCTTGAAATATGACTTTTAATAGCTAGAAATTCAGGAGGTAGCGAAAATAGCAGCAGAAAGAAGTAGGTCTCACTGGAAAGGTTAAGCGTGAAGGAGCGAGAGCGAGACTAGTCTCACTAATCTCGCTGCTCAAAATTGTCTCACAAATCTCACTGGGTTGTGGCTCTCGCTGGTCTCGCTCCTCCACAGTCTCGCTGGTACTGCTGGTTTTTGGCATGTTTTGCTAATTTAGTCTCGCTAATGGCTTAAATCTTGATCATTAATGAACTTTTAAATGAAGTATAACCTCGGTTGAGCATTTCCTCATGGAATATAGTCTCGGTGACGGTTTTCTTTAGGTTGTTTGGTCTTGGGGATGAATATTAGACATATCTAAAGCTTGTTTCTTATGTAAAAGGAATGTTAAGAAAATCTAACAAAGGGAAACGTATTATTTCAGGCCGAAAGGAGCTAGGAAAGGCATATAACCCGCTAAAAGCCTGGGATGAGTTGTGAGTGACATTCAATTCTAAAAGAGTTTATTTAAGCATAGCTTCTTGTTTAAATATATGTTTGAAACTTGATCATATAGTATACTTCCATGAGCTTTACGTGTATGTCATGTGCTATATAATGGGAAGTATCTAAAGTATACTGGCTGTACAATGAGTTTGAGGAAAGCATGTAGTTTATGATTATAAGATTAATGAAAGCATTTAAGCATGTGAATAGTGTTGTGATGTATGAAATGTTTCAAACTCATGAATTTACGTTATGTTATAATTTTATTTAAATGACTCCCAATGCTGAAGGACTCGGAGAAGGCATGTGGGTAATTTATGTATGGAAATGGCTCCAATGCTGAAAGACTCGGAGAAGGCATGAGAGTGGTTGAGAATTTGTTTAAGGGGCCCTATACTGAAGGACTCGAAGAAGATACTCAGGTGACCTTGGTTATGGAATATGTGTATAGACGTTGATGTGCTGAGATTACTTCACACAGCTAAGGATTTTCGACGTTGGGTGTGTTGAGATTACTCGGCTCCAACTAAGGTTATTTCGACGTTGAGTAGTGTTGAGCCTTGATCCGCCTCCACTAAGGAAAGGTTTTCAAGTAAACTAGTTTATGTGTATCTTTTCCACAGATGATTATGTATGTTTAAGCTATGGCTTTACGCACATTCTTGTTGGATTATGGCTAGAATTTATGTTTTGCATACATTGTTTAAGGAAGACTTTAAACTAGTCACTCATTGGGCAATTTAGCTCATGTTTTCCTTGTTTCTCTATTTTCCAAGTAACTCGTCTGGGCCCGTCTTCAGTGTCTAGTAACTTGAAAATTGTAAATTTTTTAACTTAAGCAAGTGTTGTACATATAGTGAGGGTTGAGGGAGTCAAGAGAAGCTGTTGTAATTATAACACTTTTTAGATAGCTTGGCTGTCGTGATAACTTAACCCTGGTTTTATTTATGTTGTTAAAATATTGTGTAACTAATTGTTTATCAGGTAATGGTTAAGGTTTAGGGTTGGCAGTGGATGTCGTGAGGGGGTCGATGTCTGCTGTCTTCACACTCACTCCTGGGTTAGGAGGGTACCTAGGAGGGAGTGTGACACGAAGGACCAAAAAGGGATCAGTGAGTGACAAATTTTACTTAAAATATTTCTTAAATAGTTTAAAGGATGTTTTTCTATGTTGAATGGAGTCCTTTATGTTTATGAGACTTTCCATGTTTGGATGAGATTTGCTATCAAAATATGATTTTATTTGTAAGCCTTACAAAGTGGTCTTACTATGAGTTTTACGAGCTTGTTTGTGAACTTAAAAATATGGAAATGTGTTTAAGCATGGAAGTACAAATATATTTTAAGTTTAAGAGTTTTCAAGCATGAAATGTTGAAGTATGCAAGTTTGCTTTGTAAAGTATGTTTATAAGCATAATATGTGTTCAAAGTATTTGCAAGCATGTGAGGTTCAAAATGTGTTTTAAGTATTAAAGCATGTTATGTATGTTTGCAATTTAACCTGCTTGTATCCTAGTTGAATGTTACTTAGGGACCCAATGCTGAAGGACAAGGAGAAGGCATTTGGGCAGCCCAAGTAGCCGATGCTGAAGGACAAGGAGAAGACATGGAAAGGTCTTTGGAACCCACCTAGGCACACCTAAGGCTTTGGGTCGTGTGCAGAGGTGTTAGGCTCTTTGGGGGCAATTTTACGTGCATGTAAGAAAATATGGACGATGTTTGCATTGAGTTTGCTCTACAACAACTAAGGTTATCGATGTTGAGTGTGTTGATCTTGTTCCACCTCAACTAAGGTTCGGATACATCTGTGCAGTGGTTGTATGATTTATTTATGTTCAATGGATGTTTTATAACCATGAACGCCAAGAATGCTAGTTTTCTAACATGTAATGCTGTTGAGTTTATGAAAGCTTTGAGTTGTTATGCTACTAAGTTTTCTTAGCATATTTATTAAAGTATGTTTGAAGCTATTATTCAATAGTTATAATCATGTTAAGATTTTCTGAACTCGTCACTCACTGGGCTATTCCAACTCACTTTCCATATGTTTTCTTTTTCCCCCAGGTAGACAAGGAATTCCAATGACCTAGCCGTCACGAGCATGTCTGTCACTGTTGTCAGAATTTCATCTTCTTTTCTTTGCACATAGTATCACACCCCCTCCCAAGTTACCCTTTTAAACTTGAGAAGGGACGTGAAGATAGCCGATCTTACCCTTTCGTAATATCAACAATCCCTTTTTAGTTATCTTTACATGCTAAAACATGCATAAACATAAGGAATACTTTTATTTAATGCAACAACTTAGGGTTTGTATATAGTATAAAATGTTTCATAACTTAATATCCAGTCCTAAATTCAATATACTATGCTATGGCATGGCGGACTTCAACTTCGCACAACAATGGGAACTCTTCTGCTACCTGAAAAATGAAAACATAAAAGAAAATGATGAGCTTACAAAGCCCGTGAGTGGTCAATAAACAACTAGGGTACACATTACCCTTTTACAACATCACAATGTAGATGAAATAAAAAAATATTTAACCATAATCGAGGCTATTTACTCAAACCTCAAACACGAAGCTTATCCCGGTACCATACTTTACTCTTCTAGCTCTCTCTCTGACTCAACAAGTGAATTTGTTCCCTGTGTGCATATAGCCTGATCTCCGAGGGATCAGAAGCTAGACCCGTCAGTCCTCTGACCATCCCACAAGAGATTCTTCCCACTGGATTAGGAACTAGATATCCGGTAACCCTTTGACCATCTGTGAGGTTTTAACTCTGACACAGGATCAAAAACTAGATCCTCAGATCCTCTAACCATCCCGTGTGACTATACTTTCTTACCAATCATTCACAAACACATATTCTAACATTTATCTTTTTCCCCCTTTTTTTCTTCAATTTATCAGGTTGAAAAAGAAGGATACTTGCTCAAGTTGAGATTGTTGAAGTACGCAATGAATTGGAACAATTTTTTCAAAAATACTTTTACAAAAAATGATGTATAATAGTTTTAGTTGGCTCAATAGATTTAGTGCCTTTCTAAGTTATTATATACTTATCTTTCATTTATGTATATAATTTGATTGGATTTTAGTTTATTAAAGTTGAACTTGTTCGAGTAAATTGAAGATTTCATATAATTGATATAATTTGGATGAACTAGAATTTGATGGTAGTCTATTGGTATATAACACAATTGATGTCAACTGTAGTCTTTAGTGATAGATCACGATTATCTTTTTTGTGGTTTATTGGTATAGACTATGGTTAGATTTAGTCATGCTTTATCGATATTGACCACATTTAACATTAACCATGGTGTAGAGCATGACTAACATTAACTGTGGTATATTCTATAAACTATACTGGAATAGACCATGGTCGCAAACCCATAGTCTAATCCAAGAATCCAAAGTTATATGACCATAGTCCATATCAAATTTTGTAGAAGTGTTGACATCAATTTGCCATATTTCATAGTCATAATATGTGGCAATGGATAGAGAATGCAAATTGATATTAGCATGGCAACAAGAGAGAGAGTTTTTAAAGGAATTGAATCCTCAGCGGAAGTGAGTGATCTTCATATGCCAATAATTTTCTTTTTGAAAACATAAAATTACAGAGAAGAGAATACTTGCATAAACAAAAAAATACAGCATGCCAAAAGAAGAAATTAGGAATTTGAAGTTATTTACCTTTGAAGGCCATCTTTATGTAATTTTTTCTCCTTCTCACCAAATCACGTACTAGAAGAAAATTTCCTTCAACAAGGAATATATTCTTCTTGAGACACCACCAACAAGTATTCCTTTCTATTCTCAGGAAGAACCAAGAGCAGTGGTAGGCTCTTTTGATTTTGGTAAGGGAAGAAGAGATTGAAGAGGAAGAGAGATATCTTGAGAGAGTTTTTAGAGAGAAATTTCACAGATTTTCTTCTGCAAAACTACACACTCACATACCTTTTTCTTCTCTCTTTTCTCCCATACGTTATGAAGAGAATTTAATAACTTCCCACTACGTGTAGTGGGAGTTAGTTTAACTAATAATGATATTAAATTAAAATTAATATTAATTCAATTATAATATATTAAATCATATTTAATATATAATTAAATATAATTAATTAATTAACAATTAATAAATTAATAAATTAAATATCATATATTTAATTTAATTTGAATCATATTCAAATAACCTTCTCTCACATAATCTATAGTTTTAATATGAATCTCATTCATATTAATTTTACCCTATAGTTTTTATATGAATCTCATTCATTTAATTAATATTTAAATCTTATTTAAATATCTATCTCTCTTATAACATAAAGTATAAAATTTTGAATATCATTCAAAATTAACTTTACATTATAATGTATCTATATACATTATACTAATTGTATCATATACAATTAACTCCCTTATTAATTTGAACATTTCAAATTAATTCAAAATATTTGATTCTTATACAAAGCCTTAATGAGCCAGCAAGGGGACCTTATGGACCTATAGGTTAAAAGCTCCAATGATATGAGATTAATTAATTAAAATCTTTAATTAAATTAATCAATATTCATTAAATGTAGGTCATTCCACTAAAGACTTAAAGTTGCACTCTTCGCACTATGGATATATTTCTGTGTCCATGAAATTTACTAATAAAGAGTAGGTCGATCCTTCACAAATTACTTATAACTACAGTTTGGTCAAATTATTGTTTTACCCCTATAGTTATATCTAACTCTTAAGTACCATTGATCCCTCTACTAAACAAATTGTTTATAGTCCAACTATAAACTAACCTCTCTCGGGCCAGTGAGAGGGTGAGGTCTCATTGTTCAAGACCCATAATTAACCCTTAAGGGAGTAATTTATCTACTTACCCTAAACATGGGAAGGAGTGAATTCTATCTTGTGAAGATATGTTCCTAGCTCCCTAATCAGACAAATTCACAAAATGGTAGACTTATTGAGTCAGCGATTTGGCCACTCTCACCCACACAGATCAAAAGATTGCCCTCAAAGACAGGAGTTCATAACTCACTCAGGATTTAGGTTGAGTTACCTATAGTCATCCTATGAAATGTTAATTTCTACAATTAACGACGTTACAAAGAGAAATTAAACATTTTGCGATCCGGTCTTATACAAACTCTTTAAATAGGATACCCCAACTCACATGTCTCCACATGAACAATTAGGATCAAATCATTTGTAACACTTCACAACTCTTTGTAACAATTACAAAGTGGGCCATATCCGTAGTGTTACCAAAATAAGACATCCAACCTTATTCCTATACTACAGACCTTTTGGTTATTACTTAAACATGATCCAACCTTATATGTCGACCACATACATGTTTAAGTTTACATAAAATAACCATGGAATCTTAGTTTATTGGATTGAGTTAATGTATAAAATAGATTAAATAACTACTTATTTTATTCAATAAATAAAGTGTATGTACAATTTACAAAACTACAAGACCCAAGAGATTTAGGACACACCAGTCCTAACAAGGATTACAAAGAAGTCTATTAAAAGTAACTCATTCATCATCTATTTTTCTATTTCATGAATCGTTACAAAGAAAAACTGAGGAACTTTAAGTTGTTTCACAAGTTAATTGTAAGCCCCACACTTAGCTTTGGAAGTGAGCAAGCTATAAAGATTGGTTTTGGAAGATGACAAGTTAAAGAAGGTAAGTAAAGAGTGGCCGAGAGCCTTAAGGCATGAGTTATCATGACTTGAAGGTGTCCTATGCGTTCGTAAAGGCTGCTATGCGTTGGTGAGGGTGTGCCATGCGTTTGTGAAGGCTGCTATGCATTGGTAAGCAGAAGTATGCGTTAGCCAATTCATTTTTAAAGGAAAGAAAGTGGAGGTTAAGTCGGCGGCCTATTTAAGTGAGTAAGCTGAGTGTTTGATCATTTTAAACACATTCAAAAGCTCAAATCAGTTGAATTTCACAGCTGAGAGACGAAGAGAGGAAGGAGAAGGTGTTTAGGGCAAAGTTGTGGAGAATTCAGATCGTTTTCGTGGTAAAACTGAAGCTAGAATAGTGAGTCTGGCTGCTGTCGCGCAATCCGAGCGTAGTCTGGTGTTTGGAGAAGAACGAACTGAAGAGATAGAATTTAGGGCTGAAATTTTAAGGTCAGTAAGTTAACTTAATTCTTAACAAATTTTTAGAAGGATGTTTGAGCTGAATTGGAAGAGAAATATGTAAACTTTTAGGTGGAAGTGACTGATACAGAATTGTTGTGCGATCTGGAGCAATGTGAGGTAATCTTAAAATATCTGACTAACGAGGGGGAGTTAAGCCTCGATACTTTAAGGTAAGCTGGAAAACATATTTCTCTACAAGTTTGTAGAAGGAAAAAAGTTCTAAATTTGGCTAGAAATGCAATGTTTAATAGGTAGAAGTGGGAATAAGAGGAAAGACAGAAACTGAGATAACGGGTGTCGCTAGAACTGCAGTGTCACTGAGAAGTTGGAGAGTGAGTAGCGAGACAAGTGTCACTGGTAACGCAGAGAGCTATGCGTCTCACAAATCTCGCTGAGTATCGCTCGGTATCGCTGCAGGTAAGTCTCACTGGTCTCGCTCACAATGGTATCTCTAGTGCTGTGTGCCTATAGTTTAATCTCGCTAGTAGTGTGGAATCTCGCTAGTAATCTCGCTAGTGGTGTGGAATCACGCTTAATATGATTGTTTTTGGAAGAAATTGGTTTTAGCGGTGTAACATGAATAAAATACAAATGTGTAAACTAATGGTTTGTAAAAAGGAACTTTAGGGAAGTCTAATATGAGAAATGTGTTATTTTAGGCCGAGAGGAGCTAGGAAAGGTGTACAATCCGCTTAGGGCCTAGGACAAGTCGTGAATGACTTTCTATCTAAAAGTGTTTAGTCTTTAACATAGTTTCTTGATAATATTTGTTGATAAATGCTTACATAATCGAATTCTATAAACTTTATGTGCGTTCCATGTGCGGTATAATGAGTTGTCTCAATATTTATTTATATATATAGACTGAGCAAAAGTATTGTGAATAATAAGGATAAGACGCGATGGAAGCACGGGAACTTATGATTAATATTGCGATGTGGGAGTGGACACAAGAGTATAATTATGTGATATATGCGGTAAAACTAAAGGAAGCATATGAGCATACGAAATGTGATTTATGACGATGAGACTAAAGGTAGCATATGAGAATATGAATTATAAGGTAAGAATAATGAAAGTGTGTGAGCATATGAAAAGTGTTGTGATGTATGAGATATTACAAACTCATGATTTTATGTTATATTATATTCTTATTTGAATGGTTCCCAATGCCAAGGTACGAAGGGAAGGCATGTGGGATATTTGTGTATGTAATTAGCTTCATGCTAATATTGTTCTGTTTATCATGAAATGATTTATAAAGAATTATTTATGCAAAGCATATTTGCTTTATAATGTTTTCTAAGGGACCCAATGCTGAGGGAAGATGTGAAGGCATGTGGGAAACCTAGTGTTGTAAGAAACCCAATGCTGAGGGAAGATGTGAAGGCATGTGGGAGATCAGTGTTGTAAGAAACCGAATGCCGAGGGACAATGTGAAGGCATGTGGGCAATTTTGTATTTGAAAACTCAGTGCTAAGAGATGTAGAGAAGGCACTTGAGTATCTTGGGGATCCAGTACTGAGGGACTAGGAGAAGATACTTGGGTAGCCTGTGAGCAGATTATAATTGATTGGTGCTGAAGTGTTAAGAGTACTCCACTCAGCTGAGAAATATCGACGTTGGGTGCGGTGAGCTTAGCTCAGCCTCAACTAGGGAAGGAAATTCAAGGAAATGGTTTGTGAATAATGTTATCAAAGATAATCATGAGTGATTAATTTATATCTTGATGTATGCTAGTTATGGATTTTGCTGGGTTTTATATTTTCTTATAATGTCGAGAAAAACTTTAATTAGTCACTCACTGGGCGTTTAAGCTCACGTTTTCCTTGTTTTTCTGTTTTCCAGGTAGCGAGCGAGTTCGGGATGCTTAGCCTACGCAAGATCTCGTCTGGGTCTACCAACGATGTTTAGTATTCAAGAAATTGTAAATAATTGAACTGGATCATGTGTTGTTCATATAGAGAGGGTTAAGGAAGTTGTTGTGTATTTATGCTAATATATGTCTAAATGAAAAGGATATGCGTATGGCAAGTTAATTCTGGTGTATGTGTGAAGTAATTTATGGTTTATAATTGTTTATTAGGTAAGTGAAGAGTTTATGGTTGACAGTGGATGTCGTAAGAGGGTCGGTGTCCGCTGTCGTCACACTTCTTCCTGGGTTAGGAGGGTACCTGGGAGGGGGTGTAACATTAACAAAACAATAAATAATAAATAAATAATCATTCTAGGAAAACCTATATGTTGGAACAGCTACTCTGATGGACAGCAAATGACAGCTATTGATAGCACAAACGACAATCGTCATGAACGAACGACAAGTATAGAACCTGCAAAACATAAACTCATGAAAGACTGAGTCGCGGAGCTCACTCTCTTTAAGAGGTTTCGCAACTCTAGTAGATTGCAAGCAATTCAACAACTTGCCACGCTGTCCCCAGGAAAAAACAACCAAAAAACAGTAAATCGAAATTGCACCTAAACCGATTGAAAATCTAACACCCTTTAAACTTTTCTCGAAAAACGTGATGAAAATAATAAAAAACATTAGAAAACCTTTAAGAGAATTTATTTTGGGAGAAGAAAGGAAATGGAATGAAGTGAAAAAAAAAATTTAGAAATAAGGGGAGGAGCAGCTTTTATAGTCTTTGCAGACCAACTATCTATGCACAACTCCCACTCAGTCAGACATATGGAGGCACCTCCTTCACTGAATGTGTGCATGCAGCTAGGAGCCGCTACCTCGAATTTTTGGGTTGGTCAAAAAAAAAAACCCCTAACCTGGCCAAACTCAACCATATACACCTCTACCTTAAAAAACATGGGTACCCCTTGGTCTCCAAACCTAAAGGTGAATGGAGGAGTTAATAAAGAGAGATCCCACTTCAATATTAATCAATGTGGGATTCTCACTTTTCCAAATCTCCCTTACGTATTATTTTAAAACAACTTTTCAACCAATTTTTCACCAACAATTATCAATTATTAGTGAAAAGATTTCTCCAAATGAAAAAAAAATAAAAATAGACATGGTGTCACACCCCCTCCCGGATTACCCTCTTTAACTTGGAAGAAGATGTGAGGACAGTAAACTTCATCCCTCTTGCGAAGCTCACCACCCATCAATACCTGACTATCCTGCTGAAAACATAATTTAATATAACTACCCACAGTGTATAACCCTAAATTATAAAACATTTAAAACCACCAGACTGATAGTAATAGCAACATAATAATACATGTTTTCTCCAACAGACACTCCAGCACAGTTACAACCAAATTGTGACCATATACAGAGTGTCTACTCTCACTTCCCAACAATTAATGAGCTATGTCTACATGCCACATATACATAGTTATTTACACATACTACAACAGTGATGGAAAGTTTTCTTTGATAACTTGGATTTCTAGCAGGATGAGGCTCGTGTACGCTAAGCACCAGGAACTCTTTCGCTACGTGAAAGGAATAGAAAACATGGAAAACGTGAGTTGAATGCCCAGTGAATGACATAGCTTTGGAAACACAACTTTAGAGATAAAACATGCTTAGCTTTGGAGGAAAATATAGTTATATCATAAAAACCATGCTTAAGCTACGTAGAATATATAAGCAAAGTCATTCAATTAAATACAATTCATAAACTCATTAAACATCTCTAGCATTAAAAAATACTCTTAGTTGAGGTGGAGCAAGCTCAACACACTCAACATCGAAAACCAACCTTAGTTGAGGCAGAGTAATCTCGACACACCCAACGTTGAAAAACTTTAGCTGATATAGAGTAAACTCAACACAACAGCGTCGTACCTCACTATGTGCACATAGGAGCTGTATAGGCTGCCCAAGTACCTTCTCCATGTCCTTTAGTACCGGGTCCCTAGGATACTCAAATGCCTTCTCAACGTCCTTCAGCATTGAGTTCCTTCATGTCATAGGGTTGCCCATATGCCTTCTCAACGTCCTTCAGCATTGGGTCCCTTAGAAAACATTTTAGAAAACAAGTATGCTTTGCACAAAAAGTTCATCATAAAACATTTCATGGAAAACCAGATCATTCCTCAATGAATAGCATCATTTAAACATGCTTTCCAAAAACTTGTGGAAAATAGATAAATTATGTTTTTCATGTCATTAAACCAAATAATACAGTAATCATGCTTAACATTTAGCAAATCATCAAATCACATTTTATAAGAAATCACAGCTAAACATTATAAATAGAATCGTTTTTAAAGAAAAATGAGTGTCACTCACAATCGGGACCTGTTCCTCGAGATTTATAGGCTTTCCAATCTCAATTTGACCTGAAATATCATTTACGAGCCATTAGATCCTCTCCTTGAAATCCTTATAATTATCACTTAACTACATTTCATCCACATTGTCCATATCAAGTCTAATTTCCACCTTTATATCCTTTTTACCCTTTAGGGGCGTTTTTGCAAAATTCTCAAAATTTCCTAAAATACCCAAAAATCAGCCGAAAATTCATATTTATCCATTTTAAGGCCAAATTATTCAAGAAAATATCAATTAGGGTCAAAAAATATCTAAAATTACCCAAGATGCCTTGGGCACCCTTGGTGGGGCAACAGGTGGTCGAGGGGTGCTGGCAGGGGTGTGGTGGCAGGGGCGTGGGGGATTAGGCGTGTGGCGTGGGCAGGGGCGTGGAGCGCTGGCGGGTGGGGCGCTAGGCAGGGTGTGGCGCTGGCGTGTGGGGCGTGGTGCCACACAGGGTGGGGGTGGGGGTGGGGGGGGGGGGGGGCGAGCGACAAGCGTGGGCAGGCTCTCTAGGCAGCCTCTAGCTGACTTCAGGCAGAAGTCTCTTGTTTTCAACCTGATTTTTCACACCTCCAAAATACCTTTTTCTTTCAAATAAAATTCAAATAAAATTATGGAGCTCAAGGATAACCTTAACTGTCTTACCAAGAAAACTGAGCTTCAAAAACCTTCCTGAGCATCCTTGAAAAATTTCTCAAAGTTAACACGTCTGGTTTGCTCAGTTTCTGCGACAACCTTCGGTATTTTCAAGTTTTCTCAAGCTTCCTGACCTCAAATCGTTCTTGCAGCCCTAGGTTGAATTTCTAACTCACAGAGCTCTCTCTAGTTCAAAAATGAAGAAAATGGCACAAGTGAATCGGGAGAACCAACGTAGTAATTGAGCTGCTTGCTTAGAGTCCAAGCTGCAGTCCAACCAATTAGCTTTGGCTACACACCTCCTTGCTTCAACGTGGCTTCTTCTCTTTTCTTCTCATCCTAGCCATCCAAATTAAATATTATTTACCTTTAAATAATCATTTTAATTTAATTTAGTATTTATTTCTTAATTTTACATTTTTCCCTAAATTAATTCCAACTTTTGACCTTTGACTTGAGATTTTCTTCACACTTAGCAAAAATTTTCCTAAGTCCAGCCCCACCTCCTTGTTCTACAACACCATTAACTCCATCCCTTTTATTTCTTAAAAAAATTAAATGGAAAAAGAAAAATAGAAATCATAACCACTTAAAAGTGCACTAGAATTCCACATACATTCCCACTCATTCAAGCCAACCCTAGCCAACCTTTAACCATGATTTTTTAACTTATGCTTAAGCAAAGGAAAATAGAGGTTAGGGCTTACACATGGAATTAAAACTTATATTGTACTTGTATTTCAACTCCAAGATCGTCTAACAACTAATATATATTTCTTAATCATAATAGAACAACAATTATGACCTATCTTTAGGTACATACAAATAGGGATGACAAAAGAAAAAACTCACAGGACCATGACCCGATCAGGTCGAAGAATCCCTGGTTTGACTAGGGACGAGGGTCAAACCGGGGTCATTACCTGGGTACCCGTCCAGGGACGGGGCGGAGATAGGGAGGGTATCCCCGCCCTGTCCTCGACCCCGATCCCGCCCCGATTAATCCCCGACCCAGTGAGTTAATATATATATAAATGTAAAGACTAAAGAGCAACAACAATTTCGATCTTGCCATCTCGCTCGATTTTCATTGATTTCTCATGTTAGAACTTTTGAAACAAACTCATAATCTCGCTCATCTTAGTCTTACTCTCTCTTTCTCTCAGTCTGGTTCCCTCTCTCAATCTCGCTTTCTCTCTCTCAGTCCCGCTCTCTCTCTCCCAGTCTCGCTCTCTCTCTCTTAGACTCTCTCTCAGTCTCGCTCTCTCGATCTCTCTCTCTCAGACTCTCGCTCAGACTCTCTCTCTTAGTGTCGCTCTCTCGCTCTCTCTCTCAATGTCGCACTCTCGCCCTCTCTTAACACGTGGAGAATTGGGCCCCCACAGAGACCCGTCTCCCCGACGGGGATGGAGGAAAATTCCCCCATCAGGGGCGAGGACATGGACCCCCGCCTCAACCCCATTGCCAACCTTACATACAAACATTCCAAAAGCACATACAAACATTATAGTTAACTTTTATTTACTTATTTTGTCCTTAGTAATAAGTCCATGAACAACTTTTAATTTTGGGTCAAAAAGGTCTTTTAAACTTTAATATTTCTAATAGGTCCTTGACATTTTTTTAAAATTTTAAAACTAATTGATCTATCATGTTAAATTTAAAATTTATATCAAATCAAAACTAAAACTTTTAACCATTGTGATTGGCCTAGTGGTAAAAAAAGTGATAGTCTTAATACATGGTTAAGATGGGTCTTGGACCACCTACCTAAGATTTAACATTCTACAAGCTTTTTTGTAAGGTCAAGCATGTTGTCCGGTGAGATAAGTAATTAATGAATAAAGAAAATTGAATAGACCAACCACCAATTAGATGCCAAATTTAAAATTTAAGAATGTTTGATGAAACAGGAATTATATTGATATGAGTATTTATTATTAATATTATTCAAACAAATATTCAATTCGCATAAAAAAGAGCATATAAAACGAAACATAGAAATGAAAGAAAGAAAGAGAGAGGAGAGAGAGTGAAAAAATTCGAAAAAATTGAGAAGCTCTCCCGCCACAAAGTCGTTATTCAGAGCCAATGGCGGAATTCCCTTCCCCTCTTGAACGCAGCGTTGCTTCTGCTCTGCTCCTCCTCTCCACTTCGCCGCCGCCTCCTCCTCCTCCGCCCTCTCCTCCACCTACGTATGAATTCATTCCTATTCCCATTCCCATTCCCATTCCCATTCCCATTCTTCTTTCTCTCTCATTTGTTCTGCTCTGTTGTATCATTCTATCTCATCGTTCCTCTTTTTTTTTTTTTTTTTCTCTCTCTTTACTTTCAATCTCTGTTTCTATGTTTTGTTGGCTGTGCAGACCCATTTCTCAACACCAATGGCTGTTTGGGGAGAACATTATTGGAGCAAAATTCTCCAGAGAGATGTCCGCGTTTTGTGATTATTCAAACTCTTCCTCTTCGGTACTCACTGGATCAGATGAATCGTCCGATACTCCCCCGCAGGAACCCTTGCTGTTCTCTACTTCGCCTCGTCTCCACGAGCTAAAGCTTAATGTAATGCTTCTCATTCTTACTTCATTTTTTTTCTTCCTTTATTTTTGTTCTTCTTCTATGTTGTTCGTTTGATTAGGTATTTTAGGCTCTGTTTTTGTTTCCGCATTTTCTGCTGTGTGTGATCGATTCTGTGCCTTGTTTTGCCTAAAGGAACTATTGATTTGGTTCGGCGTTTAGGATTCTTTTTCTTTAATTTGAATTAGTTTCTGGATGAGTTGAACTTAATCGTATTCTGTTACTGAGACTGGTAGTCGAATTTATTTTTGTTCGAAAATGCTCCGCTATCGGATCCCTCCTGTTGTTGTTTCTTCTTCGGTATCAACTTCAATCTGATCAAAATCTTGAAAGCTCTACTTCCTCCGATTCTCCTGATCACTTACCTGTCTGTCACTGAATTGCAATTACATGGATTCCAAGTCTCAATACTTCGATCGATGGAAGAGTTTGGTTGCTAATTACTAAATACTTCGTTGATTTTTTGAGCGTATAACTCTTTTTAAGTCCTACGAATTCCTCACAGGTCGTGAGAAAGAGTCGTTCGAAGCTAATAAGGATTTCCGAGAACCGGAATCTCAGTTCTAGAGACGAGGTTACTTTGTCTTCAGGCTCAGCGTCCTCGGAGACGACTTCTTGTTTGTCAAGCAGTTCAAGCGTGGTCACAAGCGCGCCGATCCATCGGCTGGTTACGAGAGCAGAGAAGAAGTTAGAAATGATTCGTGAGGCGTGGAGGAAAAAGCAGGTGGCATCGGCTCATATGCGGCGGCGTGCGGAAGCCATTCTGAGTTACCTCTCCGGCGGGTGTTCCTCTGAGGTGAAGATACGGCAAGTGATTGGTGACAGCCCTGACACAAGCAAGGCTCTCAGAATGTAATTAGTAATTCATTCTTCTCTCTCCCAACTCCTCACCACGTTGCCTCTAAAGCCATGCTTTTATCCACTGCTTCCATTTCTCACATTTACTGTACACGGTAGGATCATCTATGCTCTCGGATTACTACTCTCATCTCTCATCATAATTTATAAATGCCAAAGGTTTATAGATAGAAATTGGGAATGAATTTAATTCTTTCATGCGTAGATCCATACATTCAAGCTTATTAGGATCAGTTTTATGTTGATAAAAAAAAATAAATAAATAAATAAAAATTGATTTGGGTTCTGTTTCGCCTTCTTTGGCAGGCTGTTGAAACTGGAAGAGATCAAAAGATCCGGAACAGGTGGACGTCAAGATCCCTATATGTACAAGGTAACAACACTCAACTCCCTGCAGTTTCCTCTCTAATTGAAGGCTTCAAAGCAAGAAAGTCCAAATAAAACCCATTAGTTTACACACAAAATCTTCCGGGAAAATTAAATATGTTTCTTTCCTTTCCATTTCCCCTTTTTCTTTTCTTTTTTTTTTTTTTTTTTTTTTTTTTTTTTTTTTTGCAGATTGCTTGACAAACTCTGAGTTAATGATCCCTTCATTTATTGCCTGGTCTTAACTCAGCTGTAGAGAGTCTCAGAAAAATCCCAACTGATTGGGAAGTTTTGATTAGGCCTGCTTTGTAAGCAATTTAAATATTGTAGGGCAACCTAACCCAGGATACTAGAATCCATTAAAGCTTCACATGGAACATAGAGCTTTGAAGCATAGATCTTAGCTTCATTTTGGCATCTCCCCAAATCATCGATGAATTCAGTTTTGTGATATGGCTATAATCTTGTACAATAAGCATTGGAATGTGCCATTCACTTCACCCCCTTGTGATTATGGGTTATTTTCTTATACATCAGTTTTAAGATTTTATAATATGTTCTTAGACATGTGTAAAATTTAAATTTTAATTCAGTTCGTAATTTTGGCAAACTTATTCTACACAGTTGGAACAATGTGTGTTAGCTTATGTTTTCCGTACAAGCCATTTGCTAGGAACCTTCACCGTATAGAACAATATTTCTCAGTTGTGTTTAGAAACAAGTCTTCCATGATAACAAAGAGGAAACAACTTCTAAAGAAACAGTTAACCAAAACATGCTTTTCACTAATTGGGGCTCTGAACAATAGAAAACATTTTTGTTGAAGAAACAAAGTTGTAAAGGCACTCCTTGATATATGTGAGTATTATTTGGGAGCCTAAGATCTAGGCTGGAACAACTATAACATTGTCTAAGACAGGGCCACACAAATGGCCAAAGTCATGAAGCTTGGTGTGATAGTAAGCACTGTAAAATGTAATCCTTGTGCTAATTGAAACTGCTTGGAACTTCAAACTTGCAGTTTTGGATCTTCCAAGGCCTCTAGAAATGAAAGGAACTTTGATGGTTTGTTTGGCAGCAAAAGCTTGGACATCCATGGAGCCATGGCACCCATTTCTAGCATCTCCAATGGTGAAGGTTAGATTATAAAACTTTTTGGGAAGTGTTTGGATTATTTGGGAAATGGCACTTTCTCTTCCTGCAACCAATTCAATGGCTGCATTCCCTGAAGGGACAAAGAAATGGCCTCTGTCAATGTATTTTACAGGCTTCAAAGACTCAATGATCCATCCTGGGAGTGGGGAAATGTGATCAACTTGCATTGGAGGAAGGAGTATTCCATTGGAAAAGCTCTTTATCACATGAGGACCAACTTCAAAGTTTCCATTCAACAAAAGGTTTCCTGCAAACCACAACCTTCCCTACATTAAATAACTTGGACAAACAAAAAGATTTAGGTACCATTTGCTTAGAAAATGGATCTGGTAGAGATAACTTTCAAAATTTCACCAATCCATAGCAATCAAATGGACCAAAATAAAATTGTTGTCAAATCATAGGCTAGATTATAAGAGCAAAGAAATCTAAAAGCAAACCCCCTCATTTTTCATTAACCAAGGAGCTCTACTATATTCTTGGTAGAATTTTATTTCAATTCATGAAACGTAAACATACTTTATGCCCTAACATATATAAGACATTTCTATTAATTAACTTAATACAAGGATTAACTAGTTGAGTTATGTTTAGGTTGGTAAATATAAACAAACGTTTACATTACTAACGAATAGTTAAAGATATATTTTACCAGGAACGTGACGTATAGGTGGCATCTCCTTGATGAAGATGAGATCTAAGAGGGGCCCACAAGTAGGATCTTCTTGGATACCAGGGTTATGAAAAGTGACCTTCACAACATTTCTATTAGCCCTGAAAGTGAAGGCATAAGTATCACCTCCATTGCTGTACAAAGTTTGAATGGAAAGGTTAGCTGATTGGCCACCAACTTCAATTCTCAACACTTCATCTTGTGCACAAGTCCTTGTGGCTCCAAACGACAGCGTATAAATGGAACGCCATCTTAACCTCACCGTCTGTGAGATTGAAGCCTCGTTTCCTAACCTCACCGCGTGGTCCCCACGAGGAACTGGAAAGAAGAATCCACCTGGCTGGGGCCCACCTGAGACGTATTCGACGAGGCCATTGATTTCCCATTTTGGGAGGGAGTATTTGCCTTTGATCACTGTTTTGTTTAAGTTTGATTTGTTTGGTGGAGTTTCAAAGTCACCATTTGGGAGAAGACCTAATGAAAGACAAAAAAAATTATTTTCAAGCATGTTCAAAATCTGAAATTTCAGAAGTAAATAACTACACAAATCTGAAAAAGAAAAACAAAAACAAAATAGAGAGAATGTGTGTGTTTTTATGAAGAAGAATAAGAGAAATAACAATAGAATGGATTTAGTTCATAAATTGAAATGAAAGAAGAAGAGAGATTAGAATTATGGGTTACCATACCATGAAGATAGTGAGAAGGAGGAGGAGGAGGAGAAGAAGAAGAAGCTGAAGAAACAGAGACAGCAAAGAGTGTGAAGAAAATGAATGGAGAAATTATTAGAACCAAATTACCCAAACTTCCCATTCTCCAAATTGGGATTCCAAAGATGCTTTCCCCTCAACACTCTCATCTCCCTTTATATATGCACTCTTTTTACTTATAAATAAATGTTTCATAATTTAATGTCAAAAGTATCAAATTAAATTAAATCCACAAACTCCAATGCACCATTTTCTATACTTTTTTGCCGCTTAATCTGCCGTTTCATGTGTTTCTTTCTCTCTCATCCATAATTCCAAAAATTTCTAGTACTATCATGTACTCCTTCCGCCTATATTTTTTTAAATTATTAAATGATCCGACAAATTTCTTAAGGCATCTAATAGTATGAGATAGATTACTATTTGTTATCTGTTTATTTGTGTTATGATAGACACAGATAATAATCTATCATATTTTATTTTTTTAATATATATATATATATATATATATATATATATATTAATAAACCATAAGTTGCACTTTATTTTATTGTTTTTTAAGCACACATGTATTGTTGGAGTTTTGGAAAATGGGGTTTAGGGTTTACTTTTGAATCAAGCATTTTTTTTTTTGATTAAGTAATCATTTTACAAATTTGTGCATGTGACATTTTTAATTAAGTCATTTTTATTTTAAACACTTTTGATAAAAGCTTTTTAAAATAAAAGCATGCATGCGTCTGACAATTTTGTCTGAAAAGTGTTTTTACATATAAGTTTGTTTGATTTTTTATATGATAAAAGTTATTTCATTAATGTTAAATTAATATAAAGAATGATTATAAAATACTATGAAATAATTAAAAACCGGGAATTTAACGTTTTGATGGAACTTACGTACTTTTGTGTCAATAAAGGTATTTTTATTGACAATTTTGTGCATCAACTTAAATATAAACATTTATTGATGTTTTATATGTATTTTAAATTAATAGTTATTTTTAAATTTAAATTAATGTTTTATTGACAATTTTATGTCATGAGCATCAACAAAACAAAAAATTCGTTGTCGGAGGTCACTGGAGTTGGCCGTCAATAATAGTGGTTGAATGTTGTTGGAGCTGGCCGCAGATGGTGGATGTTGGTGTGATTGTTGAAGATAGTCATCAAAGTTAGTTATCGAAAGTGATCGTCAAAATTGAACAACAAGACATCAAAAATAACATGAACTGAATACACTTTCGATGGACATAATATAAAATATTAGTATTATACAAAATTATCTAAATTCATATGGTCTTAAAAACCCTCCTTCAATAGTACAATTTCTTCAATTATCCAATGAAGGAGATCCCTCTTTATCTCTCTCCGGGGATTTCAGTCTTGTTTTTTGCGAAGATAAGTGTGTGGAGCCCACATGAGCTTTAATTGATTGCCATAAGAGACGTTGTTTTCTTTTTTTTTTTTTTTCTTTTTTTTAATATATTATTTTGAAATGTAGTGCTCTCCCTTTATATCTCTTTATTCTTTTTTATCTTTTTTGAATATTTAATTTGATACCTTAAAGAGTTTCCATGGTCAAATGGTGCAATAAAAAATGGTTGGTGTCCACCGGGGAATTATCTTAAATAATAAAATTGTTAAAAATATTTATAAATAATAATAAAATATTACAGTCTATCTATAAGAGATTTTGATAGACAGATACATCTAAAGTAGATGTAGATCCCTACTTGAAATTGAACCTTGAAAGTGGATGTAGATCCCTCCTTGGGATTGAACCTTAGTAAATTCCTTGTTTGTTTTATGTTTTTCATTTCTGTTTAATTCTTTTTTAGCTTGGAAGTTTTGTAACCACTTTCAAAAACCAAAAATCAAAATGAAATGGTTATCAAATGCAACCTTCGTTTTTTATTTTTTGGTTTTTAAAATTATATTTGCTATCTCACAATTTCTTACTCATAGTTTTCAAATTTTCTATGTAAACACTTGAATTCTTAGTCAATTTTATAGAAAACACTTCTAACATGTAGACAATAAAATACATATAAATTAATAGATAGAAGTGGTATTGATAGACTTAATTATCAAAAACAAGAAAAAGAACAAAGACCAAATGGCTACAAAATGGAGCGTAAAATATCAAGTTCAATATCAATATGGAGATTTCAATTTTTGGAATATATCATTATCGACATATATTTATGTAAATCAAATAATAATCAACTCTTTTATTCTCTAAATAAGCTATAGAAGGTATTATTAATATTAATATTTATATTATTGGTGGCAAATTGATTATATTCATTTATATTTTATGAGTATTTATACGCTTTGTGCATTGAGCATGTCTATTAAATCCTGATATTGATGTGTAATCATTTGATTTACAGATACATAAATAGAGAGATATTTTAATCAATTCACGACTTCGCTTGAAAATATTATGTAAGATGCAAAGAAAACCTTACCTGAATTAGAATTCTAGATATCTTAGTTAGGTATATAATGACACTATTTTCACTCACATATATCATGTCATATAATGTAAGATTCAAAAAGCAAAACTATATAAACTTAAGCCTAACGCTCGCAAAATCGAGCACAATTTAGTTGACATATAAGTGTATTAATAATTACGAGGTCTATAGTTTGAATCTTCCTACTCCAATGGTACTAAAAAAAATAAAAAAATAAAAATTGAAAATATAACTAAATTATTTCGTCCTAACAATTTTACTTTGCTTTATTTTAATTGAGTCATATTTTTAACATGGTAAGAACTCTTTTATGGGTTGACATATAAAAATTGATTACAATACACTTAAACATATATTGTCAATACCATCAAAATATACATGATAATGTAGATGAGATGGTTTATAAAAATTTGATTGGTTAATACATCTATTCTCTATTAAAATGTCAAACGACAAATCTTCATGGCTAAGTTATATAAAATGCCCATAAACTTTGTATTTTGTGTCAAAGTATTCATGAACTTTCAAAAGTTTCAAAAATACCCTTAATCTTTCAAAAAGAGTTTTAAAAAATATCTCTACTGTTAGTTTTGGATGAAAACCATTAGTGTTTTGTTTCAAAAATATCCTTGAGCTTTCAAAAATACTCTTAAAAAAAAAAAAAAAAACCATTAACATATATGAACAAAAACCATTAATATCTTGTTGCATAAATACCTATAAACTTTCAAAAGTTGCATTAGTACCCTTACTAAAAATTAAAAAAAAAAAAATTGCTCTTACCATTCATTTAAACCTCATTACCTCATCCATTTTCTTTCTTTGTCCTAATTCAATCTATGATCTATCACTTCTCTATTTTCTCTCCTCTTGTCTTCTTCTTGTTAGCTGTTTAACCTTATGTTTATCTTATTGAAAAAAAATTGATTGCCCCTTCTGTTAAGTAATATAGATTATAACAAAAAGAAAGGGGACAATAGAAAGCACCAAGGGGACCTTTGAACTTATATGTTTTAACAAGATTATATATTAGTAGTTGAGTGTGTATTAATAACCAAATATAAATATGTTCTTTTTGTATTTGGCTATTTATAGTTTTGGTAAGTTCTAAAGGGAGATTTTTATTTTTGGAGTTTCGTGGGATTTTATGCTTAGTTATGGTTTATATTTTGTTGTGACGAAATTGATGTAAGAATTAGACAAAATGAGAGAAAAATGAGAGTATTTATATGAAAAAAGTGTTTTGTTTTAAACTTTTTTTTTCGAACTCAAGAAAACTTCAAACATATTGATCATGGTACTAACGGTAGAAGCATTTTAAAACTTTTTTCTACAAGGCTAAGAGTACTAATGCAACTTTTAAAAGTTCAAGGATATTTGTAACAAGTATTAACAGTTTGTGTTCATATACTGATAGTAAGAGTATTTTTTAAACTTTTTGAAAGTTAAAGGGTATTTTTTTAAACAAAACACTGGTGGTTTGCATCTAAAACTAATGACAAAGGTATTTTTAAACTGTTTTTAAAAGTTTAGGAGTATTTTGACACAAAGCAACAATTTAGGGATATTTTATATAATTCAGCCGATCTTCATATGTACATATTTTTTTTAATCAAATAATAATTGGCTTTTCTTTAAAAAAAAAAATTAGGGAGTTAGGACAAGGAAAAGCAAAATGAAATCAAAATAACATGAGTGAAATAATTTAATTATGTAGGTCTTGTTTGGTAACCATTTTATTGTTTGTTTTAGTTTTTGAAAATTAAACATATTTTTTCTCAATTTTTTTACCATGTTTCGCATCTGTCTTAAGTTTGAGTTGAATTCTTGCTCAATTCTAATTATATAACAAGTTTTTAAAAACTACTTTTTTTAGCTTTCAAATTTTGGTTTGGTTCGGTTTGGTTCGGTTTAAAAAAATATTGTTTAAAAGTAGATAACATGGCGATAATTGTTTTAAATGATAAAACTACTGAAAATATTTTCAAATATAGAAAAATGTTACTGTTTATCAGTGATAGACAGCGATAGACACTGATAAACCATCATAATCTATCATCATCTATTAGTGATAGACACTGATAGATGTCTATTAGTGCCTATATCAGTGTCTACAATTGTCTATCTTTGATTCATTGATAGACAATGATATTTTGCTATATTTGTAAATATTCTGGTTTGTTGTTATATTTGAAAAAACCCTGACATAACAAAAAATTTAGAGGTGAAATAAATGTTTATATGACTTAATTTTTAAAAAATTAGAAACTAAAAATCAAATGGTTATCGAGATTGTAGTTAATAAGTTAGAGTTAAAATACTAATAACACAAAACTTTTGAAAAATCAACAATAAACCAGCAATAGAAACTAAATTTAAGATTTCTTACAAATTTATTTATTACAATCTAATATTTAGAAATACATAAACTAAAATTGAACGCATTTTTAAATTAAGGAACCACGAAGTTATTTTAACTTAATTTTTATTCAAGATGTGAACATAGATTCAAATGTTATTTCTTTCAAACTTCCACAAAATTGATGCAAACCGAGGAAACCATTTGATAACGGTTTTTTTTTTCTTCTTCTCGTTTTTTTTTTTTTTTTTTTTTTTTTGCTTTATTATACATTTTACAAGTAAATAATAATAATAATAATAATAATAATAATAATTTTATTTATGTTTTAAAATAAAAGAAAATTATCTTAAATGACAAAATTGTTGAAAATATTTACAACTAGTAGTAAAATACACAGTCGATCTGCAATAAATAAATATAGATAATAGTCTATTGCGATCTATCATAGATAGACAATGAAATATTGAGATAAATGTTGGAATTTTTTTTATCAAAACTTAGATTTCAATAGTTTTCCAAAACAATTTAAAAAAGTTTTATATTAAAGTCAAAGTTATTATCATAATTTGGGTAAAGAATTAAATAAAAGTATTTTTGGAGAAAAATAAATGGTATTTCCGACTGACAACCGGTGCCACCAACGTGACCATACCACAAAATCCGTCAGAAACTTGGGTGGCTTTTCATTACCGTCAAACTCCAAAACTATCGGCTACAACCAAGAGCACTATAAACTTTGTGTTAGGATTTTCAAAACACGACACGTGTACATTGTTGACTTTTGAGTAGAGTTTCGTATGAGTTACGGAGAGTCGATAGTGTTCTCCTTAAACGGAAACCGACCTGCTTCCTCCGTTATTTCCGGCGCACCGACTGAGATGCCTGTCTTTGTCTTGTCACTATTCATATTCAGGAAAACCTGTTTTTATTTATTTATTTATTTATTATTATTATTATTTTTAATATTTGTGTTTTGAAAAACGATCGACTCTCTCACACAACCACTCAAAAATGAACTTTTATGTATTAAGACTTAGTCTGGAATTATTGTAGCAATAAACTAGTCGTTCTCAACTATGTTTTAAACTAAATTGTTGTAATACACACAAAATATTAGTTTATTAAGTTTTGGTTGATGATGAAAAAGAAGGGATAAATTGTTTTATTGTTTAGTCCATGAGTTGTAAGAAATAATTGTATTTAATCTCTATATTTTCAATTTAGCTATTTTAGCCTGTCAATTTTGAATAATAGGTTTAAAAGGTCTCTCCTTTCATAAATGAGATTTTTTATATTATTGTAAAGGGATAAAAATACCTAAGGTTCATGAGTTTTGAAGAATAGGTGCATTTAGTCATTCATGTTTCAAATTAGTCAATTTAGTCCCTAAGTTATCAAGAATAAGTTTAAAAGGTCTCTCTACAAATAGATTCATTAAATTTAGGGGAAAATACCTTTTTGGTTCCTAAGTTTTTAAGGATAGATGCAATTGGTTCTTAATGTTTCAAATTGGCCATTTTAGTCTCTGAATTTTCAAGAATAAGTTTAAAAGGTCCCTTTACTGATAAAACCATTAAATTTAATGGACTAAATGTTGATGTAGCAAGATGACTTGGAAAAAGAATTACATTTTTAATTTTTTTCTCCCTCTTTCTTATCTTCTCTCTCCTCCGAGACCTCACTTTCCATGTTAAGACACATTTAGTTAAGCTTAGATTTTATGGAACACCCTCTCCACGAGCAAATTTTGTCTGTAATCAACTATGAATAGGGCCAATGAAGAAAATTGTAAACCACAAAAACTAGTGGAATCTAGTGAGTGCAATCCACTCTCTTTGTTAATTCACGTTGTTTTGGGGAGAGTTACCAAGATTGCATAAGACACATGAAAATGGAAATGATAAACTGTGTGCCAACAAAATTTTCAGTGTAAAGCCCTAAATTCTCTCCATGTGAACTTATAGCTGAATTTGACACAAGTAAGATGGCTTAGGTAGCGTGGGAATGTTGGGACAAATGTGTCTTAAATCTTTTGGGTCTTGTAATTTTGTAAATTGTAAAGACACATTTTATCTATTGAATACAATAAGAAGTTATTTTATCTCTCTTATGCATTAACTTAATCCAATAAACTAAGATTCCATGGTTATTTTATGTAAACTTAAACGTGTATGTGGTTGACATACAAGGTTGGATCATGTTTAAGTAATAATCAAAAGGTTTGTAGTATAGGAATAAGGTTGAATGCCTTATTCTAGTAACACTATGGATACGACTTACTTTGTAATTGTTACAAGGAGTTGTAAAGTGTTACAAACGATTTTGATCCTAATCGTTCATGTCGAGACATGTGGGTGGGGGTATTCTATGCAAAGAGTTTGTATAAGACTAGACTGCAAAATGTTTAATTTTTCTTTGTAATGCCGTTAATTGTATAAATTAACATTTCATAGGATGACTATAGGTAACTCGACCTTAATCCTAAGTGAGTTATGAACTTCTATCTTTGAGGGCAATCTTTTGATCTATATGGGTGAGAGTGGCAAAATCGCCGACTCAATAAGCCTACCATTTTGGAGATTTGTTTGATTAGGGAGCTGAGAACATATCTTCACAAGATGGAATTCACTCTTTCCCGTGTTTAGGGTAAGTAGATAAATTACTCCCTTAAGGGCTGATTTCAGGTCTTGAACAATGGGGTCTCACCCTCTTACTGGCCAGAGATAGGTTAGTTTATAGTTGGACTATAAACAGTTTGTTCATTAGAGGGATCAATGGTACTTAAGGAGTTAGATATAACTACATGGGTAAAACAGTAATTTGATCTAGTTGTAGTTATGAGTAATTTATGAAGGGTCGACTTACTGTTGATTAGTAAATTTTGTGGACACAGAAATATATCTATAGTGCGAAGAGTGCAACTGTAAGTCTTTAGTGGAGTGACCTATAATTAATGAATACTGATTAATCTAATTAAAGAGTTTAATTGATTAATCTCATATCATTGAAGCTTCAACTATAGGTCTATGAGGTCTCCTTGCTAGCTCATAAAGGATTTATATAAGAATTAAACATTTTGGTTTAATTTGAAATGTTCAAATTAATAAGGGAATTAGTTGTATGTGATACAATTAGCATAATGTATATAAATACATTATAATATAAAGTTTATTTGGAATGAAATTAAAAATGTATACTTTATGTTATAAGAGAGATGAATATTTAAATGAGATTTAAATATTATATATGAATGAGATTCATTTAAAAACTATAAGTTAAAATTAATATGAATAAGATTTATATTAAAACTATAGGTTATGTGAGAGAGAAGGTTGTTTGAATATGATTCAAATTTAAATTAAATATGTGATATTTAATTTATTGATTAATTAATTGTTAATTAATTAATTAATTAATTAAATTATATATATTAAATATGATTTAATTATATAATTAAATTAATATTAATATTGTTATAGTATTAGAGAAATAACTTCCACGTTTGAGGAAGTTATTATCTATCCACTCTCTCACATTTTACGTGAAAAAGAGAAGGGAAGGAAAGTTACAGATGGATTACCACATTATAGGAGTGTTCTGTAATTTTCTCAAGAATTCTCTTCCTCTCCAATTCTTTTTTCCTCCTTAAAAATTACCTTGCCAAAATATCATAGACAGCCCACACAACTTCTCTGTTGATTCTACCTTGAGAATAGTAAGGTTTCCATTGTAGTGGTGTTCCAAAGAGCAAGAAGAGTTCTTGTGTTCTCATTGGAGTTTGTCACCAAATCGTGATTTGTAGAAGAAGATTTTGCACAACGAAGGCTGTCACACCCCCTCTCAGATTACCCTCTTTAACCTGGAAGAAGATGTGAGGACAACAAACTTCACCCCCTCTTGTGAAGCTCACTGCCCATCTGTACCTGACTAGCCTGTTGAAAACATGATTTAACATAACCGCCTATAGTGTATAATCCTAAATCATAAAACATTTAAATCCACCAGACTAATGATAATAGCAACATGATGATACATATTTACTTCAACAGAAACTCCAGCACGATTACAACCAAACTTAGACCACATACACATTATCCATCCTCACTTCCTAACAACTAACGAGCTATGTCTACATGCCACATACACAAAGTTATTTACACATACAACAACTGTGATGGAAAATATTCATTGATAGCTTGAACTTAGACAGGTTGAGGCTGAGTAAGCTAAGCACTGAGAACTCTTTCGCTACCTGGATGGAATAGAAAACATGAAGGAACTTAATGCGACGGAATGACTTTTTTACGTCAGGAAAAGGCTTTTCTGACAAGCCTATCCCAACGACGACCCCGATGGTCGATAAGAAAATCGTCGGCAAAGGCTTTCCCGACGGTTTTTGTCGTCAAAAAAGGGCAAATTTCTTGTAGTGTAGCTTACGTTTTCAAAATGTTTTCCTTTTTTCCAGGTAGCGGTAGAATTTTCGATGCTTAGCCTCGTCAAAGCAGTTTGCTGCCACGCCACGCCACTTGAGCTCCTAGTGTAAATGGTTTATCCAAGTGAATAATTTTGAGTAAACACATTCTAGCTAGATTGTATGGACGTGAGTCTGTTGTGACATGTTTGTAAATATTAAAGTTTGGATGAATGAATGGTTCTCCCGACGAACCCATTTTCCATTGAGAAAGAAGTTTGTCCATTTTTATCCATTTGGCCTGCAGATATGCGAAGAGAGGGGCTTTGGTTCATTGATTAGCGGCCCATCTCCTTCCTTGTGCCACCTTTCTTCCCCTCTCATTCTCGACTTCAACGCCACTCTCTACGTCGCCGTTTTGACCAGCATCATCAGTTACTCTCACCACACCCACCCTTCAATTTCGCCTGAATGGATAATAGTCCCCGCTGTTAGTTCCTTCAAAAGTTTTGGCAATACAGAACAATAGAGAGAGAAAGAAAAATATATACATACATATATATACATATATATATATATATATATATATATATATTTATCTTATTTTAAATGAAATAACAATAATTAAAATTGTTTCATAGGCCAATTATCTCATAATTACGGCCTGTATTATCTTTCTCAATTTTCCTCTCTTACTTGCAAAGACTTTACTTTGGTTTCATATGTTGATTACATTTGGCTTCATTGTTAGTGACAAGGAAAGAATATTTATTTGTCACGAGGTGATGGCTTGTGAAAAACTAACCGAATTGGTAATCCATGAGTGGCTACATTTAAGGTGTGTTTGATGCAGTTGTTAGAAAGGATAAAAGTGATGATTGAATTTGTTAAAATCACTTTTAAAAATACATTCGTTTTATGCCGTCTTAAAATTAGTTTTCTACCCGTTAGTAAAATCAAATACGTTCTTAAATTGAATTTTAAGTTTTAATTTTATTTATTTCATATGTTTATTTCTTTCCCACCAAATCAAATTTATATTTTTTATTTTAAAACAATTACACTATATATTTTCAAAAAAAAATAAATAAAGCTATTTCCTTTAATATTTAAAATTTAATTTAGAGTAAACAAAACATATCATTCTAAAATTATTTAGAATTATATATTATAAAAAAAATAAAAATTTTGGTAATAGGTCTAATTTTAGGTATTATAGCTAGAAGAAGATAATTTATTAGATATTTACCAAACACTAATACCTATTTTTTTAGATTTCAAGTTTAAATTGAAGAAAGACTAATTGAAGAAGACTAATTTACTTCCTTCCATTGATTTTTTAAATGTACAACTATTATCAATTATTTTAAACACTATAACAATTCTAAATAAAGTCTTAAATAACCATTATGGGAAAAAATTAAATGAATTTTAATTGTAAAATTAATCAAACGATAATTTGCAACTTACTTCAGATAATAAAATAGACTAAAATACTCTTTATTTCAAATTGGATAGATGAATTTCTAAAATTGAGACAACTAAAGTCACGTTCACACTAAGTGAAAGGTAATTCATCAATGGTAATGTAAAAAGTGAGCCCTAATTGATTAATTTTATTGTTGTTTATGTACATTCTGTAATCGTAATGAGTTGTGAAACCCGTTTTGAAATTTATAATCAAATTGTGCAATGTAATTGAGGAATGAAGAGGGCTAACTACTAAAAAAATGGGTTTCAATGACAAAATGATACAAGCCAATTTGGGTTTGGAAACTAAAAAAAAGTGTCATAAATGTAAAAAATGCCCATTTTTGGCTGAAAAAACCAAAAATTTCTGAACTTCAGTATTTTATGGCAGTTTTTAAATGTCATAAATCTATGACATTTATTAACCGACATTAAATAAAATTAAATATTATATTTTAAATAAAATATAAAGATGTGATTAAAATAAAAGAAGAAACTGTAGACACGCGCATGAAACCTTTCAATCAATTTGCGGTCATCTTCTTCTCAAGCCCAGCTGCAATCTTCAACCTTGAGACCGCTGCAATGCACATCTGTGTCGCGTCCGCTGCAATGCACGTTTGTGTCGCAACCGCTGTCGTTGTTCTTAAACTACCATCCGCCGCACACTAGTCGTCCACCGTCCAGTTGAGTTGTCGTTTGTCCTCTCGATCTTCCTCTCTTCTATTATTTCCCTCTCCTCAGCCCTCGCTTTTGCACAGCCTCGCACCCACGAGTGAAGTCATCCATCAAGTTGTCCATCGCCGTGATCCGACTGCTATACGTCAGTTGCCCTTTACTCGGACTCCTCTATTCTCATCTGTCGTTTTGTGGTTACAGTCAGAACCTTTTTTTGCCTTTGCTTTAACTAATTCACACCAACTGCTTGTGATTTGTTCTCATCCAAAATTTCCCTATGTTTTGCTTCTTGTCATATATATATGACTTTTGAGAAAAACTATGGGTTTTGTTCTATGGTTTGAAGCATAACAAAAACTTATTTCTTTTTCAAGCTCAATTTATAACCTTTTCTTAGAGAAAAAAATGGTTAGATGTCCTAAGCTTCTTGACCTGATCTCTAGGGAAAGAGAATGGGACTTGACTAGAAATGGTGTTGGAATGTTCTGTTAGTGAGAACATGTTGGAACAGCTTCTCTGATAGACTGCAATAAACAGCACGAACTGCAATCGTCAGTAACGAACGACCCGAACAAAACCTACAAAACAGAAACTTGTGATAGACTGAGTTGCGGAGCTCGCTCTCTTTAAGACGATTCACGGCTCTGTCAAAGTGCAAGAAGTTCTTCAAGATACCACGTCGTCCCCAGAATAAAACAGCCTTAACGGTCAACCGAACTTGCACCTTAACCGGTTGATAATGCTAACACCCTTCTAATAATTTGCTTGGAAATGTAAATGAAATAAAATATTTTAGAGATAAGTTTTTTTTGTGGAGAAGAGTTGGGAGAGAAGATGTGGGAAGGGAAGATGAGAAGAAGAAGTGAGGAAGAAGTGAGGGGAGGGTGCACTACTTCCTCCCAGCCCGACATGTGGCAGCATGTAGTCCAGAGAACGTGCACGTACGTCTAGGAGGGAACCCAATGACTAATCTCGACCCGACACGTGGAATAACTTTGTTAGCTGTTCTCCATCGAACACGTGGATAGAGGTTTAAAAAAATTGTTAAATAAAAAATTCTTTCTCGTCTCGTCTGGACGGCGACACACGCGTGGAGATCTTGACAAGCCCAGCTTGGCCTATCTTCTCACCCTTTCTAGAACTCGGGTTCCCCCTTGGGCCAAAAGCCGAAGGGGTAAGAGGGAGTTAATAAAGAGGAGTTCCACTCCTAAAATAACCGATGTAGGATTCTTAAAAACAAATCTTCTTTATTCAAAACAAAAATTTCCACCAACAATCCCCCACTTGGAAGTTCTTTTTCGAACACAGGAAGGAAATAATTCATCGAGCAAACTATGTAACGCTGTGCATAAGCAAAGATGTCTTGCAACTTAAACCTTTAGGTAGTGAAGATGATTTAGAACAAACTAGAGTAACCTTTTGGTTTTGAATTCTATCTCTGACAACATTTTACGCATGACATTACTAGGGTGTAGTTCATAAGCTCGTGCTTTAAGGCCTGCACGTGTATCCTAGTCTAGTGAACACTCTAGAGAATTTACCTAAAATTTCATAGGAAGCGGACCTTACTTCCACATTCATGTATGTGAGTCTATCGAGTGGGTACTCCTATAGCTAGGTACTCCACTTGACATCAGGTATAGATCTCATTAAGAACTAAGTTCAACCTTACATACGCTTCAGGATATCATGCTGAGACTCTAGGTCATAGGAGATAACTCGACGTTTGCTTTGCATGATTCACTTTATATCACTTGTGATCAATTATTACCCTTTGAACTTGTTTCTTGGGATCTTTAGTCTACAGGTTGGGTTTACCTCATAGGTGATTCATCTCTCGATAGGCAAGAGTCCCATCCTTTTTGAGGTTTTGAAAACCTTTTCTTTGGCCAATCCTTTCGTCAAAGGATCTGTCAAGTTATCATTAGTCCTTATATGATCCACTTTAACAGCACCAATAGTGAGAAGCTCTTTAATGGTATTGTGCTTACAACGTATTTATCGTCTCTTTCCGTTGTAGTAACAGTTCTAAACTTTTGCGATTGTTGCAGTACTATCACAGTGGATCAAGATGACTGGTATTGGTTTTTCCCATAAGAGAATCTTTGATAGTAGACTTCTAATCCAACCTGCTTCTTCACTAGTCGTAGCTAGTGCTATCATCTTTGACTCCATTGTTAACTATGCTAAGATTGTCTGTTTTTTAGATTTCTAAGAAACAGCACCACTTGCTATATTAAAGATATAGCTGCTTGTAGCTTTTGAGTTATCTGAGAGGGAGTTCTAGTATGCATCGTTGTAGCCTTCCAGAACAACGGGAAACTTTTGATAGTGCAATCCTAGGTTTTGGGTTTTCTTTAAATACCTCGTAACCCTTTCTATAGCACTCTAATGCTCTATACTAGGTCTGCTTGTAAACCTACATAGTAACCCTACGACATAAGCTATGTTAGGTCTAGTGCAATTAGTAGCATATCTTAAGCTGGCTATGATGCTCACATACTCTAATTGATTAACACTGTCACCAGTGTTCTTGAACAACTTTATACTAGGGTCGTAGAGTGTACATGCTGGTTTATAATCTAAGTAGTTGTAATTCCTATGAATCTTTTCTACATAGTGAGATTGATATAGGGAAATTCCCTTTTCAGACCTAGTAACTTTTATGCCTAAGATCACACTGGCTTCTCCTAAGTCTTTCATATCGATGTTTGCACACAACATGGATTTCACATCATTAATGACATGGAGGTTCGATCCAAATATTAACAAGTCATCTACATATAAACATAAGATTGTGCAAAGACCGTTCTCATTCTTATAGTAGATGCATTTATCACTTTCATTAACCTTGAAGCCTTTGGAAAGGATTAGGTTACCAAACTTCTCATGCCCTTGCTTAGGAGCTTGTTTCAGGCCATAGAGAGATTTGTCTAACTTACAGACTTTGTTCTCCTGACCATGGATCACAAAACCTTCTGGTTGTTTCATGTAAATCTCTTCTTCGAGATCACTATTTAGGAAGGCGATCTTAACATCCATTTAATGTACTAAGAGGTTGTTTAAGCAAGAGAGAACAAAACACGGATAGACGTAATTCTTGAGATAGGGGAGAAGGTATCAAAGAAGTCTATGTTCTCTCTCTGTCTAAAGCCCTTGGCCACCAATCTGGCTTTAAACTTGTCTACTGATCCATCAGGTTTAAGTTTTTCCTTAATATCCACCTACAGCCTATGGCCTTACAGCCTGGAGGGAGGTCTACTAGGTGCCAAGTCCTATTTGACTCTAGAGAATCCATCTCATCATTTATCGCTTCTTGCCATAAGTTGGCATCTACAAAGGACAAAGCTTCTTTTAGGTCTTTTGGGTCTTCTTCTATGTTAAAGGTTTGAAAATCATCCCCAAAGCTTTTAACAATTCTAGACCTTTTACTCCTTCTAAGTTCCGAGCTGAGAACTTCAGAGGAGATAAGATTTCTAATTAGAGGGTGACTACGGGAGCTTACACCCCCACTACTTCTAGATTTAAAGGGAAATCTATCCTCAAAGAAGTTAGCGTCATTTGACTTAATGACCACTTGATTAGCTAGATCATAGAACCTATAGGTTTTACTATTAACTGCGTACCCTATAAATACACACTCATAGGCTCTACTAGCAAGTTTTCTTCTTTTGGGATCAGGAATTCTTACAAACACTAAGCAACCTCAAGTTTTAAAGTAGGATAGGTTAGGTCTTTTATTCTTAAGAACTTTGTAGGGTGAAGTTGAGCTTTTAGACTTAGGTATTCTATTTAGAACATAGCAGACGGTAAGGATTATTTCACCACACCAATAAGACACAACTCCTAAATTCAGAAGAACAGCAACTACTAGCTCGGCTAGAGTTCTATTTTTCCTTTCGATTTTACCGTTCATTTCAGGAGAGTAAGGCGTAGTCTTTTCATGTATTATTTTGTGTGATTTATAAAAATCGTTAAAATTGTCTGAGTCATTCTCAGTTCCTTTATCATTACGAAGTCTTTTTACTTTTCTATTATGCTGAGTTTCTAGTTCATTCACAAATTGTTTTAAATCATCAAAAGCATCACTTTTATTTCTCAACAAATATATAAAAGTAAAATTAGTGCAGTCATCAATAAAGGTGATAAAGTAATGTTTACTATTTCTAGTCAGGATGCCATCACATTCACATAGATCTGAATGAATCAAGTTTAGAGGCTCATTTTCCCTAAGAGCAGATTTATGCGAAGTTTTAGTGATCTTAGCTTGACTACAATAATCGCATTTATCAAAATCATTCAGGGATATCTTAGGAATCATTTCCAGCCTACTCGTGTTACCAATTATTTGTTTGTTAACGTGACAAAGTCTAGCATGCCAAATATTAACAGAATACACATATACACAGAAGAATTCATTTTATTATCAATTAGGTTCAATTTAAACATGCCTTCCATAGTATATCCTTTTCCAATAAATGCATTGTTTTTAGTAAGAGTAAATTAGTCTGCCCCTATCGTTTGAGTGAAGCCGGCCTTGTTGAGGAGGTATCCCGAGACCATATTCTTCCTTATCTCTGGAGTGTGTAGGACCTCCCTAAGAGTGAGTCTTCCCAGAGGTAAATTTCAGCTTCAACTCGCCAATTCCAGCAACTTTCGTCGAGTGATGATCCCCCAACAGAATGTTCTTAGCTTTAGTTTCATTATAAGTTTTAAACAAACTAAGGTTGTGACAAACATGGCGCGTAACGCTAGTGTCTATCCACCACCCCTCAGAACCACTAATCACATTTACTTCTGTGATCATGGCCACTAATTGTTCTTCAGTCAAGTTCGCTTGCCCAGCAGGACGGTGCCTGTTCCAATAGTTCCTAGCCATATGTCCAGGTTGATTATAGTTAAAGCAAAGGAACTGTACTGTTTCTCCTGATGGGGTTTTATGTTTCTTTTGGTTTTGTTGGTTGTTGGATCTACGGTTCTAACCCTTTCTCTTGGTCCCTTTCGACTTCTGGTCAGACTTTACAGTTGCTGGAGTGGGCTTCCTTGTCATGAGATTTATCTCTTCCCTCTGGTTCTGCTTTCGGGCCTCCTCCTCTATCCTTAGCTTGGTGATCAGACTTTCCAAGGAGAATTCCTTGATCTTGTGCCTCAGAGTGTTTTTGAAATCCTTCCACAATGGAGGTAACTTGTCAATAATAAGAGCAATTTGAAACTGCTCATCTAGAGGCATACCTTCACTTATTATTTCGTGGGCAATTTTCTGCAGTTCATGTGACTGGACTTCCACCAATTTGTCATCCGCCATTTGGAACTTGAGGTAGCGGCTTACGGCATACTTCTTTGAACCAACTTCTTCGGTGTCGTATTTCTTCTGTAGGGCATCCCATACTTTTTTTGCTGTTTTCATCATGCTATAATAATCATAAAGATCATCAATCAAACCATTTAAAATAAAAATTTTGCAAAGAAAATCTTTTTCCTTCCACTCGGCAGCAGCCTTCAGTTAATCTTCAGTTGGATTAATTTTCAGGAAATCAGGTGGATTCGTGGTACAGGGATCGACTACTTTCTTGACTGGTAGGAAGAACAACATCTTTGAAATGGAAAGGACGGTTAAGATCAGAGGACATGATGTCTTTTTGAGTTGAGAGTGCCATCACAACAACGGTTATATTGACTTAAAATTGTTGGAACAGCTACTCTGATAGACCGCAGTAACGAATCGCAGTAAATAGCACGAACTGCAACCGTCAGTAACGAATCGCAGTAAATAGCACGAATTGCAACCGTCAGTAACAAATCGCAGTAAATAGCACGAACTGCAACCGTCAGTAATGAACGACCTGAACAGACCCTGCAAAACAAAAACTTGTGATAGGCTGAGTTGTAGAGCTCACTCTCTTTAAGACGTTTTGCGACTCTGCCAGAGTGCAAGCAGTTTTTTCAAGATACCACGTCGTCCTTAGGATAAAACAGCCTTAATGGTCAACCAAACTTGCACTTAGACCAGTTGATAATGCTAACACCCTTCTAATAATTCGCTCGGAAACGTAAATGAAATACATTATTTTAGAGAGAAGTTTTTTTTTTTTTTTTTTTTTTGTGGAGGATAGTTAGGAGATAAGATGTGGGAAGGGAAGATGAGAAGAAGAAGTGGGGAAGAAGTAAGGGGATGAAGCAGCATTTATAGTGCTGGTGACCACTTCCTCCCAGCCCGATATGTGGCAAGATGTAGTCTAGAGAACGTGCACGTACGTCTAGGAGGAAACCCAACGACTAATCTCGACCTGACACGTGGAATAACTTTGTTGACTGTTCTCGACCGAACACATGGACAGAGGTTTCAAAAAATTGTTAAATAAAAAATTCTTTCTTTCTTTCTTGTCTCGTCACACCCATCTGGACGACGGTAGCAGTGCGCGTGCACGCGTGTGGAGATCCTGATAAGCCCAACTTAGCCTATCTCCTCACCCTTTCTAGAACTTGAGTTCTCCCTTGGGCTCAAAGCCAAAGGGGTAAAAGGGAGTTAATAAAGAGGAGTCCCACCCCTAAAATAACCAACATGGGATTCTTAAAAACAAATCTTCTTTATTCAAAACAATTTTTCCACCAATAGAACAATAAACTTGAACTGAGACTTGAATTGTCAGGAGAAGGGGGGCTTATAGATGGAAGTAGCTTCTTGAATAGTAACCATGAAAAGGGTGAATTTCCTTTCTCTTCTGCTAAGTCATTTCCTTCTTATTTGAACATTAGAAACAACAAAAGTGCGCTTTATGAGAAAGCTAAAGGAATGGCTGGAGATGAATTCCAACCCCACAAGTTGATTTTCTAGGAGAAAACAGCTGAGAAGGTGTCTCTTCTCATTTATCACCACCTTTGCAATTACGGATATTAATTACGTCTTTGTCTATGAAGATGTTAAGGTAAGTGTTTTCTTGTTCTTGAGAGAAAACCGATGTAACTTCTTGAGATTTGATTTTGTATAAACTTCATATTTTGATTGTGTTTCTTTGAACCTAATGTATATATAGATGTAAGTTCATGAGTGGATTGACGCTCCTTTTGTCATACCCCATCCCATATTACCCTCCTTAACCTTAGAAAAGGTGTGAAGACAATAAACATCACCCTTTTGTGAGGTTCATTGTCCACCTCGTGAACCTCCTACTGATCCTGTTTGACCACTGTAACTCCTTGGTCTTTGCTTTTGCATACCATACCACCTCCTATATTGCCCTTGAAGGTAGCTTGTCCACTGGATCTAGGTTTGAAGTTACCTTTGCTTGACACTCTTGGCACGAATCTACCACTACTACCTCTGCCAACTGTTCTTGTATAGCGCCAAAAGAATGAGTTACATGTTCGCAGGGTTGGCAAAAAAACCTGCGGGGTCGAGTCCCTTGATCAGGTTAGGGAATCCCGAGTTTGACTGGGGATGGAGGTCAAACCAGGGACATTCTCCGGGTACCCGTCCGAGGACGGGGCGGGGACAGGGAGGGTATCCCTGCCCCGGCCTCGACCTCGCCCCAATTTATTCCCGACCACCAATTTATATGTATATATATATATAGTCTTGCTCTCTCTCAGTCTCGCTCGCTCTTGCTCTATCTCGGGGAATGGGTCCTCGCAGGGACCTGTTTCCTTGACGGGTAATCCTTGCCCCCGTCCCCGCCTACAAATGGCGGGGATGGGGGTAAATTCCCCTCACCCCATTGCCAACCTACGTAAACCCCTAACTAATTCTCTTTTCTACTTCCTTTAAGCTAAGCTTCTCTCAACTCGCATTGCTATCTCTCCCAACTTGGAAAAATCTGTCCACTTCGCACTGGCTGTCATAGGAGTACGGATTTCCTCTTATAACCCCTCCTCAAATCTCTTACATTGATCAGATTCATCAGCAACATAATAGTAGCATACTTAGACAATTATGTGTACTTCTTTTCATTTTCAACCACTGTCAACAATCCATGGACTAATTTTAGAAACCATTGTATTTAGCATCACATAATGTCTTTGGGTAATATTTATCCTGGAACGCCTTCTTGAACTCGTCCCAATTCATCATTTGTGTTTTTCCTTTTCTACTTTCCAGAACTCTCCACCAATCTTCTGCCCCATTTAAAGCAGAAACACTGCTAGCTCAACCTTCTTGTCATTCAGGGCATCTCATGAGACGGTAACATTTCTCAAGAAAATTCAGCCATGCCTCTACATTTACGGGGCTTCTACCCCTTTCTAGAGCAGAAACACTACTAGCTCAACCTTTCTGTCATTAGAGCATCTCATGACACGGTAATATTTCTCAATCAAATTCAGCCATACCTCTGCATCTACGGGATCTGTGGTGATAGGAAAAATTTCCCCACTTGTATGATATCTACTATAAAAGCATGGAAATTATTGAGTAAGGGTTGTACAACATACCCTGCACATGTTGTTGATACATAGGTCAATAAACTGAAGGCAGAAGATATTCTTAGAGTATATGAGTTATTGGATGTGTTTCCTGAGGAACTACCAGGTTTACCGCTTGATAGAGAAGTGGAGTTTTCTATTGACTTGATTTTAGGGACGACACCTATTTCACAAGCTCCATACAGGATGACCCTAAAGGAATTGAAAGAGTTGAAAACCCAGCTGCAGGAGTTGATTGATAAGGGGTTTATACGACCCAGTGTCTCACCGTGGGGAGCACCAGTATTGTTTGTAAAGAAGAAAGACGGTACACTTAGGTTATGTATTGATTATCGGCAACTAAATAAGGTAATAATATGTAATAAGTATTTGTTACCTTATATTGATGACCTGTTTGATCAACTTAGGGGTGCTTCAGTATTCTCTAAGATTGATTTATGATCAGGGTACCATCAACTGAAGTTTAAGGAGTCTGATATCCCGAAAACAACTTTCAAGACAAGGTATGGACATTATGAGTTTCTTGTGATGCCTTTTGGGGCTGACTAATGCTCCAACAGTGTTTATGGATCTTATGAGTCGAGTATTTCACACGTACCTTGATCAGTTTGTGATAGTCCATTGATGATATATTAGTGTAATCGGGAATTGTAAGCCCCACACTTAGCTTTGGAAGTTGGCAAGCTTAAGGTGGTGATGTATTATGTGTTGGTGAAGAGAAAGGTGGGCCGAGAACAAGAGTGTGAGAGCTAGCATATGTTGGAAGCTATATTACGCGTTCAAGAGCAATGTTATGCGTTTATGGGCAATACCATGTGTTCATGAGCAAAGGCTATGCGTTCATAAGCTATATTATGCGTTGGTGGGCTAAGGTTATGCGTTGGTGAGGTTGAAAGAGGTGCTATGCGTTGGTCAACTCGTTATAAAGGGAAAAATGAGTAGTGGTTAAGTTGGCGGCCTATATAAGTGAGTAAGCTGAGAGTTTAATCATCTAAACACGACCAAAAGCTCAAATCGGTTCTATTTTATGGCTGAGAGACGAAGAGAGGTAGGAGAAGGTGTCTAGGGCAAAGTTGTGGAGAATTCGAGTCGTTTCCATGGTGAAACCGAAGCTGGAATAGAGAGCTTGGCTGATGTCGCGCAATCCGAGCATGGTCTGGTGTTTGGAGAAGAGCGAGCTGAGGAGATCGAGTTTCGAGCTGAAATTTTGAGGTTAGTAAGTTAACTCAATTTCTAATAACTCTTATGAAGGATGGTTGAGTTGAAAATGAGAAGAAACATGTAAACGTTTAGGTAGAAGTGACTGATACAGAATTGCTGTGCAATTTGGAGTAGCACAGAGAAATTTTGGAATATTTGATGAACGAGGAGGAGTTAAGCCACGAAAATTTAAGGTAAGCTAGAAAACATATTTCTCCACAAGTTTGTAGAAGGAAAGAAGTTCTAAATTTGGTTGGAAATATGACTTTTAATAGATAGAAGTGAGAAAAAAAAGGGAAGGAGGAAACTCTGCTGTCGGGTGTCGCTAGGAAGCGGGTGTCGCTGAGTAATTGAAGTGTAAGTAGCGAGTGTCGCTGGGGTGCAAGGGGGTTTTCTGTCTCACAAATCTCGCTGGGTCTCGCTAGGTCTCGTTCCTTAGGTAAATCTCGCTAGTCTCGCTCATCCTGGTGTCGCTAGTGCCGTGTTCTGTTGTGTGTTTTCGCTAGTAATCTTGCTAGAATCTTGCTTTTGGGAAAAAGGAGAGTCTCGGTGATGAAACATGATTAGAGTTTAATTATGCACACTTAATGATCGTGGAAAGGAAAGCTTAATGTGAGAAATGTGTATTTACAGGCCAAGAAGAGCTCGGAAATGCATATAATCCGCTCAGGGCCTAGGACAAGTCGTGAGTGACTTTTTATTTTATATAATGATTACTCTTAGCATGTTTTATTACCAATGTGTGAGTGGAAACTATCATATTCTATGGAATCCTAATATTTACCCATGATAGGGGTTATAAGCTATAAAATGGCTAAGTGCATCAGAACTCCTGTATACGTATATCTCATTTTGAATATTAAGTTGTGCAACATACATATGGTGTATTCATTGAATATCTTGTGTTGTGCTGTGAAGTTTAAAGAATGTTATACATATTATCTAAAAGCAACCCATGGCCGAGGGACCACGTGTGAAGGCATACGGGGAATACGATATATGATACTCAGTGCTGAGGGACCACATGTGAAGGCACTTGAGTAGTTGATTGAAATGGATTCCAATGCCGAGGGACTCGTGTGAAGGCATTTGAATATGTGAATGATGAGTATTGATACACGAGGTTGAGTGCGTTGAGTTTCGCTCCGCCATAGCTAGAAAAGGATAATTGTATCACTTATGTTCTTATGGTATTGTTGACTTAGTAATTATTATATATATATATGTATACATGTGGTAGTTTTATGATGATCCATGTTAACTCAAGGAAGTTTATTAGTAATTAGTTAAATTCAGTCACTCAGTAGGCATTAGGCTCACGCTTTCTTGCTTGTTTGTTTGCTTGTTTCAGGTAGCGAGCGTGTCCGGGATGTCTAGCTTACAAAAGATTCTCGTTTGGGCCTGCTTTGGATCAGTTCTTTGGGATAGTTGTAAATACACAGTTTATGTACATGTTTTTGTCATGCATGTTCCTTGGGGTATAGTGAGAGTTGTTTTTTGTGGTGTATATAATGAATACTTGTTATGATGAGTTATGATTTAAGCTTTTGGCTTGAGCGGTTATGTTTAACTTATGGTGTTCCACTGGCATATAGTTAAGTATAATTGATCTGGTGTTGATGAATGTTATAAGTTATGCGGGAACAGGTGTATACAGGTTCGCACTCACTTCTAGGTTAGGAAGGGAATCTGGGAGGGGGTGTGACAGGAAGCAAAGAGAAGCATGCTGAACATCTCATAATAGTATTACAGACGTTGCATGACCAGAAGCTATATGCTAAATTCAGCAAATGTAAGTTTTGGCTAGATCTTGTATTTCTAGGTCACGTGGTGTCAGCCGAGGGGGTAAGTGTGGATCCTTAAAAAACAAAAGTTACAGTTTAAGGGGAGCTATGATACACACTTATCATTGATGGAATTTGCCTACAACAACAATTACCATTCTAGTAATGGGATGGGACCATATAAGGCATTATATGGCAGCGATCTAGAACCCTTGTATTTTGGGGGGAAGTGGGAGAAAGAAAGTTGATAGGACCAAAATTGGTGCAAGCTACATCAGGAAGTGTAAAGCTAATTAGGGAGAAGTTGAAGATTGCACGGGATAGACAGAAAAGTTTTGCTAACAAGTGACGAAGAGATTTGGAATTTGAAGTTGGTATGAAAGTGAAAGTCTTGGGATCTAGGGTCATGCCACATCGAAGTAGACGAGGTAGGCAAGCTGTGACCGGAACTCTAGAAGCTACCAGGAGACAAGAAGAGTTGTCAAAGAGTGAGCCAAGCCATCCTTGAGATTTTTCTGTATGCAGGTTAAAAGTGTGAGTTCAGTTAGATTAGAGACAATTGTGTCGAGGTTTTGCTCGTTTTTAGATAGTTGCCAAGAGTTGTGGGTATCTCTTAGAACATTTCTATGACATCTAGGGAGAGTAGGAGTAAGAATGTAGCTAGTGGGTCAAATTCTCGTTCGGAGCAACCCGAGTACGACACCAATAGGTTCCCCTCCTAAGGTGCGTATGAGCATTTAATTAGCGTCATAGCCATTAGGAACCTTATTCCCGAGCGCGCCCTATCATTAGAAGTCGATTTCTTCTCCCACATCATCGTTGAGATACGGTCATGTGGTTTGGAGGTGTTGGTCGAGCATCTTAAGGACGCAGTTGCTCTAGTAGATAAAGAATTTTACTTTGGCATTGAGGAAGGCAGAGATGTCTCAGTTGTCAAGGGGTTAGAGTTGCCTTCTTCCCTTCTCGTATTAACTGCATCTATCATGTGGTTGACATAGTCGATGACGATTTTCTAAGGTTTTTGTCACAGCCATCTGATGAGGTCCACATCGCTGAGGTTCTCTGTGGGCTAGGGATCGACTGAATCTACACAAACAGTGTGGTGGTGCATCTTAGAGGGACAAATTTAACTATCTCCAATTATATTTGACATGCTTTCATTTGTGCCAAATTGATGCCCATCACCCGTCTTACCGAAGTGACCAAGGATAGAGCGTAGCTGCTCTACTATTTTAGCATAGGCCGGTCTGTTGACATTGGTAAGGTCATTCGTGACTCTATCCTACGTAGCGGACGCTGCGCCACCACTGGAGTCTTCGAGCATCCGTGTTTAATCACAGAGCTTTGCTGACAGTCAGGTGTTGAGATAGGAAGACAAGAAGCAGATCTATCGTGCAACTGTCGCAATGCTATGCCCTAATTGTATCTTTGGGTATGGGCTAAAGTTAAACTTAGGCTCAATCTTATTTTTTATTTTTTTATTTTATTTTATTTTATTTTTTTTGCTCAAATTTTCCACCCAGGCTTCAAATGGGTCAAATTTTGGACCCGAGAATTTTTAATTACTCGGCTCGATCTCATTTATGATTTAAAGTCCAAACAAAACTTTGGCCAATTTCATTGATCGCAGACCAGGTTTAATCACCGTTGAAGTTGATAAGCTTGATATCATGATCCAATGGTCAAATTGAAGACACGTGTCATTTTTTAAATTAGCCATTTGCTTGTGTGCAAGCTTTAATTTAGGGATACAACAATCTTAAATTGGCCCAAAATTTGATATAATTGACTTCGTTCATGATGACGTGACTAGGGATGGCAAAAAAAATTTGCAGGGGCCGGGGCAGGGGCATTTAATCCCCGACCCCATTCCCGTATATATATATATATATATATATATAAATTGTAAAGATGACTGCCATCTCGCTCTCGCTCTTGTAAGTCTCGCTCTCGCTCTCTTCTCTCAATCTCGCACTCTCGCTCTCTCTCAGTTCTCGTGAGGAATGGGGCCCCAGCGACGACCCGTCTCCCTGACGAGGAATCCCCACCCTCGTCCCCACCTATCTTAGGTGGGATGAGGGCGGGGATGGGGGGAAATTCCCCCATCGGGGGCGGGGAGGGGACCCCCCACCCGCCTTGGCTCGGCCCTGTTGTCATCCCTAGATTTTGTAATTGGTCGAAATTTTTTCTCCTACACCCACATTTTTCTTAAATGATTCTACTACAGAAAGCAATGAATGGAGATAGTATAGACAATGTGTTGTACTACAATTTTTCTCAAAGTAATGTTTGGAGCAAATGAAGAAGTGGCACAAAATCGTCTTCATACATGTTTGGGAGTGATTTAAAATGGCCGAAATCATTTTTGTCATTTTCAAAATCACCATAAAACATGTTTTTAATCAAAACTAATTTTGTTGATATGAAAATTGCATAAGAGTGTAAAATTGAAAACCAAATTATTTTAGATGATTAAAAATGTGTGTTTGAGTGATTTTAAAAATGACAAAAATAATTTTGACAATTTAAAATCACTCCCAACCATGAAGAGGCAACACATTGATTTTGCAATTTGAATAGCTCCCAACTGATATGCACGTAATCTCATTCAAATCTAACTTTATTTTTTCCGATTCCTTTTTGGGTCATTTTGCTAACATCAAGGGTAGACTCAATATTTGATGTCCACATGGTATCAACATTTCCAATCATTATTAACATAACATTATAGTCTATTTATATTTAGCTTAATCAATAATAATTTTGAATATAGTCCACCAATCACCATCATCATTTATGTAATCCATAATAATTGTATGTAAAATAAAAGCATAATGATAGTCAATATAAGCATAACTTAGCATTCATTGTCATATATACTCTTAGTACATGCCTAGAAAAAGATACGATTAATACGCATTTGTTATCGAGTAGAGACTAATGTGGATTGTGATGGTTTATCATTTTACCATTGGAAATGGAAGCAGAGGAAGCAATTATAATGGAAGAAACCAAACAATTGATTAGCCCTGTCTGAGAAGCAAATTATTTCAATCGATCTTGATCTATTTGGTCCATTTAATTGGTTTTGGTTTCTTAAAAATAAATCAACATTAAGTCCCTTTTTGGATATCAATTATAGTTTTTATTTTGAAAAAGAAAAATCTCAAAGAAATTATGATTTGACTAATTGAACTACTAGTCGAAATGGCTCTAACCATTTGCCTATCACAACATTCCTTGCCTTCTTTTTAAAGTTGGACCTATATGCTAAAATAAAAGGAATATTTAGCTAGAAAGACTATTTTACAAACCTAATTTAAACATTGTCAAATAGGTTTTCTTGATTTTAATCATTACACAGCATGCTATTCTTTTCATGAATAAATTTAGATCTAGCCTTTTATCCAACTTTTACGTTGTCTAGACACTACTTATTAAGTTATGATTTAATATGAGAATATTCATTGTATATTTAGGGGGTGTTTGGAATACATCAAGTGTTTAATTTAAAAAAAAACAAGTCATTTTTAAAGAAATACAAATGTTTAGAAGCTACTCAAAATATTGAAAGCTATTAGTATTTTTATTTTAAATTGTTCTTATCATAAGTGTTTTAATGAAAATGAATTTCTTTTTTAAAGAATTAACACTAAAGATTGTTATTTCATATAACAAGGTATACTTGTACAAATTCATACATATTTATTTTCAGAACATATGTTAGGATAATTCAAATATACCATGTATCACTTGTTCTAAGGATATATGAATATATTTGCATATACATGTAAGGTTCAAGGATATACAAACATATATAGGCAATATACAACATTTTGTTCATTTTACCATATGACCTATTTATATTGTCAATTAGTTAAATATTAAATATACCTTGTATCATCTAATATACATTCATTCCATTAGCACCAATGTTCGCATACGTCAGACATTTGAACGAGAGGAATAATGATGTAGATTAGATGCTTGAAATGATTGGACAACATAATGTGGAATTTCAATTGGTACATTTTTTGGTTTTTGTAGTCCTTTGTCTACTTGAAGAACTCAACATTCTTTGACTTCAACGCTTATCTTGATCTTTTCCAGTGTATTTATATGTATCATTTATCTGTCTATATATAACCAACTTCACACCAAAAGATGCCTACTTTTATATAGTTTATACAATGACTAATCTGCCACCTATATATGTAAGTATATATACACACAGACCCACAATGATAATGCGAAACATAGTCAAATATCAAATACATGCTTATGTAAACAGTCCATTTACAAACATAATAATATAAAATAATATATGTGGTTCAACAAACCATTAATTTTAATTTTGTATTCAATAGATATTTACAAACAAATTTGTCCATATAGACAGTTAGGTACCCTCATTGCATATATATTTTGGTTCAAACAAGTATCTCACAATTCTTTATGTTGGGAAATTTTAATATATTAATATACATTTAACATATACAGAGATAAAAAATGATGTTGGAATATATAATACACAAAATCGAATATATAGTTCACCAAACCCTCTTCGGTAACCTATATTTATTTTTCCAACATTATGATTTGTTTAAGGAGAAGAGAACTGAGAACATAAAGAATATACGTACACAACCCGTGTACAAACTAACATTCCTTTCCCAATGTTGCTACTTCTCATTATCAGTCCTTGGAGAAGAGGAATATACTTTATCGATGGGAAACTATAATCACAAGATTGATTGATAAATCTGATTTCTTTTTACTCATATTATACTATTATCCAAATATAAACTACTATTAACCAATGCAGAGCCAAAACATCCGCATGCACTAAATAAGTTAGATTCATGTTATTTAAGAAAAAGAAGATAAAAAAAAAAAAAAAAAAAAAAAAAAAAAAAAAAAAAAAAGAGTGAGAAATTAACTTCAATTAATAATAAAGAGATATTTGGCCATAGAAATCAGAGCCCTGCACAAAAATTGATTCCTGAGACCAAATTCTAACAAAAACAATCTCCAGGGTAAACAAATATCACCACCAAAATTCTGGAGGCAACCAAACAAGTAAAATTGGAAGCCTATAAACCATCCACCATTCAATTCATCGAATTAAAACAGGTAGAAGAGATAGACCCAAAACTTAGTCAATGTCCATACCAGAAATTGCTTCATCTAAAATCATCTGTAGTTCTTTTGATCTTTGTCTGGTCAATGCAACACAATCCTACAACCACGCCATCCGCACAAAGATTAGAGCATGCATTCACTTGCCCGTTTAAATCGTAATTTGCTCCTTGCAACATTGACAAGTAAATCACAACTATGGTATGCTCGTTAGATAAAGCATGTTAGAGAGATTTTGAAATAGGTAAAATGACTTTTTTCATGTTCAAAATCTCTCAAACATGACTTTAATCCTTCAAAATCTAATTAATGTTTGATTTTACACTTTTAACATGATTTTCACATAAAAATAATAACGAAAAAAGTTGAATGACCAAAAGCTTGATAAAAGTCTCATGTCAAAATTACTCCCAAACACATCCCTACCCTAGTCCAAATATTAGTTTATAAAAGGAAGGAAGGTGGATCCCAAAAGCAAAATAAGGAAAAGAGCACTTTATAGGCATGGATGGTATTAAACACACCCCAAAAAAAAAAAAAAAAAAAAGGGCGTTACTTTGAAAATTGAAGATTATTATAATAACAATATAACCATAAAGTCAATTCATTAGTTTTGAGTTTATTTGTTGAGTAAACTAATAAGTACAAATTAGGAGGTGGTCTCAAACACTTTTAGAATCTTCTACCACACTTTTAAAAAATTAAACACTTAAAAAGGTCCTCTTCGATAACCATTGAGTTTTTGTTTTTTAGTTTTTGAATATTAAGCCTAATACCTCTTTTAACTCTAAATTTCTTGCTTTGTTATCTACTTTCTACTAATGTCTTCAAAAACCAAACCAAGTTTTAGAAACTACTCAAACTTATTTTTGTTTTTAGAACTTGGCTAAGAATTCAACTCTTTTACTTAAGAAAGACAAAAACCATTGTAAGAAATTGATACGGACTAAGCTTAATTTTCAAAAACCAAATAATTACCAGACGATGCCCTAAACCATTGTTACAATTCAACACCATATTGAAAATCCAACTAGCTTTACCAAACTTAACAGAGAGGGAAAATGTGAACAGTGACAAAATCCAGGGAACTAATCCATTCTCTTGAGAAATTTCCATCAATAAAGTTGCCAGAGAAAGGAGAGACCAACCTGAACAGATGATGTATAAGCGAGAACAGATCCACCCGGTTTGTAGAAGGACACCAGTTGAGCAGATGAATCCAAAACCACGGTCACAATAGTTTCCATCACGGACTCCTCCTCTGCAGTAGGATCAGCCAAGATGTACTTCTTGTGGAGTAGGCATGTTAATGAGAAAGGAATAGAGTTCAATTTCAGTTTCCTTTTCTCTTTATTGACAGGTTCCTTCTCAAAATTTTCTCCCCCTTCTTCCTCAGAGACAAATACTACTTTTCCATCATCATTTAAGGCAACAACAGGGATTTGCACTAAAAATATAAACCAGGAAGAAGTTTAAATATGGCTCAACAGAGAAAAAAGGTACTAATCGTTTTAAAGTAGTTCAACCTACCAAAGTTAACAAACAAGATAGAAAAGAAATCTCATATTAACATTTTCCAGCTTTCAAAGAGCAATTATTAGATTTTTCAAATAATAATAACGATTGATCATTGGCATGTTTCATAAACATAGGATCCACAGAAGATAACATTTTCCAGCATTACGACTTGCGAGTTCAAGTTTTTTCTTTTGTTTGATTAACCAAAGAAAATTACTGAAGGGAGGATAAAATAGGTTCATACAAAACCAATGGAGTTAAATAAAGATTCCAATTGGGCTACTCCATACGGATTATGCATATGCCTGTATAATATTTCCAGCGTAAATCATGACAGTCGTGAATTTTCCCAATGAACTGAAACAAAGGACTGAGCCTAGTTCATGCCATTACATCAAAGAGGAAAGAGGAGCTACACAAAGAGGACAGGAGCAAAGCACCATAGCCAACCAACAGCGCTGAAAAAAAAAAAAAAAACCCTCCAAAGTTGCCACCAAACTGAAGAACCAAAGATCGGTCAACCAAAGATCGGTCAAGAGCACCATGGTCGACTCTGGGGCCACTCATAACTTCATGACTGAAACAGAAGCGCGTCGTTTAAACCTACGATGGGAGAGAGACACAGGAAAGATGAAAGCTGTCAACTCGGCAACCCTACCCATCACAGGAGTAGTGAAGAGGGCCATGGTTAAGATGGGGGAGTGGAGCGGGCATGCCGCGTGATCGTCAAGATGGACGATTTTGATGTGGTCTTGGGGATGGAATTCCTACTCGAGCACAAAGTAATACCGATGCCGCTGGCAAAGTGTTTGGTAATTACGGGATCTTCGCCCACGGTTGTTCAGACCAACATCAAACAACCAAATGGGATACAGATGATCTCGGCCCTCCAGCTCAAGAGGGGCCTGCTCACGACGAACCCACATTCATGGCCATCCCGATCGAGGCAGTAGAAAAAAAAGGTGAGACCGTTCCGAAATCCATTCAGGTTGTCTTAGAGAAATATCGAGATGTCATGCCGGACAGTCTGCCAAAGTCCCTACCTCCAAGAAGGGAGATTGACCACAAAATTGAGTTGGTGCCAGGAGCAAAACCACCTGCGAAAAACGCCTATCGGATGGCGCCTCCTGAGTTAACGGAACTCCGGAAGCAGTTAGATGAGTTGTTGAGCGCAGGGTTCATTCACCCCGCACAAGCGCCTTACGGGGCCTCAGTATTGTTTCAGAAGAAGAAAGATGGAAGTCTTCGTCTGTGCATCGACTATCGGGCCCTAAACAAACTCACTGTTCGCAACAGATACCCGTTACCCATCATCACAGACTTGTTTGACCGCCTCCATGGTGCCAAATACTTTTCGAAACTTGATCTTCAGTCAGGGTACTATCAGGTGCGAATTTCCGAGGGAGACGAACCGAAGACAACCTGTGTCACGAGGTATGGGGCCTTTGAATTCCTGGTAATGCCCTTTGGCCTCACTAATGCGCCGGCCACCTTTCTGTACGTTGATGAATTAGGTCTTCCATGAGTATCTCGACAAGTTCTTCGTGATATATTTGGACGACATCGTGGTCTACAGCTCAACGATGGAAGAACATCGACACCACCTTCAGTTAGTCTTCGAAAAGTTGAAGCAGAACCAGTTGTATGTGAAAAGAGAGATTGCTCCTTTGCTCAAGAGCGCATAAACTTTCTGGGCCACGTGATTGAGTGTATCATTTCTACATTTATCTGTCCCCTATGTGCATATAGTCTTACCTTCGAAGCTCAGGAGCTAGCCCGTCAGCCTCATGACCATCCTCTCGATACTTTCTGTAGGCTTAAGAACAAGGCACCGGTTGCCTCCTGACCATCCTACGAGGAAATCCCCTCCACAGGCTCAGAAACTAGGTCCTCCCGACCCTTTGACCATCCTGTGCAATGTCGAATCCCGGTCCCAGTCTTGACCGTCAACAACAATGCCTTCTCAAGGTCCTTCAGCATTGTAAATCAATCTGTCCATCGATGCCTTCGTATAATCCTTCAGCATCGGATTTAGAACCTAATATCCAACAAGCTCGATATACTATATACTATCCGTTATTTAACCATAGCACGCATATTAATAACATCTCATAATCATGTTATCAAATATAAGCTCATAAGCGTGCTATTAACAAGTATTCATAAAAAATATAATTAAGTTCTCTCGCGAAAAGAAATCAATCACTCATCGTGAAAGTAGCTTAGGTTTTCTTCTCTCTCTTTGGGTTCCAAACCTCCTTAACTTCTCCCGAACTTTTGGATTGAGGCCACAGCAACTAGGAAACCTCAGGAACCCTAAAACAACTCCCTAGATGCTAGAAAACTCTTCCTTGGACACAGGGTGTCACAGTCATGCTTGTCCAGGGTGTGTTGCCCATGGCCACATGTCTGCCTCGACCCCTTTTTATCATACTTTCACTTTATGTATTTCATTTTGCTAGTTAGTTTACTTTCCTAGTATTTTTCTTTGTAAGTGATCGCTCGCCACTTTGCATGTGCAAAGGTGACATTTCTAAAATTGTTCAGAATGTACTATATGAGGGTGAGATTAACTATCAAATCCTCATATCCGGAGCTGTGAGCTATAAAGTTGTTGTCCCTTTTTGCTTTCTAGCCTTACAACATATTCTAATTTCTCAAACATGCTTTCAAACGTTTGCGAAAACCTTTTCCTCTAAACACGTTTTCTAAAACCATTTTCTCTCGAAACGAGGGCGGAGGTTACGAGAGGCACTCGGTGTGCCGTAGGCGATCAGAATTTGATCAGGCTGACTTGTTCGTGAGTTAGAACAAGTGTCGCACAATCGTTTAGCGAGGCGTGAAGATGCGATTGTGACAGTTGGTATTAGAGCCAAGTCGACTCATAAGAGAGAAGGCTAGAATCATGTCGACTGCGAAACAGCTAAACAAGTCCCAAGTGGACCGACTAGTAGAGATAGAAGAGCAGATGCTCTACCTGAGAGAAGTCTCCGATGCCATCCGTTTCCTAGAAACGCGAATACAAGAAATCTCTGAGAAGGCTGATGGGATTGACACGGTTGCTAGCCGCTTAGACGGGATGCCCTACAAAGAGTTGATGTCAAGGGTTGAGACCCTAGGGACGAAAGCTACAAGACCTAGTAGCTTCGAGTGTGGGGATAGCTCGTCGGGCTCTGTAGCCCATATGGAAGAACAAGTCAAGGAGCTAGATAGCTCTCAAAAAGCAATAATCCAGATGGTCACCGACTTGTCAGAACATTTTCGAGCCGCACTCGATGTCGTCAGGACAAAGATAGTGGATATCAGTACAAGGGTAAATCTCACCATGAGAGTGGTGGGAAACCAAACCCTAGCTGGGGGTGCGGTCCAGTTTAATCGAGTGAAAATTCTCGAGTCCAAGCCCTTCTGTGGGGCTCGAGACGCAAAAACTCTGGAAAACTTCATATTTGACATGGAGCAATACTTCAGGGCCACGAACACGACTACTGAAGAGTCGAAGATTACTTTGGCGACGATGCACCTGGCAGACGACGCCAAACTATGGTGGAGGTCTCACTACATAGACATGCAAGAAGGTCGCTGTACTATTGATACCTAGGATAGAATAAAACAAGAACTATGCTCTCGGTTCTCCCCTAAAAACGTAGAGATCTTAGCACGACGGAAACTCTGTGAGTGAGACACACAGGCCTTATCTGAGACTATGTGAAACAATTTGCAGGGTTAATGTTGGACATACGCGATATGTCTGAGAAAGACAGTATTTTTTTTTTGTCGAAGGATTGAAACCATGGGCGAAAGCCAAACTGTATGAACAGAGAGTACAGGACCTCATGTTGGCGTATGCGGCCACCGAACGATTGTTTGACCTCAGTAATGATGTCCAAGACACTAAACGGAAATCAACCTCCTCGAGCAAAGGAAATAAGAACAGTCAGGAAAGCCCTCCTCGAAATGCTGGAGGGTACAAAAATCCGAGTGGAGATTGAAAGCGCTATCAACCCCCTCAACTGAGGAGTGGAAACACTTGGCGAGGACCTAATCAATAGAACAATCACTACCGGCCCCCACAGTGCTTCCTATGTAAAGGGCCATACAGGGTAAACGAGTGTCCGAAACGAACTGCGTTTAATGCCTTCCAAGCTGCCCTGACAATTGACTCAGATGGGCAAACTGATCAACTAGAGACAGAAACCCCACCGACAGAGAAGGGGGACAACCCTCGAATGGGGGCGCTAAAATTCTTATTAGCTCTCCAAAGGAACATGGGAGAGACCAAGGAACTCGTCGAGCGAGAACTCGTGTATGTCGACGCCTGGGTAAACCAAAGAGCGGCCAAGAGCACCATGGTCAACTCTGGCGCCACCCACAACTTCATGACTGAAACTGAAGCACGTCGACCAAACCTTCGATAGGAGAGAGACGCAGGGAAGATGAAAGCCGTCAACTCTGTAGCCTTACCCATCACGGGAGTGGCGAAGAGAACAATGGTTAGGCTGGGAGAGTGGAGTGAACCTGCCGACTTTGTGATCGTCAAGATGGATGATTTTGACGTAGTCTTGGGGATGGAATTCTTATTCGAACACAAAGTGATACTGATACCACTGGTAAAGTGTTTGGTAATTACAGGGTTCACTCCCACCGTGGTTCAGACCAACATTAAACAACCCAACGGGGTAAAAATGATCTCGGCCCTGCCTCGCCCGCGATGAACCCACTTTCATGGCCATCCCGGTCGAGTAAGTCAATACAAAAGGAGAGTCCATTCCAGAAGCCATTCAGATTGTCTTAGAGGAATATCGGGATGTTATGCCGAACAGTCTGCCAAAATCCTTACCTCTAAGAAAGGGGGATCAACCATGAAATTGAATTATTGCCAGGGGCAAAACCACCTGCAAAGAACTATCGGATGGCGCTTCTGGAGATCCCTCCTGAGTTAGCCGAACTCCAGAAGCAGTTAGGTGAGTTACTAACCGCAGGGTTCATTCATCCCGCAAAGGCACCCTTCGGAGCCCCAGTGCTGTTTCAGAAGGACGGAAGCCTTCGATTGTGTATTGATTGACTATCGGGCCCTAAACAAGCTTACTGTCCGCAACAAGTATCTGTTGCCCATTATCACAGACCTATTTGACCGCCTTCATGGCGCCAAATATTTTTCGAAACTCGACCTTCGATCAGGGTACTACCAGGTGCGAATTGCCGAAGGAGATGAACCAAAGACGACCTGCGTCACGAGATATGGGGCCTTCGAATTCCTCGTAATGCCCTTTGGCCTCACCAACGCCCCAGCTACCTTTTGTACTCTAATGAACCAGGTTTTTCACGAGTACCTCAACAAGTTTGTCGTGGTGTATCTGGATGATATTGTGGTCTACAGTGCAACCATGGAGGAACACCAACACCATCTGCAGTTGGTCTTTGAAAAGTTGAAACAAAACCAATTGTACGTGAAGAGAGAAAAGTGCTCATTCGCTCGAGAGTGAATAAACTTCCTTGGCCACGTGATTGAGTGTGGCCGAATTGGCATGGAATAGAATAAAATCCATGCGATATGAGATTGGAAGGTTTCGACCACTATTACTGAACTACGTTCCTTCCTCGGATTGGCCAATTACTATAAACGATTCGTAGAAGGATTCTCGAAAAAAGCAGGACTGTTGACTGAACTGCTGAAGAAAGACCACCATTGGAGTTGGACTCTAGAGTGTCAAGCCGCATTCGAAGGCTTGAAGAAAGCCATGATGGAGGGGCTGGTTCTTGGGATTGCTGATGTGACTCAGCCTTCCGAAATCGAGACCGATGCATCTGACTTTGCCTTGGGCAGCGTCCTCCTCCAGGACGGCCACCCCATCGCCTATGAGAGCAAAAAGTTAAACGATGCTGAGAGAAAGTATGTAGCATCCGAGAAAGAAATGTTGGCAGTCGTTCACTGTTTACGGGCTTGGAGACTATCTGTTAGGGTCTAAGTTCGTAGATAAGACAGACAACAACTCGACCTGACACTTCTTTACCCAACCGAAATTATCGTCCAAGCAAGCCCGATGGCAGGAATGCCTTGCTGAATTCGACTTCCAATTTGAACATAGACCGAGTAAGTTAATCAAGCGGCAGACGCCCTCAGTCGAAAGAGTGAACATGCGGCCCTGTACTTGTTCGCTCACCTGAAAGCCAGTAGCCTGAATGGAACAGTCCAGGAAACCATCAAAACCCACCTACACAACGACACAGCTTCCCAAGCATTAATTCAATTAGCCAGAGAAGGCAAGACTCTTCAGTTTTGGGTGGAAGACAATCTCCTCTTCACCAAGGGCAATGGCCTATATGTTCCTCGATCTGGGGAGCTACGGAGACTATTAATGAAAGAGTGTCACGATACGCCATGGGCCGGACACAACGGTTGGCAAAGAATGTATGTACTATTGAAACAAGGTTACTACTGGCCGAGCTTCAAGGACGTCATCATGCAATTCACCAAGACCTATCTTGTCTGTCAACAAGACAAAGTAGAAAGGGCAAAGCTAGCAGGTCTGCTGGAACCCCTGCCAGTGCCCTCAAGACTATGGGAGAGTGTCTCTCGATTTCATCACACATCTACCAAAAGTTGGGGAGTTCGAGGCAATACTTGTAATTGTTGACAGGTTTTCGAAATACGCGACATTCATCTCAGTACCGAAGTTGTGTTCAGCCGAAATGATAGCTCAGTTGTTCTTCAAATACATTGTGAAACTTTGGGATATACCTGTCAGCATCGTTAGCGACCTCGACGCAAGATTCACGGGGACATTCTGGACAGAACTATTTCGGATGTTGGGTTCAACATTGAATATTTCCTCCAGCTATCATCCGCAAATTGATGGGCAGACAGAACGCTTCAATAGTATGCTCGAGGAGTATCTTCGTCACTTTATTGATGCGAGACAGAAAAATTGGGTCTAGATGTTGGATGTAGCTCAATTTAGCTTTAACAGCCAGAAGAGTTCTTCCACGAGTAAGACACCCTTCGAGATTGTGTGTGGTAGACAACCACTCATGGCGCACGTCGTTGACCACCCCTATGCGGGTAAGAGCCCTCAAGCACACAACTTCACCAAAGAGTGGAAAGAGTCCTCGGAGGTAGCACGTGTGTGCCTGGAGAGAGCATCGAAGCGTATGAAGTGGGTAGATATGAAGCGCAAACCCCTCAAGTTCCAATCTGGAGATAAAGTCCTAATTAAGCTGCGCCCGGAACAGTTTCGGTTTTGAGGACAAAGAGACCAACGACTTGTGAGGAAATACGAAGGACCAGTGGATGTGATTGAGAAGGTTGAAAAGGCCTCTTATCGAGTTCAGTTACCCTCATGGATGAAGATTCATCCTGTCGTACATGTGCGTAACTTGAAGCCTTACCATCCTGACCCCAATGACGAACGACGTAATGTGGCGACTCACCCTCCTGTCACTATGAAGAACACAACAGAAAAAGTGGTCGACGAGATATGACAGAACCCGCCGCGTGGGGAGACCAAGACGAGACTTGAAAGAATTCCTGGTGAAGTGGAGAGACCTCCCAGAAGAAGAGATTAGTTGGGAGCACGCCGAAGACCTGAAGTCAGCTGCCGTACAAATTGTTGAGTTCGAGCAAAGACGGTTGACAGGGACGTCAACCAATTAAGTGGGGGAGGATGTCACGGTCATGCTTGTCCAGGGCGTGTTGCCCATGGCTGCATGCCTGCCTCGACCGCTTTTTATCATGCTTTCACTTTATGTATTTCATTTTGCTAGTTAGTTTACTTTCCTGGTATTTTTCTTTATAAGTGACTGCTCGCCACTTTGCATGTGCAAGGGTAACATTTCTAAAATTGTTCAGAATGTACTATATGAGGGTGAGACTAACCATCAAATCCTCATATCCGGAATTGTGAGCTATAAAGCCATTGTTGTCCCTCTTTGCTTTCTAGCTTTACAACATATTCTAATTTCTCAAACATGTTTTCAAACGTTTGCGAAAACCTTTTCCTCTAAACCCGTTTTCTAAAACCATTTTTTCTCGAAAGGGGGGTGGAGGTTACGAGAGACACTCGGTGTGCCGTAGGCGATCAGAATTTGATTAGGCTGACTTGTTCGTGAGTTAGAACAAGTGTCGCACAATCGTTTAGCGAGGCGCGAAGTTGCAATTGTGACACAAGGCAGACCAATCTAGATGCAGGGTGTCACAATCGCAACTTCCGCGTCTTACAAAGCGATTGTGCGGCACTTGTTCTCGCTCACAAACAAGTCAGCTTGGTCACATTCGAATCGCCTACGGCACACCGAGTGCCTCTCACAACCTCCGCCCCCGTTTCGGGAGAAAATGGTTTTGAAAACGAGTTTAGAGGAAAAGATTTTTGCAAAAACGTCTGAAATCATGTTTAAGAAAACAAGGTTTGTTGTAAGGCTAGAAAGCAATAAGGGACAACAACGGCTTTATAGCTCACAACTCCGCATATGAGGATTTGATGGTTAGTCTCATCCCTATATAATACATTCTGAACAATTTTGGAAATGTCACCCTTGCATATGCCAAGTGGTGAGCAATCACTCACAAGGAAAAGTACTAAGAAAGTAAACTAACTAGTAAAATGAAATACATAACATGAAAGCATGATAAAAAGGGGTGACATCCTCCCCCACTTAAATGGTTGACGTCCCTGTCAACCGACGCTGCTCGAACTCAGCAATTCGTAAGGTAGCAGATTTCAGGTCTTCAACGCGCTCCCAACTGGTTTCTTCGTCCGAGAGGCCTTTCCTCTTCACCAAGAATTCCTTCAGGTCTCGTCTTGGTCTCCCAATGCGGCAGGTTCTTTCTGCAAGTATCTTTTCGACTTCCCTCTCCGTGGTGTCCTTCATCGTGACAAGAGGGTGAGTCACAGTATTACGTCATTCATCGTCCAAGTTAGGATGGTAAGGCTTCAGGTTGCTTACATGGATGACTGGGTGGATCTTCATCCATGTGGGTAGTTGAACTCAATACGAGGTCTTCTCGACCACTTCCACGGGTCCTTCATATTTCCTTACCAGGCGTTGGTCTCTCTTTCTGTGAAATCGAAACTGTTCGAGGCGCAGTTTGATTAGGACTTTATCTCCTGATTGAAACTCGAGGGGTCTGCATTTCATATCCGCCCACTTCTTCATACGCTTCGATGCCCTCTCTAGGCACGCGCACACAACTTTTGAAGATTCTTTCCACTCTCTGGTGAAATTGTGCACCTGAGGACTCTTCCCTGCATAGGGATGGTCAACAACGTGTGGCATGAGCGGTTGTCTGCCGCACACGATTTCAAAGGGTGTCTTTCCCATGGCGGGACTCTTCTGTCTGTTAAAGCTAAACTGAGCCACGTCTAACATTTGAACCCAATTCTTCTGTCTCGCATCAATAAAGTGTTGGAGATACTCTTCGAGCATACTATTGAAGCGTTCTGTCTGCCCATCCGTCTGTGGATGGTAGCTGGATGAGATGTTTAGTGTGGAACCCAACGTTCAAAATAACTCTATCCAGAACATCCCAATAAATCTTGCATCCCGGTCACTAATGATACTGGCAGGGACACCCACAACTTCACTATGTGTCTGAAGAACAATTGAGTCGTCATCTCTACCGAACACAGTTTTGGTGCCGTGATGAAGGTTGCGTATTTTGAAAACCTGTCGATGATCACTGGTATCGATTTGAACTCCCAACTTTAGGTAGATGTGTGATGAAATCCATAGACACACTATCCCATGGTCTTGAGGGTACAAGTAAGGGTTCCAGTAGACCAGCTAACTTTGCGCTTTCCGATTTGTCTTGTTGGCAAACAAGACAAGTCTTAGTGAACGGCATGATATCATCCCGGAGACTTGGCCAACAGTAGCCTTGTTTCAACAGCGCATAGGTTCTTTGCCACCCATTGTGTCCAGCCCATGGCGTATCGTGACACTCTTTCATTAACAATCTTCGAAGCTCCCCTGACCAAGGGACATATAGGCGGTTACCCTTGGTCAGGAGGAGGCCGTCTTCCACCCAAAACTAACGAGTCTTCCCCTCTTCGGACAGTTGAATCAAGGCTTGGGCAGCTGTGTCGTTGACCAAGTGGGTTCTTATGGCTTCTCGGACTGTCCCACTCAGACTACTGGCTTTTAACTGGGCGAACAAGCACAGGGCTGCATGTTCGCTTTTCCGGCTGAGGGCATCAGCCGCCTAATTGGCCTTTCTTGGTCTATGCTCGAACTGAAAATCAAATTCGGCCAGGCACTCTTGCCATCGGGCTTGCTTGGACGACAACTTTCGCTGTGCGAAAAAGTGGCAGATCGAGCTGTTGTCAGTCTTGATTACGAACTTGGAGCCTAACAGATATTGTCTCCAGGCTCGTAAACAGTGAACAACGGCCAACATTTCTTTCTCAGATGTTGCATATCTCCTTTCAGCATCGTTTAGTTTTCGATTCTCATAAGCAATGGGATGGTCGTCTTGAAGGAGAACGCTGCCTAAGGCGAAGTCGGACGCATCAGTTTCGACTTCGAAAGGCTTTGTTACATCTGCAATTCCGAGAACTGGCCCCTCCATCGTGACCTTCTTCAAGTCTTCGAAGGCAGCTTGACACTCTGAGATCCAACCCCACTGGTGATCTTTCTTCAACAACTTAGTCAACGGTCCTGTTTTCCTCGAGAATCCCTCCACGAACCGCCTATAGTAGTTGGCTAGTCCGAGGAAGGAGCGCAGTTCTGTCACGGAGGTCGGTACCTTCTAGTCTCGTATGGCATGGACTTTAGTCTCTTTCATGCCGATCCGGCCGAGATTAGCTGAGCTGGGTTGGCCAACAAGAAAAACCAGTCAGGATTGCTGAGCCGTGTGAGCCAGCAGGATAACCAGAGGTGATGTTGTGCTAAAGGTGCCAGCAAGAAAATAGATTCAAAGAATCATTCTACGGGGAAGGTTTGAGTATAAGCTCGATATAGCATAGATATACTTGTGTATGATTTACATTATGGTTATCATGATTACTACTATTATACTAAAAAGGTTGATTGAACCCTAGTTTATTCGATCACTCACTGGGCTTTATTAAAACTCATTCTTTTCTTATGTTTTTCTTTCTAAGTAGTAGTCGAGTTTTCGTTACTGTACGAAGTCAAAGTTTGCCGAGAAATAATGTGCACTTAGTTGTAGACGGCATTTTAAAGTAAAAACTAGAATCAGAATTTGTTAACCAACTGTAATAATAGAGTTATGCATATATATTATGAGTCAGTTTTTTTCTGCCTATCTAAGTTACACATGTTAGTTTGGAAAGGGTGAAGGTTCAACGGTAGACATCACAAGAGGGTCGGTGTCTGCTGTCCTCACGCCCCATCTCAGGCTACGGAGGGATGACTCGAGGCGGGGTGTGACAATCTATAGTGCCTTTCTCCACTTGAAAGTGTTACTTCATACATAGTGTCACGACAATTGAAGGAATGATGGAGCAGTAATAGTGGTCCATCCATATTTCCAATATACTTGTCAACAATGCCTCTTTGCTAGCCTAACTATATGGTAATTCACATTCTTCATTCTTTTCTTTTTCTATTTTTTCCCCTTTTAACAAGAAACTAAACTTTTTAATGATGAGATGAAAAGAGGCTAATTCTCAAAAGATATAAAATCCACATAGGAGTAAATGAGGAAACAAGAATGAATACAAATAACAACTAAATTATATAGGAAAGATTAAAACATTCCAATTTAGCATCCTATAAAGAAAAGTCAGCATATATCTTGGATAAAGACACTGAGTAGTCTATAAAATATAGAGGACTCAAACAGTCAAGCCAATGAAGATGTTTGTTTTCTTTTCTTTTTTTCTTTTTTTTTTTTTTTTGGGATAATAAAAAATTCTATTGATGAGTGAAATATCCCACGAGATACAAAAGGGCCATAAAAGGGATTATAAAAGATTTATCCAATTAGCTACAAGAAGATTTAAGCTGTGACTAGTAAAGGGTTGTATACTTTTACACCCAAAAAAAAAAGCATCGACAATGGCAAGATCGAGCACTTCCCTAGATCTTTCTTTGTCCTAAAAGATCCTTGTGTTTCGTTCGTTCCAAATCTTCCATAAAACAGCACAAACAATACTCTCCCATAGAAATTGTTTAGATGCCTTGAAGGGGTGCTCATCGAACAGCATTCTGATCCAACCAATGAAGCCTAAAGGAGGGGCAACATGCCAACCAAAAGCAGAAAACAGAGCAGCCCAGATATCAACAGCAAACTGACAATTGAAGAAAATATGCTTTTGTGAATCACTATCTTCTCTGCAAAGACAGCACCACGAGGGAGAAATAGGGGACCATGGACACTGTTTCTGAAGTTTATCCATCGTGTTAAGGCAAGAACAAGCAATCTTCCATATGAGGAACTTGATTCGTTTTGGGCAAAGGGATCTTCCACAATTGATTATAGATATCTGTAAGGTACCTTGATAAGAATATTAGTACGATGGTGGCAAGGGATATAAGAGTAGTTAGAAAGGAAGTCAGTTAGGGAATCTTGTTATAAATGGAGGAAGGGTGAATGAGTGAGTGATGGTAGGCTATTTTGTGGAGTGATCTATGGCTTGGGTGTGTACACTCAAGAGGAAGGTTCCGAGTGCCATTATACATGGATTATATTTTAGTTATTCCTTTATCTTTCAATATATTTCAGATTTGATAGCGACTACCTAATAGCGAGATGAAAAGTCAAAGAGATAAAGGATTGTGCTATTGATATGACGAAAAGAATAGTGTCGATCACTAGTGTAAGAAGAAAGAGCTAAACCTGATGGTTCATCATGACGATTTTACCAAAGAAATAGTCATTGAGGAAGGGGAAGAAGAGGTAGTGACCGAGGACGTTCTGTTGGCAACACTAGAGACATTAGTTATGGATCCTAAGGAAGCAGACACCAAAGATTTATCTCATAACGCCATGGTAGGGCCAAATGCACCTAGGACAATGAAAGTCATGGGCACAATCGAAGACCGAAGCATAGTTGTTTTGATCGATAACAGTGCATCCCACAATTTCATTGATGAAGAATTAGTAAATGCACTTAATCTCCCTCGCTTGCCAATTACAAGCTATGGTATTCTGTTGGGCACTGGAAGATCAGTTCAAACTACCGATATCTGCAAAGGGGTGGTCCTCAACCTTGTGAATCTAACTATCATTGACGATTTTATCCCTTTGTCCCTAGGCAGTGCTAATGTAATTTTAGGGGTTCAATGGTTGATGACGTCGGGAAAAGTTGAAGTGACTAGAGTACATCAAAAATGGAGTTCCACATTGGGGAATGGAAGATCCAACTCAAAAGGGACCTAGGTCTGGTAAAAACTCAAATATCTCTAAAATCCATGATTGAATCAGTACAAGAGGAAGGTCATGGGTTGTTGGTGGAATTGAACACAGTTGAAGTGAAGGAGCTAGGGGAGACAACAATGCAATAGTGGAAGGATATAGACCCTGCAGTGTAGGGGATTTTGCAGCAACATGCCTCTGGTTTTGAACCAATCCATGGGCTGCCACCCACCAGGAACAAAGACCATGTGATTGAACTAAAACTAGGGGAAGGACCGGTTAATGTATGTCCCTACTAGTACCCTCAATTCCAAAAAGACGAAATCGAACGATTAGTAACAGAAACGCTCGACGCAAGGATCATACAACCAAGTAAAAAGTCTCTTTTCAAGCCCCGTTTTGCTAGTGAAGAAAAAAGATGGCAGCTAGAGATTTTGTGTAGATTACCGGGCACTTAACAATGCCACTAATCCCGACAACTTTCCGATTCCGGTGATGGACGAATTACGGGATGAACTAGTAGGGGCTAAAGTTTTTTTGAAGGTGGACCTGAAATCCGGCTATCATCAAATAAGAGTGGTTCCCAATGACGTTCACAAGACAGCATTTCGAACCCATAAGGGGCACTACGAGTTCCTGGTCATTCCTTTTGGGCTACGAAATGCTCCCTCAACCTTCCAATTGGTAATGAATGAAAATTTGTCCTAGTATTTTTTGACGATATCCTAATCTATAGCTCATCTATCCAAGAACATATGAATCATCTGGCGACCATGTTGGAGATCTTGGCAGCTAACCAGCTAGTAGCCAATGCAAAAAAATGTACATTCGTCGCAGCATCAATTAGAGTATTTAGGTCATTTGATTTTAGCTGATGGGATAGCAACTGACCCGGCGAAAATTGAGGCTATGGAGAATTGGCTGGTACCGACCTTAGTCAAATAGTTGAGAGGGTTTCTTGGCCTTACTAGATATTATTGGAAGTTTGTCGCCAAGTACGATATGATTGCTTTCCCCTTACCACAACAACTTAAAAGGGACAAGTTTGCATGGAATGATGAAGCTTAGAAGGCATTTGATGCATTGAAGAAAGCCATGATTGAAGTTCCCGTGTTGGCTTTACTTGACTTCTCAAAGTCATTTGTAGTTAAGACAGACACATCTGAAGTGGGTGTTGGTGTGGTCCTTATGCAACAACAAAGACCCATAGCATTCTTCAATCACACGTTACCACTTGCATCAATTGTAGGCAGTTTATGAGAGGGAACTGATCACCATTGTCTTAGTAGTGCAAAAATCGCGGCCGTATTTACTTGGGAGGCATTTTATAGTGAGAACAAACCAGAAGAGTTTAAAGTTCCTCCTGGAACAAAGAGTAGTGGCAGGGGATTACCGAATATGGTTGGCAAAATTAATGGGATATGATTTTGTGATTGAATATAAAGAGGACTCGAAAACACTGCAGCAGATGCTCTGTCTCGTAGTCCGGCCATAGAAATGTTTGCCCAGAGTTACGTGTAAGGAATAAATCCAATGGTTTTCATTACACAAGTTGAACAAGATAAGGAACTAAGCAAGATCCATCAAGCCATTCGAAGGGGATACCTTCCCAACAAGATATTCTACCAAATGGGAGTTGCTACTGTACAAACAGAGGTTAGTATTACCTTCAAATTCCCTTACTATCCCTCTTATTCCAAGTGAGTTTCACATTAATCTTGTGGGGGGTCACAATGGGGCTACAGAAATGTATCAACAATTGAAGAAAGAGTTGTTTGGTGCGGGATGAAGGCGAAGGTGAGCTTTTGTGGGAGATTGTGTCGTTTTTCGGCAAGCCAAATACTTTTCCTTGACATCGACTGGATTATTACAACCGATACCAATTCCGAAACATATCTGGGATGATATAACCATGGATTTTATTGATGGGTTGCCAAAGTTGGACAACTTCAGCGCCATTCTTGTAGTTGTGGATCGCTTGTCAAAATACGCACACTTCATTACTCTAAAGCATCCATATACAACCTTGACTGCAGCAGCTTTTTTTCTTAAAGAAACCGTGTGTTGACACAGTGTACCTCAGAGCATTGTGTTTGATAGAGACAAAGTATTCCCCAGTTTATTTTGGGAGGAGCTATTTTGTTTGATGGGTACACATTTATAACGAAGCACCGTCTATCATCCTCAGACAGACGATCAGACCAAAATAGTGAATCAAGGCTTAGAGGTGTATCTCAGATGTTTTGCGATGAGCACACCGGTGAAATGGGCTAAATAGGTACCGTGGGCAGAATTTAATTACAATACATCCTATCACACATCTCTTAAAAAGTCCCCATTTGAAGTAGTGTACGGTCGACAACCACCTCCAACCCAACTTAGCAAGAGTTATGATATTTCTTTGTTTTAAACCTCCAAATGCCTAAACCTCCATCATCTTAAGATTTAGTAGTGACACAAAGTTCCATCTAACCAAATGGTTGATTTCACCACTCTCAACCCCTTCCCAAAAAAATTTCTCATCATACGTTCCAAATCCAAACCCCACTTGTGAAGGCATAAGGAAGAGAAACATATAATATAATGAAATACAAGAAAGCACCTAATTACAAAGAGCATTAAACAGCCTCCTCTTGATAAATTTTGATAACAACAAAAGGAATCTAAAGAGGGACAAAATTCTGAAATGTAAAGGATTAAAAGCATAAAGTATCAATCTATGAACTGAAAAACTATTTTTAATGTTAATGGCAGAGGAACATCCCACCATAACCGACATTACTGCCATTAGCATAACATCTACCCAATCATACAGAAATATATCAAGTTGGGAACAAGTTGAGAGCCTGAAACCTCACAGTGAGAAAATGCAGCAGCTGCAGAAAGAAGTGCAGCATCAAAAAGAGATCCATCAGCATCCAAACAGTAAATATCCTGTGGAACACATGTCAAGTTGCTATCTCATCTAAAATAATTAACTGCAATAATAAATCTGCATTCTGGCCAAAAATCAAGCTATAGAGAGAATGTCCAGTACGAGTAAGGATGCTGCGAGAAAAAATTTTAGAAACAAAGTATAAAGATACATCGGTAAAGGAACCTTACTTCAAACACCAAGATACTTCTAGAATAAAAATAAATATATTGACAATGCATGAATTTACCAAGTAAGCCATCCAAGCAGCTTTTCCTTTAACAAGAGATAGTTCTCTCAGATCAATCATCCCAGAACTGAAGAATTCACATCATCAATATCTTGATTAGTCAGTTAGATTGAAAGGAAATTGACCATACATAAGAGATCAGAAACCAAAAAAGTGTATCACATTCCTTTTACCAGATTTACTTTGCTTATGAAGTAATGAGAAACACAATATTGCAAATAGAATAGTTTGCAATAGTTTAGTTTTTTTAAGAAAATTTAAGATAGAGAACTTATCATTATCGAACAAACATTTCCCAAACTACAACAAAAAGAGGTTACAGAAAATCCCAACAATAGTTCTACCCAACAGGAGAATAACATAGCAATCAAAGAGTTTTGATCCAGAGTACCAGAAGCATTAACATTGAAAACCTCCCACAAAATTTTTTTAAATGAAACCGCATTTTCATTCAAACGATGAGCGAATATACAAGATCATACAAAAGAAATAAGCCCAACAAAAAAGGAAGGGGCCCGATGCAAGCTACTAAAACGGATTTCAACCCAAAAGAACAAGACTAAGCTCACAATTACAAAAAAGTTTAGTAACCGACACCCATTAGAAAGTGTTAAATCAAGCCAACTCCCGAACATCCTCACTCGATCTTTCAACCTCTATATACTCTATTATTCCTCTCCCTCCAAATCCCCCACAGGATAGTAAATAGGTTCCCTTGCCACAATGCTGAAACCTTCTCCTTTAAGGGAGGGTCGAGAGCACTTCCTCCTGAGTACAGCCGTCTCTATGCCACACCCAACAAACCTCAAAGTGCACAAACAATCTCAACCAGTGACTCCAATGAAGTGAGCAAACTAACAACCCCAAAAAAGATGGTCAAAATCCTCCTTGTGACTCCTACAGAAAATGCACTATTGCAGTAACAAAACTAAGGAAGAGTGTCTTTCAATGCAATCCATGGTATTGACGCTCCCATGTAAAATCTCCCACACAAAAATCATAACCTTCTTTGGGATTTTAACCTTCCAAAGAGAGTAAAAGGACAGGGTCGGCAATAGAGGGAGAAAGGAAAGAGAAAAGATGAAAGAGGGAATGACAAGAGATGTTCCTAGAAGGATTTTGGGCCCAAAACTCAACATCCCTTCTCCCACGGAACCACAAATTTATCTTGAAGGGAAAGAAGATTTGTCATTTCCATTACCTCTCAATTTGTCAAAGGTCTTTGGAAACCCAAAGAGATGGAGGAAGAAGGATTTGAGGAAGGCAACACAGAGACAACTGGATGTAACTTCTTGTTCGAGAAGTGATACATCCGCATAAACAAGGTACAAAGAAGCTCATCCCCATCCAGCAATCCTCCCAAAGATTTCTTCTTTGCCTACAAAATCTCTCACAGTCCACTCATATTTTCTCTTTTGCCTCCAAAAGGCCTCTTTTGTTTCTTTCAAGACTATTTTTCTACAAGCTTTCACCACCCCCATGAGAGTTTTTGTCTTGCCTCTTGAAAGGAGCTCCATAAAGCAGTTGACAAAAAGTAGGAGAGGACACTTTAGAAAAAATCCAAAATAGTTCAAACTCTTTCAACACACCAATTGCCAAATCTCCCGAGTAGCAGTAAAGAAAGATATGGTTGAGATCTTCAGTACCTATACTCCGGTAGCAAAGATCATATTTGAAACTGCCTCAAGATTTGCCAAGGTTCTTTGGATAAATCTTCTTGTTGTGTTTAAAATGATTATTGAGATTGTTCATACGAAAACTCTCTTTCCTCTAAATTTAAAGTGGGAATGCCATCTCAAACACTTCAGTAGCATTCAAAATATTTTCTAAAGATTGATTGCCATCCACACTTAACCGAAGAATATCAGCTGCAAATTGCAATCTGTGAAAGTAAAAATTGCAAAAAATGTGAAATGGTACCTCGAAATGGTGTCAGATAACTGCTTTGAAATCACAGGTGCTGCTTCCGCTGGTCTCCCAGGCCTAACAATTGGAGAGCATATTGGAGGCATGTGGAAATCGACAGCTGGAAAAAGATAGACTCGATATCACTCAAATGTAAAGGATGTTACCATAAAGATTATGATGAACAATGACCAAAAATATTTAGCAATTGACAATGGCCAACCTATGCAACCCTCATCTGGTGATTCTATAGAAGGCGTCATGACTTCCATTTTAATAGCAGCCAACATTGTCTGCACTATATCAAATTAAGAACAAACCGTCACAAAACCCTAGCACATATGATAAGGTTAAGTGTGGAGGCACTCACCGTCGAACCAATCTTAGCCAGGGCTGACCCATTTGCAGATGATACCGGTCCTAAATGAATAGAAGATACCCAAATTCAGTTTTTGAGAGTCAAAATTAATCAAGTAAACTCGTGATGATAAACACAAGCTGCAAATGGTAAGAAATGGCAAATTACTGAAAATCAAAGCCTAAAACAAACCAAGGGCAATGGTTGTGTCTCTAGCTTTTCCAAGTGCTCTTCCATCAGGACGTATTGATTCCGCAAGATGGCGCTCATAAAACTGAATTGGAAAGAGTCGTCTAAAAGCATCAACTTCCATTTCTGACGACAAGTCCCCAGAAGCAGCATTTGGCAGTCCCATTGTTTGTAATCTTGTCTGTTTTACAGAAATTGGAAACCAGTTGTGATTGGAAATCTTGCTTTTAAAAAAAAAAAAACAAAAAGAAAAAGAAAAAGAAAAAAAATCCATTCCAAACAGGGTGGAGCAGGGCGCTCGGCTGGTGGCGGTGCAACGGAGGCAACATTGTGCAAAGAATAGATCTTAGAGAGAGAGAGAGAGAGAGAGAGACGGTAGAGAAGCTCTCACCTGCGGTCGACGGCGGGCGGAGGCGGAGCGGCTGGCGGCGGAGGCAGAGTGGCTGCGAGCAGCGGATGGCGGCGAGGGAGAGTTCGCGTGAGAGAGAGAGAGAGTGGCGAAATGGATGTCTGTTCGCGCGGCGTTCGTGAAGCAAGACTGAAGTTTCACAATTTCTTTTTCCCACTCACACGCCACTTAACCTAAACTAGTTAAATATAGCTGCATTGTGTCTTTGAGCATGCTTGTCGAGGGCGTATTTGCTTATGGCCGCATGCCCAAACCATCCTTAACCACTTCCAAATCTATCAAGAACTTTCTCAACCATACAACTTCTTTAGCAGCTACATATTCGGCCTCCCAACTATGCATTCTTATTTGATGCTTTCTAAACTATAGCTCCTCCATTAAGAGTGAACATTGATCTTGATGTAGATTTCCTAGAATCCTTATCAATCTGAAAATCAGAGTCAGCGTAACCTGTAAGGATCAAATCCTTATTGCCATACACAAGCATATAGTTTCTCGTTCTCCTACGATACTTGAGAATTGTTTTTACTGTTGTCCAGTGATTAAATCCTGGATTAGATTGATATCTACTAACAATCCCAACTGCATATAGCATATATTAGGTCTTGTACACAACATTGCATACATGAGGCTGCCCACAGCTGATGCATGGGGTATACGTCTCATATCCTCAACCTCTTGAGATGTCTTGGGACATTATTCCTTTAACAAAATAATTCAATGTTTGAAAGGCAAATTACCTATAAAATGTTTGAGATAAAGCTAGCGTTTAGTTCTTGCGATCTCTTATGATATGAATGGCAATAACATACTACGCTTCTCCTAAATCTTTCATTTGGAATTGAGCAGATAGCCAGATTTTAATGTCAGTAAAAAGCCCTACATTGTTCCCGATGAGTAGGATATCATCTACATACTGTTGGGTTTTATGTCCTAGAACTCGTTGGTTGTAATTTATGGATTTTATTCTCAATAAAGTTGTTATTGAGGTTTATTCAGTAAAGTTGTTATTGAATATGTGAATTGCATTTAAATCCAATAAACTAAGAACCCATGGGCTATATGGTGAATGCTTAAACTTTATATGATAAAAGTGGATCAAGTTTAAGTAATAACCTAAATGGTCTATAGTGTATGGATAAAGGTTGGGTACCTTATCCTGGGGACACTATGGATACGGCCCACTTAGTATTTTATACAAACGATGTGATCCTAAATCGTTCATGTAGAGACATGTGAGTGGGGGTATCCTACGCAATGAGTTTGCATAAGACTGGACTACGAAATAATCATGTTTACTATAACACAGTTTACTGTTAAAATTGATTATTTCAACCTGATGACCTAAGTAACTCGATCTTAATCCTGAGCTAACTTTGAACTTCTGTTTGTTTGAAATTATCTTTTAATCTACATGGGTGAGAGTGGCCAGCTTGTTGACTCAATATGCCTCCCATTTTAGGGATAAGATCAGGCATATAGCTGGGGACATAGTCCTGCAATATGAAATTCGCCTCTACCTTATTAAATGATAGTAGATAAGTTGTTCCCTTAAGTACTGAATCTAGATCTTGAACAAGAGGCCCCACTTTTTCATTGGCTAGAGAGGGACTCGGTTTGTTGTTGGACCACAAACCAATTGTTCATTAGAGGATTAGTAGGACTTAAGGAACAAGAAGTAATTACAGGGGTAAAACGGTATTTTGATCCAGCTGTAATTACAAACAACATGTGAAGGATTAACTTAATAATTATGGTTATATCAAATGGACAAAAATATATCTATAGTGAGAAGAGTGCAGCTACTGGGCTTTAGTGGAGTGATCCAGTAATTAACGAATGTCAATTAACTAGGTTAAAGAGTTTCACCGATTAATTTCAAATCGTTGGAGCTCATGATTTGTAGGTCCATTAGGTCTCCTTATTAGCTTGTGGACTAAATCTTAAAACAGTATATTGAGACAATTTGAAGTGTTCAAATTTTAGAAAAATGAGCATTTTATATTTTGGTTTGTTTAATAGTTAATTAGACGAAATGAGATTTTTTAATAATATTTTAATGTGATTTAAATATTATACCAATGAATAGAGATTCATCAATTTTAAAGTTGTTGAAAAAATGGAAAGTATTAATTTAATATTAATTTAATATAATTAATTAATTGATTAATTAATTATTATTTAAATTAATTATATTAAATTGAAATTTTGATTTATGAAATCAAAATTGATTTCTCAATTTTTCAAATTGAAAACATTGCTTTCAGTTGCATGGTAAAGGAGGAGGTGGAAACCTCTCATTCACATGCAAATTTAATCTTCCACTTTCTTCTTCAAGCACCTTATTCACACATTGTGGTGTCCTGTTGCTTTTAAAAATGTGTATGATGTGTTATGATCATAATGGCCTAATGCCGCGTTAAGAATCAAGAAAGATGTATACGTTAGACGCAAGTTTTCCTATAAAAACCCAAGTATAAGTTTAAATAGGTTTTCATGGAGAGTCTAGGATCAAAAACAGAGATTTGTACTGACTATGTGTTAAGATCAATCCCTGATTTGATGCGTTGGAACTATACAATAATTACAATTGTGTTGTTTTTTGAATTAACTACAAAGAATATTTTTATACAAGAATAAATTAATGGATGAACATGTGGGATGGCGATGTGGAAGGAATGATGGATGAAGTTAGTCAAGTATAAACAAGATCAGATAGCAGGTATAAAATGAATGGACCAATGAAAAAGGGTAAGTTAAGTTAAGTAAATAGTATTTTCCTAAGCGACAAGTGATTTTTCATACTTACAAACTCAAAGTTGAAAACGCATCTCTTGATGCTTCGACGCCACATTAATCTTATTTCTAAGACACATGGTGAGCTCTTGAGGCAAAAGAAAAACTTTATCTCTAAAGCCTACTCTTTTCTTGTTAAATGTTGGAAATTACTCACTGTCTCTCTCAAGCAGATAACTATACTCACTCAGACCTATTTGTTTGATAGATTCAAGCAAGTTTGAAGTACCCATTCAATCAAGATGAAAGTAACTTAATCACATTTGGAAATACTAAAACTTATGCTTAACTCATGAAACATTCAATATTCATGGTGTAATGTTACAAATGAGAATAAATGGAAGTATAATGTCAATCGAACTTGTATTAAGTAAACAATTCAATCTCTCGAAAGTTATTAACAAAATACAAGTAAGAAATGTGTTCATAATGAAGAAAAGAAAAGGGAAGTCGTCAAACCGCCAATGACAATGTCTTGCTTTTTGGAGGCTTGAGATGGTGGCTATCTGATACATTATTTATACAAGGGTAGATTTTCACTCTCTGAAAGGGAACTCTGAACACTTTCAGAATCTTCTCACAAAAAAGCTCGAAATGGAGGATGACTATGGAGGTTGAGCGAGAATTTGCGCAAAGCTTTCACTATTGAGTATTTTCTCTCTACTTGAACATGAAGTGCAATGGGCTATTTATAGGCGTCGAAAAGGCGATATCATGATGACCTGACACCTTTGTATTTAATTCCATGCCCTGCTACACCGATTTCTTCACGTCTTCAGTTCATTGGATCTGTCATGATCTGGTAAAATCAGTTGCTCACTTGCATATTAACATGACAGTTGCCGGCTAAGCACTTGTATTATTTATCTTTTGGACACATGATTCTCGACGTGTTGGTCTTTTCTTACAGCATCATTTCCTTTATATTTTGAGCTCCTTTTGGTTCTATCCTACGTTCAAAAAGATAGAATTTCATAATTTCCAAGATACATTCTTTTGTAAGCATAGTGAACGCAAAGTTATTCATATCATACGATTCAAGTGCTAAAATCATGCGTCTATCATCAATTTTACTCTAATTACTCCAAATAATGAATATAATAACTTATATTTCTACAAGTTATCATGTTCTTCAATAGGGAGATTTTGATGATGCATAAGTTACTCTTTAAAATAAAAAGAAGAAAAAGTTGAAGGGAAAAGAGTGCTTTTGAAGAGAGAACTTTACGGGAAGTTTTTTCTCTCTCAACCAAAACAAGTTTTTGTACACTTTTTGCTCCAATTTTCTACTAGAATTTGGATCCCATCATCCGTTCTAAGGCTCGAACTATTTTCCTCTTCCTTGCAACTAACTCACTCCTTGAACTCTTTTATGAACTCTCACTCAATTCTCTCCTTTTTGTGCCTCTTTAGGTCTATAAATCGATGGTTGATTGATTCTTGATTTGATTTGATGATTAGGGCTGTTGGAAACCCCCAAATTTATAGAGTTGGCCGCCCAAAAATTTACCAAAAATAACAAATTTTCATTTAAGGAAATTGGCGCCGCGACGCTAGGGTTGTGTCCAAAATTGTTGCTTTCGGGTTTTAGTGTCGCGGCAGTGCTGTCCAAGCGCCTCGACACTGTGATGCGTTTAGAATTATTGCTCTCGGGCATTAGCATTGCGGCAACGCCGTCCAAGCGCCGCGACGCTGTAATGCATTCAGAATGTTGCGTCGAACTTTGGCGCCGTGGTAGCGCCATCTCGGCGCCGCGGTGCTATGATGCGTCCATAACGTTGCGTTGGGGTTTTAGCGCCGCAGCGCTATCCCAAATTTCGCCCTTTTGAGTTTTTCAGCTCTTTTTCGCCATATTCTTGCTTGGTTTTGATCTTTTAGTCTTTTCTTCTAATTTTCCTCATTTTAACCTGAAAATCACTAGCAAACAAGTGAAATCTAATATAAACTCCCTTAATTTCAGAGGATAGAAGGCACTTTTCAAGTGCTTATCAACACCCCAAACTTAGAGCTTTGCTAGTCCCGAGCAAAGAATAAAATCAAATAATAGGGAGTTTAGATAAAGAAGTGTGCAATTGACTCATGTCTCAGAGAATAACATTTAGAGCTTAAGTAGAAACATGCAAGCATATCTATATTGTTATAATCATTCAAGACCAAATCTTGCTATCTCCCATGTGTGTGTGTGCAAGCCTCCTTCAATTTAAAATACTAGAACTCAAATTAGGACTTAAGAGAGTTTCCTTAGTTTTCCCCCTACTCTAGCTCATGCACCAATCTTCAAGCTTTCATACATTTCAAGTGAGTAATAAGTCCACTAAGGTGCCTTTCAATCATATTTTTTTTTCATGGGCCAAACTTGCATTCTTTTACCTAGAGGCACTAGCTTTCACACATTCACTGTAGGGACTCGTACCTAGTCAATTCCCAGGCGTCCTTACTGATCACAGCAAAGACAGCTCTTTTTACCCCTATTCATGCATACTCATTACAAGTTTAACATTTAAAAAGATAGACAAATAAAACTCATACATTTTGTGTACACTTTTTCTTTTCTCAAGGCATGTATACTCTTTTCTTTTTCCTTAGTTTAAGATTACAAGCTATCATGTATTTCCACTCTCTAACCGGTGGGGCCTTTCGGAGTGACAACCAAATACACCCAACTTAATTCTTTTTTCAGTTAAAGATTCTAAATTAAAGTGGCTACGTGCTCACGAATATGAGAGATTTTAAGAAGGCCTTAAATGAATTTAACTCAGGATAGTGCTATTCTATTTTCACAATAAGTCATCTATCATGCAAATTCGAATCTCATCATGGGCAATCAACATCAAGGCACACAACCATAAGCAACATTCCCATTAACTTTGAAAGCTCCAAAATTTTCAAAATTTTTCAAAAATTGACATGCATATGATCATTAAAACCTTCACAAACATGCATAGCAGGATAAGAAAACACACAAAAGTATGAGAGACACCTCCCACCCCAAACTTAGAATCATGCATTGTCCCCAATACACAAGAGCATCTAACAAAGAAAGAACAAGCCTGGGAGCAAGCGAGAAGCCACCAAACAGGCTTGGTGTAAGGAGTACTTTGTGTGATAAACCAAGTTCCTGAGAGATAAAGCATATGAGTGACTCCAATATTTATTGAAAATAAAATAAAAAGAAACGTAAAAAAAGCAATAAAATTGGGTTGCCTCTCAATAAGCGCTTGGTTTAACGTTTCTAGCTAGACGGGACTCATGAATCACGGTGGATCCCAAGGTGGTTTCTTCCTTTCATGCTTTGGATCACCTACATCTTTTAGTATTCGCCCACATTGACACTCACAAACATATTCATTAGCATTTAGTGAGTTTGTCAATAAATCATTATCAGTTGAACATCATCGTTTCTAATGTGGTTAAGACTTATTAAAGAATCATCATGCTTAGATTTTACCGGACTCACCACTTCATTTTTATCATGCTTCTCTATAATTTGTTCATAATTCATTATAGGTTTGGGAGGCATGCATGAAGAACTAGGAGAATTATCACAACTAGAAACATGCTTCATAGGATTTTCTACTTTAACATCAAGCATGCCATTAGTCTTACCATTCAACGGAGGCTTATCATCCATAGAGTTTTTATTTGAAGAGAGAGGCGATTTTACCTTTGTGCTTGGCTCATGATGCTCATACCTTTCTTCAACCTTGACACTTAAGTCATCTGGTGTTAAGAAGTTGGCTTGCGTCGAGAAGGGTGAGCTTTGCGTTTTATCCGAATTCAACATAAAGGCCACGATGCAATCAAGTTAAACTTTGTATCCAAAGAAGGTCGACGCATTCAAAAGAATAGGGAGAGTTAGTCTGCACCTCGCAGGGTTGCGTCCAACTAGACTACCAGAGGGAGAAAGCAGACTAAAGGGTTCAAGCTTTGCGTTTAAGAGCTCGGGGAAGTAGAGATTTAAAAGGAAATCTCTTAAGTAATTGTGAGTGACACTCTTCTTCTTTCAAAACCGAACTTTGTTGAAAGTGTTCTTATGTGTTATGGTTTGTAATAACTGATTTCATGAAACGCATGATGTTGATCATAGTGTTTAAAAGGCATGTTTTATCTGATTGATTTACTATATTGAAAGGCATGTTGCAAGATATAATTTATCAAGAAACATCTTGATTTCTATAAAATGTTTCATATGAATGATCTACTTAAATTGATTGATAAAATGTTTAAGAGGAGGCTCAGTGCTTATCTCTTTGAGAAGGCTCGTGAGTTTCCCCGGGACCCAGTACTCAAGGACATGAGAAGGTACATGGGCAACCTGTCATATTCCTATGTGCACATAGAGGTTAATCTGACTAGTGCATCGAGCTTGCTCTACTTTGAGCCAGGGATGATTTCGACATTGGGTGTGTTGAGCCTTGCTCCACCCCAACTAAGGATATTTTCGACGTTGAGAGCGTTGAGTCATGCTCCGCCTCAACTAAGGGAAATGATTGAGAAACCAAACGAGTTTTTCGCATAATTGTTCCTAAACGACTCTATTGATTTGGAACGATTTGATATAGTTCAAAAGAGATGTTGAAATACGTTCTTGTTGTATTGATGTACTTATCTTATTTTATATGTATAAATGTAACATGCCTGTTTTTTATTAAAAGATAGTTTAACAAAACCAGTCACTCACAAGGCTTTAGCTCACATTTTCCTATGTTTTTTTTTTTTTTCTAATTTTCCAGGTAGCAAGCGAGTTCGGGATGTTGTGCCTATGCAAGAACCTCGTCTGGGCCGTCTTTGGTAAAGAAATGGTTGGTCAGAGAACCTTACAGAGGAGTCAAGGTTGCTGGCTTCACATCTTCTTTCGGGTTATGGAGGATAATCCGGGAGGGGGTGTGACATGAAAAGCTTCATAGAAATCTGAAACATATTCGTCATCCCGAACATAATTGCTAATGAGATTTGGTTGACGTTGTTCCCATCCTCCCTCAGAGATGAGGCGAGACAGTGGGCCTATTCTTTGGAACCAGGTGAGATTACCACTTGGAACTAAATGATAGAGAAGTTCATGAAGAAATTCTTCCCACCAACGGAGAATATTCGAAGGAGAAGAGATATAGCCACTTCTAGCAAAAAGATAGAGAAACCTTGAGCGATGCTTGGGCTACATTTAAACGACTGGTGAGAAATTGTCCACACAATAGTTTTCCTGACTGTGTGCAAATGGAAAGATTCTATGATGAACTGACTGAGGCATCTCAAACAGCTGCAAATGTTGCCGCAGCTGGACTTGATAAAACTTACATTGAAGTTAAGGACATTTTAGATAGAATATCAAGAAATCATGAAGATTGGGAAGATCCAGGCTATAGTCGATCAGGTCGACGGCAAAACAATGCGTTGGGAGGATCGAAAAATAAAAGTGTTGCTGCATTGCAAGCCCAAGTTGCCGCCAGGACTAACCTATTGCAAACCATGACCATAAATCAGTCAAACGCAGGAAGTGGCGGGCAAATAAATGCAGTAATCAGATGACCACTGCAGGATGCGTTGGATGCGGGGAGCCGCACGCGTATGAGGTATGCCCATAGAATCCTCAATCGGTATGCTTCATATGGAACAACCTGTATTCCAACACCTACAATCCCGGCTGGAAAAATCATCCCAATTTCTCATGGGGTGATAACAACCAGTCTAAGCAGCAAGGTGCTTCCATGCACAACGGGGGTGGATCATCCGGATTCCACCATGGATATTAGAGGCAAAATCAACCACAATCGCATCAACCAATGCCTAGTCCATCATCATCTATGGAAGCTCTTTTGAAAGAATATATGCAGAAGAACGATGCCTTAATGCAAACCCAAGCGTCGTTCATAAGGAATTTGAAGCTTTAGCTAGGCCAGATTGCTAGAGAATTGAAAACGCGGCAGAAAGGCTTTCTTCCGAGCAACACCGAAGCCCCCCACTCTGCGAGAAGTTCATGAAAAGAACAGTGTCAAGTTATGACACTGCGTATTGGAAGACTCATGAATGAACTTCCCCACCCAGGGAAGAAAACTCTGACCAATAAGACTGTGAATCCTTTTGACCAATCAGACAACTCTCGACCGACAATTCAACCTTTTTCCAACCCTACAACTGAATATGATAACACAACATAGGAAAAAAAAGCTGATACGTAGAGAATTTTATCAGGAAAAGCTGCCTTAACAAGTGCATCAATCGAGCTTCAAACGCTTCCTTAACCTACAGAGGTTAAGGAAGAAGAAAAATAATGAAGGGCAATTCAAACGCTTCTTGGATGTACTAAAGCAGCTGCACATCAACATCCCACTGGTGGAAGCGTTTAGAGCAAATGCCACTTATGTTAAATTTCTCAAGGACATACTGTCGAAAAAGAAAGGAATGGGCGAATAGAAGACCATAGCCCTGATGCAAGAATGCAGTGCTATGGTCTGCGAACGCATCCCTACGAAGATGAAAGACCTAGGGAGCTTCACCATTCTGTGCTTCATTGGAGGAATTTACATAGGTAAGGCATTGTGTGACCTGGGGGCCAACATTAATCTTATGCCCTTATCAATATTCAAGAAATTAGGGATCGTATCATAGCCAGCAACAGTTACTTTACAATTGGTGAATCGATCCATTGTACATCCTGAAGGAAAGATAGAGGAAGTGTTGGTGAAAGTAGATAGATTTATCCTCCCTGCAGACTTGATAATCCTGGATTATAAAGTAGATAAGAACGTCTCAATCATACTTGGACGCTCGTTTCTATTAACAGGTTGTACCCTCATTGACGTCCATAAGGGAGAGATCATTATGAGAGTTAATAACCAAGAAGTGATTTTCAACGTCTTTAAAGCGTTGGAGTATCTAGAGGAATAGAAGACCTGCCAAAGCCTCAACGCAGAGGATGAGTTCACTTAGATGAAGCTTGAAGAAAAGAATGACAAAGTTATTGCAAATCCGGACGCACAACAGCCTAAACAATGTTGTGCTTTGGTCCATTCTACTTTTGAATCTTGCTTTGGTCCATTCTGCTTTTGAATCTTTGACACCTAATCAGACCAATCAACGAACAAAACCGTCTCTGGAGGAAGCGCCAGAGCTTGAGTTAAAAGTGTTACCAGTCCACCTGAAGTATGCATACTTAAGAGAGGGTAACACTCTTCCAATCATTATTTCAGCTGCACTATCCCCTAATCAAGATTCAGCCTTGTTAAATATTCTTAAAAAGCACATCCGAGGTATTGGATGGACGCTGGCTGATATTAGAGGGATAAGCCCTACATATTGCATGCACAAGATTCGTCTAGAAGCAGAAAAAGACGGATCCATAGAGCCCCAACGACTGCTTAATCCAGCAATGAAAGAAGTTGTCAAGAAAGAGGTGCTTAAATAGTTGGACGCAAGCATTATCTTTCCCATCTCCGATAGCAAATGGATGAGTCCTCTGTAGTGCGTCCCAAAGAAAGGAGGTATTACTGTAGTCCCAAACAAGAACAACGAATTAATTCCCACTCGCATTGTCATGAGGTGGAGAATTTGCATGGACTATAGGAAACTCAATGTGGCGACAAAGAAGGATCATTTCCCATTGCTTTTTATTGACCAAATGTTATATAGACTTGCAGGGAATAAGTTTGTCTGCTTCTTGGATGGCTATTCCAGCTATAATTAGATCATGATTGCTTCGGAAGACTAGAAGAAGACAACATTTACATGTCCTTCTGGTACATCCACATTTCGACGCATGTCGTTTGGACTATGTAACGCCTCAGACACCTTTCAGCGATGTATGATGGCAATCTTCTCTGAATTTTTAGAAGAATCGGTGGAGATATTCATGGATGATTTTCGGTCTTCAGAAATTCGTTTGATGCTTGTCTAGCCAATTTGGAGAAAGTATTGAAAAGATGCGAGGACACCAACTTAGTACTGAATTGGGAAAAATGTCATTTCATGGTGAATGAAGGGATAGTCCTTGGTCACAAAGTATCCAAGAAGGGCCTTGAAGTCGATCAGGCCAAAATTGAAGCCGTGGAGAAGTTGCCGCCTCCTACAATTGTAAAGACACTCTGCAGCTTCTTAAGGCATGTAGGCTTTTATAGAAGGTTCGTTAAGAACTTTTCCAAAATTGCACGTTCTTTGAGCTCATTACTGGAGTAGAATTGACCCTATGTCTTTGATGAAGAATACTTCAAGGCGTTTGAGACTCTGAAAGCATCTCTGGTGTCAGCACCCATTTTAATTGCCCCAGACTGGTCGCAGCCGTTCAAATTAATGTGCGATGCTAGTGATTATGCGATGGGAGCTGCGTTGGTTCAACGCAGAGATAGAATGCTGCATCCTATAGCCTACACTAGCAAAACTTTCAACAAGACCCAAGAGAATTATACCGCTACAGAGAAAGAGTTGCTGACAGTAGTGTTTGCTGTTGAAAAATTCAGAGCATATCTTTTAGGGTCAAAAGTCATCATTCACACTGACCATTCAACTATCTGATACTTGATGACTAAGAAAAATGCTAAGTCGAGGCTCATTCGATGAGTTTTGCTTCTTCAAGAGTTCGACGTAGAAATAGTTGATCGAAAAGGTATAGAGAACAACGTGGCAGATCATCTTTCCAGACTTGAGAATATGTAACACGATCGAAAATAGCCGGATGTTAACGCAAGCTTTCCAAACGAAGTTGTACTCAAAGTCACTGAATCCGTTCCATGGTATGCATATATTGTTAACTTCTTGCTGTGCAGGCAATTCCCTGAAGATTTCAATGCACAACAGAAGAAGAAGTTGATGCATGATGCAAAATTTTATTATTGGGACGAGCCCCAACTCTACAAAAGGGGGCAGAATCACATCTTCAGACTCTGCGTCCCAGAGACTTTGTATCAACGTATCATGTCTCAATGTTACGACTCGCCCTATTGAGGGCATTTTGGAGGACAACAGACTACAGCCAATGTCTTACAGAGCAGATATTTCTGGCCAACTCTCCTCAGAGACGCCAGGGACTTTGCGATCAGGTGCGATGATGTCAACGCACCGAAAATATCTCGAGTCGAAACGAAATGCCACTAACCTCTATCTTAGAAGTTGAGCTCTTTGACGTATGGGGTATTGATTTTATGGGCCCATTTTCACCATCAAATGGCCACAACTACATACTGGTAGCTGTGGATTATGTATCAAAATGGGTTGAAGCAATTTCTTGTGCTAAGAACAATGCGGCAGTAGTCTCAAATTTTCTTCAAAAGAATATTTTTCCGAGATTTGGAACGCCGAGAGCCCTGATTAGCGACGAAGGTATGCATTTCATCAATAAAATTATTTCCAAGTTGCTAATCAAATACAATGTACATCATAGGGTGGCAACTGCATACCACCCGCAGACGAATGGATAGGCAGAAGTTTCCAATAGAGAGTTGAAAACTATTTTAGAAAAAGGAGTTAACTCCTCTCGAAGGGACTGGGCATCGAAATTAGACGAGGTGTTATGGGCATATCGGACAACATTCAAGACGCCTCACGGAATGTCACCATACACCCTGGTCTTTGGAAAGGCATGCCACTTGCCCTTGGAGTTAGAGCACAAAGCATTGTGGGCGGCCAAGAAATTAAATCTAGACTTGAAGGCAGCTGAAGAAGCGCATCAACTTCAACTGAATGAATTGGAGGAATGGAGACTTCAAGCCTACGAGAATGCAAAGATCTACAAAGAGCAAACAAAGCATTGGCACGACCAATGCATTAGTAAGAAATCTTTGCATGTAGGACAAAAGGTCCTCTTTTTTAACTCAAGACTGCGTTTGTTTCCAGGAAAACTGCGAACAAAATGGTCTGGCTCTTTTGTGATCAAAGAGATCTTTCCTCGTGGTGCCGTAGAGCTAATGAATGAAGACGACACCAATGCATTTAAAGTCAATGGTCAACGCATGAAGCCATATTATGAAGAATGCCTTGAACGAGACAAAATAACCGTTGATCTGGAAAAGACAAAATGAGGACAAGATGGACACGCCCTGTATTGACAAAGATCACATATATCCCAAGGACGCTTCCTTATTTTTGTACTTTATTTGATTTCATTTCTTTCCGCATTTTTAACTCTTTCCGCATTATTTTTGTCATTTTCTTTTCTTTGCGTTTTCTTATTTGTTATTATCTGCCTTCAAAAAGTTTTTGTTTGGATGCTATCTATATCATTCTTTGATGAAAATAAATTGCTCTTTCCAAAGTATTAATAAAACTTGGATAATTACAAGGCGTCGACATTAAAACAATATGACACGATTAACTCGACGCTTGGGGAGGGGATCTGAAGCGATTTAGTCAGATCACGAGATTTGAAAGATCGCGATCAGATCAAGAATTCGAAAAATCGTCTGCATGTTCGTCGACTGGTGTCAGACCATTTAATGCAGTTATAATGTCACACATCAAGCCGATAACGCACGCACTCAGCTAAAACCCTATATAAACCCTTCTTCAGCCCTTTTTCGAGTTTACGCTTTCATTCTCTCTGAACTTTCCGACGATTGTTGCGATTTCTGGGGAAGTCGAAAAAACTTTTCAAACTTTTCGATTCTCACCCATTTTCTCTCTTTTTACCAAATCTTTTCAATGGCTTCCTAACAACCCACCTCCTCAAAAGCCCTAAACCAAATGCCTCCCCAAAGGCCAACATTGCCTCATCCTCGAGGCAAGGTAGTCAGAATTCGTCCACTGCCTCCACCATGCCTGAACCCTTAACCATTGTTTGCCTCAACAATCCTGAGTTGGAGGCGGCATTAGCCCCATTTCTGCCACGCTCCAGGGACCTGTCTGAAGCCCAAGAGGTGGAGAGGAATGACGAGTCCAATGTCTTTGGAGACATCCTAGACACCATAGACGAGGAAGACAATGACTGGTTGGACAGGTTGGTCGACCAGACAATGAAGAGTGTGTCGCATAGGTCAGTCCCTGCGGCAGGTGGTCTTGAGGAGTCAGACTTCGATGACAGACCTATTAGGAAGGTTATTGCAGCGGTAGAGAAGAAGAAGTCCGCTGAGAAAAGGAAAAACAGGCTAATTAGGGCCATGGAGGATGAAACCGAGGAAGATGTTCCCCCACTAAGAAGAAAGAATGAAAAAGTCAGGGATGCAGGGACTTCCGAGGTTGTCGCAGCAATTCCTGCCACATCATTTGTTGAGCGGCTAGCGACGAGAGCGGCAGAGAAGTCCAAGAAACTGAAAGACGACATCAAAAGAATGAAAGAAGGGACAGAGTCGTTCCTCGCCGCACAAAAGAAAAGAAAAGAAAAGAAGAAGAAGGAAATCGCATCTGGTGAATAAGCAGTCAAGGCGGCCGCCAGAGAAGCTAAGTTCCTCCATCACGTGGCAGAGATTGCGGCGGAGTTTGAAATTGAGTTGGAAGGAACTGATGCGGAGAGGATCTCCAAAGCCGAATGCATCAAAAGAAACCTCCAGAAGATAAGGGAGGAGAAGAGGAAAGAAAAGGAGGTAGCAATAAGTAAGGAAAAGCTATTGGAGAAAAATAAGAGGGTTGAGGTTGCTAAGGCACTTGCAGTGGTAATAAGGGATTTGGACGCAGGCAGAGCAAGGAGAACACTTGCTAGTCCCATCAATAAGAATGAGAAGGGAAAAGAGAAGGTGGTAGAGGACCCACCAAAGGAGGCGGCGAAGGACTAAAAGAAGCAGTTCAGCAAGCTCCATACTGAAGTGGGGTTTTTCCCAGAGCCGATTGAGTTGCCCGCCTTCATTATTCAAGGAGTCGACGCGATGGGTTGGAGACAGCTTTGTGAGAGTGCCCAAGTCATCCAACCCACCGTCATGGAGGCATTCTACTAAGGAACCATCCACAGAAAAGCAAACAAAGTCAAAGTTGAAGATGTGGTGATTTCCTTCGAGCCTCGGGAGAACAATGGGTTGTTTGATCTTCCCGACGTTGTGGCGGCAGATGGTAACAGAATCGTGTCGACGCCAACAAAAGCCGAAATGCATGATGCCCTTAAGGCTATCACCAAACCGAGGTCAAAGTGGAACACTTCCCCAAAGGGCATTCATACATTGGCGCCAACTTGCTTAATCGCCAAGGCTAACCTGTGGCTTTACTTTATCAAGCGTTCGCTCCTCCATGATGCCTCAATATCAAGGGACCGTGCCATGATCATTTATTGCATCATGCGGGAGATTCGGCTATATGTGGGACGCATCATTGCCCCACAGATTCGGGGGATGTTCTTCAAACCAAGGGATCAGTTATTCTTCTCCTTTCTTGTGCAAGACTGTGCACCAACGCAGAATGGATGGAGGATGCGCAAGTCAAGGCAGTAAACGGGGTCCTTTCAGCCCAGATTCTGAGAAGGATATAAAAGGACTCCCCGCATTTGCTTGAGGCGGCCAAGACAAAGAAGAGGCCCGCCAAGTCACAAGAACCATCATCCCCCTAGCCTCTACAACCCAAGAAGAAGAAACTTGTCAATAAGCATTTTGAGATGCAGGCGTCGAGTTCACAACCTAGTGAAGTCGAAGCAGCTGTTCAGCTTGATGCCAACAAGCAAGCCTTGACCGTTTATACTCCTCCCATTAACCAAACCACCGAGGAGCCCTCTTCACCTTTCCCTTCTCCTTCCCTTTCCCCTAAAATTCAAAAAGAGCCACTTGCCGCACCTGCCACCCAACGTGGCCTTCCCTCGCCTCTCTGCCTTCTTGTCATAGACTTAAACTTAGAGTCGAGGGAAGTGTCGCTATCTTCTTTGCCCCACCTGGAGTTAACCCTCTACCCGCTTCAACCATCTATTTTTAGAGAGGCAACTCCATCCCCACCACCACCAACCGTTGAGTCGACCCTGACTCTGGATCCTGAGGAGTCAGCACCTCTTCAAGTCTTACCGCCTCGCCATGAACCTTCCAATCTTCCAACTCCACCAACTACCAAAAATTCTACCCGCTGAACGCCTCACCCAGCACCAACCTCTCACCCGCAGGTAGAAGCAACCACTAGCTCGCATCCTCAAGAAGACCCATATCACTTACGGCATGTAACTGCTCGGCTGTAGTTTGTTGATATGAGTCTAGATGACTTGTTGCAGTACTTGGATGATGGGATCCTTCCTCCATCATGGGAGATCTAGATGAAGTTTAGTGCAAGGAGATGGAACTTCTCCAGTGGCAAGAAGAGTTGGCTCAACAAGTGTCTCAATTGATTCAGCAAGTGACTCAGATGGTGCTGCAACAATCGGAGCTTCAGAGTTTTGTTCAACGCCAAGCTCAGCGTTAAGACGAACAATTTCACACTATGATGAATTACATCTATGAAGTGTTCGTCCAACGCATCCCAGCACCAGTTATTCCTCCTTCCCTTCAGCAACCCCTTCAGTTCAACACTCCAAATCCTCCCCCGGCAGACAACAATGACAACGACCCGGGGAGAACTTAAATTTGGGAGTGTTGTTTGGGATTTCTTTTCTTGTATTTTTTTTTTCAATTCTTTTGTAAATGTTACAACGCAAAATACATATTCATTAATACATACATTCAATTCATGAATTGTTCTTTGTTCTCTTTAGTTTGTGCTTTCATTTATTTCTTGCCTTATTATTTTCCCCGCCTTGTTTTTGTTTCTGCGTCCAATCTCAATGATGAAATTTATGCACTTCACCTGTAGACTTATTGAAACGAAAGGATTAACTCACAAGCCTTAGGATATTACATTTAGTAAAATATTTCTACCAATTTAGTATGCGTGCAAGCTTTGCCTCAAACCTTTTTTACAAAATTTTTCTAAGTCAATCTCATAACTTGATTTCAACAATGAGGACCTTGCTACCTTCAAAATTTGGGGGTGGGAGAGGTTTGAGCCATACGTTCAGAATTCATAAAATTTCTTCCAAAATAAAAAAATAAAAAAAATAAAAAATAGAGATAATAATAATATAATTCCTTTGGACAAACAACTCTGTTGACAGCGCATAAAATTAGCCTGTTAAGAATTGAGTTGAGAATGGTTCTTGCTCGATGTTGACTGCCTCCATGCACCCCATAGTTGGTATGTCAAAGCGAAGGTGAGAGTCCAAGATCAGCGAAAAATAAATAAACGGTACCACTGTCGACACAACCAAAAAGAAATGCGACAAGTGCCGAGTTGTGAAATGGTATTTGCTCGATGTTGGTTGCCTCCATGCACCCCATCGTTGGTATGTTAAACGAAGGTAGATAGCCCAGATCAACGCAAGTCCAGTAAACTAAATAATAAAAAAGGCCATAAAGAGAGAATTTATGAAAATGAAATCTAAGGCACATTACTAAAATGAGAATATCAGAGTGATTGGAAATGAGTAAGAGTATTTTTTAGGATTAAGCTTGCCGCATCTAAAATTAGAAATACTTTCTAGGTGTCAATTGAAAAAGAACAAGGTGTGTTGATCTGATTGTGGATATAGTCTAGAAATAGAAGGCATGTTGAGAGATTGAGCTTTTTACTTAAACTTGGGCGGTAGAAATTAATAAGTCTCTAAATGAATGCTTGACAAGCATTATTCTAAATTTGGGGGTGTGATAACTTGGAGACATACAAGTTATTATATTCACTATTTGGAATAATTAGAGTAACTTTAAGGCCAAACGCATGATTTTGGCAGTTGAATTGTGTAATATGTATTACTATGCATTGGCATCATTTACAAAAGAATATACCTAAGAAAATATGAAGCTTTCTTTTCTTAACACAGGATTAAGTAGAAAAGAAGCACAAATAACCCAAGTACTAGAAAATAAGCTGTTGCGAGAACCAAAGAAGTAAAAACCCATGCGTCAAGACCATGCGTTGAGAAGAAAAAGCAGATACAGATGCCTAGATGGTAGCTGTCATGTCAATATGCAAACAAATTATACGTTATCAGAGCATGATAGAACCAATGGGTTGACAATTTGAAAAGTCTGCGTAGCAGGGCATGAAATTTAATGTAAAGGTGTCAGATCATCATGAGTTCACTTTTTCGAGACCTCTAAATAGCCCAAAACTTCTCAATTCAAAGGAGGAGAAAAACGAGTTCAAGAGACGAAAGCTCTGCATAAATTCTCCCTCACCATAACCAGCCTCCATTTCAAGCTCTTCTGTGAGAATGACTCTGAGAATTTCCAGAGTCATCTTTCAGTTAGTGAAAACCTTCATCCTATGCCATTTATGTATCAGATAGCAACCATCTCAAGCCTCCATGAAGCAAGACATTGCCAGTAGCGGTTTGACGTTTTCCATTTCTGTTCTTTCTTCATTTCCACCTTTCTTACTTATACTTTGTTAATGACATTCGAGAGAATGATTTATTTACCTAATATAAGTTTGATTGACAATTACCTTTCATTCATTTCCATATTTAATACTCTACACCATGTCTGCTTCTATGATTGAACGAGTTAAATGTTAGACGTTAGTTCTTCTTAAGCAATATTAAGCATGTTTACATCTTGATTAATGCATATCATTAGCTTGCATAGATTTGTCGAATAAACAATTTTAAAGAAGCACAACTGTCTAGCTTTAGAGAGTAGATGGTTAATCTTTAGTATTTATCATGACTAGATGAGTTTTAGAGATGTAGTTCATCTTTTGCCAAAACAAACTTACCATGAGTCTTAGAGATAAGATTAATGTGGCGTCGAAACATCGAAAGATGGATTCTCAAACCCAAAGTCTGTAGGTATGTAAATATACTTAGATATGCTTAAGTAACAACTAGCTGCTGCGTTAGCTCTATTATATCTCATGGTTCCATCATCATTTTCAACGCATGCTACCTGATTATAAATGACATTTGACTAACACTCTTCGCGATCACCTCACCATGTTAATTGTAGGAAATTGTATTTATTCTTTATGTATAGATTCATACACATAAAGCTCCTTGAACATAATACTTGTACAGATACCGCATAGAATATGTATTTAGTCTCAACGTCTAATTTATCCCAAATCTCTGTGTTTGACCCTGGACTCACCAGGAAACCTATAGAAGCTTATACTTGGGTTTTTATGAGAAAACTTGCTGACTAATGAATATATTTGAGTAATTCTTAACGCATACTTTGTAACAAAACGATAAGACCTAAAGAAATGGCAACAATGTAAACTCGTAATTTCCAAAATAGTTGCTTTTGTAAACATTATAAACGAAAAGTTATTCATTTTACACTATTCAACTACCAAGATCATGCGTTTATCTTCAATATTGTTCCAATTACTCTAAATAAAGAATACAATAACTTGTATTTCTACAAGTTATCACACACCCAAATTTAGAGCAATGTTTGTCCTCAAGGATTTATTTAAAGATTTATTGAATTCCACCGCTCAAATGTATGCCAAAGCTTAATCTCTCAACATGCTTTCGGTTTTTAGATTTATATTAACAATCAATTGAGTACACCAAGTTCTTTTTCAATCAACGTCCAAAAAATATTTCATAAATTTAAATGTGCCAAGCTTAATACTCAAAATACACTTACTCATTTCCAGCCATTCTTATTTCTCATTTCAGTAATGTATTTTTGAGTTCATTTCCATAAAATTTATCTTTATGACAATTTTATTTATGGTTATTTTTTTTTTTTTTTTTTTGTAGTTATTGGACATGCGTTGATTTGAGCTACCCACCTTCATTTTGGCATACCAACGATGGGGTGCATGGAGGCAGCCAACATTGAGGAGGTACCCCTTCACAACTCAATTCTTATCACGATCATTTTTTATGTGTTGATAGCGAAACCGTTTATTTATTTTCGCTGATCCTGGTCACTCACCTTCGTTTTGACATAACAACTATGGGGTGCATGGAGGTAACGAACATCGAGCAAGAGCGATTCTCAACTCAACTCTTAACAGACTAATTTTATGCACTGACGGTGGAGTTATTCGTCCAAATATTTATGATTTTTTTTATTATAATTTTTATTATAATGCATTAAGAGATTTTTATGAATTTTGAACGCATCAGCTCAAACCTCTCCCACCCCCAAATTTTGAAGGCAGGAAAGTCCTCATTGCTGAAATTGAATTATGAGATTGACTTAGAAAATTTTTGTAAATGAAGTTTGAGTCAAAGCTTGCACGCATACTTCATTCACGAAATATTTCGCTAATTGTAATATCTTAAGACTTGTAAGTTAGTCACTTGTTTCTATCAATCTAATGTTGAATAGCATAGTTCTTATCATTGAGATTGGACGCAGACACACAAAAAAGGCGGGGAACAATAAAGCAAGAAATAAACACAAGTGACTAGCTAAAGAATAAGAATAAAATATAGTTGCATGAAATTGCTCACTGCATTGATGTAATATTTACAATGCGTTTACAATCAGATATGTTTACAAAAGAAACATGGAATACAAAGAAGCAAAAATTGATGAAACCCCCAAATTTAATTCTTTCCTGGGTTTTCATCATTGTTGTCCATAGGGGGAGGATTTGGATCGTTGAAAGGGATGGGTTGTTTAAGAGAAGGAGGGATGACAGGCGCGGGAATGCACTTTTGATTTTTTCTTTTTCGTTAATGGGTTAAGGGCGGGGGTTCCGTTATAAATTAAATATAGTATACCCAACCCGTTGGACGAACACTTCGTAGATATAGTTCATGAGTGTTTAGAATTGCTCGTCCTGACGCTGAGTTTGGCGTTGAACAAAATTCTTAAGCTCCGTTTGTTGCTGCGTCATTTGAGTCACTTGTTGACCTATTTGTTTCACTTGTTGAGCCAACTTTTCATTCCTTCGAAAGAGTTCCGCCTCTCTACATTGAACCTTATTCAGATATATGAGGATGGGGCGAAGGATCCCATCATCCAAATACCGTAATAAGTCATCAAAATTCAGATCCATAAAATTTTGCTCAATGGTTGAGTAAGCCAAGTTGTAAGGGACCTGTTGAGGATGCGTGCTCTGTAAGCCAAATCTAATTAAGGTAATAAACATTATTTTCAGGTCAAGAGGAGTTGTGGAAGATCTACAATCCATTTGGGACTCAACTAAGGAGTGAGTGACAATGTTTTAAATAGAAAGTTGATGTTTTACTTAATGCTTTTTCAAATAAATGTTTACTTGAAGAGCATGTACATGTGATTAATAAGCTTTGAAAAGCATGTTTATTTAGTTTAAAGCTCAAGCTTTACTTAAGCTATTTTTGAATGATGAACTACTTTATTGAAACATGAATGTACCTAAGTAATTCTTGGGGTCCAAATATTTTATTCAAATAACTTTATATACACACATAACAAATATATATAATAAACAATATATATAAAAAATGGTTTGTTTTCTTAAGTACAACAATGAGAATGAATTATTAAATTTCTAACCTCAAATAAGGGAGCGTATGTCAATTACCACTAAACTAAGAGCCTATTTGGATTGACTAGAGAAAAAAATATTTTTAAAAAAAATCATTTTTATTTAAACTTTTTTTCGATAAATCTGTTTAAAATATATTTAAAAAATGTTTTAAATGAGAGGTTGCCAAACACTTCAATTTTTTTTCAAAATGACTTATCTTCAAAATTAAACATTTGAAAAGTTAAAACAAACACACCCTAAATTTAATTTGACCACTTAAATTTGTTATGTAATTATTGTGGTTTCATGCCTCAATTTAATCAATAATTATCAAATTAAATCTTAAACTTTAAAATTTAGAATACAAAACAAAATAAAAATTAATTTCCACACCCATCAAACCATTATGCTGGAAGTGGTGGCCACCGGAGTTGAAGAGTAACTAATAGTGCTCTTATCTACCTTTTATTTTGACTAGTTAGTAACACGTGCAATGCACGTAGGATTTCTCCATTTTATTTTAATATATGTGAAATTAAAGTTTCATGAACCTAATTAGTTTTTTTTTTTTTTTTTTTAATTATTATTATTATTATTATTTTATTATTATTTTTTTTTGAAAATGAACGTAGTTAGGGTTAAAGGAACAAAATGTACCCCTCCACATTCAAAGGGAGAAAAAAAAAAAAAAAACTTATAGTCTTTATACATTCAAGTTGAAATGAGTCCCTAAACTTTACTACTTATTAATTTAGGCCTCATTTGATAAAGATTTTGTCTTTACTTTTCTTTAAAAAAAATGGAATTCTTAGTCAAAACCTAAACATAGAAAAACAAAGTTTTAAGAATTTTTTTCTTTTTTTTATTTATTTTTTATTTTTTCTTTTTTTTAGTTTTCGAATTATGGTTTGGCTTTTGAAAATATTTGATAGAAAGTAGTAGTGAAAGTAAACTTATGTGCTTAATTTTCAGAAACAAAAGATAAAATAGTTATCAAATGGAGTTTTTTTAGTTTAAAATTTGACTAAAGTTAAAGATAAAGATGTATACATTAGATTTTTATTTAACAAGTTTAAAGATATATACATTTAAATGTTTTAACAATTGAAATGCATTTAATGGAAGAAAAACTAAGCCAAAAAATTGTAGTCGCCAGGATTACAAATTTAGTTCAAAATAGAAATAAAAACTTCTTACTCCTCCAGTAATTATTATTTATTGAAATGACGTGATGCACCTCACATATTTTTTTACTTTATTTTATGTTATGCAAGAAATTATAGTTTTATTTATATAAGTCACTGCGTATTAGAAGTAGTACTTTTCAAATATAGCAAAAGGAACAAAAATATTTATAAATATAGCAAAATTTTACTGTCTATTTGCGTTAGACTGCAATAGATTGTGTATTTTGCTATTGGTTATAAATATTTTCAGCGGTTTTGCCATTTAAGATAATTTTTCTATTATAAAATTGATAAAATGATTTTATTATTAATAAATAGTGCAATGATAAAAATATAATATTATACTTCTTTATCATTATTAACAAAAATAAATAACTAATTAAAATGTATAAAGTATATAGAGTTAAATTTTTATTTATGTAAAATTAATTATGGTTTTTTTTTTTTTAGTGATAGAAACTATATCTAATTTATGTTTTTAATTTGACAAATTTTATCATTTACTTTGTCATTAAAGTCTTAAGCATTTCTTCTTCATCATTATTATTATATGTTTTCATTTTAAAAGTTTAACTTTCAAATGGTTCTAAATGAATCTAACAGACAAATTTAGAGTTTATGAAATTTAGAAGATTATAACTTAATTCTAAACTTTTCATATGCTATAATTAAATATAATTAGATGAAATCTTACATTTCTAATCATCTAATCTCTATGGATTTATTAAAATTGAAGGAATTTGAATCCCGACGGAAGCGTGTGGTTGCATTCTTTGATTTTTCTAAAGTAATAAAAATACAAAATAAAGAAAAGATTAAGCACTATACATTTGCCGATCCATAAATGCAGCAAAAATCTTCTCATCGAATTGATAGTTTTCCTTGAAGTCTTCCTTTTCCACAAGATCTTCCTCGCGGGAATGAGAAAGAAAAAAATTTAGAGAACCCTTATCTAAAAATTGAGAGAATATTTTTTAGAGAGAATTCTTTGTAGAATGACTATAGATTTAGAGAACCCTTATCCAAATGTATTGTATTATTTTAGGATTATATGAAATATGTACTCCTTTCACTTCACTAGGTTTTTTTCCCATTGTATTTTTTCTAATAGGATTTTAACGAGGCATATTTTATATACATAATGAACATTTAAGGGGAAGTATTATAAATATTGTATTTTAAGTGCATTTGTATTGTAATATCTTCTCCTCTCCTCTTGTTATTTCTTTAGGTTAACGTAAGACACTAAGTGATAAGCCTAGATTTAAGCTCAAGCTTAAAATGGTTATGTATAGTAACAAATAATCATAGAGAGCTATATTAAACTTATAAACTTATTGGTGTTGTATGGGAGAATTGAGGTTGGAATGCTAAGGTATAAGGGGAAATTTGTATATATGATGGATGTTATGGATTAAACAATAATTATAGTGTGTAAATTGGGTTCGGTGTTGAGAGAAAAATGTGGTTGGCGGCTAAAGTAATAAAGAAGAAAAAGAAGAAAAGAAGAAAAGAAGAACAGCTGACAAGTGGAAGGATGACTAAGCTGGAAGGTGAGTTTGTGGCATCAGTGGAGGAAGGATATTTGTTTCGGTGAGGGCTGAGAGTATAGCAGCTGTATGTAGAGTTAGAGTTAGAGTTAGAGTTAGAGTTAGAGTTAGAGTTAAGAGAGTCAAGGGGAACAGAGGCTGCCGACCCATTGAGAACATGATTTTGGTTTTGAGTTTCTGAAGGAAGAGTGTTAATATTTTGAACAAGGAACAATATTGGAATCAATTTTTGGTAAGTTTTTAAATAAGTTTTCTTTGAGATGGATTTTTCTGAATATGGGTTTTATGAGTTTTCATTCTTTATTGTAATTAAGAGTTTCTATGGTTTTAGCTTGAAAAAGAAGAAGAAGAAGAAGAAGAAGGAAGAATTAGGAGGCTGCTGTCCTATAGTTCAATGCTGCAACATGGAGAAAAGATTAGGAGAATTAGAGTAAAATTTAATTTCAAGTAACTATGGGAGGCTTCACCTTTAATTTTTATTTTTATTTTTATTTTCCTTGAGAAGAGTTTTCTGTGGTGAATGGCATGGGAAGAAGCTGATTTTGGTCTTGTTTTGAATTATAAGTTGGGGTGCTGCTGCTGTCATGAAGATTAGAGGATTCATTAGGGAAGAGTTGTGTTGAGTTTTGGAGCAAGAAGAGGGAATTTTAGCTACTCCATCACTTTTAGAACTGAAGGTTAGTGCATATTAAGGTTTGAAGTAACTTAAAACATCAGCAAAAGAATGAAAAACAGAGCAAAGAATTAAGGTTTGCTTTCAATCTTTTCTTTTACTGCTCTTTTTATTTTATAGCGGCTGATTTTTCAGTATTCTCACTTGGTTAATTCCGCTCCTAGCTTCAATCTCACAAACACTCTCCAATCTTAATGCCTTAGGATAGTTTCTTGCCCATATCTTAAAATATGGTTAACACAGAATTGTTGATTTATGTTGGATGAGTTGTTTAATGGAATTAAGTTTATGTCTTGGTTACATTATTTTCAGGGCAAATAGAGGTCGGGAACGCATACAACCCAGTTCATTTTTGCCCTGAACAGTGAGTGACTGTTTTCGTTAAAATATATATTTTGTGAGATTTTATATAAATTTCTAAGTATGACATTCTTTGGAGTAGTGTAATAGTGGTTTTGAATTGCAATATTTTGTTGTTGGATTTATGAGCATTTATGATCTTTTTAGTTCACTAGGTTGTTTTGAAATCAAGTGGAAATGTGTTTTAACTTGGAGTCATTGAAGTGAATGCTGTGAGCTATTGTGTATGGGCTAGAAAGTCGTTTGAGATTGGAATGTTTTATTCAGGTATAAAAAGGTTTTCAAAACATTGAACCTAGGTATCCAAGGTGATTATGTAACGCTTAACTTGTTCTTAGTCGTGTTAAGTTTGTAGTCAGATTAGTGTTGTGGACATGGTCAAACTTTTCATATTTAAGGCCAGGGATGCTTAGAAAAGAGATTGCTAGGCATGAAGGGAAGGTATTTTCCTTGGCGGCAAAGGTGTAGCTTTGGCTTAAAGAGAGTAGGTGTTGAGCTTTGTAAAGGGTAGCCGAGTGTTGAGGTGATGCTTGACTAGGCGACAAAAGTTGTCACGCCTAAGAGATGGGCGTTGAGAGGAAGAAGCATGCGTAGAGGAAGCTTAAGTCAAGTAGGCGTTGATGATGTCTTAAGCCAAGTGGGCATTGAGAAGCAAATGACTTGTGGGCGTAGCCAAGTAGGCGAGGAAGCTAGCAAAAGAACCTCTATGGGTTGAACTAGGCATTGAGAAGTGCAGGCGTGAGGCTAAGCCAAGAACTTCCAAGTGCATGTGTGCTAGGCGTTGAAGAGATGGACCAAGAGATAGGCGTCCATGTTTTCTCTAATATCAGTTAAGTATAATTATTTATTTAATTAAGGATAATTAGGTGGCAAGTCAAGATTTAAAGTGAAAATTTGGAAGCAGGAGGTGGCGTGCTATGGTGTTGCATGAAGCTCTTGGCTAGAAGTATAAATAGAGGGTTGGAAGAGAAGAGAATGTTTGCAAAATTTGCTAGCGCCATTGGAGAAATTTCTGGCCAAATCCTCTCAAAATCAGTCTAGTTGAGGAGAAATGAAGTTTGTTCATGCTTGTGGGTGTTCTTGAGCAAAGACTAAAGATTTGTTCATTTCGAGCTGTTGAGGAGGAATTTGAAGGCCAAATTTGGAGATAAGTAAGTCAAGAGGTTAGTTTTGAAGCTTATGGAAGAAATTGGCATTAAAACTAGTTAGATGTTGATTTTGATGGTTGAAAGTGTAGGTTGTGCTAGGGAAGCTATCGGGTGACTATCGACCAAAGGTTAAAGAAGACAAGCGGGGAAGAGGTTGTCGGTGGCAAGGGCAGTTGAGAGGGTATAGAAGTTGTGTTGGGCGTTGGATGCCTAGGCGAGTAGGAAGGAGTGTGCGAGTGATAGGCTGTGCGGGCAGTGTCAGCAAGTAGAGGCATGTGGCCAAAGAAGGGCTGTCGCTAGACACCTAAAATTGCATGCCAGGTCGATGCATAGAAAGTACTTCGACGCATAGTTAGCGTGTGCTCGTGCCCTTTGAGAAGAGAGGTTGTGCGAGTGTACGAGAGTTTCCACCCATCGTTGGTGTCTACGTGCATGTAGTTGAGCGAACACCCGCACAAGGTAGTGCTGTGGGCGTGAGTTGCTAGGGCAGTGGGCGAGTGTTTGGCCAAATTACCCGCCTAGTTGCAACTCACTCTGTAAACCCTCCTTTCATTTTTAAGCACTTAATTTAAGTGTTGTATTATTGTTGTGGACTTAGACGAAAATTTCCTTGTTTAGATTGAAGGAGGTGTGGAGGAGATTACAAAGAAGGTAGGCTTTTGGATTTAGCCATGGGTGTGATTTCAAGCAAGTGGCTAAACGGGTGGTTGAGATGCAAGGTAGCCGAGAGTCCTCCGGTAAGCCCAAATCTTTAATCCTTATGTGATTTACTAAGCTTGTGATTTATTTTGAGATGCCAATTAGAATGTAAAAGACTTAAGAAGGTTGTCACCATTTGAATCAAGGATAAATGAGAGTATTAAGGAAGGATAAATGAGGCTATTAAGGATTATGATTATCATTAGTAATATCAACATTAGTATTATTGTTATTGTTGTTCTTCTTCTTATTAATTAAATAGAAAAGTTATGAATTAAATTAAGTTGGTGGGAAGAGAAAAAAAAAAAAAAAAGAAGAAGAAGAAGAAAAAAAAAAGGAAGTGTTAGTTGGTGGAGTTAAAAAGGAAAATGGATTTCAACATTTGGTTTTTACCAACTTCTCATCTCCTCCAAAGCCAAAGATTTAGTGGTTCTTCAGCTAGGCATCGAAAGGGAGAAGAAGATGAAGATTTTAGTTGATTGGAGTGGAGTTTGGAAGGGAAAACTTGGTGAAACTCAAATCTGGACAGGTTATGATGCTTGAAAAATATCGAGTTGTAGAGATCGAATCTGGAGCTGAAATTTTGAGGTTAGCAAGTTAACACATTTCTTAATAACTTTTGTGAAGGATGTATGAGCTAAATGTAAAGGGAAACAGGTGAAATTGTAGATTGTAGGTAGAAGTGACTGGTTTGGCATTTTCGGTAGTCTGGAGCAGGGTGGAAGGATTTTGAGATATCTGTCGAAAGAAGAGGAGTTAGACACTAAAATATGGAGATTAGCTAGTTAACTCAATTATCTACAAGTTTGTAAGAGGAAGTAAAGTCTAATTTGGGCTGAAAATACTATATTTGGCAGTTGGAAATGAAGACAGTATCGTTGAGGTTGACGGGCGAAGATTAGGTGGGACAAATCTCGCTAGTGAACAGACAGCGACACTACGGGCATGCAAATGTGGAATGAGACAAGTCTCGCTAGTCGCATTAGTCTTACAGATCTTGCTAGTTCGCTGATCGTGCTAGTTGCATTAGCCTCACAGATCTTGCTAGTTACACAAGTCTCGCTTGGTTTTGCTAGTAAGCTAAATTTCAATATTAAAGATCTATTTGACATAAGCTATACATTGAAGGGAATCTTAAGGAATCAAACAAAAGGAATTAAATTATTTCAGGCCGAGAAGAGTTGGGAAAAGCTTATAATCCATGAAGAGTCGGGACAAGTTGTGACTCAATGTTTTAGTATGTTCAATTATTCTTAAAACATGAGTTTTCTAGCATGAATTGTGTATGATAAAGTATGAGTTTGAGAAAACATGACTTTGATGATAAAGCATGATGTTTTATGGTGCCAAATTTATGAAAAATATGCTCTTTGTTAAATAGTTTGAATTTTTGAGGATTTGCTAAACTTGTGTTTATAAATGAATTATTTATTGTAAAAGCATGCTTTATTTCTAAAAGGTAATAGATGGTCCCCAATATCGAATGACACGGAGAAGGCATATGGGCAGCTTTAAAACAGTAACATGGTCCCCAATGCCAAAGGACACGGAGAAGGCATATGGGCAACCTTAGTATTGTAGCATGGGACCCCGGTACTGAAGGACTCAAGAAGGTATACAGGCAGCCGAGATTATGATTCCTATGTGCACATAGAGGGGAATTCGACGTTGTTGTGTTGAGATTATTCCACACAGCTAAGGTTATTTGACGTTGGGTGTGTCGAGATTACTCCACCCCATCTAAGGTTGTTTTTGACGTTGAGTAGCGTTGAGCTCCGCTCCACCTCAACTAAGGAAAATCTCTCATGCATAGCTATTGTTTATGAGTTTTTTACGATGAGTTATTTACTGTTTGTTTTTCAAGCATGACTTTGTTGAATAATTGAGTTAAGTATAGATTTCAAACTTGTCACTCACTAGGCAACCTAGCTCATGGTTTTCATTGTTTTTTTGCTTTCCAGGTAGCGAGTGAAACTGGGGTGCTTAGCCTACACATCAAACTCATATGGGCCTGCTACTTAGTTTGTAAATATTGTGAATATTTTTATTTAAGACTCACCATGGTATATATGAGGTTTTAAGGAGTGGAAGTCTGTAAACATGTATCTATTGTAGGTTAGGCTGTTGAATGGAAGTATGTAAAGGTTGGTTTGTCTTGAGTTTTTTAGCGTGTTGTCTGGATGAGAAATATTAATTATTTATCTGGTGCTTAGTAATGGATTAAGGATAGTATAGATTGACAGTATGTGAGACCCTAATCTTTGATCTAGTAGCTTAAGTGGCTTAAAGAAAGGAAATTAGGGAAAATGAAGGAAATTTGGAACACAAGCCTGTGGAGTTAGAAAATTTTTTAGGCAGAAAATCTGGACTTGTAGAGTTAGCTAAATTTTGGCCATTAGAGAGATACTATGTGTTGGGATGGTAAGGAGGAAGTAAATTTTCTAAATGTCTCAATTATGCTTGGAGAACTCAACTATGCTTGGAAAATTCAAGGCTTGGACGCATAACCCTAGAAAAAGGGAAAAAATTCACTAAGTACTAAAGAAGGAAGAGTTGGAAGCATAGTTGGGAGCTAGTTGAGAGTTGGACACATCCTTAGGGGAAGAAGCCACCATGTTGGACGCATGGTTGGGAAGCTCAACGCATGGTGAATTTATTTTGAAAGAATTTTGGTTAAATGTGATGTTGGAAGGAAACCTAGGTCTTGGAAAAGAAGGATAAATGCATGGTGCAAAGTTGGAGAAGAAACCTCATCTCACCAAGGATTGGATGCATAGGCTATACTTTTAGGAAGAATTGGCTAGGTGTTGGACGATTTGGAGAGTTGAGAAGCAACCCTAAGGAAGGAAAGAAAAGGGTTGGATGCATACTTGAAGATTTGGGAGAAAAATGGCTAAGTGTGGAATACATAGGAGAGGAAAGTTGGAAGCAAGGTTTGTAGGTATAAATTTGACCAAGTGTGGGAACCATGAAGCTTGTTGGATGCATATCTCATAAAGGAGAGAATTTTTGGCTAAGTGTTGGACTCTTGGGAGCAGGTTGGACACATAAAGAGGATGTTGGACGCATAAGAGGGTCTTGGAAAGGAAAATTTGGCTAAGTATAGAAAGGTTGGAAGAGGAAAAGAGAGTAAAAGAAGTAGAACCCTATAATCAACATTATGGACGCGTAGAATAAGGGAGATGGATGCATGGTCCATACCCCGAGGCTAGGTTGGACGCATCGTTCAGGAGTATTTGTGCTAAGTGGCTTCATTTGGGTTTAACACTTTATAAGGAGGAGGTGTGTGGATTGTCACGTGTCAAAAACACCCTCAAAATTTCGTGGCAATAAGGGGAAAGTCCCCTTAGTGATGCCAAGTGGGGACATTGACAACGGAAGAGACAGCCCATCGCAAGCACCCATGCATTCGTCAAGCCCCACGGGCACGCATAGCCCCAAGGACATAGCATGACGACACTACGCGTGTGCGAGGGATTTACGCGCCTATCGACAAGATTGGAGCACTCCCCACATATGTCCTAGGCGCGCGCTTCACAGCTAGCGCCAACGCATGACTCGTGATAGAGACAACTGCGTCTAGACATAAGCAAGACATGCCCTCTTTGACAAACTCAGAGGCGCACCCCACGGCCCGAGCATGCGACAAGTCTCCAGACGGTCCTAGAAGCTTCTAGAAGATACACGACACGCCTAGAGAGCCCGCCAAGCCTCTAGACGCGACTAGATAGTCGGGCAGGTCACTGGGCTAAACCAGTGCCCATGCCTGCATGCCCGATGTCACGATCATGCTTGTCCAGGGCGTGTTGCCCATGCCCGCATGCCCGCCTCGACCCCTTTTTATCATGCTTTCATCTTATGTATTTCATTTTGCTAGTTAGTTTACTTTCCTAGTACTTTTCTTTGTAAGTGACCACTCACCACTTTGCATGTGCAAAGGTGACATTTCTAAGATTGTTCAGAATGTACTATATGGGGGTAAGACTAATCATCAAATTCTCATATCCGGAGTTGTGAGCTATAAAGTTGTTGTTGTCCTTTATTGCTTTCTAGCCTTACAACAAATCTTATTTTCTAAAACATGCTTTCGAACGTTTGCGAAAACCTTTTCCTCTAAAACTCGTATTCTAAAACCATTTTCTCTCGAAATGGGGGCGTAGATTCCGAGAGGCACTCGATGTGTCGTAGGCAATCAGAATTTGATCAGGTTGACTTGTTCGCGAGCTAGAACAAGTGCCGCACAATCGTTTAGCGAGACGCGAAGTTGCGATTGTAACAGTTGGTATCAGAGCCAAGTCGGCTCATAAGAGAGAAGGCTAGAATCATGTAGGCCATGAAACAGCTAAACAAGTCCCAAGCGGACCGACTGGTAAAGATAGAAGAGCAGATGTTTTACCTGAGAGAAGTTCCCGATGCTATTCGTTTCCTAGAAACATGAGTACAAGAAATCTCTGAGAAAGCTAATGGGATTGACGCGGTAGCTGGCCGCCTAGACGGAATGCCCGTCAAAGAGTTGATGTTAAGGGTTGAGACCCTAGAGACAAAAGCTATAAGATCTAGTAGCTTCGAGCGTGGAGATAGCTCGTCGGGCTCTGTAGCCCATATGGAAGAATGAGTTGAAGAGCTAGATAGCTCCCAGAAGGCAATAATCCAAATGGTAACCGACTTGTCAGAAGACTTTAGAGCCGCACTCGATGTCGTCAGGACGCAGATTGCGGATGTTAGTACAAGGGTAAACCTCACCATGAGAGCAGTGGGAAACCAGACCCCAGCTGGGGGTGCGATCTAGTTTAGTTGGGTGAAAATACCCGAGCCCAAGCCCTTCTGTGGCGCTCGAGACGCAAAAGCTCTAAACAATTTCATATTTCACATGGAGCAGTACTTTAGGGCCACAAACACGACTGCTGAAGAGTCGAAAATTACTATGGCGACGATGCACTTGGCAACGACGCCAAGTTATGGTGGAGGTCCCGCTATATAGACATACAAGAAGGTCGTTGCACTATTGATATCGACTGAAACAAGAACTACGTTCTCAGTTCTTCCCCAAAAACATCGAGATCTTAGCACGACGGAAGCTCCGAGAGTTGAAACACACGGGCCTTATTCGAGACTACGTGAAACAGTTCGCAGGACTAATGTTGGACATATGTGATATGTCCAAGAAAGACAAAGTATTCTGTTTTGTCGAAGGATTGAAACCATGGGCGAAGGCCAAACTGTATGAATAGAGAGTATGGGACCTCACGTCTGCCTACGCAGTCGCCGAACGATTGTTTGACCTCAATAACGACTCCCAAAACACCAGACGACAATCAACTTCCTCGAGTGGAGGAAATAAGAATAGTTGGGCAAGCCCTCCTCGAAATGCTGGAGGGGACAAAAACTCGAGTGGAGATCGAAAGCCCTATCAACCCCCTCAATAGAGGAGTGGGAACACTTGGCGAGGACCTAACCAACAGAACAGTCACTATCGTCCCTTACAGTGCTCCATATGTAAAGGGCCACACAGGGTGAGTGAGTGTCCGAAACGAACTGCGTTTAATGCTTTCCAAGCTGCCTTGGCAACGGACTCAGATGGTTAAACCGAACAACTAGAGATTGAAACCCCACCGATAGAGGAAGGGGATAACCCTCGAATGGGGATGTTGAAATTCCTATCAGCTTTTCAGAGGAAGATAGGAGAGACCAAGGAACCAATCGAGCAAGGACTCATGTATGTTAACTCCTGGGTTAACCAAAGAGCGGCCAAGAGCACCATGGTCGACTCCGGTGCCACCCATAAGTTCATGACTGAAACTGAAGCACATCGGCTAAACCTTCGATGGGAGAGGGATGCAGGAAAGATGAAAGCTGTCAACTCTACAGCCTTACCCATCACAGGAGTGGCGATAAGAACAGTCGTTAAGTTGGGAGAGTGGAGCGGACCTGCCGACTTTGTGATTGTCAAGATGGATGATTTTGACGTAGTCTTGGGGATGAAATTCTTACTCAAACACAAGGTGATACTGATGCCGTTGACAAAGTGTCTGGTAATTACAGGATCCATGCCCACAGTAGTTTAGACCAACATTAAACAACCTAATGGATTAAAGATGTCTCGGCCTTCCAACTCAAGAAGGGCCTCGCTCGTGACGAAACCACTTTCATGGCCATTGCGGTTGAGTCAGTCAAAACAGAAGGAGAGACGGTTCCAAAAGCCATTCAGTTTGTCTTAGAGGAATATCGAGATGTCATGCTGGACAGTCTGCTAAAGTCCTTACCTCCAAGAAGGGGGATCGACCATGAAATTGAATTGTTGCCAGGGGCAAAACCGTCTGTGAAGAATGCCTATTGAATAGCGCCTCCCGCGTTAGCAAAACTCCGGAAGCAGTTAGATGAATTACTGAGCGCAGGGTTCATTTGTCTCACGAAGGCACCTTACAGAGCCTTGGTGTTGTTTCAGAAGAAGAAAGACGAAAGTCTTTAATTGTGTATTGACTATCGAGCCCTAAACAAGCTCACTGTTTGCAATAAGTACTCATTGCCCATTATCGCAGACCTATTTGATCGCCTTCATGGCACCAAATATTTTTCAAAACTCGATCTTCGGTCAGGGTACTACCAAGTGCGAATTGCTGAAGGAGACGAATCAAAACTCGATCTTCGGTCAGGGGGCCTTCGAATTCCTCGTAACCGCCCTAGCTACCTTCTATACTCTAATGAACTAGGTTTTTCACGAGTACCTCGACAAGTTTGTCGTGGTGTATCTGGATGATATTGTGGTCTACAATGTGACCATGGAGGAACACCAACACCTTCTTCAGTTGGTCTTTGAGAAGTTAAAACAAAACCAACTGTATGTGAAGAGAGAAAAATGCTCATTTGCTCAAGAGCGAATAAACTTCCTTGGCCACGTGATTGAATGTAGTCGAATTGGCATGGAGAAGAGTAAAATCCATGCGATACAAGATTGGAAGGTACCAACCGCTGTGACAGAACTACGGTCCTTTCTCAAATTGGCCAACTACTATAGGCGATTCGTAGAGGGATTCTCGGAAAAGGCGGGATCGTTAACTGATCTGCTGAAGAAAGACCACCAGTGGAGTTGGACTCCAGAGTGTCAAGCCGCATTCGAAGGCTTGAAGAAGGCCATGATGGAGGGGGCGATCCATAAGATTGCTTGTCACACCCCCTCCAAGGTACCCTCCTAACCCATGAGTGAGTGTGAAAACAGCAGACACCGACCCTCTCACGACATCCACTGCCAACCCTAAACCTTAACCATTACCTGATAAACAGTTACACAATATTTTAACAACATAAATGAAACCAGGGTTAAGTTATCACAACAATCAAGCTATCTAAAAAGTGTTATAATTACAACACCTTCTCTCGACTCCCTCAACCCTCACTATATGTACAACACTTGCTTAAGTTCAAAGATTTACAATTTTCAAGTTACTAGACACTGAAGACAGGCCCAGACAAGAATCTTGTGTAGGTTAAGTACCCCAGACACGCTCGCTACCTGGAAAACAGAGAAACAAGGAAAACATGAGCTAAATTGTCCAGTGAGTGACTAGTTTAAAGTCTTCCTTAAACAATGCATGCAAAACATAGATTCCAACCATAATCCAACAATAACGTGCATAAAGCAATAGCTTAAACATACATAATCATCTGTGGAAAAGATACACATAAACTAGTTTACTTGAAAACCTTTCCTTAGTTGAGGCGGAGCGGGGCTCAACACTACTCAACGTCGAAATAACCTTAGTTGGGGCGGAGTAATCTCAACACACCCAACGTCAAAAATCCTTAGCTGTGTGGAGTAATTTCAACACATCAGTGTCTATACACATATTCCATAACCAGGGTCACTCGAATACCTTCTCTGAGTCCTTCAGTACAATGACCCTTAAACAAATTCCCGGCCACTCTCATGCCTTCTCCGAGTCCTTCAACATTGGGGCCATTTCCATACATAAATTACCTACATGCCTTCTCCGAGTCCTTCAGCATTGGGAGTCATTTAAATAAGATTATAACATAACGTAAATTCATGAGTTTGAAACATTTCATACATCACAACACTACTCACATGCTTAAATGCTTTCATTAATCTTATAATCATAAACCACGTGCTTTCCTCTACTAATTGTACAACCAATATACTTCAGATACTTCCCATTATATAGCACACGACTTACACGTAAAGCTCATGGAAATGTACTATATGATCAAGTTTCAAACATATATTTAAACAAGAAACTATGCTTGAAATAAACATTTTTAGAATCAAATGTCACTCACAACTCATTCCAGGTTCTTAGCGGGTTATATGCCTTTCCTAGCTCCTCTCGGCCTGAAATAATATGTTTCCCTTTGTTAGATTTCCTTAACATTCCTTTTACATAAGAAACAAGCTTTAGATATGCCTAATATTCATCCTCGAGACAAGACTACCTAAAGAAAACCATCACCGAGACTATATTTCATGAAGAAACGCTCAAGTGAGGCTCTACTTCATTTAAAAGTTCATTAATGATCAAGATTTAAGCCATTAGTGAGACTAAATTAGCAAAACAAGCAAAAAACCAGTAGTTTCAACGAGACTGTGGAGGAGCGAGACCAGTGAGAGCAGCAAGAGCCACAGCCTAGCGAGATTTGTGAGACAATTTTGACCAGTGAGACTAAGCGAGACTAGTCTTGCTCTCGCTCTTTCACGCTTGACCTTTCCAGGGAGACTTGCTTCTTTCTGCTACTATTCTCGCTACCTCCCGAACTTCTAGCTGTTAAAAGTCACAGTTCCAACCTGAATTAGAACTTCTTCTCTCCTACAAACGTGTATAGAAATATGTTTTCTAGCTTACCTCAAAATTTCAAAGCTTAACTCCTCTTCATTCGACAAATATTCTCAATTTACTTCGCCCTGCTCTAGATCAGTCGAGAAATTCGTACCAGTCGGTTCCACCTAAACTTTAACATGTTTCTCTTCATATTCAGCTCAACCATCCTTCATAAGAGTTGTTAGAAATTGAGTTAACATACTAACCTCAAAATTTCAGCTTCAAACTCAGACTCTTCCACTCAGTATTCACTAAACACTAAACCTTGTTCACACTGCGCGGCAGCAAACGAAGCTTCTGTTTCAGCTTCAATTTTACCATGAAACTAGTCAAAACCCTACACGAATTATCCCTAGATCTCTTCTTCTACCACCCTTTGACGCCTAGCTGAAGAGTAGAATCGATTTGAGCTTGGAAATGGAAGAAAAATCAATCGGCAAACTCACCCACTTCACTTTAAACCACTGTCTCCCTTCCACTACCACTTTTCTTTTTTTTCTTTTTTTTTTTTATAATTTTTTTTCTTTTCTTTTTTTTTCCTTTCCTTTCTTTTTCTTTCTTTATTTCTCTTTAATTTAAATAAATAAATAACTAAATAAATAAATAATCCGCTTTTACACCCCACTTAATAATCAAGATAAATTTTAGCTCGATTCCCTCTTAATGACTTAAATATGCAACTTACCACAAATTACTTTCGACTTTCTCCTCTTCTTCCTTCGATCCACAAGAGAAAAACAACTTAATCCACTTCGGTAATACGTACTTATGTTCAACACTCACAAATGAAAGTAGGGTTTACAATTTACCACCTCCTTATAAGAATTTCGTCCTCGAAATTTAGCAACTGCTAACTCCTCGGAAACAGATGTGGATACTTCTTTTATCATTTGCTCCTTGGTTTTCCAAGTAGCTTCTTCTACACCATGGTTCCTCCACAAAACCTTAACCAATGGAATCACCTTAGTTCTCAGAACTTGCTCCTTCTCATCCAACACTCGAACTGGTTCTTCCTCATAACTCAGATCTTTTCTTAAGTTCAATCGGTTGCACCTCCAATACATGGGTAGAATCAGGAACATATTTCCTTAAAACTAAGACATGAAACACATTATGAATCTTAGACATCTTCATCGGTAGGGCTAACCTGTATGCTGTCGGTCCAACTCTTTCTAAGATTTTGAAAGGTCCGATATACTTGGACTCAATTTCCTTTTCCTACCAAACCTTAGAACTCCTTTACATGGCGACAACTTTAAGAACACTTTGTCATCAACTTCAAACTCGAAATCTCTTCTCCTGTTATTAGTGTAACTTTTCTGTCGATCTCTGGTCATCTTAAGATTAGCTTTGATCATCTCTACCTTCTCTGTAGTAACCTGAACAATCTCTGGTCTGACCAGCTTCCTTTCTCCAACTTCTCCCCAACACACTGAGGTTTTGCACTGTCTACTATATAGCACTTCATACGGAGCCATCCCTATACTTACCTGGTAGCTGTTATGCAAGCAAATTTCATTAAAGACAAATGTACGTCCCAACTAACTATGAAGTGCAGAACACAGGCTCGAAGCACATTCTCTAGAGTTTGGATCGTCCTCTCTGACTGTCCATCAGTCTAAGGATGAAAGGCAGTACTGAATTGCAACTTCGTTCCTAACGCCTTTTGCAAACTCTTCCAGAATTTAGAAGTAAATCTAGGATCTCTATCTGATATCATAGTCACTGGTACACCATACTAACTTACAATCCTGTCCACATACATCTGTGCCAGTCTATCCAGTGTAAAAGTTGCCTTAACCAGCAAGAACCGTGCTGTCTTGGTCAATCTACCAATAATCACTCATATTCCATCAACACCTGGTAGGGTCCTTGGTAATCCAACTAGAAAATCCATAGTAACAAGTTTCCATTTCCACTCAGGAATAGGAAGTGGATTCAGTAACCCTACCAGCCTTCGCCGTTCAGGCTTTACCTGCAAGCAAACTAAACACTTTGCCACGTACTCTGTCATCTCCCTTTTCATACCTGGCCACCAGTAAAATTTCTGCAACGTTCTATACATTTTGGTACTGCCAGGATGCATAGCATAAGCTGAGCTATGTGCCTTTTCAAGAATCGCCTGTTTAACTTCCATATTCTTTGGCACATAAATTCTATCTTGTTTCAGCAACACACCATCAGATCTAAACTTATAGTCTACTCTCTACTGAGCTTTTACTTCCTCTATCAGCTTCTTAATCACAGGATCTTCAGATTGCTTCCTTATAACCTCATCTACTAACTTAGGTCTCAATTGGAAATGTGTCAACAATGTCCCTTTACTAGTTACCTTTAAACTAGCTACACTATTCCTGAATTCTTTGAGCAAAGTAACTTTGACTGCATTCAATGTACTTGCTCCACTTCGGGACTTCCTGCTTAGGACATCAGCCACAACATTCGCTTTTTCCGGATGATAATCAGTAGTGCAGTCATAATCTTTGATCAGTTCCAACCATCTTCTTTGTCTCATGTTAAGCTCCTTCTGATCAAAGATGTATCTCAAACTCTTATGATCCATGTAGATATGGCACTTTTCTCCATACAAGTAATGTCGCCATATCTTCAATGCTAAAACACCTGCAGCTAACTCCAGATCATGAGTAGGGTAGTTACTCTCAACTCTCATGAGGTCTCAACTGCCTAGAAGCATAAGCTATCACTTTACCACTTTGCATCAACACACAACCTAACCCCTGATGAGAGGCGTCACAATAAACCTCAAACTCTTTCCCCGACTCCGAGAGTGCTAGAATAGGTGCAGTTACCAATCTCCTCTTTAATTCCTGAAAACTCTGCTCACACTTCTCATTCCACTCAAACTTAATATTTTTCTTAGTCAAATTAGTGAGCGGTAGAGCTATCTTGGAAAATCCCTGCACAAAAATCTTCTATTGTATCTTGCTAAACCTAGGAAACTACGCACCTTCGTCACAGTCTTAGGTCGTTCCCACTTGACTATTGTCTCAGTCTTTCGAGAATCCACACCGACTCCCGCAGCTGATACAACATGGCCTAAAAACACAACCTGTTCCAACCATAACTCACAATTACTGAACTTTGCATACAGTCTCTTCTCTTTCAAGATCTGCGAAACAGTCCTGAGATGCTCAATATGTTCCCCTTTCTCTCTAGAATACACCAAAATATTGTCAATAAACACAATCACAAACTTATCTAAATAAGAATGGAAAATCCTATTCATCAAATCAATAAATACAGCTGATGCATTCGTCAAATCAAAAGGCATCACCAGAAATTCATAATGTCCATACCTCGTTCGAAAAGTCGTCTTAGGTATGTCCGATTCCCTAACCTTCAGCTGATGATACCCTGACCTTAGATCTATCTTTGAGAATACTAACGCTCCTCTGAGCTAATTAAACAGATCGTCTATACAAGGCAAAGGATATTTGTTATGTATCATTACCTTGTTTAATTGGCGGTAATCAATACATAATCTCATTGTACCGTCTTTCTTCTTTACAAACAACACTGGTGCACCCAATGGAGATACACTTGGTCTAGTGTATCCCTTGTCTACCAGCTCCTGTAATTGCACCTTCAATTCCCTCAATTTCGATGGTGCCATACGATATGGTGCCTGATAAATAGGTGTTGTTCAAGGTGCCAAATCAATTGTAAACTCCACCTCTCTATCAGGTGGCAACCCCGACAACTCCTCAGGGAACACATCTAGAAACTCCCGTACTATTGGCACATCTTCAGGTTCCAACTTTTCTGACTTCACTTTCGTCACATATGCCAAGTACGCTTCGCAACCCTTACTTAACAACTTCCTGGCCTTCACTGTTGAGATCACACAGGTAGGAAGAACTCTCATTCTTCCTTTAAAAACTACCTCAACCCCATCAGGTTTCACCAATCTCACTTCCTTCTTAAAACAGTCAACATTCGCATGATACTTCGACAAAAAGTCCATGCCAAGGATAATATCAAACTCTATCAATACCAGAGGTAACAGATCAACTAACAGTACCACATTATCAATCTCTAACTCACAGTCAAGATAAGCATGCTTTATCGTAACAGATTCACCAATAGGAGTATGCACTAACAAAGCATCAGGCAAAAGCTCGAAACTCTTATTTACATGCAAAGCAAACTCACGAGACACAAATGAATGGGTAGCTCCAAAATCTATTAACACATAAGCATTCCTAGAACAAACAGTGAGCGTACCCGTTACCACCTCTGAAGCGTCCTCAGGCTCCTGCTGTGTCATGGCAAACACTTTCCCTTGCTGCCTCGGTCTGCCTACCTGGCCTTTCTGCCTACCACCACTGCTACCTTCACCAGCTCCCATCTCCTGTCTTGGCTGGTTTACTGTTTGCAGCACAGTCCTTTGTTCCGCTTCTCTTCTTAACTTAAGCTGAGGGCAATCCCTCCTGAAATGTCCTAGCTTGCCACAATTGTAGCAAACACCAACCCCTACTAAACACTGCCCCTCAATGATTCTTACCACAAGAGTTACACAGTGGTTTCCTTGTTGCGCTAGCTACGGATTCACTAGGGTGACCAAACTGTGAACCACCCATAAGAGCTGAAGTCTGAGGAAACCTCCCTTGACTTTTCTGCGTACTACCACCTCGGGAGCCACCTGTAAAATATGATCCACTGGATCGAGCTTTAAACTTCCCCTTACCAGAAACTCCTGGTACGAAACGTCGTCCCTAACCTCGGTGTGGCTGTTCCCAAGATGTACTGAATGTTTGTCCAGCCCTGTTTCCACCTCTGTCTATTCTTCCCTCTGCTAAGCTCTTCTCTACTCTCAAAGCAGTTTCAACAAGCTTAGCAAAATCTACTCATTCCGTACTCGCCGTCACTAGGGTACGAATTTCACTTCGCAAGCCTTCCTCAAAACGCTTGCACTTATCTGCCTCCTCTGTTACTAATGCCAAGGCATACCTGGCGAGTTCTGTGAATCTCTTCTCATACTCAACAACAGACATATTCCTCTGCACTAGCCTAAGAAATTCATTCCTCTTCTCATCACAATAGGACTTAGGATAATATTTATCCTGAAAGGATTTCTTAAAATCTGCCCATGACAGGGAACCTATATCTAAACTTCTATTTTGTATCAAACGCCACCAATCCTCAGCCTCTTTCTGGAGCATATAAGTAACTAGGTCAAGCTTCCTATCTTCAGAACAGTGCATGACCCTGAAGCATTTCTCCACCTGCTTCAGCCACACCTCGGCCTCTGCAGGATCAGTAGTACCCTCAAACACCTGGGCACCCAAAGCTTTAAACCTTTCTATTCCATACTTCTTTTCAAGATCCCCTTGAGCTCACTCTACACTAGCTACCAACCTCTGAGCTATCCTGCTGAAAATTTGCTCTTCCATATTTGCATTCGCCTGAGAGTTACTAGACTCCCCCTCAAAAGTCTCCCTCTCGTCACCAGTAGCGTGCCTGAAGTCTGCTTGCCTACCTCGTCTGGTCCTTCTGGGCATGTTCATATAACACATTATGTCATCAATTTACTATAGACTCAACATGTCCCTAACTACTATGCATGACCTCACTTCCCAAAAACCTTATGCTCTGATACCAACTGTCACACCCCCTTCCAGGTACCCACCTAACCCAGGAGTGAGTGTGATGACAGCAGACATCGACCCTTTCACGACATCCACTACCAACCCTAAACCTTAACCATCATGACAAGCCAAATAGTAACGCCAAATAGTAACTATTTATCAAGTAATGGTTAAGGTTTAGGGTTGGCAGTGGATGTCGTGAGAGGGTCGGTGTCTGCTGTCATCACACTCACTCCTAGATTAGAAGGGTACCTAGGAGGGGGTGTGACAGTTGGTATCAGAGCATAAGGTTTTGGGAAGTGAGGTCATGCATAGTAGTTAGGGGACATGTTGAGTCTTATAGTAAATTGATGACATAATGTGTTATAGGAACATGCCCAAAAGGACCAGACGAGGTAGGCAAGCAGACGCCGGGACGTCGCAATCTACCGGTGACAAGAGGGAGACTTCTAAAAGGGAGTCTAGTAACCCTTAGGCGAATGCGAATATGGAAGAGCAAATTTTCAGCAGGATAGATCAAAGGTTGGTAGCTAGTGTAGAGTCAGCTCAGGGGGATCCTGAGAATAAGTATGGAATAGAAAGGTTTAAAGCTTTATGTGCCCAGGTGTTTGAGGGTACTACTGATCCTACGGAGGTCGAGGTGTGGCTGAATCAGATGGAGAAATGCTTCAGGGTCATGCACTATCCTGAAGATAGGAAGCTCGACCTAGTTACTTATATGCTCCAGAAAGGGATTGATGATTGGTGGCGTTTGATAGAAAATAAAAGTTCAGATACAGGTTCCCTATCATGGGTAGATTTTAAGAAATCCTTAGGATAATATTTATCCTAAGTCCTATTGTGATGAGAAGAGGAATGAATTTCTGAGGCTAGTGCGGGGGAATATGTCTGTTGTTGAGTATGAGAAGAGATTCACAGAACTTGCCAGGTATGCCTTGGCATTAGTAACAGAGGAGGTAGATAAGTGCAAGCATTTTGAGGAAGGCTTGCGAAGTGAAATTCATACCCTGGTGATGGCGAGTACGGAATGAGTAGATTCTGCTAAGCTGGTTGAAACTGCTTTGAGAGTAGAGAAGAGCTTAGCAGAGGGAAGAATAGACAGAGGTGAAAACAAGGCTGGACAAAGATTCAGTACATCTCGGGAACAGCCACACCGAGGTGAGGGACGACATTTCGTACCAGGAGTTTCTGGTAAAGGGAAGTTTAAAGCTTGATCCAATGGATCATATTTTATAGGTGGCTCCCGAGGTGGTAGTATGCAGAAAAGTCAAGGAAGGTTTCCTCAGACTTCAGCTCCTATGGGTGATCAAAGTTTGATCACCCTAGTGAATCCGTAGCTAGCGCAACAAGGAAACCACTGTGTAACTCTTGTGGTAAGAATCATTGGGGGGCAGTGTTTAGTAGGGGCTGGTGTTTGCTACAATTGTGGACAGCCAGGACATTTCAGGAGGGATTGCCCTCAGCTTTAGTTAGGAAGAGAAGCGGAACAGAGGACTCTGCTGCAAACAGTAAACCAGCCAAGATAGGAGATGGGAGCTAGTGAAGGTAGCAGTGGTGGTAGGCAGAAAGGCCAGGTAGGCAGACCAAGGCAGCAAGGGAAAGTGTTTGCCATGACACAGCAGGAGGCTGAGGATGCTCCAGAGGTGGTAACGGGTACGCTTACTGTTTGTTCTAAGAATGCTTATGTGTTAATAGGAGCTACCCATTCATTTGTGTCTCGTGAGTTTGCTTTGCATGTAAATAGGAGTTTAGAGCTTTTGCCTGATGCTTTGTTAGTGCATACTCCTATTGGTGAATCTGTTACCATAAAGCATGCTTATCTTGACTATGAGTTAGATATTGATAACGTGGTACTGTTAGTTGATCTGTTACCTCTGGTATTGATAGAGTTCGATATTATTCTTGGCATGGACTTTTTGTCGAAATATCATGCGAATGTTGACTGTTATAAAAAGGAAGTGAGATTGGTGAAACCCGATGGGGTTGAGGAAGAATGGGAGTTCTTCTTACCTGTGTGATCTTAGTAGTGAAGGCCAAGAAGTTGTTAAGTAAGGGTTGCGAAGCATACTTGGCATATGTGACGGAAGTGAAGTCAGAAAAATTGAAACCTGAAGATGTGCCAGTAGTACGGGAGTTTCTAGATGTGGTCCCTGAGGAGTTGTCGGGGTTGCCACTTGATAGAGAGGTGGAGTTTACTATTGATTTGGCACCTGGAACAACACCTATTTATCAGGCACCATATCGTATGGCACCATCGGAATTGAGGGAATTAAAGGTGAAATTACAGAAGCTGGTAGACAAGGGATACACAAGACCAAGTGTATCTCCATAGGGTGCACCAGTGTTGTTTGTAAAGAAGAAAGACGGTACAATGAGGTTATGTATTTGATTACCGCCAATTAAACAAGGTAACGATACATAACAAATACCCTTTGCCTCGTATAGACGATATGTTTAATCAGCTCAGAGGAGCGTTGGTATTCTCAAAGATAGATCTAAGGTCAAGGTATCATCAGCTAAAGGTTAGGGAAGCGAACATACCTAAGACGGCTTTTCAAACGAGGTATGGACATTATGAATTTCTGGTGATGCCTTTTGGTTTGACGAATGCATCAACTGTATTTATGGATTTGATGAATAGGATTTTCCATTCCTATTTAGATAAGTTTGTGATTGTGTTTATTGACGATATTTTGGTGTATTCTAGAGAGAGGGGAACATATTGAGCATCTCAGGACTGTTTTGTAGATCTTGAAAGAGAAGAGACTGTATGCAAAGTTCAGTAAATATGAGTTATGGTTGGAATAGGTTGTGTTTTTAAGCCATGTTGTATCAGCTGCGGGAGTCAGTGTGGATTCTCAAAAGACTGGGACAATAGTTAAGTGGAAATGGCCTAAGACTGTGACGGAGGTGCGTAGTTTCCTGGGTTTAGCAAGATACGGATTTTCCAAGATAGCTCTACCACTCACTAGTTTGACTAAGAGAAATACTAAGTTTGAGTTGAATGAGAAGTGTGAGCAGTGTTTTAGGAATTTTAAAGATGAGATTGGTGACTGAACCTATTCTAGCACTCTCGAAGTTAGGGAAAGAGTTTGAGGTTTAATGTGACGCCTCTCATCAGGGGTTAGGCTGTGTGTGCAAAGTGGTAAAGTGATAGCTTATGTTTCTAGGCAGTTGAGACCTCATGAGAGTTGAGAGTAACTACCCTACTCATGATTTGGAGTTAGCTGCAGTTGTTTTAGCATTGAAGATATGGCGACATTACTTATATGGAGAAAAGTGTCATATCTACACGGATCACAAGAGTTTGAGATACATCTTTGATCAGAAGGAGCTTAACATGAGACAAAGAAGGTGGTTGGAACTGATCAAAGATTATGACTGCACTATTGATTATCATCCGGGAAAAGTGAATGTTATGGCTGATGCCCTAAGCAGGAAGTCCCGAAGTGGAGCAAGTACATTAAATTCAGTCAAAGTTACTTTGCTCAAAGAATTTAGGAATAGTGCAGCTAGTTTAAAGGTAACTAGTAAAGGGACATTGTTGGCACATTTCCAGTTGAGACCTAAGTTAGTAAATGAGGTCATAAGGAAGCAATTAGAAGATCCTATGATTAAGAAGCTGATAGAGGAAGTAAAAGCTTAGTAGAGAGTAGACTATGAGCTCAGATCTGATGGTGTGTTGCTGAAATAAGATAGAATTTATGTGCCTAGGAATATGGAAGTTAAACAAGTGATAGAACGTTGCAGAAATGTTACTGGCACATAGCTCGGCTTATGCTATACATCCTGGCAGTACCAAAATGTATAGAACGTTGCAGAAATGTTACTGGCGGCCAGCTATGGAAAAAGGAGATAGAAGAGTACGTGGCAAAGTGTTTAGTTTGCCTGCAGGTAAAGCCTGAACGGCGAATGCCGACAGGGTTACTGAATCCACTTCCTATTCCTGAGTGGAAATGGGAACTTGTTACTATGGATTTTCTGTTTAGATTACTAAGAACCGTAGCATGTGTTGATGGTATATGGGTGATTATTGATAGATTGACCAAGACAGCACGGTTCTTGCTGGTTAAGGCAACTTTTACACTGGATAGACTGGCATAGATGTATGTGGACAACATTGTAAGTCACTACGGTGTACCAGTGACTATGATATCAGACATAGATCCTAGATTTACTTCTACGTTCTGGAAAGAGTTGGACTAGCAGCATACAAGTTAGCCCTACCGATGGAGATGTCTAAGATTCATAATGTGTTTCATCTCTCAGTTTTAAGGAAATATCTTCCTGATTTACCCATGTATTGGAGGTGCAACCAATTGAACTTAAAGAAGATCTGAGTTATGAGGAAGAACTAGTTCGAGTGTTGGATGAGAAGGAGCAAGTTCTGAGAACTAAAGTGATTTCATTGGTTAAGGTTTTTTGGAGGAACCATGGGGTAGAAGAAGCTACTTGAGAAACCAATGAGCAAATGATAAAGAAGTATTCACATCTGTTTCCGAGGAGTTAGCAGTTGTTGAATTTCAAGGACGACATTCTTATAAGGAGGTGGTAAATTGTAAACCCTGGTTTTATTTATGTTGTTAAAATATTGTGTAACTGTTTATCAGGTAATGGTTAAGGTTTAGGGTTGGCAGTGTATGTCATGAGAGGGTCAGTGTCTGCTGTCATCACACTCGCTTTTGGGTTAGGAGGGTACCTGGGAGGGGGTGTGACATTACTGATGTGACTAAGCCCTTTGAAGTCGAGACTGATGCGTCCAATTTTTCTCTGGGCGGCGTCCTTCTTCAAGACAGCCACCCCATCGCCTATGAAAGCAGAAAGCTAAGTGATGCTAAGAGAAGGTATGCAGCATCCGAGAAAGAAATGTTGGTCGATGTTCACTATTTGCGGGCTTGAAGACAATATCTGTTAGGATCCAAGTTCGTAGTCAAGACAAATAACAGCTCAATCTATCACTTTTTCACTCAATCAAAGCTATCGTCCAAGCAGGCCCGATGGCAAGAGTGCCTTGCTAAATTCGACTTCCAGTTTAAACATAGACCAGGAAAAGTCAATCAGGCGGCAGACGCCCTCAACGGAAAGAGCGAACATGCGACCCTGTGCTTGTTTGCTCACCTCAAAGCCAGTAGCATGAATGGAACAGTCTGAGAAACCATCAAAAGCCACCTAAACAATGACACAGCTGCCCAAGCCTTAATTTAATTAGCGAAAGAAGGCAAGACTCGTCAATTTTGGGTAGAAGACGACCTTCTCTTCACCAAGGGCAATCGCCTATATTTACTCGATCTGGGGAGCTACGGAGACTGTTAATGAAAGAGTGTCACGATACGTCGTGGGCTGGACATAATGGTTGGCAAAGAACTTATGCATTGCTGAAACAAGGCTACTACTAGCCGAACCTCAAAGACGACGTCATGCAGTTTAGGAACCCCTACCAGTGCTCTCAAAACCATGGGAGAGTGTGTCTCTCGACTTCATCACACATTTACCAAAAGTTGGACAGTTCGAAGCGATACTTGTAATTGTTGACCGATTTTCGAAATATGCTACGTTCATCTCAGCACCAAAGTTGTGTTCAGCAGAATGACAGCTCATTTGTTCTTCAAGCACATTGTGAAACTTTAGGGTATCCTTGTCAGCATTGTTAGTGACCGTGATGCAAGATTCACGAGGACATTCTGGACAGAAATATTCCAAATGTTGGGTTCAATATTGAATATTTCCTCCAGTTATCACCCGCAAACTGATGGGCAGACAGAACGCTTCAATAGCATGCTCGAAGAATATCTCTGCCACTTTATCGATGCGAGGCAGAAGACTTGGGTTCAGATGTTGGATGTAGCTCAGTTTAGCTTTAACAGCTAGAAGAGTTTCTCCACAGGAAAGACACCCTTTGAGATTGTGTGTGGTAGACGACCACTCATGCCACACGTCGTTGACCATCCCTATGCGGTTAAGAGCCCTCAAGCGCACAACTTCACCAAAGAGTGGAGAGAGTCCTCGGAGGTAGCACGTGCGTGTCTGGAGAGAGCATCGAAGCGTATAAAGAAGTGGGCAGATATGAAGCGCAGCCTCCTCGAGTTCCAACCAGGAGATAAAGGCCTAATAAAGTTGTGCCCTGAACAGTTTCGATTTCGAGGACAGAGAGACCAACGACTTGTGAGGAAGTACAAAGGACCGGTGAACGTGATCGAGAAAGTCGAAAAGGCCTCCTATTGAGTTCAGTTACCCTCATGGATGAAGATTCATCCTGTTGTACATGTGAGTAACTTGAAGCCTTACCACCCTAACCCCGACGATGAACGACGAAATGTGGTGACTCGCCCTCCTGTCAAACCGAAGAGCACAACAGAACAAGAGTTAAAAAGATACTCGTCAACAAAACCCGCCGCGTGGGAAGACCAAGGCGAAACCTGAAGGAATTCCTGGTGAAATGAAGAGATCTCGTAGACGAAGAGATCAGTTGGGAACGCGCCGAAGACCTGCAGTCAGCTGCCGTACAAATTGCTGAGTTCGAGCAGAAACGGTTGACAAGGACGTCAACCAATTAAGTGGGGGAGGATGTCACAGTCATGCTTGTCCAGGGCCTGTTGCCCATGGCCGCATGCCCGCCTCGACCCCTTTTTATCATGCTTTCATCTTATGTATTTCATTTTGCTAATTAGTTTACTTTCCTAGTACTTTTCTTTGTAAGTAAGCACTCACCACTTTGGATGTGCAAGGGTGACATTTCTAAAATTGTTGAGAATGTACTATATGAGGGTAAGACTAATCATAAAATCCTCATATTCGGAATTGTGAGCTATAAAACCGCCGTTGTTCCCTATTGCTTTCTAGCCTTATAACAAATCTTATTTTCTCCAACATGTTTTCGAATGTTTGCGAAAACTTTTTCCTCTAAAACCTGTTTTCTAAAACCATTTTCTCTTGGAACGGGGGCGGAGGTTCCGAGAGGCACTCAGTGTGCCGTAGGCGATTAGAAATCGATCAGGCTGACTTGTTCGCGAGCTAGAACAAGTGCCGCACAATCGTTTACGAGACGCGAAGTTGCAATTGTGACACCCGACGTACCCGGAAGGCGTTAGAAGCCTCCTGAAGAAACCCGATAGCGCTAGAAAGCTCTTAACAAGCCCCGAAGGCGCTAGGCTATGTAGGAAGAGACCCGATGGCGCTGGAGAACTCCCGACTACTCTGGAAGGGGCGCGACACTGCCAGAAACATCCGGGTAGCTCTAGAAGCCTCCCCGACAATCGGACATGCCTGCGTAGATTCTGGAAAGGACTCGATGACTCTAGAGACTCCTAGGGCGACTCTTGTACATATCTCGCCGCATATGTATATATGTAACCGACTTAGATTCGTCTAGAAAGTCCCATAACCGACCTTCTAAGTCGGTCATGGAAAGTAAGGCGGTGAAAGACCTCTATAAATAGGTTAGAGACCCTCATTTGTAAGCAACCTTCAGCAGAAGTGTAATAAAACGCATTTGTTTCTCTTAAAGCTCACTTGCTCTCTTTTCTCTCGCCCTCTTAAGCACTTTGTTGCCCAACAAACCTCAAAAAGACTCACTCGGTTGTCTTTAACACCAAGTGTCGCACGTTTAGTTGATTGAAAACAACTTATGGATAAATGAGCATGCAGCAGAAGTTAATTTGATCAATTTTCACTCTACGATGCTCAATTTAGAGGATTAAACATGCAATTAAAAAGAAAAACCAAAGTTTCAAGAAAACTTACCCTTGAAGCTCCAAATTCTCCTTCAATTCTTGATGAATTTCAGCACCACTTGGTTGTAAACCACCACAAGAGTCCTCTCTACTATTCTCTAGGGTTAGATTGGATGGTGGGATCCAAAATTTGTGGTGAATTTGAGAAGGAATGAAGGTTGGGAAGAAGATGAACAATGGATGGAATTTTGCAAAATTAACCCTTAATTTCACAAAATTCTTAACCATTTTTATGTCAAAATCATCTCTATTTATTAAAGAATAACATGCAATCCAATTGCATCAAAATTTGACAACACAAAATGGTTAATTTGTTGGTTAATTGTAAAAAAGACAACCAAGCTCCTAGCTTAGTTAGTGGGAAAATCCAATATTCAAAAATCAATTTTTAAAATCAATTTTCAATGAATTTCCAAAAATTGAATTAAAATTGATTTTTAATTTAAAAATAATTAGTTAAATAATTAAATAAATAAAAGCAATTTAATAATTAATTAATCAAATATAATATTATTTTAATATTAAATTATAAAATAATATTATTTTTCCCACTTGTCCCAATTTTTCTATAAAAAAAAATCGATATGAATCCCTATTCATATGATTAATATTTAAATCATATTTAAATATTATAATTAACTCTATTTGTCCGTTTAATTCGTAATTAAACGTCGATATATCGTATATATCTAACTTTCATTCCTTAAGCCAAGATTTGAATGGTTCAAACTTATTCACCACACTATCTAAGATTTTAGTCTATTTATGAGCTAGTAGAGGGACCTAGTGGACCTACAGATCATGAGCTCCAACGAACCGAGATTAACCGGCCAAACTCTTTAACCTAGTTAACCAACATTCGTTAACTAACGGGACACTCCACTAAAGCCCGTAGCTGCACTCTCCTCACTGTAGATATATTTGTGTCTATTTGATATAACTCTCATCGATAAGCCAATCCTTCACAGGTCGTTCATAACTTCAGTTAGGTCAATTACCGATTTACCTCTGAGTTACATCTTTTCTCCTTAAGTACCACTGTCCCTCTAATGAACAATTGATTTAGAATGTAATCACTAAATTCATTCCCTCTTGGGCCAGTGATGGGCCAGTGAGAGGATGGGGCCCCTTGTTCAAGACTTGAGAACAATACTTAAGAGAACAACATCTCTACTATCCCTAAGTTGGATAGGAGTGAATTCCGTCTTGCAAATTCTATGTCCCCAGCTATCTACCTAGTCTTATCCTAAAATGGGAGGAATGTTGAGCAGCGCTATTGAGCTTACTCTCACCTATGCAGATCAAAGGATAACTCTGAATAAACATGAGTTCATAGATAGCTCAAGATTTAGATCAAGTTATCTAGGTCATCAATAAGTGAAATTAATTAGTGTTAATCGTAAATGGTGTTAATATGTAACAGTGATTATTTTAGGGTCAGTCTTACACAATCTTATTATGTAAAATACCCTCGCTCACATGTCTCTACATGAACAATTCAGGATCACTTCATTTATGAAATCTTACAACATTTGTAACAATCATGAAGCGACCTGTATTCAATAGTGTCTCCAAGAAGAGGTACGCAACCTAATCCATGTACTATAGACTTATTTAGGATACTTACTCGAACTTGATCCTGTTCATGTCTCCACATAAAGTCTAAGTACTCATGATAATAGCCAAGTGTTCGTAGTTTAATTGGATTTAGAGTTAATAATAACTTAATTCACTTGAATAACTTCATATGTACTAAAATTCATTTATTTACAAAAACTATGAGTTTTTAGGACATACAACCCAACAACAACGACCACGTGATAGGTGGTATCAGAGCAAAGGTTTTCATAATAGGTACCTATTGCGTAGTTCTAACGTGCTATATATATGCAATATAATTTGTCAACTTTTCCTATTCTTCACCCAAGTATAAGCGAAGAATGAGGTTTTCTCGGTGAGTTCGAGGTCAAACATAAGAACTATGCAGATTCTAGAATTCGTTGGATTATCTAAGTTATATGCGTCACAAGAAAATGGGGAGAAATAATGCGTTTATAAAATAAAAAGCAGTAAAACTAAGCTAAAGTGATGGAGTGGATAGGTATGCAACACAGCAAAGTTTAGCTAATGGAATTATATGAATGGTAAAAGCAGGGTTAGGGTTGGTTATCATCTAAATTCAGAAACGCCTAGTGAGATCTATTTCATGCCAGCAACTCTGAACTTCACCTCTCGGTTGTCAGCCGCTATGCTTATATCTCTATAACGCATAGGAGAGTGTTAAGTACCAAGGTTATTTCTATGTCTAGATAACACTTCTTAGCTTTGTCAACTAAGTTCCACAATCACTTACTCTCTCGAGCAGTCTGATTATTACTACTTATATCGATTAGCTAGATGGACATAAGCATTAGATTAAAGTACAATCGACAAGATGGAATAGTCAAAACTATGGTTCTTATTTAGATGATAATAGAACCCGTAACCCTCAAGAGAGTTAGTTACTCATGGATGATAAACAGCAAATGGAAAGTGATAAGAAATGGATAGCTATGGAAGTTGTATAGATTAATGAACAGAACAAATGTTTTAGAAAATACAATCACTTGTCAATAAACTAAAACACAAGTAAGAAAAAGATAGAAAACATGAAATGGTGTGACTGCTCAATCTCTTGAGCTCGTTGAGGTGGTAGCGTGAATTCTACTGTGAAGTAGTTAAGCGGAGGGAAGACTCTCTCCGGTTGTCGTCTGGAGAGAACTCTGCTGTCACTTAGGAATTCTTCGGAGAGATTCAACAACATTTTTAGCCTTCAGGTCCGCCGTTTTATAGATGCTGCATTGCAATTGCTGGCAAATCTGCATGATTGGAGGCTACGTCTTTCTCGCCTAATCGCGTGATTTTCGGTTCAATTCATATCCATCACTTTAGCCGCAGATTAAGCACATTAATCTCCTGACAATCTCTCAAGATTCTCGTCTGATTTTCCACTACCTTGCGTTTCAGATTGATAACGCATCCATAGGTTACCTGCGTTCCTGCGTTAAAGCATGTGTTTTAGGTTCAAAAAACTTCAAAACAATTATCTTCATCGATTCATAAGAGTAAAATGAACGAAATTTAACCTAAACTACCACATGATTCTTCATTTAAACTCTATTTTCTAAAAGAAAGACAATAATAACTTGTATTTCTACAAGTTATCACACCTCCAAATTTAGAAAAATGTTTGTCCTCAAGCATAACTTCTATCTAAGAAACTTCAATCAGTCCTGCAATTTTCTTAACGCATTGACTAATCTCTCAGTATGCTATACTCAATTAACTACCCGTTAGTTACATTACTTTTCTACCTCTACATTCTTTTCTTCGAAACGGGTCTAATTTGAGTGTGGCAAGCTTTCTTCTCAATCGTCTTTACTCATTGTTCACAAAATTTTCGTTTCTTATTTAAACTCTCAGTCTGAGAGATGAAGATATAAAGTTCCTTTTTTCTTTCATTTGTCTTATTGTTTATTCATTAGGTGACAATGCGTCGAGTAGAGTTACCCACCTTCGTTCTGACATACCAACTATGGGGTGCATGGAGGCAGCCAACTACGAGCAGGTGCCCTTCTCTACTAAATTCTTATCTAAGTTCGGTTTTCTCACTAGACATTGGAGTTTGTCATTTTATTTTATGCGTCGCTGATTACAATTACCTACCTTCGTTTTGACATACCAACTATGAGGTGCATGAAGGCAGCCAACTATGAGCAGGTGTCGTTTTCAACTAAACTCTTAATAAGATAAGTGTATTAGTCTTGCCAGCGGAGTTTGCATTTCTAAGTTTTTTTTTTTTAGCCATGAAATAAATAAGTTCCTCATATTTTAATCTTTGACAGTTCAAACCTCTCCCACCCCCAAATTTTGAGAGTAGCAAGATCCTCATTGCTTAAATTGTAAACAAAGATTATGTTGAAAAATTTCGTAAAAGAGGTTTGAATTGGCAGCTTTGCACACACGCAAAGTAGGTTTGTGTTTCTAATGAATAGTATGAAGAGGCATGGAAAGATATCTAACTTAGAGTATACAAAGAGTGTAAGCATGATTATCATCATAGTGACTAACTTATCAACGCAAAGATAAAAGCTGGGATTAATGAATTGTACTCAGAAAGAAACTAAAAGCAAGGAGAAACACAAAGAGTGAAATAGATAGTCAATTTGGTGAAGAAGTATTCATTCTATTAATTTTGTCTCACAAAAGCATACAGTTGGAGATAGAAGATAATTGCAATGAAAGCTATAAAGAAGATACAACTCTAACTACACCCCTAAATTTATCCAGCGTGTCTTTGTCAGGTCTGCGTTGTTGCTCAAGTGCAGTACGTTGAATGATGAACAACAGAGTTGTCACACCCCCTCCCAAATTACCCTCCATAACCTGAGAGGAGATGTGAGGTTCATTATCCAACTATTCCTGAATAACCTATTGAAACATGACTTACATAACTGCCTATATCACTTATTGTCACACCCCCTCCCAGGTACCCTCCAATCCCAAGGGTGAGTGTGAAGACAGTAGACACCGACCCTCACTATGATCACTGCCAACCCTAAACTTTAATCAATACCTGATAAATAGTTATACAATAATTTAACATCATAACTAAATCAGGGTTAAGTTGTCATATCAATTCAGCTATCTAAAAGTATTTAATAATTACAACTACACATGACTCTCTCAACCCTCACTATATGTACATCATTTATTTAAGTTCAAGATTTACAATTATCAAGTTACTAGACTTCTGAAGACGGGCCCATATCACTTATTGTCACACCCCCTCCTAGGTACCCCCCAATCCCAAGGGTGAGTGTGAAGACAGTAGACACCGACCCTCACACTGCCGACAATAAACTTTAACCACTACCTGATAAATAGTTATACAATAATTTAACATCATAACTAAACCAGGGTTAAGTTGTCATATCAATCCAGCTATTTAAAAGTGTTTAATAATTACAACAACTATACATGACTCTCTCAACTCTCACTATATGTACAACATTTATTTAAGTTCAAGATTTACAATTATCAAGTTACTAGACTTCTGAAGACGGGCCCAGACGAGTATCTTTTGTAGGCTAAGCACCCCGGACACGCTCGTTACCTGGAAAACAGAGAAACAAGGAAAACATGAGCTAAATTGCCCAATAAACGACTAAGTTTAAAGTTTTCCTTAAGCAATGTATGCAAAACATAGATTTCAGCCATAATCAAGAATACCGTACATAAGCCATAACTTAAACATACATACTCATTTGTGGATCAGATACACATGAACTAGTTTATTCAAATTTTTCCTTAGTTAAGGCCGAGCTGAGCTCAACGCTACTCAATGTCTAATTAACCTCAGTTGGGGCAGAGTATTCTCTACACACCCAACGTCTATACACATGTTTCATATCCAGGGTCACCCAAGTACCTTCTCCGAGTCCTTCAGTACAAAAATTTCCCGGCCACCCTCATGCCTTCTCCAGGTCCTTCAGCATAGGGCCATTTTTATACCTAACTTACACATATGCCTTCTCCGCGTCCTAATGGCTTGTAATTGATATTTCAGGTCATATTGAGGTTGGAAAAGCCTATAGACCTCGGATTGTAAGTGACACCTTTCTTTCTCTGAAAACGATTCTATTAAAAATGTTTCGCCAGACTTTCTTATAAAATGTGATTTTATGATGATTTATTAAATGATAAGCATGATGGTTGGTTATATTTGATTTTATGGCATGAAAGGCATGTTTTATCTGTTTCCTACAAGTTTTTGAAAAGCATGTTTATAAGATGCTATTTAATGAGAAATGCTCTGTTTTCCATGAATGTTTTACAATGAACGGTTTATGCAAAGCATATTTGTTTCTAAAATGTTTTCTAAGGGACCCAATGCTGAGGAACGTTGAGAAGGCATGTGGGCAACCCTGTTACTTAAAGGAGCTCAATGCTGAGCGACGGTGAAAAGGCATTTGAATTTCCTAGGGACCCAGTACTGAAGGACTCGGAGAAGGTACTTGGGCATCCGGAGATAGTCCTATGTGCACATAGTGATTGATGACGTTGTTGTGTTGAGATTACTCCACATCAGCTAAGGTTTTCGACGTTGGGCGTGTCGAGATTACTCTGCCCCAACTAAGGTTTATTTTCGACATCAAGTGCGTTGATCCTTGTTCCGCCTCAACTAAGGAAATTTTAAAGCAAAAGAAGGTTTGATGAGTTTGTAAATTGTATTTATGTAAAAGACCTGACTTATGTTTTATTTCAAGGCTTAACATGAGTTTTATAATAAAGTTATGTTTCCTCTATTATTGAGCATGATTTGGTTCTCGAGTTGTGTTTAAAATACTATGTCACTCACTGGGCATCCAGCTCATGTTTTCCATGTTTTCTTTGCCACCCAAGTAACGAAGAAATTCCCGGTGCTTAGCCTACTCAAGCTCACCCTGCTTAAGCTGCAAGTATTGGATCAGTGCAGTCAGACCCTGCAAAGAATATGGTATTGAAAGATTGAAAGCTTTAGGTGCTACCACCTTTGAAGGCACCGTAGATCCTGCTGAGGCAGAGGCATGGTTGAATTTGCTTGAAAAATGTTATCGTGTGATGAGGTGTCCTAATGACAAGAAAGAATTGGCAGTGTTTTTACTCCAAAAGGGGCGGAAGATTGGCGGAGAGTTATAGAAAGCAGGAAAGGAGAAATAGAAGAAATAAGTTGGAATGAGTTTAAGAAAGCATTTCAAGATAAATATTGCCCAAGAGCATTCCGTGATGCCAAACGGAATGAGTTTCTTAAACTGGTACAGGGACCGATGTTAGTGGCAGAGTACAAGAAGAAATATATTGAGTTGTCTAAGTATGCCACTGCAATTGTTGCTAATGAGATTGATAAGTGTAAAAAGTTTGAGGAAGGCCTACGGGAGGAAATCCGTACTCCTATGACCGCCAGTGCAGAATGGACAGATTTTTCCAAGTTGGTAGAGGCGGCTATGCGAGTTGAAAGAAGAGGATGTGGGCAACCTTGTGACTTAAAGGAGCTCAATGCTGAGGAACGTTGAGAAGACATTTGAGTTTCCTAGGGACCCAGTACTGAAGGACTCAGAGAAGGTACTTGGGCATTCCGAGATAGTCCTATGTGCACATAGTGATTGATGACGCTGTTGTGTTGAAATTACTCCACATCAGCTAAGGTTTTCGACGTTGGGTGTGTCGAGATTACTCTGCCCCAACTAAGGTTTGTTATATGTTACATGTTTGTGTATTACAATTTAAGGGAAGCTGGGATACCCATTTATCATTAATGGAATTTGCCTATAATAACAGTTACCATTCTAGTATTGGGATGGAACCTTATAAGGCCCAATATACCTCTAACTCAACTTTCCTTTCTTTCCGAATCTCAAAACTCCAACATGGTGATAACTTTAGGAAAACTTTATCATCAACTTTGAATTCTAAATCCCTTCGCCTCTTATCAGCATAGCTTTTCTGTCGATCCTGTGCAATCTTCAACTTTTCTCTTATAAGCTTAACATTTTTTGATGTAGTTACCAGTTCCAGTCCCATCAACTTCTGTTCTCCCACTTCACCCCAACATAAAGGGGTTGTACGTTGTCTACCATATAGTGCCTCATAAAGTGTCATCCCAATACTAGAATGGTAACTGTTATTATAGGCAAATTCCATTAATGACAGTTGGGTATCCCAGCTTCCCTTAAATTTGTAATACACAAGCACGTAACATATTCTCCAAGGTAATGACAGTTGGGTATCCCAGCTTCCCTTAAATTGTAATACACAACCACGTAACATATCCTCCAAGGTTTGAATAGTTCTTTCTGATTGTCCATCAGTTTGAGGATGGAAAGTTGTAGTAAAATCTTAGGTTGGTTCCCAATGCTTGTTGTAGACTTGGCCAAAACTTAGATGTGAACCTTGGATCCCTATCTGAAATGATAGACACGGGAGTTCCATATTGGCTTACTATTCTGTCAACATATAGCTTGGCCAACTTATCGAAGGTGAAAGTCACTTTTACTGGCAGGAAACGTGCAGTCTTGGTAAATCTGTCAACAATTACCCATATTCCATCATAACCACTCGAGGTATATAGTGATATGCTCCCATTTCTATTCAGCCACGAGGAGTGGGTTCAGAAGTCCTCCTAGTATTTTTCTGGCTTAATTTGTTGACAAATCGAACATCTAGCCACACATTCTGCAATTTCCCGCTTCATTCCTGGCCACCAATAATACTCTTTCAAAGTTCTGTACATCTTTATGCTTCCTAGATGCATAGCATATGTCGAACTATGAGCTTCCTCCAGTATAGCACTTTTCAATTTCAGATCATTAGGAACACATAACCTTCACTGTTTCAGTAAGGCTTCATCACTCCTTATATCATAATATGTTCTCTGCTTAAGATTCACCTCCTCCACTATTTTTTCTTGAGTATGGAGTCTTCCATTTAGCCTTTAACAATCTCATCCACCAAAGTGGGTCTCATCTGAAATAGTGCAAATAAACCTCCTAATTTGTCCACTGACAATAATGCATTCGAGCTTTTTAGCTCCTTTACTAGCTCCGCACCAATAGCATTAAGTGAAGTCTTAGCTTGTCTTGACTTACTACTTAACGCATCAGCCACAACATTGGCCTTCCCAGGGTGGTATTCTATCGTACAATCGTAGTCTTTGATCAACTCCACCCATCTCCTCTGTCTTAAGTTCAATTTTCTTATGATCAAAAATGTATTTCAAGCTTTTATGATCAGTTAAGATATGGCATTTCTCTCCGTATAAATAATGTCTTCAAATCTTCAAGGCCAACACAACAGCTGCCAATTCTATGTCGTGTGTGGGGTAGTTGCATTCATGCTTCTTTAACTGTCTTGACGCATATGCAACTACCTTTCCTCCTTGCATAAGCACACAACCTCAACCTTGTCGTGATGCATCGCAATAAATCTCAAATTCCACGTTAGGAGTAGGCAAAGTCAATATTGGTGCTGTCACAAGTCTTTTCTTTAACTCTTGGAAACTCCGTTCACATTCATCAGTCCATTCAAACTTGGCATTCTTCTTGGTTAGACTCGTTAGTGGAAATGCTATTTTTGAGAATCCTTCCACGAATCGGCGACAATAACCTGCCAAGCCTAGGAAACTACGAACTTCTGTCACGGTAGTGGGTCGGTCCTACTTAACTATAGCCTTAGTCTTTAGTGGATCCACGCTTACTCCTTCAGCTGATACTACGTGACCTAGAAATATGACACGATTAAGCCAGAATTCACACTTACTGAACTTAGCATATAGCCTTTGGTCACGCAACGTCTGTAATACTATTCTGAGGTGTTCAGCATGCTTCTATTTACTTTCAGAGTACACAATATATCATCAATAAATACTATAACAAACTGATCAAGGTACGGGCATGAACCATGAATACAGCTGGAGCATTAGTTAACCCAAAAGACATCACAAGAAACTCATAATGCCCATACCTTGTCCTGAACGCAGTTTTAGGGATGCCAGATTCCCTAACTTCACCAGATGGTACCCTGATCACAAATCAATCTTAGAAAATACAGAAGCACCCTTGAGTTGATCAAACAGGTCATTGATACGAGGCAGTGGGTACTTATTACGTATTGTTACTTTGTTTAGCTTACGGTAATTAATACATAACCTAAGTGTGTCATCTTTCTTTTTTACAAACAATACGGGTGCTCCCCATGGTGACACACTGGGTCGTATATACCCTTTGTCAATCAACTCCTGCAACTGAACTTTCAATTCTTTCAACTCCTACGCAGCCATCTTGTATGAAGCTTTGAAATTGGTGCAGTTCTTAGAATCAATTCAATAGAAAACTCTACCTCCCTATCAGGCGGTAAATCTGATAGTTCTTCAGGGAACACATCCAGGAACTCACATACCACAGGAATATCCTCTGGCCTCAGTTTACTGACCTGTGTATCCACAACATGTGCAAAGTATGCTGCACAACCCTTGCTTAACAATTTCCTGGCTTTAACAGCAGATATCATATAGGTAGTGAGAATTTTTTCTCTCTCCCCTAAAAATAACTTCGGTCCCTTCGAACCCTTTAAATACAACCTCCATGGTGGCTCGATATTTAGACAAGAAATCCATTCCCAATATAACATCAAACTCTTGGATATCTAAGGGAATCAAATCTGCTGTCATGGTTACATCATCAATTTCAACCACACAATTCTTATACACATTACTAGCGACAAGCACATCACCAACAAGGTTATAAATAAACAATTCCTCAGACAAAGGTTCTAGCTTACTATCAATATTCACAGAGAACATGCTAGCAACAAACGAATGAGTAGCTCCAGGATCTAATAAAACATGGGCAAAAATGTGTCGAATAGGAAGTGTAGCGATAACAATATCATGAGCATCATCAGCTTCTTGCTGGGTCATGGCAAAGACCTTCTCTTGCTGTCTTGGTCGTCCTGTAGATCCTTTCTGCCTCGATCCACTGGTTCCCTCACCACTAATTCCAGCAGGTCTTTGTGACTGACTAACTACATGTGAAGCAGTTCTCTATTCAGATTAACTTCCTGCATCAACTAGGGGCACACTCGTCTAAAATGACCCGTTTGTCCACAGTTATAGCATTCAATAGTTTGATCCGTGCACTGTCCCCAATGATACTTTCCACAGATGGGACATAACGGTTTCCTCGCCGAACTAGCTGTGGACTCACCAGGTTGTCCACCTCGGGAACCTCCCATTGACTGTACTAGACCACTGAAACTTCTTGGTCTTTGCCTCTGCATACCTCCTCCAGTGCTGGCCTTAGAAGTAGCCTGTCCACTTGATCTAGCTTCAAAATTTCCTCTACTAGACATGCCTGGCTCAAATCTTCTACCAGACTGTCCCTGTGCAGCACTAGAGGAGTGGATTGCACGTCCACTTCTAAATGATTCACCTTCCGTCTTCCTTTCCGCTAGACTTCTTTCAACTCGCATAGCCGCCTCTACCAACTTGGAAAAATCTGTCCATTCTGCACTGGCGGTCATAGGAGTACGAATTTCCTCCCGTAGGCCTTCCTCAAACCTTTTACACTTATCAATCTCATTAGCAACAATTGCAATGGCATACTTAGACAACTCAATATATTTCTTCTCGTACTCTGCCACTGACATCGGTCCCTGTACCAGTTTAAGAAACTCATTCCGTTTGGCATCACGGAATGCTCTTGGGCAGTATTTATCTTGAAATGCTTTCTTAAACTCATTCCAACTTATTTCTTCTATTTCTCCTTTCCTGCTTTCTATAACTCTCCGCCAATCTTCCGCCCCTTTTGGAGCAAAAACACTGCCAATTCTACCTTCTTGTCATTAGGACACCTCATCACACGATAACATTTTTCAAGCAAATTCAACCATGCCTCTACCTCAGCAGGATCTACGATGCCTTCAAAGGTGGTAGCACCTAAAGCTTTCAATCTTTCAATACCATATTTCTTTGCAGGGTCTGACTGCACTGATCCAATCTCTGCAGCCAACCTTTCTGCAATTCTAGTGAAATATCTGATCTTCAACAGTGACCCCAACTTGAGGATGACTGGATTCACCCTCAGACATATCTCCACGACTCCCAGTAGCTTCAGGAGTTCCGGGCTGCTGCTTGCCTACCTCGCCTGCTTCGATGTGGCATGTTTCCTATATTATGACATAGCATTATTAACTGATAGAAATACATGTTCCTACACTACAATGCATGATCCTATTCCCAGGACTCTTTTTCTCTAAAACCAACTTGTCACACCCCCTCCATAATCTGAGAGGAGACGTGAGGACAGCAAACATCACCCCTTTTTTGTGACGTTCACTGTTCAACTATAGCTGAATAACCTGTTGAAACATGACTTACATAACCGCCCATATCACTTATTCTAATAACATAAACATTCAGATCAGTCTCGCCCATAAATTCTATAACATGAGAATTTATATTCACATAACCAGGTACTCCAAACTCGTTCACAAATAAACTTAGATGATATATACAATAATCAGTCTCACATCCCAACTACTAGGTGGCTATGTCTATATGTCACATACACAAAGTTATTTACACATACAGCAACCGAAATGCAAAGTATCTTCTGATAACTTAAAGCTTAAGCAGAGCGAGCTTGAGCAGACTAAGCATCGGGAACTTCTTCGCTACCTGGGTGGGAAAGAAAACATAGAAAACATGAGCTGGATGCCCAGTAAGTGACATAGTATTTTAAACACAACTCGAGAACCAAATCATGCTCAATAATAGAGAAAACATAACTTTAGCATACAACTCATGTTAAGCCTTGAAATTAAACATAAGCTAGATCTTTTACATAAAAAAAGTTTACAAACTCATCAAATCTTCTTTTGCTTTAAAATTCCCTTAGTTGAGGCGGAGCAAGGCTCAACGCACTCAACGTCGAAAACAAACATTAATTCGGGCGGAGTAATATCGACACGCCCAACGTCGAAAACCTTAGCTGATGTGGAGTAATCTCAACACAACAACATCATCAATCACTATGTGCACATAGGACTATCTCGGGATGCCCAAGTACCTTCTCCGAGTCCTTCAGTACTGGGTCCCTAGGAAACTCAAATGTCTTCTCAACGCCCCTCAGCATTGAGCTCCTTTAAGTAACAGGTTTGCCCACATGCCCTCTCAACGTTCCTTAGCATTGGGTCCCTTAGAAAACATTTTAGAAACAGGTATGTTTTGCATAAACAGTTCATTGTAAAACATTTCATGGAAAACAGTACATTTCTCAATAAATAGCATCCTATAAACATGTTTTTCAAAATTGTAGGAAATAGATAAAACATGTCTTTCATGCCACAAAATCAAATATAACCAGCCATCATGCTTATCATTTAATAAATCATCATAAAATCACATTTTATAAGAAAGTTTGGCTAAACATATTAAATAGAATCATTTTCAGAGAAAGAAAGGTATCACTCACAATCTGGGCATGTTCCTCAAGGTCTATAGGCTTTTCCAACCTCAATATGACCTGAAATATCAATTACGAGCCATTAATTCCATCCCTTTTACTACCCTGAGGAACAGGCCCAGATTGTGAGTAACACCTTTCTTTCTCTAAAAACGATTTTATTTAAAATGTTTAGCCGTTTTTTTCTTATAAAATGTGATTTTATGATGATTTATTAAATGATAAGCATGATGGCTGGTTATATTTGATTTTATGGCATGAAAGGCATGTTTTATCTGTTTCCTACAAGTTTTTGAAAAGCATGTTTATAAGATGCTACTTATTGAGAAATGTTTTGTTTTCCATGAAATGTTTTACAATGAACTGTTTATGCAAAGCATACCTATTTCTAAAATGTTTTCTAAGGGACCCAATGTTGAGAAACGTTGCGAATGCATGTGGGCAACCCTGTGACTTAAAGGAGCTCAATGTTGAGGGACGTTGTGAAGGCATTTGAGTTTCCTAGGGACCTAGTACTGAACGACTCAGAGAAGGTACTTGGGCATCCCGAGATAGTCCTATGTGCACATAGTGATTGATGATGCTGTTGTGTTGAGATTACTCCACATCAGCTAAGGTTTTCGACGTTGGGTGTGTCGAGAACACTCGCCCCAACTAAGGTTTATTTTCGACGTAGAGTGTGTTGAGCCTTGCTCCTCCTCGACTAAGGGAATTTTAAAGCAAAAGAAGGTTTGATGAGTTTGTAAACTGTATTTCCCAGATTACCCTCCATAACCTAAGAGGAGATGTGAGGAGTTGATCAAAGACTACGATTGTACGGTAGAATACCACCTTGGGAAGGTCAAAGTTGTGGCTGATGCGTTAAGTAGGAAATCAAGACAAGCTAAAGACTTAACTTAATGCTATTGGTGCGAAGCTAGTAAATAAGCTAAAAAGCTCGAATGCATTATTGTCAGTGGACAAATCAGGAGGTTTATTTGCACACTTTCAGGTGAGACTCACTTTGGTGGATTAGATTGTTAAAGGCCAAATGGAAGACTCCATACTCATGAAAATAGCAGAGGAGGTGAATCTTAAGCAAAGAACAGATTATGATATAAGGAGTGATGGAGTCTTACTGAAACAGGGAAGGTTATGTGTTCCGAATGATCTGATATTGAAAAGTGCTATACTGGAGGAAGCTCATAGTTCGACATATGCGATGCATCCAGGAAGAACAAAGATGTACAGAACTTTGAAAGAGTATTATTGGTGGCTAGGAATGAAGCGGGAAATTGTAGAATGTGTAACTAGATGTTTGATTTGTCAACAAGTTAAGCTAGAGGACTTCTAAACCCACTCTCCGTGCCTGAATGGAAATGGGAGCATATCACTATAGATTTCTTGTTTGGTCTTCCTAAAACCCCGAATGGTTATGATGGAATATGGGTAATTGTTGACAGATTTACCAAGACTGCGCGTTTCCTGCCAGTAAAAGTTACTTTCACCCTAGATAACTTGGCCAAGCTATATGTTGACAGAATAGTAAGCCAATATGGAACTCTCGTGTCTATCATTTCAGATAGGGATCCAAAGTTCACATCTAAGTTTTGGCTAAGTCTACAACAAGCATTGGGAACCAAGCTAAGATTTACTACAGCTTTCCATCCTCAAACTGATGGACAATCAGAAAGAACTATTCAGACCTTAGAGGATATGTTACCTGCTTGTGTATTACAATTTAAGGGAAGCTGGGATACTCATCTTTCATTATGGAATTTGTCTATAATAACAGTTACCATTCTGGTATTGGGATGGCATCTTATGAGGCACTATATGGTAGACAATGTAGAACCCCTTTATGTTGGGGTGAAGTGGGAGAACGGAAGTTGATGGGACCGGAACTGGTACAAACTACATCGAAAAATGTTAAGCTTATAAGAGAAAAGTTGAAGATTGCACAGAATCGACAGAAAAGCTATGCTGATAAGAGGTGAAGGGATTTAGAATTCAAAGTTGGTGATAAAGTTTTCCTAAAGTTATCACCGCGAAAAGGAGTTTTAAGATTTTGAAAGAAAAGAAAGTTGAGTCCAAGGTATATTAGGCCTTATGAGATTTTGGAACGCATGGGATCGTCAGCTTGTCGATTGGCGTTACCTATGGAGCTATCCAAAATACATGATGTATTCCATGTTTCTCTACTGAAGAAGTACATTCCACAACCTAGAGGTGTCCTGTTTCCAACCCGATTTTTCAAAGCTCCAAAACACCATTTCCTTTCAAATAAAAATCAAATAAAAATTATGGGACTCAAGTTTAACCTCTTAACTAGCTTACCAAGAAAATTCAGCTCCAAAAACCTTCCCAGCACCCTTGAAAAATTCATCAAAGCTAACTCGTCTGATTTGCTAGGTTTCTGCGACAACCTTCAATATTTTGACGATTTATCAAGCTTCCCGACCTCAAATCACTTCGGCAGCCCTAGGTCGTCTTCCTAACTCACAGAGCTTCCTCTGGTCCAAAAATGGTGAAAATAACACGAGGGAATCAGGAGAACCATCGAGTTAATTGGGCTGCTTGTTTAGAGTCCGAGCTGCTGCCCAGACCAACCAATCAGCTTTAGCCACTCACCAACTTGCTTCAACGTGTCTCCTTTTCATTTCTCCTTACCCTAAACATCCAAATTAAATATAATTTCTATTTAAATAATCATTTTAATTTAATTTAATATTTATTTTCTAATTTTACATTTTTTCCCAAATAATTTCTAAATAATTTCCAAATTTTGACCTTTTGACTTAAGCTTCCCAATGTTCCACAAAAATTTCCTAAGTCCAGCCCTCCTCCTTGTACTATAGCACCACAACACAATTTCATGCTTATTTACTTTACACTACTCTTAAACTAAATTAAAAAAAAAAAAGTACAACTAAAAAAAAAAAAAAAAAAAAAAAAGCAAGAGTAAAAGAAAGCGTCCTTGGAAAGATAGGAGTCCAGCAACGAAGAGACCTTTCAATGCAGGCTCAGTTGTTATGCTTGCGTGGGTCAATGGAGCCTTTATCACGTTTAGGATTTAACGCAGAAAGGAACTAAAAGCAAGGAGAAACGCAAAGAGTGAAATAGATAGTCAATTTGGTGAAGAAGTATTCATTCTATTAATTTTGTCCCACAAACGCATACAGTTGGAGATAGAAGATAATTGCGATGAAAGCTATAAAGAAGATACAACTCTAACTACACCCCTAAATTTATCCAATGTGTCTTTGTCAGGTCTGCATTACTGCTCAGGTGCAAGACGTTGAATGATGAACAATAGAGTTCAATTTAAAGTATGCGTTTGAATCAAACAATTGGCAGTGAAAATCCACAACACAATTTCATGCTTATTTACCTCACACTACTCCTAAAATTGAATTAAAAAAAAGTACAAATAAAAGAAAGTAGGGACATTCCAACGAAAGCTCAATTGTTATGCTTGCGTGGGTCAATGGAGCCTTTATCACGTTCAGGATTTAATGCAGAGAAGATAATGATTGGCAGAGTGTTCTCCCCCCCCCCCCCCCCAAAGTATGCGTACTTGAGATGCATCGGTACGGTTTCTAGCTCAAGTGTTGGAGACTCTTCTAATGACGGCTTGATCTTTGCCATGGATCTATTCCTCCAATCTAGTTGCTCAAAATTTCGATCAGAGATTCAATTGATTTCTTTCTCTTCACCATCTTCATTTTCATTGAGGATTGTTTCATCTTCCAACTATGCATCCGTGGGTCTTGTCTTCTCGTAACTGATATCCTCGATCATCTAACAAGATTGAAAATCATCAAGATATTTCAATACATTAAACACATTAAATTTTACCTATTGGTCATCCACTCGGATCGTTAATATTACACACTAAAGTTGTCATACCGCCTCCCAAGTACCCTAACCTAAGAGGAAGTGTGCGGACAGTGGACACCGACCCTCTTACGGCATCCATTGTCAACGATAAACTTTACCTTTACCTAATAAACAGTTATAAACCATAATCGACTTCATACATACACCAGAGTTAACTTATCGTACACACATCCTTTTCACTCAACCATATAATAACATAAGTACACAACATCTCCTTTAACCCTCTCTATATGCACAATACATAATCCAGTTCAAATATTTACAATTTTCAGAATACTAAACACCGATGATAGACCCAGACGAGATCTTGCATACTTGCTACCTGGAAAACAAAAAAAAAAAAAAAAACAAGGAAAACATGAGCTAGATTGCCCAGTGAGTGCTAGTTTCGTAAAACTTTCTTTGGCTCAAAAACTAATCATAGTAAAAACATTTTAACACAATGCGTATAAACATCAATTCAAGTCATACTAATACAAAACATGCTCAAATGCCATTGTCAAATCATACATGCTCATTTCAGAAAAAGATACTCAAAAATTCCATTTGTTTCAAATCATTTCCCTTAGTTGAGGCGGAGCGGAGCTCAACGCTACTCAACGTCGAAAATATTTTAAAATCATTTCCCTTAGTTGAGATGGAGCGGAGCTTAACGCTACTCAATGTCAAAAATATTTTTAAATCATTTCCCTTAGTTGAGGCAGAGCGAAGCTCAACGCACTCAACGTCAAATATCCATAGCTGTGTGGAGTAATCTAAACACAACAGCGTCGTACGTTCCTCTATGTGCACATGGATATCATAATTCGGGCTACCCATATGCCTTCTTCAAGTCCTTGAGCCCAATTTCCATATCCAGGTTACCCATTTGCCTTCTTCAAGTCCTTGAGTATTGGGAACCTTTTCTATATTCCAGCTACCCATTTGCCTTCTTCGAGTCCTTGAGCATTGAGAGCGTTTTCCAAAATTATTATTTAAAAACAACATGCTTTGAAAATATCATACCATAAATTCATAAACTAACATTTTTGAAACCTTCACAATCTCATAAGCAAGCTTCCATGCTTTCATAATTTCATAAATCAATAAACAGCATGCTTTTTCATAACTCATACTATGCACATAAAACTCATAAGTTTTTCAATCATAAAACCATGCTTTCAAATATAACTTGTCAACAATATCACCTTGTTCAAAGTAAATCTATTTTAAATAAATCATCACTCACAACTTGTCCTGGGCCTTTAACGGTTTATATGCCTTTCCTAGCTCTTCTTGGCCTGTAATCATACATTTCTCGTTGTTAAATTTCTTAAGATTTCCTTAACATAACCAACAAGCTTTAACCATTCATACTTGGTCAATATTTCACTACCGAGACCAGAATTCAATAGAATAAACCTTAATGAGTGAGACCCAACCACTAGCGAGATTACACTAACAGAATTAGGTTGTAATAAATCTGGACTAGCGAGACTTTGACTAGCGAGACTCACTTGATCAGCGAGATCCAGCAAGAATTGTGAGACGTAAGGCTTCTAGCAACACCCGCATTACCCGTCTCGCTACTCCCGCGTACTTCTAGTGTCGCTGCTCTTCCAGCGATACTTGTCTTCCACAGTTTCTGCCTTCACCTTGGCCCTCACTTCTATCTGTTAAAAGTCGTATTTCTAGCCCGATTTAGCATCTTTCCTTCTACAAACTTGTAAAGGAATGTATTTCCTAGCTTACCTCAAGATTTCAGAACTTAACTCTTCTTCGTTCGGCAGATATTCCTAACTTACTTCGAGGTGCTCCAAATCACTCGAAAAATCTATATCAAACACTTCCACCTATCATTTAACATGTTTTTCTTCAAATTCAGCTCAACCAACCTTCACAATATTTCTTAAGAAATAAGTTGACTTACCGATCTCAAATTCTCAGCACTAAACTCGATCTCCACAAAACGCTATCCTCCAAATACCAAACGTTGTTCAGATTGCACGACAGCAATCAACCCTTCTGTTCTAGCTTCAATTACACAACGAAACCGATCAGAATTTTACACGAATTTGCCCTAGACTCCTTCCTCTACCTCTCTTCATCACTAAGCTGAAATATGGAATCGATTGAAGCTTTAGAGACAAAAAATGATTGAAAACTTAGATTTACACACTTAAACGAGCTGCCGACTTACCTCCACTTTCTCTTTTACTTTATTTTATTTTATTTTATTTTATCTTCCAGAAACTATCTCCAAATATCTTCTTATGTCTGCGAACGCTATCTTCCATTGACAAACTTGGACGCTAGCCTAGACGCATCGCACCATGCGTCTGAACCATAACACCCTTGAACGCATAGCAAGTTTACACTTAGTACCATTCGTCTGTCCAACACAACACTCTCTCGATCGCAAGCTTCTCCAACGCAATCCCTTGGTAACATCAACCAACGCATGGTCACTTGCCCAACAACCACACCAACGCCCAACACCAGCCAACACCCACGCTCAACTTTTTGGAAGCATGCCTCAACAAGCCAACACTTCAACCCTCATGCTTAGGCTCAGCTACGCAAATTCTTCCCTATTTTCAGCCATCACCCATGCTCACTCTCATGGACACTTGCTTCAATCCAACCAACGCATAGACACTTCAAGCCCAAAGGCTCTCGGCCATCACTTTTCAATCACCTGCCTACTTGCTTGTCATCTTCCAAAGTTAAGAGTAGAGCTTACCAAAGTTAAGTGTTTAGAAATGAAAGTAGGGTTTACAATTTACCACCTCCTTATAAGAATTTCGTCCTCGAAATTCAATAGACTGCTAGTTTCCCAAGTAGCTTCTTCAACGTCGTGATTCCTCACTTTCACTAAGGAAATCACCTTGGTCCTCAAAACTTGTTCTTTCTCATCTAACACTTGAACCGTTTCTTCATAACTTAGATTTTCTTTTAGCTCGATTGGTTGCACCTCAAGTACGTGAGTAGGATCAGGAATATACTTCCTTGAAACCAAGACGTGAAACACATTGTGAATCTTAGACATCTCCATTGACAAAGCTAATCTATAAGCTGTTGGTCCAACTTTTTCCAAGATCTCGTAAGGTCCAATATACCATGGACTCAACTTTCCTTTCCTATCGAATCTCAGAACTCCTTTCCACGGTGACAACTTCAGGAAAACTCTATCACCAACTTCAAATTCCAAATCTCTTCTCCTATTATCAGCAGAACTCTTCTGTCGATCTCAAGCTATCCTAAGGTTCGCCTTAATCATTTCCACATTCTCTGTCGTAATCTATACAATCTCTGGTCCAACCAGCTTCCTTTCTCCAACCTCTCCCCAAGACACTGGGATCTGCATGACCTGCCATATAATGCTTCATACGGAGTCATACCTATGCTCAACTGATAGCTGTTATTATAAGCAAACTCTATCAAAGACAAATGTACATCCAAGCTACCTTTGAACTGCAAAGCATATCTTGTAAGGGATTGTCCTCTCTGGCTGTCCATCTGTCTAAGAATGAAAAGTTGTATTGAATTGTAACTTAGTTCCCAAAGCCTGCTGCAAATTCACCCAGAACTTAGAAGTAAACCTAGGATCTTTGTCTGATACAATAGTCAGTAGGACTCCGTACTAACTTACAATCTTATCTATGTACATCTGTGTTAGTCTATCCAATGTGTAGGTTGCCTTAACTGGTAAGAAATGTGTCGTCTTCATCAGTCTATCCACGATTACTCAAACTCCGTCAACACCAGCTGGAGTCCTTGGCAAACCAAAGAGAAAATTCATCGTAACGTGCTCCCACTTCCACTTAAGAATAGGGAATGGATTCAACAATCCTGCTGACTTCTAACATTCAAACTTTACTTACTGACAAATTAAACATCTTATTACATACTCAACTATCTTCCTCTTCATACCTGGCCATCAATAAAAATTTTGTAACGTCCTATACATCTTGGTACTACTACAATGCATAGCATAAGCTAAACTATATGCCTTTCCAAGAATTGCCTGTTTAACTTCAACATCCTTTGGCACATAAATCCTACCATGTTTCAATAGTGCATCATCAGATCTTAGCTTTGTTAGCATCATCGATATCATCTTATGCTCGAGTAAGAATTTCATCCATAAGACTACATCAAAATCGTCCATCTTGACGATCACGAAATCGGCGTGGCCAGTCCAATCTCCCATCTTGACTACTACTCTCTTCACTACTCCCATGATGGGTAGGGCTACAAAGTTAAGGATTTTCATCTTCCCTGTGTCTCTCTCCCACTGAAGATTTAATCGATGCACCTTCGTTTTAGTCATGAAGTTATGGGCGGCCCCATAGTCGACCATAGTGCTCTTGGCCAATCGTTGTTAACCTAGGAGTCTTCATATATGAGCCCCTGCTTGATGAGGTTCACTTTTGTACTCACCTCCGCAATCTCTGTCCTATGACATCGATGCGGTTCTGAAGTCTTCTGACAAATCGGTTACCATCTGGATTATCGCCTTCTAGGAGCTATCTAGCTCCTCGACATGCTCTTACATGTAGGTGATAACTTGTAGAAATACAAGTTATTATATTCACTATTTGATTTAATTAAAGCAACTTTGGAGCTAAACACATGATTTTGGTAGTTGAATGATGAAAAATGTATCACCATGCGTTGGCACTATTTACAAAAGAAAATACCTGAAAAACGATCAGCTTTTATGTTCCTAACGCAGGGTTAGAAGAAAAGAAGCGCAAACAACCAAATACGAAGAGACGAAGCTGCTGCGAGAGTAAGTGGAAACCCATGCGTCGAGCCTATGTGTTGAGACCGTGCGTTGAGACCATGCGTCGAGAAAGAAACAGGCGCATACTCAAACAGCTGTCATGTCATTATGAAAAAGGACAACACTCAATCAAATCATGGCAGAACAAATAGGCTGACAATCTGAAAAGTCTATACAGCGTGGCTGAAATTTAATGCACAAGGTGTCAGGTCATCATGATATCAACTTTTTGATGCCTATAAATAGTCCAAAAGTTTCTCCAAGAAGAGGAGGACGAGAGACCAGTTGAAGAGGCGAAAGCTCTGCACTATTTCTCCCTCACCATAACCAGCCTTCATTTCGAGCTCTTCTGAGAGAAGGATTTTGAGCACCTTCAGAGTCGTCTCCCAGTGAGTGAGAATCTTCACCCTATGAAATTTATGTATCAGATAGCAACCATCTCAAGCCTCCATGAAGCAAGACGTTGCCAGTGGCGACTTAACGCCTTTCATTTATGTTCTATCTCCATTTCTCTCCTTCTTGTTTATATTTTGTTAATGACATTCGAGAGAATGATATTATTTTCTTAATATGAGTTTGATTGACTATTATCTTTCATCTATTTCCATATTAAATATCTTACACCATGTTGTTTGAATGCTAAATGAGTTAGATGTTAGAAGTTAGTTTTTCTTGAACAATTCTGAGTATGTTACATCTTGATTAATGCATATCTTTAGCTTGCATAACTTTGTCTGACAAACAATAGTAGTAAGCATGACTATCGAGCTTGAGAGAGTGGATAGTTAATCTTTAGCATTTATTAAGACTAGATGAGTTGCAGAGATGTAGTTCATCTTTTACCAACGCAAACTTACCATGCGTCTTAGAGATAAGATTAAGGTGGCGTCGAAACATCGAGAGATGGATTCACAAACGCAATTTGTAGGTATGTAATTGTACTTAGAAAGTTTAGGTAACAACTAGCTCTTGCGTTCAACTCTACTTCTATCGCATGGTTCCATTCATTCTTAACGCACGCTATCTGATACTAAATGACATGACTACCCATCGCCGTGTCCACCTCATTATTAGTAATAGGAAATTCTTTTCATTCTTTATGTATAGTTTTAGATACATACATCCAAATTCACATATTACATGTATAGTTCACTGCATAGTCAAGCATCTAATCTCAACGCCTAGTTATTACAAATCCCTACGTTCGACCCTGGACTCACCAAGAAACCTATAAATACTTATACTTGGGTCTTTATAGGAAAATTTGTTTAATCATGATCACATCTAGAGTAATTCTCGACGCATCCTTGTACGGAAATGATAAATCTATTTTTGTGCAACAAGCTAAGAAACTCAATTTAATTCGAATAGAAATTTAAACGAACAAGTTTTTGGCGCTGTTGCCGGGAATTTGAATTAATAATTTAGGTTTTGATATTATTTCTTGATCTATGCAGAAAATCTCAATCTTGGGTCGTACAGAGCGTTTAGCCGAAGACGTGCCTAACAGTTTATGAACAAAGGACAGCCTGCGTTCATTTCTGACCCTGAGATCAAAAGAACCTTTCTGAAAAGAAGTAAGACATTCCAAAGGCGGCGACAACTTTACAGAGAGAAAAAAATGAAAAATCAAGCAAACAACGCCAATCAACCTTTGAGAGCTAACTGTTCGTTGGATTTTTATTCGTTTAATTTCTAATTAAATTAAATTTCCTTAGCTCGTAGCACAAAAACAGATTTGTCATTTCCGTACAAGTATGCGTTGAGAATTACTCTAGATGTGATCATGACTAAGCAAGTTTTCTTATAAAGACCCAAGTATAAGTATTTATAGGTTTTCCTGGTGAGTCTAGGGTCGAACGCAGGGATTTGTAATAATTAGGCGTCGAGACTAAATGTATGACTATGTGATGACTGTACAAGTAAATATATGTGCGTTTGTTGTTTGTGTATCTAAACTATACAAAAAGAATGAAAAAAATTTCCTACTACTATTAATGGAATGGACGCGACGTGGGTAGTCATATGAAACAATGCGTCAGATAGCATGCGTTGGGAATGGATGGGACCATAAGGTGAAAGTAGAGTTGAACGCAAGAGCTAGTCGTTACCTAAACTTTCTAAGTACAATTACATACCTACAAACTGCGTGTGTGAATCCATCTCTCGATGTTTCTACGCCACATTTATCTTATCTCTAAGATGCATGATAAGTTTGTTTTGGCAAAAGATGAACTACATCTTTGCAACTCATCTAGTCTTAATTAATGCTAAAGATTAACTATCCACTATTTCAAGCTCGACAGTCATGTTTACTACGTTTGGTTGTCAGACAACGTTATGCAAGCTAAAAATATGCATTAACCAGGATGTAACATACTTAGAATTGCTCAAGAAAAACTAGCTTTTAGCATTTAACTCATTTAGCATTTATATAACATGGTGTAAAGTATTGAATATGGAAATGGATGGAAGATGATAGTCAGTCAAACTTATATTAATTAAATAAATCATTCTCTCGAATGTCATTAACAAAATATAAGCAAGAAGGAGAGAAATGGAAATAAAATAGAGATGAAGAGCGTCAAGCCGCCACTGGCAACGTCTTGCTTCATGGAGGCTTGAGATGGTTGCTATCTGATACATATATTCCATAGGGTGGAGATTCTCACTCACTAGGAGATGACTCTGATGATGCTCAGAATCATTCTCTCAGAAGAGCTCGAAATGGAGGCTGGTTATGGTGAAGAAGAAAAAGTGCAGAACTTTCGCCTCTTGAACTGGTCTCTCTCCCTTTTAATGGAGAAGCTTTAGGCTATCTATAGGCGTCGAAAAGTTGAAACTCATGATGACCTGACACCTTTACAGTAAATTCCATGCCCTGCTGCGCAGACTTTTTACGTCGTCAGCCCATTTGTTCTGCCATATTCTGATAGCGTGTTATCCTTTTCCATATTGATATGATAGCTTTTGGCCATGCGTCTGTATCTACTTTTTCTCAACGCATGGTCTCAACGACTGGGCTCGACGCAGGTTTCCACTTATTCTCGCAGCAGCTTCATTTCTTCATGCTTCGCGCTTCTTTTCTTCTTAACCCTGCGTTAGAAACATAAAAACTCATCGTTTTTCAGGTATTTTCTTTTGTAAGTAGTGCCAACGCATGGTCATACATTTTTCATCATTTAACTACCAAAATCATGCGTTTAGCTCCAAAGTTACTCTAATTAAATCAAATAGTGACTATAATAACTTGTATTTCTACAAGTTATCACTAACAATGGGGCTAACGATAGACGTGAAGAAGCAGTGAACCATGCGTTAGCCCAAGCGCAGCTTCAAGCTCAGCTGCAGATTGATCAACAAACTCATCCTATTTTATTGGCACATGATCGGAATCGTCCAATCAAGGATTACGCGTCACCCATCTTATATAATTTTTCACCTGGAATTATGCGACCTGAGTCTCAAGGTTCAAGATTTGAAATGAAGCCAGTCATGCTTCAAATGCTGCAAACAGTAGGTCAATTTGGGGGATCACCTAATGAAGACCCTCATGCTCACCTAAAAAGTTTTATCGAAATCTGCAATACCTTCGTCATCCCAAACATAAGTGCAGATGACATCTGATTGACGCTGTTCCCATTCTCCCTAAGAGATGAGGCGAGACCGTGGGCATATTGTTTGGAACCAGGCGAGATCACCACCTGGAACCAAATGATAGAGAAGTTTATGAAAAAGTTCTTCCCACCGACGGAGAATACTCGAAGAAGAAGAGATATCGCCAATTTTCAATAAAAAGACAGAGAAACCCTGAGCGATGCTTGGGCAAGATTTAAGAGATTGGTGAGAAACTGCCCGCATAATGGTTTCCCTGACTGTGTTCAAATGGAGATATTCTATGATGGCCTGACCGAGGCATCTCAAACCGCTGCATATGCTGCCGCAGCAGGATGACTACTGGATAAAACTTATACCGAGGCTAAGGAAATTCTCGATAGAATATCAAGAAACCATAAAGATTGGAAGAACCATGGATATAGTCGATCTGGCCGCAGGCAAAACAATGCGACAGGAGCACTAGAGCATAATAGTGTTGTTGCATTACAAGCTCAAGTCACTGCCATGACTAACCTATTACAGACTATAGCCCTGAATCAGTCAAATACAGGAGGCGACAGCCAAGTGAACGCAGTGAATCAAGTGAACGTTGCGGGATGCGTTGGATGCGGGGAGCCGCATGCGTACGAGGTATGTCCACAGAACCCTCAATCTGTATGCTTTATACGCAACAACCCTTATTCCAATACCTACAACCTTGGCTGGAGTAATCATCCGAATTTCTCATGGGGTGGTAACCGCCAGCCTGAGCAGCAAGGTGCGCCTACGCACAAAAGGGGAGGATCATCTGGATTCCCCCATGGACATCAGAGGCAAAATTCACATCAATCAGCACCTAGTCCATCATCATCCATGGAAGCTCTCCTGAAGGAATATATGCAGAAGAATGACGCCTTGTTGCAAATCCAGGCGTCGTCCATCAGGAATTTAGAGCTTCAGATTGGCCAGATTTCTAGAGAATTTAAGACGCGGTAGAAAGGTTCTCTTCCGAGCAACACCGAAGCCCCACGCGGTACGGGCAGTTCAGGAAAAGAACAGTGTCAAGCTGTGACATTGCGAAGTGGAAGAGCTATGAATGAAATTCCCTGCCTAGAGAACTTTCAACCAACAATTCATCTTTCCAATCCCACAAGACCAATCAACGCAACAAAAACAAGCTGACATGCAAAGAAGTTTATTAGGGAAAGACGCATCAACAAGCATGTCAGCCAAGCTGAAAACGCCTCCTTAATCCACAGCGGTTAAGAATGAAGAAAAATAATGAGAGGCAGTTCAAACGCTTCCTGGATGTACTCAAACAGTTGCACATCAACATCTCACTGGTGGAGGCGTTGGAACAAATGCCCACCTATGTTAAATTCCTCAAGGACATACTGTCTAAAAAGAGAGGAACGGGTGAATATGAGACCATTGCTCTAACGCAAGAGTGCAGTGACATGGTCTATGAACGCGTCCCCACAAAGATGAAAGACCCAAGGAGCTTCACCATTCCTTGTTCTATTGGAGGAATTCACATAGGAAAAGCGTTGTGTGATCTAGGGGTTAGTATTAATCTCATGCCCCTGTCAGTATTCAACAAATTGGGGATCGCATCGCATCCAACAACAGTTACCCTACAATTGGCGGATCGATCTGTTGTGCATCCTAAAGGAAGGATCGAGGATGTGTTGGTAAATGTAGACAAGTTTATTCTCCCCGCAAACTTCATTATCCTGGATTATGAAGCAGACGAGGATGTCCCAATCATACTTGGACGCCCGTTTCTGTCAACGGGTTGTACACTCATTGACGTCCACAAGGGGGAGATCATCATGAGAGTTAATGATCAAGAAGTGATATTCAACGTTTTCAAGGGGTTAGAATATCCAGGAGAACAGGAGACCAGCCAAAACCTCGACGCAGAGGATGAGTTACATGAAATGTTGCTTGAAGAAAATGATGAAACTATTGCAAATCTGGACGCGCAGCAGCCTAAACAATGTTGTGCTTTGGTCCATTCTACTTTTGAACCTTTGACTACGAATCAGATCAACCAACGAACAAAACCATCTCTGGAAGAAGCACCAGAAATTGAGTTAAAAGTGTTGCCAGCTCACCTGAAGTATGCCTACTTAGGAGAAGGTAACTCTCTTCCAGTTATTATTTCAGCTGCTTTATCCCCTAATCAAGAATCAGCTTTGTTATTCATTTTGAAAAAGTACATCCGAGCTGTCGGATGGACGTTGGCTGATATCAAGGAAATCAGCCCCACATACTGCATGCATAAAATTCGTCTAGAAGAAGGAAAAGATGGATCGATCGAGGCTCAAAGGCGGCTAAACCCAACAATGAAAGAAGTTGTCAAGAAAGAAGTACTTAAATGGTTGGATATAGGCATTATCTTTCCCATCTCTGATAGTAAATTGGTAAGTCATGTGCAATGCGTTCCCAAGAAAGGAGGTATGACTGTAGTCCCAAACAAGAATAACGAATTGATCCCCACTCGCACTGTCACGGGGTGGAGAATTTGCATGGACTACAGGAAGCTCAACACGGCAACGAAGAATGATCATTTCCCACTGCCCTCTATTGACCAAATGTTAGATAGACTTACGGGAAATGAGTTCTTCTGCTTCTTGGATGGTTATTCAGGCTACAACCAGATCATGATTGCTCTAAAAGACCAGGAGAAGACAACATTTACATGTACATTTGCATTTCGACGCATGCCGTTTGGACTATGTAACGCCTCAGGCACCTTTCAGCGATATATGATGGCAATCTTCTCTTAATTTCTAGAAGAATCTGTGGAGATATTCATGGACGATTTTTCGGTCTTTGGAAATTCATTTGAAGCATGTTTAGCCAATTTGGAGAAAGTACTGAAAAGATGCGAGGACACCAACTTAGTGCTCAATTGGGAAAAATGTCACTTCATGGTGAATGACTCCTATCTCAATGTCATGACTCCCCCTATGGAGGACATTTTGGAGGACAGCGAACTGCAGCCAAGGTATTGCAAAGCGAATACTTCTGGCCAATTTTTTTTAGAGACGCTAGGGACTATGCGACAGATGTCAACGCATCGGAAATATCTCAAGTCGGAACGAAATGTCACTTACCTATATCTTAAAAGTTGAGCTCTTTGACGTTTGGTGTATTGATTTTGTGGGCCCATTTCTGCCATCAAACGGCCACAACTATATACTGGTAGATGTGGATTATGTATCTAAATGGGTCGAAGCAATCTCATGCGCTAGGAATGACGCGGCGATAGTCTCAAATTTTCTTCAGAAGAATATATTCACGAGATTTGGAACGCCGAGAGCCCTTATTAGCGATGAAGGTACGCATTTCATTAATAAAATCATTTCCAATTTGCTAATGAAATACAATGTACATCATAGGGTGGCCACTGCATACCACCCGCAGACCAAATGGGCAGGCAGAAATTTCCAATAGAGAGTTGAAAACAATGTTGGAAAAGGTAGTTAACTCCTCTCAAAAGGACTAGGCGTCCAAATTAAACGAGGCGTTATGGGCATACCGTACAGCATTCAAAACACCTATCGAAATGTCACCGTACGCACTGGTCTTTGGAAAGGCATGTCATCTGCCGTTGGAGCTAGAACATAAAGCATTGTGGGCTGCCAAGAGATTGAACATGGACCTGAAAGCAGCTGGAGAAGCTAATCAGCTTCAATTGAATGAACTAGAGGAATGGAGATTGCAAGCCTATGAGAAACGCAAAGATATACAAGGAGCGAACAAAGCGTTGGCACGATCAACGCATCAATAAGAAATCTTTATATGTAGGCCAAAAGGTCCTCCTTTTTAACTCAAGACTACGTCTCTTTCCAAGAAAATTAAAAACAAGATGATTTGGTCCCTTTGTGATCAAAGAAATCTTTCCTCATGGTGCCATGGAGCTGATGAATGAACACGGCACCAACACATTCAAAGTTAATGGTCAACGCGTGAAGCCATATTTTGGAGACTGCCTTGAATGCGACAAAGTAACCGTTGACCTAGCAAAGATCGAATGAGGAAAAGATGGACGCGCCCTGCGTTGACAACAATCACTTATATCCCAAGGACGTATCCTAATTTTTTTCTTACCGCATTGTTTCATTTCTACCTTTTTTTTCGTCATTTTATTTTATTTTATTTTATTTTTATCTTTAATTTATTTTGGTTTATTTTATTTTATTTTATTTTATTTTATTCTTTTTATTTACGTTGAAAAATTTTGTTTGGTGCTATCTATTATCTTGCGTTGAGTGAAAACTGAACTCTCAATTTCAAGGCCTCGACATCTAAAACGAGGCGATACGATTATCTTGACGCCTAGAGGGGAATTTGAAGCGATTCTGACACATCGCTTAGATCAAGAATTCGAAAAGGCTGACGGCGCTTAAGCCGGCTGATATCGACGGATGTCATACCATTTAATGCGACTATGATGTCACGCATCGAGCCGATAACCCACGGGTTCAGCCTAACCCCTTTATAAACCCCTCTTCACCACTTTTCCAAGTTACGCTTCCACATCTCTCCGAATTCTCACATTTTCGGGACGATCTCCGGTCTGTTTGAAAAATCTTCCAATTCTCACCCACTTTTCTCTCTTTTCACCGATACCATTCCCATGGCTTCCTAGCAACCCACCTCCTCCAAAAGCCCTAAACCTATGGCCTCATCCTCGAGGCAGGGTAGTCGGAATCTATCCACTACCTCCACCACACCTGAACCCTTCGCCATTGTTCGCCCCAACAGTCTTGAGTTGGAAGCGACATCATCCCCATCTTCGCCACGCTCCAGGGACCTGTTGAAGCTCAAAAGGTGGGAAGGGATGACGAATCCACCGTCTTCAGAGATATTCTAGACACCATCGATAAAGAAGACGATGACTGGTTGGACGGGTTGGTCGACCAGAGGATGAAAAATGAATCGCGTGGGTCAGTCCCTGCGATGAGTGGTCTTGAGGAGTCGGACTCCGATGAAAGACCTATTGGAAAGGTAATAGCGGCGGTGGAAAAGAAGAAATCCGCCAAGGAAAAGAAAATCAGGCCAATAAGGGCCAGAGAAGAAGAAGCCAAGCAAGATGTACCTCCGCTAAGAAGGAAAAATGAAAAAGCAAAGGACGCGGGGACATCCGAGGCTATCGCGTCATCGGTCGCCGCATCATCTGTCGAGCGGTTAGCAATGAGAGTAGCAGAGAAATCCAAAAAGCTGACAGACGACATCAAAAAGATGTAAGAAAGGACGGAGTCGTTTCTCGCCGCCAAGAAGAAAAGAAAAGAGGAAATTGCGGCTGGCGAACAAGTTATAGAAAAGGCCGCTAGAAAAGCCGAGTTTCTCCGTCGCATAGCAGAGATTGCGATGGAATTAGAAGTAGATTTGGAAGTGAGTGATGCGGAGAGGCCACCGAAGGCTGAACGCATCAAACAAAATGTGAAAAGAATAAGGGAGGAAAAGAAGAAAGAAAAAGAGGTAGCAATCACCAAGGAAAAGCTACCAGAGAAAAAGAAGAAGACTAAGGTGGCTAAGGCACCTGGAGTGGTTATAAGGGACTTGGACGCAGGCAGAGTAAGGAGAACGCCTGCTAGTCACATTAGTAGGAATGAGAAAGGAAAAGAAAAATTGGTTGAGGAACCAACAAAGGAGGCGGCGAAGAGCCGAAAGAAACAATTCACTGGGCTCTACACTGAAGTGGGATTTTTCCCAGAGCCAATTGAGGTGTCTGCCTTCATCATACATGGAGTCGACACATTGGGTTGGAGGCAATTTTGTGAAAGTGGCCAAGTCATCCAACCCACCGCCGTGGAGGCATTTTACGAAGGAACAATTCACCGCAAGGCACACTTAGTCAAAGTTGAAGATGAGGTGATTTCCTTCGAGCCTCAAGAGATCAACGCGTTGTTTGATCTTCCCAACATCGCAGCGACGGAAGGTAATAGAATGGCACCACCCGAGTTAGTAGAACTCCAGAAACAACTGGATGAGTTGTTGACCGCATGATACATTCGTCTTGCAACAGCTCCCTATGGAGCCCAGTATTGTTCCAGAAGAAAAAAGACGAGAGCCTTCGTTTATGCATCAACTATGGAACTTTAAACAAGCTCATTGTTCGCAATAAATATCTGTTCCCTATTATCATGGACTTGTTTGACTACCGCTATGGCGCCAAGTATTTTACGAAACTCAATCTTCGATCGGGATACTATCAAGTGAGAATTGCTGAAGGAGATGAACCAAAGACGACATGTGTCACGAGGTATGGGGCCTTCGAATTCCTTATAATGCCCTTGGCCTCACTAATGCTTTGGCCACCTTTTATACATTGATGAACTAGGTTTTTCACGAGTATCTTGACAAATTTTTCGTTGTGTATCTTGACAACATTGTGGTCTATAGTGCTATGATGGAAGAACACCAATACCACCTATAATTGGTCTTTGAAAAGCTGAAACAAAACCAATTGTATGTGAAAGAGAGAAAAATGTTCCTTCGCCCAAGAGCGCATAAACTTTCTAGGTCATGTTATCAAGTGTGGTCAAATTGGCATGGAAGAGAGTAAGGTCCATGCGATACGAGACTGAAAGGTACCGACCTTCGTAACAAAACTACATTCCTTCCTCGGATTAGCTAATACTATAGGCAGTTTGTGGAGAGATTCTCTAAAAGAGCAGGGCCATTAACCGAGATGTTAAAGAAGGCCAACAATGAGGGTGGACCCTAGAGTGTCAAGCCGCCTTCGAGGGCTTGATAAATGCCATGATGGAGGGGTCGATTCTCTGGATTGCCGACGTGACAAAGCCTTTTGAAGTCGAGACTAACGCATTCGATTTTGCTCTAGGCAGTGTCCTCCTACAAGACAACCACCCCATCGCTTGTGAGGGTAGGAAATTAAACGATGCTAAGAGGAAGTACGCAGCATTCGAGAAAAAAATGTTGGCAGCATTTCATTGTTTGCAGACCTAAAGACAATATCTGTTCGGCTCCTACTTCGTGGTCAAGACGGACAAAAGCTCAATATGTCACTTCTTCACTCAGCCAAAGTTGTCGTCTAAGTAAGCTCGATGGCAAGAATGCCTGGCCGAGTTTGACTTCCAGTTCGAACATAGACCAGGCAAAGCCAATCAAGCGACGGATGCCTTAGCCGCAAGAGCGAACATGCGGCCCTATGCTTGTTCGCCCATTTAAAAACTAGTAGTCTAAGTGGAACAATCTAAGAAACCATAAGGACACACTTGGTCGATGACACAACAGCCCAAGCTTTGGTATAGTTAGCCAAAGAAGGAAAGACCCACCGGGTAGAAGACGACCTACTCTTTACCAAAGGCAATCGCCTATATGTTCCTCAATCTGGGGAACTACGAAGATTGTTAATAAAGAAGTGTCATGACATGCCATGGGCTGCACACAATGGTTGGCAAAGAACGTATGCGCTATTGAAAAAAGGCTACTACTAGCCGAGCCTCCGAGACGACATCATGCAATTCACCAATACAAGTCTTATCTGCCAGCAAGACAAAGTAGAAAGGGCGAAATTAGCGTGTTTGTTGGAACCCCTTCTTGTGCCCTCGAGACCGTGGGAGAGTATGTCTCTCGACTTCATCACCCATCTACCCAAAATTGGGGAGTTTGAATCAATATTGGTGACCGTTGACAAATTCTCAAAATAAGCTATATTCATCCCTGCCCCGAAGTTGTGTTCGGCGGAGATGACGGCCCAGTTGTTCTTCAAGCACATTGTGGAACTATGGGGTGTTCCCGTGTATCATCAGCGACCGCAATGCAAAATTCACTGGTAGATTCTGGACGAACTATTCCAGATGTTGGGTTCGACACTTAATATTTCATCCAGTTATCATCCTCAGACTGATGGACAGACGGAACTCTTCAACAGTATGCTCGAAAAATATCTCCGACACTTCATTGACACATGACAGAAAAAGTCCTCAGAAGTTGTGTGTGGTAGACAGTCGCTCATGCCACATGTTGTAGATCACCCCTATGCAGGTAAGAGCCCTTAGACACACAATTTCACCAAAGAGTGCAAAAAGTCCTCAGAAGTTGTGTGTGCGTGTCTAGAGAAGGCATCAAACCACTAAAGAAGTGGGCAAACATGAAGCGCAGACCCCTTGAGTTTCAATCAGGAGATAAAGTTCTGATGAAAATGCGCTCTGAACAATTTTAGTTTTGAGGACAGAGAGATCAACGACTGGTGAGAAAATATGAAGGATTAGAAGTGATTGAGAAGGTCGGGAAAACCTCTTATCGAGTACAGTTACCCTCATGGATGAAGATTCATCCTGTCATGCATGTGAGTAACTTGAAGTCGTACCATCCTGATGCTAACAATGAACAACGCAATGTCGTGACTCGCCCTCCTGTCACGATGAGGAACACCACAAAGAAAGAAGTCGATGAGATACTTGTTGAAAGAACCCCCCGCATCAGAAGACCAAGACAAGACCTGAAAGAATTCTTGAAGTGGAAGGACCTCCCGATTAAAGAAATCAATTGGGAGCGCACTGAAGACTGAAGTCTCCTGCCCTACAAATTGCTAAGTACGAGCACAGACGGTTAACAGGGACATCAACCAATTAAATGGGGGATGCTGTCATGGTCATGCTTGTCTAGGGCGTGTTGCCCGTGACCACATGCCCACCTCGACCCCTTTTTATCATGCTTTCATCCTATGTATTTCATTTTGCTAGTTAATTTACTTTTCTAATACTTTTCCAATACTTTTCCTTGTAAGTAACCGCTCGCCACTTTGCATATGCAAAGGTGACATTTCTAAAAATATTCATAATGTACTACATGGGAGTAAGACTAATCATCAAATCCTCATATCTGGAGTTGTGAGCTATAAAGTCATCGTTGTCCCTTATTGCTTTCTAGCCTTACTTTTTCAAACATTTGCGAAAACCTTTTTCTCTAAACTCGTTTTCTAAAATCGTTTTCTCTAGAAACGGGGGTAGAGGTCGCGAAAGGCACCCAGTGTGCCGTAGGCGATCCGAATTCGATCAGGCTGACTTGTTTGCAAGCTAGAACAAAGGTTGCGCAATTATTTCGTAAGGCCCGAAGGTCCAATTGTAACACAGGGCAGACATCCTGTACGCGAAGTTGCACTATGTTGGACGTAGAGTTGCACTATGTTGGACGCAAGGTTCCTTCTAATCACGAGATTTGGACACCTAGACCTTTTAAGGCTCCCAACTTCTCTCAAATGAGTTTCAGAAGGATTTGGGAGAAGTTTATGTCTTAACGAATCACACGTAGAGATATTGATAATACACATAGAGTTAATGGTATTTCATAACTAATTGATTGAGCAGGGATCCTCGTACATGGTGAATAACCAAATTCCAATTTGAGTGTCTGACCAAGTACTTCTTCAGCCCTATTATAGGGGCATCCACTCCTTCCTCCATAAATTGATACTTGAGCTTTATGGAGCTAGAAAACGTGCAGCGAAAGAAAAACGAATGCAAAATTGTCCCCGAGAACCTCCAAAAACTGATCACGAACTATTCATGTACCACCACTAAAGTTTCCTCGTTATTCTCGGGCCTTAGAACAGATGGTGAGATCCGAATTTTGATGAATTTTGGAGTAAATTTGAGAGAAAAAAACATAGTTTTGAGAGTTATAGGGTTTCTTCAACTTTCAGCAAAATTGAAACAAAACCTTCCCTCTCTTTTCTTTATTCTGCGATTTTCTCAATCAATTCTTCTCCTATTTATAGAAGATGCTTAAGTAAACTTCTTACCTAAGAAATTTACTCATAAATCTTAGTCATTAAGACAAAGAAGAAGGAAGAGGTGGAGAAAGAAGTAGAATGAAACATCTCATCCTTTTTCTTCAAAATTGGAAGTTCCAATTTTCTTATTTTAATTAATTTCACAAATTAATTAAATATTAATTTAATATATATAATTAATTTAAATAATAATTAATTAAACAATTTAATTAATTATATTAAATTAAAATATTATTAATTTTCCACTCGTCCCGTCAATTTTCAATCCGATGAATCTCTATTCATCCGATTGATATTATTTAAATATCTTAGACACTCCAATTTCGTCTAATTCACAATTAAACGAATAAATCGTAAAACGCTCTATTTTCTAAATTTGAACACTTCAAATTGTCTCAATATATTGTTTTAAGGTTTAGTCCACGAACTAACAAGGAGACCTACCGATCATGAATTCCAACGATCCGAAATTAATCGGTTTAAATATTTAACCTAGTTAATTAACATTCGTTAACTACCGGGTCATTCCACTAAAGCCCAGTAGCTGCCCTCGCCTCACTGTAGATATATTTATGTCCATAATCCTTCACATGTTGTTCGTAATTACAGTTGAGTCAAAATACCATTTTACCCATGTAATTACTTATTGTTCCTTAAGTCTCACTAATCCTCTAATGAACACTTGGTTTGTGGTCCAACCAACAAACCGAGTCCCTCTCGAGCTAATAAGAGGGTGAGCCCCTTGTTCAATACCTAGATTCAGTACTTAAGGGAACAACTTATCTACTATCCTTTAATAAGGTAGGAGCAAATTCTATCAGGTTATGTCTCCCTAAAATGTGAGGCATATTGAGTCGGCGAACTAACCGCTCTCACTTATACAGATTAAAGAATAACCTCAAACAAACAAGAGTTCATAGTTAATTCAGGATTAAGATTGAGTTATTTAGGTCATCAGGTTGAAATAATTAGTTTTAACAATAAACGGTATTATAAAATAAATGTGATTATTTCTTAGTTTAGTCTTATGAAAACTCATTGCATAGGATACCCCCACTCATATGTCTCTAATTAGGATCACATCGTTTGTATCAAATACTAAATAGGTCGTATCCATGGTGTTCCCATGATAAAGTACCCAATCTTTATCCATATACTATAGACCATTTTGCCTATTACTTAAACTTGATACACTTTTATCATATAAAGTTTAATCACCATATAGCCATGGGTTCTTAGAAAATTAGATTTAAATGCAATTCACATATTCAATAACGATTTTATTGAATAAACCTCGATAACAACTTTATTGAGAATAAAATTTATAAATCACAAACAATGAGTTTTAGTACATAAAACCCAACATAACTTATACTTGGCTCCATGCATGCAAACTCAACATGCAATCACACATTTGTTTATTTGCATGATAACTTAGTTATGCATCACGACACCTCCTACTTATAATGTGTTAGACTCCAACAAAGCCACTTAACACAATATTTTCTCAACTATGCGCCCAACCTAGGCCTCGGGAGATGAGTCATGCGTTTAACTCCCTCTTCCTATGCGTTCAACTTGAGTGTTTTTGGAGTATGATCTCTTTTGTCCTCTTTTCTTCTTCCAACTTATCTACTTAGCCAAATTTTCCTTTCCAAACCCTACTATGCCCCACATGCTAATTTTCTTGGGTCATATGTCCAAGCCTCCCCACACACCTCTATGGACTTCTTGTTAACTCTTACGCGTTCATAGTGTCTTTTCCAAGCCTATGTTTCCAACTTTTCCCTCCTATGGGTTCCACACTTCCTTTCTTACACACATTTACTTTACTCCCAACTTCAATCACTCAACACTTAATTATTTCCTCCCAAATCTATAAGTTATGCGTTCAACATTTTCTTCCTTAGGGTTGTTTCTCAACTACCATAGTCATCTAACACTTAGTTAAAACTTCTCTAGAGTATGCCTTATACGTTCAACTCTTAGAATGGATGAAATTCCTTTTCTTACATGCGTTCAACCTTCTTCTCTACGACTTGAGATTCCTTTCAACACCTCAACACTTACTCAAAATTCTCCTCAAAATACTCCACCATAGCTCATATACTACGTGTCCATCATGATGATTTTTTCCAAAATAATATGTTCAACTCACAAATATCTTCCAACTATGCTACCAACTTCACCTTATTCAACATTTTGTGAAATTTTTCCTTCCCTTCTATGCGTCCACACATAAGCTTTCCAAGTATAGTTGTGACACTTAAAAAATTTATTAACTTATTTGTCTCCTTGTAATCTAGGACTCAAAAATGGTCTATCGTAGTTCTATCAAACGCACCTATCACTTATTTTCATCCCAAAACTCAAGTTTTTCCTCCTCACCTTATCTTCAACACATAGTACTCTTTTACAGAGCCAAAATTTGCTAACTCCACAAGCCCATTTCTAACTCAAAATTTTTCTTACTCCACATGCTTATATTCAAGTACTTTATTATTTTCCCCAATTTCCTTTTAATAGCCTTAAGTTACTAGGTCAAATTTTCAAGTTTTATAGATATTCTCCAAATACATAAAAGATTTGTTTTCTGCTTTTCTGTTTTTACTATAAAAAAATAATTAACCATCTAAAATTTTAAAAAAATTATTCTAAATTGCAAAACTGCTTAAAATATTTACAATCAATAGCAAAATATCAGTTTACGTGCTATAGACTACTATCTGACTGATAATAATCTATCACGATCTATCGTAGCCAATGAAATTTTACTATATTTATAAATATTTTTTTTTATTTTGTTATATTTGAAAAGAGCCCAAAACTTTAACCTCATAAATTTCAAATTCATGTAATTTGAGATTAAAAATTGACACATAAGTACATCCGAATATTTAACAGTCTTATCAGCATCCACATTTAGGACTATATTCAAACTTCAAAGACAAGACCAAATAGACACTTAGTAGAAATCTCATGGACCAAAAGTGTATTTTGCCATATCAGTCTTAATATGATAATCATTGCAACGTCTATCTTTAAAAATTAATATATTTTTTAACTAGAAAACAATGCAATGTTAATTGCAAATTTTATTTCTAAATCCTTCAATTAAGTTTGTAGAACTTGATATTGTAGATGTGTAATTGCAGTCTACCAAACATAAATTTTCATTCTTCATTTTTCAATCACTCAACATATGAAAAATTGTTCATGATTCTTCATTTAAACAAAACTTGAAATACAAAAGTTTAACTTAAAAAGAACATTAAAAATAGATAAACAAAACAAATAACGTTAATTCTAAACATTCTCAAAGTAAAAAAAATATATCATCATTTGATGAGTGACAAACACGAGATCATTGTTCAATTATTCCAGTTTATTTGAAGTGGTTATTTGGATGAGTAAAATGACCACCATAAAAAATAATAATTATTTTTTCTCTACCACAATTATTAACATTTACAACATTCACTTCAGAGAATAATGATGTTCCAACTGGACGAGATATCTATAATAGCCCATTATTTTGTTCAACCACAAAAATACATAAAATTAGTTTATAATATTGTTTAAAACTTTTCTAGAGTTAGAAATGTTTTTTTCTAACATATCTGCATAAATAATTCTCTTTGCATAACAATTTCGAACTGATTTTAAATAATGCAAATTTGTAATCATTTACTGATATAAAATCTTAGAACCTTAAATACATGTATCATGTATTCATTACAAACTTTAGGAAGAATGGTCGTTTTCTAGTGATCATCTCTTTTTAAAAGTTTTTCACAAGATACATAAATCTTTTACGGTTAAATATTCCATCTTCAATCCCTCGTGAAGATAATGACGAAGAAAAATCATAACTTTTGCTTTTTCCTACATAAATGTTGTATTTCCCTCTGTAATTGTTTCGCACAAATTATTAATAGCATCCAAATGTATAAAACGACAATGGAATCTTATAGAAATATGCATCCATTCATAACAAGCTTTAAGAATGGATGTTATGATTTCATTATTTTAGAAATATGCATTCATTCATAAAATTCCATTTCCTATAATTTCATTATTTTATATTTTGTTATTTTATTATTTATTTCTTTTCATATTATAATTTCTCGGTATTTCGTGTTCTCATTTTTCGTCATTTTGCTCTTCAATTACGTTATCAGTACAAACTCATCATTTTCCGCTCAAAGTAAGTTCTAAAGTGTTACCATAACAAATCTTACAAAACTAAAATTCGCAACTCTTGACATCAATGAAAATAATTATTTATCATGGATGCTTGATGCTCAAATGTTATTATTTGGTGAGTAGTTATTTGGTTAGGAGATGGTAGAAATACATGGCCGACCACTAAGGATGTGATTATGAGACACAATCTTTTAACACTAAGTATGAGCATTTAAATTACACATATTTCTTAATATTTATAATACTTCCTCTTAGATGCCTGTGTGAAATATGCCTAGTTGAGTGGAAGAGTTGGTCCCAAAAAATCTAAACCAGTCCACTCAACCCGTGCACACCCCTACGTATAATAGTTAGTAGGGAATTTCGTTATTTGGAGTTTTAGAGCCAAAACTACAAGGCCTAAATTTTTTGAGATTTTTTTCACTTAGCATATCTTTTATGCTCCTAAGCACCTCATGTGTAGAATATATTGACCTCTCGTATATGATGCAATCCGCATAAAAAATAAATGCTAACTCGATGAACTCTCGTATATGCACATATACACATGTTTACTTAATATTGACAATAAAATGATATATTATGCAGTATAATATACGTTATAAACAATATTATATCCAATTACATTTGTTCCATACCTCATATATAACATCTCGATTGCTTCTGACAGTGCCACATCTTTGAAACATCTCCACCAGCTCCTTTTTCATAACTTATTTCTGAAAAAAAAATATGATGTATATCTAAAATAAACAAATGTATATCGGCAGTTCATACCTTTTTTTGATTAACTTTATTGTCACTACCATGTTTTGTTTCCTATTCAATGAATCAACACGAGTTATTTAATAACACCAGTGAAACAAACAAATCTAAAAGAACTTGCTCTTTTTTATGTTGACTCTTATGTAGTTCTCGTCCTCTTGTTTGATTACTGTTATGAATTTGAGCAAGTTCATTTATATTTCATGTTTTTATACAATAAATGTATTGCTTATATAACATACATTCGTAAACTATGGGTTTGTTTCCATTTCCCTTTCCTATCAATCAATTTTTTCTTCTGTTTCAACAACTAATAAAAGATTAGTAATACATTATTATTATTATTATCATATATATGCGTATAGGTTTTGTACTTCATTCTATATACCTATATAATATTTAGCGTATAGATTTTGTACTTCATTCTATATACCTATATAATATTTAGCGTATAGGTTTTGTACTTCATTCTATATACCTATATAATATTTAGCGAATATGGATCAAAATATACATCCACATATACATAATAGTTGACTTATGCACTACATATCATTTCAACACATGCAGAACCCTTCCATCTCAGTTTACTACTATGTGCAATGCAATCCATTCTAAATCGCTAAAACAGAAATATACCCACTATTAGAATCTTCTATCGAAAATAGACCCAACTCTAGATTGCAAAAATGCCCAAAATTGTAAAAATACCCAAAAGCATAAATATAACAAAAGTTTGTTTGCATGTCATAATCTTCTATCGAAAATATACCAAAATCCCTGTATAGTGTTATAAATCATTTGGCAATTGTGCATTTGAAACTTGTTTACTCTGAAATATACCCACAAAGCCCAAACTCTTTCGTTTAGAACATGATTGAACATTCTATACAGAATATAACAAGAATATACACAAATAGATGTTTGAAATATACTGTGTGTACAGAGACTGACCTTTTCGTTGATGATGAATGCGGTTTTCGGGCTGTTTTCTCCTTCAATTTGTCTGCGATTCTTGCTTTTGTCCATGGGGTAATGAAAATCTGTAGAGACTTTTCACGGAGAAACTTCCCTACAGTTAAGGTTCATATAATAATAATAAACAGTAAGTCGTTATAAAAAAATAGGCAACTTTATAATTGGATCTATTTATTAAGGTAGAGCCGTATCATACCTTACCCTAAAACAGCGAAACCAACGCATAAACGACATCGTTTCCTCGCGCATGGAGGCAACAAACAACCACAACTCCGCCGCCGGAAATTCCTCTTCCTCATCATCACCGCCACCACGACGGTCAATATGCTCCAATTGCAGCCGTCCACAACCAGTCTGCCTCTGCAAATTCCTTCCATCTTCACCAATCGCAACTAAAACAAAAATCCTCATCCTCCAACATCCTCACGAGGCACAACACAAACTCTCCACCACACCAATCCTCACCAAATGCCTCCTCAACGCAACCACCATCGTCAATCGCCGCCTCAAGCCCGGCCTCTCCGAACTCCTCGACCGATCCCCACCCGCCGTCTTCCTCTTCCCACCTACGCCTCACTCGTCGCCGCCAATCAACATCTCAGAACTCAACGTAACCGGCGATCTGGTCCTGATTGCATTCGACGGAACGTGGAAGCACGCGAAGGAGATGGTGCGATCGAGCGAGGAGTTTCTGTCGAGGTTCGCGAGGAGAGTTTGCTTGGATTTCGACGAGAGTGTGGAAGGCGGAAGCATATTTGATTCGGAGTTGATTCTGAGGAAGGAGCCGCACGGCGGCTGCGTTAGCACGATGGAGGCGGTGGCGAGGTGTTTGAGAGTGATGGAATCGGATGGGGCGGCGATTGAGAAGAAGTTGATTGGAGTCTTGAGGGAAATGGTTAGGGTACAGGCTAGGTTTTTGAAGCCCATGAACCCTAGGCCCAAATTGCTCAAGATCAAGAACATGAAGAAGAAGAATGAGAGGGAGGATGAAAAATTATAATTAAATTTCTGAAATTTCGTCTTCTCTTCATTTCAATTTCAATTTTGTATTTATTGTTTTCTTTTCGTTTCGTTTTAGCCATTAAAATATTTTATTCTTGTCTTAATTTGAAATGTTTTATTTCAATTTAAATTATTTTGTTTATTAGATATTAGTCTCTAAATATGGGAAATGGTATGGGAAATGGAGATTTAAATGCAAGTCAATTACAGTTATTTATTTTGATAACATTTATAATAATCAGTTAGAAGACACGTGTGATCCACGTGGTTCAAAGTTCCTAAAGCATCCAGTTTTAAATAAAATATCTAATGTGAAATTTAAATGTAATACAATAGACTACTAAAACTATATCACTATACATATGTTTTATTTAGTTAATTTATATTGAATATGAAATGAGTTTGATGTACTTAAAAATATTTGAGATATAATTTTATAGAGAGAAATATAAATGGTTGAACAAATATAAGTTTAAAATTATAATGTTTGTAAATATTAGATAAGAAGTTTAAAATTAAATAAAGAGATAAGATGCAAACATATATTTTTATTTATAATTTTAAATGGTCTTAAATAAAAGTAAATTATCAATCACTCTAATAACAATATATACTTAAAATTATTATAAATATTAAAGAAAATTAGATGTCCATGATATAAATATGCCTAGTGCAAAAGGCCATGTGTCTACTAAAAACATATCCTTTGTAGCCATGAAATACCTACTTGCCAAATTGCCTATAAATAGAGGCTTTTTATGGATATTGTAATACACACATTGGAGAGAAAATAAGAAAAAGGATTGGTGTTGAGAAATTTCATAAAATTACACTTTCTTTATTTTAGTTTATTTTAAGTTTATTTAATTTAGTTGTTTTAATTACTTTTATATTATTTAATTATTTTATTATTTTAATATTATAATTTCTCGATTTTCGTGCTCCGTTTTTCCGTCATTTTGCTCCTCAATTTTACAACACGTTATCAGCACGAGCTCTTGTCGTTTTCCTGTTGAAGGTAGGTTCTGAAGGTATGTCATTTTCTCTTTATTATAATTAGTAAATTAAACGTTGTTTTGCATGTTTAATATATATATTAAATTGCTAATATAAATATAATTCTTTGTGATAGTGTTATCATGACAAATCTTACAAAAATAGAATTTGCAGCCCTTGACATCAATGGAAATAATTATTTGTCATGGGTGCTTGATGCTGAAATACATCTCGATGCCATGAACTTGGGAGAAACAATTAAGGAAGTAAATGCAACATCCATTCAGGAAAAAGCAAAAGCTATGATCTTCCCTCGATATCATCTTTGCGAGGGATTGAAGATGGAATATTTAACAATAAAAGATCCATGTATCTTGTGGAAGAATTTAAAACAGAGATATGATCATCAGAAAACAGTCATTCTTCCTAAAGCTCGTTATGAATGGATGCATTTGAGACTCCAAGATTTCAAATTAATAAGTGATTACAACTCCGCGTTATTTAAAATCAGTTCAAAATTATTGTTGTGCGGAGAGAAAATTACTGATGCGGATATGTTGGAGAAGACATTTTCTACATTTCATACCTCGAATATGCTCTTGCAGCAGCAATATCGAGAGAAAGGTTTTAAACAATATTCTGAATTAATTTCATATCTTCTCATGGCTGAACAAAATAATGAGCTATTAATGAAGAACCATGAATCTCGACCAACTAGAACAACACCATTCCCTGAAGTGAATGCTGTAAATTTTAATAATCGTGGTCGAGGTCGAGGTCGTGGTCGTGGTCGTGGTCGTGACGTGGTAGAGGAAGAAATAGTTATTATTTTCATGGTGGTCATTCTAATCATCCAAATTTCAAAAAAACCACCCGAAATGATGATCATAAAGGAAAAAGCTCCACAAGGTAATGAGCATAAATGCTTCCGATGCGGGATGACTGGGCACTGGTCTCGTGTTTGCCGTACATCAAAACATCTAGTTGATCTCTATCAAGCTTACTTGAAGGAAAAAGTGAAAAATGTGGAAGCAAATTTTGCACACCAGGATAATGATATATTTGACCAATCCAATATGACAAATTTGGATGTGGCGGACCTCTTTGAATCTCCTGAAGAGAAAGTCAGCACAAATGATGGCACAGAAAATGTTTCTTTTGATTTTGAGAATATTTAGAATTGTTTTATCTATCTTTCATTTTTTTTTAGTTGAACCTTGTTTTACAAGTTTTGTTTTCTTATTGTAATTATCTTGTTTAAATAAAGAATCATGGACAATTTTTATATATTGAGTGACTAAAAAATGAGAAATGAAGATCTATGTCTAGCAGACTGTGCAACTACACATCCAATACTTACAAATAAAAAATATTTTTCCAAATTGACAATGCTGGAAGCAAAAGTCAATACAATATCAGGTTCTGCAATCCTGATTGAAGGATTTGGAAAAGCAAATATTATTTTGCCTAGAGGAACAAAATTTACAATTAACAATGCATTGTTCTCTAGTCAATCAAAGAGAAATCTATTAAGTTTTAAAGATATACGTTGTAATGGTTATCATATTGAGACTGATAGGATAAATGAGATAGAATATCTTTATATCATATATTCTGTCTCACATGAAAAACGTATATTGGAAAAGTTGTCTGCTTTATCTTCTGGATTATATTATACTCATATACGAGTCATTGAAACATATGCAACAATGAACCTGAAGTTCATGAATCCAGATATATTTACAATTTGGCATGACCGGGTGGGTCATCTAGGATCTATAATGATGAGAAGAATCATTGAAAATTCAAATGGACATCCATTAAAGAACCAGAAGATTCTTCAATCTAGTGAATTATTATGTGATGCTTGCTCTCAAGGCAAATTAATAATTAGACCATCACCAACTAAAGTAAGAACCGAATCACCTACATTTTTTGAACGAATTCATGGTGATATATTTGGACCCATTAACCAACCAAGTGAACCATTTAAATACTTTATGATATTAATAGACGCATCCAGTAGATGGTCACACGTGTCCTTATTATCAAGTCGAAACCTTGCATTTGCAAGATTACTTGCTCAAATAATTAAGTTAAGAGCACAATTTTCTGATTATACAATTAAGACCATCCGTCTTGATAATGCTGGTGAATTTACATCCCAAACTTTCAATAATTATTGTATGTCAATTGGGATACATATTGAACATCCTGTAGCTCATGTTCATACACAAAATGGTTTAGCAGAATCATTTATAAAACGTCTGCAATTAATTGCCAGACCATTACTTATGAGAGCTAAGCTTCCTACATCTGTATGGGGACATGCTATTTTGCATGATGCGTCACTTGCACGCATTAGACCAGTAGCTTATCATAAATAATCACCATTACAATTAGCTTATGGCCAGGAGCCAAATATTTCCCATCTAAGAATTTTTGGATGTGCAGTATATGTTCTAATTGCTCCACCACAACGTACTAAGATGGGTCCTCAAAGGAGGTTAGGAATTTACGTTGGATATGATTCCCCATCAATTATTAAATATCTTGAACCCCTGACGGGTGATGTATTTACTGCACGATTTGCTGATTGTCATTTTAATGAGACAAATTTTCCAACATTAGGGGAGAAATTAAGAAGTTGGAAAAGGAAATTGCATGGAATGCATCATTATTATCTCATTTAGATCCTCGTACAAATCAATGTGAACTTGAAGTTCAAAAAATAATTCATTTGCAAAATATAGCAAATCAATTACCAGATGCATTTATAGATGCAAAGAAAGTAACTAAATCGCATATACCTGTTGCAAATGTTCCGTCGAAAATTGATATCCCAACACAGCAAGTTGTCACTAATGAATCTGGAACACGCCAGAAGCGTGGTAGACCAGTGGGTTCCAAAGATAAAAATCCTCGAAAAAGAAAAATAAACGATAATAAAAAAGACTTGGTTGGGGATGTAAATATCCACGAAGAAACCCTAGACATGACTAATAATACAATTAGTGAAGAAGGTGAAATACCTAAAGATAATAATGAAATTTCAATTAATTATGTCATGACAGGGAAAAGATGGAACCGAACTCATGTAATTATTGATAACATTTTTGCATATAATGTTGCACTTGATATTATATCTAAAAATGAAGATCCTGAATCAAAATCTATTGAAGAATGTCGACATAGAATTGATTGGCTTCGGTGGAAAGAAGCAATCGAGGCAGAATTAAACTCACTTTCAAAACGCCAAGTTTTTAGACCAGTAGTCCGAACACCAAAAGGTGTCAAACTCGTGGGATACAAATGGGTATTTGTGAGAAAAAGAAATGAAAATAATGAGATCACAAGATATAAAGCAAGACTAGTTGCACAAGGTTTTTCCCAAAGACCTGGTATTGATTATGAGGAGACATATTCTCCAGTGGTGGATGCAATTACATTAAGATATTTAATTGGTCTGACTGTGTATGAAAATTTGGACATGCATCTTATGGATGTTGTCACAGCATATTTATATGGATCTCTTGATAATAACATTTATATGAGAATCCCAGAAGGATTTAAGATACCTGAAATACATAAAGCAAGTTCTCGAGAACTATATTCAATAAAATTATAGAGATCACTATATGGATTAAAACAATCAGGACGAATGTGGTATAATCACCCGAGTGGATATTTGTTGAAAGAAGGATATCAAAATAATCCAATATGTCCATGTGTTTTTATAAAGAAATCACAATCAGGATTTGTTATTATATCTGTATATGTTGATGACCTAAATATAATTGGAACTCCTGAATAGCTTTCAAAGGCAATAGAATATCTTAAGAAAGAATTTGAGATGAAAGATCTCGGAAAAAAAAAAAATTTTGCCTTGGATTGCAAATTGAGCATTTAGCAGACTGGATTTTTGTTCATCAGTCAACCTATATAGGAAAAATTTTTAAAATATTTTATATGGATAAAACACATCCATTAAACATTCCAATGGAAGTTCGTTCACTAGATGTGAAGAAAGATATATTTCGACCTCGAGATAATAATGAAGAACTTCTTAGTCCTGAAGTACCATATCTTAGTGCGATTGGTGCACTTATGTATCTTGTTAATAATACAAGACCAAATATTGCATTTTTAGTAAATTTATTAGCTAGATATAGTTCTTCTCCAACAAAAAGACATTGGAATGGAATTAAGCATATACTTCGTTATCTTCGAGGAACGATCGATGTGGGTTTGTTTTATTCAAATAAATCAAATTTTGACTTAGTTGGTTATGCAGATTCTGGATATTTATCTGATCCACATAAAGCTAGATCTCAAACAGGTTATTTATTCACTTGTGGAGGAACTGCTATATCTTGGCAATCAGTGAAACAGACCATAACAGCTACTTCCTCAAATCATGCTGAAATTCTTGCAATCCATGAAGCTAGTAGAGAATGTGTATGGCTAAGATCAATGACTCAACACATTCGAGAGACATGTGGCTTGTCTTCTAGTAAAAATCCTCCAACAACATTATACGAAGACAACACAACATGTATAGCCCAAATCAAAGGAGAATATATTAAAGGAGATAGAACGAAGCATATTTCATCAAAACTTTTCTACACTCATGATCTTGAAGAAAATGGCGACATCACTATACAACAAATTTGTTCGAAGGATAACTTGGCAGACTTATTTACAAAATCATTACCAACCGCAACTTTTGAAAAATTGGTGCAAAACATTGGAATGCGGCGACCCAAGGATCTCAAATGATGTTCTTATGAGGGGAGCAAATGTATTATATTCTTTTAGAAGTATTAGATTATATAAAATATGTACTCTTTTTCCTTCACTAGGATTTTTTTTTCCATTGGATTTTTTCCTGGTAAGGTTTTAACGAGACATATTTTATATATATATAATGGGCATCTAAGGGGAAGTATTATAAATATTAAAGAAAATTAGATGTCCATTATATAAATATGCTTAGTGGCAAAAGGCCATGTGTCTACTCAAAACACATCCTTTGTGGCCATGAAATGTCACTACTTACTTGCCAAATTGCCTATAAATAGAGGCTTTTTATGGATATTATAATTCACACATTGGAGAGAAAATAAGAAAAAGGATTGATGTTGAGAAATTTCATAAAATTCCACTTTCTTTATTTTAGTTTATTTAATTTAGTTGTTTTAATTACTTTTATATTATTTAATTATTTAATTATTTTAATATTATAATTTCTCGGTTTCGTGCTCCCGTTTTTCCGTCATTTTGCTCCTCAATTTTACAACAGAAATATTATTTTAAAAGAAAACTTGAAACAACTTTTGTACCTTCTAAAACATTATGGATTTTTATACATTGGGCAATTTTTTTAAAAGAAAATCCAATAAAATATTCCATTCTTTTAAATTTTACTTTAATAACATTTTTTACTATATCAAAATATTAACCATAAACATAAATTTAAATTCATGGAGCAAAACAATGGAAAGAGTTAGAAATAAGAAAGCGGAAGCAAACAGGATGCAAAGCGATTTAATTAGATCAATTTAAAGATTAAATATTCTTAATCAACTTGAAATACAGTGAAAGTAACACTTGTTGTAGCTTCAAGTTTGAGATGAAATCCTTCAAATTTCTAATCACGAACCCTTCGTGGACCACCGCTAGTGTCTTCCTCGTTATTCTCAAGTCTTAGAACGGACGGTGGAATCTGAATTGAGAGGAAATTGGAGCAAAAAATGTGAGAACACACAGTTTCGGTTTTGGAGTTAGTGAGACTTTCCTATAAAGTTTCACTTAATTGCCAAAAGACCCCTATTTTAGTTTTCCTTCTCTTATTTACCAAGGAAACCATACAAATCAAATTTATATGTTGATTGACACCAAACATGGTGAATAAGATGGTGAATTTGAGATTGGAAAAAGAAGTTGAAGAAGAGGTCTTCACCTCCTACTTCAACATGCAAAGTGGGATTATCCTCAAAGTCCAAAATATTATTTTGAAGTTTGAACTTTAAAATTGATTTCCAAAATCAATTTAAATGACATTAATTTAATATATTAATATAAATAATAATTAATTAACTAATTAATTAATTTAATTAATATTTAATATTAAATTAATAATTTTTTCTATTTTTTCGACAGTTTCAAATTCAATGAATCTCTATTCAACGGGATAATATTTAAATTGATTTAAATATTATTAATTCTCCAAACTCGTCTAATTCGCAATTAAATGAACAAACTGTAACTTTTGCTCTTTAACTAAATTTTAACAATTCAAATTCTCTCAATATACTGTTCTAGGTTTAGTCTACGAGCTAACAAGAGAACCTAATAGACCTAAAGATCATGAGCTCCAACGATCCGAAGTTAACCGGCTAAACTCTTTAACCTAGTTAATTAACATTCATCAACTAACGGGTCACTCCACTAAAGTTCAATAGCTGCACTCTCCTCACTGTAGATATATTTCTGTCCACTTGATATAATCATGATTAGTAAGTCGATCCTTCACAAGTTGTTCGTAATTACAAGTGGGTAAAAAAATACTATTTTACCCCTATAATTACCTTTTGTTCCTTAAGTCCCACTGATCCTCTAATGAACAATTGGTTTGTGGTTCAACCAACAAATTGAGTCTCTCTCGGGCCAATGAGAGGGTAGAGCCCCTTGTTCAAGACTTGGAGTCAATGCTCGAGAGAACAACTTCTCTAATATTCTTAAATAAGGCAAGAATGAATTCCATCTTGAAGAATTATGTCCCCAGCTATCTGCCTGATCTTATCCCTAAAATGGGAGACTTATTGAGTCGGCGAAACTAGCCACTCTCACCAATGCAGATTAAAGGATAATCTTAAAAAAAAAAAAAAAATAGGAGTTTACAGTTAGCTAAGGATTAAGATCAAGTTATCTAGGTCATTAGATTGAAATAATCAGTTTTAATAGTAAACAACGTTAAAAAGTAAAAGTGATTATTTCTTGGCCTAGTCTTATGCAAACTCATTGCATAATAAGACACCCCCACTCATATGTCTCCACATGAACACTTTAGAATCACATCATTTGTATCAAATACAAAGTGGGTCGCATTTATAGTGCCCTCAAGATAAGGTACCTAGCCTTTATCCATATACTATAGACCATTTGGCTACTACCTAAACTTGATCCACTTTTATGTCACCACATAAAGTGTAAGTACTCACTTTGTAGCAAGGGGTTCTTAGTTTATTGGATTTAATAAATGCAATTCACATATTCAATAACAATTTTACTGAATAAATTTCGATAACAACTTTATTGAGAATAAGTTTCATAATTTACAAACTACGAGTTTTAGGACATAAAACCCAACAACAATAATGAAATATAATTTTAAAATAATATAAATATACATTAGAAGGAATTGTTAAATTATATTTACATATGTTTTCAAAATAAGTTATCAGTAAACAATTATTTCTTCTTAAAATAAAAAAAAAAAATCAAAATAGAATTATGCATATGCATAATCTTGTTTTTGTCAGAAAAAATTAGATGTTCATAAAATATTGTCAAATCTACGCGTTATCTACAAACTATTTTGAGGGAAAACAAAACGAACCAAAATATTTACAAATATAGCAAAGTTTCACTGTGTATCTGTGGTTGATAACCATCTGTGTCTATTTGTGTCATGGTAGACACAGATAATAATCTATTGTGGTCTATCTTAGATAGACTGTGGTATTTTGCTATTGTTTGTAAATATTTTAAGCAGTCTGTCATTCAAAATAATTTCTCTTTTTGAATTTTATTTACATAGTATAAGTAATTATATCTTCTTAAAATTTAAAGAAAAAAAAAAAACAAAAAGGGATTGGTTAGATAAAAATTAACCATATCTTTTTGTCTAGCAAAATAAATTTCTAAATTTTCTATCTTCAATCACATTCAAATTTTTCTCTTAAGAAGAACAAAGACTTTTAGTGTTCATCTACATGACTTTGAGCTCTCTAATAAAATGAGTTATGTTTGGGGGAAAGAGAAACAAACTATGTGTATTTATTATGTGAAAAATGTGCAAGAAAGAGAAGTATGTAGTTATTGTGCAAAGAATTTGTATTTGTTAGATGATGTGTATAAATAGTTTAAAATTTTGATTTGTTAATTCCTTATTAATAAAGATTAAAAAAGAAAAAAAAAGATTTAAAGACAAAATAATGATTATTGAGAGATCTAATGGCAAAAGACTAATGTAAAATTAAATGAAAAAAGAAAAAAAGAACAAAAATACATGAAACTACGAAAGAATGTAGGGATAAAATATGAATCGTTGAAAGATTTAATAGTGAAAGAGAAATGTAAAATTAAATGAAAAAAAAAGTATGGAAGATAAGTAGAATAGCATGGAGTGGGGGATGTGAGCGTGAGGGCAAAAGGGTCCTTATTGAAAATGTTAGGGGCAAAGCCCCTTTTAATCTAATATAAATGTTTACTTTTATTTATAGTAGTGTTTCCTAACAAGGCAGTTAAGTGCATGTTTATGAGTGATTTTGAAATTGTTAAAATCAATTTTATATTCAAAATTACTTCTAATATGTCAACACTTAAATATACTTTCATGTCTAATTTTTAGACTTTTAAACACATTTTTCATGTCACTCAAATTAGTTTTGAATGATTAAAATCATATTTTAGATATTTTAACCATTTTAAAATCACTCCCAAACATGCTCTAAGCATAATATATTTGAAAGGGATTTCATGATTTGTCTAGTTTGGAAAAACATTGAGACTTATAACTATATCAATTAAACTTCTAAACTTTCACCAGTGAATTAATTCAGACTCTTTGTTAGAATTTTATTTGAGAATTGTTCATGCATCAATGATAATTGATGTAGAAATGATTTTTAAAAGTAATTATAAAATAAAAATTTTAATTAATTTACTTAGAAATTTAATTGATACAAATTACAAATTTTATGTCATATTTATCAAATGAAATTTAGAAGACGGGGTAAATTGAAACTCAATCGCTTAAAAAATAATAATAATAAATAAAAAAAAAAAATACTTTGCATGGACCAACTTAGGAAAGTGGAGACAAAAGGTTCCTGTGGGTACAACGTGTCTACAAAAGAGAGAACTTTCTATAGAATTTAGTTTATAATATGTCATATGCCATTCTTTTTCTTTTAAAAGTATATAATTTAAAATTTTTTTTAGTAAAAAAAAAAATATATATATATATAATAATTGGCTCTATCTAATCATTACTCTTTTAGAAATGCATGTGAATTATAGCTTATCCTCAAAAGAGCAAAATTATTTAACCAACTTAATATTATTCTGTTTGGTTAGTGATCGAAAAACAAAAAATTGAAAAACTAAATTAGTTGGGTCTCAATTGTATTTTTTGATTTCTACTTTTTTGCTTAATTACTCTCAATTTGTCACAACGGCTTACATTTTTCTTAAATAAAAGAGTTGATTTTTTAACCAAATTTTAAAATCCAAAAATAAATTTTTAGAAACTATATATTTTTTTAAATTTTTAAAACTTGGCCTGATTTTTGAAAAAAATGGTAAAAAATAGATGGCGAATCAAGAAATGTAGAGGTAGAAAGGTGTTTTTAGCCTTAATTTCTAAAGACAAAAAATAAAAAATCAGAAATCAAATGATTACCAAAGGGGATTTGGTTTTTTAAAAATTAAACTTATAAACAATTTTTTCATCTCTAAATTTTTTACTTTATCATCTACTTTCTTGTTTTGTTTTTGAAATTTAGCTAAGAAACCAACTCTTATAGCTAAGACATATGCAAATCATAATTGAAGAAAAATAAGCTTAATTTTAAAAAAAAAGATATAAAAACAAAAAACGTAATAATTGCCCAACGATGTCTCAATAATTTTACGTTCTTAATATTTTGGAATTTGTATAGATACGACACGGAGTATGAATCTCAATTGTAAAAAGTAGTTTAAAATGTATTTGATATTTGCATGTATGTAAAAATCTTGTATGATTATTATTTTATAGTATTATATAATTTGTAATATATATTATATTTTACATATTTTAGTTCCAACAAAAATAAAATGAGTTTATAAAATGAAACACAACATTTATAATAAACAAAATTGTCTTTTTTTTTTTTTAAAAATATAATTGTATATTTTAGGTTTGTCTTGTAACCATTTCGTTTTTTTTTCTTTTTTTAAATTAAGTCTATAGGCACTACTTTTACCTTCAAATTTATTCATTTGTAACCTACTTTTGCCTAATAGTTTAAAAAACCAAGCCAAAATTTGAAAAAAAGAATTGTTTTTGGAATTTGAGAAAGAATTCAACTATTGCACGGAAGAGATATGCAAATCAATGTAAAAAATGAGGAGGAAATAAGTTTAATTTTAAAAATCAAAAACAAAAAAACGAAATAGTTACCGAACGAGACTTTAAATTTTGAAATTAAAAATTTGGTAGGATTATGTAATTCAATGCTCACCTATTGTCAAATAGTTGAAGTAAGAGTTGCAAGACAATTAATGAAAGAAATCATAAAACGTGTAAAGTTATTAAAAATAGTTGATGAAATGTCAAATAAATAATTCAGTGTAACCTTTTAAAGAAGGGAATAATGACATGGCACATTTTAATTTGGCAGTTAAAGGTTCTAACCACTTTTCAATTAAAAAATAAAAGAAAAACACATCATAAACATCCATACAAACAATTCCATATATATCTGAAATTCTTACATTAATTAGAACAGTTCAACAAAAAGGTATTCATTAAATTTAGTGAATAGATGAGAAATTTCAAGAAAAAAGGGTGTGAATGAATGTATTATATCTCACTCTGTCTTTTTAAGGGCACCCCTCTAGATCTGAAGGGATATATGTCCCACCATTTTGAAAAGTTGATATTTGAGAATTGTGCTTGAGACTTCCAAACAACAAAATTTCCAATCCATACAAAATGGCATGGTCAATCTTGGATTGGATAGGGTGGGCCAACCCCACAAAAAGAAAAGAAAAGAAAAGAAAGCAATTCCACGTTACAATTAACGCTCAATCTCACCGCGTTTAGGGTTGTTCGGCTCCTAATGGAATGTATTTTGATTGTAATATATAATTCGAATAGATTTTTATATAAATGATTATCTTTAGATTTCACAACAACTCGCTGATTTTCCTGATGGATTCATGGTTATTTTTAAATATATCTTAAAACATTGTATTAGATGCTTGCAAATATTTTTATATATACCTTACAATATTCGAAAGTTTCAATATAATAATATCCATATGACAGTACAATATATAAAATTAGAATGTATTTTGTTTAATCAAGTTCCTTTATCAATTATAACATAGTATATAAATCATAGTTTGACTCAATGTTCAATATAAATCATAGTATATATCATAAATTTTATTTATGTACCACAATATATTTCATAAATTCAAAGTAGTCGGAAATAAACAAAAATATCTACCACAATACATAAATCATAGATGGACTCAATGTTCAACATAAAACATATCAAATGTATATATGTACATCACAGTATAAAATAACGAATATATATCACAGTATAAAATACTCTAATATATATCACAATATATATATATATATATATATATATATATATATATATATATAAACTATCATTGTTTATATTTATTCGTCTCTTCTTCTTTGTGAAGCTCTTGCCGTCGTCGCCCATCAGAGTTTATTGAATAAACAATATGTACAATGCTAGGTCTAAGTACAAATAATACCAAATGAAACCTTATAATAATAACATTAGAGTTTATTTACATCCAGACCATAAATAATACCAAAAGAAACCTTATAATAATAGCATCAAAGTTTTTATACGATTTCCACTCCTTAGACTCCAATATGTACAATGCTAGGTCTAAGTACAAATAATTACAGTGCTAAAAAACTAAGAAGCAGATCCAGACAAGTTTGACGAGTAGGCTAAGCACCTCGATTCCGCTCGCTACATGGAAAGTTGAAAACATTTGAAAACATGAGCTAGGTTGCCCAATGAGTGACAAGTTTATAAAACTGTGCTTGGCTTAAAAACTCAACGAAATCATGTTTGATAATTAAATAATAAAGCTGTTAGAGACTTATGAACATTTGCATATTTTCGAAAGATTTTCCCTTAGTTGAGGTGGAGTAAACTCAACGCTGCAGATAAGCACTTGAAAAGTGATTTTTATCCTCTCAAATTAAGGGAGTTTATATTAGATTACACTTGTTTGCTAGTGGTTTTCAGGTTAAAATGGGGAAAATTAGAAGAAAAGACCAAAAGATCAAAACCGAGCAAGAATACGGTGAAAAAGAGATGAAAAACACAAAGTTGTAAAAACTGGGATAGCGCCGCGACGCTAAAACCCGAGAGCAACTATTTCTGCACACAACCCTAGCGTCGCGATGCTCTCCAACAGCATCACAACGCTCTCCTTCCAAATTTGGCAGCGCCGCGGCGCCAGTTTTCCACAAATGAAAAATTGGTATTTTTGGTAAGTTTTTGGGCGGCCAACTCTATAAATTTGGGGGTTTCCAGCAGCCCTAATCATCAATCTACAGAAAAAAAAAAAAGCCACAAGAAGGAGAGAATTAAGTGAGCGTTCATAGAAGAGTTCAAGGAGTGAGTTAGTTGCAAGGAAGAGGAAAAGAGTTCGAGATAGTCGTGGTGCCCTTCGAATTCTGACGTGAGAGCCAAGGAGATAATGACGGTGCTACCTCAATCAAGGGCCTCTTTTAAGTAGAGTTTCCCTTTTTTTACACTCTTTCTTTGTTTATTTTGTTTAAATATGTTGCTTCAAGCTATGAGTGGCTAAACTCTTTAGTTTTAGGGTTTTGATGAATTGTTTATGAATTCATGTTGATATTGTAGACTTTCATGGTTTGTTGGAATGATTATGCTTTTCATTGTAATTGTGTTTAATTCTTGTGGATTGGCTATCTTCACATTTTAGGTTAGATGTATGATTGAGAGATTGTATATTTAACTTGATCTATAACAATGAATTTTTGTTAATCTATCACGAGAGTAGTTAGGTTGACAATAAAAGTTGCTAAAGACTATTCTTAATGCCATGTAATTTGTATTGGTTTAAAGAGATTAGTAATCAATCAAGTTGTATAAGAAATGGTTGTTTTTTAGAGAAAATAACTTGGAATTAAGTTTCTAGACTTAGGCATATGAATGACAATAAAATCCATGAAATCTATAATATTGCATGATGAAATAAACAATGATTCATTACCCTAGAACTCTCTTTGACTCTTGTGTTTCTCACTTTAATACTTTCCTTATTTGGCTTATATTTTCCATAATTAACAACTTCCATTCTAATCCTCAAATAAAATTGATTCAACTCTAGAATAGCTAAGTAACTTAAACCTTCACAATTGGATCTCCAGTGGAACGATATTCGGACTTCATCGTCTTATATTATAACTTGACCTGTACACTTGCGGTTAACACTCAAAGTGCGCATCAAGTTTTTGTTAACGTTGAAACAACCTTAGTTAGGGTGGAGAAATCTCAACACACCTAACGTCGAAAACAACCTTAGTTGGGATTGAATAATCTTATCATACCCAACGTCGAATAACCTTGGTTGTGTGGAGTGATCTCAACACAACAACGTCAAATTTCCCTCTATGTGCACATAGGAATTATAACCCGGGCTGCCCGTGTACCTTCTCTAGTCCTTCAGTATCGGAGCCCCTAATATTAAGGCTGCCCATATGCCTTCTCTATGTCCTTCAGCATTGGGGACCATCTTTTGAAAATAAAGCATGCTAAATCATTTATAAACATGAGTGAAACAATTTCTCAGAATTTTAGAGTATTTCTCAAACAACATGTTTTTCACAAAGCTCGGTATTAGAAAACATCATGCTCAAAATCATGTAAAAACATGTTCAAAATTATATAAAGAACACATGCTTTATCAAATTTAACTTATGCCAGAAATCTCAAATACTACGAATAAACCGAGCATTCGACAAATATCAAGAGAATAAATCATTTTAAACAAATTTAAGTCACTCACAACTTGTCTTGGGCTCTTAATGGATTATATGCTTCCCCTAGCTCTTCCCGGTTTGGAATAATTTAATTCTTTTTGTTAATATCCTTAAAATTCCCTTCATGGCATATTTTAAGTCATTTTAGCTCAAAAAGGCTCACCGACAAGCAAAATTTAGTCAAAATGTCCAAAAGTTGAAAACTGCCCCTAGGTGTGTCCAACAGCCCTACAACATGCACCTCTAACCTTAAATGGGCGGCAATTCTCGCACAACACACTGCCCTACACACCTAGCCCCTACCTTGCACACGTTGCCCCTCGTAGGCGGCAACTCCCGCATGCCTACTATGGAATAAACTCAAAAGAGGCAAGGCGTGCGCGTCTTAGCGTATGTCAGTCCGTGTCGTGCGCCTCAGCGAGACCAGCAAGATTCGTCTCGCTCAACTTTTGCATGCACGCAACGCCACTAGCGAGACTCATCTCGCCCCCACAACCTGCACAAGGTCAGCAACGCCTCTCGCTCATCCTTGCATTGCTAGTGGCATGTTAGCCCGCCCCCTGGCGTCCAGAACTTGTCAAAATAACCTGAAATGGTTCTTTCTTCCGGCCACGGCCCAAGCCACACTGCACGCACAGCCACTCCAAAACTCACCGGACAACCTTAATCACACTACCCTTACTTCTAGCTCTCAAAAGTAATATTTCTAGCAAGAATTAGAGTTTTCTTTCTCTTACAAAGTTGTAGATAAATATCTTGGCTAGCTTACCTCAAAATTTTAGCTTCTAATTCTTTTCCTACTGTCAGATATCTTCAAATCTTCCCGATCTGCTCTGGTTTACCCGATAGCCGGAGCAAGCTTAAATTTTTAATGAAATCCGAGTTTCTCTCTAGTAGCCCTCTCAGTGAAACTAGACTCAATTTAGGATAATTTGGTCGAAGAAAATCACAAATTTTCTGAGTGGTTTGCACACACCAACCTCTTCTATCAAATCCTTATTTATAAACTTTCCAGAAATCTGCATGCAAACTCCTAGCCCGCCACCTCATGCTTGCATGCATGCTCATGCCACACTTAACCTTAATTTGCTACCTAATATGGCTTACTTATCACTTAAGCTTAGACTTTGCTTAACCAAGAAGGAATGGTGGACACATCCTTTGTGCAAGACCTGTCACACCCCCTCCCGAGCTTTCCTCTTAACCCGAAAAGAGGCGTGACGATAGCAGACATCAATCCTTTATGACATCTACTGTCAACTCAACTCTCCTCAAATTCTTACCAAGCACTTTGATAATATAATTATAATTTAAATCCATACTATAAATAATACCAAATGAAACTTTAAAATAATAACATCAGAGTTTTAACACGTCTTCCACTCCTTAGACCCCAATATGTACAATGCTAGGTCTAAGTACAAATATTTACAATGCTCAAAAATTAAGAAGTAGATCTAGACGAGTTTGATGAGTAGGCTAAGCACCCCGGTTCCGCTCGCTACCTGAAAAGTTGAAAACATTTGAAAACATGAGCTAGGTTGCCTAGTGAGTGACAAGTTTAGAAAAACTATGCTTGGCTTAAAAGCTCAATGAAATCATGTTTGATAAAAATAATAAAGCTTTCAGAGGCTTATAAACACTTGCATATTTTCGAAAGATTTTCCTTTCGTTGAGCAGAGTAAACTCAACGCTACTCAACATCGAAAACAACCTTCGTCAAGGTGGCGTAATCTCAACACGCCCAACGTCGAAAACAATCTTAAATAGGATGGAATAATCTCATCATACCCAACGTCGAATAATAGCTGAGTGATTTCAACACAACAACGTCAAATTTTCACTATGTGCACATAAAAATTATAATTCAGGCTGTCCATATGCCTTCTCCCAGTCCTTCGACATTGGGGACCAATTCAGGCTGCCCATATGCCTTCTTCCAGTCCTTCGACATTGGGGACCAATTCAGGCTGCCCATATGCCTTCCCCAAGTCCTTCGACATTAGGGACCATTTTTTTGAAAATAAAGCATGCTAAATCATTTATAAACATGAGTTAAACAATTCTTCAGAATTTCAGAGTATTTCTCAAACAATTGCTTTTCACAAAGCTCGGTATCAGAAATTGAAGGGAATTGAATCCCGACGGAAGCGTGTGATCGCGTTCTTTGATTTATTGAAATAATTAAAAATACAAAAATGAAAGAAAAGGTTAAGCATCATACCTTTGCCAATCTATAATTCTCGAACCGATAGTTTTTAGAATCGATGGTCTTTTTATTGTAGTCTTCCTTTTCCAAGAGATCTTCCTCATTAGGACTCTGGCAAGGATTCCATTTGTGGGAACAATAATTTTCTTAGAATTTTTCTATGAAAGCTGCCAAGGGCCCTATTTATAGATCTCTACGAGTTACTCCTAATCCTATTAGGATAAACCATTTTAAATAAAATATTTAATAATATCAAATATTAATAAATATCTACCTAAATAATATCTCATATTAAATGGTTTAAAATATTTAAATCTTATTTAAATATTTATTTTTTGTAGAATCTTTGATTCGGATCTCATCCAAATTAAATAATTAATTATTTGAATCCAATTCAAATCAATTAATTAATTTTCCCTTTATTTATTTTCTGCAGAATCTTTAATTTAGATAAATAATTAATTATTTACATCCAATTCAAATTAATTAATTAATTAATTTTCCCTTTATTTATTTTCTGCAGAATCTTTAATTTAGATAAATAATTAATTATTTGCATCCAATTCAAATTAATTAATTAATTAATTTTCCCTCTATTTATTTTCTACAGAATCTTTAATTCTAATCTCATCCAAATTAAATAATTAATTATTTGAATCCAATTCAAATTAATTAATTAATTCTTCCTCCATTTATTTATATGGAGTTTATACAAATAAATAATTAATTATTTGAATCATATTCAAATAAATTAATTCTTCATATTATAAAGTTATAATTTGAATCACATTCAAATAAAATTTATAATAAATCATTTAATTTATTGTATCCAATACAATTAATATTTTTCCTCATAAATTTGAACATTTCAAATTTTTCTTTCAACATAGTTGATCCTTGTTGGTCCGTTGTGAGCTAGCAAGGGGATCTTATGGACCTACAAATTAGAAACTCCAACGATATGAGATTAATCGGCTAAACTCATTAACCACATTAGGAGAAATCGGGTTTAAGTTGGGGAAAGATGTAAGCACTGACTTGTGATACTAAGCGTTGGGGTGTGGCAATGCGTGTGTGGCTATGCGTTGCAAGGGGAGGAGTAGCCGTGAGTGAGAACAAAGGATTTTTGGAAAGTAAATTTTGGCTAAGTGTTGGCCAGGCCCCTGCGTTGTTGATTAACTCACGGAGGGTTGTGAGCTGGAGTAACTGCCGCGTCGAAGGATAAGTAATTTTGGCGGGGGAAGAAATGTGCTTGAACCATGCGTTTAAGTCACTCTGCGTTGAGGACAGTTATGCGTTGAAGTCGATGCGTTGAAGACAGACATGTGATGAAGTCGCTCCGCGTCGAAGACAGAGTGGTCTTGACGCGACGAAAATAGTGGTGTATGACGAGGATGTATGCGTCAAAAATAGGAGGTGCTGAGGACGACACCATGCGTTGGGTGTGGTTAGTTGCGGAAGGCATTGGAGGAGAAGTCTAACATGAGTGCCTCACGTTGAGGTGAGAACCCTACGCCAGCCTGCGGGTGAGGGGTAAGTCGGCAACACAAGTCTTGGTGTTTGTGAAGGCTAAGTCGGTAGTATATATAGTTGGATTAATTAAATGTTTAATCATTTTTAAGACATTTTCGAGAGCTTAAGCCGGTTCCATATTTCAGAAAAACTTCAAGAGAAGATTGAGGAAGGTGTTCTTGCGAATTTTAGGGGAAATTCTACTCATATTGGTGTTGAAAACGGAGCGGGAACAGAGGATTGATTGAAGTCGCACAGACTGAGCAGTGGCTGATATTTGGAGTAGTACGAATAGAGGAAGCCGAGTTTAGAGCTGAAATTTGGAAGTCAGTAAGTTAACATGATTCCTAACAAATCTTGTGAAGGATGGTAAAGTTGAAATTGAAGTTAATGATGTGAATCCTTAGGGAAAAGCAGCACTTACAAGATTGTTAAGCAATCTGGAGCAGCATGAAATGATTTTGGAATATTGAGAGAACGAAGAGGAGTTAAGCCTTGAAATTTTGAGGTAAGCTATAAAACTCAATTCTCTATAAGTATGTAGAAGGGAAGAAGTTCTAAATCCGTCTGAAATTATGACTTTTGATAGATTGAAGTAAGAACAAGAGGAAAGGAAGAAATCACAATGCGGGGTGCCGCTAAGAACCAAGTATCAGGCGCTGTCTAAGTACTGGAAGCGAGACGAGTGTCGCTGAGACGCAAAGAAGTCTTCCGTCTCACAAAACTCGCTAGATATCGCTAGGTGTCATTACTAAGGTAATGTAACGCTAGTGTCGCTCAAGCTAGTATCGCTAGTAACGGCTTCTGTTGGGTAGTAACGCTAGAATTCTCGCTTATGATGTTAGTTTGAAAAAGGGGGAGGTTCAATGTAAAGTAACGCATGGTAAAATGTTAATTGCAGGCCAAGAAGAGATAGGGAAGGCATATAACCCGCGCAAGAACTAGGAAGAGTTGTGAGTGACTTCTTTATTCTTCAATTCGATATTTATTAAAAATGTTCTTATGAAATATGGCTTTGTGATGAACTGTTAAAATGCATAATGTTTGATTGTATTACTCACAAGGCATGTTATATGTTTTCTAAAGTTGATAGAAACGTTTTTATGAAAAGTTATTGAATAAAGATCTGTACGATTTTCTATGAAAGGGTTTTTAAATGAACTGTTATATGAACGAATTTTCTAAAATGTTTTAGAGGAGGCTCAGTGCTCAAGGACATGAGAAGGCACGTGAGTTTCCCTGGGACCAAATACTGAAGGATATGGAGAAGGTACTTGGACAACCCGTCATATTCCTATGTGCACATGTATAGTCTGATTGAGTTCTATGAATGTATATGAATAAATGTGTGCACAGGAAGATGAGCAAGGTGAGACAATAGGCGTCACAAGAGGGGTGATGGTTATTGTCTTCACATTCCCTTTCAGGATAGGTAGGTAATCCGGGAGGAGGTGTGACAAAAGATCTCCGAATGGGTTTTTCTTTTTACTGACTGAGTTGCGTTTTAGGAAAAGGAAAGAAAGGGGAAGAAGGGAAAGTTCAAATCTCTCTCTCGATCACCTCTTCGTCACTCAGTCGCCGTCCCCTTCAGCCCTCATTGCCGCCATCATCTCTAGCCCTCACTGTCGCCGTCATCGCAGTACTCATCGCCATCGTCATCAGCACTCGTCGCCATCATCGCAGCTTTCAGCGTAGCGGCATCATCATAGTCCTTGCGCCGCAGCCTCTCAGTCCTCGTCGTGTCGCATCGTCACAGCCCGCATTTCGCCGCATCATCATAGTCTTTATTGCCGTGTTGCCTCAGCTCTCTCCATGACGCGTCGTCACAAATCTTCATCACCGCGTCGCCTCAGCCCTCTCCGTGACGCGTAGTCACAAATCTTCATCGCTGCGTCGCCTTAGCCCTCTCCACGACGCGTCGACACAGCTTTCATAGCACATTGTCGCAGTGTAGGGAAGTCGCGACTTCGCACAGGCAGTCTTGCTGTCTCGCTCAGCCTTGCTATCTCGCTCAGTCTCGCTATCTCGCTCAGTCTTGTTGTCCCGCAGTCCCACTCGGGTGTTGATTGCTATGATTGTTTCGGTATGCCGAGTTTGTAGCTTGTATGCAATGTACTTATGCTTATGTGTCTATAACTCTATGATGAACTAGCTATGCCATGACATGTTATAGGTTACCCTACTTGTGGTGCCCCGTACCCCTAATGTACTGTGCTACGAAGGGTGTCCCTTGTGATCACCACCTATGTCCATGTTACAAATGTAATCACTGCGTACCCTCGGGTCGCTTCCTACGCTTATGCCTACACTTATGCCTATGCAGGGTACAAAGGTGCACACGACAAAAAGGGTAACAGCTAGGCCCAATAGTGGGTCTCTTACTGAGTATGACTGCTCACCCTTTTATTTCTATGTTTTTCTCCCAGGTAAAGAGCATGGTGGCCAGGCGTATGACAGAGAAAATCCGTGACCGTACCATGAGATCGCTGACATTGCTTCCGCACCTTAGCCTAGGGTATAGCGTATTGGAGTTGTAGGATAGTAGTATTTGCATACATTGGACCGTTTGTTATTTGTTTTGTTTATTGTTATGCTCGGTTTTCCTTTCTTGAGGTTTTGCCTAACTATTTAAGAGGTACCCTGCTAAAACGTTTTTTTTTTTACTCCTCTATGTTTGGTTTAGTAAACTATAAGAAATCAAGCCGTTTTATGAGTGTGACTGAGTTTGTCTATAGTGTGTGATACCATGTCTCTTATTTTCCAACGCATTCACTAAATGGACGTAGCGACGTGTTAGCTATTAAAGGGTCAGGTTGTTACATTACCCCTGTAATTACCTTTTGCACCTTAAGTACCACTGATCCTCTAATGAACAATACTGTCTATGGTCTAACCATATATAAAGTCTCTCTCAAATTAGTGAGAGGGTGAGGCCTCATTGTTCAAGTCTTAGAATTCACTTAAGGGAACAACCTATCTACTTTCCCTACAGTTAGGAATGAGTGAATTCCATCTTGTGAAATTATGTTCCCAACTCCTCACTCGACATCATTCCCAAAACGGTAGGAGTATTGAGTCAACAACTAAGGGCACTCTCACCCATACAAATCAAAGAACGGTCCTTATGAGTAGAAGTTCATAACTCACTCAAGATTGAGATCAAGTTACATGGTTCTCATTTGAAATATAAAACTCTTTAATTAACGGAGTTACAAAGAGAGATTTAATTTCGTGGTCCAGTCTTATACAGACTCACTGTATAGGATACTCCCACTTACATTTCATTACACGAACGATTTGGATCAAACCATTTGTAACACTTACAACATTTGTAACACTTACAAAGTGGGTCTTATCCATAGCATTACTAGGATGAGGCACTTAACTTCACCCATATACTATAGACCTTTTAGGTTATTTCTTGAACACGATCCAATTGTAATTCAACCACGTACTGTTCAAGGGACATTAAATAACCTAGGATTTTAGTTTATTGGATTTTGAGTTATGGAAACAAATTATTATAAAAATAAATAATACTTTATTTATTAATTTATTTACAAATTTATAGACTACAAGATTTAGGACATAAATCCCAATATAAAGACTTATAAAATATAATCTACAAGTTGTAGTTTAATTTAAAAAAGAAAAAAATAGAGAAGATGAATAGAAATAAATTACAAGGTTATCACATAAGCTAGTTTTGGATAACATATAGAATGATTTATGTTTAAAAAATGATTGAACCCAAATGAATAAATTATGAAAATAAAATAATCAATGAGTCAGATTTGGAAAATGATAAGATCAAAAACCTTTGAATGCTACTATGTACTTTGGTTCCAATTGAATAATATGAAAATGACCAAAATGGTCAAATCTTGGATTGTCATTCATACTTCACTCCCATCCAATGTGGGCCATACTTGCTACTTGCTTTCATTTTGGAGCAATCAAGGTGGCAATATTTTATTATATAAATATTTTAAATAATCCAATGCAATTTCATTGATTTAAAGTTTAGTGAAATTACTAAAATGACCCTAACGTCTAAAGTTGATCTTTCAACTCATATTATACTTAAAAAAAGCAATTGAGTGAAAATATTTTATACTAGAAAAGAGTAAGGTTTATTTTCAAAAGCAACAAAATCAACAAAATTATTTATAAATATAGAAAATTTTATTGTCTATCAGCGACGGTCTACCCACTGAACTATCTCGACCATTTCCGATACATTATCCTTATTTTCATAAATGACTTTAGTCTATGTCAATTGTAAATAAGAAAAAAGGTATTCCAAAGTCTTCTTTTTTAAGATTCACGAAATTTCAGGGCTTGGATAAGACTTTGGAAGTTTCAGTATAGCAGACAGTATCGTTAATTATTCAAATTTCACAATGTGACTAGTATACAATGAAATTTTGCTACACTTATACATATTTTTCTATTTATAATAATTTCCCAAAAAAATAAAAGTATGGATTTAGAATATATAAAATTTGACCAAGTTTGTTAAAAATATACTATTTAATTTTGTCATATACTAATTTTCTATCTATAAAAGCATGATTAAATCCGGTTAATCAACCTTCACTTCACTTCACTTCACTTCACTTCTCTTCCCTTCTCTTCTCTTCTCTTTTCAATAAAAACAATTTAGAACAAATCGTAAAAATCACTCCTAAGGTAAGGTTATAGTTTCATTTATGCCCTTAAACTTTCAAATACAACGGTTGAGCTCTCATACTTATATAGTGTTAAAATTGAACCCTCAAACTTATATAAATGTATAAATTGTAACAATTGTATAAGTTTAAGGGTTCAATTTTTATAATTTGAGGGTCCAATTTCTATGTTTATTCTAAGTATGAGGATCCAATTTTAACACTTGAGTAAGTTTGAGGGTGTAATTGCAACTACCACCATATTTCAATGATGATATTTGTAATTTGCCAAAAATTAATTTTATGTTAAATTATAAATTTAGTCCTTATTATTTAGAGAGTTAGAATTTAGTCCCTATAATTTGATAAAAGCATCAAAAGACTATTTATGAGAATTCTATTAAACGGTAGGGACTATTTATAAGATTTTATCAAACTGCATAGATTTAATTCAAACTTTTAGTACTATAAGGGCTAAATCCTAACTTTCTCCAAATTATAGATATCAAATTTACAATTTAACTTTAAGTTTATCTTTTTTTTTTGTTAAAAAAAATATATAATATTTATTTAATATCGTTATTTGAATTTCAAATATAAAATTGGATGGTCTTTTGGTTTTGGTTTTGTTCATTTTAAATGGAGTGTTAGTCCAGTGTAGAGCTGATTTCAATACTTACTATTATCATATCCGATTAAAAACTATAATACACTATAATACATATAACATTCGTTAAATATTTTTCTCAAAAAAAAAAAAAAATCGATAAATATTTAACAACAATAATAAGAACTCACAATAATAATAATAACAAATTATTATTTTTATTATTATTGTCGTTGGTGTTGTTATAATTATTGTTTTTATTAATATATTAACTCGTATTATATTTATTCATCAAATAGGAAAACATAATTCCATAATAATGCATCATAATAGATTTCTTTTTTTCACTCCATATGATATAATAATGTATCTTAATAATAAAAATTTATTGGTGTAAATTTTATTTTTGAAGCAACTTATATCGTTTGAAATTATTATTAACAATAAATGATGTAATTGATATATTTTTATTATTTTCCAAAAATAGCAATAATTCAAATAGTGAAACAAAAATATCATAGCTTTATTTAGGTTTAAATTTTTTTTTTTTTTATAATTTCTTTGATTATATTATTATTTTCAAATATTTATATCTTAAGAGGATAATTGTAATGGATAGCAAAACCTTTGTCATATTTGTAAATATGTCATATAAATAAATAATTTGATGATATGACATTTTTTGAATTTCAAGGTTTACCACTAATGCATGTATCATTTATATAGTCTATGAAAGATAGACTTTTATCACGGATAGACCGTTATAATAGTTATTTATAGACCTCTATCATTGACAAACAAACATGATACTATGAAGGTTAAAATTAAATTAGGGATTAACTATGGATTTGGTCATTTTTAAAAGTTACATACTTAAACTTAATTACGGTTTTTTTTTTTTTTGAGTTCACGATGATATATTGCTAATTTAAACATATTCATTTGATCTTAATATATCTCTATTGATCTTAATATATCTCTATTTAATAACTAAAATGTTTCTAAAAGATAAAAAAAAGTCAAATGAGTATAGCTTAACTAGTATAAACACACATGTATCTTCTTATTTTGGGAACACTTTAGTATGTTGACTGTCAACCTTTTTTAGAAAAGGTAACTTTTTATGTGCTACTTGGTCAGTTAAAGCCTGGTCCTATGTTGGTCGGTTTCAACTTATCTAACCTATTTTTCAAAGCTTTTAAGTCTATTGGTCCAATGTGTTTGTTCTACTAATGAAAATGGTCAATGACTCCGATCAATTAATGTACTCTTATCTCTAGAAAGGGAAGTTGGATAGAGTTGGTAGGGTCAAGGTTGCTTGGTCGGAGGTTTGCACGTTCTGAAGGTTGTCTTGGTATCTGACACTTTCCTTCTTAAAATGTTGCTACTATCATGAAATTTGTTGTGGCTTATTCTTATCCGCTTTGAATCCTTTGTGAGTCGCTTGGGTGGAAGCCTATGGTTCACATGGTTGAAATATTTGGGTAGTTAATCCATCTTGTTCATCGTCTTGGTGTTGGAAGTCTATCCTTTGTGCACAGGACAAATTGTGACCCTTGATGCAATTTTTTATTGGTGATGGACATCGTCGTTCGATTTAATTGGTTTGATCCTTGTTGTAAAGGGGACCCTATTCTTTAGCACTTTAGTTTGATGGTTATTTTAGATGTGAATAGTTTCCACACACTAAGGTCATTGAATTCCTTCATCTTGATGGGACGTAGGCCTGATTGTCTAATTTCAGAGAGTTGATTGAACTCTCTGAGCAAGTTTAATTAATTGTGGTTGAGGTAGGGAGGGAGGATCATATAATTTGGCTCCCTTATTAATCGAGGTTTTTTTTTTTGTTGCCAGTGCTTGGGAATCCTTGCAACTTAGGCACCCTATGGTGTCTTGGACAAGTCTCCTTTGATTTGGAGGTAATATTTTTAAACATTCTTTCATTGTTCGGATTGCTATCTAGAATAGGCTACTGACTCTGGTCGTATCAGCTGGTAGAATTCTAATATACCTAGGATTTGTGTGTCTTTAACACGGGGTGTTGAGTCTTGAGATAATTTATTATTTGATTGACTATTCAATTAGGCTACTTGGGGGAATGTGCTCCTATGGGGAGGGTGCTCTCATAGGATTTCTAATTGGGACTGAGCTTATTTGGATTTGTCATGTTAATGTTGGAAATCGACCGAATGCCTATGATTTGGAGAATCGTTGCATGGTGTGATGTTATTTAACATAGATTTTGAGTGTTGCATGGTGTATTGTTATTTACCATATTTGGAGAGAGCTTAACCTTTGTGTCCATGCAGCTACCTTATATCCTTACCATAGGTTGTGTAGTTTGATCACATTTTCTTTTATTGTTTGAATTGACGTGGGACCTTCTTTTCAAAGGATTCTTTGTAGTTTTCCTTTATAGGTTTTCCCCTAAGTTGTGTTGTGTGTTTGGTTATTTTGTTGCATTGTTGTTTAGTTCTTCGGTGAGTGGTTTGTTTGTATCCTAATTTCAGATTTTGAGGTCAAATTCTCTTTTATTGCAATATATTACTTTTGCAAAGGAAAAAAAAAAATACATGTACTCTATCAACCTTGAAATTTGGTTTGATTTCCCCTTCCCATATTGTAAAATAATAAAAAGAAAATCTCTATTTAAAATCTAATAAAAGTATATATCTCTTTTATAAAACACCTATGAGGCTATAACCATTAAATATTATGTCTTTACACAAATTTTATTCATAAAAATATGGGCAAATTGCAAAAAACTCTCCTAAAAGATGGTGGTAGTTGTAATTACACTCTCAAACTTTTTAGTGTAAAAACTATTCTCTAGATTATAATCGATTTTAGATAATTTAAATTTCAAATCTCTATACCTATATACCCATGAGGTCCAACAATTGTCATAGTCGAACAAACAAGATCCACCATAACACAACGAAAGTCATGATATCAAATATAAAGTATATGAGATATACATGCTAATACATAAATAAGGTTAAAATTGAAATAATATTAAAAATAAATTAAAATTTTTGTTATATTTAAAATTTAGAAAACTATGACTAGATTTGTAAATACCTTATTTATTTATTTTTTTAGAAAATTATCTTTCTTGTCTTCAAGTTTGTAAGAGTTATGTGTATTTTTTTTCCTTCAAAATGTACCTTTCTAGTCGTAAAATTCTTAAAAATAAGTTTAAAAGATTGCTGTAGTAAATTTATTTATTATTTGAAATTATAGAAAAATTAAAAAAATTATCTCAAATCCCTAAAATTATTTTCTAAACTTAATTTTCAAATTCAAAATGTCATATATTAATTTAAAATTAATAAAAAATCACTTTAGAGACCTTTCCATACATATTATTAAAAATTTGAAAACGGAAAAATACACGAAAAGGTATTTTTCACTTTTTTATTATTTAGTTTTTTTTATTTCAACCTATTGCCATTTCCTTTTATTTTTGCATGAGAGCGAGGGAAAAAAAGGAAAAAAAAAAAAGAAAAAGAAAAAAGAAAAAACTAATCTTTACGAATATTCCGTTCTATGGAGGAAGATGAGAGAACCAACATTTCAGGTGCTCACGTCACCCGTTTCTTTGCCTTAAATAACCACTGTTTCTCCCATTTTTTCTGCACTTTCTCTCTCTCATCATCATCATCTTCATCATCGTCATCCATTTCCTCCTCCTCCTCCTCCTCCTCCTCCTCCTCCTCCTCCTCCTCCTCCTCCTTCTTCTTCTTCTTCATAATTCATTCATACCCATTACCCTTTCTCTACTTCTCCAATTGAACCCTCAACCATACGAAATTTGGATACACAAACTTCTCTCCACAAATTTACCTTTAATTCTCTCATTTTCTTCCTTTTTTTCTTGTCTTTTCGCCGGAATTCAGAATTCAGAGATCTCAGGTATTTCCATTAATTTCTTTGCCCCCTTTTCTCGATCATTTCCATTTCCCTTTTGGATCTTTTCTTTTTCTTTTTATTCTTTTTGTTGATTAACACTTTTTTGTTCTTGCTTGTACTCATTCATATCGTCTCTTATTCTTCTGGAATCGTTTCGAATTGGACTTATGGATTGGAGCTTTATGTAGTTATGTGATGGGGTCTTTATTGTTTACTTTGAGGCCTTCTGGGATAAATCTGAAACGTGTATTTCGTTCCCCTTTTGTATTTTGGTGTCCTCCTTCAGTTTGGGATATCGCTCTGTCATCTTTGTTCTCGTTTACTTAATCTGTATTGTGTTAATGTTTTTTTTTTTTTTTTTTTTTTTTTTTTTTTTTTTTTTTGTTTGAAATGGCACAATACGGTTGGGAATTGATCGCATGATGGTCATCCATCATTTACCTTTTATGGAATGTATTTTGTGTCGTTGGTTGTGTAAAGACATCTATAGTATTGGAAAAGGAAAACTTATACACACTTCTCTTTAGGTAACTTGAAGGGTTATTATTTTCCCCCATTCCTCTGTTAACGATGGATCTCCACATGACTATGCCATTGAGGCTCACCACCTTTGGAATTTTGTAGAGCACTTATTGTTCTTCTTAGGGAGCATGCAATATGTTCTTGAGATGTAATGTTCTCCTTGATGCTTGGGGGATTTTATAGACATGGCTAAGCATGGGGCATGCCTCTAATACCAATTGTTAGGACAAGGGACCTCTTCACAATTCTTCAATGATATGATATTGTCCATTTTGGGCAGAAGCCCCGATGACTTTGACATTTTGTTTCACCCAAAAGGCCTCATTCAGTGGAGATATTATCCATATATTGTCCATGGCTTATGTACTTATGATAGTTTCCATGTGTTGCCAATGTGACTTTAGTTGCATCACCACATGTTTGATAGAGTTAGATCTCTACATGACTATGTTATTTGAGCCTCACCACATCTTTTTTCATCACTCAAGGATTCTATGAACATGACAAAAGTTTAGAGCATGACTTTGATACCATTTGTTGGGACAACTGGTATGATATTTGTCCATTTTAGGCATAAGCCCTCATGCCTTACCTTTTAGATTTACCTATAAAGCCACATGCCAATAAATTTTTTTGTCCCTTAATTGTGTACCCATCATCTTTCCTTTGTTTAGTCATGTGGGACTTTTTGCTTACCTAACAATGGGGATACTGAATTAAGTTTTATTTATTTATTCTTTTTAGGCTATGACAAAGAAAAAGATACGGGAGCAAATGTACCTCCTTTTTAACTCTTATAGCCTCTTGTCCCTTTTGACCAATTAGAGGAATCTTTTGTAACTCCTCTGGCTTCGGCACATAGCCCCTCTTTTGTAAATTTCATACCTCAATGAAAATCTTTTCTTATTAAAAATAAATTAAAAAATTAAAAAAAGAAAAAAAAAGAAAAAGAAAAAGGAAGATAGAGGAAGAAGAAGAAAAAACAAAAAGAAGAAAAAAACCAATTTCACTTGTATAATATATTTGAACTATTGCAATTTTGACAGAAGAGTGATGTAGCTTATTAGGTATGGTAGTGGTCAATAAACTCGAGTATAGATGGCATAGCATATGTATACAGCTGCATTCTGTTAGTTGCTTTTGTATGCATTCATTTTAGTTTACTGCGATGGTCATTTATGTGTGTGTGTTTTTTCCTCCAAGAATATTGGACTTATTTCTTGTGTTAGGGGTTATTATCAACTCTTTGAAGCAATTGTATTTTTTTTTTGCAACTTTTTACTATAAGAAAAATTTATCTTATATATATAATAAAAGCAAAACTTTCGTGATCAGTGGGACAGAGTAACTTGAATGATTATGTGTACTTTATGACAGAAATAGTATTTTTCCGTGTTCTGTGTTTCATGACCAAATTATGGGAGGAATCCATGAAACACATGTTTTTATCTCTTTTTTGAAGTTATGAATGCTTAAAAGATATGCAATTTGATTTGGATTCTTGGAATTTTCCAATCTTCATTTTACTGTTCACTAGTTACCACCACCAAAGGTACCCTGTTGTGCATTAACAGGATGGAAGTTATTAAATAGGTCTTACAGTCATCTCAATTCATTTCATTGTTAAGTTCTAATTTCTAGTTTTTGTTATAAATTTATCTTGAGTTTCTACTTTTTCTCATGCAGGGTTTCTTGGCATTTTTGGATGATAGATAAAGGTGTTTAAGAGTCTCATTAAATCTGTGTTACTATACCCACTTATAAGGAAGAAACTAAAACATGTCTGGCCCCACAAAAGTTATGGATCCTGCTTTTCAAGGAGTAGGGCAGAGAGTGTATCCTTTGTTCTAGTCGTATTAAACATTGTTTCTCCTCACTTTTGTTTTTCTTTTTGGAGTAAGATAATTTATGTTCATTGTATATCTAACATATTAAGATCATGTTATTGAGGCTCAGTTTGGTAACCATTTGGTTTTTGTTTTTAGTAATTTTGAAAATTAAGTAAATAAATACCTCTTCTACCTCTAAATTTCTTGCTTGTTATCTACTTTGTACTAACGTTTTAAAAACCAAACCAATTTCTGAAAACTAAAAACAGTCGTTTTTAAAAATTTGTTTTTGTTTTTGGAATTTATCTAAGAATTTAACTCTTTTACTTCAGAAAGATAAAAGAACATTGTAAGAAACTGAGAGGAAATAAACTTAATTTTCAAAAACCTAAAACAAAAAGCGAAATGATTAACAAAGGGGCTTGGATTATTTATTTATTTTGTTTAGACTTGCTTCTTGTTTGTCAATATCAAACATGCTTATTGTAGTTTTACATGTTGAACTTAACATCTTTTAGTGGCACTGAAATCTGGCGAATTGAGAATTTTCAGCCTGTTCCATTGCCAAAGTCTGATTTTGGAAAATTCTATATGGGGGATAGCTACATAATATTGCAGGTTGCTTTCAACTTGTTAGTACTGCTTTAATATCTATTTGAAGCATCTTATTTCATTTAATAGATTTGGCAATGATAATTTAACTCAATTTTTTCCAGGGTTATCTTTTTTTTTTTTTCATGTCATATGATTGAAAAAAAACTAAAGTTATACCCACCTTGGCAGTCGACATCCATTTTGGAGTTTTAATTGGTGTAAGCTTTGTGGTGAGATGTTTGAAGCAGTTGGATAAAAGTACAAGTTCTTCGATTATTTTTCTTCTTTGGTTGTCCTAGTTTTTTCTTCTTTGAGAAAGAACGAGCAACTCATGCTAAGAACTAACTAATAAAATATATAAATGGAAGGTGGCTTTGGAGTAAATGGTTGTGGAATTACTTTGTGAAAACTGTCTCATACATGTAATCTATTTTAACAACTATTTCCTATTGCAGACAACACAAAACAAAAGTGGCTCCTTCTTGTTTGATATACACTTCTGGATTGGAAGGGATACCAGTCAGGTGTTCTTTCTCATCTTGTATCCTGCTCTCCCTCTCCTTGCTTTATAGAATTTTTTTTTTCAGATCATGGCCAATGTACAGCAATATTGCGTTTCTAGCTTGTAGGTCTGTGTTGACCATTCTATTAAAATTCTGAGATCTCACATGCGCAATTTAGGTATCACAGACTGTTTACTTACTGTTTTTTTTTTATCAACACCTGTCAAACCTTGAAAGTTACTCACCAATATTTGTTGGGAATTGGAAAATCCATTACACTACAGCTTGGATCTAAAAAAAATGTAATAGTATTTTCTTTAAGAATTTAAAAAACCACTGTTGCCATACTCAAAATCCATAATTATGATTTTTTTACATGCATGTCAATTGGGCAACCTTTTCTGCTTGCTTGGCCTCACGTGCCTAAGTCTAAAAAATTTAGAATAGATATTTTTCTTTTATTTTCTAGGAACTAAAAAAATTACAGTTGCGGTACTCATGATCTGTAATTATGATTTTTTTCCATGATTGCCATATTGGACGCCACTTTTGTGCTTACTTGACCTCAGTGGGTGACTTAACCCCGCCACTTATACGAAGTTTTGGTTGTTATTGAAAACTAAAATAACTCAATCTTTGTTGATGTCCTTTCAATGGAGCCAAAATTATCATCTGAATCCTCAAGAAACTTTGCTCTCCATTTTCTTTTCCCTTCTTCTTCTTCTTCTTCTTTTTTTTCTTTTTGAAGATTAATTTCCTAAATTTCTGGACCTTTTGATCTAGGATGAAGCTGGGACTGCTGCAATAAAATCCGTAGAGTTAGATGCAGCTCTTGGAGGCCGGGCAGTGCAGCATAGAGAGCTTCAAGGCCATGAATCAGACAAATTTTTATCATACTTTAAACCTTGTATCATTCCACTTGAAGGAGGTGTTGCATCTGGATTTAAAAAAGTTGAGGAGGAAGAATTTGAAACACGGTTATATACCTGCAAAGGAAAACGAGTCGTTAGGATGAAACAGGCACAGGATTCTAACATATGAACTCCCATATATTTTGGAATTCATTATTTTTCTAGGATCAAAATTTTCATTTTGATAATGCAGGTTCCTTTTGCTCGGTCTTCTCTTAATCATGATGATGTGTTCATCCTAGACTCTGAAAACAAGATATATCAATTCAATGGTGCTAATTCCAATATCCAAGAAAGAGCCAAGGCTTTGGAAGTGGTGCAATTTTTGAAGGAAAAGTATCACCAGGGAGTGTGTGATGTTGCAGTAGTGGGTATGCAGAAATGCTTCTAGTTTTTCACTCTGCTACTTTCCCCTCTTAATAAGAAACACAGCTTCTTTGGAAGTGAACTAGTGACGAGAAAAAAAAAAAAGAAAAAAAAAAAGAAAAATAAGAAAATCTAAGTAGTGATAGTAGGCAAAAAGGGGAACTTAGGTTTTTACATGGCCAAGTATCTATCACTAGTTTTCTTCAGTTTCTCACTTATTGTTGTTAGTTACTCCTTAGTTTCTTAATTTTGTAATTTTGTTTGCCGTTTTAGATGATGGGAAGTTAGATACAGAGTCTGACTCTGGGGAGTTCTGGGTCCTCTTTGGTGGTTTTGCACCAATCGGAAAGAAGGTTAGCACTGAAGATGATGTGATTGCAGAAGCCACGCCTGCTAAACTTTATAGGTATCTGTCCATTTGTTACCCTCACCAAATGAGAATTAAGAAATTTATTCGACTTAGCATTTAATTTGTGCAAGTATCTTAAAATGGAAACTTTTCTTATATAAATCTTTTTTTTTTTTCCTTTTTAAATAGAAAAACTTCCATTAAGTAATTGAAAAGTTACAAATAGCACCCCTCAGGTATAAAGAAAAGCAATGATTTAGGGTTGAATATCTTATCCTCTCTTTTGTGTCTTCTCATATTCTCAATTATAGTATAGTATCTTATGTCTTATCTAAAAAATTTGGAATCATTGGATACATATGGCAAAAATGTTCGATAAAGTTTTCATGATAAATGAACCTGGTATACCTTCCTAGTCTTTTCAATGAGAAGGAGATCATTAAAATGATCTTTGTGCTCTTTGGTGGGTGATTTTGGATTTGGAAATATACTTGCTTATTTTTGTTTTTCTCTTGGGCTGTTTCATCCACAAACTCAATTTGAATGCAACTCTTTTTTAGCAATAGACCTCTAGCAAGTAATAATTTGCATGTAGTTGTTATCTAGCTGTGCCTTCAAGTCATTTTGACTACATTCATGAATTTGTTTTGCCTTTTCTTTTTACAGCTAAAGATAGTTCATAGGAATATTTTAATATTAAATATATAACAATCTTTTCACCAATTTCTCAGTTGGTGTGTTTTATGATTTTGTCGTCTATAGACTCATAAATTAATTACTGTAGGCGTCAATAATTCCGTTATGATCCAAAATTTCTTCAATTCTATCTCATGTATCTAACTTTTGTCATTAATTTTTTAATCTCAATTTTTGTGAAGTAATTTAATGTCTTGGGAGTAGTATATTGTCAGGGATAGCCTCTAAATTTCTTTAGGTGACTGTTTAACATTTTAGAAATTGTACACAAGATGGATTTATGTAATGTACAAAACATGTTAAAGGATGGTCTATTACATCACTTGTGGAGTGGGGGCATTCTAATCTACAAAGTCTTAGAGGAAGTAGAGAAGCACGGTGAGTTGAACTCATATTGGCAAGGATGGTCTTGCTAATTCTTATATTAACAGAACCAGCTTGTTGCATATATTGCTATCTTTCTTCAGACAAGATAATATTGAATCATAACATGTTCTGTGAGAATCTTTATATGCTTTTCTAGATTAATATTTAATTTAATTGAAGGATGTTTTTCCACACTTTCGTTATTGGTATGATTCTTGTATTATTATCTTTTAGCAGAAAAAACAAACTTGACACACTACTCATTTGTTTTCTGGACGCATGCAGCATAGCTGATGGCGAAGTGGGTATCATTGAAGGTGAACTATCCAAATCATTGTTAGAAAATAACAAATGCTATCTACTGGACTGTGGTTCTGAGGTATTTGTTTGGGTTGGACGGATAACCCAGGTGGAGGAAAGAAAAACGGCCATCCAGGTTGCTGAGGTAATAGAGTAGGAGTATAGCATCCAAGATAGTAGTGTTCCACTAAATTTGGATCTAAATGTATCTGTTCTTCACTACCGGTACTTTTCTAGGAGTTCGTTGCTAATCAAAATAGGCCAAGATCAACACATATAACACGACTTATTCAAGGTTATGAGACGCATTCTTTCAAATCCAACTTTGGTTCCTGGCCAGCAGGATCTGCAGCTTCTGGAGCCGAGGAAGGAAGGGGAAAGGTAGCAGGTATGTGTCATTTGTGAATTAAGCTAGACCTAAAGTACTTACTGCTCACTTTGTTCATTCTGGTATTTTTATTTCTCCCAGCTTTATTGAAGCAACAAGGTGTTGGTATTAAGGGGATGTCAAAAAGTACACAAGCAAATGAGGAAGTACCTCCATTGCTGGAGGGGGGTGGAAAGTTGGAGGTTTAGTCAAAGTTACTTTTTCACGTTAATTTTGAAGATAACTTTATTTGGTAATTACTTATTTGTTTTGTGCTAAGAAATTGGACATTGTTCATTTCGTAGGTATGGTGCATCAATGAGGACACCAAGACTCCAGTGCCCTCAGAGGATGTTGGTAAATTTTATAGTGGAGACTGCTATATTATTCTTTACACTTACCACTCAGGGGAGAGGAAGGAAGATTATATTTTGTATATTTGGTACGGAAAGGATAGCATCGAGGTAAGTTAAAATATGTTGCTTTGGGTGTTAAATGGGATTCCATAACTTGGAGTTTTGCATTTGAAATAATAAGAAATAATTAGCATAGGACACATGGAAGTATTGTTATGTTCTTATAGATATCATAATATGTTAAGAAGGATCCTATCGGATTTGATTTAGAGTATGCTTAAGTGATTTAGGATGAATATAAGTTTTTTATTATTTTTTTATTTTTATTTTTATTTTTTTATTTATAAAAAAAAAATTATTTTAAATTTTTTTGTTTTCTGTTTAAATAAATAAATTTGCAATTTATGGTAATAATTAATAAAGTCAGATTGATTTTAAAACACTCTTAAAAGAAATACCTGGGTGATGATTCTCCAGCCAGTGATTCTAAAGTGATTACGTTGGAATCACTTTAAAATATGCATTGAGATTTATTTATCTAGTATATATATATATTTTGTTAGAATAACTCTTGGATATGTGCAATCAAACAAATTTTTTTAAAAAAATTCAAATTTTCGATAGTACCCTTAAAAAGGTTAATGATTTAAAGGTTGTTTAGTATAGCTTATTGAATGATTTTAATTGATCAAAGCGTGTGTGTATGTGTGTTTTTTCTTCTCTAATCTTAATAAATAAAAAGCACTTTAAAGAACTTGGATTATTTTAAAAGCTATTTTGAAGAATCTTTTGAGAGATAGATTATCCAAGAATGACTTGTAAATTAATCCAAGTTGATTAAAATCCTTTTTATTCATTAAGATTTAAAAAAAAGAAAACACTTTTGTTCATCTCAAATCATTCAATAAGGCATAAGCTATACCAAACACACTTTAAATTATTAATTCTTCCAAAGATACAATTGATTTTGTCTAAAAAGTATTTTTTCACAAGTTATTCACCCCAAGGTACGTAGGCCAGAGAAATAGTTTAACCTTATGAAATATTTAAATTTAAAATTTCTTTGACAAACTTCTTTGGAAAAGTCTTTTCGTGGGTTGTGCCATACTGCCATTACCCAACAAATACCCAATTGATCTCCAGTCTGCATATGTTCATGGCAGTGGATAATGAAAAGTCTGTCTGTCTTTGAAGTTGACAGAAGTTTTCTTGTGCCACTGGCCCACCAAGTAGTTACTATTTAAGGGAAATGTGAAGAGCCATTTTTAGAAGAGAGCAAGAAGATATCCAAAGCTTCAAAAGGGTCCATTCTATGAAATCGTTTCTTATCCAAATAAAAAAGAAAAGAGCAAGAAGATAATAGTTTGTTATGTTGACAGAAGAGCTTAAGCCAAGGTCTCACTTCTGGATATAAGAAGTTCTTCACTTTTGGAGCTTCCTAAGGATCTATTTGAGAATAGAACTCTTGGTCACAAATTATTAACAATAAATAAATAAATAAGGACAGTAGTTGCACCACTTATTCAAGTGTAAGGTTTAGTCTAAAATGCACCACTTATTTAAGGTTGTAGGATTGATTAATGAAATTGAAAGATTAAGATTAAAGTTGACCCACTCACCTAAGTTGGGGGTACAGATTGAACTTGTCCCTATTTTTTATTTGTTTAGTTAGTTTAAAGTTTGTGCAAATATATTTATTGAGGACTGCCATTTTCTTTATGCATATTATAACTTGTAAGTTAAATGTCTGGCCATGCTTTTGTTTTCTTGGCGGAAGAAAAAGGTTGGGCCGTACTCATCATTGCCTCACACGTTGTCCAATGTCAGGAGGACCAAACGACTGCTGCTCGCATTGCAAGTTCAATGTCAAACGCTCTCAAGGGGAAACCAGTTCAGGTATTGAATCAATTTTTTAGTTCAGGATTATGTTATCATCATTGACACGTTATATTGGTACTTCTGTAGGGTCGCATTTTTCAGGGTAAAGAACCACCACAGTTTGTTGCACTTTTCCAGCCTTTGGTGGTCCTCAAGGTATGTAGCTTAAAATATTTATTGCAAGTATCCTGCCTTTTGAGTCATGGTTTCTAACACAAAAATTGGAGGCAAGCACTTCTCTGTTTTAACTGAATACTTCTTCAGGGTGGTGTGAGTGCTGGTTACAAGAAATTTATAGCAGACAAAGATTTGGCGGATGAAACATATAGTGCAGATAATGTTGCTCTCATCAAGGTTTCTGGAACTTCTGTCCACAACAATAAAGCGGTGCAAGTTGATGCTGTATGTGCAGAATAACCTTCTCATTTCTATTTGTTTGTGGCAGTCTACAGTTTATGGATATTATTTTGTAGAAATGCCTTTATCTTATATAAGTTGCATTGGATCATACTTTCTTTGTCTGTATACTAATCAACCATAGTAGAGAGGTAAAGGGAGAACAGAAGTATCTAAGAGCAACTGTCAGTCATGGGAAATGTTTCTGGCTAAAGATAAGGTTGCTACACTGTCTCCTTTTAGATTGGACTCTTTTATTGAGCCAGGCAGAATAAATAATTGCTTGGTTCTGGAACACTTTAACCACAGAAAGTTATTTCATGGTTCTATGAAGTGATTAAACATTGTTTTCTGTGTTTTATGCATGAAGCGATATGCAGGAGAAGATACCATATATGAGGGCGTTTAAAAGAATGCTTAGCCATGTTTTCTCCCCACTAATAGTTTCTTTGGGCTTAGAATTTTGTCACGAACATATCCTTATTATCATTAGGCTTTGATTCTGAAAGGGCAGGCTCAATATATGTGATCAAGCACTTATTTGAGATTGATAACTTCCAGTATTTCTCTCAGTCCAACTCTTTCCCTGAGCTTTTAGTTTGAATAATTAGGCTTTAGAATCTTGAAGATTGTGATCACTATTTTTTTATCCACTCTGTTTTGTATGGATATGTAGACCTGAACAAATCTAGTTGTGCTAGAAATTTCTTAACCACTTTTTTTCTGTGAAATTGGATGCAATTCTAGTTGGCATAAATGATTCTACTTCTATAGTTAAAAGTCACTCTTTATGTTTACTTCAGGAACGATTTCATAAGCTTTGTTCTTGATCAGGTGGCAACATCATTGGACTCTAGCCATTCTTTTGTTCTGCAATCTGCATCTTCTTTGTTTACATGGCATGGAAATCAATGTGCCTTTGAGCTGCAGCAATCAGCTGCAAAAGTTGCTGAGTTTTTAAAGGTTTGCAACTCAGCATTGCCTTTTACCTTTTCTTTACGTTGGCACACTATAAAATAAGGGCTTAGTAACAAATGTATCTGATTTTTGTTGAATATATACCACAACACTAACTTCATGCTAGGGGAGGAGCACAGAGAGTAATGTTTCATTGGTTTTATTAGGCTTTTTTAAGGAATAATTTTCAGGGTTAACATGGAATGACAGGAGGGACTTCTCTCTTTAAATTCAACTTTTAAAATATAATGATTTATCTATGAATTGCACATCTGTTCTGTTTCTTCTTTAGGATCATGCTGTATGGGCATTCTTGTAGACATGAATTCTGTACACTTGGCACTAACAACCGTATATCCTTCCTATTTACTATCTAGCCGGGAGTTACTTTGAAACATGCTAAAGAAGGAACAGAAAGTTCAGTTTTCTGGTCTGCTCTTGGGGGAAAACAAAATTATGTCAGCAAAAAAGCAGCTCCAGATATTGTCAGAGACCCCCACCTATACACAATTTCATCAAATAAAGGTGGCAGTTCATTTATTCAGAATCAATAATTTCTCTCTTGTAGTGACAACATATTGTTCTCTACCTTATCTAATTAGTCATTATATTGATACCTATTTCCTTTGACTGATCATTGTGGCCATTCCCCGTACCTTGGATATTTCAGGCCGTTTGCAGGTGAGCTTTGGACCACTTTATGTATCATTTTGGATGCTTTATTAAGCCTGTATAGTTATTCTTGTTCCTCCTATTTTGAAGGTAGAGGAGGTTTACAACTTTTCTCAAGACGATCTCTTGACAGAGGATATGCTGATTCTTGATACACATGCTGAAGTGTTTGTATGGATTGGTCAATTGGTTGACACCAAAGAAAAGCAAAGTGCCTTCGAACTTGGGCAGGTACTCTTATTTTAGGATATCTCAAAATACTCTTTTATTATTGTCATTGACAAACTGCTTTTGCAGAGTTACATAGAACTGGCTTCATGTCTGGAGGGTTTGTCCCCAAAAGTACCACTATACAAAGTCAATGAGGGGACTGAACCAAGCTTCTTCACGACATACTTTTCATGGGATAATACTAAAGCTATCGTATGTGCTGGCATTTTCCTTTCTGTTTGCCAATAATACTTCTTATTTCATCTAATAATTCATAAATGAATTTCTTCAATTGAGAACTTGGTTACACTCTTCTTTTGCCACTCTATTTTCTTCATTTATATTTGTCATTAAAAAAAAAAAATCTCTGACAATAAAAATTGGAATGTGATAAGTATATTCTTGAAAGGAAACACTTGAATTCAAATGGTCAAATATAGGGGTCTTGGTTTTTTTTTTTTTTGGGGGGGGGGGGGGGGGGGGGAGGAAACAGCTTCAGACCTACAGGAACATTTATGAGCAGCTGAGATGTAAACCCTTGCTCTGTTTCTTATAACAAAAAAGGTCTAGACCCATATGAAAATGGAGATCATATAAGGGATCTCTTGGATTCAAATGGTTAAACTAAAGGAGAAGTTATAACCATGGTTGATAGAGCCAGTTTGTATGCACTTGGACTATTCTTAAATTTATATTTTAGGTGGGTGGTTTCTATGATTTGAACTTACAGTCACGTATATTTTTGTAGAAGATCTTATGTTCTTTGAAATTTCGTTCAAGAAGATGGAAAAGTTGTATTGAGTCTAAAGTTATCACATTCATTGTGATCTATGTTATCGGTGCTTGATAGGTTTACAGAAGAAACTTTGAGAGTAATGAATGGTATATATTCGATTGCAAATCTTTATTCTAAGCCCTCACAACAGCTTCTAAATGTTGTTGATTAACTTTTGCAAATGGGTCTAGAAGGATTCTTTTTTCTAAACCAAAAACAACTTTTCATTTATTGATGAAAAGATAAAAGATGTTAAAGGAAATAACATCCTATAATGAGAAAAAGAAAAAACCAAAACCAACCAAATAAAATGGTTAAAACAGCAGCCCCCAAAAGACAGAATCCAAAAGCAAGCGAAAGAACATCCTCCAGCTAACCGAAGAAGAAAGGAGGGGGGAAAAAAAGACAACAGAAAAGAAACAAAAGAAGTCCTCCCAGACAACCAAAATCCTAAAAACAACCACAAACAGCCATACTAAACCCAGCAATAAAAGCTCTTTCGGAATTATAGTTGTAGTTGCCCTTGTGTAAGATAGGAATAAGAGTTTCACTGGAACTATCTTTTAATTGGTGTAAAATATGCACATCCAATGAAGAATCTCGACACCGTTTTTCTCCTGTTCTTTAGCCGCTAGGTTTTTGTAGTCCCTTTTGACTCTTTCAATGAGTCAATTTGTTCTCCAAGCTATATCAACAGCTTCCTCCATCTTTGATTTGACGATCATTATTTCAAAGTTGAAGTTGAGCATTATGGATGAACATTATCAGAGGTTTTTTTCTATGAATTTTTGGCTAGAAACATTAATCTTTTAGGGAGGAAGAAAAACTATTTCTTCTTGTGGGATCACATTGTTTTGTGGCTTTCCTGTGGTGCAAAAAACCAACACCTTTTTTTTTTTTTTTTTTTTTTTTTTTTTTTTTTTTTTTTTATCTTTAAAACAAACTTTCATGGAGAAATATAATTCTCAAACCCTGTAGAATTTTTAGAGGGTTTGAGAGGGCCCCTAAGTGAGGTATGGTCCTGTCTTTAGGTTCATTGTCTCCTTGTGGACTTCTATGACTACTTTTCTTAATTACCCGTTAGTTTGGAAGCTATTTTTGTATGTTGCCTCCCTTTTTTGTGGGTTCTCTCTTGTAGACAAATGTATTTTTAGGTTTCTAATTTCTCTCGTCTTTTTTTTTTTTTTCAGTAACTATGGACCTCATTGTGCCATAGTCTCAAATGTTATGCCAATGCTAGATACTGTCTGGAAATTTCAAGAAAATTTTGTCAAGTTTGTATGGTTTGGGAATCATAAAGTCAAGATGATATGGAAATGTGTCAAGGAATTTGAAAATTTTCCATTCATTTATATTCTATATCATATAACTTGATTTGACTTAGTTCTTTGCATTGATAATTCATCCCGTTATATGTCTCTTTTCTTTTTCTTTTTCTTTTTTCCTCTCTTCTTATAATTTTAGTTAAACTTTGAAATATCTTCACCAAATGTAGGCTCAGGGCAACTCGTTCCAGAAGAAGGTTTCTCTGTTGTTTGGAATTGGCCATGCTGCGGAGGTAAATGCTCAACTTCCGCTAACCTATTAAAAATTGTGAAATTAGGATGCAGTTATATATGTTTTTTTTTTAAAAAAAAGGTTCTGGCTTCCCGTCTGATTTGTATCATGTACTCAAATTCTTAAGGAGCTTTTTTATATTTATTTTGTTTGTCTATATGAAAATCCATGCAAGAGCACAGAAAAACCATTACATTATTAGGATTGTGTTGCATCAGGCGTCTGAGAAAAATAAAATTATAGCAATGCTTTTCTTGTGGTGAATGCCAATCTTGTTTACCTCCTTTCCTTGTACATGTCCTGTCTTGGAAGGACAACTCTAGTTAACTCTGTAATTTTGCTTTGTGTTTGGCCAATCATGGTTTTGCCACTCTTTTTCTGCATCAATCAATTTTCAAGCATATTGCTATTGCAGGATAAAAATGCATCGAGCCAAGGAGGACCTAGGCAAAGAAGTGAAGCTTTAGCTGCTTTAAACTCTGCATTTAATTCATCCTCAGGCCCGAAAACTACTTCTACAAGGCCATCTGGTAGAAGTCAAGGAGGAGGGTCACAAAGGGCAGCTGCTGTAGCTGCACTTTCTTCCGTTCTTACAGCAGAAAAGAAGCAAGGATCTGATTCTCCTCCTGCCCCACATAATCGCAGTCCAACTTCAGAAGATATGGGTAAGAGAGCTCCCTTGGACTTGTAGATATCTGTAAGAGAATTCTCTGCGTTGACATACATTTATATACACTTGAACTTGAGTTGGTCTGAATTCTCTTCTTTTTGTAGTTGAAAATTATATAGTATATGGTTAGATACTGCTGGGAAGTTTCTAATCTTCTGTTGATCTTCACTATCCATATATAAAACATCACTCCTCTGAAATCTCTGTTCCACTGAATTCTGTTGTGATAAACTTCTTTTTTCTCTCATTTGCTGCTATGGAACACACTTGATTTGGATTTTTTTTTTCTTTTTTTAATTGTCAAGGGTGTAAGGTAAGGATCAACTTCTTCCAAAAGTTAACCTTTTCTGTTGCAATAGAGAAATTAAGGAAATTAAATTATATCTGTAGTCTGCCTTGTGGTCGAAACCACTACCTCATAATGACTGATCATTATATGGATACACATTTTATTTAATCGGGTATTGGCAGGGAAAGGAGACGATGAAAGTTTCCAAACAGAAAAGGAGGATACTAAAGAAGATGAAGACAAGGAAACAGGAAATTTTTCCCCTTCATTTGAAAACGACGGGGGTGATTCGACACCCAAGCAAGACGGGGGGCAGGATTATTTTGCTGAAACTATTGATAGCACATTCAGTTATGATCAATTAAAAGCCAAGTCTGATAATCCAGTGACTGGAATTGACTTCAAACGAAGAGAGGTTAGTGTAACGATGGAGATTTCTCTCTAAACTTTTCCTGATTTATAATGGTTTTAAGGGTTCATTCAATGTCCCCTGATTTCTCAGGCCTATCTTTCCGTGGAAGAGTTCGAGACGGTATTTGGTATGCCAAAAGAAGCATTCTATAAGCTGCCTAAATGGAAGCAAGACATGCAGAAAAAGAAGGTTGATCTATTTTAGAGAATGAATTTATTGTGGTGTTTTGCAGTTGCTCGTCTGAACTCCGACTTCCATATTCGAGAATCGGCATTTTGCGAGTGCACGGGAATCATGACTGGTTTGCATTTTTGTCTAGAATTTGGTAGTGTTTCCATCAAGGGAAAAGACCTTTGGTTATTTATTAATTGTGATGCAGCCTAATGAGTGTTTTCTTTTCTTTTTTTTTTTTTTTTTTTTTTGTTTGTTTGTTGAATGAACTCTTTTCTTTTTTCTTTTTTTCTTTTTTAGTTTCTTTCCTTGCATTGTGTCTCGTTTTTGAGACCAGTCTTGGCAGTTCAATTCTTTTATTGTTGGTATGTATTAATTGTGTTTTGTTTTGAGGTCGTTTGAGCCTTTTTTGATCTTTATTTGGCAGAAAGAAATGAAAATGGTGTATATGCAAATGTATATGGATTGACTCACAATATTAGGAAGAAAAATTACCTGCTTTTCTGCTAATTTTGTGTTTACAAGTTGTTGTTTAGTAGTATTTCCACCCAACGATTTGAAAACGGTGTAACAAACATAAGTTTAGCTTGCCTATGTCTATTCTTGTCCTGAAAACTTCCAACCAAACGAGTGGAGCAATGACTACTATTATTATGTGAAAAAGTATTACTTTTTCTTTCTTGTCTCATTTCTGGTCTTCTTTTTAGTTCAGTTTCAATAAATTTTCATGTTTGTGTAATAGGATTAACTTTCAATTTTGTTTATTCTAATAGAACTATGACATTCAACCTTTTTTTTTTTTTAAGGTCATAAATTTATTAGCATGAAACTAAATAAATTGTGTCTAATTGGACATTCAATTTTAAATTTTGTGTCCAATAAGTTTGCTAAATCTAAAGCCACGAATAGGTCAATAGACACAGAATTGTGAGTTCAAAGTTACTAAACATGATTAAAGGTTTTTGAGATTTATTGCACTTTTAGTGTGGGATTGTGAAGTAGGAGTATGGAAGTAAGAGTTTTTGAACTCCTTTCCTTGTTTGGCCAAGGAGTTGGTGGGTTCCACTACTAAAAAAACATTAATTTTATATCAACTTCTTACACGGTAGGCTCCAGGAGTTTACACATCTCTAGATTTCATAACTCCTTACTCTTCACTATTTCACTCTTTACTCCCCGAACACTCCATAAAGTTTAGTCCTACTTGGCATGTATAAATTAAATTTCTTTGTAATATAACTTTTTTCTTTTTATGTGGTTTTTTTTTTTTATAATAATTTTAATAATTTTTTACTTTACTTACTTTTTCTTTCTTTTTGCAAAACTTATCAAACTGAAGTTAAATTTTTAGTTATAATCCAGTGATAGAAATGACTTTGGAATAACCTAACAACGAAATCGAAGAACATGGTAGAATTAAAATTGAATTAACATTGGTTGTACTATCACTAATACATCAATTGAATATAATACTTGATCACTAGTTTTAGTATAGTCAATAGATTATTAATATATCTTCCATAATTAGTTAGTGTGCTATAGTGTGGTTGGTTGTTAATATTTTCTTTTATCTTGGTTGTTGCCTGATTTTTTTTTCTATCTTTTTACGTGACAATCTCTGGGTTATTCTTTCCGTATTTGACTGCTCGTGGTTTGGTCTTGATTTCTTGGCTTGTGAGGGTTTGATTCTTTCCATCCTCATGTTGTATATATCGGGCTTGTTCCTACCGTTTAGGTCAAGCCGTCTTTTTGGTTCTCACTTGGTGAAAAAGAAACTTCAGTGTTTGTTGAAGATAGTACGATGTTTTCAGGTTCTTTTGTTTGTGGTTGGCTGGAAGAAAGAAGTCTCGTCCGTTTGAAAGTGGGTTATGACGCCTCTAAAATCAATTCAGTATAAAGAAATACTACGGAGTTGAATGAAGATTCAATTGCTGAGTGAAGATAAGTAAGAGTTATTGTAGTGTAGCAACATATTGAGGGGGAGCCCAATTTGTAAACTCTTTCCTAAGGAGCGTGATATTTAGGGGAGCCTAAATCGCTCTTTAGTGAACATATGTTATACTTCTTCTTAGTTAAGATTAGATCATGATAAGAAGTTGTAAACATTGTAACTAGTGAACCTCTTTTTCATTCAGGCGCAAAACCTCCTAAATGTAGGTGTGGTTACACCGAACTCGGTTATCATTTCTGTGCGTTATATTATATTTGTGTTTGTTTTTGTTCATCTTGTTCGTACTCTTGTTGGTAACATCATTAGCAACATGTGGTGCTTGTGATCTACCTAAATTTCATAGTGGATAAGACATTAATTACTATTTCATAAGTCAATGACTCTATCATCCTGTACCTTTGCATTTTTTTTTCCTTTCTTCTTTTTCTTAATGACAAACCTCTGCGATTGTTGAACTTGAAAAAAATGTCAATTGTTCTATTTATTTATTTATTTATTTATTTTTGATAACAATGTGTTAGAACCAATATTAACCATTACAAAACTCTCAATTTTCTGTACTATAGATTGACTCAAAGGAGATGCTTTAGCAAGCAAATTTTATGATGTGAAAGTTAAGTAACCTACTTTCATTTTATTACCTTCGCTTCTTGCTTATAATTATTCTTTTCACAAAAGAGCTGAGACAAAACAAATTCCCCATTTTATCTCTAACCTTTATTAAGGTCCCCTTAACATTAAATGACCGTTTGAATTGATTTGAGAAAAAAAGTATTTTTAAAAAAACGCATGAAAATGCATTCCAAACATACACTAAACTTCATTGACATTTTCTCAACACATAATTAATATTTTTTCTGGAAAACTATTATAAATAGAAAAAAATATCAAACTATTTAGAAATAAATCAAAATTTTACTTTCAATCTGTGATAGACAACGATATACCCATATGGACATCTATTTGTGTCTATCTGGTAAAGTGATAGATTGTCTATTTGAGTCTATCGTGGTTAGTAAAATTTTGCCGTATTTGTAATTATTTTCAACAGTTTTCTATTTTTGAAAACATCCCTATTTTTCTTTAGTTTCTCTATATAGCAATTTAAGGATTAAATTCTTCAAATGATCATTTTTATTATGCTAATTATTGCTTAACCAATAATAACTTGTTGTTAACTAATTAATTTCTATGGTTTAAATACTACTTTGGTCCCTACACTACAATAAATATCATATATGATAACATAAAAAAGACGCTATCGTAGACTTTCCATAGCGTTTTCGAAATGCTGTCGTAGCCCATGTTATTGAAAGTTCTTGATTTTCCAAAGTGATTTTTTTTAACGTTATAACAAAGGCTATAAAAAAATCTGTTTTTGATAGCATATATTTAATGTTATGAAAACTTTTCATGGCGTAGGCAAAAGCCGCTATAGAAGGTTTCTTAAAGCAATAAAAAACGCCATGAACGACATTCTGTAGTGTTTTTTTTATAGTGGTAAAAAAATGCTATAAAAGACTTTCTATAGCATTTTCAAGATGTTGTTATAGTCGATGTTATTGGAAGTCCCTGATTTTCTATAGCATTTTTTTCAATGATATAAAAAAAAAAAAAAAGCAATAAAAAGTTCATTTTCAATTGCATAATTTTAATGTTATAAATACTTTTCATAGAAAAAAAAAAAACGCTATTATCGAATTTTGATTGCAATTTTTGTAATAGTAAAAAAATGCTACGAAAACCACATTACACTTTTAACCTCACTGTGATAGTCAATTTTGGTCAAGTTGTATGTTATATTGACTTCATACCCAAAACAAATTATTACAAAACGTAATTATAAACCAATTGTAAACATATAAACCTTTAATATTATATTCTAAGTGTACTTACATCAAAAATAAATTTTCAGTAGGGTTATTTTCAAATATAGAAAAAATAAATAAAAATATTTACAAATATAGCAAAATTTTATTGTCTGTCTACAATAGACCGCAATAGACTACTATATATGTCTATTTGTCATGATAGACACAGATAACAGTCTATCGCAGTGCATTGCAGATAGACTATGATATTTTGCTATTATTTGTAAATATTTTTAACAGTTTTGTCATGTAAAATAATTTCTCCTTTTAATAGAAACATCGCTCGTTATAGGATGCTTTAGTTAATACAACACTCCACATAAATAAATAATCGTATTTTTTTGTGGGGTTCTCATGTTACTCAAATTATGTTATGATAAATGAAAAAAACAAGACAGCCTTGACTTTCTAGTTTCCTCAACGTAAATCAATATCCTTTAGTCTTCACCTCTTTAAAGTGATGTATCCTTTAGTATTAACGTAAAAGAATCTAACAAGTCTCTTATCCTCACTTGCTACAAAAAGGAACATATATTTACCATCAAATTCACCTTAAAATTCATTCATCAAATGGGGCAATATTTTTTCAAAATAGAGTATAATTGAACATGATGTAAAAATAAAAATGTAAAACACAAATGTGGGGGGGAAAATATTGCAATAAACTAAAAAGTGACCATATACCAAAGTTAAAAATAGAGATATCGGAAACCTATAATATCGAGGGTTCAAAGGACTAGCATTCTATACATACACAAAAATAAATAAATAAATAAATAAATAAACTAAAAACAACATCGAAACACCAATGTGATAACGATTAAAATATCATATCGACTGAAAAGAACAAGTGCATGTCCAAAGTTTCTTGCCTAGAACTGAAGTCCAAAGATTATAAAGATTAAAGTTGACAAAGGAAAAAAAAAAGCCACAAATGACAAATAGCCTACATTAAGTAGGTTAACTACAAATTCAAGTTTTAATTGGTTCATTCTTTATAAAAAAATAAAATGAAAAATACTTGAAATTACACCACAAAAAATTTGTCCTTTTTCGACGACCAAAACCATAGGAAAAGTCAAAAAACCGTCGGGAAGGCCTTTGCAGAAGGTTTTCTTACCGTCAGGATAGCCTCATCGGGAAAGCCTTTTTTCGATGCAAAAAAGTCATTCCATTGGGAATAAATGATTTCTCCATATGCCAAAGATTGATTTATGGTGTTGGAAAAAATGGTGTCTCCCGACGCCACCATATGGACGTCGGGAGAAATAAATGTCTAGACGCAAGCCAAACACATTTTAGTGTCAGGAGAAGTGATTTCTCCTAATGCTAACTTATGGGCGTTGGGAGAAACAACTTCTCCCGACGCTGAAATCTGGTTAGGCGTCGGGAGAAAGCATGTCTCCCGATACCATTATATCGAACGTCAGTAGAACTGCTTTTTCCTAACGCAAACCAACCTCCCGACTCTCACAAGTTGGCGTCGGGAGAAATTACTTCTCCTGACGCTAAAATGTGTGTCAAGAGGGGTTATCTTTTCCGACGAAATTTGAGCGTGGTGTCGGAAAAAGTACTATCAAATATTATGAATGTTATTTTTCCTAACATCGCCTTTAAATTTGGCGTCGAGAGAAGTATTTTTTTTATATTAAAATTTTTATAATTTATAAAATATCAAACCTGTTTAAAATTTATTAAATTGCAAACATGTTTAAATTCAACATCTAATTAATTTTCTTCCATAACATTAACTTTAAAATAACAATACATAGTATCTTAAAAATTACATAATTAAAACATAAACACCAAAATGACATTTAAGAGTATCTTCAAAATTACATACTATCTTTATCTTAAACATTACATAGTATCTATAAAACATTAACACCAAAATAATACTACAGATCTACAAAATACAAATTTACAACCTAAACTTTGCTTTTCCGAGAGATCCATCTTGAAGCTAGTCCTTCGCGCTACCTACAAAATACAGACTTAAACATTATACATTTACCCATACACTAATATCAACAATGATATAAAACTTAAACATAACTATGCATTTATTCACATAATCTCAAACTCAATGTATTTATCCATATACTCCCCCCTCCTCCCAACACACACATACACATAAATTCATCTCAAACTTAAACATAATTATACATTTATGTTGTTACCATAACTACAGGATAACAACATATACACTTTTGTAAATAGTATACCACAAAAGTTGAAAAGTTCATACCTATTATAATTTATCTCCTTGTGGTTTCATGAGTTGTAAGACCATGGCTTTCAATTCATCAGTTTCAGTTTGTCTTTTTTTCTCTAATTCATCCACTCTAGCCTTCAAGGATTGTATCTCACTTCGTTGCTCCCTTATAATTCTTGAGGAGGATGCAATCGATAATGAGTTCTCTTTTCTTAATTTTTTAGGCTTTGGCCCCCAACCCGATCACATGCCTAACACCTGCTTGCGTATCTCTTTTCTTGATATTGGTTGAGACCCTTCTTGAGTGGAGGCATTTCTCAGCTTAACCATTTGACTCTACAACAATAATTTGAACAAATATTTTTATGACAACTTTATATTACTGAAAAGTTAAATTAAAGGAATAAAAACTTACATATGCATCATTAGCAGCCTGATTAAGAAACGAAGCATCATCAGCAACTAGCTTAAGGATTTTCTTTCCATCTTCAGTTGTTTGTAACGAAATGAGACCATCCAATGACCACAACTTTCCACGTCTTACTGTCGATAGATTTCAGGAAGGCGGCCACACGAGCTTTCCAATAAGAGTAATTGGTTCTATCCAACACGGGGGGTCGGGTAGTGGAGCCACCTTCTTTGATTTCGTTCATGATCGAAACACCTTAGATCAAGGTGTCCTACTCTGATACCAAATGAAATTACTATGAGATGACTCAACGCACTAGAATGTTAAACAGATAGCACAGACAACTAATTTAAATCTAAAAACCAAAGCAACGTAAAGATACTGGAACATAGAAGTTGGGAACCCAATTCGGTGATACAACACCTACGTTTGGGGGGGCAATGTGCCCAAAAAAAATAATCCACTAATATTGAGTTGTTAAGCAATTACAACAAAATACTTATCTGTAAAGAACAACTTCTACAGTGACTCTAGCCAAGCTTAACACGATAACCACCTAGGCTCTCCCTAGATGTGAGACTCCCCCTCTATGTACTTAGGCTTCCCTAAGTTTGACAATATTAGTGTAGGTATACTTCGGCTTCTGACAGTGTAAGTGAGAAACTTCTCAGTTTGATTATCTCTCCCAAATCTCAGTGATCTCCCTTCACTTGTGAGCTTAGGTTCCCCTAAGCAATTAGAACTCCCTTCTCGCTGAATGAGGTCTTAGGCTCCCCCTAAGACCAAGAATTGCTTCTATGTAGAACTCTTTTGGATTTCCTTAGGACAACTGTATTCTTCTGAATTCACTCTCACAAGGTATCATTGATGCACAGCGAAAAGACGAGAGTCAATACGTTTTTCACAATAAAGTATTCGGCCACATTCAAGAACTTCCTTAACACAATTCTGAAATCGGCAACCCTAGAAAATTACGTAGCCCAGAAATGAAACAACCAAAGGTGGAATGGGTACAACAGTCAATGGATCTATAAAGGAAAAAACCGGGCCGAATAAATCTGTTAAATAATGCCAAAAAAGGAAATAAAATATTCGTAAGAATTTCCAAAGGTACTAGCAAATGTTAAGACACAATATGAGACAACCGTGAAACACTTGCAATTGCCTTAAACAAAATTTGAGCGCCACTCCAATAAACATAGCATCCCTTACAAAAATCGATAAAAGAAGGAAAAGAAAAATGTCAGTGAAGTTGAAAAGTTGAAATAGAATTCATGTAATATTTGCAAGTTAGAATAAACAAATACTAAGGGAAAGTAATTAGAAAGGGACAATGAAACTCTCCCAACAACAATTAATATCTTGAGCCTCAATCCACAAATAATCAGCAAATGATGTAATAATAGTTCAACTAATTAGAATTGTAATCAAACAAAATCACTTGCCTTTCTTGGACCTAATCATGCTTTTTTGCATTTTATTATCAGTTGGTGAATCTCACAACACACAATGAAATTGTAGAAATTACCTGATCAAATAAATTAGGATTCAAGAAGGCATCAAATTCAATATTCAAATCTTTCAGACTATTGCTTAATTAGAGCTTTACTATTTGAAAGACTCCACTCTGACCTTGTTTCATACAACTTGGTCTTGTTATAGCTTTGCCAATACAATGAGCTATATATATATATATCTTGTTTCATACAATATAAGCATTCAAGCTCGTTAACAACTTAGAATTAGAGTATTCATTTATCTATTATAATTCTAAACCAAATACTCACATATTGTTCTGTGCATAGGTAAACCCACATCACCTATTGAAGTCCAAAACTCAAAGTGTAGAGCAAAGCTATATACATAAAAACAAATTTAGACTTGAAACTTTCTCTACTAAATAAGAAAGGATGAAAGTTTCAAAAACAATTTAAAAGTATAAACACCAAAATAAACCAAAATTAAAAAGACGGAGACCAAAATGAACCAAATTCAATTTCTATAATAGTTTAAAATTTTTGTTAAGCTATATCTTCTAAATCACTTACAAATAAAAGAGAGGCACTTCAAGTCTTGTAGTGTTAGCTTTCAAAGACCACATTAATCCTCATCAATGGAGCTGTCAACCACAAACAATTATCTAAAGACTCAACCACTAAAGATATGATTTCTAAATTTTTTGTTTTTTTTTTTTTCTTTCTCTTTTAAATAATTGATTATGAAGTTAGATTCTGATTGGCTCTCTTTCTTGTTAGCTTTTTGCTCTCATTATTCTGCCACATACACAATGATTAATATTAATCTCTATAGAAAAAACCACCTACTTTTACTTGATAAGATGGATTATGCCCTTAGTGGGCCATCATTTAAATATATTTGTTTTCTTAAATAATGAAATGAAATTTAAAATAAAAAGTAGGTGGCTTTTGATAGTGCAATTTTTTTTTTTTTTTTTTTTTTTTTTTTTTTTTTTTTAACAAAAGTTTTGTTATTGGCAAGGGCAATTTGATATTTTTGTGGAAATCTCTATCATCTTTTTTCATTTCTTTTTTTTCTTTTTTTTTTTTTGAGAGAAATATCTATCATTGATGATGAAGATGTTTTGGATTTCAATGCGAAATATATGGAATAAATTAAACTTTTCTTAACTTCAGAAATGCATCATAACATTTTGGATTTTTTTTTAATTTTTTTTAATCTTTAAACTGTATCTGAAATTAAAAAATTGAACCTCTCTTAACATCGATAATATAAATTTTATGTGAGTTGAATTATGCTGATATTGACGATTTTAAAATAAATTTGTGTTTGCCTAAATGTGCTGCATTTTGTTTTTTTTTTAAATAATAATTAATAATGTATGTTATTTTAATTAGTGATATTAATAACAATATGTTATTACTAGGCAACTTGATCGAACTTTTTTTTATAAAATTTATTATCTAATAAATTTATTAAAAAAATTCATTATCTATAAACATATTCAAAAAGATTAACAATCTAAAGTCAATATATATAACTTCTTGAATGATTTTAAATGCTCAAAAGTATTTTTTTCAGAAAATATTAATAAATATAAAATACGTAGAAAATTTGGATTAATTTAGATGATATTTTTTAAACAAAAATTTTGACAAATACCCTATCTAATAGGAAAATTATTATAAATAGAAAAAAAAATCTCAAATTATTTACAAATATAGAAAATTTTCACTTTCTTTCTATAAACAATATACGGCGATAGACTTCTATCGCTTGAGAAATAGAAGTCTATTATGGTCTATCGCAGTCTATTGAGGATAGACATACAACAATGATCCATAATTCTAACACTAGATACAATACGTTAAGTTATTTTGTGGCAGACCTCGACTTCGCACGGCAACAGGAACTCCTCTGCTACCTGAAAAGGAAAACATAAAAGAAAAGGATGAGCTAAAGAGCCCAGTGAGTGGTTAAGCATATAACAAAGAGTAACACACGACCCTTAACAAATTAACATCATAGTAATACTTAATCATCTAGAGTTTAAAACAATCACAAATGAGGTTAGCTACTCAAACCTCATCCTTAAAGTGCAACTTGGTATCGTTCTCAATTCTGCTGGCTCAGCCACTCAAACCTTCCTCTATGTGCACATAAACTTACCTATGTGCGATGAGAAACTAGACTCGTCGGTCTTCTGACCATCCCACAAGGGGTACTTCCTATAGCATCAGGAACTAGGTTTTCGGTGACCCGTTGACCATCTCGTGAGGTTCTACCACAGGCTCGGGTTTAGGATCCTCCGATCCCCCAACCATCCTATGCCAACTCTCATCACAGGATCAGAAACTAGATCCTCGGATTCTTTGACCATCCTGTACGGCTCTACCTTCCCTTCCTATGCATCATCACATCAAACATACAACCGGTAAGGAAATAATATTACTACTTAGGAAGGTAACTACTTACAGTAACTGGAGTTTCTGTCTCCTGAGCCTCCTCCCTTTGCCCCAGATCCTTTGTTCCTTAAGACCTAGCTTGCTCTTGACTCCCGAGCACACAATTAGGCTTTTGGAGCTTAGAAAACAACAACTGACAGCACTTTGAACACTAGAAAACTCCCTTGGATACCTAGAATTAGGGTTGGACGCCTGGCACAGCTCCTTGGACGCCTACTGCTGCAGTTGGATGCCTAACTAAGGGTGATGGACATCTAACAGATGAGTTAGACGCCTAGTCTTCTCAAAATTCTTCCCGAGGATCACCTCTCTTGGCCCTTAATGCTCTTAACGTGAAAATTTTGCTTAGAATTGGTGTGAGTCCTTTTAAGTCTCAAGCCCTATTTATAGTAGTTGGAGGACAAGCCTTGTCATCCTACTTTCCATTTGAGCTTGACACACAACCATGCTACATAGCTTCATCATGCTTAACCTTTCCATGGATGATGGCACCTCTTACTTTTGAGGTGTTCAACTCTTAGTTTGCCACCTCCTACTTCCTTCTCATCCCTTTGAACGCATCCTCAAGCCATTCCTGGGCCTTGCCATGTGCCCAACTTAGCTCGGAAAAGTGTACCATGCGTCCACCTTAGATTGTAGTATGCGTTCATCCTATGTTTTCTTAAAGTATATTTCTTTGGCTTACTTTTTACCCAATATGAACTATTCAACACCTAGCCATTTTTCCTCCAAGGCTAGGGTATGTGTCCAACACACCAAAATCACCTTGTACTTCGCCAAATTTTTATCTTGCTAGCTTCCTATGCATCCAACTCTTGGTTTGTGCAATTTGGCCTAATAGTTTCTCTTTTAACCAAGACAAGTTGCTCCATACTTAGCCAAAATCTCACCCTATGCGTCTAACTCTTCTTTTTGCCTTAAGGGTTATTTTTTTCAACTTTTAGAAGTTGTCCTAACACTTAGCTAAAATCTCCACGAGTCATATACTATGTGTCTATCAAGTCTCCTTCGCTTATGTGTCTCTTTCAACTACCATAAGCTCCTCAACACTTAGTCAAAATTCTCCCGAACTTCAATCATGCGTCCCAAAGAACTCTACTATGTGTCCAAGCTTACTTCTTCCTCCAAGGCATGTGTTCATCCTTGGTTCCAAGTTATATAAGTTAAACTTCAACTATGCTTCCAACTTTTACTTCCAACACTTAGTCATTTCCTTCAACTCTCAAGCCTATGAGTTCACCTCTTAGTTCACCTCATAGTTTAACTCTTTGTTTCCGAAGCATAGTTCTGACACTTAAAAAAATAACCTAACGTGGTTTTCTCTCAATCACTTCTATGGTTAAAACTCTATTCAAAACTCAAATTTGGACAAACATTTTTTTCTTCCCCCAAGGCTTGCTCAACGCATAGGCCCCCTTTAACCTGCCAAAATTTTCTAGCTTCCACAAACCCAGAAATCTCATTCTAAAACTTTTCTAACTCCACAGGCTTGTGATCAATTTCTTTTTTCCCCAAAGTTCCTTTCCTTTCTTCCAAAGTTCCCAAATCTCTCTTTCATCTTTTCTATAAAGGTTAGTTTGATTTTCTGGGTTTCACAGAGAGTGTTGCTAATAGAATTGCAAAATGGACGGGATCGATATGTAGATCACATGTGTAGGATTCAAAATTTTTCAATTAGTCTTTTTTGCTTGCTCAACAAGATAATGAGTTTTAATCGTTGCATTGAGGTTGTGTTTATATATATAAACTCATGAAATTGTGAAATCTTGTCATATATACATTTTTAATAATATTATTAAAAATTACAAGATCAACCCAAAAAATTCCTAAACAGGATATGAATAAGAATACAAGTAACGTGAGGGAAGTGAATTGAAAAAACTTGACCCCTACACTAAAATCATGATATCATCTACAATAATATCATAATATTCCAAAAATTTGACAATATGACAAATTAATAGGCCCATTGAACCTCATCTAATTATGAATAAATATAAGATTGTGTGAATCTAATCCAAAATAATTAACACACTGACTTGAAAATAAAATTCTAGAGTCTCTTGCTTGGGTGCATATAGGCCATGAATTGTCTTTTAGTACCTAAATAATTGCAAAATGTATGTGTTGGGGAGGAAAACAAGGAGAGAAACATAAGGACAATGAAGTAATTTGAGGGTGTTAGAGTGTTGGGTGAGGTAACCTTTAGGTATCCAAAAATACTTCACACAAAATAAATAAATTAATTAATATCAAGAAATGTATTAACTAAAGTGCAATGCTAAAATTAATATGAAAAGAAATGAGATAAAATTGAAAGTGAAGATACCAAAATTGTCATTTCTTAAAAGTATAAGGACAAAATGGATGAATTGAAAGTTCATAGACTAAAATGAACCAAAGTCAAAAATATAAAGATCAAAGTAAATGCTTTGAAAATACGTGTGAATCAAAATGAACCAAAACTAAAATACATATACAAAATATTACTATTATTTATATATTTTTTTTAATTCTACATTCAAAAGTATTGAAATTCAACTTATCAACTTAAAGTTTAGATCATTAAACCGTGAAATGATTAAAAAAAAAATAATAATAATAATTCCAAAGACAAACGTTTAAAACCACATCAACTAAAATAAGACAATTAAAATAGAAAACATAGGGAGAAAATAGAATTTATTTTTTTTAATATTTAACATCCGACTTGGTTGGAAGTAGTACCATAACAATATCGCTACACTAAATTAATTTTGAGATGAAAAGAAAATAAATAATATATATTTATTTATTAAAGTGACCTCTTTGTACGTATGCTGAATTAGGACAAAGAAAAAAAAGAAAGTGGGCACTAATTATATGCTGCTCCACGCTTCAAATATACTTTCTAATTTTCTAAGCTTTACTCTACAATCTTCTTTTTCTTTTTTTTATTATTATTAGGGATATTTTTTTAAATAAAAAAATTATTATAAATAATTATAAATATAGTAAAATTGACTTTTTATTTGTAAAAAACCACCATAAATGTCTATCTGAGTCTACCACAAATAGAATGTAAAATTTTGTAAATATATAATTTGATATTTTTTCTATTTATAATAATTTTCTTTATTATATTATATTATAATAATTATTATTCCTATTTTTTTTCTTCTTATTTACTTCTCTATTTATTTATTTTTTTTTCACTTCTATTAGAAAGTGTGGGTCTTAAAGAGAGATTTAGGAGGTTGTTGACTTGCTTGATAGGCTTTTTGGAAACTTTTTATTTTTAGTTCTTTCTAAATTTTAAAATTTTAAAATTTGTATGCAAACTTGGGCTAAAAATAATAATGATTGTATTTAGAGCTTATATGAATTGCGGATATTATTTGTTGAGTATGAATATTAAAATCTTATATAATAATAAATATCTGAGTTAGATATGTAGAAGAATAATTAATATCTCGAAATTAAATGTTTTGTATTTGTTTCTCGAATTTTGTAAATAAAAATCCAAGTTAATTGATTAAATATAAAATATTTTTCTCTCCCTCTTCCATGACTAGAATTGAATTAGCTCAACCTAAAACACTTCACAATTCCTCGATGAGATAATAACATCTTATGCATTATATTTTTAATACTATATAATATAATATTTTCTTCTTTTATAACAACTGTTGTGTTATGTTTCGTCGATGACTGAAAATTTTAGTTTAAAAAAGCACGGTACATTTTGCCTCTTTTTTAGTTGATAGACCATATTGCTTATAGAAGTCTGTCTATCAACATTGAGTCTATCATGATAAAATTTTGAAAACTACTTTTTTTAACTTTAAAATTTTGCATTGATTTTTGAGAATATTGGTAGAAAATATTGGTTGCAAGTTGTTAAGAAAAACTTAGAAGTAAAAATAATGTTTATAAAATTTATTTTAAAAAAACAACGAAACTTAAATTGTCAGATGCATTTGTCAAATTACAAAACTACACATGATATGAAATTAGAAGAATTTTTCAAAGAGACAGACACTAAATCTTGATAATTGTGTAATTTATGAATTTTGAAGTTAATTCAATAGTGTATATATATATTTTTTGAGTTTGAATTATGCATTGATTTGTTTAATCTGGTTAATTTGGTTGAAATTAATGAGTTATATGATATTTTCTCTTTTTTAAAGAAAAATCAAAGGATATATGTAACAAAAATCAAACATAAATTAAAATTATAACATTTGTTAAAGTCTAAAGTTCAATGGATGGAGTTGAAAGTTTAACAAAATTAATGTACCAGCTAACTTAGGAGGGAAAATGATTTTTTTCCTTGTTATTTTAGCTTGTGAAAAGTTAAAACTTAAGACTTCATATATAAAATAAGCCTCTTGGTACATAAGATTTGTGTTGATGCTAAAATTTGAACACAAAAAAAAATTTATCTAATTTTCATGTGACGATAATGGTAAATTTGTAATTTGGAGAAGAGATGATCTGCAAAATAAAGGAAAAAAAGGCTCCAATGTCAAAGTTAAAATGAGAACTTTATAACGGAGAAGAAACTAGAAGTTTAAGTTGTCTCATATGGAGCCATAATGGTGTATTTATAGGAGATTTGATCTAGGGTTTATCTTAATTCGATTAGGAAATGAGTTTTTCCTAATCCCAAATAAGCTAGAATCAAATCTTATCTTATTTTTTTTTCATGAATATCTCACTTATTTCGTCAGGTCCAAATTTACCCGCAACAATTTGTATTAGAGAAATTATGATATATTAATGACAATTGGGTTCTTTAATAAAGAGTTAAAATGGTAGGGAGAAAGATTCAAATTACCTCTAACCTTTTGGTCAATGATATATGCTTTAACTAGTTGAGACTTTGTTGGCAAGATGGAAGATAGATATGATTGATTACATATGTCACAATTCCATCATTGAATTCACATAGTGTGAGATTCGTTTAGAGTCTTTAAGTTGCCATTGTCCCACGACAAAATAATGAAAATGATCACATAAGTTAATTGAAGAAGGTCAATTGTTTTTCAAGAATGGATTCAATTTGAATACAATATTTACTTTAAGCTCAATTCGAGTATAGCTCAGTGGATAAGACACTAATTACCATCTCAAATGTCATATGGTTTAATCCCCTCACCTCCATAATTGTTAAACTAAAAAAAAAATTTTACTTCATGAATGGTTTTTTCACTCTCATTTTTTATTTTCATTTAATTAGTATGAAAACTTAAATGTCCTTTGTTGTACATGATTTAAAATGAAAAACATATGTTGAAGTGAGTTCCAAAAGTCAGCTAGGATATCGATATGCAAGCAAGATTTCTCGCACCATTGTGTTGTTTGACCCATGTACACTCCACACTTAAGTTAGTACTTAGCCTAAATTGGTGTCGAGTTGAGTTAGTTTGAAATGTATACATTTGATTTAGATTTACCATACACTAGTCTCAATCAATCTTTTATTTATGTGTTGTTCAATTTGAAGGTGGTTTCACTCTTAGATATCTGCTTGCCTTGTCTTTTTCTTAGATTTCGGAATGCTCTAAATAAGAGTATACACTCGATTCTTCTAATAAGCGATAACATATTTTCTTTTTCATTTTGGCAACAACAAGGAGGGAGTTATTTTGAAATGCATTGTTTGAGTGGTCCACCAACAAAGGCCTTTGCTTTCGCTGGATCCGAAAAGACAATCATAGAGAAGAGATTCTTCCGAAAGTTGCTCAAATCTTTTTGGTCTAGAAGTATCACCTTTTTTTTGAAAGAGTAGATGACAAATATTAGCTCTCCAACTTCTAACAACTCATACTTGGGTAGTTGGTAGATTATACACCAAGCATAATCAAGCTTAAATTTGGCCAAGTGTTATAATGGTGTTGTGAGTCTTCACCTTCTTCTGAAAAATTTCTAGTATTACAAGAGTACTATACCTCCTTTGTTTACACTATAACTTTGACATTCATAAATATTAGTGGACCCTACATTAACATCAGTAAATCTGACCTTAGTATACTTCCGACCTTCTCCCATCCGAGCGAAACCCGGGCATGATTCCCTCCATGACCAGGCTATGTGGTAGGTCCTGATTTGTCTCCATAACACATCGACTTTTGCATTAACTAATACTAATTAAATTTTACAGTTTCACAAAACATCAATTCGATTATACTCTTAGCCTTAATTATATTATCTTTGCACAACACACAATCCAACTACATAATCTTAGTCCACTTTTTGTTAGAGAATATGATGATACACACATATTAAAGGTTGTTATCTTTTATTTTCTTCAATCTCTTGGTACTGTACTGTTAGATTATAGATATCCATTTTAGATTTGATTGTTCCCTTTTTTCTTTTTGAAATATTTGTGTCTTGCCTTTTCAAACATTAATTATGTATTTGAATTGGTTGTCATCAAGGTTAGGTTTGTTTTTCCAAAATATTTATAAATATAGCAAAATTTTACTGTTTATCTGTGATAGACCGTGATGGATTACTATATGTGTCATGATAGACACCGATAGTAAATAGTCTATCGCAGATAGACGGTGATATTTTGCTATTATTTATAAATATTTTCAACAATTTTATTATTTAAAATAATTTCCCTAAATGTTAAAATATTGTCCAGGTCTCTATATCTTTGAAATTCGTTCAATTTTAGTGAATATACTTTCAATTGTCCAATTTTAGTCTTGGTATTTTAATAAATCTTAAATTTAGTCTTCACTATTAGTTTATTGTTGATTTAAAAAAAAAATTATCTATTAGCATTTTTACTATAATTTTTAAAAATATATTTATTTTCTTGAATAAAAATTATTATTATTTAATTACCAAAGGTATTTATCATGATATTTTGTACTTTATTTATTCGTTACTTGTATTAAAATTAAAATAGTTTTTTGTTTCCAAGAATAATGATGAAGAATGACGTTACATTAAGAATGTACTTAAAGTCTCTCATAATTTCTTTATGAAAATCTAATTTTAATAACCTGTATTTTGTTTGTCAAATGGAGTAAAATTTTAAAAACAACTTTTAAGAAAAATATAAAATCCTTATCAAATAAAGTTTTAAAATGCAAGAATATATGTTAAAATACAAAACACAAAGAAAGTGTAAATATCGATATCCGCAAAACAAAATATAAATAGGTTCCAATTTTACGAAAAATATTAATGAAAATATGATAAAATATAAATGTTGATGGATATTTTTTAAAATGTTACATAAGAAAATGTAGGAAAAAATAATAAATACACATTTTAAATAAGTTTAAATACTTACTATTCATAAGCTAAAAATCACATTTCGCCTCTAAACTTGGATTTATAACGCGGTTAGTCCATGTACATTCAAATTTGTAATAATTTAAACTTTTCATTTTAGTATGTAAAGATTTAGTCCCTAAATTTTCAATTTGTAAGAAATCTCATCAAACTTAATTGTCCTATGATTTATATACAAACATGACCCTTAATTAGTTTATCAATCTACATGTGTAAGAAATTTCATTAAATTTAATAGTATTTTTCACAATAGGGGCTAAATCATTACAAATTGTAAAGCAATAACTACATCAATACTGATTAAATTTAGGAACTACATTAATAATGATTAAAGTTAAGGGACTAAATTGATACTTATTAAAGTTCATGATGAAATTGATACAAATTTGTAAATATGGGACTACATCATTACAAGCTAAAGTTCAAAAATAAAATTGTTAATTTCTTGTAAGTTCATAGACCAAAAGTGATTATTAACCTTATTTATGTTATATTCACATGTAAGCCCCAAACTCTTTAAAAGTTTTCTTGAGTTAAGTTGAAGTATCTGTTGTGGAGTTAGAAAATTTTGAGGTTGTTATGAACCTATGCATTGAGCATGAAAGGAAAGGGAGAAAGTGAGTTGAGTTCAGAAGGGTGGCGTTGTCTAAGTATAAGTTATAGGATGAAGTCTAGACATAGAAGTTGATGAGAAAAGTTATGCTTTGAACTAGGAAGTCGTTGAGAATGGTGAACTATGCTTTGAACTAGGAAGTTGTTTGGGAAGTAGGCTATGCATTGAACAGGGAACTAAGAGGGGAAATGTGAGGTTTGGAATGATGAGGTGGCAAGGGAAAGCCTGTTGGATGCATACTTCATACCCTAATAAGGTCATCTAGGACCGCATACATAAGGAAGTATGTTGGTGTGGACAAAGGAAAAACCATGTGATGAGCAAGTCAAACCCAAGGGAAATTGGGAGACCACGCATGGTGAGGTAAGGTTGGGTGCATGGTATATGTGAAGTGAGATTAGACTATGCGTTCACTTGGTCAATTGACCAAGTGTCAAAGGTGGAGGTGGTTGGCTCTGGGTTGGCAACATGCATGAAGAGGTGAGTTGACATATGCATGTTGAGGCCACATAATGTGAGGGAAGGAGGAGTTGACATGTTGTGAGGTGAGGATGAGATGACAAGGATAGCTTGTGTGAGCCTATAAATATTATGTTTGGAGTGAGGGAGACTTCACAACTCATTATAAAAGCAATTGCCAAGTCTCCTAGAGGGAGCAAAAGAGAGAAAGAAGAATTTCGGTCGTTGAGGTGAGAAAGAATGGGTTGGCCATCATCATTTGACAGCGTATGCGCCCAACAGAGCAGCCTCTGTGTCCAATTGAATAGTTTATGTGCGCAATTGACTATCTAAGCATACACCATTGCTTTTGAAGTCCAAAAGCCTATGGCAAGTTGAGAATTGAAGGAAAGAATGATCCAGATCTAGAATAGGAAGACTTGGCGGCAAAAAAGAGTCCCTATCAGTAACTGTGAGTGGTTAATTTTAAATGTTTGATTTAAATCCATACATAGTAGTGTGTATGGTGGTGAATGGAAATACCACACGGGATAGTCATAGGATCTACGAACCTAGTTTCTGAGCTTGTAGCAGAACTCCGCACGAGATTTAGGAGGTTGTTGACTTGCTTGATAGACTTTTTGGAAACTTTTTATTTTTAGTTCTTTCTAAATTTTAAAATTTTAAAATTTGTATGCAAACTTGGGCTAAAAATAATAATGATTATATTTAGATCTTATATGAATTGCAGATATTATTTGTTGAGTATGAATATTAAAATCTTATATAATAATAAATATCTGAGTTAGATATATAGAAGAATAATTAATATCTCGAAATTAAATGTTTGTATTTGTTTCACAAATTTTGTAAATAAAAATCCAAGTTAATTGATTAAATATAAAATATTTTTCTCTCCCTCTTCCCTGACTAGAATTGAATTAGCTCAACCTAAGACTCTTCACAATTCCTTGATGAGATAATAATATCTCATGCATCATATTTTTAATACTATATAATATAATATTTTCTTTTAATGCTATATACTATATAATATAACAAGTGTTGTGTTATGTTTCGTCGATGACTGAAAATTTTAGTTTAAAAAAGCACGATAAACTTAGCCTCTTTTTTAGTTGATAAATCATATTGCTCATAGGAGTCTATCAACGATTGAGTCTATCACCGATGAATTTTGCTGTATTTGTAATTTTTTTAAAAATAAATAAAACTTTGAAAACTACTTTTTTTAACTTTAAAATTTTGCTTTGATTTTTGAAAATATATTTAGAAAGTTGTTAAGAAAAACTTAGAAGTAAAAATAATGTTTATAAATTTTATTTTTTAAAAAAACGAAACCTAAATTGTCAGATGCATTTGTCAAATTACAAAACGACACATGATATGAAATTAGTAGAATTTTTCAAAGAGACAAACACTAAATCTTGATTATTACATGATATGAAATTAGAAGAATTTTTCAAAGAGACAGACACTAAATCTTGATTATTGTGTAATTTATGAATTTTGAAGTTAATTCAATAGTATATATATTTCCAAAGAGACAGACACTAAATTATCTTCCTTGTACAAAGAAAAGAATTATATATGCTCTTGCGGTAGTCTTGATCAATCAACTCTCCTACCTAAATCATCTCAATTACACCACTTACACACTCGAAACAAAAGAGGTTATTACCGAGAGAGCCGACGTGGCTCTTGCACATGATCTTTTGGCTCCGCTTCCTTCCTTATTTTACTTCTACTTTAGGGACAACCTATTTCATGGGTTTCTTACCATACAGAGCTCTTTCCTTTCGGATCTTGCTTTCACCCCCTAACATTGAAGACTAACACTCGTCGTCTACTTTTCTCATTGTGGATTCCGATTCATATGGTCGTTCTCTGCTACATTGGTGTTTTCAGTCCCCACTCTCCACCGTAATAAAATGTTTTTACTATATCTTAGGAGTCGTCAAAGGAAGTACGGCGGGTCCAAGTAGGAAAAATTAGCTAATAGGGCATACAACAATGGATCAATTCATTCAACAAGATCCATTCAAATCGGACCAGGATGAATTCATTGTTTCTCAAAAATTGTCCAAGCTCTTCTTGTATGGCATTGACCAACATTCATCCTTAAGAGCTTCTTTTACATTTCTTGGTTCAACAGATGAGGTAAAGCAAATATTGTTGATCATCTCTAGATAGTTGACTTTATTTTTTCTTCTGGTTGTCACCCCTTCTTCAAGATTATCTATTATGTTACTAAAGGGATGATTCTTGCAAACCTTACTGGAAGGATGCTTGTTGCTAGATTCAGCCTGTTCAGCTCCAGCATGGATTGGATACAGAGTTAGTCAGTTTTGAGGTTTGAGTATTCAATCCCGTAATGATACATTGTTATTTAAGCTTGTATTCCTGATAAGGATTGAGAAGAACTCTATGCTTATATGTTTTTTATTTACCACTCACTGGGCTTTTCAACTCATTCTTTTCTATTTTGTTTTTCCATTCCCAGGTAGCAAAGGAGTTCTTGTTGTCGCTCGAAGTCGAGGTTTGCAACATGATTGATTTTTATTTCAGTAGTTTAGGGTTTGAGTTGCAACAGGATTGCTTTTGTAAAATTTATTGTAAAACTTTTCATTTGATTAATGTACTTATGTGATAACTATCTTTGTTGCTAATTAAGCTTTGATAAGGGATTGTTGAGTGGAAACAGTTTGAGATGGGCAATGGATATCACAAAAAGGTGGTGTTCACTATTTTCACACCTCCTTCTAGGTGAAAGAGGTAAATCTGGGAGGGAGTGTGACATCAGACAAAAAGTTAGTACTATGTTTATAACTCGATTACACATAAAATATAAAATATTTTGGATACACACATAAGATATTTAATGGAAAAAAAAAGACACTATACTATAGTGTTTTTTATACCGGTAAGGGGTAGTTCGTGCAAAATATATATTATGGTAAGGGTTGTTTTTAAATATAGAAAAATAAATCAAAATATTCATAAATATTGCAAAATTCCACTGTCTATCTCGCAATCTATGGCAGAAAGACTGTATCATTTTGTTATTATTTGTAAATATTCTCAGCAGTTTTGTCATTTAAAATTTTTCCTTATTATAATGGTTTATAGTCGTTGGAAAAAAAGAAAAATAAGTGGCATCTTTCAAACTCAAACCGGAGACCTTCAATGTGTTAGACTAATGTGATAACCAACTACATCACAACACCCATTGGGTTATTAAAGTGTTCAAAACACAAATATTTTCACTCTAATACCCTAATTAATTTTTCATAATTTTTTTTTAATATTTATCTTAATTATGTCGAATTTGAAACTAACCTGACTATGAAAGAAATTAGCTACCGAGCAAGCATAGCTCAACTGACGTACAGATGTGTTAGTAACCAAAAGATTTGAGTTCAAATCTCCACTCCTATTGTATTAAAAAAAATGCAAATAAATGAGACCTTCATCCAAATGTGAGTCCAAAATATTAGATACCAATATGAAAATTTAGGAGACTGCTATGTAACACAAAATATTGCATGAAGCTTTAAGTGAGTGTTTGGGCCACCGACTTCATATGCTAGTGTTAAATAATTCAACTTTAATAGTCTTCGTTGTTGAAATTTGCACATTTATATATCGAGGAATTTCATCTTTCCTTCTTCCTCTCTCCCTCTCTCTTGATGTTTCCTAACTACAGACTAAATAACTTTGCGTCCCAAACATAAACTTTCTAACTTCAACATATTAACTCTAGACTTCAGAACTCAACTCAACGCTCCAAATAGCTCCTAAATGAGTTTTTTTTTTTTTTTTTTTGTTAATTAATCTAAAGATGAGAATAAAAGATCAACCATTTTGCTAATGAGTGCTAAATCATAATACTTAATTAAAGTTTGGTTTAAAATTATTGTAGCTAAAATTGTTGCCAACTATGTGCTCTTAGGGGGGGGGGGGGGGTGGGGAAAATGGCGATAATATGAAGTAGATTTATGTTGGGTATATTTTAGCTTTAAATTTGAAAAAGCAAGTTGAATGTTTGGTAAATGAACTCTAAGATAATTTATAACCTTTTTAAGTAATAGTTTAAAATGTTATATATGCTTCTAGTTTACATTTATATTTTGTTTCAATTATTTGCTAAGTAGGATAGAAATAGTCATGCCTTTTTATCTAAAAACGAAAAACAAATCCCAACACTGATTTTTTTTTCTCCATTTGTTTTTTGCAATTTTCAATCAATCAATTTAATAATTAGGAAATAGAGTTTGGTTATGTGAGAAAAGTTCTAAATATATATAAAATTATCATATATGATTCTACCAAAATCTATTTTTGAAAAGCTAATAGAGAATTGATTTTGTGAATAAACATATTTTAATTATATATATTCACAATCAAATTTTTCCTTACTGATATTTATCAATAAATTAATATCTCAAGCAATTTTCTAGTAGGGTAAAAAATTTAAACCTCTTATCTTAAAAGATAAGAGAAACGAACTCATTATGATAAGTATTAGATATTTTTTTATTATATACAAAAGAAACAGTAACCTTCTTGAATATCGAAACATTGAAAAAAATAGATTTAATTATTAGGTTAAATTCATGGTTAGAAGATTCATATTCTCAAACTGTATACAACCTGAACAATCAATAACGAGCATAGTTCGTTATTAGTAGGTTTTTTTAGTAAAATAGAAGCTAAGAGATTCAAACCACCGACTTCATAGTCTCTAATACATAAAAATATTAATTAAATTATGTTATTTTTGACTGATTATTAGTAGTTAGAGATTAGAGATTAGAGATTAGGTATAAGATAAAAGATAAAAAAGATAAAGGAATGATTAATTTATGTTTTGTAAAGGGAAAAAAAGGCATTTGCATGCGTGAAAGTTAAAGGCATTATTCCCTTAGGCGTGGAAGGGAGGGGTTTACCTTTACCTTCTTCTCTCTACCTCTTTTCGAACATCCATTATTATTATATTTATATATACATCCCTACTTGGTATTTCAATATTATTTCTTTTTTGCAACTTAATTTATTCAAATTTAGGTTTCCCCCTATTTAGATTAAGTTTGACTAAATTTTTAATTTTTTTTTAATAGTTAAAATATGTTTAACTCAACGATAATTGACATGATCTTTTTCTCTAGAGATCAGAGGTTCGATCTCCTATTTCCATAGTTTTTGTACTAAAAAAATTGTTTTGTAATAATGATTCGGGCTACATTTTATCAATAACTCAACAACTAAAATAAAATACATTTTATCCATAGTCAATTTTAAATAAGAATTAAATTTAAGCTAAGGTTTTTTTTTAGAGTATAAAAATTCCAAATTTACTTTGGAGGAAAACTTAAAAGAAAAATTATACATGCAAGATGGTTAAATGAAAGGATTTAAAGTGTTTCTTAAAAAAAATAATTAAAAACTTATAAATATATAAAGATCTCTAGGCAATATTAACAAAATAATGGATAAAATAAGTTTTATTTTTTCTTACTTATTATTATTATTATTATTATTATTATTATTATTATTATTATTATTATTATTATTTTTGGGAGAATACATTTTAGGAATAATTCATAAAATAAAATACTTTTATTATTTTTTTTAGAAAAATATATGGGGATGATCAAATTGCTAATCTTGAGGTTGACAATACAAGTTTTACTATAGTTTAATTATGTTCATAAACACTACTGTGATCCCTATACTTTTAGTTTTCGTTCATTTGGGTATCTATACTTCTAAAATGTTCATTTTAGCCTCTAGAGTTTCAAGTTTGGTTCATTTTGGTTCTTGGACTTTTAAGATGTTCATTTTGGTCCTTGTACTTTAAAAAAAATGACCATTTTTGTCCCGTCATTTCATTTTTACTTTATTTTTAAGCGATCAAAATTAGAGGTGGTCAAAAAATTCGATGATACGAAAAATCCGATCAATAACCCAACCCAAGCCATACTATTTGGGTTGAGTTCAAATAAATGAAAACTTTATGGGTTGAGTTGGTTTATGGGTTCACCTAAAATAACCCGAGTCAACCTAAACTAACTCAAATTTATTGTAAATATTAAAAAGTATGTTTTTTACTTCCAATATAATTATATATACATATATTTATTTTAATTTTACTTAATTCCATGACTTTTAAAGATTATTTGTTATCCACCAATTATTTAAAATAATTTAACACTACGAAATCAATTTTGATGATATAAATTAAAATTGACTTGATTTTAATATGTGAAAATAATTAAACAAATTCTCTTACATATAAACATGTTATTTGTTTTTAAAACAAAAATTTAAATAATGAACTCAGCAACTCCAACCAATTCAACCCGACCCAAATAGTTTATGCTTGGGTTGAGTTGGGTTGGGTTCATTATTTAATAAGGATTGTTTGGGTTGAAAAAAATTGGCAACCTGAACAATTGAATTGGATCTAAAAATTGCTTCAACCTGACCCGACCCAAGAACATCCCTAATCAAAATGGTTACTTTTTTAAAGTTCAAGGAGAAGAATGAATCAAAGTTGAAAGTACAATGACCAAAATGAACATTTTGAAATTACGGGGACCAAAATAAACCAAAGTAAAAAATACAAAGACCAAAGTAATATTTAATGTTAGATTTATTTTAAATTTAAGATTATTGTTAATGTGGCTCATATGTATTATTTACTATTTTATCTTTTAGGCCAATTATTTTATTGGATCAATTAAATAAAAGTGAATTCTTAAATTAAATAAGAGATTATTCCCTAATTAATGAGAGGTATCTATATAAAGACTTTAGATATTGGTCCTATTTCTGTCTAACTCATTAGGTAATTCTTTTCTCCTCGTCAAGAAAATCTTATTAAGTTTTAAAGGAAGGCTAAGGGAGAGAAACACAATCCCTTATAAGACTATTATCATAGATCCACGTACGAATGTTATTGTCAAAATCATCTAGTTCAAAGATCATGACATTTATTATTTTATATAATATTAAGATTTTATTATATAATCATGAAGTTAAAAACCTTTTCCTTCAAATCTTTTTTAAACAAATTTAAGATAAATAATTTTATTTTTTATGTCTAAGAAAACTGCTAAAGATTATTATTTGGAAAATTAAGTATTTTAAGGTGTCTTTGGGTTCTTTCAATTCCAAAGCACTATCTTAATTATTCTTATTTTAATTAATGAAAGACATTTTGTTTTTTTAATATTAAAAAGAACAGTTCCCAACACACTGAAAATCTGTGGGTTTGATACGGCACTAAATTAGATTATTATCAGTCTCTCTTTTATTATGAAGCTAAGATTGTATTATTAAATAATAATAAAGTGTTTAAATTATATTTTATTTTTAAAAAAAAAAAAAAAAAAAAATTAGAAAAAAGAATGTGGGTCAATTATTTTTCCAACTGCATACCATCCTGGAAGCTTCCTATATGTAATGCTTAAAATCAAAACAGCAATTTAAAATTGGCTTACACAACAACCTCATTCATTGCAATGCTAAATAATATAATTATTGACATTTTTCGAAAATATTGAGAATAAATTGTTAAATGTTTTTAAAAAAAAAGTCTTTTTTTTTTTCTTTTTGATAAAAATTGTGTTTCAAAAGCTATTTATTATTTGTTGCATAATGTTATTATTTTCTATTCATCCTTTCTTTCTCTTTTCGTTATAATTATATCTCAGACTAAAATAATTTATTATAACCTATAGATTATTATAAATTATAATGGAGTGACGTGACGTGACGTGTAGAAGTATTGAAATAACAAGTATGTTGATATAAATAAAATATGGTCCACTAAGTAGGGAGAGGGAGAGGGAGAGTGTTTTGAAAGGGATGGTTTAAACTTATATGAGTTTGTGGAAGTTGGCAATGAAGTGTGATAGTATCAGAAGCTTCTATCAACCAACTAATATTGTTGATTTTTTTTTTATTACTTTTATTGCTTTCTCTCTCTAAATCTGATAAAATGTCTTTTATTTGTCTCTTTTATGTCACATTTTTGGTGTCGGTGCCTTACTTACTTACTTTTATTTTCTCCATTATTAAAATATCATTTAAATTAGACCTTCGAACTTACAATAACTGTAAAAATTGGGTCCGTAAATGATAAAAATTGAACCCTCAAATTTATACAATTATGTAAGTTTGAATGTCTAATTTAACCCAATTTTAACATTTATACAAATTTGAGGGCTTAAAATTTAAGGGTATAATTGCAACTACCACCATGCTTTAGGGGTATTTTTTGCAATTTGCTCTAAATTCAAATAAAAACATAAGAAATTATTATCTATTACCCTGTGTATGAATATGAATATTAATAATAAGATCTATAACTTAGTTTTGAAACAAAAACAATTCAATAATTAATTTAAATATATTTTAATATATATTTATAAATAGAAAAAATATCAAACTATCTATAAATTTAAAAAAATTTTAGTGATAGACTAGACTTCTCTAGCTTAGCTAATTTTACTATATTTGAAAAAAAAATCGTATATTTTCTTTTATAAATTTGTTTGTTTATATACAATTTTGTTTATTTTTTATAGTATATGTGAACATAAAGTAAAGTTGTTGCCAACTATTTATTTTTAAAAACATAGTACAAGTTAATGTAGGTGACACCATGTCATGGTCATTTATTCATTGCATTGCATTTCACCTTGTTTCCATATTTTTAAATTTATATATATATATATATATATATATATAAACCTTGATGAAATATAATATTTGAGTTTATTTCAACCATTTCTTATTTTCAATTTGGATATTTATTTTTGTCAAACTATCTCAAACTTGTAAACTTAGCTCTATCTATTTAGTTCATTATTTTTTTTTTTTTTATAAAAAAAATGTCTAGAAACTTTCTTCACTTTTAAAATTATGAGTAGTTCCTTAGCCTTCAATTTTCTACTTAGTAAAGTTTTTACATTGAAAATTAATGAATCTATTATATTTTAAATTTTTGTCTATTATATCCGCAAATTTTTCACGGAAAAATGTTGAATAAATTAAAAAATAAATAAATAATGTTTATTAGAAATTTAAGAATTTATTAGACATTTTTACCAATTAAATTACCTATTAAATATTTTTTAAATTTTAAAAAATAAATAGATACAAAAGAAATTCAGACTAACTTTTCACTTTTTATTTATTTATGAGATGAGATGAGTAAGTTCAATTACCAATGTGTGTCTAGCAGTATTAGCTGACACACCTATTTTTTTAAATAATAATAATAATAATTTTTAGAAATATATATTATGTTAGTAGGTTATATTTAAGTATTACATTATTAATCCATCTATAAAACTTTTACCTTTAAGATTTTTCTTCACACTATCGATGATATGATAGGTGGTTCTAATAATTATTTGAGCTCCGTTTGATAACTATTTTATTTTCGATCTTTAATTTTTTAAAAATTAAACCTTTTTTCTCTCAATTTTTCATAATGGTTTGCATTTTTCTTAAGTAAAAGAGTTGAGTTCTTAACCAAATTCCAAAAACAAAAGCAAGTTTTAAAAAACTACGCTTTGTTTAGTTTTCAAATTTTGACTTAGTTTTTTAAAACAATGGTAAAAAGTAGATGACAAAACAAGAAATTTAAAGGTGGAATAAGTATTTATAGACTTAATTTTCAAAAACTAAAAATAAAAAACCAAATAGTTACCAAATGGAGCTTTGATTTTTAGTTTTTAATTTTTTTCTTGTAAAAATTAAGCTTATAAACAATACTTCTACTTATAGGTTTATGATTTATTTTTATGTTTTTAGAAAACCAAACTAAATTTTGAAGGCTAAACAATGCCGTATTTTTTTGTTTTTTGAATTTGACTAAGAGTTCAAATATTTCTTCAAAATGTCAACTTAAACATAGCTTAGTTGATCATAATGTCTTAAAGGTGAGATGCATTGGTTGAGGATGTCAAACTATATATATTCTCTTAACTAGCTGTGATGTACTTGAAATGACAATTTGTACTAACACATTACTGAACTAAACAGATCTTATTAAGATAGTCTAATAATATTTTTTGTATGACTAATAAACTATTGCTAATCAACCTTGTTCTACGAGATTATCGAAAAAGTTTAATTTATAGAATTTGAACTTTGTATTTGTATTAATTTTAGTGTTGTGAATATAATCTCTAATATTTAATCCTTTAATTCTTTCTCTCGAAAAGTAAACTTTAATCCTTAGGCTTGTTGATCTTCTTGGAGGATTAGCCTTTAGATTTGTTGATTAGTTTGGGGTGGCGTTTGGCTTGATGGTCTATTAGGATCGGCCTCCGATTTGTGGATATGCTTGGATCGAACTCCAGCTTGTTGATCGAGTTTAATCGACCTCTGGCTTGTTGATTCACTTGGATCGGGCTATGACTTGCTGATCAACTTGGATTAGCCTCTAGCTTGTTGATATGCTTGTGTCAGCTCTGACTTGTTGATCTACTTGGATCGACCTCTGGCTTGTTAATCTATTGGATCAACCTTTGGAGTTTCTGATTTCAAGGGCTTCAGAGAGAGTCTTCTGATCTTCCAGAAGTCCTCTTAACTTCTGTCTTTAGATCTTCAAGAGAGTTACACTCATTAGAGTTTTAGTCTTTTGGTCTTCAAAACTTTAAGGGGTTTGTATTCCTCAAAGCTTCAATCTTCAGAGTTTGCATTCTTCAGATCTTTAGAATTTGAGGGAGTTGTGTTCTTCAAATTCAGCCTTTAGATCTTCAAAACTTTGGAGTTTCAGTTCTTCCCATCTTCGAAAAGTTGCAATCTTGAGGCCGATCAGAACTTCAGAGCTTCGTCTTCAGAGCTTCAGCACTCCCTTCTTCAAACCCTCCCAAAATAGAGGGATAAGGACTCCATTTATAGAGGTTCCCCATGAGCCTTACATAGGCTTGGACCAAGTTGCTTTTGGGTTGGGCTCGATATCTTATTTAGCCCAAAATTTCACAATGGACTTGAATTGTATTGAACTTTGGACCCGAACGACTTTAATTATTCAGCCCGATCCAATGAAGGACTTGAACTTTTGTTGCCAAGATTGTAACAGAGATTAAGAAGAACACTATAGGAAATCATGACTCCAAGATCATTGGAGAATAAATTTGAGTTATTTTTTTCTTGCATCAAATACTAATTAGGTTTAAATTTATTTTAGCCTCTAAATTTCTACATCTCCATGATTCTTATGATCATCATATTCATCTTTTAATTTTTTATCTCATCAATTCGTGGATTAAAAAAATTAAGAAGAGATAAATATTATGATCTAACTTTAAGTTAATTCTAAAAAATTAGAAGAGAGAATTTTAAACTCTTTTAACATTTTAATATAATATGTTTTTTATATCGAGTTGATTGTTCTTCTAAAATTTCTTTGAGGTTACTAATTTCAATATTTGTCGATTGAAGAAGTACAATAAAAATGTAAAGTATAAAAGGGTAAGTTGAAACTTCTTTTTAAAAAAATAAATAAATAAAGACTAAATTGAAGAAAAAAAAACACCAAAACATTACATACTAAGAGAATGCTTGGAAGTTATTCAAATGCACTTCACATATATTGGCCTTTATTTATTTTCTTCTTTTAGTAGAACTTTTATCAAATATGGTACAAAAGATTTGGGATATATAAAAACTAAAGTAGTTTTTATGCAAAATTAAAGAATATAAATGTAATGTCCCAAGTCTAGGATTCGGAATTCGAATTCGACACCTGATGATCTTGAAAATTTCTTGCTACTTGGCAATGTTATCCTTACTTGTCTTGAACGGCTTCTAACAGTAAAATCTATCTCCACAAATCAATACAGGTCCTTGACCTTACAGCATGTCTTGTCCTCACTCACATAATTCTTAAGAAAAATTTCAAGAAATCACTCAAACTAAGTACGCTTAACTTTGAAGTTATTATGATTGAGTCACCTAAAAGGAAGGTGCATTTTATTTTGTTGGTATAGATAGTAACTTTCACTTCTTTTAAGTCTTTCATTTAGATGTGATCTCGATTAATTCATGTTTTCTCCTACACTCGGATTGTTTTACAGAAAACAAATAAATTATCAAGTTTTTTTTTTTTTTTGGTGTAGAATATGCTATTTTAAATTACACTAAGTGTTTAATTCCACTTATAAGAGAAGTAAGCAAGCAATTAATAGTAGAGAAGAAAGAAAATTAAAATATGTGGGTATAGGCAGCAAAATCAGTGGTCTTGAAATTCTAAATAATAATAATGATAAATAATAAATAATAAATAATAAAAGCTTCATTAAACCTTTCTGATTCATTTCAGTTCCGTCTGAGTCAATGGTTGTGTATTAAAATTTATTATTTTTATTTTTATTATGATTTAAATACCATTTTATCTTTCTACTTTCAATTTTAGTTATTTCACATTCCTCAATTTACTCCATATATTTAGGACTTTAGTGCATTTGAATTCTTGTACTTCTAAACAATAACCATATTGGTTCTTTTATTTTTATTTGATTTTTAACGAAGTCAAAATAATTATTTTTAAAAACATAAAAATTAAAACGAATCAAAATTCAAAATAAAACCAAAATGAACATTTTGGAAGTAGAATTACCAAAATTAACAAAAGTTGAAAATATAGAACCAAAGTAATATTTAGATCTTTGTCAAAAAGCATTTTTGGTTCCTGAACTTTCACGAAAGTAACAATTTAGTCTCTAAACTTAAATTGGTAACGATTGAGTCTCGTACTTTACAAAATGTAACAATTTAGTCATTGAACTTTAATAAAGAACAATTTAGTATCTTTACCTTACTTGTAACAATTTACTGTTTATAATGAAAATTTTTATCAAAATTAAATGTCAAATTTTATCCTCTAGTTTATAATAAATTTAATTTTCAATACGTTTATCAATTTACACGGTAAGAAATTCTATTATTATTATTATTATTATTATTCTTTTTTTTTTTTTTTTTTTTTGAGGGAGTTTAATGTTAGTAATCTAAGAGGATGGGGATTGTTGGTTGGGGAATGTGTAAAAAATAGGTGGCAAAGACGAAAGCAAAGGCGTGATTTTTCACGTTTCCTTTCTTCTTTTTGAGCTACACTACCCGTTAAAAAAATAAGTGAATTTGATTTTCCAACACATCATTTTCCTTTTTTTTTTTTTATCTTTTTTAAAAAAATATCCATTTTCATTTTAATCTAGTTTCTATTTAGTTCCTGCGTTTCAAAATGTTATACATTTAGTTATTGTATAACATTTAGTTATTAAGTTTTGATTTTTATTTTGACTTAGTTTTTAAGTTTTAAATATTACAATTTTACCCTCGAGATTTTAGTTTTGTTTCAATTTGATCTACAGATTTTACATTTTTAACCTCAACTTTCTGTTAAAATTCACTTTCAATCATTATGTTAATATCTATAAAATAATTATGAAGTAAAAATTTTAAATTTTATTTTAAAAGTGATGAAAAATAGTGAGCCTTACTTAATTGTAATTAAGTTAATTATTTTAAATATATAAACAAACATTAACACTAGTTAAAAATGAGTATTTAATGAAAATTAAGGTTAAAAATGTAAAATTTAAAATTTATAAACTAAATTGAAACAAAACTTAAATGTCAAGGTAAAGTTGTAAGATTTTGAAACATAAGGACTAAATTGAAATCAAAATTAAAACTTAAGGACTAAATATATAATATTTTGAAATCTAGGGACCAAATAGAAATTAGACTCAACCTTTAATGATTAAAAAGGGTATTTTTCCTTTTTATTCTTTTTCTCTTTTCATTTATTTATTTATTTATTATTATTATTATTATTATTATTTTTACTTTTTTTTTAATTCACCCACTTATTTCCTTTTTCACCTTAATTCTTACTTGTAATAATAACACCTAAATTCATAAATAAAGTAAAAGTTTAAAGCTAAATTACACTACTACCCATTTAATCTCATAACTTTAAAAGTGTTTAGTAGTTAAAATGGTAAATTCCGTTTTGTAACTATTTGATTTTTTGTTTTTGTTTTCGAAAATTAAGTATATTTTTTCAACATTTTTTACAATTTGCATCTTTCTTAAGTACAATGGTTGATATTCGTAGTCAAATTCTAAAAACAAAATATTTAATTTATTCTTAGTTATTTGATTCTTAAATTTTAAAAATATTTAAGATGTTTCAATTGATATATTTAAAATTTTAAAAATTAATTAATCTGCTTTAGATACATAATTTTGAATAGGTTTATGAATTATTAAAAACAAAATTACAAATTTAACAATAAGTTAAATACAAAAGTGGAAGTTTTAAGGACGTCCTAGACATTGAAAGTTTTAAAGATTAAACTTGTAATTTTAGCAATGTTTAAATACTACTTTGATTTTTATACTTTCTTCTTTTTGAGCTATACTTTATCGAGAAATTTCATCTTCCAACTTTGCACCTTAACTCACAAACTTTCTAACTCCAACTTATTAATTCAAGACTTCAGATTGCAAAATGTGTATTTTGGTCTTATACTTTCAACTTTTGGTCATTTTAGGCATTGTTGTCTTATAACATTTTTTTTTTTTCTTTTTTGAAAGACAAAAATATTTGTTTTGATCTTTGTAATTTTGAGGAGTGACATTTTGAATTATTTCATTTTTTAATGTCATTTTTTATAATTAAAACTTTAATAGAGCATTACACTCATTAAGTGAAGTGAAGTAAAGCTCAAAATATTTGGTAGTTGAAGTGGAAGACAAAGTGTATTGTTATTTGCATTTATAACACTACTTTGCCAATTCATTGTATGTATTGAATAAGAATAATCTTCATACGTCACAACCTTAAATAGAACATGTATATCCAATTATATGATGTTATTCTTATAAATTAATTAAATTAAATTTATAAGGGAAAAAACCCTTTAAACTATGGTTGAAATACTTTTTAAATGAGTTATTTCCATCACAATTATTTTTATAAATTCAGTTTCTTACTTAACAAGAAACTTCATTCAATCGAGGTTGGATTACAATATTTTAACATTTTTTAGAAACAATAATCTTAGCTCTTACTTTACAACTAACAACAAGCCCTAATCAACTACTTACATTTACTTAATTAGTTTAAACACCAATTAAAATATTATATTCTCCATTCACTCAAAGTTCTAATAATTCTCACTCCACTACTCATTTAAGTCTTTTTTTTTCTTTACTTTCACATTAATATTGGTTTAAATTATGTCCAAACAATCTCATATATCAATCTTTTTCTCTATTTAACAATCTAACCATCACCCTCATAGTCATTATAGACTATAGAAAAGATAGTGGTAATCTTTTAATATCTATTGTTAATGTTAAATTTTAGCCAAAGAAAAATACAAACAAATTTGAGGAAGAGATGACCTAAAGAAAAGAAAATAGAACGTTCATACCAAAGTTAGCAAGGGAACTAAATAATAAAGAAAAAGTCAAAAATTCTTAGGTACCTCTTATGGAGCTATAATGGTGTATTTATAGTGAAATTCTGACCTAGAGCATCCACATTAGAGTTTCCTAGTTACATTAGGTTAATTCTCGAGTCAAATGGGCTAGGATATGCATTTAGCATGCCCTGCTTCTCAAATGTGGAGGTTCAATCTCTATCTCATCCTTGGCCAAGACAAAAGCCAAGGAGGCCGTTTGGGCCTTTGACCCCTATTATTCTTCTTCTTGAGATCCAAATAGGTCACAACATGCCTCATTCCACAAATAGGGAGGGTTGGCCTCAGCCTCATTCTTAGTCGAGGCTAGGTCGAGCAGGTCAATTTGTATCATGGCTCAAACTCCCCTCTTTTCATGCTTAATTGGGGCTTAGGGTGTGGTTTTCTCGTTCTAGTTTTGCCATTTTCTTGATCGGACAGAATGCAAATTTCATCCAACGATTATGCCATTTATTCCAAATCTACCCGTAACATCTTTTAATAATTAAGTATGAGTTATTGTAGTATTTTGATGATTTAAGAGATTGAGTTATGGAAATTTATTTTATCAAATTAAGCTAATTAATAATGAGCTAAATTAGTTAAATCTAAAACATGTCTATATATACACACAATATGCAATATTATTTAGTATTTTCTCTACTTTTTCATACATCTCTTTGGTGCTCTTCCAACGGTCATCAACTAAAAGAGTGCAATATTCTTTAGTTGAATTGTTATATTGTGAGGAGAATTGATTAACAAAGATCTATCATATCAATTTGTTGACCCTTTTATCAACAAGACGATTTCCCCAAAGGAAAATATCCAAACTTCAACCTAATTAAGTATGATTTTTTTCCTTAATATTGACTCCAAAATGGTTCGATGGCAAGTTGAGTCTTTGAACTTTGAGATTTATGTTTAATTCTTGAATTATCAAAAGCATTTAGTATGTTTATGAACTTTCATTTTTGGTGTCTAATAAGTTTTTGCTATTTTTGTAAAATTCATTGATCTAAACATGAAATCAAAAGTCTAGGACTCTATTTGACATAAAATTTAAATTCAAAATCTTAGGCCCTCTTTGACAACCATTTTGTTTTTGGTTTTTGAACATTAAGCCTATTTCCTCCTCATTTCTTATAATGAGATTTGTATATTTTTTAAGTACAACAGTTGAATTTTTAGTCAAATTTCAAAAACAAAAACAAGGTTTTAAAAGCTATTTTTTTTTAGTTTTCAAAATTTGGCTTGCTTTTTAAAAATAGATAACAAAAGAAGAAATTTAAAGGCCGATAAAAGTAGTTTCTATAGACATAATTTTCAAGAATGTATGAGATTTTTTTTTTTTTTTTTTTTAGGGAAATCAAACACAATAAACACTGACACAACCAACTTAATCTTAATAATAGTTTCCTTTCTACACAACAAATTAATCACCTCCCAAAGCATTGAGACAAGACATTTCTAAAGTGAAAGGGTATGTGAGTAAATTTGTAATTAAAAAAAAAAAAAAAAAATGTTGTGGTAAAAGAGAGGATGGGAGAGAAGGGAGAAGGAAGCACATGGGTTTCATCAATGCGTTTAACCGTTCCTCACATTCCCTTCGTGAAAACAACTCTCTTTTTCTTTTTCCTTTTTTTATTATTTTCATCTTTATGTTTTAGACTTTTTTTCAATTTTAGTTCTTTTATTCATCATTTTTTCAAAAACTTTTTTACTATTTTTTATCATTTCCTCTCTAAAATTTAAAACTATATCCATATATTATACTTTTCTTGCATGCAAATAATTGGGAGTATATTGACTAGAAGAAGACATTTAACAACTAAAATTCAACAAACTTTAAAATATTAACAACTAAAATTCAACAAATTTTAAAATATATGGATTAAATATATATATATTTTTTTATTTTGGTTAAGGTCCCATACTTTTAAGTTTATTCAATTTTAGTCTATATAATTTCAATAAATTTTAAATTTAGTCCCTTAATTTTTAGGAAAATTATCTTAAATTGTAAAATTGCTGAAAATATTTACAGTTAATAGCAAAATACATAGTATATCTGCAATAGACTAGGATAGACTACTATTTGTGTCTATTGTGACACAAATAATAGTTTATTGTGGTCTATCACAAATAGATAATGAAATTTGGCTATATTTGTAAATATTTTGGTTCTTTTTGTCATATTTGAAAAGAGTCGTAATTTTTACCAAAATTATTTAAATAATAACGAAAATTTTCATGAAGGAAATATAATATTTGAATAAGTTTTCCAAGCTTATAGTAAAAATGCTAATAGATAATATTTCTTTCAAAAAAAAAAATCACTAATAAAATGGTAGTGAAACTAAATTTAAGATTTATTTAAAATGCATAGACTAAGATGGAACAAACTTCAAAATATAGGAATAAAATGGTATTTAAAACTTTTTTATTTATTATTTTCTAAAAAAAAAAAAAGCCACCCTCCTAAAAAGGAGAAAAATTAATGAAAATAAATAAAATAATTGTCTCTAAGTCTCAACCCTTTTGCTTTCATTATTCCAAACTTTTACAACCTTTTTCCTTTCCATTTCCACATTGAATGGTATCAATGCATTTTGCATCATATTTCCTTTCATGTATTTTCCTTCTCCATTTAATTTCATATGCCTCACTTTTAATAATATATATATTACAATTACCAAATTTATTTCTTTGCGTAATTTACCAGATTAATTCATTCACGTGTTAGGTTATTCACATCCTTCTTGTCACGAGTTTAGTTTTAATATTTCCGTCTTTATTTATTTATTTATTTTAATTCAATTTTGTTTTATTGACTTCTTAAACTTTTTAGTCGGAAAATTTGAACATTGGGAGGTAGAAAATAAATTATGAATGTTTTGGGATTGTAATTGGATTTGAATTAAATATATATATTAATAAATTAGGTAAGTATGAAGAAACAAACAAGTAATAAAATTAAGGTAATGAAAAGTATTAAATAATCCTAAAAGAAACATTACAATCTTTATTCCAAGGTGTCAAAGTATATGTACAAATTAAAGGAGAACAAAAAATAAAATAAAATAAAATAAAATGTTTATAGTTCACTCATTTTAAATTATACATCTGAATTCTTTCAATCTGTGGATTTGCTAACAATCACTATAGACACAAGAATCAATTTCGGAAGAACATATTTTCTTCATAATAATGGAATTAATTTCACGTGAATTACCATTATTGCCCCTCTGGAACATCTTCTTCTCCGCCGCCGACCAGGAACCGACAGAGTCCAATTCCACTCCGGCAAGTGAACTCGCTTCTGGAATCGACTCAGTCGCCATAATCACTTTCACATTCTTTAATAGAAACTCACTGTTAACGAGGTGACTCAGTACTCCCGAGTCGGAGACCCAGTTTTTCTTCTTGTGCTGCATGAGAATTCTGGCGATTTCTACCACCGCCGCGTTCGATAGCCGCCGGATGCCGCGCGCTCCGCCGATCACGATGGCCGGATTGACAATTTGGTGCGAGTTTGACTTTTCCGAGTTCCTTTTGCTGTGCTTGTTCGGGAAGAGAATTACTGACTCGGCTCCTTTGTTTCTAACGCGGCCGAGTGGATCCCCGAGAAGAAGCGAGTTTTTAGCGTCAACCAGCATTACGTGCTTGAAATTCCGGCGGACTCGGCCGAGGAGCATTGGATAACACGCCCACCGCCGCAGACTCATCGGAATATGATCTGAGAAGCCGGAAAGTGAATTCTCCGGATCAATTTCCGCCGCGTCGAAACTCACCACCGAGCCGTAACTCAGCCGAGTCAACTCGTCCTCGCCGCCGTTAGAATCGTTCACTAGTCGTTTCACTTTCTTCCCCCAAATCGGCTCCTCCGGCTCCTTCTTCTCTCTTTTCTTAAGAAACTGAGTCACATCAAATCCCGCCGCCGCGCTCCGGTTGGCCGTTCCGTTCAAATTCCGGTACCGACCAAGTAGTTTCAGAAACAATTCGTTTTCCTCTCGAATAATCGAACCGAATCTCGACGAGAACACCGGCGAGGGAAAGACGAAGACCGAATCAGATTTCGCGGTGACGCCGGACCGATGGAACAGTCGGAGAAAGAGGCGGAGGTCTTCTTCACCGACATCTTCCGATACGTGGACCACCGTCAGGTCCGCCATAGCTCGAGTACCTCGCATGTACAGAGTCCCCATTCGTTGCAGCGCGGCCGTGGGAACAGCGTCAGTCGTCGTCTTCCCCATCGGCGATTTCTGCTTCCACATTTTGCCAAACCAGTTCCACCGATTCTCCAACGGCGTACGAACTTCAATCGGCATTGATTTCTGGGAGAGGAGCCTCCGAGGGGGAGCGAGGTTCATTTTAATGGTGGGCTCGAATGTGGAGAGAGTGAAGAGAAGAAGAGAAACAAAGACGAGGAGCGCACAAACAGAAATGGTGGACTGAGCTTTGGTGAGAAGATTGTAATTACTCCGACGACCTGAAGAAGGAAGGGAGGAAGATGGAAAGAGGTTGTTGTGGTCAGCAATGGAGGAAGGAGGTGAATCTTCGGAGAAGAAAACGAGAAGAAGACCCATTCCCCAATTTTCGCCAGCAGTGGATTTGGATTTTCCGGTGAGAGTGAGACCCATTTTTGGTTGTTATTTGGAGTTCTTCAACGGGGGATTTGGGATTGGCATTTTGGGGAATTTTGAGGCGAAGGCTTTTATATTTAATTATTTATTTTTATTTTATTTTTTTTTTAAAAAAATTTAAAGAGAAGGAAAGAGTGAGTGAAGTTCTCTTGTGGAGTGCTGCTGCATTTTCCCATTTACACTCCGCCGCTGTCTCTTTCAATTCATTTTCTTTTCTTTTTTATTTTATTATTTTTTTCTTTTTCCTTGATTCAAAATACTATTATGATTTTTGTATTTTCTTTTTATTTTAGTTTCTATATTTTGAAAAATCTTGATTTTCTTAGTAAAAGAAATTTCAGAGTCAACTAATGTTAGCCATAAGGAAAAAGGGAAAAGGTTTGTCCAAATCATAGGGGAAGGTGAATCAACAAATAGAGGTGATTGATTATAGGGAGAAAATATGAAGGAATGAATGGCTTTATTTTATCACACTAAACCCCCAATTTCATTTCTGTTAGATGAAGAATCAGATTCATTTTGAACACCAAACTCCATGGACGTTGGAGGAGAAAGCCAATTATAAACCGTCGCCCAAGAAGAGGAACCATCCCAAAATGTTTCCTAATTTGCTTTCTTTTTTTATTCTTCAAAATAAGATAAGATTTAGGTAACCTTTGAAGAGACATCATGTCGTTTTTATTATACAACTTACAAACTCCTCTCCTTTCATTTTAACTTTTATTTTATTTTATTTTTAAACAACACAATGCTTACTCGACTTAAATTCAATCAAATTAAAACTCTAAATATTTTCAAAATTATGAACCAAATTATAAATTATAAAGTCAAATATCAATCTATACCATAAACTTTGGGAGTTATGAACTTCTGTCTATGAGAATAATTATTTGATTTGTATGAGTGACAATGGTCCGTGTCGCCGACTCAATAAGCCTACCATTTTGGGTATTTGTTCGAATAGGGAGCTGGGAACATAATTACATACGATGAAGTTCACTCATTCATGTTGTAACAACCCGACTTCCTAGGACTTGAATTAGGTCGTCACTATATGCATGCATATATTTAAAACAACTCCTTTTCATAATTTTACAAAAAAAAAAAAAAAAATCAAAATAACTTTTTGATTAAAATAAAAATCTTTCGCAAAATTCAAATAACTGAAAATCTTTGATCGGGGTACCCCTTGTACAATTTTAATAAAATAGGAAACTCACATAAATCATATGACCGTGAGAATTTAAAAAAAAAAAAAAAAAGTTCTAAATCTGAATGACATAACCAAAATTCTCAAAAATGAAAATATGAAATCTCTTGTGCGGAAGCATCTGACTAATCCCAATGGCAAGATCAAGGTTTTCTTTTATCATTCGCCGAGGTGTTCTTTCCTTTACTTGAAAAACATAACATGAAAAGAATGAGTACAAAATAGTAAGTGTAACGACCCGACTAATACCTCCTAATCAGACCATTACTCAACGTATGCAAATTTCAAGAAAAGACACGATGCTGAGTAGTAAGAAAGAAACATTGCTACTTATGGAAATTTCTTTGTTTATTTAACCAATAAAATCAATAATATTTCAAAGACAAGAATCCAAATACAAAATAGAAGGGGCAAGCCTCAAAACAAAATTTGACAACTGGACAGAACTAAAAAAAAACATGCAGTGCTATGCGGAAGCTACACCGGGTCCCGTGACACCATCAGGGAATCCTCTTGTCATTCGCCGGCACGTTCTTCCCCTTACCTGAAAAAAATAAGATGAAAGGATGAGTAATTTATTACTCAGTAAGTGACCCCACTACCGGAGCCGAGCTAGGCACTCAAGTCCTTTAAGTGCAACAACATTAAGACATGCATATCCATCATACTTTTATAGGGAACTGGTTATACTCGCCCTACCGTTGGCTTTGGATGTTCACTAACCTCTGGAGCCCCGAAGGAACTCTTACCTCTGGTGATCCCGAAGGAACACAAAACCTCTGGTGAACCCGAAGGAACACAACCTCTGGTGACCCCGAAGGACCACAATATCTGGTGAACCCGAAGGAACACAACCTCTGGTGACCCCGAAGGACCACAATAACTGGTGAACCCGAAGGAACACAACCTCTGGTGAACATCCAACCGACGTAGGGGAGTTACCACTACCCACCTTATAGGTCAACTAAGGTATCACTCCTTTCATTCCGTAAATTCATACATTAACAGCACTTTATGAAACATCCCGTATTATAAGCACATGCCTCATCACTCACATACATCCACTAAGCATGGGAGTCTCATAACCATTCACATACATCCACTAAGCACGGGAATCTCATAACCATTCACATACATCCACTAAGCATGGGAATCTCATAACCATTCACTTACATCCACTAAGCATGGGAATCTCATAACCATTCACATACATCCACTAAGCATGGGAAGTCTCATACAAGCATACTATGTCACCTGGGGCTTAGAAATTCTACTCATGGCAATTAAACACATGGCGGGTAGGCGGTTCAGGTAGTAAGACCACTTACCTGAGGATTAATCCAACAGATTAAAACACGCGGCAGTTCTTGTAAAATTCCTGGACAATAGCGAACAGAATTTCCCAACTTAAGTCAGTCCATAAGTTTAGTTCCACCACCATTTAATTCCAAATAAATTTTAAACTTGTCCTTACCCAAACGTGGCTTAACTCGCAGTTGTCTCCAATCCTTTCTACCCAACGCAACTTCCGGTCACCTAAGAGAATTTTAACCACATAAGTCCATATCACAAATGGTTTACCAAATTATGCCGCAAATTAACCTTGGGTCCGAGTTACTCACCCAAACGTTACCGGTTCGGTGACGAGCAGTCGGGCGAGCGTTTAACTGAAGCGGCGGCGGAAGAGAACCGGCGGCGCGAGAGAGAACCAGCGGCGGCAGCGGCTGACGCTGGGAGGCGGCGGCGCTGCTGGACGCGAGGGAGGGAGGAAGCTGCCGATCAGCGGCGGCGCTGCTGCTGCGGACGCGGGAGAGAGAAAACCGACGGCGGCGGTTCAGTCGACGCGAGGGAGAGAGAAACCCGGCGGCTGCTGGAAGGAGAAGAAGAAGAAGAAGAAGGAAAATCGAGGGGGAAGGGGGTGCCGGCGCGAGGGAGGGAGAGAGAGAGAAAAATCTTTTCCTTTTCTCTTTTTTTTTTTTTTTTTTTAAAATGGCACGCAAACCGAGGGTTTAAATAAACAAAACCCTAATTCCTTATTCCTTCCACTTTTCCCTTTTTCCTTTTCCACCAAATAAAATCAAATCAAATAAAATCCAATAAAATCTTCTACAACTAAGATTTAATTCAATTATTCAATCTTATCAAAATTTAATCACTTATTTTACTTGTCCCAAGATAAAATTATCCTTTTCTAAATCCCAAAAATTTCCTTAAACTCAAATTTTGAAATTTCCATCTTGGCTTAAATAAATGCGTAAATAACAATCATATTTTTCCCTTTTCATACATGATAAACAATCATATTTATTTAATAGAGTTGGGATTGTTACATTCTTCCCCCCTTACGAAACTTTCGTCCCGAAAGTTTTTACTCTTGGAACAACTCTGGATGCTTTGCCCTCATCTCATCCTCTCGTTCCCACGTTGCCTCCTCACGCAGGTGGTTCTGCCAAAGGACTTTCACCAGTGCTATCTCCCGGTTGCGCAGAACCTTCACTTCTCTTGCAAGAATTTGCACTGGCCTTTCCTCATAACTTAAATCTTTGCTCAGCTGTAAGGGCTCAAAGTCGATCACGTGGGATGGATCCGTCATATACTTTCGAAGCATAGAGACATGGAACACGTTATGAACTGCGGAGAGCGACGGTGGCAAGGCTAAACGATAGGCCACGGGACCAACTCGCTCCAATATCTCAAATGGTCCAATGAACCGAGGGCTTAACTTCCCCTTTTTCCCGAACCTCAAGACACCTTTCATAGGTGCCACTTTCAAGAATACCTTCTCTCCTACCTCAAATTCCAGGTCTCGCCGCCTTACATCGGCGTAACTCTTCTGTCTACTCTGAGCTGTCTGCATCCTTGCCCTGATCCTTCGTATAGCCTCGTTAGTGAATTGCACTAACTCTGGTCCTAACAGTCTTCGCTCCCCTATTTCATCCCAGCAAACTGGAGATCTGCAACTCTTACCATATAAGGCTTCGAATGGCGCCATGCCAATGGTAGCTTGATAACTGTTATTGTAGGCAAACTCCATCAGGTGTAAGTGGGAGTCCCAACTACCAGGAAAGTCTAGGGCGCAGGCACGTAGCATGTCCTCTAGTACCTGGTTTAAGCGCTCCGTTTGTCCATCTGTCTGGGGGTGAAAAGCCGTACTAAAGTCCAATCGAGTGCCCAAAGCAGTCTGGAGACTCTTCCAAAAGTTAGATGTGAAACGAGGGTCTCTGTCAGACACTATAGAAACTGGCACTCCGTGCAGCCTTACTACTTCCCTTACATAAATCTGCGCCCACTTACTTACTGAAAAGGTGGACTTTCCCGGAATAAAATGTGCTGACTTGGTGAGCCTATCCACGATGACCCATATCATCGTGTGACCTTTCGCTGTTTTAGGCAACCCTACAATGAAGTCCATAGATACATTCTCCCACTTCCACTCGGGTACCGACAGGGGTTGCAACAGCCCTGCCTGCTTCTGCCTCGGAGCTTTCACCTGCTGGCAAACAAAACACTTACTAACAAATTCAGCCACTTCCCTCTTCATATTGGGCCACCAGTAATGACGTTTCAAGTCCTGATACATCTTGGTACTGCCCGGATGTATCGCAAATGGGGAGTTATGAGCCTCCGACAACAGCTCGTCTTTAACACTGCCTGCCGGGACACACAAGCGTCCGTGGTAGGTAAGGCCACTATCCGAGGACACTGACAACTCACTGATCTGCCCTGACTCCATTTGGCGAAGTTTTTCCTCAAGGTACGGATCCTTCTGCTGGGCATCTATGATCCTTTGCCTCAGAGTGGGACATACTGATAGTTGAGCTAACTGGGAAGTGACTTCTCCTATTGCCACTGCGATACCTGCTCGCTCAAGATCCTTGCACAATGGAACCTGGTCTGTAATCAGAGCTGCTGAATGAACTGCCTTCCTGCTTAAGGCATCTGCCACCACATTTGCCTTCCCGGGATGGTACAGGATTTCCACATCATAATCCTTTACTAACTCCAACCATCTGCGCTGTCTCATGTTCAACTCCTTCTGAGTGAAGAAGTACTTCAAGCTCTTATGGTCTGTGAAAATCTGGATCCTTTCCCCATACAGGTAGTGCCTCCATATCTTCAGAGCGAAAACAACTGCTGCCAACTCTAAATCGTGAGTCGGGTAATTCTGCTCGTGACTTTTTAACTGCCGAGATGCATAAGCGACCACCTTGCCGTGCTGCATCAACACACAACCCAGTCCCTTTTTGGAAGCATCACTGTACACAACAAAACTCCCTGATCCATCCGGAACGGTAAGTACTGGTGCAGACACTAACCTCTTCTTGAGATCTTGGAAGCTCTCTTCACAGGCCTTACTCCAAACAAAGAATTGCCCTTCCTGGTCAACTGAGTCAACGGCACGGCTATACGAGAGAAATCTTTCACAAACCGACGGTAGTAGCCCGCTAAACCCAGAAAGCTGCGTACTTCACTAGCTGTCGTAGGGCGGGGCCAGCTCGTAACCGCCTCTATCTTGGCAGGATCTACTGAGACACCATCCTTGGACACCACATGCCCTAAAAAGGATACCTGCTTCAACCAGAATTCGCACTTTGAAAACTTGGCATACAACTTATGTACCCTTAAGGTTTCGAGAACCTTTCGCAGATGCTCCTCGTGCTCTTCCTCCGTCCTCGAATATATCAGAATATCATCGATGAATACGATGACGAAAGTGTCAAGAAAGTCCTTGAACACCCGGTTCATTAGATCCATGAATACTGCAGGGGCATTTGTCAGACCAAAGGACATAACGATGAATTCATAGTGTCCATAACGGGAACGAAAAGCGGTCTTAGGAACGTCGCTGCCCTTTATTCTCAACTGATGATATCCTGACCGAAGGTCAATCTTTGAGAAAACTGTGGCTCCCTGCAACTGGTCGAATAGATCGTCAATTCTGGGGAGAGGGTATTTATTTTTGATAGTCACCTTGTTCAGCTCTCTGTAGTCGATGCAAAGGCGTAGCGAACCATCCTTCTTCTTCACGAATAACACTGGTGCCCCCCAAGGCGACACACTCGGCCGAATAAAGCCCTTGTCAAGCAACTCTTGCAGCTGCACCTTCAGCTCTCTCAGCTCTGCTGGAGCCATACGATAAGGAGCCTTGGATATGGGAACCGTACCGGGCTCCACCTCTATGGTGAAATCAATCTCCCTAACTGGTGGTAAACCTGGGAGGTCCTCTGGAAAAACGTCCGGATAGTCTCGTACCACAGGTTCTGAAGTCAGGGTAGCCTCATCTTCTCTTACGTCTACCACACTGGCCAGAATACCCCAGGTACCCTGGTTAAGTAGTCTGCGGACCTTTAGAGCCGAAATGACCTTGGGTAGGACCACCGTCCCTGCTCCCTTAAATTTGAAGTTAGGCCCTGACGGAGGCGTGAAAATCACTTCCTTTCTCGCACAGTCTATACTGGCATGGTTAGCAGCCAACCAGTCCATGCCTAAAATAACGTCGAAGTCCCGCATGGCCAAGACAATTAAGGTAACCTCTAACTCTCGATTTGCTATTTCTACCCGACAGGCTTTTATCTTCTCTTTTGCCAACAAGATCTCCCCCGATGGGGTAGAGACCGATAATACAAAAGGCAGGGGTTCTAACTCTAGCACAGCATGCTCAACGAACACGGCAGAAATAAACGAGTGTGACGAGCCTGAGTCAAACAACACTAGGGCATGATACCCCAAAATAGGAAGCATACCTGTTACCACCGTGCCTGCCTTGTCAGCCTCCTGCCGAGTCGTGGCATAGGCCCGACCATGCTGTTGCTGCATTCTGCCAGAGTCCCCCCGGGAGGTGCTTGCATACTGCCCCTTACCATCTGCTGCTCCCTTTCTTGGACACCTACTAGACACGTGCCCCTCCTGGCCACACCGAAAACAAACTCCGGATCCTGCTAAACATCTCCCCCAGTGACTTTTTCCACAGGAACCACACACTGGCTTTTCTCTCTCCACTAAGCCTGAGGCCGAAGGCTGCTGTCTAAAGTGCTGTATGGGCCTGTCTGCCCGGTTCTTTGGAGGAAATTCTGGGGCTTTCTGCTCAAACTTCCTTTTCTGGCCTGAGGAGGGTCCTGAGGACACCGCTTTGATGTATTCTTCTCCGGCACGGGAGTCAATCCTCACTGCTGCCCGAAACGCTGCTGCATAACTGCTGGGTTCCAGGGCGTGCACGAGACCCCTTAACCCATCCTTCAGACCTTGGACAAAGCATTCCGTCTTGTCTTCCTCAGTAGCCACCATCTTGGGGGCGAAACGGGACAGCTTGGTAAACTCCTGCTCATACTCCTCAACGGACATGACTCCTTGCTTCAGCCTCATGAACTCTAACCGCTTATTGTACCTTGTATTGGTGGAGAAGTATTTCTCATAGAATCTCTCCTTGAACTGAGCCCAGGTAATCGATCCTCTTGTGGTAACCACGGACCTTTCTGCCGACTGCCACCAGATCTCGGCGTCATCGGTCAAGACAAATACCGCACACTGAAGTTTCTGGTCCTCTGGGCACTTCATATATCGAAAGATGGTCTCAATGGACGATAGCCACATCTCCGCCTTGGTAGGGTCCTTCAATGACCCGTCAAAAGTGCGCGGATTGTACTTCCTGAAGTCCCGCAAATGTTTTGCTTCTGGAGATAAATCCTGGTAAGGCTGATGCTGGGCCGGCGCTTGAGGGGGCGGAATTGGCTGCTCCGGTGCCTGAGGTACGGGGGGTTGTTGAGCTAACTGCTCTGTCACAGCGGCGCGAGTTAATTCCTGAATCTTGCTCAACAAGGTGGCGGTAACAGTCTCCCCTATCTGAGCTGCTACTGCAGCGAAATCGGTCTGGGCCACTGGCGGAACTTGCGCCTGGGGCGGCTCAGGCACGTTACGAGGCCGTCCTCTAGCCCTGGTCCCCTGCTCCTCCTGCCCAACGGGATCCTGCTGCGGTGGAGGTCCTTGTGGTACAGGGACATCTTGCTCCATAGGGTCCTGGACTTGGGGGTTTGGTACACCCCTTGCCCTACCTCTCCTGCCTCTACCTCTTCCCCTACCTCCACGATCCATTCCTGATTTACGGGCAATAAACACCATCAATTTCCTTGCTAAAGGTATCACTTCAAGGTATCCAAACACGGTTAAACATGTAACATTCTAAAGACATGTATTAGAAGAACGCGTACCTGGCGATGACCAAGGACCTCCTGATGATCATGGGAACCCCTCGACTTACTTAGTAAGTCAGTCTACAGAACCCAAAACTCTGGGCTCTGATACCAACTGTAACGACCCGACTAATACCTCCTAATCAGACCATTACTCAACGTATGCAAATTTCAAGAAAAGACACGATGCTGAGTAGTAAGAAAGAAACATTGCTACTTATGGAAATTTCTTTGTTTATTTAACCAATAAAATCAATAATATTTCAAAGACAAGAATCCAAATACAAAATAGAAGGGGCAAGCCTCAAAACAAAATTTGACAACTGGACAGAACTAAAAAAAAACATGCAGTGCTATGCGGAAGCTACACCGGGTCCCGTGACACCATCAGGGAATCCTCTTGTCATTCGCCGGCACGTTCTTCCCCTTACCTGAAAAAAATAAGATGAAAGGATGAGTAATTTTATTACTCAGTAAGTGACCCCACTACCGGAGCCGAGCTAGGCACTCAAGTCCTTTAAGTGCAACAACATTAAGACATGCATATCCATCATACTTTTATAGGGAACTGGTTATACTCGCCCTACCGTTGGCTTTGGATGTTCACTAACCTCTGGAGCCCCGAAGGAACTCTTACCTCTGGTGATCCCGAAGGAACACAAAACCTCTGGTGAACCCGAAGGAACACAACCTCTGGTGACCCCGAAGGACCACAATATCTGGTGAACCCGAAGGAACACAACCTCTGGTGACCCCGAAGGACCACAATAACTGGTGAACCCGAAGGAACACAACCTCTGGTGAACATCCAACCGACGTAGGGGAGTTACCACTACCCACCTTATAGGTCAACTAAGGTATCACTCCTTTCATTCCGTAAATTCATACATTAACAGCACTTTATGAAACATCCCGTATTATAAGCACATGCCTCATCACTCACATACATCCACTAAGCATGGGAGTCTCATAACCATTCACATACATCCACTAAGCACGGGAATCTCATAACCATTCACATACATCCACTAAGCATGGGAATCTCATAACCATTCACTTACATCCACTAAGCATGGGAATCTCATAACCATTCACATACATCCACTAAGCATGGGAAGTCTCATACAAGCATACTATGTCACCTGGGGCTTAGAAATTCTACTCATGGCAATTAAACACATGGCGGGTAGGCGGTTCAGGTAGTAAGACCACTTACCTGAGGATTAATCCAACAGATTAAAACACGCGGCAGTTCTTGTAAAATTCCTGGACAATAGCGGACAGAATTTCCCAACTTAAGTCAGTCCATAAGTTTAGTTCCACCACCATTTAATTCCAAATAAATTTTAAACTTGTCCTTACCCAAACGTGGCTTAACTCGCAGTTGTCTCCAATCCTTTCTACCCAACGCAACTTCCGGTCACCTAAGAGAATTTTAACCACATAAGTCCATATCACAAATGGTTTACCAAATTATGCCGCAAATTAACCTTGGGTCCGAGTTACTCACCCAAACGTTACCGGTTCGGTGACGAGCAGTCGGGCGAGCGTTTAACTGAAGCGGCGGCGGAAGAGAACCGGCGGCGCGAGAGAGAACCAGCGGCGGCAGCGGCTGACGCTGGGAGGCGGCGGCGCTGCTGGACGCGAGGGAGGGAGGAAGCTGCCGATCAGCGGCGGCGCTGCTGCTGCGGACGCGGGAGAGAGAAAACCGACGGCGGCGGTTCAGTCGACGCGAGGGAGAGAGAAACCCGGCGGCTGCTGGAAGGAGAAGAAGAAGAAGAAGAAGGAAAATCGAGGGGGAAGGGGGTGCCGGCGCGAGGGAGGGAGAGAGAGAGAAAAATCTTTTCCTTTTCTCTTTTTTTTTTTTTTTTTTTAAAATGGCACGCAAACCGAGGGTTTAAATAAACAAAACCCTAATTCCTTATTCCTTCCACTTTTCCCTTTTTCCTTTTCCACCAAATAAAATCAAATCAAATAAAATCCAATAAAATCTTCTACAACTAAGATTTAATTCAATTATTCAATCTTATCAAAATTTAATCACTTATTTTACTTGTCCCAAGATAAAATTATCCTTTTCTAAATCCCAAAAATTTCCTTAAACTCAAATTTTGAAATTTCCATCTTGGCTTAAATAAATGCGTAAATAAACAATCATATTTTTCCCTTTTCATACATGATAAACAATCATATTTATTTAATAGAGTTGGGATTGTTACAGTAAGTGACCCAATATTGGGCCTACTAGGTGAGGTTGTTATCCTTTTATCATGTGCACCGTGTACCCAACATAGGCATAGGCATAGGCGTAAGTAGCGAACCCGAAGGCACATAAGGATCCCGAAGGTCACAGTCATAAACATAAACATAAGTGGTGATCTCGAGGGACACCTGTTGTAATTATAATCATAATCATAATCAGTGTACCAAAGGTTCACGTTAATAGGGGTACAAGGCATGATAAATAGGATAACAATCACCGTGACATAGCAGTCATCACAAACATAATCAACCAAAATAGGATAACAATCACCATGACATAGCAGTCATCTCGAATATAATCAACCATCACTATCATAATCAATCAGAGTTTCCAGTCCATAGTAATAAGTTAATTAACCATCATACCAGTGAACACAATAATCATAACCAGCCAATGCAATAATCTAGTCGATACAATAACCATAATTCCTCAATAGTAAGTCCCTTACCTGAGGATACGCCTAAAAACGACCAAAGCCAAAACCAACCAAAACACCTAATTCCAGATTCCCAACCACTAGCTCCTCCAATCTCGACCTCCTCCAAAACCCTTTCAAAAACGAATCTAAGAACCAACATAAGGGTATCACGGACTACACCAACAAAATAGGTGCAAGAGAAAACAACAAGTGGACCTAATCTCTTACCCAAAATGCAACTGTCGCAGTCATCTTTCATACTTCAAACAATGGTCCAATCAAAATGGACCTTTTAACCTGCTTGGACAGCTTGCTTCCGATTTCAAAATTAGCTTGAATCTAAAATCCAAACCCAATGGGTAGCAATAATTAAAACAAACACAATAATTAAACCAAACACCAATGGTATTCACGAAATTACAAGAAAATCAACGATACTTACCAAAACCTTCGTGGTCTAACCAAATCTTGAAATCCCAGCATATCCCACGAAAATAGATGATGCCGGCGGCGAAGCTGAACGGAGGACATCCAAAAGAGGCTTAAGTGTATATATACACTTATTCAAATTCTCTTTCCCTTTCCTTTTTCCTTTTCCAAAACTTAAATACATATGTATATATATTTCCCTTTTTCTTTTCCTTTTTATTTTCCCAAAACATACCCAACTTATTTAATATAATATTCCTCATCCCATCGAATCAAATTTTTTACAACCACCACTTAATAATTTATTTAACCAAAATATCTCCTAACAAATCAATTCCCAACTTAAATTCAATTCAAATTTATCCTTATATTTTCTTAAATTAATATAAGTTCAAATTAAATCCAACTTTTAAATTTTCCCAAATAAATTCAATTTTCCACTAATTGAATCAAATCCAAATCTTTTATCACGATTACTTTAAATTAAATTATTTTCTCAACATAATCCAATTAAAGCGTCAAAATTCAAACAACTAACCAAATAATTCGAGATAATTAATTTTTTTAAAAAAAAATTACTTAAAAATTTGGGATGTCACACCTGTCTTGGGGAAGTGTTGAATCTAGGTCTTAAACAAGGGGCCCCTCCCTCTCATTGGCGCAAGAGGGATTTGTTTATGGTGGGACCATAAACAGGCTGTTCATTAGAGGATTAGTGGGACTTAAGAAGAAAAAAGTATGGCGGGTTATATCCATGGACACATAAATATATCTACAGTGTGAAGAGTGCAGCTGTGAGTTTTTAGTCGAATGACCCAAAGTTAATAAATGTTAATTAAGTTAATTAAAGAGTTTAATTAATTTAATTTCGAATCATTGGAGCTAAGGTCCCCTTGTTGGCTCCCAACGGACCAACAAAGATTAATTATGATTGAAAGAAAATTTTGAAATGTTCAAATTTCTAAGGGAAAATATTAGTTGTATAGGATACAACTAATTACATGATTTATAATAAAGTTTATTTGAATGAGATTCAAATTAGGGCTATTTTCAAATATAGCAAATGGAACCAAAATATTTATAAATATAACAAAATTTCACTATCTATTGGCGATAGACCATGATAGACTATTATTTGTATCACGATAGTTGTCTATCGTGATCTATCGTGGTCTATCGCAGATAGACTATGTATTTTGCTATTAGTTGTAAATATTTTCAGCAGTTCTGCTATTTAAGATAATTTCCCTTCAAATTATAACCTTATAATATGGAGAATTAATTTATTTGAATATGATTCAAATAATTAATTATTTATTTGGATGAAATCCATATAAATAAATAGAGGGAGAATTATTTAATTAATTTGAATTGAACTCAAATAAATTATTATTTAATTTGGATGTGATTCAAATTAATAATTCTACAGAAGATAAATATTTAACATGATTTAAATATTTTAATCCATTTAATATGAAATATTATTTGGACATATATTTATTAATATTGGATATAATTAAATATTTAATTTAAAAACTCTACAGATGAGTTATCTCAATAGGATTAGGAGTAACCTATAGAGTTCTATAAATAAGGTCATTGGGAGCCCTCATAAGATACACACTCGACAACATAATCTCTACCGTCATTCTGTAGAGTTTTTTTCACAAGAAAATTCTCCCAATTTTTAGAGAAGGGTTCTTTAATAATTATTTTTCCATTCTTTGAAGAACGGTTCCCACAATTCGGATCCTTGTCAGAGTCATAGCAAGGAAGATCGCGTGGAAAATGAAAACTATAAGGAGAAGACTATCGGTTCGAGGAGAAGTTTTTGCTACACACGATTCTGCAGGGATTCAATTCCCTTCACTTCTTGGATATTGACCTTTGGGCTTGTTGATCTTCTTGGGTGATCGACCTTTGGGCTTGTTGATCTTCTTAGATAGCTTGATGATCTTCTTGGATCGGCCTCCGACTTGTTGTTTGATTTGGATCTACCTTTGGCTTATTGATCAGCTTGGATCAACCTCTGGCTTGTTGATTGACCTTTGGTATTTCCGACTTCAAAAGTTTTAGAGAAAATCTTCTGATCTTCTATCCTTTGAGCTTTAGTCTTTATATTTTCAAGAGAGTTACATTCTTTAGAGTTTTAGTCTTTTGATCTTCAAAGCTTCAAGAGGTTTGTATTCTTTATAGCTTCAATCTTCACAGCTTATATTCTTCGGACCTTTAGAGCTTGAGGGAGTTGTGTTCTTCAGATCTTTAGAGATTCGGCCTTTGGATTTTTTGTCTTCAGAGCTTCAGTTCTTCTTGAATACATATTCAGGAAGTTGTAATCTTGAGTTGAAGTAGATCAAAACTTCATAGTCTTGAAATCTTTAGAGCTTCAGCACCCTATTGTCAATGCTTCCCCCTCCCCCCTCGCCCTTTAAAAAAATAAAAATAAAAATGGAGGGGCAAGATCTCTATTGATCGAGTTCCCATGGGCCTTACATGGGCTTGAGCTTGAGCCAAATATCTTCTTTGTCCCAAAATTTCACAATGGGCTTGAATTGTATTGGACTTTGAAGCCGAACAATTTTTATTACTCGGCCCGATCCAATCTATAATTTTTACAAAGGATTTGGGCTTTCGTTGTGATGACACGACGACTTATGATTCGCCAAAATTTCTCATTCAACAATAACGATATAAATAGATATTTCTTTTTAAAAAATGTATAGGAGTAAAATTGAATCAAATTAAAAGTATAAAAACAAAAATAAATATTTTTAAAAATTGAGGACTAAAATGAACCAAATTTTAAATTATAAAGTTAAATATCAATCTATTTCATGAACTTTGGGAGTTGTTGTATAAGTGTATCAATTTACACCTTCCTCCAAATTTTTTTATTTCTACCAATATGGTGTAAAACTTATAATTTGGGTCAATGAAACTCCTCAATTTTCATAAGTGAGTCAATTTAGACCCTTCATTATGATTATAATTGAAAATCATCAATGCATTAATTTTCAAACAATTGTAAACTTTTTCAAATGTAGGTTCAACAAAATAGACAATTAAAGTAAATGTATGGACGATTCTCATTTGAGATTCTTGTTAGGAAAAACCTCTCATTTCTACCGCAAGAATAAATAGAAAAATAATAGAGAAATTAAAAGAAAGCAGTAAAACTGAAAACACAAGAATTTATGTGGAAAACTCCAAACTCGGAGAAAAACCACGGTTAACTAGAAAGAAACCCACTATGTGAAAAATTGTTACAATCACACAAAATAATTTTCTCCCGACCCAATTACAATAGCACTCTCTCATGACTTTTGATTACTCACACCTTTTTCCCACTCTCAAACTAAAGAATACAAAAGAAATTTCGTAGAGTTAGCACACTAAGCTTAAAGAATACAAAGAAATTTCGTAGAGTTAGCACACTAAGCTTAAAGTATTTCTAGGTGGGACAACTAAAAAAAAAGTGCATAGACTTCTTTTATAGTGTTTAGAGCCCTTAACTTTCCTAAACATTTTTTATATAGGACAAACTTTTTTATGTGGAACGACTGCACTTCTAATATTTTCCCAAAAAATCTAACAACTCTGACTATTTATTAAAAAAAAAAAGAAGCTTAATTGATATTTCACCTGTTAATTTTCAAACGAAACATAACTAGAAGGGTAAATTGATATATTTACAAAAGTTTAAAGTTTAAATTTATAGAGTTAATAGTTTAAATGGATTGAAGCCTAAAATATAACACAACGATACAAATAGATCATTTCTTTAAAATTAATTAATTAATTAATTAAAAAAAATAAAAAAAAAAAAAATAAAAAAATAAAAAAAAAAAACTTAGACGAAAAGGAAGCTTTTCCCTTCGTTTGGAACGAAGATGGGATGGGGGTTGTTTTATTTGATTGTTTTGTTTAAAACAATAAATATAATAATAGTATTATTGATTTTAAAACGGGCAGAGAACTAACTACACGTTTGAGTTTGATTCTCTACGGAACTTTTGTTTTTAATTTTTAATTTTTTTTATTTTTTATAAATAAAATGTGTTTATTTCCTACTAATTTTCTTTATTAGTAGTACCTAATTTTAAATTTTGTCTTCTTTTGCATGTCTTGGTTTCTTCTTTTCAAAACATTTTTGTCTTACTTCTTTAATCCTTCAAATGTCATTAAAATCAAAACCCTATGCTTAAATGGATACTTTACTATATATGTTTGATTGAATTTTAAGATTTTTCAGCTTGTATTTTATGATTTTAGTTTTGTCTAACTTCACTAATAGACATTGATATTTTGCTATATTTATAAATATTTTGACTTATTTTGTTATATTTAAAAACAACTCTATTTAAAAAGTAAAAAAAAAAAAAAATCGACTTAATTTGATAATCATTTCAATTTTTTATTTTTTATTTTTGTTTTTCTGTTTTTAAAAAATAGAAAACCACAACTTGTTTAGTAATGACCTTTTATTTTCAATTTTTCATTACAAAAGGAAAAAATAAAAAATTAATTTTAATTTTGTCTTTTATAAAATAAATAGAGAACTGTTTTTATAATATTATTTTATTTATGTATGGAACAAAACTCGTTTAAGTTGTTTTAAACGCTACAACATTGTGATTGCCATCAATTATAAGACAACGCTCCATATATATTTCACAAATCAATTAAGTAACAAATATTAAAAAATGTCATAATATCTATTCATATAACCAAAAAATGTTCTGTTTTTAATATTTAATAAAAACAAGAAAAATTTTTTAAAATAAAAAATCAATCAATCTAATTCATCGTTAGAGTCAAACTTAAAATATTATTATATGCTCTGCAATCTAGAAAATAATTCTTACAAATTATTTTTAAAAAAATCAAAATTATATGGGTTATTTTTAAATATAACAAAATGAGCTAAAATATTTACAGATATAACAAAGTGTCACGTATAAAAATTGATTGATTACTATCATCTATTACTGTCTACTAGTGATAAACATTGATAGATGTCTATCCGTATCTATCGTTGTCTCTCGTTAATAGACAATGACATTTTACTATAATTTTAAATATTTCAAGCACTTTTGTCATTCAAAACAATTTCCTAAATAATACACTATTTTTTTAAAATATAACATAATTTCATATAATTGATTGAAGAAATCTAAATTACATAATATATTATCAGTTATAAAATAAAATGTAATTTTGACCCATTATAAAAATACTAAACTATTATATCAAAATATTAAAAGAAATCTGAAAATAAAAAAAATGAATTTCAAAAAAATTAAAACCAAGCTGTACTGTTTTCCCTTTATTCACTTGATTTCTTCTATTTTACTATTTGATATTTGAATTTTATTTCAATTTTGGTCACTAAACTTCAAAATTTACATTTTTAAACTTTGATTTTTGATTGAATACTCACCTTAGTGATTAGCATTATTATCTATTGGTTAATTTAAAATAATTATGAAGTTAATTTTAAATTTAATATTTTAATAGTGATGAAAATTGGTAAAACTTAATTAATTATATTTCTTTTAAGGGCAAATTGTAAAATTACACTTAATATATGGTGGTAGTTGCAATTACACCCTCAAACTTTCAAATGCAAAAATTGGATTCTCAACCTCTTCCAAATGTTAAAATCGGATGCATAAACGTATAATAATTGTAGAAATTGGATATAAAAATTAAACTACAAGTTTAAGGATACAATTACAATTACGACTATTCTTAATGGTAAAATTTGTAATTTGCCCTTCTTTTAATACCAAACTTTAGGTGAGTTAACCATTCCCTTCCTAATAACATGTGCGGTGGAAATCTAACCTTTGACTTTGACTTTGAGGTTAGTAATTATATAAATCAAATCATTATATACTAAATGGAGCAAATAGCAAACACCATCCCTAAAATATGATTGTAGTTGTAACCACACTCATGAAATTTTCAATTGTAAAAATTGGACCCCTAAACTTTTATAATTGTTTAAATTAGACCCTCAAGCTTACAATAATTACAGAAATTAGACTCACAAATGATAAAAATTGAACCTCCAAATTTATATAAATGTTACAATTTATATAATTATGTAAGTTTGAATGTCTAATTTAACCAAACTTTAACATTTGTATAATTTTGAAAATTACAACTACTGCCATATTTTAAGGATGATTTTTGCAATTAGCCAAAATAATATACTAAATATTTTTACTTCAATTTTTATTTACTTCAATTTAAAAATAATAATAAAAAAATAGAAATAAGCGGTGTTTTCTCTATAAATAGGGATAGAGGAGGAGAAGTTAGGAGACAGAGAGAAAAGAGGGGCCGTCCAGCAAGATCGCAATCCAACGGCGGAGAATCCGGGTCCCATTCGGGTCAGAGATCCAGCGGATCCATCTCCCATTGGAAATTTGCATAAAACGCTGCGTTTTGTTTTTCTGGGAGTTGGCAGAGAAAATCTGACATTGTCGTTTCCAGTTATGTAACTTTCACAACTGGGAACTCACAACAATTCATGTCATTTACTAACAACTCTCATTCCATATTTAATTCTCTATTCACTTATTATTTTATACAAAAGTATTACTATTTGATACGTGGATAAACAAGATTATTTGTACAATATATTATCTTATATATCCAATAATATATGAAATATTTATATAATTTTTTTTATATTTGTAAACCCACCAAAAAATAAATTATAATATGCGACATACACTTGAAATCTCAATGGAGAGTTGGTTGATTTTTCACAAACTTATTGATGAGATTAATGGTATTTGAAAAAACAGAAGCTTATATAACTAAAAGTAAATCTATAAATGTTATATCTTTTTATTTAAAAATATTACAAAATAAAAGGATGGGAGAGAATCTATCAATGTTATAAAAATTCCAAAATGTTTGATGAAATTTAGTTATAAAGTAGGATTAAATTTTAAGATATTTGTGAAATATTAGTTATTTAGTAAGCTAATTCTTTAAATCTTTCTTCTTATAATCTAGTGTAATTTGAGTACATTTAGATTATTTTAGGTTCGATTTAGTAATAATTTAGGTCTTGTTTGGTAATCTTTCCCTTTTTTGTTTTTCGTTTTTGAAAATTAAGACTTTTTTCTCTCAATTTTTCAATGGTTTGCATATTTCTTAAAAATAATGGTTGAATCCTTAGCCAAATTCCAAAAAAAGCTACCTTTTTTACTTTTTAAAATTTGGTTTGGTTTTTTAAACCATTGGTAAAAATATATATAACAAAGGAAGAAATTTGAGGGTAGAAGTAGTGTTTATAGGCTTAAATTTCAAAAACAAAAAATCTAAATGGTTACCAAATAGAGCATTGGTTTTTGATTTTTTAGTTTCTGAAAATTTAATTTTACTAATGTTTTTGAAAAACTTTTAAAAATAATTTTTTAAAACTTGTTTTTGTTTTTAGAATTTGACTAATAATTTAATTTTTTTTAGTTAATAGATGCTAAACAATGGTAAGAAATTGAGAGTAAATAAACTTAAGGTTAGAAAACCAAAAACAAAAAACTTAATAGTTATCAAACGGGATCCTAATGATTTCATTTGGATTATAATATCTCGAATTTTACACTTTTAAAGCAATAAGCATATAATTTATATTATCAACCTGAAGGTTAGAGATTAAATTGCCCCAACCCACATATGGTCAAAGAATAAGTTTACACTATTACGATTCGTTTGGATCGAGGATATTATTTGTGTTGGGTTTTATTTCACTTTTAAGTGAAGGCCCATTATTAAGACCCATATGGGCTATTAACTTTTATATTTATAAAACAACAACAACCCGTCAATGTGTAACACCTTAATCCAGAGAGTAAAGAAGGCAGTGAAAGAAAAATTAGAAAATAGAGAAAAGAAAAGTACATCCGTACACAAGCAATTTTCATCCTTTTGGTATTAATTATTCATCTTATCCACCTCAAATTTCGACACCGTGTTCTTGATGATGCAAGTATCTTCAATTTAGATGGTAGAGATTTCTTTTAGAATTATCTATAGTTAGATTATAATGAGTAATTGGTTCACTTTATTGTTATCATTCGTTACGAAAATTATTAATCTTGAGATATATTTTGTGTGCGCCTTTGGTTGTAACTAAGGAGAACTCTTCGTACCCATTAATTAATTATAGTGGAGATTTTGACTTCGGTTCGTCGTTTTTTACTCCTCACATTGAGGAGGTTTCCACGTTAAAATTGCTTGTGTCCTATAATTAATAATTGTTATTGTTCCTAGTTAAATAGTTTCCTATTAAATTCACACAAGAGGGAATAAGTGATCCAAAGAATGTAGTGTTGATCAGAATAGTTTCATGTATATCGATATTAAATATATGAGATTTAAATGTCGTGGTTTTGAAAGTTTAAGATAATTAATGTTTGTGCTTGGATATGTAGGATACTTAATGGCTAGAAGTTAAATATATGTTTTATTATTTATTTATTTATTTTTTTAATCAATTTTGTATATAGAAACTAAAATTAAACAACCACTTAGGACCCGTTTGGTAACCATTTCATTTTTTGTTTTTGTTTTTGAAAATTAAGCCTATTTTCTCCCCGTTTCTTATGTTAATTTGCATCTCGCTTAAGTACAATAGTTGAATTCTTTGCCAAATTTTAAAAACAAAAGTAAGTTTTTTAAAAGCTATTTTTTTCTTTTGTTTTCAAATTTTGGCTTGATTTTTTAAACCATTGGTAAAAAGTAGATAACAAAGGAATAAATTTAAAGGTGTAAGTAGTGTATATAGGCTTAATTTTTAAAAACAAAAATAAAAAATGAAATGGTTATAAAATGGGGTCTTAATTAAATGTAAGAGAATAATTAATATAGTCATGAATTGGATTTAGTATTATTTAGATCCCGTTTGGTAACCATTTGATTTTTGAAATTTAAACATATTTCCTCTCAATTCCTGATAATAGTTTACATCTTTATTGAGTAAAAAAGTTGAATTCTTAACCAAATTCCAAAAACAAGATCAAGTTTTTGAAAATTAATTTCTTTTAATTTTGGTTTGATTTTCTAAAACATTGGTAAAAAGTATATATCAAATCAAGAAATTTAGGGGTGGAAGGAGGCTTAAATTTCGAAACCTAGAAACTAAAAACCAAATGATTATTAAACAAGACGTTAATATATTGTTATGTTAATTAATTATTTAATTAAATGAAAATTATTACATTAAAAATTAATCAAAATTGTTAAAGATGGTTAAATTTAATTAGCAAATAGAATTTAATTATAATATTAATAGATTGTAATAAAAATTTATAATTAAATAGTTAAGAGAAGATAAAATATTAATGGAAACGTATTAGTTTGAAATTTATTAAGTCTAAGACTCTAAATAATATATTTATATTTAATAATTAATTAAGATTAATTGATTAGATCATAGTTGTACAGTTCATTTCGTAAGTATACAAATCGTACTTGTATGAAGAGTATTAGAAAGTCCATTTCAAATGAATTTTAAAATTCTCTATAATAATATCATAAATGTCAAAAAAGTGAAATTATGTGAAATAAACTAGGATATTAAATATCTATTTAAAACTCTATGAAAAAGCCTATAAAACAAATGGACCCTTAAATTAAATGTTAGTATTCTAGCTTAAACCTTAAACCCTAAAGACTAAAAAGAAATTTATCGGATAGGTTCGAAATCAAAAACTTATGAGTAAAAAGTTTATTGTTCATATATGGGTTTGACTTTTAAAGCTAGACTTACTAGATGTCTAAGTCAAGAGGCTAAAACACTCTTTAAAACTATAGGTTTAATTTAGGGTCTCTCTCAATGGCTTTTAAAGTGTTTTTAATAAATTGATAGTTGATTTTGAATGTGTGTTGAAATGTGTATAAATTTAAGTATCAAAGTAGACTTCTGAAAGTTGAAAGATATGGAGGGAGGACCAAAATATATGTAAAGTAAGGATTTTATTCATATAATAATTAATAACTTTTAGAAAAAAAAGAAAAAGAAGAAGAAATCTCAAAGTAATTAAATTGAGAAAAATATAGACCATCTTTTTTAACCTATCCAAGGAAAAAAGAAAAAAAAGTAATAAAATCTTGGATAATTACGTTGGATAACACTTTTAGGGATAATAATTAAGTATATAAGAATATTTAAAAAATTGTAAATATAACATAATTTATCAATAATAGAGTCTATCAATGATGGACGGTTATTAACGAAATGGTCTATAGACCCCTATTATTTGATATAGTCTATCACCGATATATTTAGAAAATATAATCTAAATTTTCTTAAATCTACAAATTCTATTGCATTGTGCTACATCTACAAATATTTTGGACCTGATTACTATATTTTTATCTACAAATATGTTGGACTTGAATACTATACCAAAGAGGTATTTTCCTAGAAAAAATGACTATAATTTTATATTCTTTCCATGAGATCGAGGGATCAAATGTACCAAAATTATTTTAATTAAGTTGAAATATAATAACAACACCATCTTTCTGTCAAAAGATTACTTGGGAAAAAAGAAACCCAATTTTAGGAATGATTAATTTTAAAATAAATAAAAAAAAAATTACAAGGTTGAATTGAATCATCCATCCACTTTGATAATTTCATCCATGAGCCATCATCATCACTCTATTTGACTTTATATGTAAATTTGGGTGTTGATGAGGACCCAATCAAGTGCTCTCAATTAGCCCTTGGAGACTTAGGCCCACTTAGACTTCCCCCTCTATCTCTCTACCATCATTATTCTTTTCCTTTTTATGTTCATTCTAAGTTCCATTTCATTTTAACATTTTAATCTATTCCTAATAAAAATATTTCTTTCCAATTTTTATTTAAATATTAAAATTTTGGTTAAAATACCATTTTGGTCCTTATACTTTAGAATTTGTTCAATTTTAGTTTCATGTACTTTCAAATGTCCAATTTTAGTCCTTGTACTTTTAACAAATCTTAAATTTAATCCTTTAAAGTTAATTTTTATCAAAATTGATTAAATAATCACAATAATTTTTCATGCAAAGAAACATAATACGTGAATATGTTGTCAAAATTTACAGTGAAAATAAATCCACATGAAACTCATAGTAGGGCCTAAATTTAAGATTTATTGAAAATACAAGGACAAAAATTGGACATTTGAAAGTATATGGATTAAAATTGAATAAACTCCAAAGTACAAGGACCAAATGATATTTTAACCTAAAATTTTCTCCCAACTGTCATCTATTTAGGTGGCCATCTTGATCAATTGCGACAATTAAAACAATAATTTGAAATTATCATCTACTCAATCGACATTTTAAGTTACAATTATAATACATGTTCAAATATTATTCTCATTATTTTCATTCATTAGTAAAAGTAATAGAGTATACGAATTTTTAATAAATTATATAGTTGTGTTATTAATCAAAACCAAAAAATTTCAACTTTGGTTGTCACACGTCATGGTTTTAATTAGCTACCTCTTCCTACTTAAAGCTAATTCATGCAAGTGAGTTTATTTGCATATGATTCCCATTTTTAAAAACAAGCTTATTAGAAACAAACTAAATAGTTCCAAAATGTTTATGAAAATGAGGGGTAATATTTTTTAAACTTTTAAAGTATAAAAAAAAAAAAGACATCTTTTAAAATAAAGAACTAAGTTCAAGTTCAAGACTATTCTTTCTGTAATCTTAGCCAATAAATAAAAATTAAACCAATATTATATACTTTTTTTTTTCTCTCTTTCACTCTCTTCCATTCAAGGATTATATGGATTATATAAAATGCTATTTTTTGTTTTTTTTAAAAAAAGATAAAACCATTGTAATATAATAACTGTTAAGCAGTCTTTCTTATGGGGTTACAAGATAAAGAGAAATCCTAGAAAGACAGAGAATAGACCAACTTAGGGAAATTACAAAGCCATAAAGATTGCATCCCTGCAAAGCCTGTAGGCAAGTGGGAAAGGTCGTCGCCACCAGGAATCACGTTCTTTTTTAGATTAATTATTGAATTTGGAAATAAAGAGGAGACATGATAAACATTAAACTTTACAAAATACTTTAAACAAGAGATTTAAAGGAGAAAATAATTTAACCTTTGAAGATCGTCTACTTGGTATAATTCTCTTCTTCGCTAGAATTCATTAACTCAACACATAGATAAACTTCTTAGGACACCACCAAAATGATATTCCTTGGTAATCTCAAGAAAGAAAAAAAAGAAAAAAAAAAAGAGTTTTCGGATCTTTTGCTTTTGGTAAGGAAATGAGAAAGTTCTTAAGAGATAAGAGGATGAGTATTCAGAAAATCCTTGAGAACGCATAACTAAATTCTTTTATTCTTGTGCAAAACTCGTCTACTTTTTACGTATGTAATGCGAGAGAGAATAACTCCCCGTACGTCAAGAATAACTCCCTTTACATTAATAACAATAATTTAATAAAATTAATTCTAATTTAATAATATTAAATTAATAATAATAACTTAATTAAAATATATTAAATCAGATTTTATATATATAGATGAATATTCTCAAATATAGCAAAAATAACCAAAATATTTATAAATATAGCAAATTTCTTTGTCTATCTGCGATTGACTGCGATAGATCATGATAAACTACTATATGTGTCACGATAGACAAAAATAGTAGTGTATCGCAGATGGACCGTGTATTTTGCGATTAGTTGTAAATATTTTCAGTAGTTTTGCCATTTAAAATAATTTCCCATATATTATATATATAAAATCAAATAAAATTAATTAATTAATAAATTAAATATCACATACTTAATTTAATTTTTTTTTGAAAACAACATATTTAATTATTTAGTTTGAATCATATTCAAATGATGTTATCTCACATAACCTATAGTTTTAATATGAAACATATTCATATTAAATTTAACTTATAGTTTTTATATGAATCTTATTAAAATATTTATCTCTCTCATATAATAAAATTTAAATTTTGAATCTCATTCAAAATTAACTTTATATTAAAATGTGTATATATATATATATATTATACTAATTGTATCTTATACAATTAATTCCCTTATTTAATTTGAACAATTCAAATTAATCCAAAATAAATTGATTCTTATTAAACCCTTAATGAGTTAGCAATGGGATCTTATGAACCTACAGATTAGAAGTTCCAATGATATGAGATTAATTAATTAAACTCTTTAATTAAATTAATCAATATTCATTAATGGCAGGTTACTCCACTACAGACCTACAACTGCACTCTTGCTCTGTAGATATATTTCTGTGTCTACGAATATAACCAACCACAGTAAGTCGACCCTTCACAATTGCCTGTAACTATAGTTGGATCAAATTACTGTTTTACCCCTATAGTTACACCTAACTCCTTAAGTACCACTGATCCCTATAATGAACAAACAGTTTATAGTCCAACTATAAACTAATCCTTCTCGGGCCAATGAGAGGGCTAAACCTCATTGTTTAAGACCTAAAATCATCCCTTAAGGGAGCAATTTATGTACTTACCCTAAAAGTGGGAAGGAGTGAATTCCATTTGGTGAAGATATCTTTCCAGCTCCCTATTCAGACAAATCCAAAAAATGGTAGGCTTGTTGAGTTGACAATCTAACCACTCTCACTCATATAGATCAAAGGTGTTGAGATTTGTGCCCTAAAACCTCGTAACTGATTAATTAGTTAATTTAATAATTAATTATGCAATATTAATTTATCCATTAACAAAAAAAATCCAAGGTTATTGCATGAAGCCTTGAACATGTATAATATAGTTCACATACGGGTAGATCATGTTTAAAGAATAACCTAAAGATCTGTAGTATATGGTTAAGGTTGGGTGCCTTATCCTGGTGACACTATGGATATGACCCACTTTGTAATAGTTACAAATAGTTTGATCCAAACCGTTCATGTGGAGACATGTGAGTGGGGGTATCCTATACAAAAAGTTTGTATAAGACCAGACTGCAAAATATTTAATCTCTCTTTGCAAATCCGTTAATTGATGAGATTAATATTTCATAGGATGATCATATGCGACTCGATCTTAATCTTGAGTGACTTATGAACTCCTGTCTGTGAGGTCGATCCTTTGATTTGCATGGGTGAGGGTGGCTCGAGTTGCCGACTCAATAAGCCTACCATTTTGGGGATTTGACTAAATGGGGAGTTGGGAACATAACTTCACAAGATGGAATTTACTCCTTCCCAAATAGGGTAAGTAGATGAGTAGTTCCCTTAAGTGCTGATTTCGGGTCTTGAACAAGGGGCCCACTCTCTCACTGGCCCGATAGGGACTTAGTTTATGGTTGGATCATAAACAAATTGTTCATTAGAGAAAATACTGTACTTAAGGATAAGAGGTAATTACAGGGGCAGAACGGACATTTGACCTAGCTATAATTATGAACAACTCGTGAAGGATCAACTTGCTTATACTGATTATATCCATGGACACAACTTGTCCTACAATGCATAAGAGTTTAACTATGGGTCTATAGTGGTTTGCCCGGTAGTTAATGAATGAAATTTAATTTAATTAAAGAGTTTAATTAATTAATCTTGGATCATTGGAGCTTATAATCTGTAGGTCCATAAAGTCACCTTGCTAGCTCGCTACGGACCAATAAGGATCAACTATGTTGAAAGAAAATTTTTGAAATGTTCAAATTCATGAGGGAAAACATTAATTGTATTAGATACAATTAATTACAGGGTTTATTATAAAGTTTATTTAAATAAGATTCAAACTATAACGTTATTATATGGAGAATTAATTTATTTGAATATGATTCAAATAATTAATTAGTCATTTGGATGAAATCCATATAAATAAATAGAGGGAGTATTAATTAATTAATTTGAATTGGATTCTCAAATAATTAATTATTTAATTTGGATGAGATTCAAATTAAGGATTCTGCAGAAAATAAATGTTTAAATAAGATTTAAATATTTTAAACAATTTAATATGAGATATTATTTGGAGAAATATTTATTAATATTGGATATTATTAAATATTTAATTCAAAATCTCTGCATATGGTTTATCTTAATAGAATTAGGAGTAACTCATAGAGTTCTATAAATAGGGCCCTTGGGAGCCCTTATAGAACCCACTCTTTACAAGATTAATCTTTGCGATTACTCTAAAACTCTCCCTCTAGAAATTCTCCCAATTTTCTTAGAAAAGTTCTAAGAAAATTCTTCTTCCCATTCTTTTAAGAAGCGGTTCCCACAAACTGGATCCTTGCCAGAGTCATAGCAAGGAAGATCTCTTGGAAAAAGAAGACTACAAGGAGAAGACTATCGGTTCAAGGAGAAGATTTTGCTTAAATTATGGATTGGCAAAGATATGTTCATAACCTTTTATTAATTGTTTGCATTTTTAATTCTTTCAAAAAATCAAATAATGCGATCACACACTTCCACCGGGATTCGATTCCCTTCAAAAGGATCATCCTTATAGACAAGAGTTCATAACTCACTCAAAATTAAGGTCGAGTCACCCATGGTTTGTTGGGGCTAATGTCTTAAATCTTTTGGGTCTCGTAGTGTGTAATTTTTGTAAATATAAATTATTTATTCAATAAAATGATGAGTTATTTTTTTATTTTTGCATTAACTGAATCCAATAAACTAAGATTTGTGGTTATTTTATGTAAACTTAAACATGCATGTGGTTGACATATAAGGATGGATCATGTTAAAGTAAAAACCAAAAAGGTTTGTAATACATGGATAAGGTTGGGGGCCTCATCTTGGTAACACTACGGTTACGATCTGCTTTGTAATTGTTACAAAAGTTGTAAAGTGTTACAAACGATTTGATCCGAATCGTTCATGTGGGACATGTGAGTGGGGGTGTTATATGTAAAGAGTTTGTATAAGATCGGACTGCGAAATGTTTAATTCTCTTTGTAACGCCGTTAATTAAAGAAATGACCATTTCATAAGGATGACCATAGGTGGCTCGACCTTAATCCTAAGTGGGTTATGAACTCCTGTATATGAGGACAATTCTTTGATCTATATGGGTGAGAGTGGCCAGATCGTTTACTCAATAAGTCTACCATTTTGGAGATTTGTCTGAATAGGGAGCTGGGAACATGTCTTCACAAGATGAAACTCATTCTTTCCCATCTTTAGAGTAAGTAGATAAATTGCTCCCTAAGGGTTGATTCTAGGTCTCAAACAAAGAGGCCTCACCTTCTCATTAACTTGATAGTGGTTAGTTTATAGTTGGACTATAAACTGTTTGTTCATTAGAGGGATTGGTGATACTTAAGGAGTTAGATATAACTATAGGGGTAAAACAGTAATTTGACCCAATTGTAGTTACGGATAATTTGTGAAGGGTTGACTTTAAAGGAATCGAATTCCTAGCAGAAGCGAGTGATCTTCATGTGCCATTAAATTTCTTTTGAGAAACAAAATATACAAAGAGAACATACAATTTGGATAAACAACAAATTTTAGCATGCTTTTTAAGAAGAGCAAAGGATTAGAAGTTTTCCTACCTTTGAAGACCGTCTTCAATGTGGAATTCTTCTTCTCCAATTCTCGAACCCCCACAAATGCAGCAACTCTTCTTGGGAACACCACCACAAAATTACCTTGCTATTCTTTAGGAAGAATCTACTAAGGAGTTATGGGCTTTCAATGTTTTTGGTAAGGAAAAAATTTCTTGAGAAGAAGAAAGAGTTGAAGAGGAACCAGAGAGATGAATACTTTTCACAGAACACCTTTTGTAATATTGGCAACTTCCTCTCCTTCTCCTTTTCTTTCTACGTAAAATGTGAGAGACAAAACAAAATAACTCCCCACTACATGGGAGTTATTTTAATTAATAATATAATAAAAGTAATATTAATTAAAAATAATATTAATTTAATTATAATATATTAAATCAAATTTTATAAATATAATTAAATAACATTAATTAATAACAAATTAAATATCTCATATTTAATTTAAATTTGAATAATATTTAAATAACCTTCTCTCACCTAACCTATAATTTTAATATGAATCTCATTCATATTAATTTTAACTTATAGTTTTTATACGAATCTCATTCATATAATTAATATTTAAATCTCATTTAAATATTCATCTCTCTTATAATATAAAATATAAATTTTAAATCTTATTCAAAATAAACGTTATACTATAGTGTATCTATATATGTTATACTAATTGTATCACATATAGTTAACTCCCTTATTAATTTGAACATTTCAAATTAACCAAAATGTTTGATTCTTATACAAATCCTTAATGAGCTAGCAAGGGGGTCTTGTGGACCTATAGTTAGAACCTCCATTGATATGAGATTAATTAATTAAACTCTTTAATTAGATTAATCAATATTCAGTAACTGTAAGTCACTCTATTAAAGACTTACAGTTGCACTGTTCGCACTATTGATATATTTTTGTGTCCACGGAATTAACTAATCAACTGTAAGTTGACCTTTCACAAATTACTCATAACTACACCTGGGTCAAATTACCGTTTTACCCTTGTAGTTATATTTAACTCCTTAAGTACCACTAATCCCTCTAATGAACAAACTGTTTATAGTCTAACTATAAACTAATACCTCTCGGGCTAGTAAGAGGGTGATGTCTTATTGTTCAAGACCCGAAATTAGCCATTAAGGGAGTAATTTATCTACTTACCCTAAACATGGGAAATACTGAAATCCATATTGTGAAGATATGTTTCAGCTCCCTAATCAAATAAATCACCAAAATGGTAGTTATTGAGTCGGCGATCTGGCCACTCTCACCCATATAGATCAAAGAATTGTTCTCATAGATAGGAGTTCATTACTCACTTAGAATTCATGTTGAGTTACCTATAGTCATCCTATGAAATGTTAACTTCTTCAATTAACAACGTTACAAAGAGAAATTAAACATTTTGCAGTCTGGTATTATTTGTATAGGATACCACCACTCACATGTCTCCACATGAACGATTAGGATCAAATCGTTTGTAACACTTTACAACTCTTTGTAACAATGACAAAGTGGACCGTATCCGTAGTGTTACCAAAATAAGATACCCAATTTTATTCCTATGCTACAGACCTTTTGGTTATTACTTAAACATGATGCAACCTTGTATATGTTAACCACATACATGTTTAAGTTTACATAAAATAACCATCTTATCTTAGTTGATTGGATTGAGTTAATGCAAAAGATAGATTAAATAACTTCTTTTTTATTCAATAAATAAATTGTATTTACAATTTACAAAATTACAAGACCCAAGAGATTTAGGACACACTAGTCCCAACAGACCTACTGTTGATTGGTTATATGCGTGGACACAAAAATATATCTATAGTGCAAAGAGTGCAATTGTAGGTCTTTAGTGGAGTGACTTGTAGATAATGAACATTGATTAATTTAATTAATTTAATTAAAGAGTTTAATTAATTAATCTCATATCATTGGAGCTTCTAATATATAGGTCCATAAGGTTCCCTTGCTAGCTCATTAAGGAGTTGAATAAGAATCAATTGTTTTGGATTAATTTGAATTGTTCAAATTAAATAAAGAATTAATTGTATAAGATACAATTTATATAATGTATATATATACATTATAATATAAAGTTATGCTTGAATGAGATTAAAAAATCTATACTTTATGTTATGAGAGAGATAAATATTTAAATGAGATTTAAATATTAATTATATGAATGAGATTTGTATAAAAACTATAGGGTAAAATTAATATGAATGAGATTCATATTAAAACTATAGGTTATGTGAGAGAGTACTACTTGAATATGATTTAAATTAAATTAAATATGTTATATTTAATTAATTAATTAATAATTTGTTAATTAATTAATTTTATTTAATTATATATATTAAATATAATTTAATATATTATGATTAAATTAATATTGATTTGATATTATCAAATTAATATTAAGTTTGTTTAATTTTTTTAAAATTAGATAACTCCCACTAGTGGAGAGCTAATTATCTCCCTCTTTCTCTCACATAACATACGTAAAAGAGAGGAATTGGGATTTTAGTTTTGATGTTGCATTATAGAAAAGTCATGTGTGAATAACTCTCTCAATTATATCTCATTCCCTCACCAAAACTAGAGATCCCACCATTCTCTTGATTCTTCTCGAGAATAGCAAAAAAGTCTTTCTTGGTGGTGCCTAAGAAGCTCTCTGTACATTCTGTTTAAGGGAGGCGTTAGTGTTCGTGAGTTTGTGAGAAGTGAAAAATTTACCAAGAAGACAGTCTTCAAAGGTAAAGTATTTCCCTACTTAATTCCTCTTAAAAGCATGCCAGTTTTTAGTTGTTTATCCATGTTATTGTTCTCTGAATTTTAAGTTTTCCATAATGAAAATATTAACACAAAGCGTTCATTCGCTTCCGCCAAGGATTCAATTCATTCATGGTCATCCTATGGAATGTTAATTTCTTCAATTAACGATGTTAGATTGAAAAATCGCTCCAATTTTGAACTACAACAAGTATAAACCCTCTATTTTTTGGTTTTGAAAACAAGCATGTTTAATCTTAAAATCGATGTAGTTAGAGTGCTTTGGATCCTAATTGCTTCCACTTTTATGTTCTTAACTCCTTCAATTGGTATCAGAGCATGATTAGAGCACTCAATTTGCATTAATAGCATGATTAGAGCACTCAATTTGCATTAATTTGAGGTTTGTGGGTGTAATTTCATGAGAGGAATGTTATGGTTGCTAAAGTTGAAAATTTTATGGTTTTGGCATCTAATTAGCTTTGATTTTTTGTAATTAATTTGCCGCTTGTTAATGGCCTTTAATGTGTGAAGAAGGGTCTGTAAATTTGTTGGAGTTAATAGAGTTTGAATTAGGTTGTAATTTGAAGTAATTGGAGCAAGTATAGCCGAATCGAGTAGTAGGGATAGCATTCTGCCGTGGAGCGTCGCGACGCTCCCTCAACAGCGTCATGACACTATTCTTTATTTTCCAGAAAGGCGCACACAAAGAAGGAGAAAACCATTTACCGATTTCATCAATAAATGTCCCTAAACATTAATTAAGAGAAAACCACCTAATTAAACTAAGCTCTTCAATATTACTTTGAAATGGTAGTGCCCTAGGTAATTATTTGAGCTTTCATTAAGAATTGTGGGAAATCGTTGTGAGGAATGTTAGATTGAGTAGCCTAATTCTAACATGCAATTTGATTTTGATTTTAGATTAGATAATGAACTTACAATCAAATGAATAGACTTCTATCATACATCCAATCCCTAATAATGCCTCTATGTTTGTTTATGTAAAGCAAAGGGCAAAACGAACAAGACAGTAAAAAATCATCTAGATAAATTCCTAAAGTTCATTTAGATAATTCCATCAAGATATGCTAAAAAACTGAAAGAGTCCAACAAAATATACCAAAACAAAATCAAATCCTCAAAGAAAAAGCTAATCTAAATCCTACCCTCAAGTTGAATGTTGTTCCCTTAGCTACGCATAGTCTTGAAATCTTCAATAAAATGTGTTGATAATAACTAGGAAGTGAGGGAAGATTGAAAGAGGGAAATAGGGGATGAAGAATAGTAAAGAACACTATGGTGGCTAGAGAAATCGAATTGTTATTTGCCCTAGAAAAACGTGCCCTATTTATAAAATTCACGCTAGTGCCACGACGTTGAAGACCTCCCGCAGTGTAGCGCCTCCGCAGCAGTGGTACTCATTGAATGGCTGTAAGCACTGACTTGTAATATCAAGTGTTGGGAAGAGGCAAGTGAGATTGTGGCTATGCGTTGCTAGAGGAAACGTAGCCGAGAATGAGAGCAAAAATTTATGCGTTGGTGAATGAAGAGGAAAGTAAAATTTTGGCTAAGTGTTGGCCAAGACTATGCGTTGGTGAATGAAGAGGAAAGTTGAACTATTTGAGAAACCATGCGTTGTTGATTGAATCACGAAGGGTTGTGAGCTGAAGTAGCTGCCCGCGTCGAAGGATAAGTGATCATTGGCGGGGGAAGAAATGTGCTTGAACCATGCGCTGAAGTCACTCTGCGTCGAAGACAGAGGGGTCTTGACGCGACGAAGATAGTGGTGTGAATGACTGTGTTGCATGCGTCGAAAGTAGGAGGCGTTGAGGGCACCATGCGTTGGGTGTGGATAGTTGCTGGAGGCGTTGAGGGCACCCATTGACATGAGTGCCTTGCGTCGAAGAGAGAACCTCGCGCCAGCCTGCGGGTGAGGGGTAAGTCGACAACATAAATCTTGGTGCTTGTGAGGGTTAAGTCGGTAGTATATATAGGTGAATTAATTAAATGTTTAATCATTTTTAGACACTTTTGAGAGCTTAAGTCGGTTCCATTTTTCAGACAAACCACAAGAGAAGGTAGAGGAAGATGTTCTTGTAGATTTTGGGCGAAATTCTACTCGTCTTGGTGCTGAAAACAGAGTTGGAACTGAAGATTGATTTTAGTCGCATAGACTGAACAGTGGTTGATGTTTGGAGTAGAACGAATCAAGGAAGCCGAGTTTAGGGCTTAAATTTTAAGGTCAGTAAGTTAACATAATCCTTAACAATTCTTGTGAAGGATGGTAAGGCTGAAATTGAAGCTAATCATGTGAATCGTTAGGTAAAAGCAACGATTACAGGATTGTTAAGCAATCTGGAGCAACGCGGAGTGATTTTGAAATAACTGAAGAACAAAAAAGAGTTAAGCCTTGAAACTTTGAGGTAAGCTGTGGAACTCAATTCTTTACAAGTTTGTAGAAGGGAAGAAATCTTAGTTTGGACTGGAAATGTGTTTTTAGCAGGGATGAATCAGAGACACCAAAGCTGCAGCAGTCGGCTTTGTTAAGGAGAAGATAAGGCTCAAAACGTTGGTGTAGTAGAAGAAGTGAGTTGAAATTTCTTCTTGAAATTAAGTTATAATAGAAGGGTAAGGAACAACTTGTAGTAATAGCTTTAGTGTTTAAGGCTTGAGAATAAACCAACGAAAGCCTAACCGCATGATGAACTATAAACATTGTGCATATGATGAGTTGTTGTTTATGTTAAAGTGAATGGAAAAGAAGTATAACAAGGAAAAGTATTTATTTCAGGCCAAGAGGAGATAGGGAAGACGTATAATCCACTCAAGGCCTAGAAAGAGTTGTGAGTGACACTTTTCTTACTTTAAAACAATTTTGTTGTACATGATAGTTCGGTTTTCCAATGGAATATGATTTTGTGATCAAATGATTTATGAAGCATACTTCATGTTCTTAGAGTTATTGAAAAGTATGTTTATGAAATGTTATTGATATAATAGTTGCCCTGTGTTCTTATGAATGATTTGCATACGATTTGTTTGTATAAAGTGTTGCTTCTTTAAAGGAAAATGTTTAAGAGGAGGCTCGGTGTTGATGGACTTGAGAAGGCACGTGAGTTTCCCCGGGACCCAGTACTGAGGGACATGAGAAGGTACTTGGGCAACCCGCCATATTCCTATGTGCACATAGAGGTTATATGCTGGTGCTTTGAGTCTTGCTCCGCATCGAGCCTTATTTATTTTCGACGTTGGGGTGTTGAGTTTTGCTCCACTTCAACTATGGAGAAGTATTGCAACTAAATTGTTTTCTTATGATTTGCTGAAAATCATGTATGATTTGATAAGGGCAATTAAGTATGTTTTAACTAATGTATATGAAGTGATTTCATGTTTTAAACATGACGTTGAACTTAGTTTTATTCCTGATGATTTTCGAACTAAAATAGTTTGTTAAATTAGTCACTCACTGGGCTATTAGCTTATGTTTTCAATATTTTCTTTCCCTCCCAGGTAGCAAGGACGTTCCCGGTGCTTAGCCTACTCCAGCTCGCCCTGCTTAAGCTTCAAGTTTCCAAAAACAGTTTATTTTCTCGTTGTTGTACGTGTAGATAACTTAACACTGGTGGCATGTAGTTTTAGTTGTTTACAAGTGGGTTATGAGAGAGTATGTTATATAAGTGTACCCTGTACAAGAAAGATTGTTATATTATGATCATGTGTTAGTATGGCTGGACTCTATGAATGTATATGTATGGAATGTTTATACAGGAAGTTATGTAAGATGGGACAATATGCGTCACAAGAGGGGTGATGTTTATTGTCTTCACATCTCCTTTTAGGTTGAGTAGGTAATCAGGGAGGGGGTGTGACAATGGCCTTGCACACGCTTTTGAGTGTGGTTCCGTCAAATTTTGGAGTGCCATGGCAAGCGTAGCGCAGGCGCAACTGTGCCATCCGAAAATTGCATCTCTTCTTCGTTCGTTTGTACATGTTTTAGCCCCGAATCAACCCCGATGATCCGTTCTACCTTCTTAATACTCAAGACCTACAAAATCAAAAAATAAACCAATAAAACCAAGGAATGAGCACTTATTAAGCGTAGTAAGATAACACCTTTCAAGAGCTATGAGAGATTATATGAAATAGAAAATGTTAAAATCCCATTTTGGTCTCTATACTTTAAGGTTTGTTTAATTTTAGTCTCTAAACTTTTAATACATCTTAAATTTAGTCCCTTAAAATTAATTTTTATCAAAATTGGTTGAATAATAATAATAATAATAATAATAATAATAATAATAATAATAATAATAATGCAAGAAAATATAATATGTGAATATGTTTTCAAAATTCAAAATAACAATGCTAATAAATAACAATTTGTTTTTTCTTTTTTGAAAAGATCAACAATGAACAAAACGTAGAGATTAAATTTAAGATTTCTTAAAAGTATAGAGACTAAAATTGAACAAATATTATATTATAGGACCAAAATGGTATTTTAATTGATGAAAGAAAAAAAAGAAAACTAATGTTATATGTTTTGAATGAGAGATGGTTGCCTAGTTTCAATGCTAGAAAAAGGGGCTACCGTGAAAGCTTAAATGTGGAGGCATGGACTTAAAATTTCTCTCTCTCTATATATTTTAAAACAGAGAAATTCAAAATTTAAAATTTCTCTACATAATGCTTTAACTTAGTTGAAAATTTGAAATAAAAGGGCAACAATGGATTATTGCATAATGGATAGTAGAGGCAGTGATCATGGCATATATATTATCAACAAAAGATAAATGGTAAAAGAGGATGCAATTTGCAAGAACAAGTGACATTTGAACAAAGAGGAATTATTGCCATAATGAATGTAAAAGCATGTGGTACTTTTTTATATATTAACTAAGAAACTTTTTTCTTTTTTTTTTCTTTGATAAATAAAATTGATCGACCAACTGTGAATAAGAGTTGAGAATAGAAATAAATATGGTCTCGTACAAGCATATACCATTGATGAAGTAATAATCTCAGAGTATTCCAAGAGTCAAATCCCACAAGATTAGGTATCTAATTAGGTTTGTTTTAAAACAATGAAAATTGTTGTGAGTTGATATGAATGAATGATGGAAGTAGGGTTTCAATTATGTTTTTGCCTAAGTAATGAAAGTGATGCGGCTGCTTCATACTAGCACATTGCCTAACTCATGAACAGAATTTCTACCGATTCAGTCTTGTATCAAATTCCATTAGGTGCCTAAGGAGCTAAGCTTATATGCCTATGGTTAGTTGCTACTTAGATTAATTCTTACTCTTATTCTTTATCCTATGGTGTCCCTTATACCTAAGGTGACGTGGTATTCGTATACCTAGGCCATTACTATCACCCCCCTCCAGATTAACCTCTTTAACCTGAAAGAAGGCTCTGTTAAGAACGTTTTATGAGGAATATGTATAACTCCTGGTTGGAAGAGTAGTTTAACAAGGTAGTTTATTAACAAAAACACCAATATGACAACTGCATTTTCCATGTTTATACCATCATTTCTCTCTCTCTACTATCCTATTTTAATCCCTCCCACCAACACTATAACACATCCCTTACGCACCAAACATCTAAAAAACTTGAACTATCCTTCACTTTTTACTTTGCGTTCCAAATTTTTAGTTTTGTTCAATGGCAATTCAATATGATACTTTATTTATCACAACATTCTTCTTTCTCCTTGCCTTGTCTTCTCCATCCACGCTCATGGCAACGTCTAGAATCATGCTCGATTCAGTACTAGTACCTGCTCCAGCAACTTTGGAAGCTACAGGTCCTACTTTTAGAGAATCTATTGTCGAAGTACCTGAGTCATCAATCTCCCTTCCTCCAAGCTTTTACGGGTTTACTACTTTTGATGTTAGTGGAATAGGTGCAAGGGCACCAACCCCTGCCTCAACCTTTCTAAATTGCATGCCCAAAGGATCGATCAGATGGTCTGTTCCGAATCCAAAACACAATGATATGTTGGAATCAACTATATGCGCAAACACAACATGAAAACAAAACATCATTAATTAATTATAATCATTTGTTCTTAATTTTTTTCGTGGACATGTATCAATCCTATTTATTAAAAGCTCTTAAACACAAATCCTTTTCTTTTGATATTAAAAAAGTCCAGTACTTGTATCAATCAATTGTTTTGTATTATATGTATGAAGAAAATTGGGTTGAAGTAAAAGGTGGATACTTATAATTAATTATAAGGTGGATCCTTATAATAAATAACATAAGACTACAAATAAAGTTGTTACCACTTCTTTAGAGGCATGGTTTAGAAGCTTAAAGATCTCCTTCATTATTGCAATGACCTGATCATTACATAACAAAGTCAGACTGCTATGACATGCATACCTAAACTTTTCTATCCTGAGAAGAGTTTTGGTCAAAAAATTTAAAAGTAAACATCAAGACATCTATTAGTTATGTAAAAACTTTACAAAAAAATATCTTTTACAAAACACCGGGATCCATCAAAACAAAACATTAGCGCAGTGGAACAAAATGCATATATGAACAAATTAGTGAGTTTGATGGTTGACCCTCTGAGTAACGTCCCGTCATGCCTCCTACATTATGCCCTTACCTACAAAGTTTATGGAATAGGATGATTATATAATATACCCAGCAAGTAGCTCGCACCTAAGGTAGTGCCCAAATGCACAATCGCATGCAACATGTCATGAAATACATATGATTGGGACCCAAAGCATGAAATTGCCATAACATAAGGTAATTGGTTATGCTTCCAACATGAGTTCCTCCGCCTTGATAGGAAGATGTGGACTAAAGTGAAACTAACTCATCTGATGAGTACTGGGTCTTGCAACTGCACTTTCAATTCTTTCTAACTCCACCGGTGTCATACGATAAGAAGCCTGGAAAATAGGAGTTGTACTAGGTATTTCCATTAATTCTTGCAACTGGCACCTCCTCAGGCTTCAGCTTGGTGGGTTTAACTTCTACGACATGTCCTAGAAAGGCCTTGCAACCCTTACTCAACATTCTTCTCGCCTTCACCAGAGAAACCAAACAAGTAGAAAGAATTTTCCTTCTACCTCTAAATACAACTTCTGCTACATCCTGGTTTCTTAAATATCACTTCCTTCTTGAGACAGTCCATCGTGGCATAATACTTCGACAGAAAGTTCATTCCTAGTATAGCATCAAACTCCTCAATTCTAAGGGTAATAGATCTATTGTCATTACTACTCTATCAATTTCTACTTCACATTCCCAAAAAACATGATCAATTGTCACAACATTACCAACGGGGTATGAACTAACATTTCATCAGATAAGGGTTCTAACTTCTTATTGATATGCATGGCAAACTTATTGGAAATAAATGAATGTGTAGCTCCTGGATATAATAATACATAGGCAACTATATGACAGATAGATAATCTACGAGCTACAACATCTGGTGCCTCTTCTACTTCCTGTTGGGTCATAGCATACACCTTCCATTGTTATCATGGTCTTCCTGCTGGCCCTTTCTATTTAACACCACCACTACCTTCACCTCCTGTTGCCTCAAGTTTTAGCTGACTTACTATCTGAGAAATTGCACGTTGCTCTACTCCACTTCTTGACATCAGCTAGGGAGAATCTCTCCTAAAATGTCCTATCTACCCATAGTTATAACAAACATTTGATCCATTGAAACACTGGGGCTAGTGGTACTTCCCACAAGTATTACATAAAGGCTTCCTAGCTGAATTGGCGATAGACTCACTAGATTGCCCTGCTTGGGAACCTCAAGCTGCTTCTGATGTCTGACTAAATCTCCTTTGACTCGATCTTTGCACATTGCCTTCCGACCTAGTTCTGGAAAATGACTATTCACTAGATCGTGGTTTAAAGCTCCCCTTTCCAGATACACTTGGAGCAAATCTCCTACTCTCACTTCGACTAACTTGCTCACGTGACACCCCTAATGGATGTTCTACTCTTCCTCCCTTAAACATCTCCCTCTTTGTCTTCTCTTGTAATAAACTCTTCACCCTCATGGCTGCTTCTACTAACTTAGTGAAATCTGTCCATTCCACACTTGCTGTCATTGAAGTACATATCTCTTTTCGTAGACCCTCTTTAAACTGTTTGCATCAATCAGACTCATCCTCTATGATCGTCATTGCATACTTGGATAATTTTGTATGTCTCTTTTCACACTCAACTATAGACATCGAACCTTGCACCAACCTCAAAAACTCATTCCTCTTTGCGTCACAGAAAGATTTAGGATAATACTTCACCTGGAATGTCACACAATACTTCACCTGGAATGTCACACACTCTCCCAAGTTACCCTCTTTAACCTAGGAAAAGATGTGATGACAACAAACATCAACCCTTTTACGACGTCTACTGTCAACCTTACGGATCTCGAATCCTTACCAAGTACCTGATGAACATTTTATAATTTTCATCCAGACCATATGCAAGAATCTCAAGTTACGCTAACCAACTTCTATAGAGTACGTTCAACCACTTAAGGTAATAACAACAAAGTTTTTACAAACTTCCACTCCTTAGACCCCAATATGTATAGTGTTAGGTCTAAGTTTAAATATTTACAATGTTTATAACTATGTAGCAGACCCATACGAGTTTGATGTGTAGGCAAAGCACCCCAGTATCGCTCACTACCTTGAAAGTAAAAAAACAATGAAAATCATGAGCTAGGTTGCCCAGTGAGTGACAAGTTTAGAAAACTATGCTTGGCTTAAAAGCTCAACGAAATCATGCTCGATAAATAGTAAACCATTTGGAAGCTTATAAAACATTTGCATCGGTTTGAAAAATTTTCCTTAGTTGAGGTGAAGGTGGGGTAAACTCAATGCTGCCCAACATAAAAAACAACCTTAGTTGGGTTGGAGTAATCTCAACATTCCCAACGTCGAATAACCTCAATTGTGTGGAGTAATCTCAACACAACAATGTTGAATTTCCCTCTATGTGCACATAGGAATTTATTCCCAGGCTGCCCACATACCTTCGCAAGTCCTTTAGTATCGAGGTCCAAATATATAGTATTAAGGTTGTCCATATGCCTTCTCCAAGTCCTTTGACATTGGGGACCATTTATTATTCATTTGGAAATATAGCATGCTTTGATAAAATCATTTATAACACAAGTTAAACAACTTTCCAGAATTTCAAACTATTTATCAAATAGCATGCTTTCATAAAACTCAGCTTCATAAAGTATTATGCTCGAAATCATGTAAAAGCATGTTCGAAATCATATGAAGAAACACATACTTTGTCACATTAAACTCATGCAAAAAAAAAACTCATATTTAGAGAATAAACGACACATACTGGAAATATTGAGAATATAAATCATTTTAAATGAAAGTTTGTCACTCATAATTTTTCCTGGGCTCTTAATGGGTTATACGGTTTCCTTAGCTCTTCCCAGCCTGGAATAATTTAATTCCTTTGTTAAACATCCTTAAAATTCCCTTCATGGCATAACTTAAGTTAATTGGGTCTTAAATATTGAAATTTAGCTAAAAAAGACTCACTCACAATAAAAGATTAGCCAAAATATCCAAAAGTTGCAAATTGTCCTTAGGCGTGTCCAATAGCCTTGCAGCACGCTCACCCAGTCTGCCTAATCTCAATGTACAGCAAACCACGCATAGGCACGCTGCCCCGCACACCCTTACACCTGTGGGCGGCAAATCACGCACAGATAGTGTCAAAATAACCTCAAAGGGTAGGGTTGTGCACGTCTCCAATGGCTTGCGTTGTGCCCACGTCGTCAGCCTGCGTCGCCAACTCGTGTCGCCAACCTGTGTCTCAGCGAGACTTGTGTCACTTAACTCCTACACGCACGCAATGCTAGCCCCTGCTTACCAGCAAAACCTATCTTGCCCCTACAGCCTGTGCATTAATAGCATGCATGCCCACATAGTCGATGGTGTGTCAGCCCGCCTCCTAGCGTCCAAAACGGTTCAAAATAACCTCAATAAATTCTCACCTTCGGCCACTGGTTTGGCTTGGTTGCATGCAAAGTCTCCTCTAAAATTCACCCAATAGCCTCAAACACGTTGTATACACTTCCAGCTGCCAAAAGTAATATTTCTAACAATAATTAGACTTTGCTTCCTCTTACAAACTTATAAATAATTGTCTTGGCTAGCTTATCTTGAAATTTCAGCCTCTAACTTCTTTTCTTCGGCCCGATATCATTAAATCTTCCTGCTCTGCTCAACGAGTTCTTCCTCAATGAGTTTCCTTTTGACAGCCGTCTCTATGAAACTAGATTGAATTTGGAACGATTTGGTCGAAAAAATTCTCAAATGGTTCGAGTAGTTTATGCAAACAAGTCCTCCTTGTCGAACCCTTCTATTTATAAAGTTCACAGAAAATTGCATGTAGATTTTCAGCTTGCCACCTCCTACTTGCATGCAAACCCATGCCACACTTAATCCTGTTTTGACACCTAATCCGACTTACTTAGTACTTAAGTCTCAAATTTGCTTAAACAAGAAGAAATGGTGGACGCATCCATTGGCAACATTTCTCCACACACAGTTGAGCTTTGCTTTAAGGTTAGTTAGCTACTCTTCTCAGCTATCCCTTGCACGTAATCCCTTGGCTGATGGTCGTTGATTTGGACGCATAGCCACCATGTGTCAACCTCACAAGCCTCCCTTGGACGCATAGTCCTCAACGCATCACTTCCTCCCCTACTAACCTCAACCAACGCATCCAAGCTCATGGACGCCTAGCCCATCGTGCCCATCAATAGCACATCATACACACAATTGGTGGCTCGGCTACTCAAGGATCTCAATGCATGCTCCACTCTTAGCCAAATTTCCTCCCTTCCTTCTTTCTCAACACTGGCCACACTTACAAAGTTCCACCCGACTACCTCATGACAAGGCTCTCGGCTAACTTCATCTCACTACCCGCGTAGCCACTTGCTTACCATCCTACCCACGGCTAAATCCACAACAAAAATATTAAGTACTTGAGAATGGAAGTAGGGTCTACATGGAATGCCTTTTTGAAATGTTCCCATGATAGTGTTTCTGCATCACCTCTTCTGCTCTCAATTATTCTCCAACAGTCCTTTACTCCTTTCTGAAGCAATATATAGCCAACTCAAGTTTCTTGTCCTCAAGACACCGCATAACCCTAAAACACTTTTTTTATCAAATTCAACCATGCTTCGACATCTGTAGGATCTGTGGTACCTTCAAATGTAGTGCTTTTAACCTCTCTATTCCATATTTCTTTTTAGGGTCTGCTTGTACTGCTCCTATGCTGGTAGCCAACCTTTGTGCTATTATGATAAATATATGCTCTTCCATGTTTACTTTAGCTTGAGGGTTACTGGATTCCCCCTTAGGCACTTCTCTTGACCCCTACGTAGCTTGCGAAGTTCCAACTTTTGCTTGCCTACCTCATCTATTCCTTTGGGGCATTGTTCCTCTAATATATCATAACATTAATATATTATTGACATAACATGCTCTTAACTACAATGCATGATCCTAATCCCAAAAATCTTTTGCTCTAATATCAACTTGTCACATCTTCCTTTAGGTTAAAGGTTGACTTGGGGAGGGTTTGACAAATTAGATCTTGGAATGTAAGGTTTGATAAAAGCATCATAATCCATGACTTTGAATAAATATTATTGATCTTGTATAGACAAGAAATCATTAATTGCCAAGTGGATATTTCTCATGTTTTATGTTAATGATATATTACTCATTGTGAATGATCTAAATTTCAATATAACATAAAAGTTTGACTACCAAAATAATTTCAAATAAATGATTTGAAATGACTTGGTATATTATATGTCCAAATAGAGATTTTAATATAACATTTACATAATTGTTGTCAAATATTCAATGCAGAACTTCAGAAAGAATGATAGTGTATCATTATAATGTGAAGTCAATCATGTATTTGGAGGGGTATACTAAGACATCTCAAATGTTGAGGGAAAATAATTAATTATCTTCTCTTGGTAGGAGACAATTAATATATAAATGAGACTTAATTAATATTTAAATATAAAATCTATGGATAATGAGAAAGTTTTGTATATGGAGTTCAAAATTTAATCTCTTACAATATACACTAGATCTTACATAGATTTAGAGAAATCAGTGTTAAGATTAATTGCATCCTAGGTGGTGGAGAATGGTACATTAGATATACCACTAATATACATGTTGATAAACCAATTAGGGTAAATTTAGAATAATAAAGAATAAAAAATCATATTTAACATGGTAGTTGCAATGGGTTTTATGGCTAATAATTAAGTGTATAGCAACTATCCCTGATTTCTTTATATTTCATCAACATGATTGATTTATTTGTTCAATATATCCATTGAATTGTTCACCAAATGAAGTTAAGTTGTTAAATAATACACAAAGATTTAATGCTTCAATCTCATTTGGTATTTATTTTGTTTTTTTTTTTTTTTTAAATTAAGCTTGCAAACACTACTTTCACATAAAAAAAAACTATTTTATTTTTTAAACCATTTTCTATCTTTGTTTTAAAAACCAAAGTCAAAATTTGAAAACTAAAAACATACATGTAGTTTTCAAAACCTTAAATTAGTTTTACAATTTGACTAATAATGTAAGCGAATAGATGCAAAAATCATAGTATGGAATTTCATAGAAAACAAGTATAAATTTCACTAACATAAGACTACAAATAAAATTTGCTACCAAATGATGTTTTATTTTCTAAAATAAAACATCGAGATGCGCATTTGTTACAACAACACAACTTCAACGATGATTTGCTGACTTTTCTAAATTATGGACGTTTTCTGAGTAATATGTATAACTCCAGGTTGGAAGAGTAGTTTAACAAGTTGAGTTTTTGACAAATTTAAAATAATTAGGTAGTTTATTAACAAAAACACCAATATGACAACTGCATTTTCCATGTTTATACCATCCTTTCTCTCTCTCTCTTTACTATCCTATTTAAATCCCTCCCACCAACACTATAACACATCCCTTACGCACCAAACATCCAAAAAACTTGAACTATCCTTCACTTTTTACTTTGCGTTCCAAATTATTATTTCTGTTCAATGGCAATTCAATATGATACTTTATTTATCACAACATTCTTCTTTCTCCTTGCTTTGTCTTCTCCATCCACGCTCATGGCAACTTCTAGAATCATGCTCGATTTAGTACCAGTGCCTGCTCCAGCAACTTTGGAAGCTATAGTTCCTACTTTTAGAGAATCTATTGTCGAAGTACCTGAGTCATCAATTTCCCTTCCTCCAAGTTCTGACGGGTTTACTACTTTTGATGTTAGTGGAATAGGTGCAAGGGCACCAACCCCTGCCTCAACCTTTCTAAATTGCATGCCTAAAGGACCGATTAGATGGTCTGCTCCAAATCCAAAACACAATGATATGTTGGAATCAACTATATGCGCAAACACAACATGAAAACAAAACATCATTAATTAATTATAATCATTTTTTTTCTTTTGTATACATGTATCAATCCCATTTATTAAAAGCTCTTAAACACAAAACCTTTTCTTTTGGTATTAAAAAAGTCCAGTATTTGTATCAATAAATTGTTTTGTATTATATGTTTATGTGAAGAAAATTGGGTTGAAGTAAAGGTGGATCCTTATAATTAATTAAAAACTACATTAGATAGTACATAAAAATGTACATCAACAAGCCAAAATTAGTACTCATATAAGAGTTTAATACCAAATGCTATACTTTAAATACAATATTTTGAAGAAAATGTTTCATATTTGGTATATTAACAATATTGTTGATATGCATTTCTTTCTTTCCAAATCTTGTTTATTAATCAACCTAAGATGTAACTTTACATGTCATTAGAATCATATAAAATTTTTGAAAAAAAAAAAAAAAAAATTAATTGATATACTTTATAGTTGATAAAATTAATGCATTAAGATATTTCATTAAATTTAGAATAAAATATTTTTTAATACATAAGAAAAATAAAGTCAAAACCTAGGTCAAACAATGGAAATCGATACAGTCCTACAATGTTGTAAATTTGAGTATTCTAAATAGCCTATCAAAGTACATACAAGCATGCTTTGATTTGTGCTACTCTGCTATTACATGTCACATATGACATGGCAATCTCTAGCCTATCAATGAATAGATGAAGAATGGCCAAGCCTTACAGAAATTCAAAGTGTAGAAGTTATTATGAATTCAAGAACCATATGAAAGTAAGTAATCAGAAAGTAGAAATTCTCCCAACCAAATCAAATGAGTTTTAATCCTAAGCCTAAGCTTGAAGAGACATACCTTACCCACCAAACATATTAAAGAAGCTCCTAAAGACAAAAAATCATCCCTAAACAATGAATAATAGTCTAAAAGTAGTAAATGGCATAGAAAAGGATGAGATCGGCCACTACAAATTATTGATGATGACATTTGGGCTAATTAATTCCTCATCCACTTTTCAATTAGTTGACGAACTATATATTCCGGCCATTCTTGAGAGATGTGTATTTTTTCTATTACATATTTGTCTAGAAAAAATGCTTGTTTCCAAAAAGATGCTCTATCTTTTGATGATTGTGGACTGGATTAAGTTGTTGTATCTTCTAAATCAAACTCTCTTTTACTCTTTTTTGTTAATATTCTCCTTTTTCCTTCAATTATTTACATTCTCTCTTTTTATCTATTTCTTTTCTTTGTAGTCTTTTCAATTTCATTTGCATTAAGAAAAATATTTAGGTGGATCACAAACTATACCCATTTTTATACATCCTACCAAATTATCCTATCGTAGCTTGCCACATGGCAAATTACTTTTTACATATTTCTTAAAATATTTTAAATATTTTTTCGTCTATGTGGTGAGAGTGGGATGTATAGAGATAGGTACATCTTACGATGCACTTGTATGCCCTAAACCCTTTCCTATTTATATTTGAGTTTTAATTAAAATTAGTGTTGGAAGTGGACTTAGACAAATTTTGGTGACAATTGATGTAAACTCTGTTTTCACTTGTAAGTACTAAACTTAAGTATGTAGTGTTGTTGTGAATTTATTTGTTTTCTCTTTTGTAGATCAAAGGAAGGGGTGGTGGAAACCGAGCTTAAGATCTACTTTGAATATTATTTAGAGAACAAAAGTGGATTTTAAAATTAGAAGTAAGAAGAAGAAAGAAAAGATAGTAAGAAGGAAAAAGAAAAGAAAAAAAGAAAGAAAGAAAGAAAGAAGAAATAATAAATAAAATATATGGAGGAAGTGGAGAGGAATTGTTGGTTGAAGTTTTTAGCAAAGGTGCTGACTGATTTTCCATTCTTCAAGCTCATAAACCAACTCAAATTTTAGCTGCATGTCAAAGGAAGGAAGAAGAAGGTGTTTAGGGCAAATTGGTGCGAAACTCAGGTCGAATTCGTGGTGCAATTGAAGCTGGCATTGAAGGCTTGTATGCTGTCGCGAAACCTGAACAAGGTCTAGTGTTTGGTAAATAGTGAATGGAAGAAATCGAGTTCGAAGTTGAAAATTTGAAGTTAGTAAGCTAATTCAATTCTTAACAACTTTTGTGAATGATGGTTGAGCTGAATGTAGAGAAACAGGTTTAAATATAGGTGAAAGTGAATGATACTGATTTTTCGAGTGATTTGGAGCAGGGCGAAGTAAATTTGGATTATCAGACAAACGAAGAAGAGTTTTAAGCCCTAAAATTTTGAGGTAAGCAAGAACACACATTTCTCTACAAGTTTATACAAGGGAAGAAGTTCTAATTCGAGCTGGAAATGCAATTTTTAGCAGATAGAAGTGAAGATAGAAGCAAAGGCAGTAGTAGTGAGAGCGAGTTTTGCTAGTAGGGGAGCGATACCGGGCGTGGGCGAGACCGAGTGTTGTTGAATGTCACTGGTCGGATTTTGTGAGACAAATCTCATTGGTCTCGCTGGTCAACAGTCTCGCTGGTACAGTTTTAGTCTTTTGCTTGAATTCGTTGGTTTAATCTCGCTAGTTGCCTGGATCTCGTTCATTTATGGATTCTCTTATGAAGAGAAGTTTTGGTGGTGAATTTCTTTTGGAATTTGGTCTCGGTGGTGGATAAAGATTAATGTCTAAGGCTTAATTACCATGTAAAAGGAAGTTTTAGGGAATCTAACTATGGAAAATGCATTATTTTAGGACGGGAAGAGCTAGGAAAGACGTATAATCCCTTAAGGGCTCGGGATGAATTGTGAGTGACAATTTTACTTAAAATAAGCTTACTTTAAACAAGTTTCCATGATATATGTTTATGTTTAGGAACATGTTATACGTTTATGTTTTCATGAGTTTTAAATGTGCTTTGATGATTACTTGCTAGAAGGAAGCATGTGTTGCATACTAAGGTTTTGCATTTGAATTATTTGAAACATGATAATTGTTACCGAGTATTTGTGGAAGGCAATGCTATTATTTAATCTAGGATTTTAAAGAAGCATGATGATTGTTGGTGAATTGTGGAAGTTTGAGATGTTAAAACTTGTGAACATTTATTATGTTATTTTCAAAACATGTTGTTATTGAATAGTGTTTCTGAAAGAGGATCCCAATGCTAAAAGACTCGGAGAAGGATTTGGGTAGCCAGGATATAGAAATGGTTCCCAATGTTGAATGAATCGGAGAAGGCATGTAGGTAACCAGGGTTTAGAGATAGTCCCCAATGCTGGAGAACTTGGAGAAGGCATGTGTTGCCTAAATCTCGTATATGGGACCCGTTACTGAAGGACTTGAGAAGGTATTCGGGTAACCCAAGATATGATATTTATGTGCACATAGAGGTATGATAGACATTATTGTGTTGAGATTACTCCGAATCAGCTAAGGATATTTGACGTTAGGTGTGTCGAGATAACTCCGCCCTAACTAAGGATGTTTTCGACGTTGAGTAGCGTTGAGCTTCGCTCCGCCTCAACTAAGGAAAAACGTTTTTGAAATGTATTGCATTTTCATGATTTTTTCAGAAATGAAATGTGTATGGTTTGATAGCGTCATCTGAACATGATTTGTTGGGATATGGAAACGTTTTATTACTGCTCATTTATTTATAGAACTTGATTACGGTTTTGATTTATTTATGAGTTATGGAAGGTTTTTACAAAACAAGTCACTCACTAGGCAACTTAGCTCATGTTTTTCCCTGTTTTCTATTTTTTCAGGTAGTGAGCGAGTCCGGGGTGCTTAGCCTACACAGCAACTCGTCTAGGCCCACCATGAATGTCTGAAATTTTGAGCATTGTAAATATTTGATCTTAAACCTGTGTTGTACATATAGAAGGTTAAGGGGCAGAAGTTAGTGAACTTATGTAAACTAAAGGTTGAATGTAAATTTGTATTATTATGATAGCTTAACTCTGGTTAAAGATTGATGTTCAATTATTGTATATATATCTACTTATTAGATGGTTGGTCAAGGTATAAGGTTGACAGTAAATGCCGTAAGAGGATCGGTGTTTGCTGTCCTCACACTTTCTTTTAGGTTGAGAGGGTACCCGGGAGGGGGTGTGACAATTGAAGGCTTGTGTTGAGTGTTGAGATTGGAGGCTTACGAGGTAGAAGTGGCTAAGTGTTAGGTAGGTTAAGGTTAGAAGGGAGTAGGCGTTGAACTCAGTTGTGAGGATAAGCCTCTAGAACGAACCATGTGGTGAACGGCTAGGCATTGAATGTGAGAGGTGATGGTGGGTAGTTGTCGCCTAAGTGTTGTGGCCGTGAGGTGAAGTCAGTCTTAAGGAGTTTTTAAATTTCCTTAAGACCAAAAGTTAATAGTTGATAATTATCTTTTAATTATTTTAATGGTTGATTAGGTGGCTATTGTTGGATTTTATGCCCTAAAACTTGTAGATTGTAAATATAATTATTTGATTGTCATTAAATCATTAATAAAGAGTTATTGATGTTTTACTTCATAAGTGTTATTGATTGTTTTTTGTTTGTTTTGTCTTAATAACCCTAAATCCAATAGACTAACATCCTAGGTTGTTTTATGAGTCTTGAACTGTATATGGGGACATACGGAGATCAATGTTCAAGATACAGTCTAAAGGGTCTATAGTATAGGGATAAGGCTGGGATACCTTATTCTGGTGACACTATAGATACGACCCACTTTGTATTTGATACAACCGCAATGATCTAACACGTTCGTGTAGGTGATATGTGAGTGGGGGTATCCTATGCAATGAGTTTGCATAAGACCGAACCACGAAATAGTAATCACTAAATGTAACTCCGTTGACTAGTTAGGTTTCTATTTCAATAGGATGACCTAGGCAACTTAGTCTTAATTCTGAGTATATTATGAACTCTTGTCCACGAGGGATTGTCCTTTGATTTGTATGGGTGAGAGTGGCCGTTTGCCAACTCAATATGCATACAATCTTGAGAACAAGATCGAGTGGGGAGCTGGGGACATAATTATACAAGATGGAATTCATTCATTCTCATCTTTAGGGTAAGTAGATAAGTGTTCCCTTAAGTGGTGTCTTCGGGACTTGAACAAAGGGCCCTACCCTCTCACTGGCCCGAGAGGGATTTCTGTTTAATGGTTGGACTATAAACACGTTGTTCATTAGAGGAGCGCTAGTACTTAAGGATTTAGAAGTAACCTAGGGGTAAAACGATAATTTAACCCAGCTGGTATTACGAACACTTGTGAAGGACTAATTTGCTATTATTGGTCTATATCCATGGATACAGAAATATATCTGCAGTGAGAAGAGTGCAACTGTGGGTCTTTAGTGGAGTGTACCCATAGTTAATGAATATTAATTAATGTGGTTAATGAGTTTAGCCGATTAATCTAATATCGTTGGAGCTTCTGATCTGTAGGGCCATTAGGTCCCCTTCCTAGCTCGTAAAGAGTGATGATGTATTTATATCTCTAATGAAATTTGAAATGTTCAAATTTATTTAGGGAAATAATATAATGTATGATGATACATTATAATATAAAGTTTAATTTGAACTTTATAATATAAATTTAATTTTGGATATGATACAAAATTAATTTTTGAGAGAATTAAATATTTGAAGGAGTTCAAATAATAATATGAATTAGATTCATATTAAAACTATACGTTAAAATTAATGTGTATTAGATGCACATTAAAACTATAGGTTATGAGTGAATAACAATTGAATATGATTCAAATGTAGGTTAAATTAAATATTAGATATTTAATTTGACAATTAATTAATGAAAGAATTAATTTTCTTAATTTATTTTAATTAAATTTGATTTAATTAAATTAAATGAATTAAAACTATAGGTTATATGGGAGATGCTCATTTAAATATGATTTAAATGAAATAATTAATTAAATTAGATTTATTTATATATTTGTTAAATTAAATAAATAAATAAAGAGAATAAATAAATTAAAAAGTAACTCCCAAATGTGGGAGTTATGTTTTACGTGGTTTTCTCACGTCTCCTGCTCTCTCTCCCTAAATAAGGGAGCATAAGAAACAGAAGAATTTTTTTTTTCCTTTTTTGCTTTCAATCGATAAAAACTTTTCTCTCTTGTACTTTCTCTGTTGCTCTCTCTTTTTCCCAAAAGATCAAGGATCCACAATCCTTACCTCATCCCTCAAAGAATATGAGAGGTTCGTGGTGGTCGTGTTCAGAGTCGACAACGAAAGTAAGTTTCTAATCTCTATTCCATGCTTAGCCTAGAGTTAATATAATAGGATTTCTGTATTTTTTCCCCAATGTATTGGTATTTCAAAATTCCAATTATATTGATTTTTGTTTTGTACTACTTCCGCTATGTTTAGGGATTTTAACCCTTTCAGCTATAGTGTCGTCACACCCCCTCAAGATTACCCTCTTTAACCTTGAAAAAGGTGTGAAACAGCCAACATCAGGTCTTTTGTGAGGTTCACTGTCCACCTGTACCTGATTAACTTGTTGGAAACATCAACATAACATAGCCACCCACAATATCTTTTCCTCATAGCATTTAGCATACAAGAAAAACATCTAAAATAAATACAAGATCATGAAGATTAAATATTTACAACATTTGAACCTTCAAAACCATTTGGTACAAGACTTACAATACATACTTAATGTACAATCCCACAACCCAACTTTAAGCTCATCTAGGTATGTCTACATCCCACACTAACTCAATATTTACACGTACAAAAGCAGGAAAGGGAAGAGTGTACTGATGTCCTGAATCTTGAGGAAGATGAGGCTTGAGCAAGCTAAGCTCCATGAAATCTTTCGCTACCTGGGTGGGAGCGAAAACATAGAAAAACGTGAGCTGAGAAGTTCAGTGAGTGACAGTTTAAAATAGTTACATCAATAACAGCTAAAACATTTTAAATTATGAAAACACTTTGTAAGCTAATAGCACATGATATATCAAGACCATAATCATGAGTAAAATAGGAAGATAAAACATCACAAAACATGAGACTTCCATCTTTTTAAAACAATGTGACTTCACACCAAACTTGTATCCATAATTCCTTGGTTGAGGTAGAGAAAGCTTAATACTCTCAACGTGATAGCCTTAGTTGATGTAGAATAGTCTCAATGCATCAACATCGATAACTTTTCCTACGTGCACGTAGAATGCCCCTGAAGGGCTAATACTGGACTTCCTATACCTTCTTTAGTTCTTCAATATTGGAAATGTTAGAACTTCTCAAATACCTTCTTTTAATCCTTTAGTATTGAGAATCCTTTGAACTTCCCGAGTACCTTCTTTTAATTCTTTAATACTGGGAGTTCCTTGACAACCTATATTGCTACGAAAACATATTCAAGTAGTAGGGCAATCACAACTAGGCTACAAGGTATGACCGTTTATAACATCCTTTAAAAAAAACCCTAGAATTCATCATTAGCAATCATGAAAAATCTTAGCATAACATTGGTTTCATCATTCAAATCCTGTATGCTTGCAACATTTGAGAATAAGAAAACATATAACTTTCCTTTCTAAGCTTAACATTCCATACTAGGCATTAAAGTAAAATAAGTGAATCATGCTCAATACTTAACAAAATCAACAAAAGAACACATTTTCCTAAGAAATCATGGCTAGAAATCATAAATGAATTGTCACACCCCATCCCAGATACACTCTATATCTAGGATTGAGCGTGATACTGTTCCCCCTACTTACATATTTAAGAATAGATACCAGATAAATCTCAATTCAAAACAACATTTCTATTGAAATATTAGAAAAACATGCAACCTCTCAACAAGTATTTTCTGCATATATACATATAAGATACAACACATCCCTCTTTCACTTCTAAGAAACATGCACATTACCAGACATATGTATAGACTAAATATTTACAACTATCCCAAAGGTTCGCTTCCAGTTAGGCCCAGGCGAGATTCTTCTGTAGGCTAGGCGTCCCGGACACGCTCGCTACCTGAAACGACAAACAACAACAAACTGAATGAGCAGAAAGCTCAGTGAGTGACTAAATCTATTCAACTATCCCTAGCAAATATGAGTCAGTTTGTCTATTAGTAACCATTACGTATCACATCCCAGAGAGTTACTAAGGTTCTCTTTCCAAGTTACACATATAAATGTCAAGTCCTCATGTCTCACAAACTTGCAACAATCTAGTGCCTTCACATTCTGTCCCTCAGCACTATTCGATTATATTAACATTACCATGTGCCTTCACATGAAATCCCTCAGCATTGGTAACCAATTCTATCTTCGCTCAAGTGCCTTCACTCATGGTCCCTCAGCACGAGCTAGTATGTGATGGATTACTACATGCTTTCACTCATAGTCCCTGAGTATTGTAATCCATTCCTTATAGCTATTCAAGTGCCTTCACAAGTCCCTCAGCACTTAACTACATGCTCACCTACATATAAGCTTTCACCATAAGGTCCCTCAGCCACTATTATATGTAGACATTAGCATTAGTACCCTTTTAACTTGCTAACACATCACATTCATAATGAATACTACAAAGGATCACATTTCCTCATCAAATAAACATACTAAATTTATCACAAGATATAACAAATAGTCACTCACGATTGGTCTCGGCTCTAAGTGGATTATAAGCCTCCCCGAGCTCTTCCTGGCCTGAAAACACATATTCCTCATGATTAGTTTTCATAATCTCCCTTTTCCTTTAACACACCATTATAGCGTTATTCTTTAGATAATTAAAAGCTACCAGCGTTATTCATCACATACTACTGTACTAGCGACACTGAGTTGGATGTAACCAGCGAGACTACATGAGCGACACCCAGCAATACTCTAGCGAGAATCATGAGACGCAAAGCCTCTCTTGCATTACAGCGATACTTGCTTTGCTGCTCTGTCTCTCGCTCTCTCAACGATACCACCGCTGCAGCAGAACCGTCTTCTTCTTCCTTTCTTCTTCCTTCTTCAACCTGCTAAACATTACGTTTTGGTCAATTTCAGAACTTTCTTCCTTCTACAAACTTGTTAAGGTATAAGTCTTTCATCTTACCTCCAAATTTCACGAAGAACATCCTCTCCGTTTAGGATATACCCTTCAACAACTCCGAGTTACCCCTAATTGTCCAGCAATTCAGCTCTAATCTCTTCTTCCTAAGTTTGACACACATTTATACAATTTCAGCTCAAGCATCCTTCATAAAACTTGCTAAAAATCGAGTTAACTTACTAACCTCAAAAGTTTCAGCCCTAACCACCGTTTCTTCAATTTTTTCTTCCTCCAAAACCGAGCGTCACTCTGAGGGAGTAACACCAGCTGAGTCCTCTGCCCAACTCAAGTTTCTTCCACGGTTACGATGAGATTTCCACTCCAAATCAGCATGAACATCTTCTTCTACCTCCTTCCGACGTTTAGCTTTAGTATGGACCCAACTCGAGCTCTGAAATGCAATCAGAACAATTGAATTCTCAATCTACTTATATATATACCACCGACTTATTCTCCATTTCAACATTATACTATAATCTGTCAACGCATACCTTCTATGTTCAGCTTTAGCAACACACACAGCCTCTGATGATGTTTCTTTTCAAAACTCTCCCGCCAAATGATTAGCAAATGCATTACTTTCTCTCGGCCAACCTTCTTTGTCCAACGCATACCCACTTTTCGACGCATGGTAGTGTTCACCGCATAATGGCCTTATCGCAAATCAGTTCTCAACTCCTCATGGCCATTAACTTCCAACGCCACGCTGCCTACAATGCGTTTGCCGCAAGATAAACTTCGGTACAAGGTGGTTCTCCACGCCTTATGTCCTCAATGCGTCGTGGCTTCAACGCATAACAGTCTTCCCTCACCTTTGCGTTTACACCAAAACTGTTTCCATCAAAACATGTTGCCATCAACGCATAGCTGATACTTAGTCATTTTTCCACCCCAATCACAGTTCAGCCAACTACTCTTACCCAATCGTCCATCTCTCGGCCCTTCTTACCTTGCGTTCTCACAAAATTAAGTACGAGGCTTACATGAATTCCTTTTAAAGAAACCATATGTAACTCACAGCGTGGGCCTACTCCCTTAGGGTTATAGGCTTCTCCAACCTTAGTTTGATTGACACCCAAAATTTTTGTGGGCATGAAGCATGCGCAATAGGTGAGTGTGGGTGGGCGACAGGGGGCATGGGGTGTGCATGCGTAGGCGTTGGAGGCGTGGGCAGGCACTAATGGGCGTGGGCGGCGTGGGCGACAACTGCTGCACAGGGGCGATGGTGTGGGCATTGTGTGGGCGATAATTGCCCCACAGGGGCGTGCAAGCGCGGCCAACAACTACTGCACAAGGCGTGCAGCTAGCATTCAGGGGTTGGGCGGCAACCTCGGCTGTTGTCATCAATCTTCGGCCAACAGTCCCCTATTTTCAACTCAATTTTTCAGAGCTTCAAAACACCTTTCCCAATCAAATAAACTCCAAATAAATTTTATGGAACACAAGAGGAAGCTCTTAACTTACTTACCAATAAATTTGGGCACTTAAAACCTCCTAAAACACCCTTAAAAAATTCCTCAAACTCAAGTGCTTTAGTTTACCTGGTTTCAACGACAACCTCCACTTTCTTCAACTTTTCTCAAGCTTCCCAACTCTAATTCACTTTGGCAGACCTAGGGTGAATTCTTGACTCATTTAGCTTTCATTTGGTTTAAAAAAGACAAAAATAGAACGAGGGAATCAGGAGAACCAGACTCTTCTTTTAGCTGCTTGCTTCCAGCCAAAGCTGCTGCCTTTTTCTTCCAATCATCTTGGCAATCCGGCTGCTTGCTTACCTTCAACGTGGCATCTCCTCTCTTCTCCTTATCCTCATCACCCTAAACAAAATTATCTCTTTTAATTTTAATTTTATTAATGTATTTATTCATTTATTTTAATTATTTTATTTATTTAACCTATTTATCACTTAGGAAAAACTTAAACACTTCTAAATTTTCTAGCTCTAAACCAATTTTTCTTTTGATCACACACCATTGGCTACATTCCTTTTCCCTTTATTAAAGGCTAAATGAAAATTAAGTTTACTTAAACAATCACAACAATTCTCATTTGAATTTAGGTTCAATTAAGGTATTTCAAGCCAACATTTGACCATTTCTTTTTAACTTGAACTTAAGCAAAGGAAATTAGAAGCTAGGATTACATAAAGGATAGGATTTGAAAAAAGTTAGTGGGAGGAGCTAGCAATTTGTAGGAGTGCATGGTTGAAGCTCGATGCAAAGTGAGAGTTTCTTCAGCCAAAATCTTGAGATATTTGTGTAGGAGATGAATGAGGGCTACCATAGCGAAATGCAATCTTGAAAGTGCTAAAAATTGACTAAAACCTGAGGTTGATCTGAATTTTGGGCTTAGTTGAGCAAAGGGAAGAGTTGCGTGATTTTCGAGTTGTTGAGAAAAAGTTAGGAGCTCAAATTTGGAGGTAAGTTTGCTTAGAGGTTGTTTAACAAGTTTATGAAAGAAATGGATGTAATTGATGGCTAGAAAGAATGAATTTGAGTATTGAAAATGTGATAGAAAATAGGTGTGTAGAGAGAAGTTGTCGGTTGGAGCTTGAAGAAGAGAGGTGTGAAGAGGTTGACGATGAGCACTTGCGTACATCGCACAACCATTGTGCAGGTAGCAACACTCGTCGCACGCCCAATTAGTGTCAATCATGCCTGCGAGTCACCCAGCATGTCCACTTGACGCTACACACCCTTGATGCCCAACAACAACAATAGCACGCCACTCAACGTAGTGTATGCCTACCCAATCGACGCCACCAGTGTGCGTGAGTCGCTGCTTGCGTCACTCGTGAAGCCCTACCAGTGTATAGGAGTTGCTGCGCACACTGCCGATCAGCGTTGCCTGTGTGCACATCCCAGTGCCCACACCTCCCCATTGTCATGCCAGTAGTTATCATGGGTTTCCTTTTGGAGTGTTTTGGCTAAGAAGGGTTTTGGTAAGCTATTGTGGGAATTCTTTTGAATTATCTATGGCTATTAAATTTAGAAGTGATCAAGTATGTGCTAGTAGGAGAACTCAAGGGTTGAATGAAGTTTTAGGGAATATAATCATATGAATGAACTAGCCAAGATATTGTTATGAGTAAGGGTTGCTTAGGGAATAACTAGGGGTTGTTAACCTAATTTCAAAAAAAAAAAAAAAAAAATGATACAAATTTTTGGCTGCTACTTAGTATCGGTAATAGGTCTAAAAGTATCTAAAATAGAAAATTTAGATATTTGTACCCTGTCGAAGTAAGGAACCATAGCATATATGTTTGGAATAGATTCCATTTTGAGAGAGTTGAAAGAGCACTATCTCGTTGAAAGGTTCTATACATCTGCCCTTTCTCACGGCATTTCTTTAGACACAGACTTTGTTTTTTCCTCTTTTCAGATGGTATATATTTCTCAGAACATGGAGGGTGAGCATAAGACACAGGTAGCAGACAAGACAGGCATAGCACGCTAGCATCAGCAGATGGGTGGTCGACTCCTTATCGGCGTACGCAACTGAAGGACATGCGCGTGCGCCCTACCTCTTGAGATTACTCCACATAGTTAAGGTTTTCGACGTTGAGCATATTGAAATTACTCCACACCAAATAAGGTTGTCTTCGACGTTGAGCAGTGTTGAGCTTCGCTCCATCACAACTAAGATTATCTTAAAAACCAAAGAATATGTTTTATAAGATTTTATAACGAGCTACTCCGATGTTTAATTATTTGTTTATACAAGCAATATTTATGTTTTATGCAAAACTTATGTTTTCCTAGCATTGAGTTTGATATTGTGTTAAATATTATGTTTTAGTAATTAAGTCCTCACTAGGCAACTTAGCTCACATTTTCTCTAAATTTCCTATTTTTCAAGTAGCAAATGAGTTCGTGGTGCTTAGCCTACACAAGCCTCGTCTGATACAACTGTGTATAAGTCGTAGACCTTGTATAAATTTGTAATAAGTCTTGAGTATTCTACAGGAGTGAGATTTTGAATGTGAGATTTAATTGCCATGTGGTTGTATAATGTGGTTATATGATCTATAATATTTGAATTATGTATGGTTTGTTCAGATGTTTGAGAATGTTGTTGGTTGTGAGTTATAAGTTGTCTATCAGGTGTTTAAGTTTATGAGCCAAAGAGGAGTCCAAGTTGACAGTAGATGTCATAAAAGGATTGATGTTTGCTATCCTCACATCCTTTCCTGGGTTAAGAGGGTAACTTGGGAGGGGATGTGACGGAATGAGTATGCAGATGTCTTGAAACTGAAGTAAATGAGGCTCGTGTAGGCTAAGCTTAGGGAATTTTTTCGCTACTTGGGTGGGAAAGAAAACATTGAAAAGCGTGAGCTGGAAAGCATAGTGAGTGACAATTTTAAAAACAGTTACATCATCATCTACTAAAATCATTTAAAGTTAAAGAAACATTTTCTAAGCTCAAACCATCAAGTAATATCAAACTCATATCCATAGATAAAACAATGGGATAAAAATATCATGAAAAACAAGTAAACTTTTCCATCATTTCAATTGAGTAAACTTCACATTTAACCTGTACCCAATATCCTTAGTTGAGGTAGAGCAAGCTCAATATACTCAACGTCATAGCCTTAGCTGATGTAGAGTAGTCTCAATACATCAGCGTCGATACCTTTTTCCTACGTGCACGCAGAATGCCCCCAAAGAGCTAATATTGGACTTCCCAATATCTTCTTTCATTTGTTAGTATTAGGAATCCTTGGGATTTCTCAAATACCTTATTTCATTCTTTAATATCGAGAATCCCTTCGACTTCCCAGTACCTTCTTCATCCTTTAGTACCAGGAATCCTTTGGTAAGCTAAAGTGCTACGAAAACATATTACTACAACAGGGTAATCACATCAAGGGTACAAGGCATAATAGTTTGAACATCCTTTACCAGCCCTAGAATTCATCATTAACATTCATGTGGTCACATCGTGCTTGAGGGTTTGGGTGTGCGAGGGTGGGCGGCAGCCCTGGGTAGCCTTCTTCAACCTTCGGCCAACAGTCTTCCCTGTTTTCAACTCTATTTTTCAGAGCTCCAAAACACCTTTTCCAACCAAACAAATTGGGCACTCAAATTCTCCCCAAACACCCTTGAAAAATTATTCAAACAAAAACCTTTTGCGTTACTCGGTTTTAGCAAAAATCTCCAGTTTCTTCAAGTTTTCTCAACTTCTCTAACCTTCAATCACTCTAGCAGGCCTAAGGGAGATTCTACACTCATTCAACTTTCATTTGTTTAGAAAATCATGAAGTTTGCACGAGTAAATTGGAAGAATTACTCGTTTTGTCCATCTGCTTCTGTTCACCTGAGTTGCTGCTTTTTTTTTCCTCCAATCATTTTCGGCCAACCAACTGCTTGCTTACCATCAACGTGGCTTTTCCTCAATTTTCCTTATCCCCGTCACTCTAAATAAAATTTACCCTTTTAAATTCTATTTTAATTCTTATTATTTATTTATTTTATATTTTATTTTATTATTATTTTTTCTTTTTCGTGCAACACCTAGAAAAACTTTTAACACTTAGTAAATATTTCCTCTCTTGTTCAAACTCTCAAGACACCATTGGCTAAATTCCTTCCTCTTTTTAAAGGCTAAATGAAAATTGAACTTGTATAATTAAAGTCCACAATTTTAATTTTGATTTTTACTTACGTCATTGGCTCACACTTACCCATTTAAATTTAATTTTACTTAAGTTATCTCAAGCCCACCTTTGGTCATTTATTTTTAACTTAGGCAAGGGGAAATAGGAATTAGGGCGTACACTTTCGATTCATGTGAGTTACTACCTTTGTAGGATAACAGTGAAGCAGTCATTGTAGAGACGGATGAGCGCAATGTGCCAATTAGCTTCAAGCTAGAATTTTTCAGTAGAATTCGTGGAAGAGCTTATTAAGGAATGAAGTAGGACCTTTGGAAGAAAGGAAATCTCATCAAGTGATGGGCAGGGTTAAAAAGAATAGTTGAGAAGTAAGTGAAGTTGGACGCATACTTAGTGAAAAACCATGTTGGACGCATGGTAGGAACGCTTGACGACACGTAATTAAGGCAAACATATGGTATTATGCGGTAGAGAAACGCGGCAAGGCTCACCTGACATTTGGGAAGTTGGTCAGTTGAGAAGAAACTATGAAAAGGGTAGTAGTTAGAAACATGGGCTAAAGAGTATAGAGCAAAAGTGGCTAAGTATTGGCCATGTGTTAGTAGAGCTATGCGTTGAGAAATTTCTGAAGGTCACTAGGCGTTGACGGCCATAAGGTGTTGGAAGTCACTATGCATTGAAGGTTGGTAGGTATGGGTACATTAGAAGAAGGGCCGAGAGAATTATGCGTTAAGTAGCTATTCGACAACTGGGCGCTGAACCATTGTAAAACAAGTGTAAACTATGCATTGCTGAAGCTTTGCACGGAAGGTTGAGTCGGCCAACCTAAGTAAGAAGGTGATGGTCGTATTGGTGAGTCGGTGGTTGTATATATATAAGTAAGTACGCCGACTCAATCAACACTTTTAGACATAATTCGAACCCAGATTTACCCCTTTTTACAGAAGAACAACGAGGAGAGGTCGAAGAAACAGTTTATGTCGGAGTTAGTAGGAACCAGAACATTTTCATGGTGAAATTGAAGCTGAAACTTGAGGCTTGACTGTAATACCCTGTCCCCGAAAACCTAAGTATTTGTATAACTAGTAAGGATAAAAGGGATAAAAGTGTGTGGATTGGGGAACCTTTAAACGAAAAGTTAAGATTGTGCAATTACTGAATTATGGCCAATAAATTTTGTGCGTTGAGATGAATGCTATTAAGAAAAGAATAGACATATCTTGGAAGATTAGGGTGATGTGTAGATGATTAAGCTCAAACGCATGGTATTTAATACTGAGGAGTTATCAGCCAAGCTGTAAGATTAGCTTCTAATGAGGGCAAGTTGAATGGGGTGAAGTACCATGTGTCGATGATGCAAAGTATAGAACCATCACGTAGGAAAAGTGCCTTGCGTTGGAAAGGTTGACAACGCGTCGGGAAATGAAGCTAAGAAAAGTAATGCGTTGAGTGAGTGAGTGGAGGTGAGGGAATAAGAATTGAGTATGGATTACGGCTATGCGTTGGTAAGCTTAGTATGGGAAGCTAGTGTAAAGGGAAGAAAGTAGACTGTTACCATAGCTTTGATGGATAAGTTGTTATTTTGATTGGTATGTCAGGTATTGGAGAGTGTTATTATGTGTTTGGAGGCAAAGATGGAGCCTGACCAAGGGTTGTGTTCGACCTACGTTACGATGAGAAGAATACCTTGAATTGGGAGTAGTTGGATGCGATAGGCTAAAGGATTAATAATGAATTGATAAGCCACAAAGTGGACAATAACTATGCGTTGAGAAAGTTAAATGGTGAGAAATATTGGCTATGCGTTGAGGAATTCTGTGTTAAGGACAGCTGTTAGCTATGCGACGAAGGGTTCATGAGTCGATGATGGTTACCATTGGTTATCAAGTCATACGCTGAAGAGCTTAATTTCATGATAATGGAAAATGTTATCACTATCTCAGGTAAACGCATAGGAAGAAGCTAAAGAAGGAAATGGTTAAGGAATAACCTTGGTATAAGATTCAAGGACGCATAGAGGGTAAAATCAAGGGACTTAAAGGAAGGTCATGAACGCGGAATGAAGCAAAGGAAAATGCAGGAGGGAAAACGCACGAAGAAAGAATGTGAGTTGGATGGGGTAGTCAAAGGTAAACCACATGGTCAGAAGAGTGCAATTGTACAAAGGAGGAAATGTAGCTGTGAACGAATGTAAGAAAGGGAGTAGAATACATATAAATGCGATAAAAATTGATGTATGATGTTAAGCTGAAGCGTATAGTAGTATGCGTTAGAATTTGTACACCTAAATAAAGGAGAAATGGAATCAAGGTAGTAAAGCCGAGGGTAGTAAAAGGAAGCAAAAGAGTTGAATCTGGAAGATAGTTCCATGAACGCATAGGAGCAAGGAGTTGGTTGTGTAGTTGTGTATTGGAACATAATGAACCCATAAAGTAAGTCTATAGGCCAGGTGGTTACACATGATTATGACACCTCATTAAGTAGGAGGTGTTAGAAAGCATGATAAACATTTCATGCAAAGTGACACTTGGACTAATGCATGATTAATTCAGCATGCAACATGACATGTGGCAAACAAGTGGCAGCAGAAGAGAAGAGGTAGAATGACAAGTTCTCTATAAATAAGACCTTGAGGGAAAAGTAATGACTGATGATTCGGTGATAATAATCCTTGAGAGGGGGAAAGAAAGAGAGCTGAAAGAAGAAAACCTTGCGTTTGAAGGAGGAAGTCTGCGGCCAAAGAGGAAGACAACTTTGACACTTAAGTCATCTGGTGTTAAGAAGTTGGCTTGCGTCGAGAAGGGTGAGCCTTGCATTTAATCCGAATTCAACATAAAGGGTGAACGCCACGATGCGTTCAAGATAGACCTTACATCCAAGGAAGGTCGACGCATCCGAAAGAGTAAGAAGAGTTAGTCTACACCTTGCGTTTAAGGGCAGGGTTGTGTCCAACCGGTTACCAGAAATAGTTTGCGGGTTAGGAGTTCAAACCTTGCGTTCAAGGAGTTCGGGGAAGACAGGGATTGGAAGGAAAAGAGGAAAATCTCTTAAGTAATTGTGAGTGACTCTCTTCTTCTTTCAAACTGAACTTTGTTGAAACATACTTACGTGATATGGTTTTGTGATAACTAATTTCAAGAAACGCATGATGTTTGATCATATTATCTAAAAGACATGTTTTACTTGATTGTTTTACTACATTGAAAGACATGTTGCAAGATGTAGTTTTATCAAGAACATCTTGTTTCTTATCAAAGGTTTCATATGAATGATCTACTCAACTGATCGATAAAATGTTTAAGAGGAGGCTCAGTGCTTATCTCCTTGAGAAGGCTCGTGAGTTTCCCCGGGACCCAGTACTTAGAACATGAGAAGGTACATGGGCAACACGTCATATTCCTATGTGCACATAGAGGTTAATCTGGCTAGTGCATCGAGCTTGCTTTGCTTGAAGCCAGGGATGATTTCGACGTTGGGTGTGTTGAGCCTTGCTCCACCCCAACTAAGGATGTTTTCGACGTTGAGAGCGTTGAGCCTTGCTCCGCCTCAACTAAGGGAAAAGATTGAAAAACCAAACGGTTTTCTGTTAAATCATACTGAAGAACGATTCTATTGATTCGTAATAGATTTACGAGATTGATAAAGTTTTGTGGAAAATCTGTTTCTATTGAACTATCGAGTTAAATCCTTGTTTTAATGCGTAATATGCCCGTTTTTGAATTAAAGATAGTTTTACAAAACCTTTCACTCACAGGGCTTTAGCTCACATTTTCCTATGTTTTCAAATTTTTCAGGTAGCAAGCGAGTTCGGGATGCTTTGCCTTTGCAAGAACCTCGTTCGGTAAAATAAATGGCTGGTCAGTGAACCTTACAGAGGAGTCAAGGTTGCTGACTTCACATCTTCTTTCGGGTTATGGAGGATAATCCGGGAGGGGGTGTGACATTGACGGTTGAGGAAAATCCAGACATCATATGGCGTTCTGAAGAAGAGTGAGTTGGGAAGTTGGACCTACCGCGAAGTTTTGAAGGAGGAAACATTCAGAATTTGTGCTACTGTAAAAGTTGTTAGCTGATCGAAGCAATTGAAGTTATTCAATGATGGTTTCCTTAGCGAAAAAAGATAGAGTTGGAAATCTCGTGGTAAGTTAGAAACTCACTTCTTTACAAGTTTGTAGAAGAAAGGTAGATTTGATTTTGGCTGAATGTTGATGTTTAGCAGTTTGAGAACAGGTTAGAGAAGGAAAAGGAAGAACAATAACCATCAGGGGTCGCTAGGATAGGAGTATCGTTAAAGAATTGGAGGGTGATCAGCGAGACAGATGTCGCTGGTAACGCAAAGGGGCCTTGCGTCTCACAACTCTCGCTGACTCTCGCTTAGTATCGCTTATTAAGGTAATATCGTTAGTCTAGCGAAGCTGAGTATCGCTGATACCGCATGGTTAGAAGCAGTTAGTCTAAAATCTCGCTTATTACAGGAAGTCGTAACGAGAGAAAAATTAATGATGAAAACCTATATCTAAGCTATCTAAGCAAACGTAAAGAATATAAGGAGGAATGTTAGAAATGTCTAACACGAAAAAGGTATGTTTACAGGTCAAGAGGAGCTAGGGAAAGCGTATAACCTGCTCGGAGCCCGGAAATAGTCGTGAGTGACTTTATGACTTGAGATAAGCTTAAATTCAGTATTATCTTCTATATGTCTAATACTATCTTTAAAGTATGAGTTGAAATGTACTTTTGTATATGAACTAGCACATATCTTATCAAATATGAGATTAAGCGTGAGATATATCAGATAACGTTCTAAGTTTATCAAGATAGTTATCAGATGAATGTTCAAGAATTCTGTGATATCATGATTACAGTTAATTTATGTTAAATGTATTATAAGTGCCTTTTCACTAGAGAGAATTGAATGGGACCCAATGCTGAAGGTTAGATGAAGGCATATGGGCAGCCCTAGTAATTAATTAATATGAAACTCTCACCTAAGGATTTAAAGACGGTGAGTGAGTAATTCCCTGGGACCCTGGTACCGAAGGATATGAGAAGGTACACGGGCAGCCCGAGATCAGTTAGATTTATGAGCATAATAGAAGGGATTTGACGCTGTTGTGTTGAGATTACTCCACACAGCTAAGGCTTATTGACGTTGGGTGCGTTGAGTTCGCTCCGCATCAACAAAGGTTTAATGAAAAGAAAATCATTTATGTACTGATAGTAAATTACAGGTTATAGTCATTTACAAGTTATGTAGCGTGATATAAGGCATGATTAAGCAATTCATACCAAAGATTGTAGTTATAATTTTATTGAGTTTATATTTTAGTAGTCACTCATTGAGCAAAGTAGCTCATGGATTTTGTTTCTTTGATGTTTCTTTTCCAGGTAGCAAGCGTGTTCGGGGTGCCTAGCCTACCATCAAGATCCGTCTGTGCCAGAATAGAATTTTGTAATTTGGAAGTCTGTAACCCCATCCCTTAGTAGAAGTTGAACTTGTTTTGAGTGGCATATGTGAGTTTCACCGGGCATATTTGTAAACTCTAAACATGTTTTTTTAAAAAACTTACTTATGATGCGATCTTATTAAGAAATTTTGTATAAACTATTGTAAGGGTGAGCATTTCACTGGCTAGTTAAGATATAAAAATGCATTTACAGCAGGGTATAATAGAAAACAGATTAGGTAACACTCACGCCTAGGTAAAGATATAGAAGTAAATATATTATCTAGGGTGGGGGTGTTACACTCTCAGCCCTCGTGGAGGAGGTGAATTATGTTGGTTAACAAGGAGGATGGAAATAGAGTCCACAAGTTAGTACTTACAACCCCAGATGGTGAGACCATCCGAACTTTCATTGGGGAAGTCAAGAAGACCATCAGATGAGTACATCCAGCAATTCTAGCCCACCGTTGGAAGATCTGGTGAAGTTCATGGCAGACTCTGCGCTAAAGTTCCAAAAGGATGTGCTTACCTTCAAGCAAGAAACAAAGTAGGTACACGAGGAGAATGTCATATTCCAAAAGGAGACAAGAATGGGTATGCAACAGTTAGCCAACTAGATCACTCAGTTGGCCACCATACTGAACAAGCTAGACATTCAAGTTGTAAGCTCTCAGCTCAACCGAAACCCCATGTGAGGAATGTAAGTGTTGTAATCACTATTAGTCCATTTGGTCCCTCTGAATTTGTGAATTTTATATCTGAAAAAGAATTCAATGAATTGTGCTGGTTTTCATGAAGAAGGATGTAGATCCCAACCACCCAAGAGATCTCAACAGGTTACTACTAATCCCTTGAATTAGTATGATTTGAATGTTTACATTATCGTTGCCCCTTTTTTAGGAAGATTCCTCAGTCCTGAAAGAAATGAAAAAAAAAAAAAAAAAAACTCGTTGAAACTCTGGAAATGGTGATTGTTAGCTCCTCTGACAAGAGCTCGATGCAATGGGTCAAAAAGGAGGAAGAAATTCATGTTGCATAGGCAACCATGCTCATTCAAGGTAACCTCCCAGTTAAATGCGACAATCTAGGTATGTTTTGCATACCTTGTAAAATAGGTAAGAAGTTGTTAGATGCTCTGATCAACTTAGGTGCTTCGGTGAATATCATGCTTGCATCTCTTTTTTATGAGCTTAGACTCCTAGATATCTATAGTACCAATGTGATGGTTCAATTGGCAGATCGTAGTTTAACTAAGTCATTAGGAGTTGTCAAAGATGTGTATGTGAATGTAGATGACTTAGTATTCCCCACAAATTTTTATGTCCTTACTTTTGATCAGCATGCTTACCCCACTGGAACTCTATTATATTAGGTAAACCTTTCAGTAGAACTGCTCTATCAAGATTGATGTAGGCGAAGGGTCCCTATCTATTGAGTTTGAAGGGATTATTAAAAAATCTTTGTCTTGGATAATTCTGCTTCCATTAATCCTTTTGATTCCTGTGGGTTACTACTTTTGTAAGATAATGGTGAAGCAGTCACTGTGAAGGCAGATGAGGGTGATGTGTTGATCAACTTCAAGCCAAGATGATAAGGAAAAGTACGATCGAGCAATCGACCTTAAAAACTTGCACTTCCTGGAGGTAGGCAAGCGTCAAACATTTATTACTTTCCTTTATTTTCAATTTTTAGTATAGCTTCTTTATTTTTCTTTTGCTTTTAGCTTCACTGACAGAATTTTTTCTTTTCTTTTGCGGAGTAATCTTTTAGAACTTGAAGCTTGATGCAAACTCAACTTGTCACACTCCCTCCCCAGTTACCCTCTATCACTCAGAAAGAGGTGTGAGGACAGCAAACATCAACTCTTTTATGACAACTACTGTCAATCTATACTCTGTTATGACTTAACATGTACAATGTAAATAATCAAATTCAATACTAAACTATTTTAACATGCATAATTTATTTACATAATTGTTTATAGGGTTTGTTTACAGGTAATGTAACCCTAGCTCAATACAAGTTTCTGCTTATTTCAAGTGACAACATTATATCTCTGCATACCTTGACTTCACATAGCAACGGGAACTCAGCTGCTACCTGGAAAGAAAAATATAAGAAAAGGGTGAGTTTCATGAAGTCTACTGAGTGATTGATATAACTAGGGTTCATATGACCCTTCAAACATAACAATATGATTAAATTCATTATTAAGCACAACTATTAATGGGTTATCTGCTTCCCCTAGCTTTTCTCGACTTGGAATAATTTAATTCCTTTGTCAAATATCCTTAAAATTTCCCTCATGGCATAACTTAAGTCAATTGGGTCTTAAATATTGAAATTTAGCTAAAAAAGGCTCACCCACAATAAAAAATTAGCCAAAATGTCCAAATGTTGCAAACTGCCCCTAGGTGTGTCCAACAGCCTTGCAGCATGCTCACCCAGTGTAAGCCCCACACTTAGCTTTGGAAGTTAACAAGCTATAAAGATTAGTTTTGGAAGATGACAAGCTAAAGAAGGTAAGTAAAAGAGTGGTCGAGAGCCTTAAGGCATGAGTTATCATGCGTTGAAGGTGTGCTATGCATTGGTGAGGGTGTGCCATGCGTTGGTGAAGGCTACCATGTGTTGGTAAGGCCACCTTGCGTTGGGAAGCTGTTGCTATGTGATGAAGGACTGCTGCTATGCATTGGTGAGCTGAAGCTATGCGTTGGTGAGGCTGTGATGAAGTAGCATGCGTTAGCAAATTCATTTTTAAAGGAAAAGAAAGTAGAGGTTAAGTCGGCGACCTATTTAAGTGAGTAAGCTGAGTGTTTGATCATTTTAAACACATTCAAAAGCTCAAATCAGTTCAATTTCACAGCTGAGAGATGAAGAGAGATAGGAGAAGGTGTTTAGGGCAAAGTTGTGGAGAATTCAGATCGGTTTCATGATAAAACTGAAGTAGGAACAGTGGGTCTGGTTGCTGTCGCTCAATCCGCGCATGGTCAGGTGTTTGGAGAAGAAAGAGCTGAAGAGATCGAATTTAGGATTGAAATTTGAAGGTCAGTAAGTTAACTCAATTCTTAACAACTTTTATGAAAGATGTTTGTGCTGAATTGGAAGAGAAATATGTAAACGTTTAGGTGGAAGTGACTGATACAGAATTGTTGTGCGATCTGGAGTAGTGCAAGGAGATCTTGAAATATCTGACGAACGAGGAGAAGTTAAGCCTCAAAAATTTGAGGTAAGCTAGAAAACATATTTCTCTACAAGTTTGTAGAAGGAAAAAAGTTCTAATTTAGGCTGGAATTGTGACTTTTAACAGATAGAAGTGAGAATAAGAGGAAAGGCAGAAACTGAGATAGTCGGGTATCGCTGGAATTGCAGTAATGCTAGGAATCTAAGTTTGAGTAGCGAGACGAGTGTCGTTGGTAACGCTTAAGGCTTTGCGTCTCACAACTCTTGCTAGGTATCGCTAGGTATCGCTGCTCAGGTGAGTCTCGCTAGTCTCACTCACCATGGTATCGCTAGTGTCGTTTGCCTGTATTGGAATCTCGCTAGTAGTCTCACTAGTGGTGTGGAATCTCGTTTATTATGATTGTTTTTGGATGAAGTTGGTCTTGGTGGTGAAACATGAATAAAATATAAATGTGTAAACTTAATGGTTGGTAAAAGGAACTTTAGGAAAGTCTAACATGAGAAACGTATTATTTCAAGCCGAGAGGAGCTAGGGAAGGTGTATAATCCACTCAAGGCCTAGGACAAGTTGTGAGTGACACTCTATTTCTAAATGTTTAAATCGCATAGTTTCTTGATTGAATATATGTTTGAAACTTGATTATATGAAACATCTTCATGAGTGTTACAAGTATGACATGTGCTATGTGATGAAAAGTATGTGATATATATACTGATTGAGCTGTGAGTTTTGTGAAAGGCCTGCGTGGCTATTTAATTGGCTAAGTAAAGTATGAAATTTATAATTATGTGAGTAAATGAAGCATGTAAGCATGTGATTAGTGAAGTGATGAATGAAATGTTTCAAATACACGATTTATGCTATGTTATAGTTTTATTTAAATGACTCCCAATGCTGAAGGACTCGGAGAAGGCATGTGGGTAAATTATGTATGAATATGACTCCCAATGCCGAAGGACTCGGAGAAGGCATTTGGGTAAAATATGTATGAAAATGACTCCCTATGTTGAAGGACTCGGAGAAAGCATATGGGTGAATTATGTATGGAAATAGCCACAATGCTGAAAGACTAGGAGAAGGCATGTGGGTGGCCGAAAATGTATTAAGGGACCAGTACTGAAGGAGAAGGTACTTGGACGACCCTGGATATATGTATGTGTAATTATGCTGATGTGTTGAGATTACTCCACACAGCTAAAGTTATTTCGACGTTGAGTAGCGTTGAGCCTCGCTCTGCCTCAACTAAGGAAAGGTTTCAGGAAAACCAGTTTATGTATGTCTTTTACTCGAATGCAAATGTATATTTAAGCTATGAATTACACATGATATTGTTGTTATAGTTGGATTCTTAGCTAGTCATTCACTGGGCGTTTAGCTGATGTTTTCCATGTTTCTCTGTTTTCTAGGTAGCAACTGTGTCTGGGGTGCTTAGCCTATAGAAGATACTCGTCTGGGCCCGTCTTCAGAGTCTAGTAACTTGAAAAATTGTAAATATTGAACTTAAGTAAATGTTGTACATATAGTGAGGGTTGAGAGAGTCAAGTGTAGTTGTTGTAATTATTAAACATCCTGAATTAGCTTGACTATGTTAATCACTAAACCCTGGTATTAGTTATGATATGAATTGATTATATAATTGTTTATCAGGTGATGGTTTTAAGTTAGGGTTAACAGTGGATGTCGTGAGAGGGTCGGTGTCTACTGTCTTCACACTCACTTCTGTTTCAGGAAGGTACCTGGAGGGGGTGTGACACCCAGTCTACCTAACCTCAAATGTGCGGCAAAGCACACACAGGCACACTGTCTCGCACACCCTAACACCCGTGGGTAGCAACTCATGCACAGACAGTGTCAAATTAACCTCAAAAGAGTAGTGTTGTGCGCGTCTCCGGTGGCTTGCGTTTTGCCTGCATCATTAGCCTGCGTCTCAGTGAGAGTAGCAAGACTTGTCTCGCTCAACTCCTGCACGGACGCAGCGCCAACCCCGGCTCACCAGCGAGACTTATCTCACCCCTACAGCCTGTGCATCAATAGCAGCAAATCTTGCCCATCAGCATGCATGCCCATATAGCCGATGGCGTGTCAGCCCACCACCCGGGCATCCAGAACACGCAATATAACCTCAATAGATTCTTACCTTCGTTTACTGGTTTAGTTTAGCTTGGTTGCACGCACAGCCTTCTCCAAAAGTCATCAGACAACCTTAAACACGCTATCTTCACTTCCAGCTACAAAAAGTAATATTTCTAGCCAAAATTAGACTTTGCTTCCTCTTACAAACTTATAGATAATTGTCTTGGATAGCTTACTTCCAAATTTTAGCCTCTAACACCTTTTTGCCAGATATCATTAAATCTTCCTGCTCTGCTCTAGTTACCCATAGCCTAAGTAAGCTTGAATTTTCGATGGAATTTGAGTTCTTTCTCAATGAGTTTCCTTCTGACAGCCCTCTTTGTGAAACTAGACTCAATTTTGGACAATTTGATCGAAGAAACTCTCAAATAGCTCAAGTAGTTTGCACAGTCTTATTTGTCGAAGCCTTCTATTTATAGCCTCACAGAAAGTTGCATTCAGAATCCTAGCTTGCCACCTCCTACTTGAATGCAAGCCCATGCCATGCTTAATCCAGTTTTGACACCTAATCTGACTTACTTAGTACTTAAGTATCAAATTTGCTTAAGCAAGAAGAAATGGTGGACGCAACCTTGGGAAACATTTCTCCACACATAGTTGAGTTTGTTTTGAGGTTAGTTAGCTACTCTTCTCAGCAATCCATTACACACAGCCCTTTGGCTGATGGTTGCTGACTTGGACGCATTACCCCATGCATCAGCCTCACAAACCTCTCTTAGACGCATAGCCTCAACGCATCACGCCCTTTTACTAACCTCAACTAATGTATCCAAGTTCATGGACACCTAGCCCAACTTGCCCATCAGTTTTTCCTAACTTTGAAGACCTTCTTCGATGTAGAAATCTCCTTTTTCCAAGTCACAATCCGCTGAGAAAACTCCAATGGAAATACAATAACTCTTCTTGTCTTGGGAACACCACTACAATAGTAACCTTGTTATTCTCTATGTAGAATCAAATAGAGTAGTTTCATGGGCTCTCTTTTCTTTTGGCAAGGGAGAAGAACTTTTGTGTGGAAGAGAGAATATTGGAGAAGGATAGCACTTGGGAGAGAAAATACAAAAAAATTTCTATAATTGTTAACTTCCTCTCCTCTTCCCTCTAATTTGTACATAAATTGTGAGAGAGATGAGAAATAACTTCCTAAAAAACGTGGGAAGTTATTTCTTTAATAATAATATTATTAATTATTATTAATATTAATTATATTATATTAAATCATAGGGCTCTTTTCAAATATAGCAAAAGGAACCAAAATATTTACAAATATAGCAAAATTTCACTGTTTATCACGATTTATCGCGGTCTATTGCACATAGACTATACATTTTGCTATTAGTTGTAAATATTTTCAGCAGTTTTGTAATTTAAGATAATTTTCCTAAATCATATTTAATAAAATAATTAAATTAAATTAATTAATTAAATATCTCATATTTAATTTAATTTGAATTATATTCAAATAACCTTATCTCACATAATCTATAGTTTTAGTATGAATCTCATTCATATTAATTTTAGCTTATAGTTTTTATATGAATCTAATTCATATAATTAATATTTAAATCTCATTTAAATATTTATCTCTCTTATAATATAAAGTACAAATTTTGAATCTCATTCAAAATAAACTTTATATTATAATGTATCTATATACATTATGCTAATTGTATCACATACAGTTAATTCTCTTATTAATTTGAACATTTCAAATTAAACCAAAATGTTTGATTCTAATACTAATTCTTTATGAGCTAGCAAGGAGACTTATGGACTTATAGTTAGAAGCTCAAATGATATGAGATTAATCAATTAAACTCTTTAATTAGATTAATCAATATTCATTAACTGTAGGTCACTCCACTAAAGAATTATAGTTTCACTCTTCACACTATAGATATATTTTTGTGTCCATAGAATTTACTAATCAACAGTAAATCGACCCTTCACAAATTACTCATAACTACAATTGGGTCAAATTACCGTTTTACCCCTATAGTTATATCTAACTCCTTAAGTACCACAGATCCCTCTAATGAATGAACTGTTTATAGTCCAACTATAAACTAACCCCTCTCGGGCCAGTGAGAGGGTGAGATCTCATTGTTCAAGACTCGGAATCAATCCTTAGGGGAGTAATTTATCTACTTACCCTAACACGGGAAGGAGTGAATTTCATCTTATGAAGATATGTTCCTATCTCCCTAATCTGACAAAGCCCCAAAATGGTAGTCTTATTGAGTCGACGATTTGGCCACTCTCACCCATACAGATCAAAGGATTGCCTTCATAGACTGGAGTTCATAACTCACTCAGGATTTATGTCGAGTTACCTATAGTCATAGACAGAAGTAGACTGATATTTATTAACAATCCCAACTGCATAGCAAATGTCAAGCCATGTACACAACATGGCATACATAAGGTTACCAACAACCGTGCATGAGGAATTCGTCTCATTTCCTCAACCTCTTGAGGAGTCTTAGGACACTGTTCCTTAATCAATATAATTTCATGCCGAAAAGGCAATAAGCCTCTCTTGGAATTATGCATCGAATACCTGACAATCATCTTGTCAATATACGATGCCTAAGACAAGACTAACGTTTTGTTCTTACGATCCTTTATGATCTGGATCCCTAGAACAAATTGTGCAACACCCAAATCTTTCATTTGAAATTGGGCAGTTAGCCATTTCTTTACATCTGTCAGTAAATCTACATCATTCCCAATGAGTAGGATATCATCCACATACAACACTAAGAAAGCTACTGAACTGTTGATGATTTTCTTGTAAACACAAGGCTTATCAAGATTCTTGTCAAATCCATAAGACTTGATAACAGTATCAAATCTTATATTCCAAGATCGAGATGCAAACCATTTGTTCTTGACCTCGTTGAATGAATCCTTCTGGTTGTTTCATGTAAATGGTCTTTTCAAGATTACCATTCAAAAAGGCAGTCTTAACATCCATTTGTCATATCTCATAGTCATAATATGTGGCAATAGACAAGAGAATTCGAATAGACTTAATCATGGTAATAGGTGAGAAAGTTTCTTCATAGTCCACTCCCTCAACCTAGGTATGACCTTTTGCCCAAGTCTAGCCTTAAAGGTTTGCACCTTTCCATCTACACATCTTTTCCTCTTGTATATCCATTTGCAACCTATAGGTTTTACCCCATCAGGTTGATCTACAAGCTCCCGAACTGAATTGAAGTACATAGGCTCCATTTCAAGATCCATAGCTTTAACCCATTCATCCTTGTCCACATCATTCATTGCCTAATTATAGGTCAATGGATCTGCAACTTCATCATCTGGTATGATGTCTTGAGTTTCAGTTAAATCCAAATATCGAGTAGGTGGGTTTACAACCCTCCCACTATGACAAGGCTCCCTCAACTCTTGAGGACGATGTGTACAACTTGATGAAGCCTCAACAACGCTTGTTGATGTACCAGCTTCTTCAACAACTCTTGTTGAAGTTTCAGTAGTTTCATTGGAAAGTTCTCTTAACACTTATTGCGCGGTACATGCCACTTATTGCGCGGTACATGCTCTCTTATGTGATTTTCTTCCAAAAAATGTAGCATTTGTCAATATAAATACTTTATTCAGTTTTGGATTAAAGAAAAGACCACATCTCATTTCCTTGGGATAACCTACAAATAGGCATACTCTTGAACGAGGTTCAAACTTCTTAGGATTTGTCTCAAGCACATGTGCTGGACAACCCCAAATTCTGAATTGCCATAAACTACCTTTACGACTCTCCATAATTCCAAAGGATTTTCAGAAGCAATTTTGGATGGAACATTGTTCAAAATACATAATGCAGTCGTTACTGCGTAACCCCAAAACGAGTCTAGTAATTGAGCATAACTCATCATAGACCAAACTATGTCTAACAAGGTTCTATTCCTCCTTTCTGATACACCATTTTGCTGAGGTGTAACAGGTGGTGAGAGTTGGGATGAAATCCCATGTTCTATCATATTGTTCTATAAATTTAAATCCATATACTCTCCACCTCGATTTGATCGAAATGTTTTAATGGTCTTTCCTAACAAGTTTTCAACTTCAACCTTATACTCTTTGAACTTTTGAAGAGCTTCAAACTTGTGTTGCACTAGGTAAAGATATCCATATCTTGAATAATCATCTATGAAAAAGATGAAATATTTATACACTCCTCTTGCATTAACATTCATAGGACCACGAAGGTCTGAATGTACAAGTTCTAAGGATGCTTTGGCTCTATAACCTTTTCCAGTTAAAGGTCTTTTGGTCATTTTGCCTTCAAGACAAGATTCAAATACAGGTAAAGAATTTTCTTCTAACTCACTTACAAGTCCTTTCTTAACCAATTTCTCAGTCCAATTGAGATTTATGTGACCTAACCTTAGATGCCAAAGATATGTATTTTCTTTAGGAGAAACCTTGTCTTTTATGTTGAATTGTTGCAGTTCTAAACATTTTAGTATTAAGAAGCGATTTAGATGCCAACGGCCTTAGCACATATAAAATTACTCTCTAAGATTGCAGAGCAAATAAGAATACCATCTTTATAAATAAACGTTTTATTTACATTAAAATTGATGGAATAACATTGTTCTAACAAACATTGTACAAAAATCAAGTTTCTTTTTAAATCAGAAACTACAAATACATTCCGTAAAGAAAGAAAAGATTTCTGGAAGAGTAATTTGACGCCTGCCACTGCAATCGCTTACACGACCTTCCCTGTTCCAACCTGCAAGGTCATATCTCCAATCTCAAACTGCTACCATGAACTAATCCCCTGAAAAGAAGAACAAACATGATTAGTGGCCCCTAAATCAATTATCCGGGCAGAATCATCATTCTCTACTAAACAGGCTTCCAAAACTAGTAAATCATATTTACCTTATTTGACCTTCTTTTTCTCTGCCAAATATTTGGGATAGTTCTACTTCCAGTGCCCATCTTGATTGCATGGAAACAATTTTCTTTTGCAACCTTGGCCTTTTGCTTGCCCTTTTGGGCTATAACTTGGTTAGTTTTATTACCTCCCTTATTACCCTTCTTCTTCTTCCATTTCTTTTTGGCAGAGGAAAAAGCAGACTTAGTTCTAGATGTCGAACCTCTGTGGAACTATTTAGAGGAACTGGCAACATTTGTCTCCTCATCTAATCCTTTGCCTTTATGCATGGACTCATAAGTCTGTATCTCATTAAAGAGAGTAGTAAGAGAGTAGTTTAGTTTGTTCGTAATAGCATTGGTCCTAAACTAAATAAAACTCTTAGGTAGAGATCCATAATAAAACTAACTTGACTGGCCTCATCGATTATGGCCCCATTCATTTCAGCCACGTTGAAGTGGACCATAATATTGAGAACATGTTCTCACACTAAGGCTCCCTCATTCATATGTGCATCGTAAATGAATTTCAGAGCATCATGCTTGATCTGTGAGGACGATTGTCCAAACATTTTTTGCAATGAATCCATGATCTCACTAGCAGTGACCATGGTTTCATGCTTCTTTGCCAAAACATCAGATAAGCTGGCAAGAATATATGCTCTGGCCTTTTTGTTCGCCCTCATCCATTTCTCATATGCATCACGGACATTTCATGATGTATTTTGAGCAAGAACTTGAGGACACTCCTCATTGATGGCAAAACTTTAGGTCTTGTACGATGAGTACAATGTTAATTGTATTTTTCCATGAAGTGTAGTTATCACCATTCATTTTATCGGCACTAAGTAAGGTAATAAAAGCGCTTGACATTTTGATGATGCTGAAACATACAATTTATTTCTTATTAGTAACATGCATAACTCATATAACTCGATCACTATTTAGAAAAATTTTGATGTACCCAAATTTTAACATCTAATTTTGCAATGATGCTTCAGTGATTTAGGATAAAAGCCACTAAAGGGTAGTCAGTCACTCCTTCACTAAATTGAGACACTCTCAACCAATTATTACACCAGAATAACTCTTATCCCTATAATAATTAGTCATCATAAATCGGTCAAGAAATCATTAACATCCTTAACAATTTCTTGTAAGGGTAACCCTTCATTTTAGATCCTAAAGTTTCGCCCCAATGAGCCATCTGAAGGGAAAAATCTATTGGGGCAAAAACTAAAGTGATCTTATCCTTAACAAGAGTTTAAGATAAATTTCATGCAAACACCATCTGAATCGAGCATGAAAGTTATCAAGCAAATCAATGAAGGAGATCGTAGGATGTGTTGACACACGTCCTTCTCCCACTTACTATAAACATTCTATCCATTCACCTTGATATTGACCTAGGCAAACACCATCCGAAGGGGGGACACAAATAGAGGTGCCACGAGACGGAGCATAGATCTCACGGTGTGAACTTTTAGGGAGAAACATGAGAAGAAAATGACATATCATATATATCTTTTTCCTCCCATTGAGTGTTTTAACCCTAGGGTTTATTACTTAGGTAAATCCGACTAATTAATTTATCTAATTCCTTTGTTAATTTGCACAATAGAACTCTTATATTGCATAGTTTATTGATTATCATTTATTAAACACTTTAATAAAATCAAATCAACCATTGCATGCTTATAAAATATTTGACTAATTCACCTTCCAGGTTGGTTACCAGGTAGGGGTGTTTTGTTTTGGTCAGCTTAAATATTCCAGCCTTAGACAAAACCTTCCTTAGATAAAGATAGGCAAATATTTTATTAATTTAATCTTTTATTACATTCATTTTAATCTTATTAAAATAAATATAAAAGATTAACCTATTTCTAATCATATTAGAAATAATAAACATAAGTCTAGGTGAATCAATTTTAAACGATTTAAAACTAATTCATAACTTATATTTGCATGCAATTCTTTATTATAGATTTTAATTTATTTCATTAAATATATAACTCTTATATTTTAATGAAAAATTAAAATCTGTGACACGCATTCTAATGACATTAGCCAAATATAACAATTATATTTTACTAAGGAAATGTCATGCTCAATGCAAACTAATTTTCATTAAACAATATAACACTTATATTAATAATGAAAACCAAGCATATCATATCATACAATATAATATTTATATTTTGGTATGATGCATAAACATGCTTATTAATACATACAACTATATAATATAACACTTATATTGAATATAATGCATGTTCATGCTAATAATAATATCATACATCCAAATAATATAACACTTATATTAAATATGATGCATGATAATGTTTATCCTACGGTGGGATTTTAAACTATATGACATACATTACACAATATATCTAAAAAGTAATTTAATCATACATCTCATGCAAAATTAAATTAAATAGCAAAATAGACCAATTTTGGGCACCCATAAAAATTAATTAAATCAATATAATCAATTAAAATAACATAAAAACTGCTTCAGGCCCGCTTCGAACCCACAACCTCGCAAAAACTAGGTGTACATTGCTTCCAACACATCAAAATGCTTTTGGTTAGCACTACTACACTTCAACTTTTAAAGTCGAAGGGCAGCGACGCTGTTGTCACAGCCCCTCCCAGATTACCCTCTTTAACCTGGAAGAAGATGTGAGTACAGTAAACTTCACCCCTCTTGTGAAGCTCACTGCCCACCTGTACCTGACTAACCTACTGAAAACATGATTTAACTTAACCGCCCACATTTTATAATCCTAAATCATAAAACATTTTAAACCACCAGATTGACAGTAATAGCAATATAAAGATACATATTTACTTCAACAGAAACCTTAGCACGATTACAAACAAACTTCGACCATATACACAGTGTCTACTCTCACTTCCCAACAATTAACGAGCTATGTTTACATGGCACCTATACATAGTTATTTACACATACTACAACAGTGATGGAAAGTTTTCTTTGATAACTTGAAATGTAAGTAGGAAGCCTAGTGAGTGATATTGTATTGAAAACACGACTTTAGAGATAAAACTTGCTTAGCATTAGAGGAAAACATAGTTATGTCATAAAAATCATGCTTAAACAATGTAGAAAACATGTGCAAAGCCATTCGATTAAATACAATTTCCAAACTCAATAAACAGTCCTTAGCATTCAAAAATACCCTTAGTTGAGGCGGAGCAAACTCAACACACTCAACGTCGAAAACAAACCTTAGTTGGGGCGGAGTAATCTCGACACACCCAACGTAAAAAAGCCTTAGCTGATATGAAGTAATCTCAACACAACAGCGTTGTACTTCATTATGTGCAAATAAGAGCTATCTGGGCTGCCCAAGTACCTTCTCCATGTCCTTCAGTACTAGGTCCCTAGGATACTCAAATGCCTTCTCAACGTTCTTCAGCATTGAGTTCCTTCATATCATAGGGTTGCCCATATGCCTTCTCAACATACTTCAGCATTGGGTCCCTTAGAAAACATTTTAGAAAACATGTATGCTTTGCACAAAAAGTTCATTATAAAACATTTAATGGAAAATCAGATCGTTCCTCAATGAATAGCATCATTTAAACATGCTTCCTAAAAACATGTGGAAAATAGATAAATCATGCTTTTCATGCCATTAAACCAAATTATACAGTAATCATACTTAGCATTTAGCAAATCATCATCAAATCACATTTTATAAGAAATCACGGCTAAACATTATAAATAGAATCCTTTTTAAAGAAAAATGAGTGTCACTCACAATCCGGGTCTGTTCCTCGGGGTTTATAGGCCTTCCCAACCTCAACTCGACCTGAAATATCATTTACGAGCCATTAGATCATCTCCTTGAAGTCCTCACAAAAATTATTTAACTAAATTCCATCCACATTGTCCATATCAAGCTTATTATCCACCTTTTTCATCATTTCCACCACTTTAGGAACCATTTTGCAAAATTCTCAAAATTTTCAAAAATATCCAAAAATAAGGATAAAATTCATATTTACCCAAGATGGCCGTGGTCACCCTTGGTGGGCAGCAGGTGAGCAAGGGGGTGCTAGTAGGGGCATGGTGGCAGGGGCGTGGGGCACTGGGCGTGGGTAGAGGCGTGGGGCGCTGGCGCTCAGGCACTGGCGGGTGGGGCGCTGGGCAGGGCGTGGGCAGACTCTTTGGGCAGCCTTTAGCTGACTTCGACTAGCAGTCTCCTATTTTCAACCCGATTTTTCAAAGCTCCAAAAACACCTTTTTCTTTCAAATAAAATTCAAATAAAAATTATGGGGCTCAAGGGTAACCTCTTAACTAACTTACCAAGAAAATTGAGCTTCAAAAACCTTCCCATGCATCCTTGAAAAATTCCTCAAAGTTAACTCGTCTGGTTTGCTTGGTTTCTGCGACAACCTTCGGTATTTTAAAATTTTTTCAAGCTTCCCGACCTCAAATCACTCTGACAGCCCTAGGTTGGATTCCTAACTCACAGAGCTCTCTCTGGTTCAAAAATGGAGAAAATGGCACGAGTGAATCAGGAGAACCAACATTGTAATTGAGCTGCTTGCTTAGAGTCCGAGCTGCTGCCCAGTCCAGCCAATAAGCTTTGGCCACGCACCTCCTTGCTTCAATGTGGAATCTTCTCTTTTCTTCTCATCCTAGTCATCCAAATTAAATATTATTTACCTTTAAATAATCATTTTAATTTAATTTATTATTTATTTCTTAATTTTACATTTGTCCCTAAATTAAATCCAACTTTTGACCTTTGACTTGAGATTTTCTTCACACTTAGAAAAAATTTTCCTAAGTCCAACCCCACCTCCTTGTTCTACAACACCATTTACTCCATCCATTTTATTCCTTAACAAAAGTAAATGGAAGAAGAAAAATAGAAATCATAACTACTTAAAAGTGCACTAGAATTCCACATACATTCCTACTCATTCAAGCCAACCTTAGCCAACCTTAAACCATGATCTTTAACTTGTACTAAAGCAAAGGAAAATATAGGTTAGGGCTTACACTGTGCTCTACGCTGAAGCACAAATAGCTTTTTCTGCTCCGTTTTTGCTCCATTTTTGCTCCGCTTTTAGTCCGTTTCCTCAGCAACTCTTGCCTTTCAAACAACACGGACTTATAGACTCGATAGCAGAATTAAAATGCCTAAAACAACGGGCCCTTACACATTTTGATCATATCAAAATAGTACATCTAAGGTGCCAAAATTGAAAACATCTATTTTGCAAACCCACATTCAAAATGCAAAAAATTACACCCAGATTTTCTCCAAATTTTGTTTTCAAAACAAGATTTCAAGCACAATGTGGCTCTGATACCAATTGAAAGAATCGAATTCCCAGCAGAACCGAGTAAACGCCTTGTGCCATTAAACTTGTTTTAGAAAAAACAAAATACAGAGAACAAAATAGGATAAACAACAAAATATCAGTATGCTTTTTAGGATAATTAAGGATAGAAGAAACGTACCTTTGCAGACCGTCTTCGTTGTGGGAAACTTCTTCTTCTCCAAATCACGAACCGGTGAGAACTACAACGAATGCAAGAATAACTTTCCTTCTTTGGGAACAACACCGCGATGGAAACCTTGCTATTCTCCAGAAGAACCAACAAAGGAGTTGTTGGCAAGGGAAAAAATTTGAGAGAAAGGAAAAGAGAATTGGAGAGGGAGAGAATTCAATTTTTCATAGAACTCTTTTGTGTCTTCCCATTGAAAACTTCCTCCCCTTCCCTTTTACGTAAAGTGGTGTGAGAGAGGAAATTAACTCCCCTCAAACAATGGGAGTTACTATTAATAAAATAATATAATATAATATTAATTTAATTAAATATATATAAAATAATATTTAATATACATAATTAAATAAAATTAATTAATTAACAATTAATAAATTAATAAATTAAATATCTCATATTTAATTTAAATTTGAATCATATTCAAATAATCTTCTCTCACATAACCTATAGTTTTTATATGAATCTCATTCATATAATTAATATATAAATCTCATTTAAATATTCATTTCTCTTATAATATTAAGTATAAATTTTGAATCTCATTCAAAATAAACTTTATATTATAATGTATCCATATACATTATGCTAATTATATCACATGCAATTAATTCCTTTATTAATTTGAACATTTCAAATTAAACAAAAATATTTGATTCTTATACTGAACTTTTATGAGCTAGCAAGGGGTCCTTATGAACCTATAGTTAAAAGCTCTAATGATATGAGATTAATCAATTAAACTCTTTAATTAGATTAATCAATATTCATTAACTATATGTCACTCCACTAAATACCTATAGCTGCACTCTTTGCACTATAGATATATTTTTGTGTCCACGTAGGTAACTAATCAATCGTAAGTTGACCCTTCACAAATTGCTCATAACTACAGTTGGGTCAAATTACCATTTTACTCTTGTAGTTATATTTAACTTCTGAAGTACCACTAATCACTCTAACGAACAAATTGTTTATAATCCAATTATAAACTAACCTCCCTTGGGCCAGTGAGAGGGTGAGGCCTTATTATTCAAAACCTAGAATCAGCCTTTAAGGGAGTAATTTATCTACTTTATAAACATAGGAAAAAGTGAATTCCATCTTGTGAAAATATGTTCCCAGCTCTCTAATCAGACAAATCCTCAAAATGGTAGGGATATTGAGGCAACGATCTGAACACTCTCGCCCATACATATCATAGGATTGCCTTCATAGACAGGGTTCATAACACACTTAGGATGAAGGTCGAGTCACCTATAGTCATCCTATGAAATGTTAACTTCTTCAATTAACGGCGGTACAAAGAGAAATTAAACATTTCGCGGTTCGGTCTTATACAACCTATTTGCATAAGATACCCTCACTCACATGTCTCTACATGAACGATTAGGATTAAATCATTTGTAACACTTTACAACTCCTTGCAACAATTACAAAGTGAGTCATATCCGTAATGTTACCAGAATAAGGCACTCAACCTTATTCATATACTACAAACCTTTATGGTTATTACTTAAACTTGATCGAACTTTGTATGTCAACCACATACATGTTTAAGTTTACATAAAATAACCATGGCATCTTAGTTTATTAGATTGAGTTAATGCAAAAAAGAGATAAAATAACTTCTTATTTTATTCAATAAATAATGTATATACAATTTACAAAACTACAAAGACCCAAGAGATTTAGGACACAGTAGTCCCAACAAACTATCTCTTCCATGGCCATCTTAAACCCATTATATGGGTTTGGAAGAGAGTTAAGTAGAATTATCGCCTTGTTTTCATCAGACTGTGTTTGTCCAATATTTACTTCAAGTCTAACAAGATGCGATTAAATTCATCTAGATTATGTTCTAAATCTTTGCTTGAATCCATTTTAAAACCAAAGAATCTCTCCTTGATATATAGCTTATTTGACACAGACTTAGTGAGAGTTGAGCCCATACCTGTTTAACAGTTTTCGCATCATTTATCTGAGGAAGAACATAATAAACAAGGCATAAGATTATGGTACTGAAGGCTATCTCCTTCATTTCAGCTACTTCCTCCGGCTTCAATGTTGCAGATAAATCCACAGATTTATCAACAGCCTCAGCAAACCTTCGGTTGGACAAGAAGAGCCTTAATCTTCTTCTTCCCCCACAGTGTGAAGTCTCCTTTGCCATCAAACCTCTCCATTAAACTTTGAGAGCCTTTAAACAGCTCTCATGTTTATGACAAGGCAATGACTTGGTTTAAACATCAACAACATTGGAGGCAGTGACTTGATCTTTGAAAGTTAAAACTCATTTGTTTGTTTGTTTAGATGCATCATTTAAAATTCTTTGTATAAAAGAATCTGAACATTCACTTTACATATCATCATCGTTACAGCTTTAATTAACATAATAAAGTAGATTATGTTGCTCATATATTACAATAAAGTTGTCACAAATCAATCACCTTAATCCAACACTCGAAATATTCAGCAACAATGAGGATTGAATATCCCACAAAATCCGGTTTTAGAGCACATGGAATTAAATGTTCAATGCCAAAATTGTAAAAATTCAACATATAACATTGTAACAAGCCAAAAGGACTAGAGAAAATCAAATGGAAAGGAACCCATTAATAATCCAAAAAAACATAACTAAGAAAGTGTGGCGAAAATTTTGAACATTTTGACAATCACTCTCAATCAGCTAAACAACCACCTAGCGTCTATCGTCGTCAAAATTTCAGTAAATCTAAAACATTTTGACAGCGAGGATTCACCAATTCAATCAATCAAATTCAAACCAACTTAACCATCGATCAATGATCAAATAAATTACGACCTTGATTTCTTCTCCATCACTGGGGAAACTATTGTTAGCGAATTACCTGGCGGAGATTTTCCTTTAGAGAAATTACCTTAAATGACAAAACTGTTGAAAATATTTGACACGGCTATCGCAAATAGACAGTAAAATTTTGCTATATTTGTAAATATTTTGGTTCCTTTTGCTATATTTGAAAAAAAACTCTTTCCTTTGTTGTTTTTTTATTCCAATCATGATTAATATCCTTCCTTTCTTATTTTTCTACATGCAAAGTGTATAAACTTAGACCAAAGATTAAGGACGTAACGAGTTGTCTGTTTATTACCCTTGCAATAATCATTTTCAAACTCAATAGGTTCAATGTCATTCCTTCACAAGCTTATATTAAATGACAATTTTTTTTTCTTATATTTACAAAATTACTCTCACATTATGAGCATTGATTTAAGTAATCAAACAAGGTATTTGACCCAGGATAGTTTCTACAATGTCAAAATGTCACATGACCTACCATCCATTTCTTGGAAAAGCAATACTTGAGTGCATCCCAAGATGCACCTATCTCTATGCCTCTCATTCTCACCACACAAACAAAAAGATAATTAAAATATTTTAAGCAATATGTAAGAAGATTTTGCTACGTGACAAACAATGATAGAATAATTTGGTGGGAAGCACAAAGATGGGTGCAGCCTGGAGTCCACCTAAGCATTTTTCTTCTTCGAAACAAAATTGAGAAGACTAGAAAGAAAAGAAACAGAGAAGAAGAAAACGAGAAGAATTGAAGGGAAAAAGGATAATAACAAAAGAGTAAAAGAGAGTTTAATTTAGAAGGTAGAGCAACTTAAGAGACCATTTGGATTGGCTTGAGAAAAAAGTGTTTTTCCAAAAACTCATTTCTATTTAACATCTTTTGATTAAAAAAAAGAAAAAAGTTTAAAATACACTTCAAAATCTATTTTAAGTGGTTTCCTAACACTTCAAGTTTTTCCAGAATTAATTATTTTTAAAATTAAACACTTGAATATGTATTCCAAACACATCCTAAATCCAATCCAAAATCATCAACACGTTACCAGCAAATCTTAAAGCTGCTGAAGCATCTTTTTGGAAAGAAGCATTGTTTTTGTAAACTAAGATGTAACAGAAAAAGAAATACCAAAACACATCTTCTCAAGAATGGTCGGTGTAAGCCCTAACTCATTTTTAGTGTTGCTTAAGTGAAAAATAGTTAAAAACTACCTTAGGAACAAGCTAGGCGTGGAGTAGGTGAAGTTTTCTTGGCTTGGAGTTGAGGAATTAGCTTTGCGGCAAAGATGTGCTATTGACTTAAGCTAAGTGGGCATTGAGCTTTGGTGGGATGTTGTATGCGTTGAGGTTACCAAGAGAAAGAACCTCCAAATGTGTGTCCAGGCATTGAAGAAGCTTGAGCTAAGAGGTGGAGAGAAGTTAGTTATTTCTTATTAATTAACTAAAGGTTGATTAGGTGGCAAACTAAAAAAGATTATGAAAAATGGAAGCAGGAGGTGTCAAGTGGAGATTTTGCATGTGAGCTGTCAAGAGCGGTACAAATAGAAGTTTGGAAATGAGAGCTTGATTTGCACAATCTACTCGAGCAAAAGAAGAGTTTCTTCGACCAAAATCTCTCTTAATCAGTGTATTTGAGTTGTGAGGGCTATCGAAAAGAGTTTCAACCGGGAAGGTGATGGAAATTCATAAAGAAGCAAGGTGGTTTTAACTATCCAGCACAGCCCAGCAAGGGTTAAAGATTGAAGGTTTCTGAGCTATTGAGTGTGAATTAGAAGTCCAAATGTAAGTTCTTATACCTTTTCCTTTTTGCATAAGCCTAAGATTTAATAGGGAAAGTAAAACTAGAATGTATGATCTAAGGATGTTTGTGGTTAGGGGTGGAAGTTGAGTGTAAACCTTAAATTAAGCTAAGTCATTTTCTTAACCCTAAGGCTGGACTAAATGGTATCAATTGGGGATTTAAGAACTTCAAGCGAGTCTATGAGGGAACGTTAGTTGGAAAAGAAATTGATTTTGGGGGATGATTGAGGAAAGTTTTAAAACAAAATTAGAATTAATAAGGTAGGGATAAATATAATTAGGTTTTTTCCATTTAATTTATTTCTAGGTTAAATAAATAAGGTGGAGAAAGGGGAACCAGCCACGTGAAAGCAGAAGGTGGCATTTCTTTAAAACTCCTAAGTAGGCAGCTGAAACATAGAATCTTGGTCTGTGAACAAGAAGCCATTTCTCCCAAACCACTCGTGCATAATCTACCATTTTAAAACCAAATCAAAGCTTAATGAGTTAGATTCTAACTTGGGGCTACGGAAGTGATTTGGACTCGTAAAGATGGAGAAATCGGAAAATAGTGAAAGCTGTTTGAAAATATGAGTTAAGGGTTGCAATTTTGAGGTTAGTCATTTTAAAGGTTTATTAACATGGTTCATGAAGGAAGTATGTGCAAATTCTTGTTTGAAGTATGATTAAAACCAAGCTAAAGTGGAGTCACTATTTTCTCGAGCAGGAAAGCCTGCAGCCAGGCCACTATTGTGGCCATCACCCCTTGTATGCCCACCAACTGCCCACCAGCACCTCACACACCCCCAGCTACCCACCAGCTCTCCTTGCACACCCATTCCCTCCTAGCAGTGCCTTGCACGCCCATGTGCGTGCCAAGCTAGTGTCATTTGCCCATTTTGATGCCCATTTGCTAGTTTTTGGCAATTTTAGGTGTTCGTGAGTATTTTTGGAGCCCAAATAATATTTATTTAATATTTTAACCCTAAAATGAATAATTTGGAATTTTTAGGTTAATGCAAGGGTATTTTAGGAATTTTGGATTTTCGAGTAAAAACCTTGAATTATGACTAAGTAGCAATTAAATATGATTCAAAGGAGTGTGGGATGCTATTATTAGTTAATTAGGAGTCTTTGGAGTTAAGGGAACTTCTAGGAAATGACCTGGTGTTTGATGGTCTATGTTTCAGGTCAAACTGAGATCGAGAAAGCCTGTAACTGAAGGAGCTCGTGCCAGTGAATGTTAGTGGTTTTGTTTTTATTATTTGATATGAAAAGTGTATGAGTATGCTATTGTTTATGAAATTTGTTCGGGTGGTCTATTTTACTTGACTTTGATTTCAGAAATGCTTTAAATAATGATTTTTTTTCTGAATTCTTATAGATTTTGTATGAATTTGAGAAACTAAATGTAACTTGGAACTTGATGTTGCTTTGCTATGAATTATATGGTTGTAACAGGGCCTGTGCGTGTGCTTGTTTCTGCATGCGTGTGTGGCTGGTGTTATGTGCGTGTGCTAGCGCCCGCATCCAACTCACACCCAACCAGATATCAAGCAACATAAGATATTGGATGTTCTAGTTGGCATTGGTGAGTAAGTTCAAGTGTAAGCTTGACTCAAGGAAATAAATTATCTTTGTTAAGAACTAAACAAGGTTAAGGGGGAGTCTAACCAAGGGTGAATAATTTATTTTTCAGGTCAAACAGTAGTTTGGAAAGCATATAAGACATTGGGACCCAAAAAATTAATTTGTTTAAATAATGCTATTCTTTACCCATTGAACGATACTTGATGTTTACCTATTTAAAGCATGCTTCTTAAACCTCTTTAAGTAATGTTTGCACATGATTTACATGGTTGCTTCGAATAATGTTTAGAAAGAATGTTTAATGATTCATTTATGTTCTTAAATTAAGATAGAATGTGATTAAAGGTTTTACATAAAAAAAAATTTAATGTTCCTTGGTAATGATCAAGGAGGGACCCCATACTAAAGGACATGAACTACGATCCGCCATTTGAACCATCACATTAGTATTACACAGATCTAGGAGTCTAAGCTCATAAAACAGAGACGCAATCATGGTATTCACCAAAGCACCTAAGTTGATCAAAGCATCTAACTTCTTCTTGCCTATTTTCTAAGGTAAGCAAAACATACCTAGATTGTCGCATTTAACTGGGAGGTTACCTTGAATGAGCATGGTTGCCTATGCAACATGAATTTCTTCCTTCTTAACCCATTGCATCGAGTTCTTGTCAGAGGAGCTAGCAATCACCATTCCCAGAGTTTCAACGGGTTTCTCTTTTTCTTCATTTCTTTCAGGATTAAGGAATCTTTCTAGAAAAGGGGCAACAAGAATGTAAACATTCAAATCATACTAATTCAAGGGATTAGTAGTAACCTGTTGAGGTCTCTTGGGTGGTTAGGGTCTACATCCTTCTTCATGGAAAGCAAACAATTCATAGAATTCTTTTTCAGTTATAAAATTCACAAATTCAGAGGGACCAAATGGACTTACAGTGATTACAACACTTACATTCCTCACATGGGGTTTGGATTGAGGTGGGAGCTTACAACTTGAGTGTCTAGCTTGTTCATTATAGGTGGCCAACTCAGTGATCTAGTTGGCTAAGTGTTGCATACTCATTCTTGTCTCCTTCTCGAATATGACATTTTCCTCCTATACCTTGTTTGTTTCTTGCTTGAAGGTAATCACATCCTTCTAGAACTTTACCATAGAGTCTACCATGAACTTCACCAAATCTTCCAACGATGGGCTAGGACTATTGGATTTACTCGTCTGATGGTCTCCTTGACTTCCCCAATGAAAGTTGGGATGGTCTCACCATCTGGGGTTGTAAGTACTAACTTGTGGATCCTATTTTCATCCTCCTTGATAACCAACATAATTCACCTCCTCCACGAGGACTGAGGGTTGAACTTGAGCATCAACCATCTATTTCACCAAAGTAGTTAAGTCACTAATCGAGAACATAGCTCTTTTACCTTTTGTGAGTTGGATGGGGTGATTCCATTTGCTCTTGTCCCAAATGCCTGCGAGTTTTTGCCTATGCTTCTCTCTCTCTCTTTCTCTCTCTCTCTCTTAGATAAATGAAAAAATTGGTTTGTTAATTCCTTGTGCATGCATTACTAAATTGATCTTTTTGAGAATCTAATCCTATCACTAAGGCCTTTCAGGGTGACAACAAAAATATAGGCTCAATAAAGCTAGTCTAAGCATGCAAGCATTAGTATAGGCAGACAAAGAACTCAAACTAGTATGAGAGATAGAAGATTTTTTTTTTTTTTTGAAGGGCTTAAAAATCATGCTTTTTTCTTCTTACATTGTATCAAACATGCAAGATCCTAAATGAGTGTATCATCAATGATCATAATAATGGGCACAAGCAACTAAGCTAACAAGCAATCAAATCACACAAGTTCGAGCTTAGATGCTCAAGGACTGCTAGATATGCATCAACATAAAGCAAGTTAAACCCAAACCACCCCCAACTTTCAGAGCATTCATTGTCTCCAATGTAACAATATTAAAATGAAAAGCAAGGAACAAATTAATGGGGAATAGAGAAACTCCCTTGAATTTTGGCACGCTCAAAGAATGGTTGAGCTTGCATCGAGCTTCAGCCTTTAAAAGATAACTCTGAGAACAAAATTCTCCTAGTCAAGCTAAAAATAAAAGAATAACAAAGCCCTACAAGCTAAAAATAAAGGAAAGTAGTAAATGTTTGACACTTAGCTTCCTCTAGGAAGTGCAAATTTTTAATGTTCGGTCGCTCGACTGTATTCTGCCTAAAAATCCTAGCTCGAAGCTAATTGGCACATTGCGCTCATCCGTCTATACAATGATTGCTTCACCGTTATCCTACAAAGGTAGTAACTCACAAGAATCGAAAGTGTAAGCCCTAATTCCTATTTCCCCTTGCCTAAGCTAAAATAAATGAGCAAAGATGGGCTTGAGATGACTTAAGTATAATTAAATTTAAATGGGTAAGTGTGAGCCAATGACCTAAGTAAAAATCAAAATGAAAACAGTGGACCTTAATTATACAAGTTCAATTTTCATTTAGCCTTTAAAAAGAGGAAGAAGGAATTTAGCTAATGGTGTCTTGATAGTTTGAACAAGAGAGGAAATATTTACTAAGTGTTAAAAATTTTTCTAGGTGTTGCACAAAAAAACATAATAATAATAATAAAATAAAATATAAAATAAATAAATAGATAAGAATTAAAATAAAATTTAAAAGGGTAAATTTTATTTAGAGTGACAGGGATAAGGAAAAGTGAGAAAAAGCCATGTTGATGGTAAGCAAGCAGTTGGTTGGCAGAATATGATTGGAGAAAAAAAAAAGCAGCAGCTCAGATGAACAAAAGCAGCTAGACAAAACGAGTAGTTCTTCCAATTTACTCGTGCAAACTTTGTGATTTTCTAAGCAAATGAAAGTTGAATGAGTGTAGAATCTCCCTTATGCTGCTAGAGTGATGGAAGGTTAGAAAAGTTGAGAAACCGGAGGTGTTCGCTAAAACCGAGTAAAGTAAAAGGTTTTTGTTTGAAGAATTTTTCAAAGGTGTTTAGGGAGGATTTAAGTGCCCAAATTTTTGGGTAAGTAAGTTAAGAGGTCCCTTTTGAGTTCCATAAAATTTATTTGAAGTTATTTGGTTGAAAAGGTGTTTTGGAGCTCTGAAAAATAGAGTTGAAAACAAAAGAGACTGCTAGCCGAAGGTTGAAGAAGGCTACCCAAGGCTGCCGCCCACCCTTGCCCACCCAACTCCTTAAGGGCAATGTGATTACATGAATGTTAATGATGAATTCTAGGGCTGGCTGGTAAAGGATGTTTCAAACTATTACTCCTTGTACCCTTGTTGTGATTACCTTTGTTGCAGTAATATGTTTTCATAGCACTTTAGGTTGCCAAAGGGTTCCCTATCTAACGGATGAAGAAGGTACTCGGGAAGTCCAAGGGATTCTCGATATTAAAGGATGAAAGAAGGTATTTGAGAAATTCCAAGGATTCCTAATACTGACAGATGAAAGAAGATATTGGGAAGTCCAATATTAGCTCTTTGGGGGCATTCTGCGTGCACGTAGGAAAAAGGTATCGACGCTGATGTATTGAGACTACTCTACATCAGCTAAGGGTTTGATGTTGAGTATATTGAGCTTGCTCTACCTCAACTAAGGATATTAGGTACAGATTAAATGTGAAGTTTACTCAATTGATATGATGGAAAAGTTTTCTTGTTTTTCATGACATTTTTATCCCATTGTTTTATCTATGGATATGAGTTTGATATTACTTTATGATTTGAGCTTAGAAAATGTTTCTTTAACTTTAAATGATTAAAGTAGATGATGATGTAACTGTTTTTAAAATTGTCACTCACCGAGCTTTCGAGCTCATGTTTTTCAATGTTTTCTTTCCCACCCAAGTAGCAAAAAAGTTCACTGAGCTTAGCCTACACGAGCCTCGCCTACTTCAGTTTCAAGACATCTGCATACTCATTTTGTCACATCCCCTCCCAAGTTACCCTCCTAACCCAGGAAATGATGTGAGGACAGTAAACATCGACCATTTTATGACATCTACTGTCAACTTAGACTCCTCTTTGGCCGATAAACTTAAACACCTGATAAATAGTTTATAACTCACAACCAACAACATTCTCAAACGTCTGAACGAACCATACATAATTCAAATATTACAGATCATATAACCACATTATACAACCACATGGAAATTAAATCTCATTCTCAAAATCTCACTCTTGTACAATACTCAAGACTTGTACACAGTTGGATCAGACGAGACTTGTGTAGGCTAAGCACTGGGAACTCATTTGCTACCTGGAAATAGAAAATTTAGGAAAAACGTGAGCTAAGTTGCCTAGTGAGTGACATAATTACAAAAACATAATATTGAACACAATATCAAACTCAATGCTAGGAAAACTTAAGTTTTACATAAAACATAGATATTGCTTGTATAAACAAATAATTAAACATCGGAGCAGCTCGTCATAAAATCTCATAAAATATCTATTTTGGTTTGTACAACCTTATTTGGGGTGGAGTAATCTCAATACGCCCAACGTCGAAAACCTTAACTGTGTGAAGTAATCTCAACACAACAGTATCGAATCCATCTCTATGTGCACATAGAAATTATAATCTTGGGCTGCCCACGTACCTTCCCATGTCCTTCAGTACCGAGGTCCCGTAATAATATTCAAGCTGCCCATATGCCTTCTCAATATTCTTCGGCATTGGGGACCATCTCTTAACATTTAAAGAATAAAGCATGCTTTTGTTAATAAATCAATAATAAACAGAAGTTTATGGATTCTCAGAGTTTCTCAAACTATTTATCAAGTAAACATGCTTTTCATAAAACATAACATAATAAAACACCATGCTTCATAATTCAAACTCAAGTACAATCATATTCAAATCCTTGCTAGAAAGTCCATACTTGTACAGTGATCTTGAAAGGAAAATGACTTAAAATCATGCATTAAGAACAATTTTGAGCATACTAGAAATATTGAGAAAATAATTCATTTTAAATAGAAATTTGTCACTCACAACTTGTCTAGGGCCCCTAATGGTTGTAAATCTCCTTAGCTTCTCTTAGCATGGAAATAAATTAACTTTCTTCATTAAATTTCCTTAAAATCCCCTTAATTCATAACTTAAGTCATTAGGACCTTAAATATGGAATTTCAACTCAGAATGACTCATCATCTTCCAAAAACTTGATAAAATTACCAAATACAACAAATTGCCCTTAGGCATGTCCAACAACCCCACACAGCTCACACGCAGTCTGCCCAGCTTGCCATATGCACCAGATCACACACAGGCATGCTGCCCCACATGCATAGGCGCCCTTGGGCAGCAGCTCCCGCACACACATGGACGAAATAACCTCTAAAGACGTAGGGCGCGTGCGTGTCCTTTGGTTGTGCACTCCGACAGGGCGTCGACCACCCATCGTTGATGCCCGCGTCCTATGCCCGCCTTGTCTATTGCCTGTGTCTTATGCTCACCCTTCATGTTCTGAGAAATATTTACCATCTGAAAAGAGCCAAAATGGTCTATAGTATAGGATACCATATCCTGGGGACACTATAGATACGACTCATTTTGTATTTGATACAAATGATGTGATCCTACATCATTCATGTAGAGACAGGTGGATGAGGACATTTTGTGCAATCAGATTGCATAAGATCGGACCATGAAATAATCATTTTTACTTTATAACACTGTTTACTGTTAAAACTGATTATTTCAAACTTAATGACTTAGGTAACTCGATCTTAATCTTGACCTAACTATGAACTCCTGTCTATTTGAGATTATCTTTTAATCTGTATAGGTGAGAGTGGCCTGAGAACACCGACTCAATATGCCTCCCATTTTAGGGGTAAGATTAGATAGATAGCTGGGGACATAGTCTTGCAAGATGAAATTCACTCCTACCTATTAGGATAGTAAATAAGTTGTTCCCTTAAGTACTGACTCCGAGACTTGAACAAAGGGCCCCACCCTCTCGTTGACCTGAGAGGGACTATGTTTGTTGGTTGGGCCACAAACCAATTGTTCATTAGAGGATCAGTGGGACTTAAGGAATGAGATGTAATTACAGGGGTAAAATGGTAATTTTTACCTAGTTATAAATTACGAACAACTTGTGAATGATCAACTTACTTGTTATGGTTATTTCAAGTGGATATAAATATATCTACAGTGAGTAGAGTACAACTATTGGGCTTTAGTGGAGTGACCCAGTAGTTAACGAATATTAATTAACTAGGTTAAAGAGTTTAGCCGGTTAATTTAGATCGTTGGAGCTCATGATCTGTAGGTTCATTAGGTCCCCTTGTTAGCTTATGGATTAAACCCTAGAACATTATATTGAGTGAATTTGAAATCTTCGATTTATGTGTTAAAGCAAATTTTTATGATTTATTCATTTAATTATGAATTAGACAAAATTAGAAAATATTTAAATATGATTTAAATATTTTTAGGATAAATAGAGATTCATCAAAATGGGATTTGTAGTGAAAAGTGGAAAAATAATTAATTTAATATGATTAATTATTAATTTAATTAGAAAAAATGGAGTCTTTGTCTAAAGAAATGCTTTGAGAAAGGGTAGATGTATAGAATCTTTCAACGAGATAGTGCTTTTTCAACTCTCTCAAAATGGAATCTATTCCAAACATATATGCCATGGTTCCTTACTTTGATAGGGTACAAATATCTAAATTTTCTATTTTGAGATACTTTTTCAGACCTATTCCCGATACTAAGTAGCAGCCAAAACTTCATTCATATGATTATATTCCCTAAAACTTCATTCAACCCTTGGGTTCTTCTACTAGCACATACTTGATCAGTTCTAAATTTAATAGCCTTAGATAATTCAAAAGAATTCCCACAATAGCTTACCAACACCCTTTTTAGCCAAAACACTCCAAAAGGCAACCCACAACAACTACTAGCATGACAATGGGTAGGTGTGGGCACTGGGACGTGCACATAGGCAACGATGATGGGTAGTGTGGGCAGCAACTCCCGTACACTAGTAGGGCTTGGTAGGTGACGCAGGCGGTAACTCACGCACACTGGCGGCATCGATTGGGTAGGCGTACACTGCGTTGAGTGGTGTGCTACCGCTGTTGTTAGGTATCGAGGGTGTGTAGCGGAAATTAGGCAAATCAATTCCTTCTTCAGATCCTATATTTATACCCTTGGCAACCCCAACCATGCACTCCTACAAATTGCCAGCTCCTTCGCCTAAATTTTGTCAGATCCTATCTTGTATGTAAGCCCTAGCTTCTAATTTCCTTTGCTTAAGATAAAGTTAAAAGAAATGGCCAAATGTTGGCTTGAGATGCCTTAAGTGAACATAAATTCAAATGAAAATTGTAGTGATTGTTTAAGTAAATTTAATTTTCATTTAGCCTTTATAAAGGGAAAAGGAATGTAGCCATTGGTGTGTGATCAAAAGGAAAATTAGTTAAGAGCTAGAAAATTTCTAAGTGTTTAAGTTTTTCCTAAGTGATAAATAAGTTAAATAAACAAGTATAATTAAAATAAATGAATAAACTAATTAATTAAATTAATAAAATTAAAATTAAAATAGATAATTTTGTTTAGGGTGATGAAGATAAGGAGAAGAGAGGAGATGCCACGTTGAAGGTAAGCAAGCAACTGGATGGTCAAAGATGATTGGATGAAAAAGGCAGTAGCTACGGCTGGAAGCAAGCAGCTAAAAGAAGAGTCTGGTTCTCCCGATTTCATCATTCTATTTTTATCTTTTTTAAACCAAATGAAAGCTAAATGAGTCAAGAATTCACCCTAGGTCTGTTGAAGTGAATTGAAGTTGGGAAGCTTGAGAAAAGTTGAAGAAAGTGGAGGTTGTCATTGAAACCGGGTAAACCAAAGCACTTGAGTTTGAGGAATTTTTTAAGGGTGTTCTGGGAGGTTTTAAGCGCCAAAATTTATTGGTAAGTAAGTTTAAGAGGTCCCTCATGTGTTCCATAAAATTTATTTGGAGTTTATTTGATTGGGAAAGGTGTTTTGGAGCTCTAAAAAATCAGGTTGAAAGTAGGGGATTGCTGGTTGAAGGTTGAAGACAGCAGCGCAGGCTACTGCCCACTCCCTACATGCAAGCTGCATGCCTTGTGCGGTAGTTCCTGGTCATGCCTGCACGCCCCTATGGGGTAGTCGTTGCCCATGCAGTGCTCACACCACACGCCCTTGTGTGGCAGTTGTCACCCACGCCGCCCGTGCTCATTAGTACCCGCCCATGCCTCCAGCTCCCACCCACGCACGCCCCATGCGCCCTATCCCCCACCCACACCCACCTATTGCGCATGCTGCATGCCCATAACAATTTTCGGTGTCGGTCAAACTGAGGTTGGAGAAGCCTATAACTCTAAGGTAGTAGGCCCGCGCTGTGAGTGACATATGGTTTCTTTAAAAGGAATTCATTTACGATTTCTAGCCATATTTCGTATGAAAATGTGTTCTTTTGTTGATTTTGTTCAGTATTGAGCATGATTCACTGATTTTATTTTAATGCCTAGTATAGAATGTTAAGCTTAGAAAGGAAAGTTATATGTTTTCTTATTCTCAAATGATGCAAGCATATAAGATCTGAATGATGAAACCTATGTTATGCTAAGAGTTATCATGATTGCCAATGATGAATTCTAGGGTTTTTTTTTAAAAGATGTTATAAACAGTCATACCTTGTAGCCTAGTTGTGATTGCCCTACTACGTGATTATGTTTTCATATAAATATAGGTTTTCAAGCAACTCCCGGTATTGAAGAATTAAAAGAAGGTGCTCGAGAAGTTCAAGGGATTCTCGATATTGAAGGATTAAAAGAAGGTATTCGAGAAGTCCTAGGATTCTCAATACTGAAGGATTAGAGAAGGTATTTAGGAAGTCTAGTAACAGCCCTTTGGGAATTCTACGTTCATGTAGGAAAAGTTATCGACGTTGATGTATTGAGACTAATCTACATCAACTAAGGCTATCACGTTGAGTGTATTGAGCTTGCTTTACCTCAACCAAGGAATTGTGGATACAGGTTTGGTGTGAAGTCACACTGTTTTAAAAAGATGGAAGTCTCATGTTTCCTGATGTTTTATCTCCTATTTTACTCATGATTATGGTGTTGATATATCATGATGCTATAAGCTTACAAAGTGTTTTCTTAATTTAAAATGTTTTAGCTGTTATTGATGTAACTATTTTAAACTGTCACTTAATGAGCTTATCAGCTCACGTTTTTCTATTTTTTCGCTACCACCCAGGTAACGAAAGATTTTATGGAGCTTAGCTTGCTCAAGCCTCATCTTCCTCAAGATTTAGGACATCAATACACTCTTCCCTTTCTTGCTTTTATATGTATAAATAGTTTTGAGTTAGTGTGGGATGTAGACATACCTAGATGAGTTTAAAGTTGGGGTGTGGGATTGTCTATTGAGTATGTATTGTAAGTCTTGTACCAGATGGTTCTGAAGGTTTAACTGTTGTAAATATTTAATCTTTATGATCTTGTATTTATTTTGGATGTTGTTCTTGTATGTTAAATGCTATGAGGAAAAAATATTGTGGGTGGCTATGTTATGATGACATTTCCACAGGTTAATCAGGTACAGGTGGACAGTGAACCTCACAAAAGGAGTCATGTTTGTTGTCTTCACACCTTTTTCAAGGTTAAAGAGGGTAATCTAGAGGGGGTGTGACACTATAGACACCTAATCAACAATTAAAATAATTAAAAGATAATTATCAACTATAAACTTTTGGTGTAAAGAAATTAAAAAACTCCTTAAGACTCACTTCACCTCTCGGCCACAACACTTAGGCAACAACTGTGACATCCAACTTTTAACAACCGATGCGTTGAAAAGTCTGAAGGAAAGGAATAAAAGACCATGTTGGACGCATGGTCAAGACTGAGGTAACGCATAGTAAAGGTGGACGCATAGGAAGTACCCGAGAATTTGAAGGGAAAGAAGTAAGACACATAGACTTCTAGCATAGGATATTTTTCAAGTGTTGGAAAGTAGAAGGTTGTGAAGTAAACATAAAAACTGGAGCATGTGGTGAACACATGCTAATCTATCTTAAGAGAAATAGTTTAAGTGCAAGTAAAAGGTTAAAAGAATAACCTTGGGAATAATCAAGGAATGTCCAAGGATAGGAAGATGGTCATGGACGCAGGATGAAGGTAAACGCAATAGGGCCAACGCATAGAAGAAGAGCTTGAGAAGACGTTGTTGTTATGGACATAAGGAAGGAGTTGGACGCATGGTATGATGCGATGAGGTACAAACGCATAGTATTGCGCATTTGACATTAACGCCTAGTGGCATTGTGTAAGCACTGGTTATAATAGTGCGGCTATGCATTGAAGGTGATCACGAATGGTTGTTGTGACCTAAAGTAGTTGTCGCGTTGGCGGGGAAGAAACATACTTGGCTTACCATGCGTTGGTAAGGTTGTTATGCGTTGAGGTCCCTATGCGTTGAAGACAGAGTTATCTCTATGCGGAAAAGACAGTAGTGTAGTTGGCAAAGAGTTAGAAAAGTGAGTAGTGAAGCTCAAACCTTAAAGGAAACTCAACGAACGCATGAGGGTGTTGTGTTGAATGAACGGTTGTCTATTGGAAAATGTTGGACGCATAACATAAGTTTATAAAGGCCAGGTGGCTTCTTATAGACTTGACACCTTAAAAGTAGGAGGTGTTAAAAAGGCATTTTAAGTGTTTCATGCAAGGTGACACTTGGACTAATGCATGGTTAGTCAGATATGCAGCGTGACATGTGGCAATCAAGTGGCAAAAAGAGAGAAGAAGTAGGATGACAAGCCCTCTATAAATAGGACCCTGAGGGAAGAGTAACGGCTGATGATTCTGAAGTAAAAATCCTTGAGAGAAAGGAGAACGAAGGCAGAAAGAAGGAACCCCTTGCGTCTGTAAAAGGAGGTTTGCAGCCAAGAAAGAAGACATTCTTGACAACTTAGTCATCTGGTGTTAAAGAAGTTGTCTTACGTCGAAGAGGGATCGGCCTTGCGTTTAAGACGAATTCAACGTTCAAGGTGAACGCCGCGTTCGAAGATAGACAATGCGTTCAAGTTAGACCTTGCGTCCAAGAAAGGTCGACGCATCCGAAAGAGTAGAAGAGTTAGATTGCACCTTGCGTTAGTCATCCACTTTGCGTTGAAGGGCAGGGGTTTGCGGTAGTTACCAACCTTGCATTGAAGGGCAGGGTTTGCGGTAGTTACCAACCTTGCGTTGAGGGGCAGGGTTGCGTTCAACCGAGCTGACAGAGGAAAATGGAGCCTTGCATTCCAGAGTTAGAACGTTGCGTCCAACTGAGCTACCAGAGAGTGGAAATAGTTACCTTGCGGGCTAGAAGCACGCCTTGCGTTCAAGAAGCTCGGGGAAGCCGGATTTGAAAGAAAAGGAGGAAATCTCTTAAGTAATTTGTGAGTGACACCTTTCTTCTTCAAATCGGTTTTATTGAAAATGTTCTTATAAGATATGGCTTTGTGATGAATTATTTTGAAACGCATGATGTTTGATCATATTGTTCAAAAAGGCATGTTTTATCTGATTGTTTTATGATATTGAAAGGCATGTTCGTGATGTTGTTTATCAAGAAATATATTGTTTTCTATGAAAGGTTTTAGATGAACTATTTATGTAACTGATTGATAAAATGTTTAAGAGGAGGCTCAGTGCTGATGGACTCGAGAAGGCACGTGAGTTTCCCCGGGACCCAGTACTGAAGGACATGAGAAGGTACTTGGGCAACCCGCCATATTCCTATGTGCACATAGAGGTTGATTTGGCTGGTGCGTCGAGTTTTGCTCTGCATCGAGCCAGGGATAATTTCGACGTTGGGTGTGTTGAGTCTTGCTTCACCCCAACTAAGGTTGTTTTCGACGTTGAGAGCGTTGAGTCTTGCTCCGCCTCAACTAAGGGAAAAGGATTGAAAAACCAAACGGTTTTCTGTTTAATCATTCTGGAAAACGATTCCATATGTTTTGGTACGGTTTTACGAGATTGATAAAGTTTTGCGGAAAATATGTTTCTGTTGAATAATCGTGTTAAATCCTTGTTTTATATGTGCAAATGTAGCATGCCTGTTTTCAAATCAAGCTCGTTTATAAAACTTGTCACTCACAGGGCTTTGGCTCACGTTTTCCATTTTTTTCTAATTTTCCAGGTAGCAAGCGAGTTTGGGATGCTTTGCCTACGCAAGAACCTCGTCTGGGCCGTCTTTGGTGAAAATGGTTGGACAGTGAACCTTACAGAGGAGTCAAGGTTGTTGTCTTCACATCTCCTTTCGAGTTATGGAGGATAATCCGGGAGGGGGTGTGACAACAACTACCCACCATCACCTCTCACCTTCAATGCCTAGCCCTTCACCACATTGTTCGTTCTAGGGGCTCATCCTCACAACTGATCTCAACGCCTACTCCAACGCCTACTCCCTTCTAAACTTAACCTACCTAACACTTAGCCACTTCTACCTTTTAAGCCTCCAACCTCAACGCCTAACACAAGCCTTCAATTGTCACCAAAATTTGTCCAAGTCCATTTCCAACTTTAATTTTAATTAAAACTCAAATATAAATAGGAAAGGGTTTAGGGCATACAAGTGCATCTTAAGATGTACCTATCTCTATGCATCCTACTCTCACCACACAGATGAAAAAATAATTAAAATACTTTAAGAAATATGTAAAAAGTAATTTGCCATGTGGTAAGCTACAATAGGATAATTTGGTAGGATGCATAAAAATGGGTATATCTTGTGATCCACTTAAATATTTTTCTTAATGGAAATGAAATTGAGAAGACTAGAAAGAAAAGAAATAGAGAAAAAGAGAGAATGTAAATAATTGAAGGGAGAAGGAGAATACTAACTAAAGAGTAAAAGAGAGTTTGATTAAGAAGATACAACAACTTAATCCAGTCCACAATCATCAAAAGATAGAGCATCTTTTTGGAGACAAGCATTTTTTCTAAACAAAGATATAATAGAAAAAATACCCATACACATCTCTCAAGAATGGTCGAAATATATAGTTCGTCAACTAATTGAAAAGTGGATGAGGCATTAATCATCCCAAATGGCATCACCAATAATTTGTAGTGGCTGGTCTCATCCTTTTCTATGCCCTTTACTACTTTTAGACTATTTTTCATTGTTTAGGGATGAATTTTTGCCTTTAGGAGCTTCTTTAATATGTTTAGTGGGTAAGGTATGTCTCTTCAAGCTTAGGGTTAGGATTAAAACCCATTTGATTTGATTAGGAGAATATTTTACTTTCAGATTACTTACTCTCTTATAGTTCTTGAATTCATTATAACTTCTATGCTTTGAATCTGTGTAGGCCTTAATCATTCTACATCTATTCATTGATAGGCTAGAGATTACCATGTCATATGTGACATGTAATCGCAGAGTAGCACAAATCAAAGCATGCTTGTATGTACTTTGATAGGCTATTTAGAATACTCAAATTTACAACATTGTAGGATTGTATCGATTTCCATTGTTTGACCTAGGTTTTGACTTTATTTTTCTTATGTATTAAAAAATATTTTATTCTAAATTTAATGAAATATCTTAATGCATTAATTTTATCAACTATAAAGTATATCAATTAATTTTTTTTTTTTATTTTCAAAAATTTTATATGATTCTAATGACATGTAAAGTTACATCTTAGGTTGATTAATAAACAAGATTTGGAAAGAAAGAAATGCATATCAACAATATTGTTAATATACCAAATATAAAACATTTTCTTCAAAATATTGTATTTAAAGTATAGCATTTGGTATTAAACTCTTATATGAGTACTAATTTTGGCTTGTTGATGTACATTTTTATGTACTATCTAATGTAGTTTTTAATTAATTATAAGGATCCACCTTTACTTCAACCCAATTTTCTTCACATAAACATATAATACAAAACAATTTATTGATACAAATACTGGACTTTTTTAATACCAAAAGAAAAGGTTTTGTGTTTAAGATCTTTTAATAAATGGGATTGATACATGTATACAAAAGAAAAAAAAATGATTATAATTAATTAATGATGTTTTGTTTTCATGTTGTGTTTGCGCATATAGTTGATTCCAACATATCATTGTGTTTTGGATTTGGAGCAGACCATCTAATCGGTCCTTTAGGCATGCAATTTAGAAAGGTTGAGGCAGGGGTTGGTGCCCTTGCACCTATTCCACTAACATCAAAAGTAGTAAACCCGTCAGAACTTGGAGGAAGGGAAATTGATGACTCAGGTACTTCGACAATAGATTCTCTAAAAGTAGGAACTATAGCTTCCAAAGTTGCTGGAGCAGGCACTGGTACTAAATCGAGCATGATTCTAGAAGTTGCCATGAGCGTGGATGGAGAAGACAAAGCAAGGAGAAAGAAGAATGTTGTGATAAATAAAGTATCATATTGAATTGCCATTGAACAGAAATAATAATTTGGAACGTAAAGTAAAAAGTGAAGGATAGTTCAAGTTTTTTGGATGTTTGGTGCGTAAGGGATGTGTTATAGTGTTGGTGGGAGGGATTTAAATAGGATAGTAAAGAGAGAGAGAAAGGATGGTATAAACATGGAAAATGCAGTTGTCATATTGGTGTTTTTGTTAATAAACTACCTAATTATTCTAAATTTGTCAAAAACTCAACTTGTTAAACTACTCTTCCAACCTAGAGTTATACATATTACTCAGGAAACGTCCATAATTTAGAAAAGTCAGCAAATCATCGTTGAAGTTGTGTTGTTGTAACAAATGCGCATCTCGATGTTTTATTTTAGAAATAAAACATCATTTGGTAGCAAATTTTATTTGTAGTCTTATGTTAGTGAAATTTATACTTGTTTTCTATGAGATTCCATACTATGATTTCTACATCTATTCGCTTACATTATTAGTCAAATTCTAACACTAAAAACAAGGTTTTGAAAATTACATATATGTTTTCAGTTTTCAAATTTTGACTTTGGTTTTTAAAAAAAATATAGAAAATGGTTTTTAAAAAATAAAATAAAATAAAATATATTTATGTGAAAGTAGTTTTCGCAAGCTTAATTTAGAAAACAAAACAAAATAAATACCAAATGAGATTGAATCTTTAAATCTTTATGTATTATTTAACAACTTAACTTCATTTGGTGAACAATTCAATGGATATCTTGAACAAATAAATGGATCATGTTGATGAAATATAAATAAATGAGGGTAGTTGCATGAACAAAAAAAAATGTTGTTCTTAACTTTGTAAATCTAGCAAAGATTAATTAAAAAACAAATTCTAGAAATAGTAATATATATTAAATAGGGGAAGTTGCAAACATATCAATCAAACTCAAAAATATTAGTAGATATAACACGATGAAAAAATATTTGTAGTTATGGAAAAATTTAAATCTAACTTTCAGAGTCTATCCATGATAGACTATATCACTTGGATGAATCTATTAGCATTACAGTATATCACTAAAAAATTTTGTTCTATTTGCAATTCTTTAAGAATATTGTTATACACTTAATTATTAGCCGTAAAACCCATTGCAATATTTCTAATTGAACATTCAACAAAATATTCATCTATGGTCAATTGATAAGAGAAAGCGCAATAATATTGAAAAGTAATCAATAACACATACTAGTGCATTAACATAACTCGAAAATCAAGTTCTTCAACACCCTAGAACTGCGTTTAGCCACACATCGAAGCTACAACAATACCTTCATACATTGCAACAGCTATGAATAGTAAAGAAAAGTAAATAAAACGAAGATAAACTACTTTCGAAGCAATCTCTATCATTGAAGTCCGTCAATCTTACCTTGATTCACACCTCGGGATCTCAAACGGCCACCAAACGAACCTCTAACTTTGATTCTCTACAATTTTTCTACTCTAAAATTTTTCCATCTCCAGAGGCTTGTGATCATTTTTCACCTATAGGTTTCTTCTCCTCTTTTCCAAGTCTCTTTTATCTCTTATATGAGAGTTAGTTTTGATTTCCGGGTTACACAATAGAACGCTTGATGAATTCATGCCAACAAAACTATGTAGACATGGGTCTGCAGTAGAAACGAAAGAGATGGAGAGCTTGGGAATTTTAGCAAGCGTGTGAAAGAAATGGAGAAGATGATAAGTGGAAAAAACGTGAGAGAAAAAGTAGAAAAAGGGTTCTATGCAAAAAAGAAGAAAAAAAAAAATTTAAAAATGTAAAAGATTGTTGACTCTTTAATTTACCACCAATTACAAATTCCCAAAAATAAATGAAGGAAGGGAAAGGAAAGTTGGTTTGTGTGACAGTTGGGGGCATAGAGTTTATGTATGGCCGTTAAAGCAGTTTTCAGTTGTGAACCCCACAACTTCCCCCACCCACTTGCAAACACTTCAATTTCTTCGCTGGATGCCTGACACCCTTCCACTATACCAACATCGACGTGGGGCCTACTCCCCTTTTTATTTCCCCTCAAATATTCTCTTTTAACTTATCTCCATTTTTTCATGCATCAATCTAAATTCAATACTTTACTTAAACATTTGTACCTATTTTCACTTCATTTTATTGAACTAAACTATAAAAATAAAAATAATACTATTTTGTTTCCCAAAAATCTCACTAAAGTAAGAAAAAAATGCCTTTTTCTTTTTTTTTTCTTTTTTTTTTTTTTTTTTTTTTGTTGAAAGAGAGGTCTTACCCCTCCATGTAAGACCCATGAGAAATCTCTATAAATAGAGGTCTTACCCCTCCATTTTGAGAGGTTGGAAGCATTGAAAACGGGGTGTTGAAGCTTTAAAAATCTGAAGAACACACCTCTCTCAAGCTCTAAAAATCTGAAGAATACAAGTTCTCGACCTCAAGATTACAACTTCCTGAATATGGGAGGAACTTAAGCTCTTGATGTCAGAAACTCCAAAGGTTAATCATCTAATAATAACATAAGCCCAAAGGTCAATCACCCAAGAAGATCAACAAGCCTAAAGGCCGATTCTCCAAGAAGACCATCAAGCCCAAAAGCCGATCATCCAAGAAAATCAACAAGCCTAAATGTTGATCACCCAAGAAGATCATCAAGCTCAAAAACCGATCATCCAAGAAAATCAACAAGCCTAAGGATGCCAAGTTTACTTTTGTAAGAGAAAGAATCAAATGATCAAATATTAGAGATTGTACTTTGTAAGAGAAAGAATCAAATGATCAAATATTAGAGATTGTACTCACAACACTAAATCAATACGAATATGAAGTTCGAATTCCACAAATTAAATTTCTCCGAAAATCTTGTCGAACAGCGACATTTTCAGATCAATTACATAAAGAAAATGCAAAATAATATAATAATAAATAAATAAATAAAATCACACTTATAGCAAATTTTAGACCTAACTATAGAAATCTATCAACGATAGAGTCTATCATCATTAGATTATATTATATTTACAATTCTTTAAAAATCTAATTCTTAATTATTAGCCCGAAAAATGCTACTCATTCCAATTACGCAAGTATTTACATAATTATCTTTAAATAAGTAAAGAAAAATAGAGAAAGACAGTTAGATAAAAGAAATCACTCAAATTTAATGAAAAATTGCTAACTATCCATTTCTCTTTAATATGCATTAATTCTTGCATTTAAAGATGTTTTATACATGAAAAAGCTAGGGATTAACCATTTTAAAACAAAATTCTAATAAATGTTCTAAGTTGATTTACTTATAGAAGTTTAGACTTATTTATTAATTTAAGATTTTAATATGCATAACTTCTAAAGTTTCGGCGTATAGATTGGTTTTTCTCCTAAATTAAATGTTATGTTGTTAGAAAGACCGTGAACTTTTAAAGTTATGTGTTTTTAAAGTTTTTCCTCAATGTTAAATAGTGTTTATTTGGAGTTTTTAACTTTAAATTTTATGTCTAATAAATTATTTCCATTATTGATACTTCACCAATGTGATAAACATAAGAAGAAATTGTGTATCTTATTAAGACCATGACTTCTCAATCTTTTCGTTGTCTATTAAGTTCCAAATTTTGTAATACGTTTTGAATATGGCATGGACATAATAGAAACAACATTGAAAACAACATTGAAACTTCAAAGATCCATTAGACAATGTTTAAAATTTTGATGATCTATTAGACACAAATAGGGGTGATAATTTGTTCGATTTTCTCAATTTGGAGCCAACCAATAAATAAATAGAACCCATCATTTTATAAAATAGATAATCAAACCAATGTCTAATAAAGGACAAAACCAATGGTTCATTTTTTTGATCGATTTGATTTCATGTTGGTTTGGTTTTCGATTTTGAGGCTAATTGTGGTTTTTCCTTCTCCTAATTGGGTTTTTTCCTTCTACTTCCTTTATTTTAATTTTTCAATTTTATTTCAGCTTTTATTTTTAAATTTGATTTTTTTTCAAATTAAAATTTGGTATATTTTCTTTTGCATTAAAATTTGACATTTTTTTTTCCCTTTTAGAAAACAATAGTTGGGACGGTTTATAAATAACAAATATATGCATCATAATAATTCAAATATTAAAAGTTAAAATAATAATACAATCCATCATTTACCCAATATAATAATACTAATAATAGATTGTTCATCCAAATTTAAGTATACATGTATCATCAATTTGGTTCTATTTTGATTCGCTGTTTCCATAAAAAATTGAACTAAATCAATAATTTTTTTGTTTCTTCAAATACAAACCAATATGTACAAATTTACGCTAAAAAATTGAATCAAACACATACTAGACTCTAAATAGTTTATTTACATATATAGCAGGTCTCGTCAAACCTTAACAATATTTTTCGCGTTAAGCAACTAAATCACTACAAATTTTAATGTACAAAACTAAATTGTTAGAGACTTACGTAATTAGTATAAAGACCAAGTGGCATAAATGAGACTAAAGGGACAAAATCATTACAAAATAAAGATTAAAGACAAAATTGTTACTTTCTCTAAAGGACAAAAAGTGTTTTTTAACCTAAATAATTCCTCACTTTCTAAAGTTTCGTTTGAAAATAGAACTCCTGAGTACTATTTTACATAGTTTTTTTTTATCTACTTTTTAAGAATGTTTTTAAAAATCAAGCCAAGTTTTGAAACTATAGTTTTAGTTTACGACAGAGAGTTAGTTCGCAGTAAGTTCAAACTTTCCCAAAAGGTCACTCTCGCTCTTGCTCTCACTTCCTTTCCTCAATCTCGCTTCCTTCCTTTCCTCCCAGTAAGTTTTGATCCGCACTTTACAGGAAAAGTGACAGAGAGTCTTAATTCCGGGTAAGTTCATCATTCTTGCTTCTCATTCTCATGCCTCACAACTACGTCTCACTCCTCGTTCTCGTGCATCATCAAACCGCTCAGATGCATTTTTAAACGGTCATCTCATTCCTTTCTACAACCTCTCGCGACTTGTTCTCGTTCTCGTTCCATCCTAAAAAAATATCTCATGTACCACCATACCGAATGAAAAGTTGCTTCTCTTCCATCCTAAAAAAAATTCAATAGAAAATTACAAATCACAAATCTATTAAAGTCTTGTTTCTCACTCGCGTTACTCGCTCTCTCTTCTCTCTCGTGCTAGTCTTTCTCGTTCATTCTAACTATTGTTCCTGCCATCTCTTCCTCTCTATGCTCCTCCTGTTGTCTCATTACTCTTAGTCAAATTCTATCAATCATGTAACATACGAAACACTTGTAAGTATGGCAGGAATAATAGTTAGAATGAACGAGAAAGACCAGCGAGAGAAGAGAGAGCGAGAAACAAGACTTTACCGGATCAAACTTACCCAGAAGGTCACTCTCGCTCTCGCTCTCACTTCATTTCCTCACTCACAGTAACTTTTATCTCTCTTGCTTTCTCGCTCACTCTCGCTCTCGCTCTCTCTTGCTCTTTATGGGAAAAGTTCTGATCAACATTGTTTTCTCCTCACATATACTGGCAAAGTTCATTCTTGCTTCTTCCTCTCATTCTGATTATTCTTATTAAGAAAATCTCGCTGGGAAGATGAAAATGAAAAAAAAAAAAAATAGAGCAACATAGATTGAAATCTCTGGAAAAGAAAAAATGGAAATCACTGGAAAAGAAATCTTCATGAATGAAAAACAAAGGAAAAAAGAAGAACAAGAAAAGCAGAAAAAATGAAAAAAAAAAACCTGCGGGAAAAGGGAAGTAGAAAAAAGAAGGAAGAAGGGTTAAAGTGGTAAATTCACGCAATGATGGCATCTGCAGAAGACCAAATTTCGAGTGTTTTATAAAGTTAGACCTTTTAGGTGGGCTCTCAAAATGGGTCATTTGTACAAATATTCTTTTGGTATCCTGTATAATTTAATGTATATATTAAGAATTGTGGCATTGGGTTTGTGCCTATAGGGTGGCCCATAAATTGGTCAATCTTGTTGTTTCTTCCCCTTCATCTTGTCCATCTTATTGAGGCTGAGATGGGGTCAGTAAATTCTTCCATGGTTTTATCTATTGTGGTTCTGTTTCAAAAAAAAAAAAAAAATTAAAACAAAATAAATAAATAGGGCCGTCTTCTTTGTGTGTTTAATGCCAAATAACTCAATTTCTTCCTTATGAAAAATAAAATAAAAAACAATGTAAAGAAAGAGATTACACGAAAAGTAACACATCTAAAGAACTCATATTGATGATTAAAACATGAATACCCGTTGAATTAAGGAAAAATGTATATAGATATAATATCCTAAATATTTTGACCACAAGAAGTATTAAAGATTTAAACAGCACTTTGTCAAATTTTCACATCTGTTTATTGGTTGAAGTTTGAATCTTCTTGTCATAGGACCTAGTTAATTTTAGTAACTAAGACATTTGTAATTTGAATTTCACTATTTCAATTGTACTTCCAAACAAAATAATAAGTTAGGAATCTTCCTGGCAGATCTATCTTTCAAATCATCATATGGCAATTCACAGATTGTAATGTCACAGAGTTTCCTTTTGTTATCAATTCTGCCTTTTGAACATTCCACTTCATCTAAATCATTATCTGCCTTTTGGGAAAAATTCTCCATTGAAGAAACAAGACCATTCCACTTCCACAAAATTTTCTTTTTCTTTCCAACACACAAAAATACGGATGTTTGTTTCTAAAATTTCAACATCCATCTCTCAACAATCAAAAGCAAGAATGAAGAAGCCAGAAAACCCATTCAATAACATCAAAAGAGATCTGGAAAAATGGGACTTTCAATTTCTAACAAGCACGAAAAATTAGTGTTGGATAAATGATGAGTCAATTCACCGCAGAAAAATCACAGATCACATTCTCACAGCCATATGTAATGTAAGAATAATAATAATCGTGTCGATCTTTCAAACATTGCTTCGAGTCATTTCTCTTCCTAAACTTTGAAATCGAAACAAAAGGTAAGACCGTGAAAAATCAAACTAGTTAAGTCGTCTCGAATTAATGTATTCATTAGGGAATGCATCGTCATCTCTTTGCCATCATCTGTAAAAGGTAACAAGTTAGCAGTGTAAATCATACTAGGTGAAGGAGTTGTTAGCTAGGCTGATTGATCATAGTCGAGCCATTTGTAACCGAGTCAATTGCATAAACCTCCAGCCCTCTTGTCCGACCAGGTGCTCCGCCTTTGAGTGAGGATAGATCCAACACAATCCTGCTACCCAAAAGATCACATCACAGGCGTAAACACATTGAACACCCTAACATTCAAATCATACCGTTATAAATCATGATTCTGAGTACTTACATCTTCTGAGTTTCATTATCGAGGTCTGAAGTTCGGTAGGTTATTATAATTTTGTTATCAATCCTTGATACTGAATGGACAATTGGAGGTAGGTCCAAATCTTCTGGAACTGAAGAAAGTAATATAAATATATCAAATATATCCTTATGAAGTATGCATATGGATATCGATTGAAGAAAGAAATTTCTTACTTGATTTAGTACAAGTATCGACACTCGAATCAATCCCCAAGAGTTTCTGCAATAATTCAAGTTATCAAAAGGCTTCGCCGGTTAGCTAAAAGATAAAAATACACACAAATTTCCATTACATAGCAAAGGAAATTACCTTGAGACTCTCATAGCACTCTTCAAGGTTATCATTGTACAAGAAGTGATCAAATATACCAGATGATTCTCCTTCCTTGATCTCTGCCTCGGCATTTCGCAGTCGTTTGAGGATTTGTTCTTCGGTTTCAGTTCCTCTGAGGATGGGTGTAAATGTAACATATTCAGACTGGTTACATGAATGCAAAAGCTTTCAAATGAGGGAACTTAAGGGATTCTTTAACTTACCTGGCACGAAGGCGCTTCTCGAGTTCAGCCATTGAAGGTGGACAGATGAAGATGAATATTGCATCCAGGGAACTAGCCCTCACAGACCTCGCGCCTTGAACATCAATGTCAAGAATGCATCTCTAAAGGAAAAACAACAAATATTTCAGATTTTCAGACATACTACTCTCATTTCAACTAGGAAGAACTAGAAATATGATAACTATTATACGAATTGGATAAAACCGAAAGAATTCTCAAATTGAAGCAGATGTCCTTTAAAATCATTCCAAAGAGAACTAATAGTAATGCTTTATTATATTAAATTAAACTATCAGTTTCAAATTCTGTGGGGATGTACCCAAATAAGATTACACAGGAAAGTCAATCTTAAGAAGGCAAGAGGCAGAAGAAGAGAACGAATTTATATTAATCATGAAAAATCACTAATCCCTTCTAGAATTTTTCAAAAGACTGGTTGAATACATACTTTTCCTGCATCTGCTACCACTTCAACTGCCTCAACACTAGTTCCATAGAGGTTTCCATGAACTGAAGCAAACTCAAGAAATTTTCCCTCTTTTATGTCCTTCTCCATAACGCTTCGTTCTGTAAAATGGTAATGGAGGCCATCTTTCTCCATGTTCCTCGGAGCACGGGTTGTGTGGCTAACAGAGAATCCAAATAAGGATGGAAATTCTTTCATGAGCATTGATATAAGAGTACCCTTGCCCACTCCAGATGGACCACTAACAACAATTGGCTTCTCAACAGTTCCCCTCACACCTTTACTCCAAGCAACAACTTCACAACCCAACAATTTTCTTTGTTCTTGAACATATGGGGTATTCACCTACTCACATCCAAGCACATGAAATATCATAAGAATAAGAATAAACATCAAAAAATATATTAATTTCAGCTAAGTAGATGTAATAATCACAAGTCCACTTGGCATCAACTTCCTCACACTTCTCTCGGTTTTTATCCGAAGAGTGATTGTGTACATCAAATCAAAATTTTCCTTGTATTAACCAAACATACTTCCAGCTTAATGAAGTTTCAAGAGCTACAGATGACTAACCTCGAGAAACCAAAAAGAGTCAACTAAGGGGGATCCGCCCTTAATAAACAATATGCGGTCTTCATTTAAAGCAATTGCTGAATGCCCTTTACATGAGTTCGGTATTGTTCCCAAAACAACCGGATTGATCCTGCAAATTCCACCAGAACTAAGAAGACTAGAACTGAAAGACTTAACTGCATAGCCAGGGGAGAAACTTACTGCGTTCCTTTGGAATGATCAAATACTTGAACTTGAAAGGACAACAGCAATTCTTCGCAGCCTCCATCAACCAGATACTGCCAAAGCATACCCGAAAATTAAGATTTGTAGAGGTAATTTGTTCATGCATCAAAATCACTATAGAACAAATTAATTCATACTGTGATAAATAAAAATTGATACAACTAAATAAGCATACTGTTTTATTGCCGATGACAGTGGCTGTTTCACAACCTTTGGATTTTAAACCGAATCCATTCAGAAATCCCTCCTTCAAATCATGAGCAAAGAAAGCTGGGGCTTCTCCCTAATGACCAGACAAAAGCAAACACAATCGTATCACAATACAGAAACTATACAATCCTTTTTCATAATCCACATAATTAATCAAATCCTAAGCTTATTTTCCTCTAAGAAATGAAAATTACACATTATAGGACAGGAGGAAAAAGTTGAAAAATATTAAAAGCTCACCATGGAGAAATTTAATCCCCCAAGTTCTAGATTACCCTGATCAAGACAGATGGAATGAGAGATGAGATTCAAACCATATATTTCAGGATTCAAGAAGAAGCTGAAACATTCAATCATAAACAACAACAACAACAACAACAACAAAAAAGAGAGAAAGAGAAGGAGAGAGAAACGAGAAATTGCACATAATAATGAAATTACAAGACATAAACCGACAAGAAAGAACAGGGGTTCACAAAACGAACCCTCCAAAACCAGAATAAACTCCAAAAACGAAATTACCAGAAGATGCACTATCAATGCTGTCAAATGGAAAGTGCAAAACAAAAACCATAAAGGAAGCAACAAAAAGAAAATACAGACAAGAAACACAAATCCATAGTTAGGATCTCGAAAAACCCACACCCCACATTGAGAAACACAAAACAAATGCGACAAAGAGGCAAAACGAAAGGCAGAAACAGCAAAATCAAAGCCCCAGAAAACAAAAACAAAAAGTGGGGATCAAAGAACAGGTCAAATTAAGAAAAACCCAGTATGCATCAACAAAAGAGAAACAAAATTGAAGAGCATTGAAGTGTGTTACCTGGAGAGAATTCTGAGGAGAGGGGTGTTTAAGGTCGAAAGAAGCAAAAAGGAAGACAACCCAGTTGGTGGATTCTTGAAAGGGTTAAAGAAAATTGTTAGTTGATTGTATGGAATGGGAAGAAACCCAGAATGGAAGAAATGGGAAGGGGGAAAGAAGAGAAGAGAGGCGCAAGGAAAGATTGAGGAGCATTCTGGTATTTGTAGGGAAAGAGAGATTCAGAAAAATAGAGAAATAGAGAGAAAAAGGGGTGGGGTTTTGGTCGCATTCAATTCACGGAACAGCGAGACCGGCTTTCGTTTTCTTGCGGGATGCTTATGGCGATGCTAATCGTATTCTTTCTCTTTCAGCTAACCATTTTCTTTAGGTTAAAATACCCCTCTCCACTTCTTCATCTCGAGGTTTAAAATATTGATGTAGATTAATGTTTCGAAAATGTTAAAATATAAATAAAATATCAATGTCGAATGATATTTAAAAAAGAATTATAAAAATAAAAATTCATAAATAAACATGATTTTTACCTGAGTAACATATCTATTATTTATTTTTGTGTTTCGTGAATATTTTCTAAGATATAAAAAAAATGTCGATTCATCATTCATATCGATGTTGAACCCATAGAAACTTAAGAATATCAATCATGTTAACAAAAATTTAAGATTATGGTGTCAACCATGGTATTATATTTTTATGACGATATTTTCATTGATATTTCTACATTTTTATAAGTTTGATATCGGCATGATAGGTGAATCTACATTTTTATAGGATCGTAGAAAAATCTATGAAACATAAAAAATAAGTGATCAAATGTTATTAATGTAAATATAATAATAAATAATAAACATATCGATGTGTTTAAAAATCATAAAACATTTATTTACTAATTTAAATTTTTTGTTTTTATAATTTTTTTAAAAAATATCCAACTACATCCACATTTTCTTAATATTTTCATTTACATTTTCGTAAAATTAAGACGTCGACAGTTCATAAAATATATTTATAAACTTATCTACTAAAATTTAGATTAAATTATATAAAACATCACAAATTTTGTGTAGGTTTAAATTTAAGTATGCTTTTAGACTTTTGAAATATTTCAACTTTGTTTCTAAACTTTAAAATTTGTTTTAAAATTTTCATTTAAAAAAAATTGAGACACATTAGAAGTTTTTTTTTTTTTTTCTTTTCTTTTTGTTAAAATAAGATTGGAATTGATGTGACTACTCATAAACATTGAGAGGCATACATGAGATTACGTGAAATATTATTTATATAGTTTGACGTGACAAATAGTTGATTTACAAAGGTTGATAATGTAATTAATCTTAACAATATTTATTTTAGATGAAATAAATAACAACAACAATTTTAATCTTTTATATAATTGTAAAATTATATCACTTATACTATCATCTAATTTTCATCTTTTATTTTATTCATAAATATAAATTTTTAACAACAAGTAAAATTGAAACATTTTAAAGACTATAAATATAATTGAACCTACTCATAAATTACGAGGTATTTCGTATAATTGAACATAAAAAAGTTTCCTTTTTCTTTAAGAAAAAGAATGGGGGTATAGAGTCAAAGATTTCTCAAGCACATGCATTCTTTCTGTCATTGACTTGAGTTTTACAGCTTAGGTTTCACTCATTTCATGCACCACATCAATTATAAATAGAAAAGATATTTTAAATATATTTTTTTAAAAAAATATTTGTCACGTAGCAAGTTGAAATTAAACACTTAAATAGACTGTAAAAAAGATAAGTGTAAGTCTAAGTTCCTCAGAATATTTTCTTATTAATTCATTTGGATGCATATATTATTCAATTTCAAGTATTGACTTCTTACTCTTGAATTCATTACTGTATTTGTACGTTTTTCATTCTATAAATATTTAATTTATTTTTTTTCCTTAAAAGAAAAAATGTAATGTATTTAATTTTTAATGTTTGTGTACGCCGTACGGTGCGAGTTGAAATAAAAAATTAAAAAAAAACAAAGTATTTATAATAATAATGAAATAGCTGAATCAAAGTACGGAAAAGACTATTTTCAAATTTACTATGATTATCTCAACAATTTTACTATTTAAAATAATTTACTATTTTTAATTTTAGTATTTAAAATAATTTACTATTTTCAAAGATAGATAATTTGTAAATATTTTTAACAATTTTATTATTGAAAATAATTTTTCACGAAAAAATTACATAAGAAGAATAAAAATGACGTTCCATTAAACTATATTTTTATTTTGAAAAATACAATTAAATTTTGAAAAGTTAGCATTATTACTTTTTTATCTTTCATAACAATCAAGTAGAAAAAGTTGGGATATTAAATAAAAATTGTAATTTGAAACGGTGGGATGGTAATTTGGAACAAAAATGAGAAACTAACCCATCTTGCTTCATCGGTTCCAAATTTTGTTTATCATTCTAACTAATTTCTACTCAAAATGTAATTTTAAAATGTTTATCAAATAATATTAAAACTTTGAAGTGAAGACAGATGTATTTTATAGACAAGAACAAAGATGGGATACTCTATGTAACTTAGCCAAAATAAAATTAAAAATAGGGAAAGGTACATTTTTGGTCATAGGTTTTAGGTTTATTTTTTATTCATTCCCTGTATTTCAAAATGTTCCACTCGTTGTATTTAAATTTTGAGTTTAATTTCAATTTGATCCCTAGGTTTCAAGATTAATCTCAAATATATTTTCATTGAATACTCAATTTTTGTATTTGGGTTGATATCTATTAATGAATCTAAAATAATTATGAAATGAAATTTTAAAATTAATTTCAATAGTGATGAAAAATAGTAAAATTTAATTAATTATAATTTTTAAATTTTTTTTAACTTAATTAATTAATGTTAACATTAAGAACGGAATGTGAGTATTTAGTAAAAAAAAACTAAGGTTAAAAGTGTAAATTTTGAAACTTAGAAATCAAATTGAAACAAAACTCAAACTTAATGATAAAATTATAACATATTTATATTTATGAACAAATCTATTATCTTTTGAAATCTATGAATCAAATGAAAATTATACCAAAACTTAGAGAATAAAAAAAACAATTTAAAAATACGAAGAAAAAAAAAATTAGTTTTGAAGGGTAGTTTTCCATAATCCATGGGGTTAGTCTACTAAAGTATAAAATCAATGAAATAGTAAATTTGGTTTGGTTACGATAACTTTTGTTGGTTTTGATTTATCGGATTTTGTGTTCATTTTGTGTTTATAGTTTAGTCTGTTATCAAATCATTTAAAAGTTTGTTTTGGATGTTAAGTTTGGATTTTCCTTAACCAATCGGTGGCACAATCATAATAATAATAATAATAATAATAATAATTATTATTATTATTATAATATATTTTTGGTTCTATATTTTGAGTTTTCTTTGTTATTGTTTTTTAACTGGTTAATTGTGTTTTGATCTCAAGTTACAAGGTCTCTTGCTCTTTATTATTACAATTCAACACGTTTGAAAAAAAAATAAAAATAAATAAAATAGTATTACTTTTTTTAGATGGTTAGTATAATAATTAACATTTTGAATGGACAATTATTATAATTGTATTGTAGATTAAGGGAACATGAGTATTGGATATACTTTATGATTTTATGGATAGACATACCTATTTCATCAAATTAACACATGTGAATTTTAAGTCTATCTTAAAAGTTTATTTTGACATCATACCTATCTTTATATTAATGGATTTTAATATCGGGTAATGGTGTAAGGAAACCATAATTAATGTTCATTTGATTTTTGAAAATTAATTCTATTTTCTCTTAATTTCTTATAATGATTTTCATCTTTGTCAAGTAAAATAGTCGAATGGTAAGTTCAATTCTAAAAACAAAATTATTTTTTTTTAAAACTATCTTTTTTTTTTTTAGTTTTAAAAGATTGTCTTGATTTTTGAAAATATTGGTAAAAATTAGATAACAAAGTCAAAAATTAAAAGATAAAAATGATGTTTATAGCTTTAATTTTCAAAAACTAAAAGGAACCAAATTATTACCAAACATGCCTAAATTTTGATCTTATTCGATTTTTGTAGGTCAAATATTTAAAGCTTCTTTCCACTCAAATTATATTATACGTATAAAATTAAAACCAATCAATTCTATTTCCAGTAAAATTAAAAATTAAAAATAATAATAATAATAATAACAACAAAGAAGGTAGAACACTCAAACTTAGGGTTGAATTTCACTTCTCTTGAACATGTCCAACTAGATAGAATCTTTTGCTTGTCTCGTGAGAAAAGGGTATCGCATCATTCATGATAAAGGGCTACGTTTACCTTTTAGTTTAATTTAGGCTGAATTAGAAAAATATTTATAAACTTTATATATTGTTTAAAAAATATTTATAAATTTTCAAAAGTCAATAGTTAATAGAAATGTTTATTTAACCCGTGAGGTTGAGATTACGCCCTGAACGAGATGGAGAATTCTCAATTAGACAGAGAATGGAAGAGTGGGGGAAAAAAAGTTTTCCCATCGGCTAAACGGGAACAGGGTGGAGATCATATGCTGCAGATAATAATAATAATAATAATAATAATAATAATAATAATAATAATAATAATAATAATAATAATAATAATAAACTCTTAGTTTCAAACCCCCATGAAGAGAATTGAATCACGGCAGAAGCGTGTGATCACATTCTTTGTTTTCTTGAAAGAATTAAAAATACAAATAATTAAGAAAATGTTAAGCAACGTACCTTTGATTATTGTTGTGGAGGGTGGGTTTTATGAAGGCTCCCAAAGACCCTAGAGAGCGTGTATTCTCTAAGGGCTCCCAAGGTAATAGAACTCTATGATTACTCATAATTCTATTAGGATAACGTAATTCTATTAGAATAATCCTTTATAGATATTTTAAATTAAACATTTAATAATATCAAATATAATACATAACTACCCAAATAATATTTGTTTAAAATATTTAAATCTAATTTTAAATATTTATTTTCTGCAGAATCTTTAATTTGAATCTCATTCAAATTACATAGTTAATTATTTGAATCCAATTCAAATTAATTAATTAATTCTTCCTCTATTTATTTATATGAAATTCATCTAAATAAATAATTATTTATTTGAATCATATCAAAAAAAAATTAATTCTCCATATTATAAAGTTATAATTTGAATCTTATTCAAATAAACTTAATAATAAATCATGTAATTAATTGTATCCAATACGATTGATATTTTTCCTCATAAATTTGAACATTTCAAATTTTTCTTTCAACAACATAGTTGATCCTTGTTAGTCCGTGGTGAGCTAGTAAGGGGACCTTATAGATCTACAGATTATAAGCTCCAATTATCCAAGATTAATTAAATAAACTCTTTAATTAAATTAATCTTCATTCATTAACTATAGGGCAAACCACTATAGACCCGTAGTTGAACTCTTATGCACTGTAGGACAAGTTGTGTGCATAGATATAATCAATATAAGAAAGTTGATCCTTGAGGTATTGTTCAAAATTACAGCTGGGTCAAATGTTCGTTTTACCCTGTAATTACCATTTTTCCTTAAGTACCACTGATTTTTCTAATAAACAATTTGTTTATGGTCCAACCATAAACTAAGCCCCTCTCGGGCCAGTGAGAGGGTGGGGCCCCTTGCTCAAGACCCGAAATCAGCATTTAAGGGAACTACTCATCTACTTACCGAATCTAGGAACAAGTGAATTTCATCTTGTGAAGTTATGTTCCTAGCTCCCCATTTAGTCAAGTCCCCAAAATGATGGGCTTGTTGAGTCGACAACTCAGGCCACTCTCACCCATTTAAATCAAAGGACCGACCTCACAGATAGAAGTTCATAAGTCACTTAGGATTAAGATTGAGTCGCACATGATCATCATATGAAATATTAATCTCATCAATTAACAGATTTATAAAGAGAGATTAAATATTTTGTGGTCCGGTCTTATACAAATTGTTTGTCTAGGATACCCCCACTCACATGTCTCCACATGAATGGTTTGGATCAAACCACTTGTAACTATTACAAAGTGGGTCGTATCCATAGTGTCACTAAGATAAGGCACCCAACCTTATCCATATAGACCCTTTAGGTTATTTCTTGGACATGATCCACTCATATGTCAATTACATACATGTTCAAGATTTCATACAATAACCTTGGATTTTTCCATTAATGAATAAATTAATATTGCATAATCAATAATTAAATTAATTAACTAATCAATTACGAGGCTTTAAGGCACAAATTCCAACACAAAAATACCTCTAAACTTTGTACTTTGTGTCAAAAATATCATTTAACTTTCAAAAGTTTTAAAAATACCCTTAGACATTGAAAATGGGTTTAAAAAAAATATCATTAACTGTTAGTTTTGGATGGAAACTATTAGTGTTTTGTGTAAGCCCTAACTCATTCTTAGTCTTGCTCAAGTTAAAGTAGTTAAAACTTAACTTGTGGGCTTAGCCAAATTTTTTTTATGTTAGGGGCAAGTGAGGCGTGGAAAAGGAAAAGCTTATTGGGCGTGGAGTGAAGAGTTTACCATGGTGGCAGGGTTGTGCTATGGTCTTGATGTAGGCATTGAGTTTGGGAAATTACTTGATGGTATAGGGATTGTGCTTAACTAGGCGGCAATGGCTTGTCAAGCTTATAGAAAAGTAGGCATTGAGAAGGCATGGCATGGAAGGCTAGTGAAGAATCTCTAAGGAATGTGCTAGGCGTTGAAAAGGATGGATAAAGTGGTAGGCGTCCAAAATTTCTTTTAATTTTGGATTACTTATCTTGTTAATTAATTTAAGAATAATTATGTGGCAAACTAAGAAGAATTATTAAAGTTAAAAGCAGAAGGTGGCACAAAGAGATGTTGCATAAGGTTGCCGTGGGGGAAATAGAAGCTTGGAATGGAGAGCTCGGTTTGCGTAGATTATGTGTGAGGGATGCCGGAGAATCAACCAGAAAGGTGTTGGAATTTGAGGAGAAGGAAAGGTTGATCAAGTTGTTGGGTACAATCGAGCAAGGGGTGAAGTTTGGAGAATTTCAAGCTATTAAGGAAGAATTAAAAAGCCAAATTTAGAGGTAAGTTAGTTAAGAGGTTGATTTTAAGATTTGTAAAAGGAATTAGAAATAAAATTGGCTAGAAATGTTAATTCGGCTGTTTAAAGTGTAGATTGGATTCTAAGTGTCATGGCGTGCTAGTTGGGCGGAGGTTGAAGAAGGTGTGCGTGAAAGAGGGTTGTTGGTGGCTTGGACAATCAAGAGTTGTTAGAGGTTAGTGGACGTTTTGCACACTTAGACGGGCAAGTAGTGGGGTAAGTGGCATGCAGCGTGGGCGAGTAAAGGGAGTTGTGGTGTGCATAATCTAGGAGTTATGTCATTGAATGTCTAGTAGTTGGACACCCAACCCATGCATGAGATCGACGCCCAGTGATCTGTGTGACATTGACATCATGTGGTGTGGGTGTGCGATCGATGCCTAGAGTGCGCGCTTGCGTGGTGCGTGTGGGAGCTGCCTCACAGGGCTGTGCCTATGTAGTGTTATGTGCCTATGTAGTGCTGTGTGCGAGTGTTGTGCTCGTGTCCAGCCATGTTGCACGTCTAGTTGCATCTTAAGCAAATTAAGGCATTGTCTGTTCTAGTTGGTGTTGGTGAGTTGTTTCAAGTATTTATTTGGCTTAAGATCATGAATGACCTTAGTTAAGGTGTAAGGAAGTTTGGAAAAGCCTAACCAAAGGAAGTAAATTATTTTATAAGACAAACAGAGGTGTGGGAAGCTTACAATCCATTGAGGCTTAGCAAGAAGGAGTGAGTGACAATGTTTTAAAAGATAAAATGTTTTGATGTTTTAGTTAATACTTTTCTTAAGTATATGTTTTGCCTTGAAAAGCATGTTGTCATAATCATTTAAATGCTATGCTAAGCATGTTTTATCTAGCTATGAAATCAAGTGTTTTCTAAAGTAAATTATTTATACTTATGTTTAATTATTTGCCAAGCAAGGTTTACATCAAAAGCATATATGTACCCTAATCATTTTAAGAAGGGATCCAATACCGAAGGTCAAGGAGAAGGTATTTGGGCAGTCCAGTATGTAAGGTCTTTGGGACCCACTTTGGCACACAAGAGGGTTTTGAGCCTTGTGTTGGGGTGCTAGCCTTTTGGGGACATTTCTATGTGCACATAAGAGAGTTATTGACGTTGATTGTATGAGAATACTCTACATCAGCTAAGGAATATTTTCGACATTGAGAGTATTGAGCATGCTCTACCTCAACTAAGGTTTTAGGGTACAAATTTTCTACGTTCAAATGTTAACTAAGCATGCTATGTTTTCATTAATTTTGAGCCATCGTTTTATATTATTATAGTTTAACAGTTAAAAGCTTATTTAAATATCATCACTTACTGGGCCTCCTAGCTCATTTTTTCCTATGTTTTATTTCTTCTAAGTAGCGAATGAGTTCACGATGTTTAGTCTATCCAGCCTCGTTTACTTTTGTTGCAACCTTTTGTCTTAGTGATCTTTGTATGTTTGGGATCTAAGACAATCTTGTACATATAGACTAGTGTTTGGGGAACTATGTGTTTGTAACAATGTCTTGTACAGGGTTAGTGTTTGGTTGTATTCAAAATTTTGCTACAACGCATGTACATGGTTAGTTTGTGGATGTGATTATCTATAAATGAGTATCTGAAGGTTTATCTGAATGTCTGCGAATGTTATATTATCAATGTTGGATGCTTATCAGGTTATTAAAGAGGTTCTTAAGAAGGGACATGTTAGACAGTAAGTGTCATAAGAAGGTTGATGCTTACAATCCTCACATCTTTTCCTAGGTTGAGAGGATAACTTGTGGACGGGTGTGACATTTTGTGTCAAAAATACTCCTGAACTTTCAAAAGTTTCAAAAATACCCCTAAACTTTAAAAAAGTAAAAAATACTCTTACTATTATTTGAACAAAAACTGTTAATACCGCTTTATTACTCTCCTGTCTCTTCTTTAATACTCTCTTACTCCCCTTTTTGTTAAATATTTGACATTTGTATATCTAAAAATAAATAAATAAATAAAATTGCACACTTCAGTTAAGGTATGTGGACTATAATAAGAAGAAGAAGAATAATAGAAGCACCAAAGGATTTTAAAACTTAAATATTTTATCAAAGTTGTATGTTTGTAGTTGAGTATGTGTTAATAGTCAAATACATTTTTTATTTGACTATTTATCGTTTTGGTATGTTTTAAAGGAAGATTTTGATTTGGAATTTTGTGAGATTTTTTTTGTTGTAACTTAAAATTTTAGTTTTTATTTTGGTTGCTTAAAAATTTGAATAATTAGAAAAATAAGAGAAAAGTGAGCGTATCTATATTAAAAAAAATGAGGATATCTATATAATTTGTTTTAAAATTGATTTTTTTAACTCAAGAAAACTTCAAACAAATTGATTACCATATTAAAAATAGGGGCATTGTTACATTTTTTTTAAAAAAAAAAATTTAAGTTATTTTTCCAATGAGGTATTAACAGTTTTTGTTCATACATAAACAGTAAAGGTATTTTTGAATTTTTTTTTTTTTAAGTTTAAGGGTATTTTTGAAACTTTTGAAACTTTTGAAACTTTAGAGGTAGTTTGAAACAAAACTTTAACGGTTTACATCCAAAACTAATGGTAAGAGTATTTTAGAACTCTTTTTGAATGCTTAAGGGTATTTTTGAAACTTTTAAAAGTTTAAGGGTATTTTTGACACGAAATGCAAAGTTAAAGGGCATTTTTCATAATATAGCCTATATATATTAATACTTTTAGTGAGTTTACGAATTTATATAAAACTCACAGTGGGTTTTGTATATATAAATTATAAATTAAGAGTTGAGATTAGAATATGATGTTGTAATATTTAAGTTTAATTTTTAGATACTATGGAAATTAAACTTTTTAATTATATTTATGTCACATAGAGAAATTTAACTATTTAGTTAATTTTTTTTATGGTAGTGATTTAAGTTAATTAATTTTTATTTAAATATATAAACGGAAAAATTCCCTGTGAATTCCTTGTGGGAATCCTCGCCCTGATCCCCCACGTGGAATTCACGGGGATGTGGAATGAAATAGGGTAGTGGGGACGGGGATGGAGAAGCCATCCCCAGCTGCACCCCGTGGACATCTCTAGTAGTTGGAATCTCCCAACCCTTATTGTATTAGAAAAGGGAAAAAACTCCCGTTAGTATTTAGACAAAAACTATTACTAATAGATGGATAAAAAAGAACGGGGGTTAAAAATGTCCTTGTCATTAATAGATGAACGAAAATTATTTATCTAAACACTATAAAAAACCTTCATCTTCCATTGACTTAATCTATGAATTAACACTTCTCCATTTCTCATTTTTCCCTCTTACGATTCTTCAAATATTCTTAATCCCATTCTTTCATTCTTCAATCTCTAAAACTTCTCCCATTTCCCTTTTGTTTTCCCTTTCTTCTTAAATATTATAATTTTAAATAAACATGAGGTGTTTGTTTATTTATGAGTAGCCCAAAAATACATATAAGAAATTTCTACACCCAAATAATCATTTTCTTAGATATTATTCTCGAGTTCAAAATGAAAAAATTTTGAAAACAACTCATAGAAATACCCTTTTTTTTAATTCATATAAATGCTCTCTTTTTTTTTTTTTTTTTCATTAGTTTAGTTCTCACACAACATACCATACACTACCTAAAACTTCAAGTTAGACTTAAAACCTATAAAGTTTCAAAATCAAAATCTCCCCTCAAAAGCCTAACAATAAGATGAATCTCCAAATACAAACAAATATATATTTGGTTATGTGGAAATCACAATGAATAGACTAATTCAAATTGTGAAATATATCCATAAATTCTTCATCACAAATTTGATAGTGCAAATATTTTTTGGGGGTGATTAGTCAAATCGCCAAAACCGAACCGCTTTTGAAACCGTACCGAACGAAATCGAAACCGCTTGCATGCAGTTCCATTCGGTTACATATAATTCCTAAACCAATTTTATGCAGTTCGGTTCAGTTTCAGTCTTGAAACCGAACCCAAAATCGAACTGAACCGCTTTATTTTTAAAAAATAATATTTATTTATTTTTCCTTTTATCTTACCTTTTCTTCTTTTAGAATTTATGCGGTTTGGTTTAGTTTTAGCCCCAAACCGAACCGAATCGAACCCTGAACACCCCTAGAAAATACGAAATAGAGGGGGAAAAAGCAAAAAGAAAAAATAAAAAAAAAGAAAGAGGTGAAACAACAAAACCGAACCAAACCGAACCACAAATACGCGGCTCAATCAGTTTCATATAATTTCTAAAATGATTTATGCAGTTCGGTTCAGTTTTAGCTCCAAACTGAACCGAACCGAACCACGAAAACCCCTAATATTTTTTCCTCCCACTAGTTATTGAATCAAATTCTCACCATATCAACTATAAAAAATATTTAGCCACGAATAAACACATAGGGATTGTTAACCCAGTATGATGATAAACCACCTACGTCTAGAGGACAGTGTGCCCAGGAAAGATAATCCCCTAAAATATAAAAGTCAAACAATTACAACGTTGTACTTATTTGTAAATAGCAAAGATTACAGTGACACACGTAAGCCTAAGTTAGCTAATCACCTAGGCTCCTCTTAGATGCAAGACTCCCTCTCACTCGAACTTAGGCTCCCCTAAGTATGTGTATATTAGTATTGAAACACTTAGGCTCCCTCTAAGTATATGAGGCTCCCTTTCACTCAATGATACCTTTTCTTACGCTTGTGAACTCTCTTCACATGAAAACTTAGGCTCCCTTAAGTATGTGAGAAATCCTTCTCGGTCAAAAATGTCTTAGGCTCCCCCTAGACTGAAAAATCTTCGTTGCTATGAAACACTCACTGTTAGAGCAAGTAAAAAGAACGTGCCGCCACAACCAATACACCAAAACCTTCTTCAATTCAATGCAACGAAGTACATTTTCTATCAAACACACTAAACAATCTCACATAATAATATGTGCGGTTGCCCTAGCTCGAGGACCTCTTGGGCTTAAAAACACAGCACAAAGATGGAAAGGAACCTCACATTATATCGACATTTATAACAAAGGCAAATATATCAGAGGAAATATTCTGCAAAATAATTTAAATAAGGAAAGAATTATTTTGCAGAGTTGACATCTTGAAGAACAACCTCGGAAACAAGAACCCACAAAGAAAAAATCTAAGACAACTCCTCAACAACCCATAAAGACAAAGCCAAGAAACTTAAACAAAAATATTTAGCCAATGTTGCATTTCTAACAAGTCTCACGCTTTTAAAAGGTCACTATTTTATCTTTGTAAAATTTTAACATAAATTTGAGGTAAAAAATCACTTTTAGACTCTAAACTTTTATAAAAGTATCAATTTAGTTACAAAATTTTGGTTTTACAACAATTTAGTCACTGTACTTTTAATTTTGTAATAATTTAGTCCTTGAATATTACTATGTAACAATTTAGTCATCCTTGTAATTTAAAATTTGTAACGATTTAGTCTCTATTGTATAAATTATGTTAAAATTCAATGAGATTTCTGGAATAGAGATTCAATATTTTTATAAATTATAAGGTCTATATTATAAGGTAATAAAAATTGACATAATAATTTTGATGATTTTTTTACGATAGGGACTAAATTGTTACAAATTTGAAAATACAAGGACTAAGTTGCTATTCACGAAAGTTTAGAGACTAATTTGTTACAACATTGAAAGTATATGAATTAAATCATTACAGACCAAAGTTTATGGACTAAATTGTTAGTTTCATTAAAATTCAGCGTCTAAAAGTATTTTTTAACCTAAATTTTACATGTAACGAAAACTATTTAATAATTTTTAAAAATTTTTAATATTTCAAAAAACTATTAAATGTAATGATCTACTTAATAGTAATTAAAATAATGAAGAAGAAAATTTGGAAAGCACAGAAATTAAAATGGACAAAAGTTAAAATATATGAACCAAAATAGACACATTTTGCAAAAAGTAAAACAAAGAAAGGAGCCGAATTGAAAATTTTCGAGTCTGCGGTGTACACTCCGTGGAAAAAAATTAGGAACCAAAATAAATCTTAAATCTTATTTTAAATTTGAGTGATATTTTTAAAAGTAGAAAAATGGTTGAAAATAATTACAAATATAATAAAATTTTAATAAACCGCGCAATAGATATCTATCTACAAAGTGAAAAGTTGGTATCTTTGTAAATAGTTTGATATTTTTTCTGTTTATAATAGTTTTTCTAAATTTTGTAAAAAAAAAAAAAGGAAATGAATAAGTTAGACTTGGTTGAATAATCATGTACATTTTGGTTTTTTATTTTTAAAAATTAAATCTATGAATATTATTCCCTTCTATTAATTTTTATAAAAAAAAATTTAGTTTTAAAAATTCACTTTTTATCTTGAAAAATTTGAAAATTACGAATAAAAAATGGTGGGAAAAGAAGAATAATTTTCAAAATAAAATCAAATGGTCAAACCCAAGTCTTAAATTTATATTATTTTGCACCCTGCCGCCGAGGTAGGACCGGAAAGATGAGACAGTGGGATTTTAACTGTTTTTTTTTTTTATTTTTATTTTTATTTTTATTTTTATTTTTATTTTTATTTTTATTTTTTAAACTTAATTTTAAAATGTTGTTTTAATACAGAAAAAGGTTTTAATTGTTTGACAGCCAAGACAAAGTCAAGCGCGTGAATCTATTGCGCGTGAATCTCGTCAAACAAAAGAAAAAAAAAAAAAAGTGAAATATTAAATTATTAGTAATATTGCTATTATTTTGAAAAAATGGGAATTTTGGTTTGATTTAGAATTATAATTTTTGATTGCTTAGGTGTTTACGTTTCAACACATAAAACCATTCATCCAATCCCCATCACCATCGAAGTCGGCAACACGGTTTTCTTTTCAATTTCCCAAAATAAAATCAATTTTCATTTCCTATTTTCCTACTTTAATTAATTATTTTATTTTAAATGACAAAATTATTAAAAATATTTATAAATAATAGCAAAATATGAGCGATAGATTACGATATACTATCATCTGTATCATCAAACATACACATACAGTAGTCTATCCGGTCTATTGTAGATGTATAGTGAAATTTTTCTATATTTGTAAATATTTTGGTTCATTTTCCTATATTTGAAAACAACCATTTTTTTAAGAAAATATATAGGCATGTTCTGAATAATTTGGAACAAAAAAAATATTTTTTCAAAAATTGATAAAACTAGCACACTTAACTTAATTGTGAAGTTATTATGATTGAGCTATAAAAAAAACAACGCATTTTGTTGATATAGGTAGTAACTTCCAATTTTTTAGATATGTTTCTTTTATTATTGTTTTTTCTTCTATTCAATGGTTTTATGAAACATATATAGAGCATTTTTCTTATAGTCAAATAGAGAGATTACAATGATGCAACGTTCAAAACAATTTGAGTTGAGTTTTATCCCATACATATATTAGATGAAAAACAAATTTAAAAGTTATCAAACAGTAATTTAAGGAGTAAGAGGTAATTACAGTGGTAAAACAATAATTTGACATAATTATAATTATGAACTGCTTGTGAGTGATTGACTTACTGTAATGGTTAAATCCATGGAAGCATAAATTGCATATGATACAATTAATATAATGTATATAGATTTATTATAATATAAAGTCAATTTTGAATGAGATTCAAAATTAAACTATACAATAAAAATGAGATTTAACATATTTGAATATGATTCAAATATTAAATTATTATGAATATGATTCATATTATAACTATAGGTTAACAATTTAATATGAATAAGATTTATATTAAAACTATAGGTTGATAAATTAATATGAATTAGATTCATATTAAAACTATATGCTATAATTTAATATGAATATGATTCATATTAAATCTACAAGTTTTGGGAGAAATAATTCTTTGATATGATTCAAATATGCATTTAATTAAATATGTTAATTAATTAGTTAATTGAATTATATTTTTAATTAAATATGAGATATTTAATTAAGTACATTAATTATTATTAATTAATTAATTACATTTAATTAAGTTAAATTAATTAAAAGTGAAAGAGAGAATTGGGTGGTTGGGATCCCCACCTCACATATTATTGGTATTGGTTATGGCAAAGAAGTTTTAACTTTTTTATTAATCTATTATCTCCCTCTTGAATGCTCTCAAGTTAATTCACAGAGAAACGAGTTTTTTGTGAAATCTCCTTTTCACAATTTCCTCCCTCTTTCAAAAATCGATTCTCACAAACCTATCATTGCTAAAAGAATAGTGGAGAAGACTTTTTGGTGGCATCTTCATACTGTTCGTGCGAGATCAATTGCCGAAGACTTGAAGTAGATTTGAAGAAATGTTCTTCAAATGTAACATTTTCTTCTTCCCTATTTAAGTTAAAGCATTCCTAACCTATTAATTTATGCATTATGAATGCTATATATATATATAAATATATATTTTGTTATGTTTTGTTAATTTCATCTTCCCAAAATCAAAACAAAAGCGTTCATACACTTTCACTGCAGGAGCCGATCCCATCACCATCGACATGTCAATATTTTCATGTTTCCATGGGTTCGATATCGACATGAAAGATGAATCAAAATTTCCATTATATTATAGAAAAATCCACAAAACATAAAAAATAATCAACAAAATACCACTAATGTAAATATAATATAAATAATAAACATGTTAACTTGTTTAAAAATCATAAAATGTTTATTTACTAATTAAAAATTTTAAAAATTTTTGTTTTTATAATTTTTCTAGAAATATCCATCAAAATTGACATTCTATCAACATTTCCATCCAAATTTCCGCAAAATTACAACCTCAATATTTCTGTCCTCATTGACATTTTAAGCCTTGGGTGAATGTATTATAGGTTTTTTTCTTTTTCTTTTTTTTTTTTTTTTTGTGGAAAAAGTTGATTGTCACACCCCTTCCCAGATTAACCTTTTTAACCTGAGAGGGCGTGAAGACAGTAAACATCACTCTTTTGTAAAATTTATTGCCCAACTCATACTATTCTCATACAATCACCTGTACCCAAGCTTAAGAAGCAAGTATGGAAAAATAATTCACCTTAAATAATTAAACAATTCTTTTAACAAGTCTACAACTCTTTTCGTAACCCAACTCTTTCTAGTAAAAGAACAACTATCCTGTGGCAGACCTCGACTTCACACGGCAACTAGGACTGCTCTGCTACCTGAGAAAGAAAAACATAAAAAAAAAGAATGAGCTAGAAGCCTAGTGAGTAGTGAATAACATAATAACATAGGGTTCCTCTTGGCCATTTTAAATAAAACGAAACTCAACATCAACACATCATAACGAGGTTATCTACTCAAACCTCAACACCGATTTTCTCTGTACCACATCGACTTCCTGTTGGCTCCACCTTGTGCAGCAAACCGTCTTTTCCTCTATGTACACATAGATCTACCTCTTGTGGGCTTAGAAGCTAGACTCGTCGATCCTCTGACCATCCCACATAAAGTTCTTTCAACAGGCTCAAAATCTAGGTCCTAAGCCCCTTTGACCATCCTGTGAAATCCTGTCATAGGCTTAGACACTAAATCTGAAGATCCTCTGACCATCCTAGGCGTAGTACCATCACAGGCCCAGAAGTTAGATCTAAAGATCCTCTGACTATCCTGTGAGACATTCCTTTTCTCCACCATACAAACATCATCATAACTATGGAAACAACATTAACTCTTTAAAGAAAATCACTCACAGTTATAGGTAAGGACTTGGTCTCTAAGCCCTCTTAACCTCGTCTCGATCTTTTGCCCTTCCAAAACCTAGTTTGCTCTTCACTCTAGAGTATACGATTAGGCTTCTGGCACTAAGAAAACGACAACAGACAACCAATTGGACACTTGGAAGACTGTTTGAACACTTGGTTCACACTGCTTGATGCCTGTGCTATGCTTTGGACACCTGGAAGCTTGGTTTGGACGCCTGGTAGTGCAACTTGGATGCCTGATGCTCCATTTTTGGACGCCTGGTGGTTCTTTGCTCCCTCCTCGAGCAAAACTCTTTTTTCCCTCTAAGCTCTCTTGGTGAAATTTTCTTGTAATGAATTGTGTGAGTGAACTTCCTTTGGCCTCAACATCTATTTATAGGCCTAAGAAGTTATCCTTGTCATCTAACTTTCTTTCCAAGCTTGACACCTTAACACATAAGTGACTTTAACATGCATAAGAAACACGTGCATGCTCCCAACTCCTCATTCAAATTTGACTAAGTGTCCAACTAAGGTGTAACTTCACCTTATAGCTCACCACCTCCTACTTTGACCCTTAGTCAAATTCATACTATGTTGCCACTTCACCTCTTAAGGTGTTCACCTCGGAGTTAGCCACCTCCACCTTTGAAATTTGGTCCAACCAACCATGTGAACGCCTAGTTTAGCCTTTCTCATGCTCTTTCATGTGTCTATCTAAGCTTGGTTTCAACCTACCATGTGTCCAATACAGGCCTTGTATGCATCCAACTTGTCTTCCACTAAACTATGCATCCAATGTCACCTTTTGACCAACATAAACTATCCAACACTTAACAAAAATTCCACCCTAGTTCTTAATATGTGTCCAACTCTTCATATACTTAGCCAAAATTCACCTTGATACATGGTATCATTCGTCCAACTTCTCATATAAACATCTTGGTCTAAGTGTGTTACCTTCAACTAAGATAAGTTGCCAAACACTTAGCCAAAATCTTCCCCAAACACATGCTGTGCAACCAACTTCCTCATCTTGGCCTAAGTGTTACCTTTCAACTATCATGAGTTGTTCAACACTTAACCAAAAGTTTTCCCGAACACAAACCATGCATCCAAAATACCCTTACTATGTGTCCAAACCCTAGTGCTTCTATTTCGGGGCATGTGTCCAACCTTGGCTTTAAGGTTGATGAGTTGAACTTTTCATATTTTGCCTTATGCTTCCAACCTTCTCTTCCAACACTTAATCAAATTTCCAACTCTTAATCTATGAGTCCAACATACTGGACTCCAAGTTCAACTCACAGTGCCAAGTTCACCTCATAGTTTCCATTTTCAAAGCATAGTTGACTTCCATTCTCAAAGTATAGTCCATAACTTTGAAGGTTCATAGCGTAGTTTTCTCTCATCCACTTCTATAATCAATTCTCACATTATAACTCAAACTTAGACAAGCTCTTTTCTTCCTTCAATGAGCTCAACACCTAGTACCCTTAATGCATTCAAAATGTTTTTTTTTTAACTCCAAAGCTTATCTCAACTCATCACATAGAAACTCCTCAACCAAACCTACTAATTTTCCTTATAATTTTCCTAACTCCTTAAGGTACATTTCAACTTTTCTTAAAGAAGTTCTTTTAGGGTTTTGGGTGTTACACTAATTATACTAGAGTTTTAATGATGGATATAAATATTTCAAATATAGAAATAAAGAAAATAATGACAGGTAGAAACATGTTTAAGGAAGTTACAATGAGTTCTTTCTTCATACTAATGTAGTTGAGTTTTTATGGTTGGTTAGTTTCAATGGCATAATCTGGACAAGGAACTCACCTGACCTTCACGTGCTTTCTATAGTGAATTTGTTGATTTTGGGGATGGTAGACAACTTACAAGACAAAAAGAGAAAACACCAATGTGGTTCCTGCCACAGAACCTTTGATTCTTAAGTTAGTAGCATAGAGTCAGAGCAAGCTAGAAGGGGTAGAAGATCTTACCTTAGGTGTTGCTTATGACCCCTTATTTATAGTAGGGTGGACTTAGGATTCCAAGTCTGAGTGAAATTAGGGAAAATGGTTATGAATTCAAGTAGGATTAAGGAATGCAAATTTGGGCCGGCCAAGGGGATTTGGATCATGGTTTATGAGAAGCAAATCTTGGGGGATGGGAAACGACCCACCTCGCCCTCAACCTCAGAGGTTGAGGTGAGCATGTTGGGACAAATGGCCTAATTTGTCTCAGCCTAGACAATGAGGGCAAGTTGGGCCTTCTAGCTCAATGCCTCTCCTTTCTCTAGTCTTCTTTTCTCCCTCGACCAGTTGACCCATTCCTTACTTGCCTATTATTTGTTATTGTTTCGATTTTACCTTTAACAACTTTTGTCACACCTCCTCCCAGATTACTCTCTTTAACCTGGAAGAAGATTTGAGGGCAATAAACTTCACCCTTCTTGTGAAGCTCATCGCCCATTTGTACCTGACTAACCTGCTGAAAACATGATTGAACATAACCGCCCATAGTGTATAACCCTCAATCACAAAACATCTAAAACCACCAGACTGATAATAATAGCAACATAATAATACATGTTTTCTCCAACAGACATTCCAGCACGATTACAACCAAATTGAGACCATATATACAGTGTCTACTCTCACTTCCCAACATTTAACGAGCTATGTTTACATGCCACATACACAAAGTTATTTACACATATAACAACTGTTTGGAAAGTATTCTTGATAACTTGAAGTTTAAGCAGGATGAGACTTGAGTAGGCTAAGTACCGGGAACTCTTTCGCTACCTGGAAGGAATAGAAAATAAGGAAAAACGTAAGCTGGAAGCCCAGTAAGTGACATAATAATAAAACATAACTTTAGAGTTGAGACATGCTTAATATTAAAAGAACATAATTTATAGCATAAAAGTCATGCTTAGGCAATGAAGAAAACATAAGCCATGCCATTTGATTAAATAATACTTGAAACTCATCAAATTTCATTTGCATTTAGAAATACACTTAGTTGAGGCGAAGCAAGCTCAATGCACTCAACGTCGAAAACAAACCTTAGTTGAGACGGAGTAATCTCGACACACCCAACGCCGAAAACCTTAGCTGATTTGGAGTAATCTCAACACAACAGCGTCATTGCTCACTATGTGCACATAGGAACTATTTTGGACTACCCAAGTACCTTCTCCATGTCCTTTAGTACTGGGTCCCTAGGATACTCAAATGCCTTCTCAACGTCCTTCAGCATTGAGTTCCCTTATGTCATAAGAAATCACGACTAAACATTATAAATAGAATCCTTTTTAAAGAAAAATGAGTGTCACTCACAATCCGGGCTTGTCCCTCGAGGCTTATAGGCTTTTCCAACCTCAACTTGACCTAAAATAGCATTTACGAGCCATTAGATCATCTCCTTGAAGTCCTTACAAACATTATTTAACTAAATCCCATCCACATTGTCCATATCAAGCTTATTTCCCACCTTTTTCATCATTTCCACCACTTTAGGTACCATTTTGCAAAATTCTCAAAATTTCCAAAAATATCCAAAGATCAGCTTAAAATTCATATTTACTCATTTTAAGGCCAATTATTCAAGAAAATATCAATTAGGGTCCAAAAATGTCCAAAATTATCCAAGATGGCCATGGGCACCCTTGGTGGGCAGTAGGTGGGCGAAGGGGTGCTGGCAGGGGCGTGGTGGTAGGGGAGTGGGGTGCTGGGCAGGGCGTGGTGCTCGCGTGTGGGGCATGTGTCGCACAGGGTATGCGGGTGGGGTGGGGGGGGGGGGCACTGGCGACAGGCGTGGGCAGGCTCTCTGGGCATCCTCCAGCTGACTTGGGTCAGCAGTCTCCTATTTTCAACCCGATTTTTCAGAGCTCCAAAACACCTTTTCCCTTCAAATAAAATTCAAATAAAAATTATGGGGATCAAGGATAACCTCTTAACTGACTTACCAAGAAAATTGAGTTTCAAAATCCTTTCTGAGCGTCCTTGAAAAATTCCTCAAAATTAACTCGTCTGGTTTGCTCGATTTTTGCGACAACTTTCGGTATTTTCAAGGTTTTTCAAAATTTTCGAACTCAAATCACACCGGCAGCCCTAGGTTGAATTCCTAACACAAAAAGCTCTTTCTGGTTCAAAAATAGAGAAAATGGCACGAGTGAATCGGGAGAACCAATGTTGTAATTAAGCTGCTTGCTTAGAGTTCGAGCTGCTGCCAAATCCAACCAATTAGCTTTGGCCACATACCTCCTTGCTTCAACGTGGCTTCTTCTTTTTTCTTCTCATCCTAGCCATCCAAATTAAATATTATTTACCTTTAAATAATTATTTTAATTTAATTTACTATTTATTCCTTAATTTTACATTTTCCCTAAATTAATTCCAACTTTTGACCTTTGGCTTAAGATTTTCTTCACACTTAACAAAAATTTTCCTAAGTCCAGCCCCACCTCCTTGTTCTACAACACCATTAACTCCATCCCTTTATTCCTTAATAAAAGTAAATGAAAAAAGAAAAATAGAAATCATAATTACTTATTAGAATTCCACATACATTCCTACTCATTCAAGCCAACCCTAGCCAACCTTTAACCATGATTTTTATCTTTTGCAAAAGCAAAGGAAAATAGAGACTAGAGCTTACAACTTTTCTCCCTATGCTTGTGATTCTTGGTCCAAAAGTGACCCATAACATTAGCCCCCACTTCCTAGTTGGGATTTTGAGGACAATTTTGTTGAGTTTTTCTCCATTGATCCTAACTTGGGAGTATTGATAGCCATAGCCCTACACAGTGTGCACCTAAATTAACCATGGAATGACCATACCAAGCCCTTTGAGGTTTACTTTTGGGTTGTCCTTGGGCTTAAGGCTTTGGGGTTCTTAATCTTGAGATTATCCTTGTCACCTTATCATACCCCTTAGGGTTGATTTTTAGGCTTTCCTTGATTTAAAGGCTCCGGTGTCTTTAAATCACCATATTATCCTTGGGATTACCCTATCAAGCCCTCTAGGGCTGATTTTTGGGCTTTCCTTAGTTCAACGGCTCCGGGATTCTCAATTCCCAGATTGTCCATGCAATGACCCTATCAAGCCCCTTAGGGTTGATTTTGGGCTTTCTTTGGTTTACTGGCTTCGAGATTCTTAATTCCAAATTATCTAAGGACTGACCCTATCAAGCCCCTTGGAGTTGATTTTGGGCTTTCCTTGGTTTAGTTTTGCATATCCTTGACAAAGATGGTACACAGAAATGAGTTTGTCTTTGTCTCAAGGTCATAGGAAGACCTAAATTTCATCTTTTTAAACCATTTTAAAACCTTGTGATGTGATAAGAGAACCACAAAATCCATTATACACATAATGGTTTCTCCCCAGCCTTGGGGCATCACACCCTTTCCCAAATTACCTCCTAACTTAGGAAAAGATGTGAGGACAACAATCATCAACCCATTTATGACACTTATTGTCTAACTTGTTTCCTTACTTAAGTCTTCTAATGAACCTGATAAATAGTTTAAGCATATCTAACAATATACACCTCATAGACAAATAGATGAACTTCTGGAACTTATTATAGATGCACAACTATAACTATTTACAACAAACCATAATTACAAACATACAACCTTTTCCCAAACTACATGTACGTGACAAACTTTAAGTTTCATTTTGTACGAGAAAGCTAAACAACTTTGGAATTTGAAGTAGAAGCAGATGAGGCTGGGTAGGCTAAGCACCGTGAACTCATTGGCTGCCTGGAAAATAAGAAACAAAAGGAAAAAAAATTATGAGCTGGGTTGCCTAGTGAGTGACAGAGTACATTAAATAACTTAACAAATATTTCACTAAAAGAATTTCATTAACATAATCATCATGATTCATACTCATTGATAAAAAAGAAATCATAGCTAGAAAACTCATGGAACATGGTTTGCTTAAACATCATTAAACATCAACATTGTACCCATTTAACCTTAGTTGAGGTAGAGCATGCTCAATACACTCAACGTCGAAAACAATCCTTAGCTGATGTAGAGTAATCTCAATACAATCAGCGTCGCCACTCTCCTATGTGCACATACAAATGCCCTCAAAGGGCTAGCACCCTGACACAAGGCCTAAAGCCTCCTTGTGTGCCAAAGTGGGTCCTAAAGACCTTATAATTCAGGTTTCCCAAATACCTTCTCATTGTCCTTCAGCTTTGGGTCTTCTCATAATCCAAGCTGCCCATGTACCTTCTTCTTGTCCTTCAGTATTGGGTCCCATTCATAACATTTTCAGGGTACATTCATGCTTGGAAATAATACTTTGCACAATAAAACATTCATCATAAGTAAACTTAGGCAAACATTGATCTTTTAGACAAAGGAACATGTTCATCAAGCTTCTTAAAATCACATGAAAAGCATGTTTGATAAAGCTTGTAAACCATCATAAGAATCATGCGTTTAAGACAACATTATTTAGAAAAACATTAAAGAAACATCAATTGTCACTCACTCCTTTGATTGGGTCCCAAATGGATTGTAGATTTTCCACAACTCCTCTTGTCTTGAAAATAAGATTTATTTCCTTTAATTAACCTCTTTTAATCCCTTAAATCACGTCTTAAGTCATTGACATCCTTAGATCAGAATTAGGCTTGGAATAATTCACCAACACCAATCGGGTCAACTAATTCTTTAAGTAGGGTACATAGCAACTAGGCGTGCAACCTTGCTTACACTTGCCCACAACACTCCCCGATGCTGCCTTGTGCTACAGCTCCCACACACCCGCAACTACACACGTAGATACCCTCGATGTGTGGCAACTCTCGCACTCCCCGATGCTGCCTTGTGCGACAGCTCCCACACACCCGCAACTACACACCAACTAAGCAACGCGTTGAGGTACCCCTATGCATCTAGTGACAACCCTCTTCGACCACACACTCCATAGCCTGCTGATGCTGCCCATACACACTACCATTCACATATGCCTTCTTGCCCACCTAGGTGTCCAATGCCCAAAATAACCTATAAAGCCTCTAGACTGTCCCTTACCACTAATAGCCTCTTCTATGTTTGTCTTCTTCAACCTTGGCTGGTAGACACCCGATGGGTTCCACAACTCAACCTACACTTTCAGCCATCAAAATTAACATCTCTAACCATTTTTAATGCTAATTTCTTCCATAAATCTCAAAACTAATCTCTTAACTTACCTCTAAATTTGGCCGCCAAATTCCTCCTTAATAGCCCAGAATCAACAATTCTTTAACCTTTGCTCAAGAACACCTAGGAGCATGAACAATCTCCATTTCTCTCAAATTTCAAGCCTTTGTCGATGGAATTTCTCTTCGGCAGCTTTCACACGTCTACTAGACTGATTTTGAGAGAATTTGGTCGAAAAATTTCTCCTTTGGCACAAGTGAATTTTGCAGACCGGCTTATCTCTTTTGACCTTCTATTTATACTCCCTTCCATCAGCTTCATGCATCATAAGACTCGCAACCTTTTGCTTCCAATTTTCCACTTAAATTCTTTGCTTGCCACCTAATTATACTTAATTAAATAAATAGACATAATTAACCAAAATTAAAAGAGACTTGAATGCCTATCTGTCACACCTTATCCCAAACCACCCTTCTATAGCCCGAGACAAAGTGTGAGGACAGCAATCGTCGATTTCCCAACTGACTCCTACTGTCGAACTTATTCTAGCTTTTAGCTTAACCACGCTTCCTAGGACGATGAATCTTTTAACTCTCGACAAACCTCGACATCGATTGGCAACGGGAACTTTCCTGCTACTTGTAAAGTGAAAAACATTTGAAAAGGTTTAGCTAAATAGCCCAATGAGTAACGATTTTCGAAAATCATTTAAGGCTATAAATCTCATAGAAATTAGGCTTAATAATTCAAATCGTAATATATCGAAACGTATAAGTATTTTAAGCATGCTGTTAGGAATTTCCCCTCATATCACCACAACTTCCAGTTTTCGTCTATGTGCATATAGGAATTATAATCTGGGCTGCCCATATGCCTTCTCTCCGTCCTTCAGCATTGGGGTCCCATATCAAACCTTCAATATAATTCTGGCTATCCATATTCCTTCTCTTCGTCCTTTAGCATTGGGGTCCCATATCAAACCTTCACCGAGTCCTTCGGCATTGGGGACCATCAAATCTACCTAGATGCCTTCTCTCGGTTCCTCGGTGTACCTTCACCAAGTCCTTCGACATTGGGGGCCATCAATCTACCCAGATGCCTTCTCTTGGTTCTTCAGTATAGCAAATCATACATACCTTCACCAAGTCCTTCGGCATTAGGGACCATCAATCTACCCGATGCCTTCTTTTGGTTCCTCGGTATCGGGGTTATATTCAGATAATAGCATGCTAAATCATTCATAAACTCGGGTATCAAATCATTCAGAGTTCTCATAATATTTCTCAAACAACACGTTTTCATCAAACTCGGTAACATAGAGCTTCATGCTCAAAACCACATAAAAGGATATTCAAATTCATGTAAGGATATTCATGCTTTATCAAAACTCGTTTGTATTTAGAAATTTCATCTTTGCGTATAAATCAAGCATTTCAAGTAACATCAATAATACTGACTTCAAAACTATCGTATTTCTTACAAAGAGTTATTCATTTCCAAAACCATTAATATTATTCACGGAGAAAACATTCATAATTGAAAGCGTTGGAGTTACTCATAGAGAAAGTAATCGCTTAAGGAAAATTCCCTTTCCTCCCTTCTAATTCTGCCTCCCCCGAGCTTCTTGGACGCAGGGCTGATAGTCAGAAACGCAAACCAACTAATTTTTCCCTTTGATAGCTAGGTTTGGATGCAACCCTGCACCTTGGATGCAAGCCCCTACACTTAGTTCAAAGGAAGGGCAAGCTAAAGCATGGTAAGTGTGGAGGCTGAGAGCTTAAGTCATGAGTACCTTGTGTTGAAGAGTATTATGCGTTGAAGTGTATTATGCGTTGGAGAAATCCAAGGCACTGACCAAGAGCTTTTGGTTGTGGTGCAGTGTATGAAGATGTGGTTATTAATCGCTAAGTGATGCTGCTATGCGTTGAGAAGGGCTATGCATTGAAGGTTGGTATGCGTTGGTGCATAGAAAAGTGGCCGAGAGGACCATGCCTTGGTCGGCTATTCGGCGATTGGGCGCTGGGCAATTAGTAGCACAGTAAGTTAAGGTTGTGCGTTGCTGAAAGCCATGCGCGAAAGGTTTGCGTTGGTTAAACTAAGTAGGAAGGTGATGGCAGTGCTGGTGAGTTGGTGGTCTATATTTATATATAAGTGAGTGCACCGAATAATTAAACACTTTAGACATATTTTCGAACTCAGATTGATCCCATTTCGTAGACAAACAACGAGGAGAGGTAGAAGAAGGTGTTTATATCGAATTTAAGTAGAATTCAGATCATTTTCATGGTGAAATTAAAGCTGGAACCAGAAGCTTGATTGTTGTCGAGAAATCTGGACATCATTCGGTATTTGAAGAAGAGTGAGCTGAGGAAGTTAAAGCTAGGGCTAAAATTTTAAGGTTAGTAAGTTAACTCAATTCTTAGCAACTTCCATGAAGGATGTTTAAGCTGAATTTGAGCAAAAATATGTTAAATTCTAGGAGGAAGTAATCAAAATTGAACTGCTAGATGATTCAAAGCAGCCGGAGTCATTTGAGAATAGTTCTCAAACGAAGAAGAGTTATGGTCTGAAATTTTGAGGTAAGTTAGAAAGCTCACTTCTTTACAAGTTTGTAGAAGCGAGGGAGTTCTGAATTTGGTTGGAATACGATTTTTAGCAGGTTAAAGACAGAGTTAGAAAGGGAAGAAGAAAGCAGTGGCCATCAGGTGTCGTTAAGACGGTGGTATCGCTAAGGAGCTGGAGAGTGAGCAGCGAAACGAGTGTCACTGGTAACGCAAAGGGCTTTGTGTCTCACAACTCTCACCGAAGTCTCGCTAGGTGTCGCTCCTTAAGGTAATCTCGCTAGTCTCGCTAAGCCTAGTCTCGCTATTGCCGCATGGTTGTAAGTAGGTTTCACTAGCAATCTCGCTGATACTTATGGATCTCGCTCATTATGAAAGTTGTAAACGAGAGAGGACTAGTGATGAAGCACATGTTTGAGATGTTTAAGCAAATATAGTGAATATAAAGAGAAATATTAGAAATGTCTAACATGAAAAAGGTGTGTTTACAGGCCAAGAGAAGCTAGGGAAAGCATATAACCCGCTTGAAGCTAAGAATAAGTTGTGAGTGACATTATGGTTTGAGATAAGCTTACTTGATTACCATTTTTCTATATGCTCAGTAATACTTGTGAAGCATGATTTGGGGTGTACCCATATGTATGAAACTAGAACATATCTTATATGTAAGATAGAGCTTGAAAGTGTATTAGTTGATGTTCCTAATGATCTGAGAACTCTGAGGTTCCATGATTTACGTTTAATTTATGATTAGTATGAAGTGCATGTCAGTACCCTAGAAAGATTGAAATGGGACCTAATGCTGAAGGACATGAGAAGGCATATGGGCAGCCTTAGTATTTCTATGAAGCTTTCACCAAAGGACATAGAGAAGGTGATTGAGTATTCACTAGGACCCTAGTACCGAAGGACATGAGAAGGTATACGGGCAGCCTGAGATAAGACAATCATATATGCATAATATAAGGCATTTGACGCTGTTTTGTTGAGACTACTCCACACAGCTAAGGTTTATCGACGTTGGGCGCGTTGAGTTAGCTCCCCTCAACTAAGGATTATTGAAAAGAAACTCCGTTGTGTGATTATAGTTAGTTGTAAGTTTACAGTGCATGACTAAGTAGGTTATACTAGTGATTGTAGTTATGCTTTATTGAGTTTATATTTAGATAGTCACTCATTGAGCATTGTAGCTCATAAATTCTCGTTTCTTTGATGTTTTTTTTCCAGGTAGCAAGCGTATTCGGGATGCTTAGCCTACCATCAAGACTCGTTTGGGTCTAATTAGGATTTTGTACTTGGGAACTTGTAAACCCCAACCTTATGTAGATATTATACTTATTTTGAGTAACATAGTGAGATTGATTAGGCATACTTGTAAATTTTACTCATAGCCTCTCTAATCTTACTCATAGTGTTATCCTGTCAGTAGACCTCTGCATAACTATTGTATAAGCTAAGTCTAATGCCAGCAGGATCTGATATATATATATAACAAGTGTTAGCAGGATGAAGAATAGTTTTAACACTCACTCCTAGGTAAATAAGATATATATATATATATATATATATATATATATATATATATATATATATATATATCTAGGATAGGGGTGTTACATTGGATGCCTGGCAGATGACTTGGACGCAAGGTACAGTCTTCCAACAAGGATTCAGCTCCTCTAGCTTCACCCCTTGGACGCAGGGCTGTGCTTCTTGGATGCAGGGCAACTAATTTCCTCCTTCTGGCAGCATTGTTGGAAGCAAAACAGCTTCCCTAGGCACCAGACAACTGTTGGACGTAAGGTAGCTAGGAAAACAACCTCTCTTGGACGCAAACTACCTCTATGGACGCAAGGGTTGGTCTTTTCAGCTTTCTTTCTCTTTTCTCTCAAGAATTTATCGATGGTATCTTGCTCTTCTTTCCTCAAGGTCCTATTTATAGACTTGGAATGGAGAGCTTGTCGTCCAACTTCTTCTCTCTATTTGCCACTTGTTTGCCACATGTCACGCTACATGACACACCCGATATGCATCCCGACACCTCCTCCTTATGAGGTGTTAAGTCTAAATGAAGCCATCTAGTCTTTATAAACTCATCTATGCGTTCAACTTGCTCCGAGACACGGACCATGCATCCAACTTATGTGTCCTTAAAGTTCCCTTTTAGAGTTTAACTTCTTTTGTTCTCTTTTCTTCCTCCCAACCTTTCTATACTTGACTAAGTTTCTCCCCCGGACATTACCATGCGTTTGTGCCTCCTGTTATGCGTCCATCACCTATTTTCTCACGCCCAAATCTTAGCTACAAGTCCCTCTCTTGAGTGATAAACGTCTGACTATGCTTGGTACTCCGTCTTTTAGCCATAATCACCTTAAAACCTACCTTCATGCGTCCTCACCTTGTAACATGCATTCATCACCACTTTGCCATACGTCCATGGCCTTCATTTCATCCTTAGGCATCTCTTGATTGCCCCTCTATGTGTCCCTGAGGTGTATCCCAGGGTTATGCTTCCAACTTTTCCCTTTTACTCCTTCCATACTTAGCCGTTTTCTCAAAAATCAACCTATCATGCGTGCATCTCTTGCTTCCTTCTTTTAGGTTTTCTTTTCGATCCTCCAACACATCCAAGACTCAACCCTAGTCCCTTTTGTAGCTAGCTCATACGTCCACCCTAGGCCAAGATCGCATCTCCTTCCTTAACTTGACATGTGTTTTCTATGCGTTCATCTCTTCCCCTGAGTTCTCGGTTTTCCATATAATACTCCAACACTTAACCATTTCCTTTCCCACAAGGGGTACCATGTGTTTTCTTAACTTGACCATGCGTCCGACATGGTCTTTTCCCTACCAAGTGTGTGTCCAACTCACAACTAACTTCCAGTTATGCTTTCAACTCTTTCCAACACTTGGTGGGATTTCCTTTCTCCTTAGATCATGCTTCCAAGCTTACTATTCTAATAGCATAGTTGAATTCTCTTAGTCTAGCTGCGTTACTTAGAAGAATTCTTAACTTCAAGAGTTTCTTTGAAGTTCAAGGTCCGAAAATCGTAGGTTTCTTCCAAATTCACCCATGACTTATTCTTAACCCAAAACTCAAGTTGATACCAAACTTTTTCTTCCCTTAAGTTCAACGCATACCTGTTCCTATTTTGGCCAAAATTTGGCTAACTCCACCAGTCCAGATTTTGTCTAAAAAATTCTCTAATCCACATGCTTGTGATCCAAATTTCACCTCCCTGTCTTACTTCTTTCCTTATAAGCCATGAAGCACTTAGGTCTAAAAAGTAGGGTGTTACACTACCTCTTGATCCATCTCCTCAATGCCTACCACACATGCACTTAGAGTTTCTTGGCTTAGCCTCACACTCGCACTTCTCAAAGCCTCCATGTCTTAGATTCTCAACGCTTACTCGGTCTAACCCCTTCAATGCCTACCAACATAAGCTTCCTCCACGCATGCTTCTTCCTCTCAACGCCTATCACCTTAAGCTTGACATGCCTTGCTACCAAGGACAACTCTTTCATTTCACACCTATCCACTCTTCCACGCATCCTTGACCCTAAATATGAAAAATTTGGCTAAGTCCATTACACCAATCCGACTACAAACTTAAACATGACTAAGATCAAGTTAAGGGCTTACATGGGGTCATAGGCCGACCCAGGTCTCAGCTTCATGAACCTCAAATTAAACCAAGAATGAACACCCTGACGAGTTCTAGGCTAAATCGCCACGAGGTCGAGCTGTACCACTTAGGTACCCAAGTCTCTTATTGCTCTCTATTTCAATTTTTTCAAAACCTCTATAGAGTTTCTCGACCAATTTTTGGGTTATGTAGAAAAATAGTTTCACCTTGGCCTCGAGGCCATAGGTTGATTGGGCCTTCTTTTATTAATTAAATCAATTTTTTTGTTTTTGTCTTAACTTATCCTATTGTTGTTTGTTTCCTTTGTTTTACCTTCCTCAATTTTTTAAGAAAACCTAACATTTCATGGGGCCTTAGGCCAAAGCGCCTAATGTGAAAACCATAGAAATTATAAATTAAGAACTCTTTGATGAGCCCCTAATAACAAATTCCAAAACTCTCAACTCAATTGATTTCAATTCAAATGGAAGAATTAGAATTGGTTACCTTTTGATTGAATACCAAGAAATAAGAACTAGTTCCTTACTCCAAGTTCGAACACTCCACAAGCAAGATGATCAAACTTACCTGAATGTTCTTGGCAGGCAACCCTGAATTTTTTCATTCAAGAGATTTTTCATTCAAGAATGGTGATGTGTCATCTACCAGAGATTTTTCATTCAAGAAAACCCTAAAACTTAAACATAAAAAACTGAGTACTGTGTTCCCCTTTTCCTCCTTAAAACCCATTCTACTTAATTAAAGGAACTTAAAAAGTCCATTATATCCCTAATAAAAACCCAAATAAAACATATATGGATCCAACAATTAAAATACCCAAAAAAAAAAAAAATAATAATAATAAAGTTCATTTGCAAATATTAAAAAAAATGCGAATTAAAAAGTTAACAAAACTCAATTGGTTTCATCTTGTAGCATTATTTGAAACCAATTATTGGACTTCTGATAAGATGTTGCTGCTTGAATCCCCCCAATTGAGTTCATCTCCATTTGTATGCGAGAATTCAATACTAACTGTAGCTTCTTGGCTCTTGAGCATGTGATTGGTCCCGGAAGTAACACAAGGTTGTCTTGTTTCATAACATCTTCTCCCCCTTTTAAAGGATTTGTCCTTGAATGAAGTTCATTGCCTACATAAAAAAAAGTTAAGTTAGAAACATTGAAAATGACACTCACACCATATTTACCTTCGAGATCAATTTGGTAGGCATCGTCATTGATTTTCTTTATCACTTGAAAAGGTTCATCTCCCTTTGGGTTTAACTTAGAATCTTGTTGATGTGGAAACCTTTCCTTCCTAAGGTGGACCCAAACCCAATCTCCCTCCTTTAATATCATAGACTTTCGATGTTGGTTAACTCTCTCAGCTACCTTGACATTTTGATTTTCAATCCTTTCTTTAACCTCTTTATGTAGCTCCCGAATGGTGGCAGCATTCTCATCAGCTTGGAAATTGACAACCTCGTTAGATGGAAAAGACAACAAATAAATAGGTGATAAAGGGTTAAATCCATACACAATCTCAAACGGTGTACATTTAATGAAACTATGAACAACTCGATTATATGCAAATTCAGTGAATGGTAGAAAATCCTCCCAAGTTTTGGTGCTTCTATCTATTATAGCTCTCAGATTAGTCACCATTGTCCTATTACTATCTCTGTTTGTCCATCAGTTTGGGGATGATAGGTAGTGGAGTAAACCAACTTAGTACCAAGCTTTCCCCAAAGTACTCTCCAAAAATGACTTAGAAATTTTACATCCCTATCACTAACAATGCTTCTAAGAATGTCATGCAATTTAACCACGTCCTTAAAGAATAAGTCAGCCACATGTTTAGCATCATTAGTGTTATTATATGCAATGAAATGAGCCATTTTGTTCAACTACCACAAAAATGATATCCTTCCCTCTCTTAGATCGAGGTAAACCCAACACAAAATCCATTGAAATATCTAATCATGGTCCACTAGGAGTTGGTAAAGGCAAATATAACCCATGTGGTTTCAACTTAGACTTGGCTTCCCTACATGTAATACATTTTTCACACTTCTTATGTACATCATGTCTCATTCTAGACCAGTAAAAATGTTCATTTAGCATGTCATATGACTTACCTATCCCCAAAATGTCCCATCAAACCTCCCCCATGCGCTTCTTTAAATAATAAATGTCTTGTGAATACAATATCTTAATGTGTTCAAGACCAAACAATCTAGTGTGAAGTGTAGTTAGCAAAACATACCTCCTAGATAGTGCATCATCTATTACATTTTTCTTACCTTACTTATACTATATCACATAGGGAAAAATTTCAATGAACCCTAACCACTTTCCATGTCTCTGATTCAGCTTGTATTGGCCTTTCAAATGTTGTAGGCTTTGGTGGTCAGTATGAATAACAAACTCCTTTGGCCACAAGTAGTGTTCCCATGTTTATAGTGTTCTCACCAAGGCATAAAGCTGCTTGTCATATGTAGGATAGTTCAAGGCAGCCCCATTTAGCTTCTCACTCAAGTACATCAATGGTCTTTGATCTTTCATTAAAACATCTCCAATCCCTATTCCGTTGGCATCACACTCAATTTCAAATGTTAGTTCAAAATTAAGCAAGGCAAGTAAGGGCGCATTATAAAGCTTATCATTCAAATCGCTAAAAGCATGTTCTTGTGCTTGTCCCACTCAAACTATACATTTTTCTTTATAAGCTCATTAAGAGGTGCAGCTATGGAACTAAAGTCCCGAATGAACCTCCTATAGAAACCAACTAGCTCATGAAAGCTCCTAATCTCACTAGCATTCTTAGGTGTAGGCCATTCCCTAATTGCTCCCACCTTCTCAGAATCAACTTCTACTCCGTGTTTAGACACTACAAAACCTAGAAAGTTTATCTTTTCCATGCAAAAACTTTACTTTTTAAGATTAGCATAAAGCTTTTCCTTTCTAAGTGCAGCCATAATACACCTAACATTCATAACATGATCCTCTAGTGTCTTAGAATATATTAGGATGTCATCGAAATAAACTACTACAAACTGTTTTAAAAATTCATGCATGACATGATTCATAAGTCTCATAAAAGTACTAGGTGCATTAGTTAAGCCACAAGACATAACTAGCCATTTGTATAACCCATGCTTAGTTTTGAAAGTGGTTTTTCAATCATCTCTAACATTTATCCTAATTTGATGGTATCCAAATTTTAAGTCTATTTTTGTAAAACAGGCTACAACCATACAATTCTTCTAACCTATCATCCAACCTAGGGATAGGATGTCTATACTTAATTGTAATTTTATTAATAATCCTACAATCTACACACATTCTCAAAGATCCATCTTTCTTTGGTACAAGTAAGACAGGAACACTACAAGGACTTAAACTTTCACGCACAAACCACGTGAGCAAGTAACTCATCAACTTGCTTTTGAATCTCTTTGGCCTCTTATGGATTGGTCCGGTGGGCTTGGCGGTTTGGAAACTGAGCACCTCAAATAACTCCAATCTTATGCTCTATGCCCTTAAAGCCAATAACTCCTTAGGTAACTCCTCGGGAAAGACTTCATCAAATTCCTACAAAGGAGACATAAAAACACTAGACAAAGAGGATTCTAGATCCTAGTTAGCAAGTAAGGTTCTTTAAATGTCACAATAACTAAAGTTCTTTTTGAAAACATAGTGTAACACTCCCACCCTAGACAATATATATACTTCTATATCTTTACCTAGGAGTGAGTGTTACCTAATCTGTATTCTGTTATACCCTATTATATATGCATTTCTAATTCATAACTAGCTGGTAAAATGCTTAGCCTTACGACAGTTATACAAATTTTCTTAATAAGATAGCATCATAAGTAAGTTTTAAAAGACTATGTTTAGAGTTTACAAATATGCCTAATGAAACTCACATATGCCACTCAAAATAAATTCAACTTCTACAAAGGGATGGGGTTTACAGGTTTCCAAATTACAAAAATTCTAATTTGGCACAGACGGGTCTTGATGGTAGACTAGGCACCCCGAACACGCTTGCTACCTGGAAAGAAAACATCAGAGAAACAAAAATCTATGAGCTACAATGCTCAGTGAGTGACTACTAAAATATAAGCTCAATAAAAATATAACTACAATCTTTGGTATAAATTGCTTATTCATGCCTTATATCACGCTTCATAAACTTGTAAATGACTATAACTTGTAAATCACTGTCATTACGTAAATGATTGTCTTTTCATTAAACCTTTGTTGAGGCGGAGCAAACTCAACGCACCCAACGTCAATAAGCCTTAGCTGTGTGGAGTAATCTCAACACATCAGCGTCAAATACATTCTATTATGCTTATAAATCTATCTGATCTCGGGCTGCCCGTGTACCTTCTCATGTCTTTCGGTACCAAGGTCCCAGGGTATTACTCACTCACCGTCTTTAAATCCTTAGGTGAGAGTTTCATATAAATTTAAATACTAAGGCTGCCCATATGCCTTCACCTGTCCTTCAGCATTGGGTCCCATTCGAATCTCTCTAGTGCATAGGCACGTATAATACATTTAACATACATTAACTATAATCATGATATCTCAGAATTCTTTGAACATTCATCTAGCAACTAACTTGGTAAAACTTAGAACATTATCTGATATGTTTCAAGCTCTATCTCACATTTTATAAGATATGTGCTAGTTCATATACAAAAGTACACTTCAACTCATATTTTAAAGATATTATTAGACATATAGAAAATAGTACTGAATTTAAGCTTATCTCAAATCATAAAGTCACTCATGACTTATTCCGGGCTCCGAGCGGGTTATACGCTTTCCCTAGCTCCTATTGACCTATAAACATACCTTTTTCGTGTTAGACATTTCTAACATTCTTCTTTATATTCTTTGCGTTTGCTTAAATATCTTAAATATGGGTTTTCATCATTAGTTTTTCTCTTGTTTACAACTTCCAATAATGAGCGAGATTTTTAGACTAAACTACTCCTAACCATGTGGCATTAGCGATACCCAGCTTCGCGAGACTAGCGATATTACCTTAATAAGCGATACTCAGCGAGAGTTGTGAGACGCAAGACCCCTTTGCATTACCAGCGACACTTGTCTCGCTGATCACCCTCCAATTCTTTAGCGATACTCCTATCCTAGCGACCCCCGATGGTTAGTGCTCTTTTTCTTTCTTCTCTAACCTGTTCTCAAGCTGCTAAACATCGAAATCCAGCCAAAATCAGATCTTTCTTTCTTCTACAAACTTGTAAAGAAGTGAGCTTTCTAACTTACCTCGAGCTTTCAAACCCTATCTTTTCTTCGTTGGGAAAATTATCCTTGAATATCTCCAACTGCTTCGAATCAGCTAACAGCTCTTACAGTAGCACAACTTCGAATGTTTCTTCCTAAAATTTAACGTACTCTTGTTCAAATTTGGCTTAAACATCCTTTACAGGAGTTGCTAAGGATCAACTCACTCACCTTTAAAACTTTGCTGTAGCTTCGACTTTCCAGCTCACTCTTCTTAAAACACCATAGGATGTCTAGATTATCGTCAACCTTCAAGCTTCTGGTTCCAACTTCAATTTCACCATGAATGTCACACCCCCTCCCGAATTATCCTCCATAACCCGAAAGAAGATGTGAGGTCAGCAACCTTGACTCCTCTGTAAGGTTCACTGACCAACCATTTCTTTACCAAAGACGGCCCAGACGAGGTTCTTGCATAGGCAAAGCATCCCGAACTCGCTTGCTACCTGGAAAATTAGAAAAAACATAGGAAAATGTGAGCTAAAGCCCCGTGAGTAACTGGTTTTGTAAAACTATCTTTTAATAAAAAACAGGCATGTTACATTTATACATATAAAACAAGATAAGTACATCAATACATCAGGAACGTATTTTCAGCATCTCTTTTGAACTATATCAAATCGTTCCAAATCAATAGAGTCGTTTAAGAACAATTATATGAAAAACTCGTTTGGTTTCTCAATCATTTCCCTTAGTTGAGGCAGAGTATGACTCAACGCTCTCAACGTCAAAAACATCCTTAGTTGGGGTGGAGCAAGGCTCAACACACCCAACGTCGAAATCATCCCTAGCTTCAAGCAGAGCAAGCTCGATGCACTAGCCAGATTAACCTCTATGTGCACATAGGAATATGACAGGTTACCCATGTACCTTCTCATGTCCTTGAGTACTGGGTCCCAGGGAAACTCACGAGCCTTCTCAAGGAGATAAGCACTGAGCCTTCTCTTAAACATTTTATCTATCAGTTTGAGTAGATCATTCATATGAAACCTTTTATAGAAAATGGGATGTTTCTTGATAAACTATATCTTGCAACATGCCTTTCAATATAATAAAACAATCAGATAAAACATGCCTTTTAAACAATATGATCAACATCATGCGTTTCATGAAATCAGTTATCATAAAACCATATCACATAAGAACATTTCAACAAAGTTCAGTTTTGAAAGAAGAAAATAGTCACTCACGATTACTTAAGAGATTTTCCTCTTTTCCTTCCAATCCCTGTCTTCCCTGAGCTCCTTGAATGCAAGGGTTTGAACTCCTAACCCACAAACTATTTCTGGTAACCGGTTGGATGCAACCCTACCCTTAAACGCAAGGTGCAGACTAGCTCTTCTTACTCTTTCGGATGCGTCGACCTTCTTTGGACACAAGGTCTAACTTGAACGCATCGTGGCGTTCACCCTTTATGTTGAATTCAGATTAAACGCAAGGCTCACCCTTCTCGACGCAAGCCAACTTCTTAACACCAGATGACTTAAGTGTCAAGGTTGTCTTCCTCTTTGGCCGCAGACTTCCTCCTTCAAACGCATGGTTTTCTTCTTTCAGCTCTCTTTCTTTCCTTCTCTCAAGGATTATTATCACCGAATCATCAGTCATTACTTTTCCCTCAAGGTCCTATTTATAGAGAACTTGTCATTCTACCTCTCCTCTTCTGCTGCCACTTGTTTGCCACATGTCATGTTGCATGCTTAATTAATCATGCATTAGTCCAAGTGTCATTTTGCATGAAATGTTTATCATGCTTTCTAACACCTCCTACTTAATGAGGTGTCACAATCATGTGTAACCACCTGGCCTATAGACTTCCCTTATGGGTTCATTATGTTCCAATACACAACTACACAACCAACTCCTTGCTCCTATGCGTTCATGGAACTACCTTCCAGATTCAACTCCTTTGCTTCCTTTTACTACCCTCGGCTTTACTACCTTTATTCCATTTCTCCTTTATTTAAGTGTACAAATTCTAAATGCATACTACTATGCGCTTCAACTTAACATCATACGTAAATTTTTATCGCATTTATATGCGTTCAACTCCCTTTCTTACATTCGTTCACAGCTACATTTCCTCCTTTGTACAATTGCACTCCTCTGACCATGTGGTTTACTTTTTACTACCACATCCAACTCACATTCTTTCTTCCTGCGTTTACCCTCTTGCATTTACCTTTGCTTCATTCCGCGTTCATGACCTTCCATTAAGTCCCTTGATTTTACCCTCTATGCATCCTTAAATCTTATACCAAGGTTATTCCTTAACCATTTCCTTCTTTAGCTTCTTCCTATGCGTTTACCTGAGATCGTGATAACATTTTCCATTATCATGAAATTAAGCTCTTCAGCGTATGACTTGATAACCAATGGTAACCATCATCGACTCATGAACTCTTCGTCGTATAGCTAATAGCTATCCTTAACACAGAATTCCTCAACGCATAGCCAATATTTTCTCACCATTTAACTTTCTCAACGCATAGTTATTGTCCACTTTGCGGCTTATCAATTCATTATTAATCCTTTAGCCTATCGCATCCAACTACTCCCCAATTCAAGGTATTCTTCTCATTGTAACGTAGGTCGAATACAACCCTTGGTCAGGCTCCATCTTTGCCTCCAAACACATAATAACACTCTCCAATACCTGACATATCAATCAAAATAACGACTTATCCATCAAAGCTATGGTAACAGTCTACTTTCTTCCCTTTACACTAGCTTCCCATACTAGGCTTACCAACACATAGCCGTAATCCATACTCAATTCTTATTCCTTCACCTCCATTCACTATCATTCTATACAACACTCAACGCATTACTTTCCTTAGCTTCATTTCCCGACGCGTTGTCAACCTTTCCAACACAAGGTACTTTACCTCATTCAACTTGCCATCATTAGAACCTAGCTTCCAGAATATGTCTACTCCTTTCTTAGTACCATTCATCTCAACGTACAGAATTTATTGGCCATAATTCAGTAGTTACACAATCTTAACTTTTCGTTTAAACGTTCCGCTAATCCACACTCGTTTATCCTTTTATCCTTACTAGTTATATAAATATTTAGGTTTTCGGGGACAGGGTATTACAATGAAAATGATCTGGTTCCTACTTAACTCTGACATAAACAGTTTCTTCGACCTCTCCTCGTTGTTCTTCTGTGAAAGGGATAAATCTGGGTTCGAAATATGTCTAAGAGCGTTGATTGAGTCGGCACTTACTTATATATATATATATATATATCACCGACTCACCGGTACGGCCATCACCTCCTTACTTAGGTTGGCCGACACAACCTTCCGTGCAAAGCTTCAGCAACGCATAGCTTACACTTGCTGTTTTTACAATTGTTCAACGCCCAGTCGCCAGATAGCCAATTAACGCATGATCCTCTCGGCCACCCTTCTAATGTACCTATACATACAAACCTTCAACGCACAGTGACTTCCAACGCCTAGTGACCTTCAACGCCTAGTGGCCTGAAATAGTATGGAGAAAAAGTGGCTAAGTGTTGGCCATGCGTTAGTGGAGCTATGCGTTGAGAATATGTTGCCAACTTCCCAAATATCAGACAGGGCTTACCGCGTTTCTCTACCGCATACTACCCAGCCTTGACGTCTCAAATGCATACTTCTATGCATTTGTTTCTTACCGCATAATGCCATACGTCTGCCTTAATTACATGCCGTCAAGCGTTTCTACCATGCGCTCAACATGGTTTTCCACTAAGTATGCGTCCAACTTCACTTACCTCTCAGCTATTCTTTTAATCCTGCCCATCACTTGATGAGGTTTCCTTTCTTCCAGAGGTCTTACTTCTAAGCTTAAAATCATGGTTGCGTTCTCCTGATCTGTTTATCCTACACAGTATAATTCTCAACTTCAAGAATTACTTTGATTTCAAGATTCAGAATGCGTTCAACTCAACCTTTCTATCAAATCCTTCTAATTCAAATTCCATCTACGGCCTATGTAAACTAACACTTGAGCACAACCGCTCTTGTCCTACTTCTTTCCTATATAAGCTCTTCCACGAAATAGTCTTAGAAAGAGGGTGTGACACATAGCCTTCTTGACCTTACAAGATTTGGCACTCCAACTTACTAATTTTCTCTCTTTTTTCTCTCTAGGTTGCAAGCTATGCTCTTACTTTTCTCTTGATCCCTCCCTTTTCTCTCCTACTTTCTTTTTCTTTTTCTTTTAGTTTTGCTGCAACCTCTTCTTTTCTTTTTTCTAACTTTTCTTAATCAATAAACACTTCTTTGGGGGATATGGGTACAAGTACAAGTTTCCTACCTGTAAGGCCTTACTTTGCCTTTAGTTATGCTACGTCTTCTTGTTGCTAAGTGTTCTTTGGGTTGGTGTTGTGGACTTAGCCAAAATTTTCTTGTTTAGGGCCAAGGAGGCGTGGAAGGAAGGAGTTGTCCATGGTGGCAAAGTGAGACTAGTATCATGAAATGGGCGTTAAGCTTGTAGAAGGGCTAGTTGAGTAAAGAAGAAGTGCTTGACTAGGCGGCAAGAGTGGTCAATGTAAACCCTACTTTCGTTTTTAAGTACTTAACTTAAGTTTGTAATAGGTGGTGGACTTATTTGTCTTCACTTGTATAAAGCGAAGGGGGAAGTGAAGGAAAGTTGGGAATATTTTCGGTAAGTTAAATTTAGATAAATTGAACTTGGAGTCTATTTTGACATATCAATTAAAATATATAAAGACTAGATAAGAATGTCACCGTTCGAACTGAGGTAGAAGGATGTAATTTAGAACTTCAATTATTATTGGTATTGCTATTATTGATATATATTATATTGAATGGAAACACACTAAATATGTTGTGGATTTATGGATTAATGAGGATTTATTAAACAAAGGAAGAAAGAAAGAAGAGGAAGAAGAGGAAGAGAAGAAAAAGAAAAAAAAAAAAGAAAAAAAAAGAAAAAGGAAAAAGAGGAAAGTGGAGATGGGTCAGTGTGAAGTTTAAGTAACACAACTCATGAGTTGCCAACATTTTTTTCACTATCCAAAATCCCAACTGACTCCATCTTTTAGCTGAGCGACGAGGGGAGGTAGAAGAAGATATATGGGGAAAATTCGTGTAGAATTTTGGTCGGTTTTGTGGTGTAATTGAAGCTGAAAAAGAAGGTTTGATTACTGTCGTGCAATCTGAGCAAGGTCTGGTATTTGGAGAATAGCGAGCTGTAGAGATCGAGTTTAGGGCTGAAAATTTGAGGTTAGTAAGTTAATTCAATTCTTAAGAACTTTTATGAAGGATGGTTGAGCTGAATATGAAGAGAAATAGGTTTAATTATAGGAAAAAATTGACTGATATGGATTCCTTGAGTGATCTAGAGCAGGGCGATGTAAATTGAGAATATATGTCAAACGAAGAGAAGTTTGTCTCTAAAATGTTGAGGTTAGTTAGAAAACACATTTCTTTACAAGTTTGTAGAAGGGAGGAAGTTTTAATTCGGGCTGGAAATACAACGTTTAACAGATAGAAGTGAAGACAGAAGCGAAAAAAAAAGCAGAATGAGACAAGTTTCGTTGGAAAAAGCAGCGACACTGAAGGCGCAAGGGTGAGCAGCGAGATGAGTCTCGCTGGTGTCGCTAGTTGCTTTTTGTCTCACAACTCTCACTAGGTCTCGCTAGTCTCACTGGTATCGCTACTCTCGCTAGTCTCGCTAGTTAAGTAAGTCTCGCTAGTTTTGCCTAATCTCGCTGGTCTTGCTAGTTCACAGACTCGCTGGTATAGTTTGGTCTTTTGCTTGAATTCGTTGGTTTAGTCTCGCTAATGGCCTAAATCTCATTCATTAGTGAACTCTTTTATGAAATGTAGCCTCGGTTGAGCATTTCTTTGTGAAATATAGTCTCGGTGATGGTTTTCTTCATGAAGTAGAGTCTCGGTGGTGAATATAGAAATGTCTAAGGCTTGTTTGCTATGTAAAAAGGAATCTTAAGGAAATCAAACAAAGAGAAATGTACTATTTCAAGCCGAGAGGAGCTAGGAAAGGCGTATAACCCTTTAAGGGTGGGGACCATTTGTAAGTGACAATTTTATTCAAATAAGCATACTGTATACAAAGTTTTCATGTCATATATTGTTGCTTGGAAACATTTTCTTATGTTTATGCTTTTCATGGGTTTTAGATGTGCTATGATGACTATTTGCTTAAAGAAAGCATGTGTTTCCATGTAAATGCATATTATGGTTTTGCATTGGAATTATTTGAAGCATGCTAGTTATTAACCAAGTTTTACGGAAAGCATACTATTCATTGATCTATGATTTTATGGAAGCATGATGAATGTTAAAGAAATTGTGAAAGTTTGAGAGGCTTGAACTTGTGAATATTTATTATGTTATTTTCAAAGCATGTCATTTTTTAATTAAGTTTTTGAAAAGGCTCACAATGCTGAAGGACTCGGAGAAGGCACGTGGGTAGCCAGGATATAGAAATGGTTCCCAATGCTGAAGGTGTAAGCCCCGTACCTGACATTGGGAGAAGGCAAGTTAAGAAGAGACTATGAGACGGGCATCGAGTAGAGAAAGTTGACTGAGTTGTGTGGGAGCAAAAGTGGTTAAGTGTTGGCGATGCGTTGGTGGGGCTATGCGTTGAGAGTATGTCTGAGGCTTGACGAGAGTAGCCACTGGTAGCTAGAAGGTAGCTCAGCATGGACGCAGATGTGAAGGAAGAGGGGTGCGATATGCGTTGAAGGCTACTATGCGGTAGATGGTTAGCATAGCTATGCGTTGAAGGCTACTATGCGGTAGATGGCTAGCACAACTATGCGTTGAAGGCCACTATGCGTTGAAGGCTACTATGCGTTAGATGGCTAGCACAACTATGCGTTGAAGAGAAGGTATTTGTCGATTAGTTAAATATATAGAGATGAAGTGGAGATTAAGTTGGTGGTATATATATATGAGTGGACTGAGTATTCAATCATTTTAATCACATTTCAGAGCTCGAGTTGGTCCCATTTTGAAGCTAAACAACGAAGAGAGGTAGAAGAAGGTGTTTATGTTGGTTTGGGGTGGAATTCTCATTGTTTTCGTGGAGGAACTAAAGCTAGAACAGAGAGTTCGGCTGGTGTTACTTAATCTAAGTATTGTTCAGTGTTTGGAGAAGAACAAACTGTGGAAGCTGTGGCTAGGGTCGAAATTTTGAGGTTAGTAAGTTAACTCGATTTCTAGCAATTTTCATGAAGGATACTTGAGCCGAATTTGAGTAAATGTGTGTTAAACTCCAGGTAGAAGAGATCAGAGCGGAATTGCTAGATGATTAGGAGCAATTCGGGGTTGTTTAAGAATATCTCTCAAATGAAGAGGACTTCCATTATGAGACTTTGAGGTAAGATAAAGGACTTATTTCTCTACAAGTTTATAGAAGGGAAGAAGTTCTAAATCTGGCTGGAAATATGACTTTTAACAGATAGAAGCAAGAACAAAAAAATAAAGGAGGAAAACTCTGCTGTTGAGTGTCGCTAGGACGCAAGGGGGCTTTCCGTCTCACAAATCTTGCTGGGTCTCGCTAAGTCTCGCTCCTCAGGTAATCTCGGTAGTCGTGTTCATTCCGATCTCGTTAATGTACTGTCCTATTGTGTGTGATTTCGCTGGTAATCTCGCTAGTGACATAGAGTATCGCTAATTATGAATATTTTGGGAAAAAGGAGAGTTCGGTGATGGAACGAGTATAGAGTTTAAATATGCTACTTAATGATCATGGAAAGGAAGTCCAAGGAAAACTTAACGTGAGAAATGTGTATTTACAGGCCAAGAAGAGCTCGGGAAGGCATATAATCCACTCAGGGCCCAGGATAAGTTGTGAGTGACTTTCTATTTTATATAATGATTACTCTTAGCATGGTTACTTAGTAATGGATGAGTAGAAACTATCGTATGGTGTAGTTATTGAATATTTGTGTTGTGCTGTTAAGTTTAAAGGATGTTATATGTATTATCTAAATGCAACCCATGGCTGAGGGACCTTGTGTGAAGGCTTATGGGAATGCGTTATATGTTACTCAGTGCTGAGGGACCACGTGTGAAGGCATTTGAGTAGTTGGTTGAAATGAATTCCAGTGCTGAGGGACCCTGTGTGAAGGCATATGGAAATCCAATACATGATAGCCAAGTGTTGAGGGACCACGAGTGAAGGCATATGAGCAGTGGATTGGTAGTAAACCTAGTGCTGAGGTGTCACACCCTTTTTCTAAGACCATTTCGTGGAAGAGCCTATAAAGGGAAGAAGTAGGACAAGAGCGGTTGTGCTCAAGTGTTAGTTTACATAGGCCGTAGATGAAATTTGAATTAGAAGGATTTGATAGAAAGGTTGCGTTGAGTGAATTCTGAATCTTGGAATCAAAGTAATTCTTGAAGTTGAGAATTCTACTGTGTAGGATAAACAGATCAGGAGAACGCAACCATGATTTTAAGCTTAGAAGTAAGACCTATGGAAAGAAAGGAAACCTCATCAAGTGATGGGTAGGGTTAAATAGAATAGCTGAGAGGTAAGTGAAGTTGGACGCATACTTAGTGGAAGACCATGTTGGACGCATGGTAGAGACGAAGGAAACGCATGATAAAGGTAAAACGCATGATGGTATGTAATTAAGGCAGACGCATGGTATTATGCGGTAAGGAACAAACGCATAGAAGTATGCGTTTGAGACTTTAATGCCGGGTAGTATGCGGTAGAGAAACGCTGTAAACCCTACCTGACATTTGGGAGTTGGCAAGTTAAGAAGAAACTATGAAATGGGCAGTGATTAGAAAAAGTTGGCTGAGTAGTATGGGAGCAAAAGTGGCTAAGTGTTGGCCATGCGTTAGTGGGGCTACGCGTTGAGAATATGTTGGAAGCCACGAGGCGTTGAAGAAGGTAGCTCGGCATGGACACGTGATTGGAAGACCACGAGGCGTTGAAGGCCACGAGGCGTTGAAGGCCACTAGGCGTTGAAGGCCACTAAGTGTTGACAGCCACGAGGCGTTGAAGGCCACGAGGCGTTGGAAGCCACTATGCGTTGAAGGCCACGAGGCGTTGGAAGCCACTATGCGTTGGAGACTACTATGCGTTGAAGGTTGGTATGTGTTGGTACATTAGAAGAGTGGCCGAGAGGATCATGCGTTAATCGGCTATCCGGCGACTGGGCGTTGAGCAGTTGTAAAACAGCAAGTTAAAGCTATGCGTTGCTGAAGCTTTGCACGGAAGGTTGCGTCGGCCAACCTAAGTAAGAAGATGATGGCTGTACTGGTGAGTCGGTGGTATATATATATAAGTAAGTTCGCCGACTAAATAAACACTTTAGACATATTTCGAACCTAGATTTACCCCTTTTCGCAAAAGAGCAACGAGGAGAGGTGGAAGAAGATGTTTATGCCGAAGTTAAGTAGGAACCAAATCATTTCCATGGAGAAATTGAAGTTGGAACCAGAAGCTTGACTGTTGATGATAATCTAGACATCATTCGGTGTTTGAAGAAGAGTGAGCTGGGGAAGTCGAAGCTAGGGCGAAAATTTTTAAGGTGAGTGAGTTAATTGTTAGCAACTCCTGTAAAGGAAGTTTAAGCCAAATTTGAGTAGGAGTATGTTAAATTTTAGGAAGAAGTATTCGGAGTTGAGCTACTACATGAGCTGCTAGTTGATTCGAGGCAGCTGGAGTTATTCGAGAATAGTTCTCAAACGAAGAAAAGTTAGGGTTTGAAATCTCGAGGTAAGTTAGAAAGCTCACTTCTTTACAAGTTTGTAGAAGAGAGAAAGTTTTGATTTTGGCTGGATTTCGATGTTTAGCAGTTTTGAGAACGGGTTAGAAAAGAAAGAAGAAAGCACTGACCATCGGGGGGTCGCTAGGACAGAAGTATCGCTAAAGAGTTGGAGGGTGATCAATGAGACAAGTGCCGCTGGTAACGCAAAGGGCCTTGTGTCTCACAACTCTCGCTGACTCTCGCCGAGTATCGCTTGTTAAGGTAATATCGCTAATCTCGGGAAGCTGGGTGTCGCTGATGCCGCATGGTTATGAGTAGTTTAATCCAATAATCTCGCTGATACCTGTGAATCTCGCTCATTATTGTAAGTTGTAAACAAGAGAGGGACTAGTGATGAAAACCCATGTTTGAGATATTTAAGCAAGCATAGTGAATATAAAGAGGAATATTAGAAATGTCTAACACGAAAAAAGGTGTGTTTACAGGTCAAGAGGAGCTAGGGAAAGCGTATAACCCGCTTGGAGCCTGGAATAAGTCGTGAGTGACTTTATGGTTTGAGATAAGCTAACTTGAATATTATTTTCTATATGCTTAATAATATCTTTGAAGCATGAGTTGAAGTGTACTTCTATGTATGAAACTAGCACATATCTTATATGTGAGATAGAGCTTGATAATGTATTAGATAATGTTCTAAGTTTTACCAAGCTAGTTGCTAGATGAATGTTCTGAGAATTCTGAGATATCATGATTATAGTTAATTTATGATAAATGTATTGTGCATGTCTGTGCACTAGAAAGATTCGAATGGGACCCAATGCTGAAGGACACGTGAAGGCATATGGGCAGTCCTAGTATTTTATGAAGTCTGAGATATTATGATTATTGTTAAATTATGATAAATGTGATGTGCAAGTTAGTGCTTTAGAAAGATTCTATTGGGACCCAATGCTGAAGGACATGTGAAGGCATATGGGCAGCCCTAGTATTTCTATGAAGCTCTCACCAAAGGATATAAAGACGGTGATTGAGTATTTCCCTGGGACCCTAGTATCGAAGGACATGAGAAGGTACACGGGCAGCCCGAGATCAGACAGACTTATAAGAAGAATAAAAGGCATCTGATGCTGATGTGTTGAGATTACTCCACACAGCTAAGGCTTATTGATGTTGGGTGCGTTGAGTTCGCTCCGCCTCAACAAAGGTTCAATGAAAAGATATCCATTTACGTAATGATAGTTATTTACAAGTGATAGTTATTTACAAGTTTATGAAGCATGATATGAAGCATGATCAAGCAGTTTATACAAATGATTGTAGTTATGTTTTTATTGAGTTTATACTTTAGTTAGTCACTCACTGAGCATAGTAGCTCATAGATTCTTGTTTCTCTGATGTTTTCTTTCCAGGTAGCGAGCGTGTTCGGGGTGCCTAGCCTACCATCAAGATTCGTCTGAGCCAAATTAGAATTTTGTAATTGGGAACTTGTAAACCCCATCCCCATGTAGAAATTGTACTTATTTTGAGTGGCATTTGTGAGGATCACCAGGCATACTTGTAAACTTTAAGCATAGCCTTTTAAATCTTACTTATGATGCTATCTTATCAGGAAATTTTTGCATAACTATTGTAAAGGCTAAGCATTTTGCCAGCTGGTTATGATATAGAAATGTATATATAACAGTGTTTAACAGAATACAGACTAGGTAACACTTACTCCTAGGTAAAGATATAGATATATATATATAAATATCTAAGATGGGAGTGTTACATGAAGGACCACGTGTGAAGGCACATGGGAATTCCGACATAGTGAAACTCAGTGCTGAGGGACAATATGTGAAGACACTTGAGGGTTTGAAATGCTGAGGGACGAAGTGTGAAGGCATTTGAGTAGGTGAATAATGAGAGTTGGCACAGGAGGTTGAGTGCGTTGAGCTTCGCTCCGCCACAGCTAGGGAAGGATAATTGTATTGCTATTGTTCTATAGCATGAGTGACTTAGGAATTTCTATTTATATAATTATGTGGTAGTTATTATGATCCATATTAACTTAAAAAGTTTAATAGTAATTGGATAAATTCAGTCACTCACTGGGCTTTAGGCTCACGCTTTCTTGTTTGTTTGTTTGCTTGTTTCAGGTAGCGAGCGGGTCTGGAACACCTAGCCTACTAAAGATTATCATCTAGGTCTACTTTGGATCAGTCCTCTGGGATAGTTGTAATTACACAGTTTATGTACATGTTTTATTGTCATACATGTTCCTTGGGGTGTAGTGAGGTTTGATTTTGTAGTGTATATAAAGAACACTTGTTTGATGAGTTATGATTCTTATGCATCGGGTTTAAGCAGTTATGTTTATCTTATGAGGTTATGCTGGCATATAGTTGAGTATAAATGATCTGGAGTTGATTAATGTTATAGTTAAGTAGGAAACGGGTATATGTAGGTTCACACTCACTCCTAGATGAGAAGGGTATCTGGGAGGGGGTGTGACAGAAGGACTCAGAGAAGACATGTGGGTAACCTGAGTATAGAGATAGCCCCAATGCTGAAGGACACGGAAAAGGCATTTGGGTGACCTAAATCTTGTATATGGGACCCGATACTGAAGGACTCGATAAGGTATACGGGGAACCCAAGATATAATATCTATGTGCATATAGAGGTATGATTGACGCTGTTGTGTTGAGATTACTCCACACAGCTTAGGATATTCGACGTTGGGTGTGTCGAGATTACTCCACCCTAACTAAGGATGATTACGACATTGAGCAGCTTTGAGCTTTGCTCCACCTCAACTAAGGAAAATGTTTTTGAAATGTATTGTTCTTTTATGGTATTCCGGAAATGAAACGTATATGGTTTGATAACATTATCTGAGCATCCTTTGCCTGGATATGGAAAAGCGAATTATTACTGCCTATTTATTATTATACTTTGAATACAGTTTTGATTTATGTATGAGTTAAAGAAGGGTTTTACTAAACATGTCACTCACTGGGCAACCTAGCTCATGTTTTCCTTGCTTATCTGTTTTCTAGGTAGCGAGCGAGTCCGGGGTGCTTAGCCTACACAGCAACTCGTCTGGGCCTACCACCAGTGTCTGAAATCTTTGAACATTGTAAATATTTGATCTTAAACATACGTTGTACATATAGAGGGTTAAGAAGCGGGAGTTAGTGAACTCATGTAACTTTTAAGTTTGAATGTAAACCAGTAATTGTATGATGGCTTAACCCCGGTATATATTGTTGTTCTATCATGTTCGTACTTGCTTGTTAGTTGCTTAGGCATGCTTTAAGGTTTACAGGTTGACAGTAGATGTCATAAGAGGGTCGGTGTCTGCTGTCCTTACACTTTCTCCTGGGTTAAAAGGGTACCCAGGAGGGGGTGTGACAGTCAAGCCTAAGAAGTGGGCATCGAGTAGGTATACATTGAAAAGCCTTAAGCCGAGTAGGCATTGAGGTGTATAAGCTGTAGGGCGTTGAGAAGTGAAGGCGAGAAGATGAGCCAAGAACCTCTAAAAGATGGTGAGCTAGGCGTTGAGGGGAAGGATCAAGAGGTAGGTTTCACACCCCCTCCCCAATACCCTTATGATCTAGAAGGAGATGTAAAGATGATAGGCATCACCCCTTTTGTGACACACGTCATCTGTACTAGTCCTGATGTACCTGATAAACATGATGATAACAATTTATTATTATTTTAGCATTCACAACTTAATAGAACTTCGGATGTCGCCTACGACACCTAATAGAGCATACACACATAAAATCAAGAATTCCTGTCCTAATTGGACTCAGAGGTTCACTACCTATTAACACCCGATAAACACGTATAACTTAAGCATCGTAAATGCAGACAAACCAACATCGAGGAGGTATATATTACAATCACATGTGCAAAGATTATAACCCTGTCAAGGGAACACAACCACATAACTTCACTACATAGCCCATAACCTAGCTACACATGTACATGCCAACCAAAACCTACTAACATACTATGTGTAAAGAAAAGAAGATGAAATTCTAACGATGATGGTAGATATGCTTGTGACGGCTAGGTCTATGGAACTCCTCAACTACCTGGGGAAAAAAGAAAGCATATGGAAAAGGTGAGCTGAAATAGCCTAGTGAGTGACGAGTTTAGAAAATCTTAGCATGCTTATAAACATTGAATAAAAGTTCAAAACATTCTTTGGTAAACATGCATAGAAAACTTGGTCGCAAAGCAAATTCAAGGCTTTCAGAAACTGAACAACATTAACATGTTAGAAAACTAGCATTCTTGGCATTCATATTCATAAACCATCCATGAAACAGAGTAAATGTAAGCTCTACCTTCATTCTTAAGAACTTAACATTCTTGGTAGAGATGGCAAACAACTAGGCGGGTAGTTGAGATGGGAGGTAGTTGAGAGCCCTTGTCATGAAGTAATCGGGTGGTGTATTGTAGGTGTGGCCGGCAAGAAAGTTGGCTAAGTGTTGGAGCATGTGTTGAAGACCTTGAGTAGCCGAGCCACCAAGAGTGTGAGTGATGCGGGCTTAGTATGTTGAGAGGAGGATACGTCTTGCTTGGTGAAGGATGCGTCCATGGTGAGTTTGGTTGAAGGCCTTTGATGCGTTACTTGATGGGCAAGTTGGGCTAAGCGTCCATGAGCTTGGATGCATTGGTTAAGGTTAGTAAGAAGGAGTGATGCATTGGGGCTATGCGTCCAAAGGAGGCTTGTGAGACTGACACATGGGGCTATGCGTCCAAGTCAGTAACCATCGGCCAAGGGGCTGCGTGCAATGGGTAGCCGAGTAAGGAAATAAACTAACCTCAAAAGGATGCTCAAACCATGTGTGCAGAAGTTTGCCCAAGAATTGCGTCCACCATTTCTTCTTGCTTAAGCAAATTTAAGACTTAGGTACTAAGTAAGTAGGATTAGGTGTCAAAACTAGATTAAGTGTGGCATGGGCTTGCATGCAAGTAGGAGGTGGCAAGCCAAAAATCTGAATGCAATTTTCTATGAAGTCTATAAATAGAAGGGTCCGACAAAGAGGACTAGTTTGCACAAACTACTCGGGCTATTTGAGAGTTTCTTGGACCAAATTGTCCCAAATTGAGTCTAATTTCACAAAGCGGGCTGCGAATTCCATCAGAAATTCAATGATATCTGGTAGAAGAAAAGGAGTTAGAGGCTGACATTTTGAGGTAAGCTAGCCAAGATAATTATCTATTAGTTTGTAAGAGGAAGCAAAGTCTAATTTTGGCTAGAAATATTACTTTTGGTAGCTGGGTGAAGACAATGTGTTTGAGGCTGTCGGGTGAGTTTTGGAGCAAGCTGTGCGTGCAGACAAGCTCAGGTGGTAGCCAATGGTGAGAAATCTATTGAGGTTATTTTGCATGTTCTAGACACCCAGAAGTCGAGCTGACACGCCACCGGCTATGCACGCATGCATGCTGATGGGCGAGATTTGCTATTGTTGATGCGCAGGTAATGGGGGCGAGATAGGTCTCGCTAGTGAGTAGGGGCAGGCTATGGGGGCGAAGCTATTTAACTTTTGTTATAAATGATTTTATCAAAGCATGCTATATTTCCAAATGAATAATAGGTGGTCCCCAATGCTGAAGGACATATGGGCAACCTTAATACTATATATTGGGACCCCGGTACTGAAGGACTTAAGAAGGTACACAGGCATCCTGGAAATAAATTCCTATGTGCACATAGAGGAAAATTTGATGCTCTTGTGTTGAGATTACTCCACACCTAACGTTATTCGACGTTGGGTGTGTTGAGATTATTCTAGCCCAACTAATGTTGTATTCAACGTTAAGTAGCATTGAGCTCTGCGCTACCTCAACTAAGGAAATTCTTTTGAACATTAGCAGATATTTATAAGCTTCCATTGTTTTATTATTCGATTTTCAAGCATGATTTCATTGGGCTTTTAAGCCAAATCTTGATTTCCAAACTTGTCACCCACTGGGCAACCTAGCTAATGGTTTTCATTGTTTGTTCTACTTTCTAGGCAGTGAGTGATTCAGGGGTGCTTAGCTTACACATCAAACTCGTCTGAGCCTGCTACGTAGTTGTAAACATTGTAAATATTTAAACTTAGACCTAACATTGTACATATCAAGGTCTAAGGAGTGGAAGTTTGTAAAAACTCTATTGTTATTACCTTAAGTGGTTGAATGTACTCTCTAGAAGTTGGTTAGCTTAACTTGAGATTCTTGCATATGGTCTGGATAAAAATTATAAAATATTTATCAAGTAATTGGTAAGGATTTGTGGTCAGTAAGGTTGATAGTAGATGTCGTAAAAGGGTCAATGTCTGCTGTCATCACACCTTTTCCTAGGTTAAAGAGGGTAACTTGGGAGAGGGTGTGACAAGTTGGTATAAGAGCGTAAGGTTTTGGGAAGTGAGGTCATGCATAGTAGCTAAGAGCATGATAAGTCTATAAGTATATTACAATTATGATGTATTATTTGAAACATGCCCCGACGGAACAAACAAGGTAGGCAAGCAGACGCTGGAACGTCGCACGCTACTAGTGATTCTAGAGAGGGTTCGAAGAGAGATTCTACTAACCCTCAAGTAAATGCGAATATAGAGGACCAAATTTTTAATAGAATAGCACAAATGTTCGATTCTTTAGGCCTATATGCATCTCCTTTTGTCGTTTGTCCTGAAAATCAGATCACCGTCTTTCAATAACCTTTCTTAAGTAATTATTTTAGCCTAGCTCATCTTAGTACTTGATAGGCACTTGAAAAGTGCCTTCTATTCTCTCAAATTAAGGGAGTTTATATTAGATTTCACTTGTTTGCTAGTGATTTTCAGGTTAAAACGAGGAAAATTAGAAGAAACGACTAAAAGATCAAAACCGAGCAAGAATACGGCGAAAAAGAGTTGGAAAACTAAAAAGGGCGAATTTTGGGGATAGCGCCGCGGCGCTGAAACATGAACGCATCGTTCTAGACGCAGAGTAGTACCGCGACGCTGAAACATGAACGCATCATTCTGGACGCATAGTAGCATCGCGGCGCCGAGATGGCACTGCCTCGACGCATCATTGTTGAACGCATGACAGCGTCGCGGTGCTTGGACGGCGCTAATGCCCGAGAACAATATTTCTGAAACGCATGACAGCGTCGCGGCGCTAATGCCCGAGAACAATATTTCTGAAACGCATCAAGCGTCGCAGTTTTTGGACGGCGCTGTCGCGACGCTAAAACCCGAGAGCAAACTTTTCTGATGCAGCCCTAGCGCCGCGGCGCCAGCTTTCCTTAAATGAAAAATTTGTATTTTTGGTAAATTTTTGGGCGGCCAAACTCTATAAATTTGGGGGTTTCCAGCAGCCCAAAGATCAAAAAAAAAAAGAAGATCAAGGAAAATCAAAGCAAAGCAAGGAAGTTACAGACCTAAAGAGGCACAAAAAGGAGAGAATTAAGTGAGAGTTCAAAGAGTGAGTTAGTTGCAAGGAAGAGGAAAAGAGTTCGAGATAGTTGTGGTGCCCTTCGAATTCCGACGTGAGAGCCAAGGAGATCGTGACGACACTACCTCAATCAAGAGCCTTTTTTCAGTAGAGTTTCTCTTTCTTTACACTCTTTCTTTGTTTATTTTGCTTAAACATGTTGCTTCAAGCTATGAGTGACTAAACTCTTTAGTTTTAGGGTTTTGATGATTTGTTTATGAATTTATGTTGATTTTGTAGACTTTCATGGTTTTGTTGGAATGATTATGCTTTTCATTGTTATTGTGTTTAATTCTTGTGGATTGGCCATCCTCACATGTTAGGTTAGATGTATGATTGAGAGATTTTTTGTTTAACTTGATCTATAACAATGAATTGTTGTTAATCTATCACGAGAGTAGTTAGGTTGACAATAAAAGTTGTAAAGACTATTTTTAATGCCATGTAATTTTGTATTGGTTTTAAGAGATTAATAATCAATCGAGTTGCATGAGAAAGGGTTGTTTTTTAGAGAAAATAACTTGGAATTAAGTTTCTAGACTTAGGCATATGAATTACAATAAAATCCATGAAATCTATAATATTGCATGATGAAATAAACAAGGATTCATTACCCTAGAACTCTCTTTGACTCTTGTGTTTCTCCCTTTGATACTTTCCTTATTTGATTTGTATTTTCCATAACTTATAATATTCAATTTCAATCCTCAAATAAAATTGATTCAACTCTAGAATAGCTAAGTAACTTAAACCTTCCCAATTGGATCTCTAGTGGAACGATATTCGGACTTAACCGTCTTATATTATAACTTGACCGGTACACTTACGGTTAACACTCAAAGTGCGCATCAGTACTTAGCATGCTTCCCTAGAACTTCATTTAATTCTCAAAACTTCATAACTTAGGGTTTTTAACACATTTTCCCTAGATTCCTTAAAATAGCCTTAAATTAGTGTAAGGTAAAAAAATACTCACTTTATAGCAAAAAATTCAAGAAAATACAATTTGAACCCAAAATAACTTAATTAACCTAAAATGGTTGTGGGCCTTCAAATAGGCAGCATAGAGGGCTGTGGGCACGCACTGGGATAGGGGTGGGCGGCAGGACACGCACACTGGGCATGCTGAGGGCTCACTGTGCGTGCTGGCAGGCAAGCGTGGACGCTCGGCGTCTGGTGTGGGCAGCCTACTTCCCCTATTTTTACAGAACACATCCATCCCAAAAGCAGCTCGATTTTACTCATTTCTTAACCAAATTACTTCAAATATTTTCATAAATCTCTTAAGAAATACCTTAAATTACTTACCTAAAAAATTGGGCTTCAAATTTCTCTTGGGTGACAAATTAACCAAAAATCCAAGGTCGTTCTAGATTTCTTCGAAAATTGTGAACCTCCTCGATTTTCCTATTATTTCACAAATGTTTACTCATTATTGGTACAAACATCCTTCTTAAGAAATCTTAAGCAGTCACTTAACTTACTAACCTCAAAATTTTGGCTTCTAAGTCATCTGCTACCGCTTGAAAACTTCAAAAACCATAGCTTGCTCAGATTGCTGAACACTGCACACTTTCTCTTCTACCACGAATTTCATCAAGCTTTTTAGCTCTATTCTTCAAGGCAGCCAAAGAAATCACTCTTCACTCATTCCTCTACAGTTAGGGCGAAGAATTTTGGAGTTTGCACGATGTAGATGTTCACGCTGAAGCCATAAAACTGAAGAAGAAACATCCTATCCACTGCATGTTACAAGGCTAAGATTTTGACACCTCCACTTCCCACTTTCTTTCTTTCTTTCTTTCTTTTTAATTTTAAAATTTTCCTTTTCCAAAATCTTTTTCATTTTTAATTTTATTTATTTATTTATTTTGATTAACTTAATTATTTATTTACTAATATTCTTATTATAAAAAATTAACCAAAACCAAAACCAATTTATTTTCCAACTTAAGCCCTTTGGTTCAACTTGATCCTTTAATTTCCCCTCTCATATACTCAAACACATACATATTCCTACTTGAAGAATAAAGAGAGAAGTTTTATGGCTTGCAGTAGGCGTCAAAGTCTTTTCTAAACAAGGTTAATTATGTTTATTTAATAAGGGATAATTAAGTGGAAAGCTAATATTTAAAGTGGAAATCAGGAATTAGGAGCTGGCATGCTTTTATTTTGCATGAAGTCGATGGTTGAGAGTATAAATAGAAAATCAGAAGAGAAAAGTTGGTTTGCAAAATTTACTTAAGCTAAAAGGGAAGTTCTTCAACCAAACTCTCTCAAATTTAGTCTAGAAGAAGTGTGAAGGTTGCTGAAGAGAAATTCCAATGGCAAGGGCTTGGAGCTTCAAGAGAGTTGAAGGTTGCTCATGCTCTCGGATCATCTTGAACAAAGGTGGAAGATTGGTGAATTTCAAGCTAAGAAGAATTCCAAGGCCAAATTTGGAGGTAAGTAAGTGAAGAGGTTGATTTTGAGGTTTATGGAAGAAAATGACATTAAAAATGGTTAGAGATGTCGATTTTGATGACTAAAAGTGTAGGCTGTGTTGTGTAGGCCATTGGGTGACTGCTGACCAAGGTTGAAGAAGACAAGCATGGAAGGAGGTTGTCGGTGGTAAGGGGCAGTTGAAAGGCTATTGAGGTTATTTTGGGTGTTTGCACGCACATGCATGCAGGCAAGAGGTGCACAAGTGACAAGCTATGCAGGTGGCATCGGTGGATTGTGAGGTGTGTGGCCGAAAAGAAGTGTTGCTGGACGCTGGGTAGCTAGACGCCTCGCACATGTGCAGGGTCGACTTTGACACCCTAACCTTTGACCTAGTTGCTTATGAGATATAAAGAGAAGAAATTAGGGTAAAGGGTGTAAAGTTGGAAAAACAAACCTATGAAGTTAGGAAAATTTTTAAGGTGGAAAAACTAGGGTTTGGTTAAAGTGTTAAATTTTGGATAAGTGTTGGATTTTGGAAGTAAATTGGACTTTTGGAAGTAGTTTGGACACTTGAAAGGTTGAAAAGGCATAGGAAGACATCAGAAACTTTCCCGAAAGAAGACGAAACTATAAGGGAAAAGTCAAAGTTTATGGGAAAAGTCAACGGATCTTTACAGAAAAGCCAAACTTACCGAGAAAAGTCAACAGGAAACTACCAGGAAGCCGAACTTACTGGAAAAAGTCAACAGAAGTTACCAGGAAGTCAACTTACCGGGAAGAAGAGGTTACTGGGAAGAGGAACTTGCCGAGAAGCAATTTTCAGGAGTTGAACTGGTGGAATTTACCAAGATTGAACTAGGAAAATTTACCAGGAAGCAAGGCGGGAAGCTGAACCGCCGAAAAATACCGAGAAACTACACTAAAAAATTGGATTGAATTGTCGCAAGTTACCAAGAAACCAGACTGGAAAAGTGAACTGGCAAAACTTTACGGGAAATGTTGAATTGGCAAAACTTTATGAGAAAAGTGGCAGAATGCAATTTTCTCCATTTTGGCCGAAATTTTTGTGTTAAGCGGTGGAATTTTGGATTTTTACACTTCAAAAGAGTGAGGTGTTGAGCTGCGTGTTGAGAATCATGCAAATTTTATGTTTTTTGATGCATGAAGCCTTAAGCATGCAATTTGACAAATTAAGAGTGAAGTGTTGGCTATTTGATGAATTTTGCTGCTTATAAATACACTTGGTTGAGAAGAGAATTCTCATTCCATTCTCCATCATCAAAGAACACTTAAACGAGAAAAGGAGAGAAAGAGAAAGGAGAGAAAAGAGAGAAAGAACGGAGAAAAAGAGAGAAGATTGGCTCGATCTTGCTTGTCGGGAGAAGCTAAGGGAAACATTTTAATTCGTAAAGAGTCGGGACAAGTTGTGAGTAACACAATTTCTTTTAAAATGATTATTACTCTTAATGTTTTTGGAATATTCGTTACAAAATGTGAGATTTATGGTTGTGAGTAACTTTATTTCGATAAATGATTTATTCTCTCAATGTCTATCCAATGTTGGTTTATATTCTTGATATTTCTAGAATGCTCGATTTATTGCAAAATATGAGATTTCTGGTATGAATTGAATTTGATAAGCATGTGTTTCTTCAATATGTTTTTGAACATGCTTTTACATAGGTTTGAGCATGATGCTCTGGTAAGCTGGATTTGTGGAAAGCATGCTGTTGAAAAATACTCTGGAAATTCTGAGAAAATTGTTAAACTCGTGATTTTAAATGATTTAGCATGCTTTTATTTGAAAATGGACACAAAGGAAAATTCGACGTTGTTGTGTTGAGATTACTCCACTCAGCTAAGGTTGTTTTCAACGTTGGGCGTGTTGAGATTACTCCACCCTGATTAAGGTTGTTTTCGACGTTGTTATATTGAGATTACTCCACTCAACTAAGGTTGTATTTCGATGTTGGGCGTGTTGAGATTACTCCACCCTGACTAAGGTTGTTTTCAACGTTGTTGTGTTGAGATCACTCTACACAGCTAAGGTTGTATTTCGACGTTGGGTATGATGAGATTATTCCATCCTAACTAAGGTTGTTTTCAACGTTGAGCAGCGTTGAGTTACTCTGCCTCAACTAAGGGAAAATTTTTCCAAGTATATACAAATATTTATAAGCTTTCAATACTTTACGATTTGATTTACGAGCATGATTTCAATGGGCTTTTAAGCTAGGAATGGGACTCGTCAATCATTGATTCTAATTTGTAAAATTCGAATTTCAATTTAGCCTTTTAAGTTTAACTAAATTAAATGTTAGTAAGTGTTGAAAAGAGAAAGGGAGAGATTTATTATTTTATTATTATTATTATTATTGTTATCAAATTCTATAATTCATTATATTGGGTTTTAAATGTATATCCATTAGTTATTTGTTTCCTTGTTTAATTGAGTTTTTTGTTCCGTAAAAGAAAACTAAACTTGATCCCTATACTATAGACTATTTTGGCTATTACCTAAACTTGATCCACTTTTATGTCTACAAATAAAGCCTAAGTATTCAACCTATAGCCAGGGGTTCTTAGTTTATTGGATTTAATAAATGCAATTCAAATATTCAATAACAACTTTACTGAATAAATTTCGATAACAACTTTAGTGAGAATAAGTTCCAAAATTTACAAACTACGAGTTTTAGGACATAAAACCCAACAATGAAAACCTTAGAAATTGTAAATCGGGAACCCTTTGAAAACCTCTAATAAAAAGTTTCAAAACCCTCAACTCAATTGATGTCAATTCAAAAGGAAGAATTAGAATTGGGTTACTTTTTGATCAAAGACCAAGATATAAGAAGAACTAGCTCCTTACTCCAAGTTCGAACACTCCACAAGCAAGATGATTAGACTTACCTGAATGTTCTTGGAAGACAACTCTGAATTCAAGAATTGCAAAGAATGGTGATGAGGCTCTGTCATCTACCAGGGAATTTTCATTCAAGAAAACCCTAAAACTCAAACATAAAAAACTGCATATTGTGTTCCCCTTTTCCCCCTTATAACACATCCTATTTAATTAAAGGGACTTAAAAAGTCCATTCTACCCCTACTAAAAACAAAACAAAACATATATGGGTCCAATAATTAAAATACCCAAAAAAATAAGGTTTGTTTGCAAATATTAAAAAAAGAACGCGAGGTAAAAATTTAATAAAGTTCAATTGGTTTCACCTTGTAGCATTGGAAACCAATTATAGAACTTCTGATTAGATGTTGCCGCTTGAATCCCCTCAATTGAGTTCATCTCCATTTGTATGCGAGAATTCAATGCTAGCTGTAGCTTCTTGGCTCTTGAGTGTGTGATTGGTCCTAGAGGTAACATAAGGACGTCCTAGTTTATATCACCGTCCTAGGGCAAAGTATCTTAGTTCCACAAGGTTAGCCTCAAACTTAGATTTTGAGGTCGTGTCATACTATTCAAGCACCAAGATCCTCCTATCACCTCTTATGCGAGTTTTTCCTGTAAGGCCTCCTTATAAGTATGCATCCTTTTTAACTCTATCTCAATGATGAAAGTGGGCTCAAAGTAAAATTAAAGGTTCTTTTTGAAGGAAATTCGAATCAAATTTTAGGTGGACAAAAGGGCACTGTTACCCCGAGGTTGGCCTCAACCTCGAAATCTAAAGTCAGGCCATACCACTCGAGCGTGGGCCTCAAATTACACTCTCCTTTAATTTTGGAAAATATTACGAGTCACCTTCTGACTCATCTAATCCCATCTTTCTATGAGAGACAACATAACTCACCTTGGATTTTGCAAGAAAAACCTTGAAAAAGGGCTCCGTTACTACGAGGTCCGCCTTGACCTCGGATTTGAAATTTGAGGTCGGGCCATACCTCATGAGCATGAGCCTCATAATGCACGCGAGTGGGACAAAAGGGGCTCCATTACCATGAGGTCAACCTTGGTCTCGAACTCGAAATTCAAGGTCGGGCCATACCACTCAAGTGTGAGCCTCATAATGCACGTGAACGAGGCAAAAAGGTTATGTTACCACGAGATCGACCTCGACCTTAGACTCATAATCCAAGGTCGAACCATACCACTCAGACGTGAACCTCATAATACAGTTTCATTTTAATTTTTGTCGTATCTTGGCTAGGGGAATGGGCAGAATGTGAGCCATAAACAACCAATAACACGAGGCCATAAAGAATTCTTCGAAAAATTCTTTTGCCTTCTCATTTTAGGCCTTGTTTGGCCACCCATTGTCTACCACTTTGCTGGGCAATGGAATTATCTTCCTCTTCCCCCCACTCAAGATGAGATTTTGCTCAAAATTCACTTTTGCATAGAAAAGAAATTTTATTGATTATTTCTTACAAGAGAAGGTAAAATATTAACTTTGTAAGAAAAATCTTCTTTTACGCTTCTATGATATCAGATGTAAAGAAAACTTATAGGTTGGCCTCAACCTCTTTCCATAGTTGCTGCTTTTTCTCAAACAACTTCCACATATCTGTTTCTAATGTATCTTTGGTCGGGGTTTTGGTGCTGGATCCATCGGTTCGACTTTGACCTTGGCTGTTGTGATAATTAAGAGGAAGAAGCATACACATACCTTCCATCAGCCTTTTTTCTACGATCCCTTCATGATTTTGATTTATTATATCTTGGATGAAGATCCTTTTGCTCAGGATTTCTTGATTCACCATCACCTTCATTGAGGGTAAGATTTTCTTTTGCTAATTCTTATTGGTCTTTCTGAAGCTTTTCCTACATTCCGAAGAGTTCCTCCATCCAAGCATAGTTTTGGTCCAACATTTTTATCTTCTTTTCTAAGGCCACGAGTTTTGGCTCTGCCTCTTATTTAGGTGACCAAGGCCAAGGCGAGCTTAGGGTGGGGGAGGCCAACTCGCTTTCGCCTTTTCTTTAGGTCTATCTTGGCCACAACATGACCTAGGATCACCTCTACCTCGACTTGACCTAAGTGTGCCCCTACCTCAGACTCTGATGCCAAGATCATTTGAATGATCTTCATTTCTATACCCTCTGTTGTTGTCGCTTTAATTCGTCCTTCTTTTGATGTTACCTCTTACATGGCTTCCGATTATGAATTTTAAATTTTCTCATATCTTCTTCCTGAGGGCAATCCTCCTCAATGAGAATGTGGGAGACTCTTGACTGAACCTCTCAGACCTTGTTTTTTAGGTTGACATTTACCTCTTTGGAATTTTTAGAACTTCAAATAAGTCTTGATCAATCCTCTTTGTTGTATGCAATTTCTCAAACTTCAGCTCTGCCTCTTACTTGAGTTTGCAATGTAAGGGCGATTTTTTCGTGTCTCCAAGAGTTCCAAGATTGTGCTAGATTTCAATCCAAAATTTCCACCAATGCCTCTAAAGCCGCAAACTTTGCCTCCACCTCTTACCTAAAAGACTAGGGACAAAATGGGCCTAAGGCGAAATAATCTTTTGCCGATCGTTCTACTACTCTATTAGGGTGTCGTTCTTGATCTGATTTGTCTCCATTATACTTGTTCATCTCGTTGTAGCCCTTGGTATTTCTTCAAAGCTTGCTTAGGCCGTAAATTTGTATTCCCTACAAACGGCACCAACTATTGATGACAAAATCCGGAAAAGGAACTAACCTAACCTTCATGTGTCTTCGATAGTGAATTTGTTGATTTTAGGAAGACGATTTGTAAGAAAAAAAAAAGAAAACATTGGTGTGGTGCCTGTCACAGAACCTCCGATGCTTAAGTGAATATTTAGCAAAGGGTCAAAGCAAGTTAGAAGGGGAAGAAGAACTTACCTTAGGTGTTGCTTATGACCCCTTATTTATAGTGAGGTGGACTTAGGATTCCGATTCCGAGTGAGATTAGGAAAAAGGGTTTTGAATCCAAGTAGGATTAAGGAATGCAAATTCGGGCTGACCAAGGGGGCTTAGATCATGGTTTATGAGAAGCAAACCTTCAGGGACAGAAAACGGCCTGCTCGAGGCCAAGGTGGGCATGTTGGGACAAATGGCTCAATTTACCTCGGCCTTGGCCATGAGGGCTAGTAGGGCAATTTGGCCCAACTTGCCTTGGCCTCGACCATAGAGGCTGAGGTGGGAAAGTTGGGAATTCTAGCGAAACGCCTCTCCTCTCTCTAGTTTTCTTTCCTCCCTCGACCCATTCCTTACACGCCACTTGTTTGTTATTGTTTTGATTTTATGCTTAATAACTCGTCTCCCTGAGCTCGTGATCGTTGATCCAAAAGTGATCCATAACAGGTAGAATTTCTTAAGGAAAGTTGTAGCGATTATTGCCATGTGAACTTGTTGTATTGGTTTAGAAACCTTTTAAGAAAGTGAGGGTTAAGTGTAAGTGCATGCTCTCAACAAACAATGAAGTGAACATATTCCAAATATCCATCTTAAAAGATCATTTACAAAGTTTAGTTTGTAAGAAAGCTTTTGAATTGAAACTGCAAGGTAACTAGTTAAGAAAAATAGTTGTAAGTAAATAACAAGAAAGCAATGAAAAAAAAATGACATTCATAGCAACTGCGTTTACTCATATGGAATGAATTGAGTTCATCTTCTATCTAGTCTTGATTTCAAGCACTTTTAGAAGTCTAAGAAATTAAACTTATATTTTTATGACTAATTTAAACTTAAATTATTAAGCATGCAACCTATTTGATTTTATAGGCATGCCTTATTTTTTAGGACAATTATGAAGTTGTATTTCTAAGCTTTTATCCTACATCCACTTTACAAAAATGTTCAAATTACTTATTGATAACACTGTAAAAGTGCTATTTTTCCTAGCTCAATTCGGGTTAGTTCGTGAATGTTATGTGTTTATTATGCTATTTTGTAGGTATTTAGAAACTAAGAGGTAGAATGGACCATCAGAGTCGAAACGGGACAAAAACGAACCAAAACGGAGCTCCGAGGCATCAACCATGAAAAGAGAGAAGAAAATAATAAAAATGCCACTGTGGAACGTTGCTACCTTGTGCCTTACGCTGTGCTCTACGCTTTCAACTCGAGAGCATAATTCCACAGAGCGTTATGACGCTCCGGAGATGGACATAGTGGCTAGGCACGCGCACGTGAGCGTAGTGTCGCTACGCTCGAGATCGGCACTATGGTTTCTACCCAGAGCGTAGCGACACTCTCATTGAGGGCAGTGACCATCATAGTTGATTTTGTGCCAATTTTAGGGGAAGGTTTTTTTAACAATTCTCTCTATGCTTTTAGTCCCCAACCTAATTTTCTCTTCTCCTCTTCTCCTCTTCTCATTCCCTCTGTAATTCTCATTCTTTGGTGTATTTGGTGATTGTAAAGCTTATCTTGGACCGATCTAGTGGCTAAGGTGAGTTGTTAGCTTAGGTTTAGGTGAAGCACCCATTGGATCAATTGTGAGGATTTTTGTTCTTAATCCATATTTCTCTTTGATTTTTTGTGGTTCTTGAATGTATTTAAAATTTTATGCTTAGATGTATGATAGGCTTGATCAACCTTCATTCATTCTTTGATTGCTGGAGATTAGGAATGCTCTAATGTGTAAAAAGTCTCAAAAGGGGCAAGGGTTAAAGCATGTTTGCGTAATGAAATTAGGTCGTTTGGAATAATCTTTACACAAACCTTGCATGATTAACTAATTTCAAGAACACAATTGATCAATAACTTAGGGCTATCTAGGTTATTAATCGTCCTAGATGAACCTATTGAGCTTAAGGCGATTGTTTGCTTGTTATGGACGCTATCGAACCCAAACAACTAAGCAATTAGTCTAATTAAGAAACTAATTAAAGTTATGTAAGATTTCTATGGCTACAGCTATTGAACCCAATTAATCAAACATTTGTTTTAATTAAGTGATTAGTTAGTAATTAGGGCACTTGCCCTCAGCTATCCAGGTAAGTTAGCTAAGCACATTAAATCGAGAGAGAATCCTTAGTAATCTTGTGATCAATTGAACATTAGGTGGATCCTAAGTCCTTGAGCTAGACATTCTTTTTACTTTTCTTGCAGTTTTATTTCCTTGCAATTTAAATTCTACAATTTACACTCCCACATTCTATCCAACCAAAGCCTTTCTTTACCACTTTCCATAGAACAATTTGTGTTAGAGAGATTATATCTTAGGTTTCCGGTGGTTCAACCTCGGACTTGCCGCTTGTGCTACTCAGTAGTATAAGTAGTTGGCTCAGTAAATTATAAATATTATTTGATTGTCAGAGAGTGTTACAACACCCATTCTTCAAACGTTCACTTACTCTTTCAATACCAATCTCAATATATATTTTATGTTAATTTAAGTAGCCAATTTAAATTAGCATTTATCTCCATAAACTAGTAAAGTGATACAAAACACAGGGTAAATGGGCACTAGCAAATGCATCTAATCAAGTTATCTCCTTCTTTTATTTAAGGAATCTACCAAATTTTGAATCCTTTAGATATAGTTTAAGTCATAATGAAAAGAAGAAATTAATGCTTCATTGAAAATAAATTTACAAGTACGGACAAAGGAAAATAAGTTGAAATACAACAAATTAAATAAAAACATCAAGTGAGATGAATTCGAAAAATAATAACCCACGTGAATACACAATCTTGCTTTACAATTCAAATTGGTAGATACTGATCTAAAGTCCTAATTTCCTAATTTGAAAGTAACTTTTGTTCTTGCCGTGGTTGGAATGAGTCTCTTAAGTGTAATAGGGACTTCCGTAACAAATCATCATTCTTAAGTGATAGGTAGTTGTAGAAATACATGCAACCTTGGACATTTGAAGTCTCAAATCTTTATGTGCAAGTCAAAGGTTAATTTAGATTGACTTTCAAAGTGCTTAAAAAGTGTTTCTAAATGTAAAAGAATTATATATTTTAAGATCATTTAGAAAAGCAATCTAAACATGCCATAAATTTACGAATAACCGCCAACCATTCAACTTACTTCCTAAAGCATAAATCTTTCATCTTCCTTCCCCTTCCTTTCCCTTCTTCTTTCTTCTCGTAATTGCTCTTTATTGTCTCTCTCTTCAGGACTGAGATGAGAAGGATGAAGATACTTGTCGAGAGAGGTGAAATTGAGCTTATGGCAGTAGAAACCAAGAATATATCCAACATGCATATACTCTTTGTTGCATCGAATTGAAGATCTTAGAGAGACTACTTGAAGTTCCAAAACATGGTTTCTCGAAAAATGATTCAAGAAGAATCCATTAGAGATGTGTGTGTTGGTAGCTAAACATATTTTAATTCAACATAAATTATATATAAATTAAGACATTTGAGAGTTAAGTATATTATGTTAATCGAAGTGTCGAACAAAGCGATTGTTGTGTCATGAAATGACCACTATCTTGAAAGAAATTGTTGTGCCACTATCTTGAAAGAAAATAGCACGACCTAGGAGCAAAATCGTTTCTTGTCGGTTACTCTCCAAAGTTAACACAACAGTGTTTTCAAACGTGCAATTGTCATAGAAGGGTTCAAATCAAGTGGAAACTTTGATCAGACTAGAAGAATGAAAAATAAAGAAAAAAACAATGCTACAATTAAGCTCCCTCCTAAAAAACTCAATCCAACCATTTATAAGAACTCAAAAGAGAGAGTCTTTTAAATATAGAAAATGTTTCAAATCTAAATTAAAACGTTTTGAGATCTAAATTAAATATAAAAAAAAATGTTTTAAATCTAAATTAAATCTAAAAGAAAAACATGTTTCATATCTAAATTTAACACTTGTAAGTCTTTTGTTGGAGGACAAAAGCAAAAAGGTAAGTTTATAAGAAGTCATTCCAACAATTAACTTGTCATTCCCAATATATTAATGGATGAGAGTTGGTACGCTCATGTACTGCAAAGTCATACGCTCATGAAACATGTCTATGAATTTAAGTATGTGATTTTATACGTTTAATATATTTAATTAAGGTGAGAGTTATGGATCTAAAATTGTCCATGAAAATCCTATAAATATGATTGGTCTTTGTATTGTTTAAACAGGTGTGTGAAGAATGAAAAAAAAAAAAAAAAGAAAAAGAAAAAAGAGTTCAAATAAAAGGGATGAACTAAGTTATGTTTCTTCTTAAATATTCTTTTGTTGATTATTTATTTGTGGGTGTTTATCACATACTTCCAACAATATGGGTATCAGAACCACATTTTCCTAAGAATAATTTTTTAGAAGCACTATTTATATTCGGAAAGACGGGTCGTTTGACCCACCAACTTCTTAAGTTGATGTAACGAACTCAACTTCAATAGGAAACACTATTAAACTTGCACTTTTATGGAATAACTACATCTTTCCATGGAAAAAAACTTGCGTGCATCCTATTGTGCAGCCCCTGCGGGCTGCACCCAATTAAAAATTCCCATATGGTAATTTGCTTTTCTTTAAAAAAAAAAAAAAAAGAATATTAAACAATATTTTGTTGTAGAGTAGAGGAAGGCAAAGGAGCAAGAGATTTAAGGTGCACTCTATGTTGTACCTAAGTATTGCTCTTATTATTATTTTTTTAAAATACTTTTCACATTTCACCCGAGAATTTCATTTTCTCCTATATCTCTATTTTTCACATTTATCGAGTAACTCCATCTTATTTTATTGGTCTATTTTTTGCAGTTATCGAAGAATTTAATCTTACAACTCTACATCTCAAACACAACTTAGAAACTCCAACATATTAACTCTAGACTTATTAACTTTACTTAGTGGGCTAAACGCCATCACTGAAGAAGATGAATATAATATTATATTAGTTCTAACTATAGATATATAATTAAAAAATTACGACTGATTTTGATAATCATTTCAATCCTTAGTAACTATTTGGGTTTTGTTCTAAATATTTAAATCTTTAGTAACTAATTGAGTTTTGATCTAAATATTTAAATTAGATGTAGGTGCTCATAGATTAGATATGCCCAAATATCTTTTCCTTTATTTTTTCTGTATATTTACTTTTTCCATATCTTGTAAACTCTATAAATAATGATCACGGGGGACTCTTGAGAAATACAAATGGAATACATAACACATTAACTCTCTACTTTCTCTTCCTCCACCTTGTTTTTGTTTCCCTTATTTTATAATAGGTTAATAGCACGAGTCTCTACCACTTTGAAGATTTTGTAGAGTTTGGATTAGATTCTTTGTGTTAAGGTTGTTATATTGGATGTATATTTCTTTTAGACTCCTAACTCTTCTTCTTGGGTAGTTATGTGGTTGTTGTAGGATTGGTATGGCAACCTTAGAGGTATGAATAGGGTTTATTAAAACTAATTAAAACTTTTTACTAATGTGGGCCCAATTAAGCAAATTAACAAAATCTTTGCAAATAAGTAGTTTAAACAATAATTTTATGCAAATAAATTCACTTTGAATTAAACAAAAAATTAACAATCACACTTTAAAACACCATATTTAATTCTTATAAAAAGATTGGTAATGAATATAGAAACTTGAAGAACTACCAATCAAAATAAACAAATATGGATTGATTTCAAGAATAAAAAATTACAATTAATTTCATGTAATAATATATAATATCAAATTAATTGCAAAAATAAATTAGGAGAGGAATAGAGAAAATGACACCGTTAATTTTATAATGGTTTGGCACAATTGGCCTACTTCCACTTCCCAAGCTCCTCTTGGGTACTCCACTGGAAGTCTTGACTCTTTCTACAGCTTAGAGTCGAACCGCTACACCGCTCTTTTTTCGGGCGTAAGAACAAACCCATTCCTTTCCATGGATTAGGGTCAAACCGTTACACCCACTCTTTTTGGAATCAAGAGCAACCCTTACAAAACCTAGAAAAAATTAAATAGCACACTTACAACTCTCGTGATAGAGTGGATTTACAAGTTGTAGCACTCAACAAATCAATCCTCACAATACAATATATCTCTCTCACGAATAAAATGAAAATAAGAAAATTGAAGCTCTTGGAGAGAGCAACAATGGAGGCTTATGAATTATGGAGGATTGTAAAAAAATGTGAAATTTTGTTGTTGAAATTTGGCGAAGATGAAGTGTTTAAAAAGAGATGAGAGTAGGTGAAAACCAAATTCAATTTGGGCCTTTAGATCTTTAAAAAGAAAATTGAATGGTGGAGATTTAAACTCAACTAGCCGTTAGACACAAACATATGTAATATTAAATTCATTCTTTTTAAAAGCAACCAGACATTAGACACAAACATATATAATAATATTAAATTCATCTTCTTTTAAAATTCATTTTCTTTTTAAAAACATTTTCTTTTTAACACCAATCCACAAATAAAAAATCTACCAAGGGTCGCTTCTCCATTGCTCCAAGTGGTATCTTTTAATTGGTCCACTATGATGAAAAAAATCTACCACATCATCAGTTCGAGATTTTTCCGTTAAGCTTGTTTCGGCTATATCTTTTTTGTTTGAACTTCGAAATGAGTGATTCAAAATGCATTGGATTCGTTATTTCGAACTCCATGTAATAAACACTTCAAAATACTCAAATTTTTAATAAATAAAAGTAGGTTTGTTATTATCAAAATATTAATTAATCAATTAATTAAAATTAATTAATTTGAGATTAAGGGCCAAAAAGACAGCAGTAGCCACAAAATTTGTTTCATTAGGAGTTTCATAAGTTGTTATTCCAATCGCTGATTCTGTAGATTATTTTCTTCCTTATTTATCTTATTTTGCAAATTATTTTCTCTGAGATATTTTTTTTCGATGATTTGTCCATTGTGTGTGGAATTATTTTTGATCTTTCTGTTGTGCTATTTAAGCCTAAGAAGTTTCATTGCTAGGGTTGCCACTTTGATTATCTTTTTGAGTTTGTGAATTGAATATATAAGATGTATTGTTTCTTTGTGCACTTGGAAGAAAATTATTCTGTGAAGTAGCAACCTAATCTTCACCATTGAGTTTTCAACATTGCAAGTTATTTAATATTAAGAGGATCCCAAGATAATACTAATTGAAAAGGAGTTCTCTTCACTTAGGGGAAGCATGAGTCTTTATTCGATGTGAAGTAGTTCACTGGAAGGAGAAAGATAATATCAAAGTGAGAGGTGTTGGGATTGATGCCCTAAATCCCGTGGGTCTCATAGTTTGTAATTTATGTAAAAGACAAATTATTTATTTAGTAAAATAAGAGGTATTTTATTTGACATTTAGATTGCTCTTTACTCAATCCAATAAACTAAGATCCAAGGTTAGTATATGTAGCTTGAACAGTATGTTGTAGACATACAAGTGGATATTGTTCAATGAATAACCTAAAAAGTCTATAGTATACGGATAAGGTTGGGTACCTTATCATGGTGACACTATGGATACGACCCACTTTATAATTGATATAAGAGTTGTAAGTGTTACAAACGGTATGATCCAAATCATTCATGTCGAGACATATGAGTGGGGGTATCCTGTATAAAGAGTTTATATAAGACCGGACCACGAATGATTAATCTCTTATTATGACACCATTGATTGAAGAGATTAACTTTTCATTAGGATAACCATAGGTAACTCGATCTCAATCCTGGGTGAGTTATACTCCTATCTATGAGGATAATCATTTGATTTGTACGGGTGAGAGTGACTCGTGTCGGCGACTCAATAAGCCTACCATTTTGAGGATCTATCTAAGTAGGGAGCTGGGAACATAACTATACAAGATGAAGTTCACTCCTTCCCGTCCTCGAGAAAAGATGATAAATTGCTCTCTTAAGTGTTGAATCTAGGTCTTGAACAATGAGTCCCTCCCTTTCATTAGCTCGAGAAAGATTTATTTATGGTAAGACCATAAATAAGTTGTTCATTAGAGGATTAGTGAGACTCAAGGAGAAAGAAGTAATTATAGGATAAAATGGTAATTTTGACCTAGCAATAATTCCGAGCAATTTGTGAAGGGTCGACTTATCGGTTATATCCATGGGCAAAAAAATATATCTACAATTGGAAGAGTGCGGTTGTGGGTCTTTAGTGAAGTGACCTACAGTTAATGAATGTTAATTAAGTTAATTAAAGAGTTTAATTAATTAATTAATTTTGAATCATTGGAGCTTCTAATCTGTAAGCCCATTTTTTCCTTTTGGTAGCTCACTAAGGAAAAAACAAGGATGAGTAAATTATAGAATAATTTGAATTGTTCAAATTATTTAAAGAAATTTTATATTAATCAGGATAAATATAAAGTATATTGTATTATGATACATTATAATTTTTAGTTAATTATAAATGTGATTTATAATTGACACTATATAACATGAGATAACATGAGAGATTGTTATTTGAATGAGAATTAGATATTAATTTAATATGAATCAGATTCATATTAAAACTATAGAGTAAAATTAATATGAATGAGATTCATATTAAAACTATAGCTTAAGAGAAAGATATGCATTTTTATATGATTTAAATGCATTATGAATAAATATGTGATGTTTATTTGTTAATTAATTAATTGATTATTATTTAATTAATTATACATATTATATTAAATTTGAATTGATATAATTATATTTAATAAATAATAGTTAGGGATTAGGGTTGGGCTTGATCTCTATATAACGATACAGACATATAGGAAACTTACGACAAAACCAAAAAAGTCATAAGCTCCCTTCTCTCCAAAAATTCTGTATAATTCTTCTCTCTAAGTTCTTCAGTTCCTTAGAACAAGAAAGGATCCCACAATCTCATTGATCCTCCTTGAATCATAGTAGGGTTGCTTAACAGTGATGTTCGTAACCTTGGGGTTTTTGTTTTAGAAAACTCCAAGTAATTTAAAAGAATCATGTTCATCCTAAAAGGTGTTTTATAAATTCTTTTTTACATATGCTTAACCTTATTTTTCTGAAAATCAATTATGTTTTTTCTTTCCTAAATCAAAGACAAAAACGATCATACACTTCTGCATAGAGATTCAATCCCTTCAAGAGGGAGTCTTATTCACTTGGGGGAGCTTAAGTGTTACACCACTAATATTCCTATATTTGGAGGGAGCCTAAGTTAAAGTGAGACGAAGTCTCATATCTAGGGGAGCCTAGGTAATTAGCTAAGCTAGACTTTATGTATGTTACTGTGCTTGAAGTTGTTCACAGATAAGTACAACGTTGTAATTGTTTAACTATTTTATATTAGTGGATTATCTTTCATGGGCACATCGTCCCACAGATGTAGGTGATTTCACCGAGCTGGGTTACGAATTCTTTTGTGTTTATTCTTGATTTATTAGTTACAATTTTCTTGTTGTCTCTGATTGTCCTAGGACTTGTGTAACGTCTGCACTTAGTTCATTGAACCTCTTCCAAAATTTCACATTGGAATATCAAGAATGCTAAAGACGATCCATTAGAATTTTCTCCATAATATTTTGAGGTATTCAAAATTTAAAGTTCAAAGATGGTGGGTATGTTTAAATTTTCATGTAGGTTTACGTTAATGATTGTTTATGCATATTTGGCCTCAAGTTTTATTTTGATTATATTATTTGATGAAATTTTTGTGGGTTTAAAGTTTATTATCTAGCTGGAGATGGTGAAGTTTTTGTATAGTCGATTGTGTTTTCAAATCAAGCGGTGGCTGGTGTTAGACCTAAAGTTGTAAGCTATGGTTTATAGGTTGAGAAAAGCCTAAATTTAAATGATTCAACGACAAAGATTTGAAGGTTTAGAATTTTAGTTATGATTATTTAAATTGTCTTCAACCTCTTGGGACTATCAATTATGCATGTGATATATGTTTACAATTATTACATAAAATATGTCATTTAGATTAAAATCTATCATAGATTGCAAATCATGCATCTTATTTTAAATATAATTCTTATATATTTGAAAGATTTCATTGAGATGTTTTCCTAATTAGTTTATATTTTCATATCTCTAAATGTAATTGTTATATATGGAAAAATAAATTGAGATATTCGTTTCCTTAATTAGTAAGAGATTTGAGTTTCGTTTAGATAAAAATAAGATTATCTCCTATTAATTTACCTTTTATTTATTAAGATTCTCTTCTAATAATATTTTCTTTTATCTTTAAAATTTAAAATATTGAATATTATTTCTTAAAGTTTAGGATTATAACAGGTAAAGTTAAAGATTGTCATCTCGACCTAGATGTGTGAAATAATAATCAGAGCTTCCCTTTCCTACAAATTTGTGGCTACAAATGTTCTTGTTTACATTTCTCACTTATTTATCTTCTTTTACTGATTGAGCAAGCAATTCAAACAGAAACAGGAAAATTAATTTAGAAACACAACCTCACTATTATAATGAGAATACTGACAAAAGCAACAATGAAATCTGTAAAGGAGTTAATGTGTGCTTCACCTAATCCATGTCACCAAGATGTGCCTTCTCAATTGTTTCCTGGATATCAACAAATACCAATAGCCCAAAGTAGAACTACAAATGCAACAAACAAACAAACACAATATAAGGTTAGACCCACTGCTTCTACTTCCAAAACCATGAAAATGTTGAAATATAGGAACACAATTACCTCAAACTTGATTAGGGCAGTAGAACCATTGAATACAATGTATAAGACACCAAAATGAATATGCAATAACAGAAGTTTATTACAACTCGGAACAAAAACAATATTCCCTAAACCGACATGGGGAAATGGAGATATGAGAGAAATTTGAAGCACAAAATGTATTGGTGGGCTCCAAACTAGAGTACTCACCCGATGTATTCTCCCTAATCACAACAAGCCAAATTGAATCCCTAGCATTTATTGGTGATTGCAACCCTACATGGATGAAAATTGGATCAACGTTGAGAGAAGCAAATTCGCCTAAACTATTGACGATGCACCCAAGGAAATCGAAACCATATCCTAAATTAGTGACGGATGCGAATAACAACAACAATGAAATGAGAAGAGATTGAGATTGAGATAAAAAAAGAAAATAAAAAAAAAAAAACGAATAATGAAAGACAGAAAGAGATTGAGAATAGATTTGAGCTCGGAAGGTAGAGCACCACATCCACCATGCGGCGAAGGGTTGGTAAACGAAGAATGGCGGCTGACTGGCGGTTGCTGGACGACGAAGGGTTGGTCGGAGATCTACGACGAGCGGCGAGCAAGCAATGAATAGACAGCGACTAGCGGACAAGGAAGGGTTAGAGATGAGGGTCTTCTAGGGTTGGGTCCAATCGATTGTGAAAATTAAATGATTGGGAAAAGGGAAAACGCCCGATCAAGTTTGAGGTATAAAAAAAAAAAAAAAAAAAAAAAAACAACCATTCACGCAGGAAATTTTTGAACTGCGCATTTGTAAAATAGAAGGACAAATAGTTGATGGGCATTATAAAGACAATTCTTGACGTTTTTTGGCCGTCAATGAAGTGAAAAACTAAGAATTTAAGGATTTGACGGAAACTTACGTACTAGTTTTATGTCAATAAATGTGTTTTTATTGACGTTTGTGCCTTGATTTAAATATAAACAATTATTGATCTTTTATGACCATCAATATATGTATTTTAAAATTAATAGTCTTTTTAAGCTCTAAATTAAAGTTTATTGATAGTCTTATATCACGAACGTTGACAAAAAAAAATAGTTCGTGCATCAAAAAAGGCCAAATTTGTCTTAGTGAAGTTTTTGTAAAATTAATAAATAAAGCGTAATAATTCACTTGGGTCATTAATCTATTAATTAAAAGACTAATGAATTAAAAATAAAAAATTGACTATAAGAGAACTCTATCTAAGGATTGTTCTGGATAGGCCAAGGTATTTAAGCTAACAAGAAGTTAACACCTCTATTTGGAAACTAGCCTAGAAGTTGAATTAATCAAATTTTTGTTTCCCATGCCAATATTAAAGTTTATTTGATTATTGAATATTTAAATTATTTTCATGTGGATAAATTTGTGAACATTTGAATGGTTATATATATTTAATTACTCTTCCTAAAGCTAACTTTGATTTAATGCACCTAAAGTTGCATATATCAATGCATTCATTGTCTTTGCCTTACACCTGTAGTTGCACATATTACTTGGGTTGTTTTTAGATATAGAAAAATGAACCAAAATATTTACAATTATAGCAAAACTTTACTGTTTATCTGCAATAGACTACAATAAACTATTATATGTGTCTATCTATGTCATGATAGACACAAATAGTAGTCTATTGCGATCTATCGCGCTCTATCACAGATAAACTGTGATATTTTGCTATTATTTGTAAATATTTTCAACAGTTTTGCCATTTAAAATAATTTCTCATATTACTTTCATATATCAAATATACTCTACTTTTACATTAACAATTTGAGAAAGAAGGTTTGAAACATTGTGATGAACATTTATCTAATATCTTTTGAGGTTGAACAAAACAAATGACCATATGTTTCTATAAAAAAAATCATGAATTTAGACCAAATAATTTAATATCATTCATTGAAATGAATGTTGTAATATTTAATAATTGTAGTCAGAATCATGTTAAAAAGGAAGAAAGAATTATTCTATTAAAACCACACACATACAATGTTTCAAAGGAGAATTTTATTTTTCAAATATGATGAAAAAAAATACAATAATATTGTACCTATCGTCATTGGCCTTTGTCTAACGGTCATGTGCATCCCTAACAGATTGGGATGCATTACAAGCAGGGATAGGAGGACACTCCTCTATTAAGACAAACCGTAGATCATCTATAACCAAAATTGTATTCAGGTTATATTTCCACGTTGCGTAGTTTTCATCAGTTAGTTTTTCATTTTTAATCAGTGCAACGATTGAGGAAGACATGCTGAAATAATAAACAATTGATCGTTTTAGTTATCTTTGTCTTAACCCATTACACAAGCAAACAAAATTGCAAGTAATCCAATCGATTTAGCAAAAACAAGAAATCAAAGAAGCCCTAATAAACTATTGATTTAGTTTTTTGCAACGATGCTTCAGAGGTTTAGAGCAACAGGCAACGAAGGGTGATCATCTACTTCTCTTTTTAAATGAGACAATTCTCAGCTAATTCTAATATCAGAATAACTCATATTCCTATAGACATTAGCCACCATTGTTTGGTCAAGGATTCGTTAACTCTTAACTCATCCCTGTAAGTGTAACTCTCCCACTTTCAGATCCCAAAGGTACCCACCAACCAGCTACCATTAGGAAAGGCAATTGTTGGTAATTAACCTAAGTAAACTTGTCCTTTTTAGAAGTTTGCGGTGTTCCAAAACCTATGATTAGGCCCTTTGAAGGGATGGTCGCTCCAGGATGACCTACAAGCGTATCATAAGAATCTTACGGTGTGACCTAGGGTTGGAGACCGAAAGATACGTTGACACACATCTCGCTCCAACTTACTATAGACATTTTCCCATTCACCTTGCTATTAATTCATACAAACACTTTCCGAAGGGAGACCGCGTCTAGGGCGACACAAAGTTGAGTATGGATCTCACGATGTGAATAATTAGGGACGTAGGAGTAAAATTTGATATAAACATCTCATTTTGTAATTTTTCTCCCACTAAAATGTCCTGCTGTATCTCAAGGTTATTTAACTTAGATAAATCCAGCTAAGTCAAGTTATCTAAGTCTATGCCTATTATAACTCTTATAAAAGGTCTTACACTAATGTTCTAGGTGAATTAAATCATTTAATTAACCTAGTGACAATGCATGCTAATAGGCCTTAGGTTAATTCAACTCAGGTTCTAATTCCGGCTAATTCAACTCAGGTTCTAATTCAGTTTCCAGTTAGGAGGTGTTCCATAAACCATCAATTTAAATACCTCCAATCTTGACAGAATTGAAGTGGTAGGGTTCCCTTATAACCAAAATTCCTATTTGTCCTACTTAGTCATATTTTAATACTATTTTAAAACAAAGTAACACAAAGTTCTAATCTTATTAGAATTAATGTGATCTTAGGTTTAAATTAATTTTAAACCATTTAAAACCAATTTCCTAAAATCCTATCTTTCCATGCAATTCTTTATTATAGGTTGACAGTTACTAATCATAAATTTTATAACTATTACAAATTTTAATGATTAGCCATATAATATGTTTTCTATGGTTTAATTAATTAACAATCAAATTCTAATTAATTAACCAACCATATTACATGCATTTCATGACATAATATAACAATTATATTAATATATGGATGTTTCATGCTCAATGCAAATTGATTTTCATTTAAAATATAACACTTATATTAAATAAATCATGAAAATCAATCAAGCATTAACAAAACAATAATAAGTGTAACTATTTATATTTATTTAATTAATGTCATGCATCATGCTTTTCCAATTTCATATATTTAATACATCAACATACATTAAATAACTCATGAATTAATACATTAAAATCATATATTATAACATTTATAATATACTAAAATGAGTTATCACTAAATGACATCCATACAACATTTAAATAGCAATTAAATTGGTAAAATTGGCCCCTAGGATAAAATAAAACAATAAATTACATTAATTTATGTTAAAAATATCTTAAAACTGCTTCTTCTACTCCAAAACTAGACCAAAAACCCTTGAATCGCTTCGAACCAGGCCCTGAACCGGATCCGAACCAGCTGGACCGGACCAAACAATAGCTGAACCAGAGTTGAACCGGTTGGACCACGCTGAACTAACTGAACCAAGTCGCGACATCACACTGACGTCATTGTGATGTCAACCCTTCTCCTTCCTCCAGCCGTGCCGTTTTTTTTTTTTTCGTCCTCTTCTTCTTCTGTATAGTGCCGAAAAAACCCAATTTCTCACCTTCCTTCACCCGATTTTGGTAAAATTGGTGTCAAAATTCTTCTTGGAACATCTCCAATTCAAATTTGGACTTACAAAGCAATAATTTACAATAAAAATGCCGAAAAACGCAGGGGCCCTTACATTTGATCACATAAAAAAAAAGGTAAATCTATGGTCATTTTTAGCATAAACGTTCTATCGCAAACCCACATTCAATAATGTAGAAACCCACCAAAACCAATGCAAATTTCAAAATCCCAAATCAATTTTACGAGATGGCTTTAATACCAATTGTAAGGTTGAAATCCTTAACGTAGTGGAAGTTGTACACAAAATCAAACTCAAAATTAATTGGGATTTTGAAATACCCATACATTGGAGAAAAAAATACAGAAAACCTACTATATTAAATGGTTAAGCATGCTTTTAGAATTAGAAGCCTTACAGAACCTTGGTTATGTGCTCGGGAAATAAAGAGCAAGCTAAAGGTTGAAGAAGCATAGTGGGGCACAGATTAAAAGACTTGAGTACTAAGTTCTCAAGAAAAAAGTGAGTGACTAACCTCTATACTTTTCATGCTAAGGTTAGGGTTGGACACATGAATTATGAATATAAGTTAGTATGCTTTACTTTTATGATAAATACTTGGAAAGCATGATTGATATGGCCTTAAGGATTATTTAATGCTCGAGTAGGATATCTAGGGTTATGATTGAATGTATGTTATGTTAAATCATGTTTGTACCTTTAAGTTGTAAATGACAAACTCAATGTTGAAGGACCATGAGAAGGCATTGATGTATATATCATGAGCAGAGATGCGTTAGTGACTGGTAGAGGAAATTAAGTACTCACAGGATACTTAGAGGATTTGAGGATTCAATTTCTGAGCCTGTGTCGGGGATAAAACCTCACGGGATGGTCAAGGGGTTACTAGAACCTTATTCCTGATCCTGTGAGAAGTATCTCTTGTAGGATGGTCAAAGAATCAACAGGTCTAGCTTCTAAGCCTCAAAGTTAAGTCTATGTGCACATAGAGGACAGTTTGAACTTAGTTGAGTCGTGCATACTAGCTGTGTAGTCAGGGATATGATTTGATGTAGAAACTAGATTTAAAATGGGAAAAGGGTACGGGTACAAAATGGAGGAATTACGTAATTATTGAGTCGTGTGTTGCCAACAAGGTAAGAATAAGACTTAAAAGGCAAGTCTCGCTGTTAAGCCTTGTACGTCAGTAAGGAACAAGATCGTTAGCAAAGGTATGATGTGTTGCCATAAGGGTAAGAAGAGGCAAAGGATTGTTATGCAAGATCAAGTAAGAGAAAAAGTACAAGACGGACCGAGGAATCGAGGCTAAGGCTAAATTTTATTTGCGATATTTACAATATTATGCTTTTAATTTTTTATGTTATCTATGTTTTAAGGATCAAGAGGTACCCTTATCACTCATTGAGCTTTGTAGCTTATTCTTTTCTTTTATGTTTTTCTTTTTAGATAGTAATGGTGTTCCCGTGCTATGCGAAGTCGAAGTTTGCCAAGTCGAGGTCTGCCAACTAGAAGTCTGCCTCAGAATATCTATTTTGTGTTTAAAGTCAAAATATTGAGTTGTAAATTGTAAAAATCTAAGTTGTCGTGGTTAATAAAAGTTTGATTATTTAAAGTTTAAAGTTGTGCATGTTAAGTATTTAAGTAAAAAAGAAGTACAAGTTGATAGTAGATGTCGTAATAGGGTCGAAATCTGCTGTCCTCATGCCTCTTTTTGGTTTAAAAAGGAAACTCGAGACGGGGTCGAAGTTTGTTGTCCTCATGCCTTTTTTTGGGTTTAAAGGGTAACTCGAGACGAGGTGTGACAGTCAGGGAGTTACTAGAAACCTAGTTCTTGAGCCTATGAGAAGTACCTCTTATGGGATGGTTAGAGGACCGATAAGTCTAGGTTCTGAGCCTACAAAAGGTAAGTCTATGTGCACATAGAGGAAGTAAGTTTCTATTTAATCGAGTGGTGCCAACAAGGTATGATTATGACATACAAGGTAAGTCGTTTTGCTGAGCTAAGAGGTGCCAACAGGCTATAAGTAGAATATAGAGGAAATAATGGTTGTTGTGCAAAGTTGAGCCAATGGGTGAATAGAGACGGTACAGAGAACATTGGTGCTGAGGGTTGAGTAATTAATCTCATTAGAATGTGTTAATGATTGAATTACTTGACATTTCCTCTTAACGTTATGTTTAAAGTTTATGCATATAAAGTGTTATGTATATGTCACAAAAGGGTGATATTTACTGTCTTCACACTCTTTTCCGGTTTAAAGAGGTTATTTCAGAAGGGGGTGTGACAGAAGTTACCCAACCCACCACTAACGCAAAATAACTCTCTGTGAGTTATTTTTAAATTTAGTTTAATATAATATATATAATTAAATTAATAACATAATATTGATTATTTAACATTTAATTAATTAATAATTAATTATCATATATTTAATTTCAATCTCTCACATAATATATAGTTTCAATATGAATCTTATTCATATTAATTTTAACCTATAGTTTATTTGAATCTTGTTGAAATATTTAACTCTCTCATATTATAAAGTATAATTTTTTTTATTTCATTCAAAATAAACTTTATATTATAACGTATCTATATACATTATATTAATTGTATCATACACAACTAATTCTCTTATTCATATTAATCCAAAATTAACTGATTCTTATTTAACCTTTAATGAGATAGCAAGAGAAATTTATGGACCTATAGATCAGAAGCTCCAATGAATTAAATTAATCAATATTCATTAACTGCAAGTCAATCCACTAAGGACCAACAACTGCACTCTTCGCACTATAGATATATTTCTGTGTCCACAAAATAACCAATCAACAGTAAGTCGACCATTCACAAATTGCTTGTAACTATAGCTGGGTCAAATTACTGTTTTACCCCAGTAGTTACATCTAACTCCTTAAGTACCATTGATCACTCTAATGAACAAACAGTTTATAGTCCAACTATAAACTTACCTCTTTCAGGCTAGTGAGAGGGTGAGGTATCATTGTTTAAGACCCGAAATCAGTCCTTAAGAGAACAATTTATGTACTTGCCCTAAAGATGGGAAGGAATGAACTCCATCTTGTGAAGATATGTTCCCATCTCCCTACTCAAAAAAATCCCCAAAATGGTAGGCTTATTGATTCGGCAATCTAGCCACTCTCACCTATACAAATCAAAGGAGTATCCTCATAGATAGAAGTTCATAACTCACTTAGGATTAAGGTCGAGTCACCTATGATCATTCTATGAAATGTTAATTTCTTTAATTATCGGTGTTATAGAGGGAAATTAACCATTTTGCGGTTCGATCCTATACAAACCCTTTGCATAGGATATGTCTTCCCATGAACGATTAGGATCAAATTGTTTGTAACACTTTACAAATCTTGTAACAATGACAAAATGGGCCCTATCCATAGTATCACCAAGATAAGACACCCAACCTTATTCCTATATTACATACCTTTTTTGTTATTACTTAAACATAATCTAACTTTGTATGTCAACAACATTAATGTTCAATTTTACATAAAATAACCATGGATTTTAGTTTATTGGATTGAATTAATGCACAAACAAATAAATAACTCATTATTTTATTGAATAAATAATTTATATATATAAAGATTACAAAGTACGAGAACCCCTAAGAGATTGAGGACACTAGTCCCAACAAGAATGCCATCATTGAGACAACTGAGACATGCTAAAATAATGTCACCACCTAGTACCTACCACTTGCCAATAGTGTTATATCGCTTCAAATCAAAATATTTGATTTGTTTACTACGAAAAACAAGGTTGATCGTGAAGGGTACCCTTGATAGACCACTGATGAGAGCCATGAAAGTATAAATGATTAAGGACCTAGAGGGATAGAGAGATACATTCAAAGATTCATCCACACAATGATCCATACATTTCTTAATGAAAGCTTCACCACCTCTCTCATCTAACCGTGTGAATTTGTCGCCTTTATACCCTAAATCTCGTAGATTATATTCATTAAGGGTAGTCTAAAGTTGTCTACTCAAAACCAATATAAAATGTACCTACGTGACTCTGACTTTCTCTAAGACGTAAAGGGTTTCAATGAATTCAAAAACAGCAAATTAAAGGGAGGGAGTACACTCCATGCAACCGTTGCAACATAAGTCCATAATAGATGTTTCTATATATTTAGGTTCGCCATAAAACCCGATGAGGCAAAAAATTCAATTATTGTTTATAACTCTAACATATCGGGTGGTTTAATTTTGAGAGAATAAATAAATCAACAGTGATATCATTTGCCCAAAAAAGTGTCAAGCCACCACTCAACCTGACAGTGTCACACCAAGACCATTAAAAAATTACACATGATTTGTTAAGTTCTACATTTTTAGTGGATGAGCTTTTTTTGTTTCCATGAGAAAGACAGTTTAAAAATTTATTAGGAGTTAACTATTTAACTCCTTTAATTAAGGCGATTTTAATGATTTGGACAATCATGAAAAATGGAAAGAGATCATATTTGAGTTTTAACTTTTCATGAAAAATGTCACGTTGTCATGTCCATATGTGTGAATTCAAAATTGAGACCCAGAGTGAATCTAAAAGTATATAAAAAGACCAACATATATAATATGGTTTATATATTAATATAATATGAAGATTAAATTACAAGTTTAGTCGACATATTTTTAGATCGATGTCAAATAAGTCATTTAAAGTTAAAAAGTATCTATAATAATTCCTTAACAATTGAAATTTGGGCCTAATAAATATCTACAAGTCTTTGAATTTTTAACTTTGTGTCTAATAAGTCCTTTACATATTCAACATTTTTTACCATACACATAAATGAAAGTATAATTCATTAGGAACAAAATTTAATTTTATGTCTAATTAAATTTGTTAACTTTGAAACAACTTGCGAATGTTAAGGGTCTGATTATTGAAAGTTCAAGGACCTATTTGATATTATTAAAATGTAGAGATTTGCAACACACACAATTGAATGTCTACATACGTATAGATACCTTTTTATAGTTCACTAACCAATTAAATACAAACATAGATATTTATAAACTAAATTTGTAATTTAACATAATATTACTAATAAGAAATTTAAATTTGTAAATTACTTTAAATTTAGAAATGATGATTTTTTTATAAAAAAAAAAGTTCACCTTTGGTCATTGAACTTTCAAACATAACAATTTTGTCTATAATTTTGATTTGTAATAATTTAGTTTCTATATTTACAAACTTGTAATAATATAGTCATACTTTGAAACATGTAACAATTTATTCCTTATAGTTTCAAATTTGTAATAATTTAATGCCTATCATGAAAATGTCATCTAACTTAACTTTATTATGTGATGACTTAATCTTTACAATTTATAAACACACTAAATCCTTAATTAGTTTATCAATATACATGTATAAGAAATTTTTATTAAATCTTAATAATAATTTTCACGATAAAGACTAAATTATTATAAATTATAATGTACAATAATTAAATTGATATTTATCAACTTTCTAAGACAAAATTATTATAAATTTGGATACGAAGACTCTAATTATTATAAATTGTTATAAATTTAAAAGTAGATTACATGGTTGTTATAAATTTAAAATTACGCCTACCTAAATCTTTGGACGATACAAGTCTCGAACAAAAATCAACCAACATCTTTTGTTTTGGGTACAAAATTTCACGGACGAAGACACATGTAAATCCACCAAGTATTAAAGTACACATCTTAAATTATTGCTCTCATGGATATTTAGAGATAAAATTTGTCCTTTTAACAAAATAATAATAATAATAATAATAATAATAATAATAATAATAATAATAAAAAGAAAAAATATATATATATATAAATTTGGACTCTTTTCAAATATAAAAAAAAAATCAAAATATTTATAAATATAGCAAATTTTTACTGTCTACTTACGATAGACTGCGATAAATTGTAACAGATAGTAATCTATCACGATTTATCGTGGTCTATGGCAGATAAACGATATATTTTAGTATTAGTTTGTAAATATTTTCAATAATACTGCGATTTAAGATAATTTTCCGATAAATTTAATAATGGAAGTATATGGTTTTTATAGTTATTATATTTTATAATTTTATGGACATTTTGGTAAAGTGTCCACCTGCAATTATAAAAGAGAGAGAAAAGAATAGATTATAGGGGTGGGACCCACCTGCAAATTGGCAAAATGAACAAAGGGTGCGCCGAAAGATGCTTTTAGAATGCATGGTTGCATGTGGCCTTGTTGGGTTTCCCCTACACCCTCCGCAAATTAGGGTATCTTATTTTATTCTACTCCCACCCCCTCTCGCTCAAAAAAAAAAAAATAATAATAATAAATAAATTAATCTTTTTGAGGTTATATAATAATTCTGGTCCTGTATTTTAAAATTGGTTAAATTTTAGTCTTTATTGTGTAATTTTAATACTTGTACTATCACCAAATCTTAATTTCAGTTCCTATTATTAATTTATTTTTTATTTTAAACTTTTTTTATTGTCTATTAATATTTTGCTTAAATTTTTAAATCATATTTACATATTATACTTCTTTTCATAAAAATTATTATAATGAAAATTTTGAGAGATTGAATTTAAAATTAACTAAAAAGTACGAGAACTACAATTCATCAAAATCATTATATCAAAATTAACCTTTATTTTATTTTTGTTTTGCGGTTTTTTTCTTCTCTCTCATTCTCGTTTACACTACCCCCCTGATCCCCAGCACTGGTATATAAATTCAATCAACTTGGTTACTTATAAATTTATTCTACTTGGATTCCAAAGGTTTTTGGATAAGTATTTTTTTTTTTTTTTTTTTAGGTTTTGGTTTTTGAAAATTATATTTATTTTTTATTTTTTATTTTTAGATTTCATTGGTCTAAAATAAAGCATTTGCATTTTTAATAAAATTCTAAAAAACTAAGATAAATAAGCTTTAGTGACTAAATTTTTGAAGTTTTCACAACTTTACTTTGAATTTTAAAACTAATTTTAAACCGTAGATAACAAATCAAATAAACTAATATGTGGTAGAAGTAGTATTTAAAAATTTAATTTTTAAATAGAAAAATTAAAGAAATGTGGATATCATTGCCTATTCAAGTCTCTACACGTACACAAAAGAAATGTGGGACATGTTTTTCTTCAATAAATAAATTTGATGTGATATCGCAACTTATAAATCAAATGGAAAAAACCTACAATAGGAAAAACATGGAACAAACCTATAATAGGAAAAACCCACCAAGATATTGCACTTTGCACAAATGGTTTTCCAGAAAATGTTAAAACTATAGGAATGAAATTGAAACATAAGCCAAAACCATCAACAATAGAAAATAGTTTTATAAATACATACAAATGAGGGAAATTATCTTAAATGGCAACATTTGTTGCAAATATTTACAACTAATAGCAAAATACACAGTCTATCTGCGATAGATTGCTATAGACTACTATCTGTGTCACGATAGACACAAATAATAGTTTATCGTAGATAAACAGTGAAATTTTGCTATATTTGTAAATATTTTGATTCCTTTTGCTATATTTGAAAAAGGACCTACAAATAACTACTTGAATATTACAAAGTTTTTTAAGAACAAAAAAAATCTTTTTAGTCCTTTTTGGTCTATACCATCTTTAGGTTTCAAAATGTCAAACTTTAAATTCTTAAGTTTGTTGAAGTAAAAGACAACACTAACTATTCTAGAAGGTTCTTAAAGTATCTACAATATGACATTAATATGTAAATTAGATTTCTGTGTTATTATGTTGTAGATGCATGTAAATATGTAAGAAGAAAGATCTAGAAATATCTTAATCTAGGATTTAAGGAATTCTATAATTCCTTTAGATACGTATAATTTCATAAAATGTCTAGAATAATTTAAATTTGAGATAAGTCTAAAAAAATCCTCTAGTTTAAGGTCAAGGATCTCATGCCTATAAATAGGAGTTGAATCCTCATTTGTAAAGCAAGCAAAAAAAGAGAGGAAGAAAGAAAGCAAGAGAGTTAGTGAGAAACTTAGAGTGTGAAGAAAAGTGAGTGAGTGTGTCTTGAGAGAGTGAAAAGTTATTCTTTCAAAGGTGTCCATCTCTATACATTCTAAATAACAGTTTCTTTCTTTTAAGAGATTGTCTATCTTATGTGCCAATTTTTTCAATAAAGTTTTGATTTTTGTTTTAATTTGGTCCTTATATTTCCAGATTTATACTTCTAACCTCAATACTCACTTTCAATTTTGGCTAACTCTAAGAAATAATGACAATTAAAGTTTACGATCTTTCATAAATAGCACTCTCCTTGGCCAACTGTCTTAATAACTCATCTTGGTACATCTCGACCAAGATCAATACCGAGACCAAAAAAAATTTTAGCTTCTTTAAATGTCACATCAAAACCATTAATTTTTTGGACTTTCTCAATAGAGTCCAAGCTAGAACAAAAACTAGGGTTGAGATTTAATTAGGGATTTGAATTAGGAATTAATATAGGTTTTACAAAGAAAATACATAAGATTTGGAAAGATTACGTAAGTTTGGGGAGATTAGGTATAGAATAGTAGTGTATCGTGGTCTTCATCATGACTAGGATTGTACCAAAAAAATCCCCCAAAAAAAAAATTGTTGGTTTGGATGTGGTATTTAAAGAAGCTAAATTTTTGTTTTGGTCTCAATATTGATTGACAGACGGAATTTGTCGCCCAATTCCGTGCCAAATAAATTTTTCTAACTTACTCACAATAGTAGTGGCAAGCCGGGTCGAATACAGGGAGCCCTTGAATTTCACAGTTGGAAAGTTTAGAATTCAAGGTAACAAAATGGGGTTTGTGAAAAATAGTTGATTGCAGGAAACTTAAATTGCATGAAAATAAAATGCAGAGGTAAAAGAAGTAAAATTCAATTGGAGAAAACTCTAGCTTGGGTTATGTGGGATTTCCTTTGTTCGATGTTCTTATCATTGGTGCGTTCTTACTAAATTCATTGAAGCTAGCACCTAATCAATTCAACTGGAAAGGCCAGAAATGAATTGCCCTAGTCAACAAGTCAGATTTAAGCAAATCGATGAAAAGCATGCAAAATTTGGCTAAACCTAACTGCATTAAGTTCAAGGGAAAATTAGGCGGAACATTCAACTGGAAAGATCTAAATTGAATGTTTTATCGATTTAATCCTAGGTTGATTAAAATAATGCGCATCACCATCTAGATTTGCGAGTTAACCTAACCTATTGCTTCCTATGATTGACACACAACAAATTGTCACGAATTGTGATACAACCAAAGCGATAACCAAAATAAACACCAGCGTTATAAATCGATCATAATTCTTGAAAACTCGGAATTAAATCATGCATACACTTGAATTAAGTTCAAAACCTCAAAAGAGCATCAATTACAATGGAAAATCCCTAATACCTAAGCTAGAAAAATGTTACCTTAGCCAATAATCGGCGATTATTGGGTTCAAGTTCCTAGGGATGAAAAGAAGAAAAGAGGAGAGAAATTGAGCCAAAAGTCGGCTGGTCGGGCTTTTTTTTTAACCTAGAAATCGAGGTTTCCTTTTATAAAATTTGTTGCAGCGCCGCGACGCTAACGCGAATTCTGTCCGCGTGAAATTTTCGGAGCGTCACGGCGCCTGCGGCACTTCGCCAGCAGAGTGTCTCGGGAAAAAAACGTCGCGGCTTCAAGGGCATTTTTGTCCTTTTGGAGTTCTATTTTCCGGTTGACGCCATGGAACTCCGTTTTGTTCCGTTTTAGCTCGGTTTTGTTGCTAACACCTCGCTCTACCTGTTAAGTGTTCAAAACCTACAAAATAACACAATAGACACATTAAACAGCACAACGATCTCAAGTTAAGCTGAGGAAGATAACACATTTTAGGTGCTATCATTGATTCTTGCCGAAATGGAATAGGATGAGCTCTTAAAACAATATAATTTGCAAAACTTAGTGTTATTTGTGAAAGGTGGAAAAAATTAATTAATATTTCTTAGAATTTAACTTCGATTTTGGCCTTAATGTCTATTAATTAATTTAAAATAATTATAAAATAAAAATTTTAAGTTAATTAATAGACATTAACAATAAAGACGGAAACTTAGTGAAACTAAATTAGTTACAATTTTTTTATTTTTTAAAATTAATTAATAGACATTAACATTAAAGACAGAAAGTAAATGTTTAATGAAAAATCGAGATTAATTAAAAGAGTAAATTTTGAAACACATGAACCAAATTGAAAGAAAATTCAAAGTTCAAGGATAAAATTGTGACATTTTGAAACTTATGGACTAAATTGAAATCAAACTTAAAATTTAAGGACTAAAAGTCTAAATTATGAAATATAGGGATCAAATGGAAATAGAACCCAAAACAAACTTAAGATAAAAAAAATGATTTTTTTTTTTAATACATTCTTATGATGAGGCTTACTCAACAGTAACATGAAAAAAGAAAACACAAAAGAACAAAAACAATTAATGAACAAATCAATCAATCAAAGAGATGTAAAAAATGTATGGCAAGAAATTTTGATGGTTACATCTGCTTCCTCTCCACATCACAGAAGAAAACATCATAATGAATATTCTGAAATAAGATTTAAGGATGAAATGAATTCAAGAATGGTAGGCTGTGGATTTGAACATCTAAGATTCTTTCTTGACCTTTATTGTCTTACTCTATCTTTTCTCCCCTTCACATTACACACACATATTTTAATGGAACAAATTCATTTGATTTAACTTTTAATTTCAATGGTTCAATTTTGGTTCAATTTAAATAAAATTGCAATTTAGTCTTTATGATCGATTGTGTCTTCATCTTCTTAATAATTTCTATCGATGATGATTAATAAGTCATTGCACTTTCAAAATGTAATAGATTCATAAAAATTTAATCACGTGTCAAATATGTACATTCATATTGAGCACACACGAACCTACAAGACAAGTTGTTGACATCCTTTTTGTGCATTTTAAAGTTTTTTATATGCCATATATAACAATTAACTACAAGTTATTTAAAGTTCAAAGACGTATGTGACACTTTCTAAACTAAAAAAAAATTATCAAACACAATATTGAAATTTGGACAGTTTCTAATCACAAAATTGAAGAATAGAAACTTATTGAACACCGACCCCACACAAACACACGTGTCTAAGTAATAAAAATCCCAGCATAGCCTAAGTATCATCCTCATAGATTGATAATCGTAATTTCCCTTAACCTATCATTGGTAAGTCACCAAATTTATTCGGGCATTGACTTGTTGCTTCAATTTCTAAATAAAAGCAAAGCAATAAAAAAAAAATCAAGTATTTCAATGAGATGTGAGTTTCGAGGGTGTTAATTCAAACATGAATTTCCAAATCAATTATCAACGAATGCATTAAATATTAAAATTTGGATGAGTCTAAATTCAGGATATTAAAAATTGGATGAGTCTAGAACTCTTGGCTGAACTAGTACTTATCCTGAAACACCTTCTTAAAATCATTCCATGTCAACATTCCTGCATCACCTCTTCTAGTTTCAAATAGTCTCTGTTGCCTTTTTTAGATGTGATTATTTTAGTACTAAGTAGGTGTCGATAATTACTCAGATATGTTCATTAGTCAGTAAGTTTTCTTATAAAAACCCTAATGTCAGCTTCTATAGGTTTCCTTGTGAGTTTAGGGTCGAACACAGGGATTTGTGATAAATTAGGCATTGAGACTAAATATATAATCTATGCGGTGACTGTATAAGTATTATGTTCAAGGAGTTTTAAGTGTCTAATTCTATGCATAACGAATAAATACAATTTTTTACAATTAACATGGTGAGGTGGTCGCGGAGAATGTTAGTTGAATGTCATTTACAATCAGGTAGCATGCATTGGGGATGATGATGAAACCATGCGATACAATAGAGTTAATGCAGCAGCTAGTCGTTACTTAAGCATATCTAAGTGTATTTACATACCTACAAACTTTGGGTTTGAGAATCCATCTTTCGATGTTTCAATGCCACATTAATCTTATCTCTAAGACGCATGGTAAGTTTGCTTTGACAAAATATGAACTACATCTCTGAAACTCATCTAGTCTTGATAAATGCTAAAGATTAACCATCTACTTTCTCAAGCTAGACAGTCGTGCTTGTTTAAACTTGTTTGTCCGAAAAATCTATGCAAGCTAATGATATGCATTAATCAAGATGTAAACATACTTAATATTGCTTAAGAAAAACTAACTTTTAACATCTGACTCATTCAACATACAAGCAACATGGTGTAAAATATTAAATATGAAAATGAGTGGAAGATAATCGTCAATCAAACTTATATTAAGTAAATAAACCATTCTCTCGAATGTCATTAACAAAGCATAAGTAAGAAGGAGGGAAATAAAGAAAGAACAGAAATGGAAGACGTCAAACCGCCATTGGTAATGTCTTGTTTCATGGAGGCTTGAGATGGTTGCTATCTGATACATAAATAACATAGGGTGAAGGTTCTCACCACTAGGAGATGACTCTGAAAATTCTCAGAATTCTTCTCACAGAAGAGCTTGAAATGGAGGCTGGTTATGGTGAGGGAGAATTTGTGCAGAGCTTTCGCCTCTTGAACTTGTTTCTCTCTTTCTTTGACTTGAGAAGCTTTGGGCTATTTATAGGTGTCGAAAAAGTGAACTCATGATGATCTAACACCTTCACATTAATTTGCATGTCCTGCTGTGCAGACATTTCACATCGTCAGCCCATTGGTTCTGCCATATTCTGATAACGTGTAATCCTTTTGCATACTGACACAACAGCTGCCGCCCAGGTGTCTTTATCTATTTTTTTTTCTTCTCAACACATGGTCTTGATGCCTAGGCTTGAAGCATGAGTTTTCACTTCTTTTGTTTTCGCAGTAGCTTCTTCTCTGGTACTTGGGTTATTTATGCTTCTTTTCTTCTTAATCTTGCGTTAAGAACAGAAAAGCTAATATTTTCTCAGGTATATTCTTTTGTAAATGACCCCAACGCATGGTAATATATATTACACAATTCAACTGCCAAAATCATGCGTTTAGCCCTAAAGTTACTCTAATTATTCCAAATAGTGAATATAATAACTTGTATTTCTAAAAGTTATCAGTCTTCACCAGTTCTCTACTTCTTCCTGGAGTAGAAATGTAGTTAACTCATGCTTTCTATCCTTTGGACAATGCATAACTCTAAAGCACTTTTCTATCAGGTTCAACCATACTTTAGCATCAGTAGGATCTGTGGTACCCTCGAATACCATGGCACCTAGTGCCTTAAACCTCTCGATCCTAAACTTTTTCTCAAGATCAGCTTGCATTGCTCCTACACTAATAGGCAACCTCTTGGCTATCCTAGTGATAATCTGTTCCTTTGGATTCATTCCTACTTGAGGGTTATTGGATTCCTCCTCAGTAGTTTCGGCTTCCGCTTGCCTACCTCGTATGTTCCTTCGCGGCATGATTCCTATAATATACCATAACATTAATATTTAATAGACTCAACATGCCCCTAACTACAATTCATGACCAAATTCCCAAAACCTTATATTACACCCCTACCTAAGTTACCTCCTAACTTAGGTAAAGATGCGAGGACAACAAGCATTGATCATTTTACGACACTTGCTGTCTAACTTGTTTCCTTTATCAAGCCACCTGTTTAACCTGATATACATTTTAAACATATCTGATAACAAACATTCCACATTCTATAGACATACAGATTAACTCCTGATAACTTAATACATATGCACAACCACATCTAATTACATCAAACCATAATTACAAGTTTACAATCTACTTTCCAAATTCTTAGTCTATATGCACATGACATTTTTAGGTTCTAGTTCGTACAGAAAAACTTAATAACTCTAAGATTTGCAACAAAAGTAGACAAGGTTGGATAGGCTAAGCACCGTGAACTTGCTTGCTATTTGGAGAATAAGAAATAGAGGAAAAATTGTGAGTTAGGTTGCCTAGTGAGTGACAAAATACATTTAAGTATCTTAACAAATACTTAACTATAAGAATTTCAGTAAACACAATGATTATGATTCAGAATCGTTGAACATAAGGAAACCTTAGCAAGGAAACTCATAGAAAATAGGGTTTGCTTTAAACATCGATAAGCATCAGTCATTTGTAGAGTAATCTCGATACACTCAACATCGAAAACAATCTTTAGTTGATGTAGAGTATTCTCAATACAATCAACGTCATCATTCTTCTATGTGCACATAGAAATACCGCCAAAGGGTTAGCACCCTAACACATGACTCAAAGCCTTCTTGTATCCTAAATGTTGAGTTTTATGCCTTAAAACTCGTAGATTGTAAATATAATTATTTAACTGTCATTAAATCATTAATAAAGAGTTATTAATGTGTTACTTCAATAAGCGTTATTGATTGTTTTTGTTTGTTTTGTCTTAATAACCCTAAATTCAATAAACTAACATCCTAGGCTGTTTTATGAGTCTTAAACTGTTTGTGGGGACATATGAAGATCAATGTTCAAGATACAGTATAAAGGGTTTATAGTATAGGGATAAGGCTGGGTACCTTATCCTGGTGACACTATGGATACGACCCACTTTGTATTTGATACAAACGCAATGATCTAACGCGTTCGTGTAGGTGACATGCGAGTAGGGGTATCATATGCAATGAGTTTGCATTAGACCGGACCATGAAATAGTAATCACTAGATGTAACTCCGTTGACTAGTTAGGTTTCTATTTCAATAGGATGACCTAGACAACTTAGTCTTAATCTTGAGTATATTATGAACTCTTGTCCATGAGGGATTGTCCTTTGATTTCTATGGGTGAGAGTGGCCATTTGCTGACTCAATATGCCTACCATCTTGGGAACAAGACCGAGTGGGGAGCTGGGGACATAATTATACAATATGCCTACCTTCTCCTTGTCCTTCAGTATTGGGTCCCATTCACAACATTTCCAGGGTTTGCCTAAATACCTTCTTATTGTCCTTCAGTATTGGGTCCCTTACAAACATTTCCAAAGTACTTAAGAGATTTGCTAGTCCCAAGCAAAGAATAGAATCAAATAATAGGGAGTTTAGATGAAGAAGTGTGCTATTGACTCATGTCTCAGAGAATAGCATTTAGAGCTTAAGTAGAAACATGCAAACATATCTATATTGTTATAATCATTCAAGGCCAAATCTTGTTATCTCCCATGTGTGTGTATGCAAACCTCCTTCAATTTAAAATGCTAGAACTCAAATTAAGACTTAAGAGAGTTTCCTTAGTTTTCCCTCTACTCTAGCTCATGCACCAATCTTTAAGCATTCTTACATTTCAAGTGAGTAATATGTCCACTAAGGTGCCGTTCAATCATTTTTTTTTTCATGGGTCCTAAACTTGCATTCTTTTACCTAGGGGCACTAGCTTTCACACATTCATTGTAGGAACTCGTACCTAGTCAATCCCAGGTGTCTTAACTGATCACAACAAAGGCAACTCTTTTTACCTCCATCCATGCATAGTCATTACAAGTTTAACATTTTAAAAGATAGGCAAATAAAGCTCATATATTTTGTGTACACTTTTTCTTTTTTCTCAAAGGCATGTATATTCTTTTCTTTTTCCTTAGTCTAAGATTACAAACTATCATGCATTTCCACTCCCTAACCGGTGGGGCCATTCAGAGTGACAACCAAATACACCAAACTTAATCCTTTTTTCAGTTAAAGATTCTAAATTAAAGTGGCTATGTGCTCAAGAATATGGAAGATTTAAGTCATCTATCATGCAAATTCAAATCTCATCATGGGCAATCAACATCAAAGCACACAGCCAAAAACAATCCATTATCTTTAAAAACTCCAAAATTTTTCAAAATTTTTTCTAAATTTCATTAACATGCATATGATCATTAAAACCTTCACTAACATGCATAGCAGGATAAGAAAACACACAAAAGTACAAGTGACATCTCCCACCCCAAACTTAGAATCATGCATTGTCCCCAATGCATAAGAGCTTCTAACAAAGAAAGAACAAGCCTGAGAGCAAGCGGGAAGCCACCAAACAGGCTTGGTGTAAGGAGTACTTTGTGTGATAAATCAAGATCCTGAAAGATAAAGCACATGAGTGACTCAAAGATTTATTGAAAAGAAAATAAAAAGAAAAGTAAAGAAAGCAATAAAATTGGGTTGCCTCCCAACAAGCACTTGGTTTAACGTCTTCTAGCTAGACGGGGCTCACAAGTCATGGTAGATCCCAAGGTGGTTTCTTCCTTTCATGCTTTGGATCACCTACAACTTTTAGTTTTCGGCCACATTGACACTCACAAACATATTCATTAGCATTTAGTGAGTTAGTCAACAAACCATTATCAATTTGGACATCATCTTTACTAATGTAGTCAAGTAGCATTAAAGAGTCATCATGTTTAGATTTTACTGGACTCAACACTTCATTTTTAACATGCTTCTCCATGATTTGTTCATAATTCATTATAGATTTTGGAGGTATGCAAGAAGAACTAGGGACATTATTGCAACTAGAAACATTCTTCATAGGATTTTCTAATTTAAAATCAAACATGCCATTAGTTTTACTATTCAAAGAAGGCTCATCATGCATAGAGTTCTTATTAGAAGAGAGAGGCGATGTTACCTTTGTGCTTGGTTCATAATGCTCATACCTTTTTACATTTGGATGCTTAAGGGTTTTATAGATGTCAAATGTTACCTCCTCATCGTTAAGGCAGAATGTGAGCTTTCCATCTTGCACATCGATGAGGGCCTTTTCAGTAGCCAAGAAAGGTCTCCCAAGGATTATGGGGACTTAGGCATCTTCCTCCATGTCTAGTATCACAAAGTCCGCCGGGAAGATAATCTTGCCCACTTTGACCAAGACGTCCTCCACGATGCCGTAGGAATAAACAAAGGATCGATTGGCCAAAAGCAAGGATATGGCAGTTGGTTGGACCTCTCCACCATTGAGCTTCCTAAACATGGATAAAGGCATTAAGTTAATAGAAGCTCAAAGATCACAAAGTGCTTTAGTAATTATTGCCAAAATGACAAGGGATAGAGAGACTCCTTGGATCCTTCAATTTTGGAGGCAATTTTCTTTGTAGGATCGTACTACATTCTTCGGTTAGTGCAACCATTTCATAGTCTCCATACCTTTTCTTCTTAGACAACACATCCTTATGAACTTGTCATACTTAGGCTTTTCCTCTAATGCCTCTGTAAAAGGAATGTTAATTTCCAACTTTTTGAATATGTCTAAAAACTTAGAAAATTGAGCATCAATCTTTTTCTTTTGAAATCTTTGAGGAAAAGGTAAAGTGCTAGGAATAAAATAAGTAGAGTTAGAAGTACTCCCTATGTTTGACATTGATTTCTCATTTTCCTTATATGCACTCTCTTTTAGTGGAACATCCTCTATGATGACTTCATCATCTTCTTGTGAAAGCTCATCATCTTCATCATTGATCAAGAGAGTGGATACCTTTTTCCCACTCCACAAAGTCACGGCCTTGCTCCTTTGGGTTTCTCTCGGGGCAACTAGAGAACTTACCCTTTTGCATTGTTTGGAGGGAAGTGGTTCCTACAAACCAAATCCTTGCTAGAGTCATAGTGAGAAAGATCTCTTGGAAAAGGAAGATTACAAGGAGAAAGCTATTGGTTCGAGAATTATAGATTGGCAAAGGTATGATACTTAACCTTTTCTTTACTTTTTGTATTTTTAATTCTTTCAATAAATCAAAGAATGCGATCACACGCTTCTGCCGGGATTCAATTCCCTTCACTAAAGTGGGTCCCATTCACAATATTTCCAGGGTTTGCCCAAATACCTTCTCATTGTCCTTCAGTATTGGGTCACTTACAAACATTTCCAAAGTACATTCATGCTTTTAAATAATATATTGCCATAATAAATATTCATCATAAGTGCCCTAGGCAATTTTTGAACATTAGTCTAGATACACATGGTCATCAAACTTCTAAAATCATATGGAAGCATGCTTAGGAAAGCTTTCAATTCATCATAAGCATCATGGGTTGAAAACAAACATTTCCTTAGATTGACATTTAAAGAAACATCATCTTTTATTTAAAAACACATTATCACTCACTCCTTTTGTTGGATCCTAAATGGATTGTAGATCTTTTACACCTCCTATTGACTTGAAAATAATTTCATTAAGTTTAGGTAACGTCTTTTTGGTCATCAAACTTCTAAAATCATATGGAATCATGCTTAGTAAAGCTTTCAATTCATCATAAGCATCATGTGTTGAAAACAAACATTTCCTTAGATTAACATTTAAAGAAACATCAACTTTTATTTAAAAATGCATTATCACTCACTCCTTTTGTTGGGTCCCGAATGGATTGTAGATCTTTTACACCTCCTATTGACTTGAAAATAATTTCATTAACTTTAGGTAACCTCTTTTAATCCTCTTAAATCATATTTTAAGTCATTGACATCCTTAAGTCAAAATTAGACTTGAAGTAATTCACCAACACCAATCGAGTTAGACAATTTTTTAAGAAATGTAAGTTGCAATTAGGCACTGTCCCTAGCGTCGCGACGCTCCAACAATTTCCATATAATGATCTCTCGACTTTTAGGTCGAGAGATCAACCACCAGTGGACTTTTGGCTCCATTGTCTCTATTTTTCTTCTTCTTTTCATACCTAGGAACTTGAACCCAATAATTAGTATGCAAATTATTGGCTAAGGTAACATTTTTCTAGCTTAGGTATTAGGAAATTTTCTTGTAATTGATGTTCTTTTGAGGTTTTGAACTTGATTCAGTGTATGCATGATTTAATTCAGAGTTTTTAAGAATTACGATCAAATTGTAACGCTGGTGTTCATTTTGATTATTGCTTTGATTGTATTACAATTCGTGACAATTTGTTGTATGTCAATCATAGGAAGCAATAGGTTAGGTTAGCTTGCAAATCTAATTGGTGATGCACATTGTTCTAATCAACCTAGGATTAAATCGATAGGACATTCAATCTAGGTCTTTCCAGTTGAATGTTTCGCTTAATTTTCCCTTGAGCTTAATGCGGTTAGGTTTAGTCAAATTTTGCATGCTTTTCATCGGTTTGCCTTAAGTCTAACTTGTCAACTAGGATAATTCAATTCTGATCTTTTCAATTGAATTGATTAGGTGCTAGCTTCAATGAATTTAGTAATGACGAACCAATGAGTAAGAACGTCGAACAAAGGAAATCCCGTGTAACCCAAGCTAGAGCTTTCTCCATTTGAATTTTAACTTCTTTTAATTTGTGCAATTTACTTTTATGTGATTTAAGTTTCTTTGCAACCAACCATCACAACCCCCCTCCCCTCCCTCCCGGTTACCTTGAATGGTAAATTTTCCAACTGTGAAAGTCGAGGGCTCCCTGTGTTCGACCTGGCTTGCCACTACTATTGTGGGTCAAGTTAGAAAAATTTATTTGGCACAAAATTTGGCGACAAATTCCGTCCGCCACTGCCTCACAGGCGTGTGTGCACCAACTGAGCAATATGTTGAAGAGCCACTATGCGTCGACTTCACGCACACACTATGGGTCCAACGACACCCTTCTTCGACCACACACTCAGCCTGCCAATGCTACCTGCATAGTCTGCCACTCGCACACTTTTTCTTGCTCGCCTAGGCGTCCAACGCCAAAAAATAACCTCTAAAGCCTCTTGACTGCCCTTGCCATTGACAACCTCTTCCCTGCTTGTATTCTTCAACCTTTGGTCGGCACCCACCCGATAATCTCCACAACACAACCTACACTTTCAACCATCAAAATCAACATCTCTATCCATTTTCAATGTCATTTTCTTCCATAAACTTCAAAATTAACCTCTTAACTTATTTACATCTAAGTTTAGCTTTCAAATTCCTTTTCTATAGCTTGGAATCCACCAATCTTCCGTCTTTGCTCTAGATCACCCGAGAGCATAAGCAATCTCCAATTCTCCCCAAATTCCATGCGCTTGCCATTGGAACTTCTATCTGGCAGCCCTTACACCCCTTCTAGACTGATTTTGGGAGAGTTTGGTCGAAGAACTTCTCCTTTGGCACAAGCAAAATTTGCAAACCAACCTTGCTCTTCTGTCCTTCTATTTATACTTCACTTTTGTCGGCTCATGCAACATAAAGACATGTCTCCTCCTACTTCCTAATTTTCACTCAAAGTCTTAGCTTGCCACCTAATTACCCTTAAATAAATAAATAAATATAATTATCCGAAATTAAAAGAGACTTGAATGCCTACCTCTTAGTACCTCAACACATAGCACTTATGTACTTAGAGGTTCTTGGCTTAGCCTCACGCCCTCATTTCTCAATGCATTCTATGTCTCAAGCTCTTCAACGCCCGTGAGTCCATTACTTTTCAAGGCCTCCTCGGCTTTAGACATCCTTAATGCCTACTTGACCTAAGTTTCCTCCACACATACTTTTCCTTCAACGCCCATCACTTTTGACTTTGCCATACCTTGCCACCTAGTCAAATATCTCTTCACACTCGGTTGACCCTTATCAACCTCAACGCTTACACCCTTGATGCAAGCTCCAACTTGCGGCTAAGGACAACTCTTTTACTTCTCACCTAGCAATTCTTTCCACGCATCCTTGGCCCTAAACATGAAGAATTTGGCTAAGCCCACAACACCAAGTTCGACAATAAAACTTAATATAACTAAAGACAAGTTAAGGGCTTACATAAGAACTGTAAGCTTTAATCTTTAACTCTTATGTGATTTACTAAGCTTGGGATTTATTTTGACATGCAAATTAGAATGTAAAAGACTTAAGAGGGTTGTCACCATCAAGGTTAAATGATGCTATTACAGATTATTATTATTATTATTATTATTATTATTATTATTATTATTATTATTATTATCATTGTGCTTACTATTAATTAAATGGAAAATTTGTAAGTTAAATTAAGTTGGTGGAATAATTAAAAAAGAGAAGGGAAGTGGAAAGTCTTAGTTGGTGGTGGAGATAAATGTGAAGGGAAATTTTTTTTTTTTTCTCTGCATTGTTCATGTGTTGACTTCTCATCTCCTCAAGAGCAAAAAATTTGTGGCTCTTTAGCTAGGTATCGAGAGGGAGAAGAAGATGAGGACTTGAGTTGATTGGAGTTGGATTTTGAAGGGAAAATTGGTGAAAATCAAAGAGAGTTGAAGTTGGTCTGAAATTCGCATAAATCTGGATAGGTTATGGTGTTTGAAAAATATCGAGCTATATAGATCGAGTTTGGAGCTAAAATTTTGAGGTTAGCAAGTTAACTCATTTCTTAATAACGAGTGTGAAGGATGTCTAAACTAAATGTGAAGAGAAATGGGTGAAATTATAGGTAGAAGCGACTGGTTTGGAGTTTACAATAATCTGGAGAGGTTGCTGGTTTGAGGGCAATTTGGTGATTTTGGTTAGTTTTGGCTTCCATTTGAATATTTTTGGGTTTATTTGGCTATTTTTTAGACTAAATGAATATTTTATGATATTTTTACATGAAAATACATGAATTTGGAATTTAAATGAATTTTGGGGAATTTATGAATAATTTGAAAGTATATGAAGTGTAGGCCCTAAGCAAGCATGGATAAGATTTTAATGAAGTCTAAGGGGTTAGGAATTATTAAGAGTATCGCGGTTAAGCTAATTTATGGTTATGTTTGGGTGATTCAAGGATATTTGAGCTGAAACTCTAGAATAGCTATATGTTAAGAATAAATTAATTTCAGGATGATTGTAGTGGGAACTATGAACTAAGTATAGGTATTTTTTAACTAAATATTTGATCAGAGCATGATAAAAAGCTTGGGATTTGATTTTCAGGTCAAACCAGGATTTGTGATGTATATAAGCCTGAGGGAACGAGTTTTTAACTGTGAGTGGCAAAATATGTCCGAATGATGTTTTATACATTATTATGAATCACGTCCTTTATAAATGTTTTATGATTAATGCTTTCCATGATTTTGACTTAAAATTCTCTGAATGATGTTTGTTAAATAAAGTTTATCGAAGCATGATTTAGGGGCTTGTTTATTTATGTTTTACGAGATATTTCCTGAATAATGTTTCCTAAGTACGTTTACAAGCTCATGAAGTGTGAGACATGTTTTATGTTCAAATGATTTGTACCCTAATGTGATGGGACCTTGGTACCCAAGGACTTATATGATGGTATCAAGGCTGCCAAAGTTTTTGATACCTATGGACTTATGTGATGGTATCAAGGCAGCCCAAGTTTCCGATACCTAAGGACTTATCAGATGGTATCGAGGCAGACTGGGACCCTGGTACCTAAGGACTTATGAGACGGTACCAAGGCAACCCAATGGATGTTAGGTCTTTGGGACCCACTTCAGTATGCATTATGCTTTAGGCCGCATACTGGAGTGCCTTTGCCTTTGGGGGTTAGCTCTACGTGCACGTATGACAATTTCGACGTTGAGTGTGTTGAGACCTCAACTAAGGTTAACAAGGTGCTAGGTTTAGATGTTTCTAGATGTTTTTGAACTGAATGCTTTATGCTCTCTAAGTTATGAATCTATTTCCTAAGCTAAGGTTCCGAGTATTTACGAAGCGAGCATATTTTAATAAATATTTATTTAAACTTTCACTCACTAGGCTTTCGCTTAACGTTCTCCAAAATATTTTCCTTTTCCTCTAAGTAGCAGAAGGATTCCAAGAGCTTGGCCTACCCATGCTTCGTCTGTGCTATAGATCCACCCAAAGCTCCTACCTTGTTAGTAGTAGAAATATCATAATAATGGAACACATCATGTAGTACTTAGCTTGTAGCTTAGGGTGGGTAATGTTTTGTAGGAAACGTTGTGGACTCTGTTTTTGTACATGATACTCTGTATAAGTACTATGAAGTAATATTGATGTGTTTAGAGTGTAAACTAGCTATAGTGGTATTGTTTTGTGTGAGGAATGTTATAAACTGTCTATCAGGTACACCAGGTGAACAGGGTTACGTGAATGTGTGGATGTTTTATTTGATAGGTAACTGATTAAACAAGTGTATAGGGAACAGGTTTAGCATGTACCCACGCTCTCTCTCTTAGGTTAAAAATAAATTTGGGAGGGAGTGTGACGAGAACACCACCGGATTCAACCAAAACTCATATTTGTTGAACTTAGCATACAACTTTCGTTATTGCAAAGTTTGCAACACAGTTCTAAGATGCTCAGCATACTTTCCTTGTCACCTGAATATAACAGAATATCATCAATGAACGCTATCACAAACTGATTGAGAAATAGATGGAATATCTGATTCATAAGTTCCATAAATGCAGTTGGAGCATTCGTCACGAACAACATCAATGCACCCTATAGGGAAACACTCGGTCTAATGTAACCCTTATCCACTGCCTCCTACAACTGGACCTTTAATTCTTTTAACTCTATTGGTGCCATATGATAAGGAGCTTGAGAAATAGGAGTTGTACCTAGTACCAAGTCAATAGTAAACTCCACTTCCAAATCAGGAGGTAATCCTGATAACTCATCTAGAAACATGTCTAGGTACTCACATACCACTGGTACCTCCTAGGCTTCAACTTGGTTGACTTGACTTCTACAACATGTGCTTGAAAGGCTTCACAACCTTTACTCAACATTTTTCATGCCTTCACTGTAGAAACTAGACAAGTCAGAAGAATCTTCCATCTTCTGAAAATAACCTCTGCTACTCTTGGTTTCTTGAATACTACTTCCTTCCTGAAACAGTCCATCGTAGTATGATACTTGGACATAAAATTCATTCTTAGAATAGCATCAAACTCCTCAAGTTCTAAAGGTAATAGATTTAGTGTCATAACTACAATATCAATCTCTACGTCACATTCCCCATAAACATGATCAATTATTATAGCACTACCAACAGGTGTATGAACTAACATCTCATCAGGCAAAGACTCTAAATCTTATTCATATGCATGACAAAAGTATTTGAAATAAATGAATGCGTGGCTCTTGGATCTAATAATACATAAGCAGTTATATGATAGATAGATAATGTACCAGTCATAACATCTGGTGCTTATTCTGCCTTTTGCTGAGTCATAGCATACATGATAACTTGTAGAAATACAAGTTATTACAGCCTTTCTCTTAGAAAAATAGAGATTAAATAGAGAATCATGCGGTAGTTTATGTTGAATTCTATTAATAAATCTTCCTATGCGTTCTACTCTTGTAAATTGATGGAGATAATTATTTTATAGCTTTTTGAGCCTAAAACGCATGTTTTAACGCAAGAGCGCGAGCAACATGTAGATACGTTGGCAACTTCATAACGCAGGACTATGCGCTGGCAACCTGTGGACGCATTGACATCCGCTCAACGCAGGATGATGCATTAGAACATATGGATGCATCAACAAAAGTGAACGCATGAACCCAAATTCTCCATGGACGCATAACGACAAGAAACACAAGGTAGCGGAAAATCAGATCAGAATCTTGAGAGATTGTACGAAGATTGACATGCATGATCGGTGGCTAAAGTGGTGGATCTAAATTCAACCGATAATTATGCAATTAGGTGAGATAGACGCACAACATCAATTTCCTCCAATCACGCAGATTTGCCACTGATTACGAACGCAACATCTATAAAAGGGCAGACCTGCAAGATGAAAAAGGGTTATTGATTCTCGGAAGAATTCCTAAGTGATAGTAGAGTTCTCTCTAGACGACAACCGGAGACGAATAGCTCGAGAGAGAAGAGTCTTCCCTCCGCCTAACCACTTCACAGCAGAACCTCACGCTTCCATTCCGGCGACTCAAGAGATTGACACCTTTCCTGCTTTCTATCTCTTTTTCTAGCTTAATTTTAGATTTGTGTCAAGACATTGAGCTATCTAAAATTGTATTTCGTTCATTAATCTACAATTCTTCCATGTCTATCCATTTCTCTACACTTTCCGCTTTTTACTTTGAATTCATGAGTAGCTAATCTTTCAAGGGTCACGGGTTGCGTTAGCATTTAAATAAGAACCATAGTGTAACTATTGCATCTTGGCAATTGCAATCTTAATCCGATGCTTATGTCCATCTAGCTAATCGATATAAGTAGTAATAATCAGACTGCTCGAGAGGGTAAGTGATTGTGGAACCCAATTGACAAGGCCAAGACGTGTTACCTGTCTATAGGAATAACCTTGGTACTTAACACTCTCCTATGCGGTATAGACATATAACGCATAGTGGCTGACAACCAGGAGAAGAGTCGTAAGTATGAATAGATTATCACCATGCGTTTCTGACTTTAGATGTTCCAACCGAACCCTGTTTTGAGCCATTCACATAACTCATTAGCTGACTTTGCTGTGTCGCATACCTTATCATTTTCCACATTTTAGTCTAGTGTACATGTTATCGCTTTCTTTAGTTAGACGCATCCCATCTTAAATATTTTTTGTTACCACTACAACTCAATTAATCCAACTAATTACAGAATCAGCATAGTCCCTGTGTTTGACCTCGGACTCACTGAAAAAACCTATTTCTTTGCTTATACATGGGTAAAGGATAGGAAAACTTGACACATCATAAACACATAACATTAGGCATGTTCAACGCATAGCATGCTAAACGCATAGGAAGCTTAATAATAACAAATAGACAGAGACACAGTAGCGAGTCTTTGCATCTCACAACACTAGCATTCATCAACTTCTAGCTGCCAGTCATCGATAGCCCCTACAATTCAACCTACACTTTCAGCAACTAAAATCAATATTTTGGACCAATTTTACTTCTAATTTCTTCCCAAAACCTTAAAATCAACCTCTTAACTAACTTACCTTCAAATTTAGCCCTCTAATTCTTCCTCGATAACTCTAAATCTTTCAATCTTCACCCTTTGCTCGAGCTTGAACTACCTTACTTTCTCCTTAAATTCCAACCCTTTTCTGATGGAATTCTTCTTCGGCAACCCTTACACATAAACTACACAGAATTCATAAGACTTTGGTCAGAAAACTTTTCCTTTAGCTTGTGTAAAATGCGCAAACCGATCTCCTCTTTGCAACCTCTATTTATACTCCTCTAAAACAACTTCATGCAACATTTCATCTCGTCACCTCCTGCTTCCAAATTTCACAATTAACGTTAGCTTGCCAACCAACCATTTCTTAATTAATTAAATAATATAATTAACCAAAAATTAAAAGAAACTTTGACGCCCACCTCTTGGTTCAACCATCAACGTCTAGCCACACACTCCTTTAGAGGTTCTTTGCTAGCTTCCACACCTACTCTTCTCAACACCCGCTTGTCTTAGGCTTCCCCAATGCCCACTCCTTCCTTTTGCCACCTCAATGCCTACTTCCTTTAGGCTTTGACAACCCTTGCCGCCTAGCCAAGTAGTACTTCAACACTTGGCTCACCTTCACCCAAGCTCAACATCTACATGTTTAGGTCCAAACCACACCTTTGCCGCCAAGGTAGACTCCTTCATTCCACGCCCATCAAGCCTTTTCCTCTTCCATGCATCACTTAGCCTTAACATTGATAATTTTGGCTAAGTCCACAAGCAATAACTCAACTACTTTAACTTAGGCAAGACTAGTCTTAACTTAGGGCTTACATCAAGTCCCCAAGATGATGGATGAGCTTATTAAGTCGGTAGCGCGGGTCACTCTTACTCATACAAATCAAAGGACGAGCCCTCACAGGCAAGAGTTCATAACTCACTCAAGATTAAGATCGAGTTACCTATGATCATTCTTTGAAATATTAATCTCTTCAGTGAACGACATTAAAAAGAGGGATTAATTATTTCATGGTTCAGTCTTACTAAAACTCGTTGTATAGGGTACCCTCACTCACATGTCTCCTCCACATGAATGATTTGGATTACATCGTTTGTAACCTTTACAATGTGAGTCATATCCAGAGTGTTATCAGGATAAGACCCTTTAGGTTATTACTTGAATGGAGTCCACTGTATATCAACTACACATCGTTTCAAGTCTCATGAAAATAACCTTAGATTTTGTGTTATAAGACATAATATAAAATAACAAATTATTTTATTAATTATTAATAATTTGTTTCTACAATTTACAACAAGAACGTTTGATAACTTCTTCTTTCCCTTTTGTATCTTGGTTTATTTACTATGTATTGTTGCATTCTCATGTTGATTCTATCTATGGAAGTCATGTTAGGTTAAATTTCTCATAGTTTTAGGTGTAAATGGTCCTTTAATTTAATTGCTAAACATTTAATGATTTTTTATTGCAAATTTAGCATAATATGCTAGATAAAAGACATTCATTGATCAAACATTCGTGATTTGAATCTTACTTTACCGAGTAGGCTTTAGATTAGATCATGCATGCTAGACTATTATTTGAACACACAAGAGTAGTCAGATAATGGTATAAATTCTTGATAAAGAGCCTTAATGATTTTCTTAATTATCTATCTTCAAAAGATTATTAATTAGTAATTAAGTGAAAGAAAAGATTGTTTTAGAAAGATTCAATCTAGATAAAAGACTTCGAGATCTAAGCATTCTACTATTAATCACTTCAAGAGTCAAAACAATTGTATTTAGAAACACCATTGACGAAATCTATTCCCTAAATAAAATTAGAACGATCTCTATTTTGTTGATAATCTCCAATTTTAATCAATTTTATTACTTTCTTGGCTTATTTTACTTTACTTGCATCACATGTCGGTCCCCTAAATAAAATTGAAACGATCCCTAAATAGCTAAAAGATTATTAATTCGAATTTCTTGAGGAGGATACTTGGCCAAGGAAATTTTAGCTATAATATAACTTGATACATGCACTTGTGTTACATCAAGTTTTTAGCATCACTACCGTCAAAGTCGTCGCTCTTGTTGCTCTTGTCGCTGACCAAATCTGTTATTTATGAGTATACAATATGTAGAGAAGAACATATTTATGTAGATATTATTGTCATAGTATATGTATGAGGTTTATTTCTAAATTTTGTTTCCAATTTTCAAAGATATTGGTTAATTCTCTCAAATAATCTAAGAATGCAAATCATGTATATTTTATTTTTTATAGGCATGCTCTAATTTATCACGTGTTAACATAATTATTATAATTAATAAATATGAAAATGATATAATATGGGGTATATATTTGCAGAATAACTAAATGTATAGTATATATTTACAAAATAACTAAATATATATGTGTATATATGACAAAATACGGAGAATATGTTAGGATTAATGCCCTAAAGCCTCGTAGTTGACAGTAGCATTCTCGGACGTTGTTTAATTCCCAAAAGACCACTAATCAAATAAATTTATAGAGCTTTGAACCTCACTAACTATACTACAAGGGCACAGTATAGGTGGCAAGACCGGGTCGTCTCGTTAGGGAACCTAGGACGACCTTAGCTTTTTCTTGTATTCAGAAGTTGTCATGGGGGGAGGGGGGTTGTGTTTGTGTTGTAAGGAATGTAAAAACTCGAATGTAAAGTGCATAAAAATAAAACGGGAATTGAAATGAAATGAATTGATTAAAAGATCTAGCCTAGGATTCAAAATCCACCCATTTGTTTGGTTGATCATAGAGCATCTAGAAATATGCAATGCTTGTCGATCTTACCCTCAGTCCATGTATTCAAGAAGACTTGATATGCATGCGCTAATATGTTGATTAATTTCTTAAACAACCTAAATGCTCAACTAATTGGGTTCGGTAGCATCCATATTAATTAAACATCTGCGTTAAGAAAAGTAGTCAAGCTAAGTCGATAGAATGATGGGATAGCCTACATTAATACCAATTGGTTCTTGAAAATGATTAAACATGCAAAATGTTGTGAATGAATTGTTTAGAACAACTAATAATCAACCCATGGCATGCTTTAATCTCTTTAATCTCATTTCCTTTAAGATAGATGAAATACGAAGAGAAACACGATAACATTCAATGAATCAATGAGAGATGACCAATAACTCATAAATCCAAGGCATAGACATTAATTTCTCATTCAAGAACAGTAAATAATTAGCAAGATATGCATTAGTGAACTACATACAAAGTCTCACAACCATCCAAAATGGGTTTCAATCCTACCCTAAGCTGTAAGCTACTTACCTTAGCCACTCATAATGTGATAAGATTAGCCTTAGAGAAGAAATAAATGAAGATTACAAAGAACTTAATGCTAGGAAGGAGAAAATATAAAGAATATCAGAGTGGAGGCTCCCAAAATCAAGCATAGTATGACCTAATTTGGCAAGATTTTGCATTTAAATCTGGTCGGAGCGCCTAAGCATTGGGCGAGAAATCGAAGTGTCTGGGTGCTGTGCAGCTGCCCCAATCTACTTCTTTTTCTTCTCTTTCTTCACAGTTGGTACTTCAAAGCTCCATTTTGGTTCGTTTTCGTTCTATTTCGACTCCAGGGTTCAATCCTACTTCTTGTCCTCAAAACCTATAAAATCATAGGAAATAAACACGTAAAATCCTAGAATGAGTCCGAATTAAGCCAGAGAAAGTAGCACATTTTTGGTGTATCATGACCCTTTTTTCTTTTACCCAATTTGTCGTTCTTTTTCGTTCTACCTTGACTTCACACAGTGAAACAATGGCGTTTAAAGACAAACCAAAAAAAGTAGTAGAAGAGGAATGAAGATGGGGGAGAGGGAGGGAGGAAGAGAAAAATAATAAATAAAACAAAACAAAAATGCCACATAAACCTAAATTAATATAAAAATTAATAAAAGTTGTTATGTTATTTAGAAAATGCCACATCAATATCCTACATCATCTTTCAGTTAGCTAACTAATAGTAAAATGACTTTAGGGGCCATTTAAAACAAACTTCCAAACTTTAGAGGCCAAAAGTGTTTCTTTTGAAATCTCAAGGACTAAATTGACACCTACGCCAAACATGAAGGATCAAAAGTGTATTTTTCCCTTTACCTTAATAAAAAAAACTATCCCATTTGTGGGGAATGACCTAAATGAAAAGACTTCTTTACATTAAGGGGCATTTGTATTTTTTAGAATGTCGATAACTGAAACTTTTAAATGTCCAAAATTATAGATACCCACCATTGTAGATATCCGACATCTTTAGATAACCATGTTTGTTTTGTAGGAACATTTTTATAGAAACTTGAGAATATTTGGATAGCTATGTATGTTTCATAGAATTTCTACTTAGAAATATTTTGAATTTATATAATGTTCCATGAGTGCCCTCAAGACTATTCATTAATTTATAATTAATTTTACATAATTTCAACTTATGTAACAATTTTTTTATTAAGTTGAATTTGTTTTTAAATTAATATTGTTCATATTCGTTTATAGAATGAATATTGATTTACATTTAAATTTGATTATCTTTCTAACAAAGAACTATGATATAGCCAAAAAAAGAGTGATATGTATGGTTGACAATATTTCTCGTAATTATAAAATACAATTAAAAGAAGGGTTATATGTCACACCCCCTCCTAGGTACCCTCTTAACCTAGGAGAAAGTGTGAGGACAACAGACACCAACCCTCTTACGGCATCTACTGTCAACCTGTTCAACCTTCAAATGTGACCCAACACCTAATAAACAATTATAAATCATAATAGAACATAAATCTCCAACCTGGGTTAAGCTATCATACAAGTACATACATCATTCAACTTCAAGGTAACGTAAGTTTACAAATTCCCACTCTTACCCTCTATATGTACAACACATGACTTAGTTACAAATATTTATAATGTACACACACTAGTGACAGGCCTAGACGAGTTGTTGAGTAGGCTAAGCACCCCGAATTCGCTCACTACCTAGAAAATAGAAAAATGAAGGAAAACATGAGTTAGGTTGCCCAGTGAGTGACAAGTTCAGAAAATCCTTACTTAACACAGGAATATGACAAAATCATGCTCGAAAAATAGTGATAAAACAATAAATAGTTTATCTCCAAACTCAGGAAAAACATGCTCTATAAACGATATTAAAACCATATACATTTCATCCTCAAATACCATAAACAAAATTCAACAATAGTCTGAAAGATTTTCCTTAGTTGAGGCGGACCAGAGTGGAGCTCAATGCTACTCAATATCGAAAACAACATTAGTTGGGGTGGAGTAATCTCGACACACCCAACGTCGAATAACCTTAGCTGTGGAGTTATCTTAACACCACAGCGTTCGAATATATCTCTATGTGCACATAGAAATCATAACTTTGGTTGCTCATATATCTTCTCAAGTCCTTCAGTATCGGGGCCCATATACAAGATTTAAGCCATCCACATGCCTTCTCCATGTCCTTCAGCATTGGGGACCATTTCTATATTCAGGTTAGCCATATGTCTTCTCCGAGTCCTTTGGCACTGGGAACCGTTTCTATATCCAGGCTGCCCATATGCCTTCTCCGAGTCCTTCGGCATTGGGAGCCTTTTAAAATCATAGTTCAAATATAACGTGATTTTTTAAATAACATGATAAAAATTCACAAGTTTATGACATCTCAAATATTCACAAATTCATCATCAAACATCATGCTTGCATAAAACCGAGCATTATAAATAGCATGCCTTTCGAGTAATTTCCAATGCAAAACACATATTATACACATAATAGAAAACACATGCTTACTTCAAGCAAATAATCATAGTTGCACAATAAAACTCGTGAGGATGTACACATTAAAACATGCTTACAAACGTAATACAGCATCATGAAATTTTTATATAAAGTAAAGCTTATTTGAAGAAAATTTGTCACTCACTACTTGTCCTTGGCCTTAATGGATTATACGTCTTCCCTAGCTTTTCTCGGCCTGAAATGGTTTAATTTCCTTTGTTAGATTCTTTAAGATTTCCATTAATTTATAACAAATAGGTCTTAGTGTAGAAATTAGTTCATTAGCGAGACCAAATTACTAGCAAGATTTCACAACCAGCGAGACTTAATCTACCAGCGAGATCCGTATCAGCGAAACTAGCTAAAAGTAGTATTTACAGCTCGAATTAGAATTTCCTTCCTCTTACAAACTTGTAGAGAAATGAATTTTCTAGCTTACCTTCAAATTTCAAGATTTATCTTCCCTTCGGTCTTCGGATAATTCAATTTTACTACACCCTGCGCCAGATTACTTAAGAAATAGAACCTATCACTTCCACCTACAATTTCACCCATTTCCCTTCATATTCAGCTCAGACATCCTTCACAAAAGTTACTAAGAAATGAATTAGCTTACTAACCTCAAAATTTCAGCCCCAAAGTCGATCTCTACAGCTCATTGTTATTCAAACATCAGACCCCTGTTCAAATTTTCTCCAACCTACTCCAGATTACTCGAGAAATCAAACTAGTCACTTCTACCTGCAATTTCACCTGTTTTTCTTCACATTAAGCTCAACCATCCTTCATACAAGTTGTTCATAAATGAATTAACTTACTAACCTCAAATTGTCAGCCTTAAACTCGATCTCTGCAGCTCGTTGTTTTCCAAACATCAGACCCTGTGCAGATTGCTCAAATTCCAGAACAACTTCGGTTCTTCTTCAACTTTTACCAGGTTTCTCCTCAAAATTCAACTCCAAATCACCTTGATATTCTTCTTCTTCCTCTCATTGATGCCAAGCTGAGAACCATGAGTCGGTTTGAGGTTTGGATGAGAAATGAAAGTGAGGAAAAATGAACTCTCGGCTTCACTTTCAACACTTCCCCCACCGACTTATTCCCACTTCCATTCTTTTCTCTTTTATTTTATTTTATTTTAGTTTTTTAATAAATCTTCATTAATCCATAAATTGATATTTAGTGTGTTTTTTCACATTTAATTAAATACATCAATAATAGTAAAACACAAATAATAATAATAACTCTCCACCTTGGTTCAAATGGTGATATCCTTCTTAAGTCTTTTGGATTCTAGTTGATATATCAAATTAGATTCCAAGCTTGATTTATCTCATAAAGATTTAAATTCAACTTACCAAAAACATTCTCGACTTAATCTACAAGCCTATCTTCCTTGACTTTCCTTCACTTCTCTCTTCAATCTAAACAAGAGAAAACAAATAAGTCCACAACGATATCACTTAAGTTAAGTGCTTATAAATGAAAGTAGGGTTTACATTATATATATATAAGAAAAAATGAATAATAAAAAAGTAAAAATGAGATGCCTTCCGCATGGGAATCTAGAAAACCATTAGGAGGGCATCCAAAACTCTCAAATGCCCTTCATAAAGGCATCCTAGGATGTCCAAGAATATTTAGATGCCAAGATATCTTACATTATCATGAAACAAACATAGTAGTAATCTAGATGGTCACTCTGTAAGAATCTTAGATGTCTGCAAAACAAACGGTTCCTAAAAGCAAAATACGAAGAATTTCATATCGTTGGTATATTTAACGTATTGATAAGTAGGGTTACATTACAAATTTAATCTCTAAATTTAAATTCGTATCTATTTGTCTCCAAAAATTAAACAGTTAGGATTTCATTAGACCTAAATTCAATTTTATTTAATCTAATAGACTAATTAAGCTGTTGTTTGGCAACCATTTCCTTTTTTATTTTTTATTTTTAAAAATTGTGATTGTTTTCTTGCACTTTTTTACTCATTATTTTCATATTTTCTACATAAACATTTGAGTTCTAAGCATATTTTCAAAAATAAAAACTATAGCTTGAAAATTACTTTTTTCAGTTTTTGAGAATTTGATTTTGATATTAAAAATACTCTTAAACTAGAAACAATAAAACACATAAACCATGGATGAAAGCAATGTCTATAGGCGTAATTTTCAAAAACAAAAAACAAAATAGTTACCCAACAGAGCCTAAGATCGAAAAATAACAATTTTTTTTATAGGACATATTTATATATTTTGAAAGTTCATAACGTAAATTGATATAAAGTCAATGTTTAGTGACTAAACTTGTAATTTAATCAATAATTATTTATCTAATTGCTAAAAATTTGCCGGCATTCCAATAAATAAAATTATGATACCAAAAAATGATTGTAACACTAACACATGACATAACGTGAGGATAAAGGTAAGACCAATTCTTTGGCTTTTATGTCGGTGGTCCTATAAATAATTTGCATACATTCATTGTCACACCTTTTGTTTTTCTTTTTGGCTTCTTTGTAATGCTTCATTGTCCGCAAAGGAAGGTGGAATTGGTCCAATTCAAGACTTTCAATTCATGTTGAACTCATTTGCTTTGAAAACTTCTTTCAATAGTGACACATTCTTCCTTTTTTTCTTAATTAAGTATATAATATTCATATTAAACATGAAATTTCAAACTATACTCTAACATGAATTTAAAGATTGGTTTTAGATATGTTTCACATTTTATATATGTTAGTTTTAACTTTTTTCTCTTAACTTTGAATGCATACATTCTAAATATTAGAATTGCCTTCTAATATTTTAACATTTTTTTTTATTTCTTTCCCAATCTCTTAATTTGTTTTTAGAAATAATGCCAAGGTTAGAAATTTTCATTAAAATCCCTTTTTCAAATTAACGATCCGACTTGCTAATGAATTGGGTTTTGTTTTCTATTTTTGTTTTTGGTTTTTCAAAAACAAGTTTGTTTGATAAATCAATCTTTTTCTTTGTTTTTAGGGAAAAAAAAAACTTAAAAATTGTTTTTCCAATTTAGGAAAGAGAATTTGAAAAAAAAAGGTTTTTTTAAATGATTTTTAGATTTCAAAACCACGCGCACACGAAGTGGGGAGAACTACGATGGGATTAAGGCGGGAAACATTTTTTTTTTTTTTTAATTAAAATTTTTTGTTTTTATGCTTCCATTAGTTTCTTTTTATCCTTAAAAATAATAATAATAAAGAATCTTTTTGTTATCACCTAACCTCTTTCATCATCTTTTGTTATTTTGAATTACATACTATTTATAATATATTTACGGTAATTATTTTAAATGACAAAATTGCTAAAAATATTTTTAAATATAACAAAATGTCACTGTTTATTTTGAGTAATAGACACTATAGACTACTATCATCTATTAATTTCTTTGAGTGATGCTATCGGTGTCTATTACTACCTATCAATACATTTTGTTATATTTATAAATATTTTAGTTCATTTTTTTATATTTGAAAACAACCTATATTTTTAACTAAAAATATAAAAATACTTATTTGAGGACTAAATATAAGTAGTTTAAATATAAATTTTAAATTCAATTTATTTGAGGACTAAATTTTTAATGTTGTTTTCAAATATAGCAAAATGAACCAACTTATTTACAAATTTAGAAAAATGTCATGATAGAGAGGGATAGACATTGATAGACTGCTATCATCTATCACTATCTACTATTCAATCAATTACAATTTTTCTTTTTATATTGATTTTGAATTTTGAGTTAAAACTTAGAATACATACAAGGTTTATTTCAAATATATACAATGATTTTTCAAATATATACAAGGTTTATTTCAAATGTATTTAAACAAAGTACAAATTAAGGTTAGTTATAGTATATACAATATATTTTAATTTTAGTCTCGTTTCTATTGAGATATATATTTGGAAGGGATCGAATCCCACAGTAGAAGCGAGTGATCGCTTTGCTTTTGATTTTGCTTTTAAAAGATTACAACATAAAAAAGAAAAACATACATATACACTCTGCATTTTATAGGTTCAATGTGTAAAATTCAGGGAAGAAAAAAAACTTACCTTTAAAGATCCTCTTAAAAAACACAACAGTGTTTATCAAGACATCATCTTTCTCAATGAATCGATCTCCCCTCATACAGTAACGCCTCCACAGAGTCTTCTCTGCTATTCTCCAGCAAGAAGTTGGTTTATGGGAACCTCCTTTAGAAAGAGGAGGGAATAAGAATTTGGAGAGATTTCATAGAGAACTTTTTTTGTAAAATCACTGAGGAGCCATTTTTTTTTTGGGTATATAGATAACCAAAATCTTAGATGCCCAAAATTATAAATATATGGAATTATACATGTTCGGCATCTTTAGATTACCATGTTTGTTTTGTAGGAATATTTTTGCAGATATTTAGGAATATTTTGATAACTGTATTTGTTTCGTAGGAATTCTACTTCGGAATGTTTTAAATTTACATAATGTTCCAAGAATGCCCTAACAAACTATTTATTATTTTATAATTAATTTGATATAATTTGAACTTATATAACGTATTTGTTTTTATTAACTTGAATTTATTTTTAAATTAATACAATTTATATTATATTTATATGTTATTTTTTCAACAAAATAATAGATCACAATTTAAGATTTTTTATAAAATAAATATTACTTTAAATTTGAATTTGAATATCTTGCTTAAAGAAATAAGAATTACGATATAACAAAAAGAAATATGATATATATGGTTGCAATATTTATTTTAATTATATAGTGCAAATGAAGATTAATATATATATATGTAAAATATTTTTTTTTTAAAAAAAGGACAAATATGTAAAATAGGGATACCCTCAACTCAGGAATCTGGAAAATCTATGTTTCAGAAAGGCATCCAAAACTCTTGAGATGTCCTCGTAAGAATGCCCAAGAATCTTTAGATGCTGGGGCATCTTACAATACCATAGAACAACACATAGTAATCCAGATGCTCACTCTGTAGGAATCTAGGATGCCCGTGAAACAAACGACCCTTAAGAGAGAAGGAGAAGAGAGAGATCATTTAAAAAGGAGAAAAAAAAAAGACTTTTTTCTTTTCTTTAGAAACTAACTTCCTTGCGGAGAAAAACCACCCCTTTCTCCATATATAAAATGTGGAGTTATTAAAACAAATTCACACTCTTTATTTAATATAAATTAAATAAAATAATGATTAATTAATTAATTTGTAATTAAACATCTCATATTTAATTAAATGTGCATTTTTTTAAGCAAATTAAATGTACATTTGAATCATATTCAAATGTACATCTCTCACATAACCTATAGTTTTAATATGAATCTCATTCATATAAAATTTTAATCTATTGTTTTGATGAAAAATCTAATTCATATTATTTTACTATGAATCCAAATTCATATCGTTAATTATTTGAATCTAATCAAAATACAATAAATCCCCTTTTATTAGAAAGTTTAATTTTGAATCTTATTCAAAATTAACCTTATATTATAATCATTTATATATATTATATTAAGGAAAATTATCTTAAATGGCAAAACCGCTAAAAATATTTACAACTAATAGCAACATACACAATCTATTTGCAATAGACTGCGATAGACTACTATCTATGTCACATAGTAGTCTATCGCGATCAATCACGATCTATCGCAGATAAACAGTGAAATTTTGTTATATTTGTAATTATTTTGGTTCTTTTTGCTATATTTGAAAAAAAAGACCCTTATATTAATTCTATCATATATAATTAATATTATTCCATCATTTAATTTGAACAATTCAAATTCTTTCAAAACTTTTGATCCTTTTTTTACCTGTTGTGAGCTAGCATGGGGATCTAATGAACCTACAGATTAAAAGCTCAAATTGTCCGAGGTTAATTAATTAAACTCTTTAATTAAATTAACCAATATTCATTAACTATGGGTCACTCTACTAAAGACTCATGGTCGTACTCTTCGCACTATAGAACATGTTGCATCCATAAATTTACACATTACAAGTAAATCTATCCTTCATGAGTTGTTTGTAATTACAGCCGGGTCAAATTACCAGTTTACCCCTGCAATTACCTCTTACTTATGAACAATCATTTATGGTTCTACCATAAACCAAGTCCTTATTGGACCAGTGAGAGGGTGGGTATCCTTTGTTCAAAATCCGAAATTAGCACTTAAGAGAACAACTTATTTACTTATCATAAAGATGAGAAAAAGCGAATTTCATCTTGTGTAGTTATGTTCCTAGCTCTCCACTTGGTCTTGTCCCCAAAATGGTAGGCTTATTGACTTGGCGACTCTCGCTACTATCACCCATACAAATTAAAGGACAAGCCCTCACAGGTAAGAGTTCATAACTCACTTAGGATTATGATCGACTTACACATGCTTATCCTATGAAATATTAATCTCTTCAATCAATGACCTTACAAATGTTGGCTTTTTGGCCCTTAATCTCAAATTAATTAATTTTAATGGATTGATTAATTAGTGTTTTGATGATAACAAACCTGATTTTATTTGTTAATCGTTTGAGTGTTTTGAAGTGTCTATTGTGTGGAGTTTGGAACAACTGTTCCAATGCAATTTGAATCACTCAAATTGGAGTTCAAACGAAAAAGATATGGCCAAAACAAGCTTAATGGGAAAATCTCGAACTGATAACGTGGGCAATTTTTTTAAGCAAAGTGGACTAATTGAAAGGTGCCACTTGGAGCAATGGAGAAGTGACAATTGGTGGGTTTTTTATTTTTGGATTGATGTTAAAAAGAAAATGATTTTAAAAAGAAAATGAATTTAAAAAGAAGATGAATTTAATATTATTATACATGTTTGTGTCTAACGGCTAGTTGCTTTTTTAAAAAGATTAATTTAATATTATTATATGCTTGTGTCTAACGGCTAGTTGAGTTTAAATCTACACCATTCAATTTTCTTTTACAAAGATCTAATGGTCCAAATTAATTTGGTTTTCACCCACTTTCATTTCTTTTTAAATACTTCATCTTCTCCAAAAAGTTTTCCCAACTTTTACAACTTTACAATCCTCAAAAATTGAAAAAGGTCACCATTGTTGCTCTCTCTCTAAGCTTTCAAATTTCTTTCTTTTCATCTTATTCTAGAGAGATACTTTCATTGTATTGTGAGGATTGAGTATTGTGAGTTCAAATTTGTACACCAACTCTTTTCAGAGAGTTATAGTGTGTGATTTAAAGCTTCAAGAATATTGTAACGGTTGGATCCTAACCCGTGGAAAGGATTAGGTTTGCTCTTGAACCAAAAAAAAAAGAAGCAAGGTAGCGGTTCAACTCTCATCCATGGAAAGAGTGAAAGAAGATTTTTTAATCAAAATCCCAATAGGCGCTTGGGAAAGTGGATGTAGGTCGAGTTTGACCGAACCACTCTAAAAATCACAGTGTCTTCTTCTCCAACTCTTTCTCAATTAATTTTGCATTCAATTTTTAGTAGCATGTCATAGATTACTATCCTTCTTTATTGAGATTGATTGAATCTTGTGTTTCATATATTGTTATCAATCTGATTTATAAATTCCACAATGCATTTGGATTTTGTTATGATGACATGGCAAAATTTGGTTGGCCGAAAATTTTCAATCAACACCCTTATTTGCATGTCTCAACATGAACTATTTAGATCACACACTACAACAAATTATACATTCAATGACTTATGAACAGTGCCAAAAATAGAGGAGAAAGTGAAAAGAGTCATTAAATCCAAAATCTCGTGTTTTGGCGGGAAAAAACGAAAATTTTCGAATTTGGTAGAATACATGACTGTTTTTATGTGTCTGATTTATGACAAAAAAAAAAAAAAACAATCATTCAATGTGAGTAAACGAAAAAGGCGCGATTTTGGTAGGAAAATACGCAAAATTTCAGTTATTTCCTAGAGAGAGAGAGAGAGTGAGAGATAGAGAGAGCGAGAAAGAAAGGGCGAGTGAGGGAGGGAGACATAAAGAGTGTTTGATCTGATAGAGAGAGAGAGAGAGAGAGGGCGATGAAGAGAGCGAGAGAAAGATAGTCTTTAATCTAGGGGAAAGCGAGAGCGAGAGCGAAAGTGATGGTTCGATTTATAACCTTTTTAAAAAAGAAAAGAAAAACCGATTCTTTTTTTCCTTCTTCACAGTCGACTCCATGACTGAAACCCTCCGAAATCACTTTGTTGAATGAAACCTAATATTGAAACCCTCTGCAAAGCCAAAATCGACTGAAACCCTCCGAAATTGACTAGAACCCTCCGAAATCGATTGAAACCCATCGAAATCGACTAAAACCCTCCGCTGTCACTGAAACCCTCTGTTGTCGTTGGTGTTTTTCGGTCGTCCATCGATGTTCTGCCGTCGTCCATCAGTCTTCTTCGATCTTTTCCCAGTCAGAAGCAAACTAAACTGATACGCCTATCTGCCATCGCCTCTTGCTCTTGCAGCCATGCCCGCTAATAGTTCATTCAGCCGCGCCGTCGACCACCCGCTCTCGCTTTTGCAGCCGCGCCATCCATCTTGCTTCGCACTGTCGACCTCAATATTGAGGTATCTACTTCTTCCTTTATTTTCTCTTTCGTTTTTTATTTTCTATTTTTTTTTTATTTTTACACATCCTGTTATAATTTAAACAATGAATCCTCTCTGGAAAACAATCTTGCTTCACGCCATCCTCTTGTAGCTGCGCCATCCATCTTGCTTCACACCTATTGCTAGACATAAGAAACTTTTTGATGGCCTAGAGAATTTTTTCAATGAATCATCTTAGTTTTGTCATTTAAACCTTATTCATTCTTCATGCCTATTGATAGACATATTACACCTTATTCAAAATTTTGAAGTGGACTTTACTCCAATTTGTTTAGCTTGTTTGGTTGTATGCACTCCTTAAGATGTGTTGATGTTAGGGGTGTCACTTATACGCTGTTATGGATGTGGAACAGTCTCTTGGTCACTTTGTATGCACTCTTTAAGTTGTGTTGATGTTGAAGGTGTCACTTATACACTTTTTATGTTTGTATTCAGTGTAGAAGTCACACTTATTTGTTTTAGTAGTCGCTTTGGGAAAAAAGTGTCGTTTACCTACCTCGTAATTAATTTTTAGTTTGTTTTGCATATCGAAAGAACACTAAATAACTAACTTACGTAGTTTTGGGTGTGGAATAGTATCTTGGCACTTTGTATGCACTCATTAAGATGTCTTGGTGTTGGGGGTGTCACTTATACAATTTTTATGCTTGTACTGAGTTTAGAAATCACACTTCGGCTTTTTCTGGTTGCTTTTGGGAAAAAAGTGTAATTTGCCCACTTCGTAGTTCAATTTAGTTTGTTTTGCATATCCAAATCACACTAATCAACTAACTTACGCCATTTTTGATGTGGAATAGTATCTTGGACACTTTGTATGCACTCTTTAAGACGTGTTAGTGTTGGGGGTGTCACTTATTCACCTTTTCTGCTTGTATTGGATTTAGAAATCACACTTTTATTTTTTTTGGTTGCTTTTGGGGAAAAAGTGTCATTTGTCTACCTCGTAGTTCATTTTTAGTTCGTTTTGCATATCCAAATCACACTAAGTAACTAACTTACCCCGTTTTGGATGTGGAATACTCTCTCGGTCACTTTGTATGCACTTTTTAAGATGTGTTGGTGTTGGGGATGTCACTTATACATTTCGAATTAACCACCTTAAAGACATGACTATAGATGAACTTGATAAAAGTTTTTTACTAATATTATGATCTTTTCATCAGGTTTCTTTTTGTGGAGGGAGGGGGGAATGAACAAGAACTTAATTCCCTAATATTATGCGATGAACAAATCATGGATGGTAAAAAATAGATTATCTAGAGAATACGAGGTAGGAGTTGAAATTTTCATTGAATTTGGTTTACGTTATGGCAATGGTTCCAATTTCATTCGATGCCCATGTTTAAATTGTGGAAATCGTATATCTAAGGATGTTTCGATAGTTATGGATCATTTGTATGTCAATGGAATTGAACAAAGTTATAAGGTATGGTTTTGGCATGGGGAATATTCAGCCATACACAATGTTAACAACAATGCAGATCATGTGTTAAATTAAAATTATGAGGATGAGTACGATTTGTTTAACGTAATTGACATGGTTGAAACTGCTCATGATCAAATTTCTGGTGCACCAAATATGTTTGATACTATGTTTCATGATGTTAAAAAACCATTATACCCGGGATGTAAAAGATTTACAAAGTTGTCAGCCCTTGTGAGACTGTATAACCTAAAGGTTAGTTTTGGATGGAGTAATTCAAGCTTTTCTGAATTACTATCTATAATAAGTGAATTCCTACCTGAGAAGAATGATATGCCAATTTCTATGTATGAAGCCAAAAAAACATTAGGTGCCCTAGGTTTGAGTTACCAAAAAATAGATGCATGTCTAAATGATTGTTGCTTATATAGAAATGAGTATGCAAAAAGCACCCAATGTCCTACCTATAATCTATCGAGATGGAAGGTTCTTAAGAACTCAACAGAAAAGAAAAAAGGAGTGCCTGCTAAACAGTTGTGATACTTTCCAATAGTTCCAAGGTTTATAAGGATGTTCAAGAGCGCTGAACATGCAACAATTTGTGTTGGCATGCTATAGATAGGACGGTAGACGGTATTATGCGACACCCAGCTGATTCTCCATCCTGGAGGTTAATAGATCACCTATAGCCAGCTTTTGGTTCAGAACCAAGAAATCTTCGTTTGCGTTTATCCACTGACGGAGTGAACCCATATGGAGATCTAAGTACTAAATATAGTTGTTGGCCAATCATTATTATAGTGTACAACCTCCCACCATGGTTGTGTATGGGGAGGAAGTTTTTAATGTTGTCAATGTTGATATCAGGGCCAAAACAACCAGGATATGATATTAATGTGTATCTAGCTCCGTTGATTGAGGATTTGAAGCTTTTGTGGAAGTTGGAGTTGAATGTTTTAATGCATACAGAGAAGAATCTTTCACTTTACGAGTAGTCTTACTGTGGAAGATTAATGATTTTCCTGCATATGGAAATTTATGTGGATGTATTGTGAAAGGGTATAAAGCTTGTCCAGTATGGAGATGATACCAACTCAACCAGGCTACATCATGGGAAAAAAAACGTATACATGGGCCATAAAAGATTTTTGCCAAGACATCATCCGTACAGAAGACAAAAAAAAAGCCTTTGATGGTAAGCAAGGGGATGAAAGCCCTCCACATCCAATGTTAGTGCGAAAATTTACAATAAATTGAAGGACATAAGTTTTTCTAGTGGAAAGAAGCGTGGCAAGAAATTAAGTGACAAAGCTTCAGATAAGTACTGAAAAAGAAGACCTGCATTTTTTGAACTACCTTATTAGAAAGAGTTGCATGTTAGATATTGTCTTGATGTAATGCACATAAAAAAGAATGTGTGCATGAATATCATAAGTACCTTACTTGAGGTTCCAGGAAAAAATAAAGATGGAATGAGTACTAGACTTGACTTAGTTGAAATGAACCTTCGACCTGAATTAGCTCTTGTACGTAGGGGGAGTAAAATGTACATTCCTGCAACGTATTATACATTATCGAAAGAAGAAAAGTATCGTTTTTCATGTATTTTTGTAGGTACTTATGCTGCTTTAGAAATGGATGAAAATGGACATTTCAAATTTTGTTTCATGGTTATTGGTGCATCAATTGAGTGGTGGAAGTATTATAGACTGAAAAGCACTTGAAAAGTGCTTTTTATTCTTTTAAATTAAGAGAGTTTATATTAGATTTCACTTGTTTGCCAGTGGTTTTTAGGTCAAAGTAAAGAAAACTAGAATTGAAACCCAAAACATCAAAATCAAGCAAAAATCCAGCGAAAAAGAGGAAAAGTACAAAACTGCCAAAAACATGGCAGCGCCACGGCGTTGATACAGTGCTGCTGCGACGCTTTTTTTTTAGAGCGACCTCCGACTTTATTGTAGTAGCTCGGACACGGTGTTGCGGCACGGCGCTGAGGGTAGATGATAACTTGTAGAAATACAAGTTATTATAGTCACTATTTGAATTAATTAGAGTAACTTTAGGACTAAATGCATGATTTTGGCGGTTGAATTATGTAATATGTATTACAATACATTGACACCATTTACAAAAGAAAATACCTGAAAATATATGAGCTTTTTTGTTCTTAACGCATGATTAAGTAGAAAAGAAGCACAAATAACCCAAGCACCAGAGAGGAAGCTGCTGCGAGAACAAAAGTGGAAACCCATATGTCGAGAGCATGCGTTGAGAAGAAAAAGTAGATACAGACGCCTAGGCAATAGCTATCATGTCAATATGCAAAATGATTACACGTTATCAGATCATGACAGAACCAATGGGCCGATGATGTGAAAAGTATGTGTAGCAGGGCATGGAATTTAATGCAAAGGTGTCAGGTCATCATGAGTTCAACTTTTCGACGCCTATAAATAGCTCAAAGCTTCTCCATTCAAAGGAGGAGAAAAACGAATTCAAGAGGCAAAGGCTCTGCACAAATTCTCCCTCACCATAACCAGCCTCCATTTCAAGCTCTTTTGTGAGAAGGATTATGAGAATTTTCAGAGTCGTCTCCCAGTGAGCGAGAACCTTCACCCTATGCCATTTATGTATCAGATAGCAACCATCTCAAGCCTCCATGAAGCAAGATATTGCAAGTGGCGGCTTGACATCTTCCATTTTTGTTCAATCTTCATTTCCCTCCTTCTTACTTACGTTTTGTTAATGACATTTGAGAAAATGTTTTATTTTCTTACTATAAGTTCGATTAATGATTATTTTCCATTTATTTCCATATTAAATACTTTACATCATGTTGTTTAATGAGTTAGATGTTAGAAGCTAGTTTTTCTTAAGCAATATTAAGTATGTTACATCTTGATTAAAGCATATCATTAGCTTGAATAGCTTTGTCTGACAAACAAATTTAACAAGCATGACTGTCTAGCTTGAGAGAGTAGATGGTTAATCTTTAGCATCTATCAAGACTAGATGAGGTTTAGAGATGTAGTTCATCTTCTGCCAATGCAAACTTACGATGCGTCTTAGAGATAAGATTAAACATCGAGAGATGGATTCTCAAACCCCAAAGTTTGTAAGTATGTAAATATACTTAGATATGTTTAAGTAACAACTAGCTCCTGCGTTAACTCTACTATTATCACATGGTTCCACCGTCATTCTCAACGCATGCTATCCGACTCTAAATGACATTTGACTAACCTTCTCTACGTCCACCTCATTGTTAATTGTAGGAAATTTTGTTCATTCTTTTTGTATAGTTTTTGGTACATACAATTCTTGAACATAATACCTGTATAGTCACCGCATAGTCATGTATCTATTCTCAACGCCTAGTTTATTACAAATTTCTGCGTTCGACCCTAGACTCACCAGGAAACCTATATAAGCTTATACTTGGGCTTTTATAGGAAAACTTGCTTATTAATGATCATACTTGAGTAATTCTCGACGCAACTTTGTACGAAAATGATAACATCTAATCCAATTTATGCGCAACAAGTTATGAGCCAACAGTAGGATATTATGACGCATAGCGCAGCGGTGCCATTTTTCAATGTTGATCAGCGCCGCGACGCCATATTTCTTTATTTGAAAATTTTGCATTTTTGAAAAGAATTTTGGGCAACCAACTATATAAATTAGAGGGTTTCCAGCAGCCCTAAACACACAAAGAGACACAAGAATAAGAGAATTTAGAGAAAATTCATTAGAGAGTCCAAAGTGAGTTAGTTGCAAGGAAGAGAGAAAAGAGTTCGAGAGAGAGTTGTGGTGTCGTTCGAGTTCCAATGTGAAGACCAAGGACATCTTGACGGTTCCTCCTCAATCAAGAGCGTCTTTTCAGTAGAGTTTCCCTTTTTTGACACTCTTTCTTTGTTTATATTGTTATGAATATGTTGCTTAAAGTTATAAGTGGCTAAACTCTTTAGTTTTAGGGTATTGATGAATTGTTTATGAAATTATGTTGATATTGTAGACTATTCATGGTTTTGTTGTAATGATTATGCTTTTCTTTGTTATTGTGCTTAAATTCTTGTTGAATGGTCATGTTTGAATGTTAGGTTAGATGTATGGTTGAGATAATTGTATGTCTAACTAGATCTATAACGAAGAATTGTTGTTAATCTATCATGAAAATAGTTAGGTTAACAATGAAAGTTGCTAAAGACTACTCTTAATGTCATGTAATTTGTATTGGTTTCAAGAAATTAGTAATCAATTGAGTTGCATGAGAAAATGTTGTTTTTTTGAGAGAAAATAACTTGAATTTATGTTTCTAGACTTAAGCATATGAATTGCAATAAAATCCATGAAACCTAGAATATTGCATGATGAAGTAAACAAGGATTCATTACCCTAGAACTCTCTTTGACTCTTGTGTTTCTTATTTAATTGCTTTCCTTTTTTAGTTTTATTTCCAAAATCACAACTTGAAATCAAATCCTCAAATAAAATTGATTCAATTCTAGAATAGCTAAGTAACTTAAACCTTCACAATTGGATCCTTAGTGGAACGATATTCGGACTTAACCATCTTATATTATAACTTGACTCGTACACTTACGATTAACACGGAAAGTGCACATCATAGACCTACCATATTTGTAGATGGTACATTTTTAAAATGTAAGTTTGTCGCCCCTTTATTAACTGTGTCAACAGTAGGTGCTAATAATCAAATTTCCCCTTTTGCATTTGCTATCATGGATTCAGAAAATGATACTTCATGGAAATGGTTTTTTGAAAACATACGGAATAGTTTTGAGGATTGTGAAAATTTAGTATTTGTTTTTGATAGGCATCTTAGCATCCCCAAAGGAGTTTTAAGTGTTTTTAGGGATGTTGAATATTGTGTTTGCATGCAGCATCTTTTAAGAAATTTGAAGCTTTTCTCTTAATGATCCATTCAAAGGAAGAAGAGAGACCAGTTCAAGAGGCGAAATGTCACACCCCCTCCCGGATTATCCTCCATAACCCGAAAGAAGATGTGAAGTCAGCAACCTTGACTCCTCTGTAAGGTTCACTGACCAACCATTTCTTTACCAAAGATGGCCTAGACGAGGTTCTTGCATAGGCAAAGCATCCCGAACTCGCTTGCTACCTGGAAAATTTGAGAACATAGGAAAATGTGAGCTAAAGCCCCGTGAGTGACTGGTTTTGTAAAACTATTTTTTTAATAAAAAACAGGCATGTTACATTTATACATATAAAACAAGATAAGTACATCAATACAACAGGAATGTATTTTCAACATCTCTTTTGAACTATATCAAATCGTTCCAAATCAATAGAGTCGTTTAGAAACATTTATACGAAAAACTCGTTTGGTTTCTCAATCATTTCCCTTAGTTGAGGCAGAGCAAGACTCAACGCTCTCAACGTCGAAAACATCCTTAGTTGGGGTGGAGCAAGGCTCAACACACCCAACGTCGAAATCATCCCTGGCTCAAGGCAGAGCAAGCTCGATGCACTAGCCAGATTACCTCTATGTGCACATAGGAATATGACGGGTTGCCCATGTACCTTCTCATGTCCTTGAGTACTAGGTCTCAGGGAAACTCACGAGCCTTCTCAAGGAGATAAGCATTGAGCCTCCTCTTAAACATTTTATCGATCAGTTGAGTAGATCATTCATATGAAACCTTTGATAAGAAACAGGATGTTCTTGATAAAACTACATCTTGCAACATGCCTTTCAATGTAGTAAAACAACCAGGTAAAACATGTCTTTTAGATAATATGATCAAACATCATGCGTTTCATGAAATTAGTTATCACAAAACCATATCACGTAAGTATGTTTCAACAAAGTTCAGTTTGAAAGAAGAGAGTCACTCACAATTACTTAAGAGATTTTCCTCTTTTCCTTCCAATCCCTGTCTTCCCCCAGCTCCTTGAACGCAAGGTTTGAACTCCTACCCGCAAACTATTTTTGGTAACCGGTTGGACGCAACCCTGCCCTTAAACGCAAGGTGCAGCCTAACTATTCTTACTCTTTTGGATGCGTCGACCTTCCTTGAACGCAAGGTCTAACTTGAACGCATCATGGCGTTCACCCTTTATGTTGAATTCGGATTAAACGCAAGGCTCACCCTTCTCGACGCAAGCCAACTTCTTAACACCAGATGACTTAAGTGTCAAGGTTGTCTTCCTCTTTGGCCGCAGACTTCCTCCTTCAAACACATGGTTTTCTTTTTTCAGCTCTCTTTCTTTCCTTCTCTCAAGGATTATTATCACCGAATCATCAGTCATTACTTTTCCCTCAAGGTCCTATTTATAGAGAACTTGTCATTCTACCTCTCCTCTTCTGCTGCCACTTATTTGCCACATGTCATGTTGCATGCTTAATTAATCATGCATTAGTCCAAATGTCACTTTGCATTAAATGTTTATCATGTTTTCTAACACTTCCTACTTAATGAGGTGTCACAATCATGTGTAACCACCTGGCCTATAGACTTACCTTATGGGTTCATTATGTTCCAATACATAACTACACAACCAACTCCTTGCTCCTTTGCGTTCATGGAACTATCTTCCAGATTCAACTCCTTTGCTTCCTTTTGCTATCCTCGGCTTTACTACCTTTATTCCACTTCTCCTTTATTTAAGTGTACAAATTCTAAATGCATACTACTATGCACTTCAGCTTGACATCATACATTAATTTTTATCGCATTTATATGCGTTCAACTCCCTTTCTTACATTCGTTCACAGCTACATTTCCTCCTTTGTACAATTGCACTCTTCTGACCATGTGGTTTACCTTTGACTACCCCATCCAACTCACATTCTTTCTTCCTGCGTTTACTCTCCTGCATTTACCTTTGTCTCATTCCGTGTTCATGACCTTCCTTTAAGTCCTTTAATTTTATCCTCTATGCGTTCTCGAATCATATGCCAAAGTTTTTCCTTAACCATTTCCTTCTTTAGCTTCTTTCTATGCGTTTACTAGAGATAGTGATGGCATTTTCCATTATCATGAAATTAAGCTCTTCAGCATATGACTTAATAACCAATGATAACTATTATCGACTCATGAACCCTTCGTCGCATAGCTAATAGCTGTCCTTAACACAAAATTCCTCAACGCGTAGCCAATATTTTCTCACCATGTAACTTTCTCAACGCATAGTTATTATCCACTTTGCGGCTTATCAATTCATTATTAATCCTTCAGCCTATCGCATCCAACTACTCCCAATTCAAGTTATTCTTCTCATCGTAACGTAGGTCGAATACAACCCTTGGTCAGGCTCCATCTTTGCCTCCAAACACATAATAACACTCTTCAATACCTGACATACCAATCAAAATAACGACTTATCCATCAAAGCTATGGTAACAGTCTACTTCCTTCCCTTTACACTAGCTTCCCATACTAGGCTTACCAACGCATAGCCGTAATCCATACTCAGTTCTTGTTCCTTCAACTCCATTCACTATTTCTCTGTACACTACTCTACACATTACTTTCCTTAGTTTCACTTCCTGATGCATTGTCAACCTTTCCAGCGCAAGGCACTTTTCCTATGTGATGGTTCTATTTCACTTTACATTATCAACGCATGGTACTTTACCCCACTCAATCTTGCCCCCGTTAGAACCTAATCTCACAGCTTGGTTGATAGCTCCTCAGTATTAAATTCCATGCGTTTGAGCTTAATCATCTACGCATCACCCTAATCTTCCAAGATATGTCTATTCTTTTCTTAATACCATTCATCTCATTACAAAAAGAATGGAAAGTAGTATACAAAAGAAAAGAAGGGAAAAATAAACCAAAGGAACACTCCCAAATTTAATTTCTCCCCGAGGCGTTGTCATTGTCCGCGAGGGAGGATTTGGATCTTTGAACGGTAGGGGTTGTTGGAGGAAAGGAGGGATAACCGGCGCTAGGATGCGTTGGACGCACACTTCATAAATATAGTTCATCAAAGTGCTGAACTGTTCGTCCTAATGTTGAGCTTGGCGTTGAACAAAACTCCGAAGCTCCATTTGTTGCTGTGCCATTTGAGTCACTTGCTGACCCAATTGTGTGACTTGTTGAGCTAACTCTTGTTGCCGCTGGAGACTTTCCATCTCCTTGCACCTTATTTCATCCAAGTCTCCCATGATGGGGTGAAGGATCCCATCATCCAAATACCTCAGCAGATCATCCAAATTTAGATCAACAAACGGCAGCAGAGCAGAGGCATACCGCAAGTGATACGGGTCTTCTTGAGGATGAGTGCTGGTGGTTGCTTCTGACTACGGTGGAGTTGGGCGGGCAGAAGGTTCGGTAGTTGGTGGGGTTGGAAGATTGGAACATTGAGGTTCATAGCGAGGCGGCGAGAAATGAAAGGGCGCTGACTCCTCAAGATCTAGAGTCAGGGTCGGCTCAACGGGTGGTGGTGGGGGAGTTGCCTCTCGAAAAGTGGATACTTGAGGCGGGGAGAGGGTTAACTCCAGGTGGGGCAAAGAAGGCGGCGACACTTCCTTCGTCTCTTCATTTAAATCAGCGATAGGGATCTGAAGAGGCGTCGGAAGGCCGCGTTGGGTGGTAGGGAGATGGAGTGGTTCATTTTGGATTTTAGGGGAAGAAGAAGGGAAAGTTGGTGGTGAAGAGGGCTCCTCGGGGATTGGGGCGCTGGGAGGAGTATAAATGGTCAAGGCCTGGGTGTAGGCGTCGAGCAGAACTTCGGCTTCACCAGGTTGTGAACTCGACGCCTGAATCTCAAAATTTTTGTTGACCAATTTCCTCTTCTTTGGTTGAGGAGGTTGAGGGGGTGATGGTTGTGACTTTAGCGGCCTCTTCTTTGGGTTGGCCGTGTCCAGCAGATGCGGTGAGTTCTTCAGTATTCGTCTCAAACTCTGCGTTGAAAGGACCCCGTTTACTGCTCTGACTGGCGCATTCTCCATAAATTGTGCGTTGGCGCACAGTCTAGTCACAAGAAAGGGGAAGAATAACTGACCCCTTGGTTTGAAGAACAGCCCCCGTATCCGTGGGGCAATGATGCGTCCCACATCCAGCTGAATTCCCCGCATGATGCAGTAGATGACCATGGCCCGGTCCCTTGAAATCGAGGCGTCATGCATTGTGGGAAGCAGCGACCGCTTGATGAAGTACAACCATAGGTTGGCCTCGGCGATCAAGCAGTTAGGCGCTAATGATTGAATGCCCTTCGGGGAAGTGTTCCACTCTGAACCCGGTTTGGCGATGATTGAGAGGGCATCATTCCATTCGGCGTCTGTAGACGTCGACATTATTCTGTTGCCTTCCGCCGCTGCATTGTTGGGCAGATCAAACAATGCGTTAATCTCTTGAGGCTCAAAGGAGATCACCTCATCTTCAAATTTGACCATATGAGCCTTTCGGTGAATCGTTCCTTCGTAAAATGCCTCCACGGCGGTGGGTTGGATGACTTGGCCACTTTCACAGAATTGTCTCCAACCCAATGCGTCGACACCTTGGATGATAAAGGCGGGTAGCTCAATAGGCTCTGAGAAGAATCCCACTTCAGTGTAGAGCCCACTATATTGTTTCTTTCTGCTCTTCGCTGCCTCCTTTCTTGGTTCCTCAACCAATTTCTCTTTTCCTTTCTCATTCCTCTTCACGAGACTAGCAGGCGTTCTCCTTGCTCTGCCTGCGTCCATATCCCAGATAAATACTCCAGGTGCCTTAGCCACCTCATTTTTCTTCTTTTTCTCTGGTAGCTTCTCCTTGGTAAAGGCTACCTCTTTTTCTTTCTTCTTCTCCTCCCTTATCTTTTTTATATTTTTCTTGATGCGTTCAGCTTTTGGTAGCTTCTCCGCATCACTTTCTTCTCACTCTACTTCTAACTCCGTCGCAATCTCTACTATGCGACGGAGAAATTCGGCTTTTCTCGCGGCCTCATCAATAGATTGCTCAGCAGCCGCGATTTCATCTTTTCTTTTCTTCTTTGCAGCGAGAAACGACTCCGTCTTTTCTTTCATCTTTTTGATGTCGTCCATTAACTTCTTAGACTTCTCTGCCGCTTTCGCTGCTAGCCGCTCAACAGGGGATGCGACGACCAATGGCGCGACAGCCTCAGATGTCCCCGCGTCCTTTCCTTTTTCGTTTTTCCTTCTTAGCGGAAGGACATCTTCCTCGGCTTCTTCTTCCCTGACCCTGTCTAGTCTGACTTTCTTTTCCTTCGTGGACCTCTTCTTTTCCACTGCCGCTAATACCTTGCCAATGGGTCTTTCATCGGAGTCAGCAGATTCCTCAAGACCCCTTATCGCAGGGACTGACCCACGCGATTCGTTCTTCGTCCTCTGGTCGACCAACCCGTCCAACCAGTCATCGTCTTCTTCATCGATCGTGTCAAGAATATCTCCGAAGACGGTGGTCTCATCATTCCTCCCCACCTTTTGGGCTTCAGACAGGTCACTAGAGCGTGGCGGAGATGGAGATGTCGCTTCCAACTCAAGACTGTTGGGGCGAACAATGGTGAGAGGTTCAGGTGTGGTAGAGGTAGCGGACAGATTCAGACTACCCTGCCTCGAGGATGAGGACATGGGTTTAGAGCTTTTGGAGGAAGTGGGTTTCTGGGAAGCCATTGAAATGTTATCGGTGAAAAGAGAGAAAAATGGGCGAGAATCGGGAAATTTTAAAAACAAACCGGAAATAATGCCGGAAATTTAAGAATTCGGAGATATGGAAGCGTAACCTAGAAAAAGGGGTGAAGAGGGGTTTATAAAGGGTTTTTGGCTGGGCGCGTGGGTTATCGGCTCGATGCGTGACATCATAACCGCATTAAATGGTCTGACATCCGTCGATATCAGCCGATTTTAGCGCCGACGCCTTTTCGAATTCTTGATCTGAGCGATCTGACAGAATCGCTTCAGATCCCCCTCGAGGCGTCGAGATAATTCTATCGCATCGTTTTAGATGTCGACGCCTTGCAGTTCAGTTTTCACTCCACGCAAAATAATAGATAGCATCCGGACAAAATTTTTCAAAGCAGATAAAAAAATAAAATAAAATAAAATAAAATCAAATCAAATCAAATCCAATCAAATAAATCACAATAAATTAAAGAGAAAATCAAATCAGATAATGACGAAAATAAAAGGAGAAATGAAACAATGCGGTAAGAAGAAAAAGAAAAAAAAAATTAGGATGCATCCCTGGGATATAAATGCTTGTTGTCAACGCAGGGCGCGTCCATCGTTTCCTTATTCGATCTTTGCTAGGTCAACGGTTACTTTGTCGCATTCAATGCCATCTCCAAAATATGGCTTCACGCGCTGACCATTAACTTTGAATGCGTTGGTGTCGTCTTCATTCATCAATTCTACGGCACCATGAGGAAAGATTTCCTTGATCACAAAAGGACCAGACCATCTTGTTTTTAATTTTCCTGGAAATAAACGTAGTCTTGAGTTAAAAAGGAGGACCTTTTGACCTACATACAAAGATTTCTTACTGATGCGTTGGTCGTGCCAACGCTTTGTTCGCTCCTTGTATATCTTTGCGTTCTCATAGGCTTGCAGCCTCCATTCCTCCAGTTCGTTTAATTGAAGTTAACGCGCTTCTCCAGCTGCTTTCAGGTTCATGTTCAATCTCTTGGCAGCCCACAATGCTTTATGTTCTAGCTCTAGCGGCAGGTGGCATGCCTTTCCAAAGACCAGCGCATACGGTGACATCCCGATAGGCGTTTTGAATGCTGTACGGTATGCCCATAACGCCTCGTTCAATTTGGACGCCCAGTCCTTTCGAGAGGTGTTAACTACTTTTTCCAAAATAGTTTTGAACTCTCTATTGGAAATTTCTGCCTGCCCATTTGTCTGTGGGTGGTATGCAGTGGCCACCCTATGATGTACATTGTATTTTATTAGCAAATTGGAAATGATTTTATTAATGAAATGCGTACCTTCATCGCTAATAAGGGCTCTCGGTGTTCCAAATCTCGTAAATATATTCTTCTGAAGAAAGTTTGAGACTGTCGCCGCGTCATTCCTGGCGCATGAGATTGCTTCAACCCATTTTGATACATAGTCCACAGCTACCAGTATGTAGTTGTGGCCGTTTGATGGCGAGAATGGGCCCATGAAATCAATACCCCAAACGTCAAAGAGCTCGACTTCTAAAATAGAGGTAAGTGGCATTTCGTTCCGACTTGAAATATTTCCGATGCGTTGACATCTGTCGCATTTGATCACATAGTCCCTGGCGTCTCTAAAAAGAGTTGGCCAGAAGTATCCGCTTTGCAATACCTTGGCTGCAGTTCGTTGTCCTCCAAAATGTCCTCCATAGGGGGAGTCATGACATTGAGATAGGATGCGTTGATACGAAGTCTCTGGGACACAAAGTCTGAAGATGTGATCCGGCCCCCTTTTGTAGAGCTGGGGCTCGTCCCAATAATAAAACTTCAGGTCATGCATCAAATTCTTCTTTTGCTGTGTGTTGAAGTTTTCAGGAAATTGTTTGCACACCAAGAAGTTGACAATGTCTGCATACCACGGCGTGGACTCTGTGACTTTTAGTACAGCTTCATTTGGAAAGCTTGCGTTGACGTCCAGCTGTTTGCGATCGTGTTCCATATTTTCAAGTCTTGAAAGATGATCTGCCACGTTGTTCTCTATTCCCTTTCGATCTACTATCTCTGCGTCAAACTCTTGAAGAAGTAAAACCCATCGAATAAGCCTCGACTTGGCATCCTTTTTAGTCATCAAATATCGGATAGCTGAGTGGTCAGTATGGATGATGATTTTCAACCCTAGAAGATATGCTCTGAATTTTTCCATAGCGAATACTACCGCCAACAACTCTTTCTCTGTAGTGGTATAACTTGCCTGAGCTGCGTTGAAAGTTTTGCTGGCGTAGGCCATAGGGTGCAGCGTTCTGTCTCTGTGTTGAACCAACGCAGCGCCCATCGCATAGTCGCTTGCATCACACATTAGCTCAAATGGTTGCGACCAGTCTGGGGCAATTAAAATTGGTGCTGTCACCAGTGCTGCTTTCAGAGTCTCGAATGCCTTGAGGCATTCTTCATAAAAAATGTATGGTCGATTTTGCTCCAGCAATGAGCTTAAAGGGCGTGCAATTTTTGAGAAGTCCTTGACGAACCTTCTATAAAAGCCTGCATGTCCTAAAAAGCTGCGAAGTGTCTTGACATTTTTAGGCAGTGGGAGCTTTTCTACGGCTTCAATTTTGGCCTGATCAACTTCAAGGCTCTTCTTGGATATCTTGTGACCGAGAACAATTTCTTCATTCACCATAAAGTGACATTTTTCCCAATTCAGCACTAAGTTGGTGTCCTCGCATCTTTTCAATACTTTTTCCAGATTGGCTAAGCACGCTTCAAATGAATTTCCAAAGACTGAAAAATCGTCCATGAATATCTCCACAGATTCTTCTAAAAATTCAGAGAAGATTGCCATCATATACCGCTGAAAGGTGCCTAGGGCGTTACATAGTCCAAACGGCATGCGTCGAAATGCAAAAGTACCATAAGGACATGTAAATGTTGTCTTCTCCTGGTCTTCTGGAGCAATCATGATCTGGTTGTATCCGGAATAGCCATCCAAGAAGCAAAAGAATTCATTTCCCGCAAGTCTGTCTAACATCTGATCAATAAAGAGCAGTGGGAAATGATCCTTCTTTGTCGCCACGTTGAGCTTCCTATAGTCCATACAAATTCTCCACCCCGTGACAGTGCGGGTGGGATCAATTCATTATCCTTGTTCGGGACTACAGTCATATCGCCTTTCTTGGGGACACATTGCACAGGACTTACCCATTTACTATCAGAAATTGGAAAGATAACGCCTGCGTCCAACCATTTAAGTACCTCTTTCTTGACAACTTCCTTCATTGCTGGGTTTAGCCGCCTTTGGGCCTCGATGGATCCGTCTTTTCCTTCTTCTAGACGAATCTTGTGCATGCAGTATGTTGGGCTGATCCCCTTGATAACAGCCAATGTCCATCCGATAGCTCGGATGTGCTTTTTCAAAATAACTAACAAAGCTGATTCTTGGTTAGGGGATAAAGCAGCAGAAACTAGAAGAGAGTTACCTTCGCCTAAGTAGGCATACTTTAGGTGAGCTGGTAACACTTTTAACTCGATTTCTGGCGCTTCTTCCAGAGATGGTTTCGTTCGCTGGTTGGTCTTATTCGGGATCAAGGTTTCAAAAGTAGAATGGACCAAAGCACAACATTGTTCAGGCTGCTGCGCGTCCAGATTTTCAATGGTTTCATCATTTTCTTCAAGCATCATTTCATGTAACTCATCCTCTACTTCAAGGTTCTGGTAGGTCTCCTGTTCTCCTGGACATCTGACGCCTTGAAAACGTTGAATATCACCTCCTGATCATTAACTCTCATGATGATCTCACTCTTGTCGATGTCAATAAGTGTGCGACCTGTTGACAGAAACGGGCGTCCAAGTATGATTGGGACGTCTTCGTCTGCTTCATAATCCAGGATAATGAAGTCTACGGGAGAATAAACTTGTCTACCTTTACCAACACATCTTCAATCCTTTCTTCAGGATGCATAATGGATCGATCCGCCAATTGTAGGGTAACAGTTGTTGGCTGCGATGAGATTAATGCTAGCCCCTAGATCACACAACGCTTTTCCTATGTGAATTCCTCCAATAGAACAAGGAATGGTGAAGCTCCCAGGATCTTTCATCTTCGTGGAGACGTGTTCACAGACCATGTCGCTGCATTCCTGCGTTAGAGCAATGGTCTCATATTCACCCATTCCTCTCTTTTTAGACAGTATATCCTTGAGGAATTTAGCATAGGTAGGCATTTGTTCCAACGCCTCCACCAGTGGGATGTTGATGTGCAACTGTTTGAGTACATCCAGGAAGCGTTTGAACTGCCTCTCATTATTTTTCTTCCTTCTTAACCGCTGTGGGTAAGGAGGCGTTTGCAGCTCGGCTCACATGCTTGTTGACGCGTCTTTTCCTGATAAACTTCTTTGCATGTCAGCTTGTTTTTGTTGCGTTGATGGGTCAGAATCAGTTGTAGGATTGGAATGATGAATTGCTGGTTGAGAGTTCTCTGGGCGGGGAAGTTCGTTCATAGTTCTTCCACTTCGCAATGTCACAGCTTGACATTGTTCTTTACCTGAACTGCCCGTACCGCGTGGGGCTTCAGTGTTGCTAGGAAGAGATCCTTTTTGCCGCGTCTTTAGCTCTCCGGCGATCTGGTCAATCTGAAGCTCTAAATTTCAGATGGATGACGCCTGGGTTTGCAACAAGGCGTCATTCTTCTGCATATATTCCTTCAGAAGAGCTTCCATTGATGATGGTGAACTAGGCGCTGATTGGTGTGAATTTTGCCTCTGATGTCCATGGGGGAATCCAGATGATCCTTCGCTTTCATGCATAGGCGCACCTTGCTGCTCTGGTTGGTGGTTACCACCCCATGAAAAGTTTGGATGATTCCTCCAGCCAGGGTTGTAGGTGTTGGAGCAGGGGTTATTGCGTATAAAACACACAGATTGAGGGTTCTGTGGACATACCTGATATGCATGCGGTTCCCCGCATCCAACGCATCCTACAACGTTTACTTAATTCACTGCGTTCACTTGGCCGCCGCCTCCTGTATTTGACTGATTCAGGGCCATAGTCTGTAACAGGTTAGTCATGGCGGTGACTTGAGCTTGTAATGCAGCAACACTATTATGCTCTGGTGCTCCCGTCGCATGGTTTGTCTGCGGCCAGATCAGCTATATCCATGGTCCTCCCAATCTTCATGGTTTCTTGATATTCTATCGAGAATTTCCTTAGCTTCAGTATAAGTTTTGTCCAGTAGTCCTCCCGCTGCGGCAGCATTTGCAGCGGTCTGAGATGCCTCGGTCAGACCATCATAGAATATCTCCATTTGAACACAGTCGGGGAATCCATTATGCGGGCAATTTCTCACCAATCTTTTAAATCTTGCCCAAGCATCGCTTAGGGTTTCTCTATCTTTTTGCTGAAAATTGGTGATGTCTCTTCTTCTTCTAACATTCTCCGTTGGTGGGAAGAACTTCTTCATGAACTCTTCTATCATTTGGTTCCAGGTGGTGATCTCACCTGGTTCCAAAGAATATGCCCACTGTCTCGCCTCATCTCTGAGGGAGAATGGGAACAGCGTCAGTCTGATGTCATCTGCACTTATGTTCGAGATGACGAAGGTATTGCAGATTTCAATGAAGCTTTTCAGGTGAGCATGAGGGTCTTCACCAGGTGATCCCCCAAACTGTACTGCAGTTTGTAGCATTTGAAGCATGACTGGCTTCATTTCAAATCTCGAACCTTGAGATTCAGGTCGTATAATCCCAGGTGAAAAATTATATAAGATAGGCGACACGTAATCTCTGATCGGGCGATTCCGATCATGTGCCAACAAGATAGGATGAGTTTGTTGTTCATTCTGTAGCTGTGCTTGAAGCTGCGCTTGGGCTAACGCATGGTTCATTGCTTCACGTCTTTCGTTAGCCCCATCATTAGCTCTCAAAGGCTGATTGGCGTTTGCTTGGATTTCCATTTTCTTCTCTCTGTAAAGTTGTCGCCGCCTTTGAGATGTCTTATTTCTTTTCCGAAAGGTTCTCTCGATCTTGGGGTCAGAAATGAACACAGGCTGTTCTTTGTTCATCAACTGTCAGGAACGTCTTCGGCTAAACGCTCTGTACGGCCCAAGATTGAGATTTTCTGCATAGATCAAAAAAAATAATATCAAAAACCTAAATTATTAATTCAAATCCCCGACAATGGCGCCAAAAACTTGTTCGTTAGATTTTTGTTCGTTTAATTTCTAATTGAATTGAATTTTCTTAGCTCGTTGCACAAAAACAGATTTGTCATTTCTGTACAAGTATGTGTTGAGAATTACTCTAGATGTGATCATGACTAAGCAAGTTTTCCTATAAAGACCTAAGTATAAGTATTTATAGGTTTTCCTGCTGAGTCCAGGGTCGAACGCAGGGATTTGTAATAATTAGGCGTTGAGACTAAATGTATGACTATGCGATGACTGTACAAGTAAATATATGTGCGTTTGTTGTTTGTGTATCTAAACTATACAAAAAGAATGAAAAGAATTTACTACTACTATTAATGGAATGGACGCGGCGTTGGGTAGTCATACGAAACAATGCGTCAGATAGCATGCGTTGGGAATGGATAGGACCATGCGGTGAAAGTAGAGTTGAACGCAAGAGCTAGTTGTTGCCTATACTTTCCAAGTACAATTACATACCTACAAACTGCGTGTGTGAATCCATCTCTTGATGTTTCAACGCCACATTTATCTTATCTCTAAGATGCATGGTAAGTTTGTTTTGGCAAAAGATGAACTACATCTCTGCAACTCATCTCGTCTTAATTAATGCTAAAGATTAACTATCCACTCTCTCAAGCTCGACAGTCATGCTTACTACGTTTGTTTGTCAGACAATGTTATGCAAGCTAAAAATATGCATTAACCAGGATGTAACATACTCAGAATTGCTCAAGAAAAACTAGCTTTTAACATTTAACTCATTTAGCATTTATATAACATGGTGTAAAGTATTTAATATGGAAATGGATGGAAGATGATAGTCAATCAAACTTATATTAATGAAATAAATCATTCTCTCGAATGTCATTAACAAAATATAAGTAAGAAGGAGAGAAATGGAAATAAAATAGAGATGAAGAGCGTCAAGCCGCCACTGGCAACGTCTTGCTTCATGGAGGCTTGAGATGATTGCTATCTGATACATATATTCCATAGGGTGGAGATTCTCACTCACTGGGAGATGACTCTGATGCTGCTCAGAATCCTTCTCTCAGAAGAGCTCGAAATGGAGGCTGGTTATGGTGAAGGAGAAAAAGTGCAGAGCTTTCGCCTCTTGAACTGGTCTCTCTCCCTTTCAATGGGGAAGCTTTGGGCTATTTATAGGCGTCGAAAAGTTGAAACTCATGATGACCTGACACCTTTACATTAAATTCCATGCCCTGCTGCGCAGACTTTTTACGTCGTCGGCCCATTTGTTCTGCCATATTCTGATAGCGTGTTATCTTTTTGCATATTGATATGACAGCTTTTGGCCATGCGTCTGTATCTACTTTTTCTCAACGCATGGCCTCAACGCCTGGGCTCGACGCAGGTTTCCACTTATTCTCGCAGCAGCTTCATTTCTTCGTGCTTCGTGCTTCTTTTCTTCTTAAGCCTGCGTTAGAAACATAAAAGCTCATCGTTTTTCAGGTATTTTCTTTTGTAAGTAGTGCCAACGCATGGTGATACATTTTTCATCATTTAACTACCAAAATCATGCGTTTAGCTCCAAAGTTACTCTAATTAAATCAAATAGTAACTATTAATAACTTGTATTTCTACAAGTTATCACCTACTTAGGAGAAGGTAACTCTCTTCCAGTTATTATTTCAGCTGCTTTATCCCCTAATCAAGAATCAGCTTTGTTATTCATTCTGAAAAGGCACATTCGAACTGTCGGATGGACGTTGGCTGATATCAAGGGGATCACCCCCACATACTACATGCATAAAATTCGTCTAGAAGAAGGAAAAGACGGATCCATCAAGGCCCAAAGGCGGCTAAACCCAACGATGAAAGAAGTTGTCAAGAAAGAAGTGCTTAAATGGTTGGACGCAAGCGTTATCTTTCCCATCTCTGATAGTAAATGGGTAAGTCCTGTGCAATGCGTTCCCAAGAAAGGAGGTATGACTATAGTCCCAAACAAGAATAACGAATTCATCCCCACCTGCACTGTCACGGAATGGAGAATTTGCATGGACTACAGGAAGCTCAATGCGATGACGAAAAAGGATCACTTCTCACTACCTTTCATTGACCAAATGTTAGATAGACTTGCGGGAAATGAGTTATTCTTCTTCTTGGATGGCTATTCAGGCTACAACCAGATCATGATTGCTTTAGAAGACTAGGAGAAGACAACATTTACATGTCCTTATGGTACATTTGCATTTCGACGCATGCCGTTTGGACTATGTAACGCCCCAGGCACCTTTCAGCGGTGTATGATGGTAATCTTCTCTGAATTTTTAGAAGAATCTGTGAAGATATTCATGGACGATTTTTCGGTCTTTGGAAATTCGTTTGAAGCGTGTTTAGCCAATCTGAAGAAAGTATTGAAAAGATGCGAGGACACCAACTTAGTGCTAAATTGGGAAAAATGTCACTTCATGGTGAATGAAGGAATTGTCCTCGGTCACAAAATATCCAAGAAGGGCCTTGAAGTCGATCAGGCCAAAATTGAAGCCGTAGAAAAACCCCCACCTCCTACAAATGTAAAGACACTTCGCAGCTTCTTGGGACATGCAGGCTTTTATAGAAGGTTCGTCAAGGACTTTTCAAAAATTGCACGCTCTTTAAGCTCATTGCTGGAGCAAAATCGACCTTACATTTTTTATGAAGAATGCCTCAAGGCGTTTGAAACTCTAAAAGCAGCACTGGTGTTAGCACCAATTTTAATTGCCCCAGACTGGTCGCAGCCATTCTAGCTAATGTGTGATGCAAGCGACTATGCGATGGGCGCTGCGTTGGTTCAACGTAGAGACAGAATGCTGCACCCTATAGCCTACGCCAGCAAAACTTTCAACACAGCCCAAGCGAATTATACCACTACAGAGAAAGAGTTGCTGGTAGTAGTATTCGCTGTGGAAAAAATCAAAGCATATCTTCTAGGGTCGAAAGTCATCATCCATACTGACCATTCTGCTATCCGATATTTGATGACTAAAAAAGATGCCAAGCCGAGGCTTATTCGATGGGTTCTGCTTCTTCAAGAGTTCGACGCAGAAATAGTTGATCGCAAAGGTACAGAGAACAACGTAGCAGATCATCTTTCCAGACTTGAGAATATGGAACACGATCGAAAACAGCTGGACGTTAACGCAAGCGTTCCAGATGAAGCTGTATTTAAAGTTATAGAATCCATGCCATGGTATGCAGATATTGTCAACTTCTTGGTGTACAAGCAATTTCCCGAAGATTTTAACGCACAGCAGAAGAAGAAATTGATGCATGACGCGAAGTTCTATTATTGGGACGAGCCCCAACTTTACAAAAGGGGGCCGGATCACATCTTCAGACTCTGTGTCCCAGAGACTTCGTATCAACGCATCCTATCTCAATGTCATGACTCCCCCTATGGAGGACATTTTGGAGGACAGCGTACTGCAGCCAAGGTCTTTCAAAGCGGATACTTCTGGCCAACTCTTTTCAGAGATACCAGGGACTATGCGATCAGGTGCGACAGATGTCAATGCACCGGAAATATCTCAAGTAGAAACGAAATGCCACTTACCTCTATCTTAGAAGTTGAGCTCTTTGACGTTTGGGGTATCGATTTTATGGGCCCATTTTTGCCATCAAACGGCCACAACTATATACTGGTAGCTGTGGATTATGTATCAAAATGGGTCGAAGCAATCTCTTGCGCTAGGAATGATGCGGCGACAGTCTCAAATTTTTTTCAGAAGAATATTGATAAGCACTTGAAAAGTGCTTATTATTCTCTCAAATTAAGGAAGTTTTATATTAGATTTCACTTGTTTGCTAGTGATTTTCAGGTTAAAACGAGGAAAATTAGAAGAAACGACTGAAAGATCAAAACTGAGCAAGAATATGGAGAAAAAGTGCTGAAAAACGCATCCTTGCTTGAAACGCATGGTGCGCCGCGGCGCTAAGGCAGCGCTGCTGCGGCACTGAAGCAGAAACGCATCAGCATGGACGCAGAGTAGCAACGCGGCGCTGGGAAGGCGCTGCCTCGACGCATCCTTGAAGAACGCAAGACAGCGTCGGCACTGCCGCGGCGCTAAAACCCAAGAGCAACTTAATTTTGGTCGCAACGCTAGCGCCGCGGCGCTATGTGTCAGTGTCGCGCGCGCCAGCGTTAATTTAAACGCAAGTTTTGTATTTTAGGTTAAATTTTGGGCGGCCAAACTCTATAAATTTAGGGGTTTTCAGCAACCAAAGGGGGAGAAAATATCAAGAAGATCAAGAAAGTTGCAGAACAAGAGAACGATCCGAAAAGGTGAGAATTAAGCTAGAGTTCCAAGAGTGAGTTAGCCGCAAGGAAGAGGAAAAGAGTTCGAGATAGTTTTGGTGCCCTTCGAAGTCCGACGCGAGAGCCAAGGAGTTCGTGACGGTGCTGCCTCAATCAAGAACCTCTTTTCAGTAGAGTTTCCCTATTCTTTACACTCTTTCTTGCATTCTTTTTGATCAATATGTTGCTTTACGCTATGAGTGGCTAAACTCTTTGGTTTTAGGGTTTTTGATGAATTGTTTGTAAACTCATGATAATGGTTTTGTTTAAATAAATATGCTTTTCATTGTTATTGTGTTTAATTCTTGAAGATTGGCCACCTTCACATATTAGGTTAGATGTATGAATCGAGAGATTATATGTTTAATTTGATCTATAACAATGAATCGTTGTTAATCTATCACGAGAGTAGTTAGGTTTACAATGAAAGTTGCTAAAAACTAGTTTTAATGCCATGTAATTTTGTATTGGTTTTAAGAGATTAACTATCAATCAAGTTGCATGAGAAAGAGATGTCTTTGAGAGAAGATAACTTGGAATTAAGTTTCTAGACTTAGGCATAAGAATTAAATCCATGAAATCTATAATTTTGCATGATGAAACAAACAAGGATTCGAAACCCTAGAACTCTCTTTGACTTTTGCAATTCTCCCTTTGATACTTTCTTGGCTTGATTTTTCTTTTTCCCAAAAACAAAATTTGAATTCCAATCCTCAAATAAAATTGATTCAATTCTAGAATAGCTAAGTAACTTAAACCTTCCCAATTGGATCTCTAGTGGAAACGATACTCGGACTTAACTGTTTTATATTATAACTTGACTCGTACACTTGCGGTTAACACACAAAAGTGGGACATCAAATATATTCACGAGATTTGGAATGTCGAGAGCCCTGGTTAGCGATGAAGGTACGCATTTCATTAATAAAATCATTTGCAAGTTGCTAATCAAATACAATGTACATCATAGGGTGGCAACTGCATACCACCAGCAGACAAATGGGCAGGCAGAAGTTTCCAATAGAGAGTTGAAAACTATTTTGGAAAAAGTAGTAAACTCCTCTCGAAGGGACTGGGCGTCCAAATTGGACGAGGCGTTATGGGCATATCGGACAGCATTTAAGACGCCTCTCGGAATGTCACCGTACACGCTGGTCTTTGGAAAGGCATGCCATTTGCCGTTGGAACTAGAACACAAAGCATTGTGGGCTGCCAAGAGATTAAATATGGACTTGAAAGCAGCTAGAGAAGCGCGTCAGCTTCAATTGAATGAATTGGAGGAATGGAGACTGCAAGCCTATGAGAACGCAAAGATATACAAAGAGCGAACAAAGCATTGGCACAATCAAAGCATCAATAAGAAATCTTTGCATGTAGGTCAAAAAGTCCTCCTTTTTAACTCAAGACTGCGTTTATTTCCAGGAAAATTAAGAACAAGATGGTCTGGTCCTTTCGTGATCAAGGAAATCTTTCCTCATGGTGCCATAGAGCTGATGAATGAAGACGACACCAACACATTCAAAGTTAATGGTCAACTTGTGAAGCCATATTTTGGAGACTGCCTTGAACGCGACAAAGTAACCGTTGACCTGGCAAAGACCGAATGAGGAAAAGATGGACGCCCCCTGCGTTGACAACAAGCACTCATATCCCAGGGACGCATTCTAATTTTTTTTTTCTTTGTCTTACCGCATTGTTTCATTTCTTCCTTTCTTTTCGTCATTTTCTTTGATTTGATTTTATTCTTATCTTTAGTTAATTTTTCATTTACTTTGATTTATTTTATTTTATTTTATTTCATTCTTTTTATTTGCGTTGACAAAAATTTTGTTTGGTGCTATCTATTATCTTGCGTGGAGTGAAAAAACTGAACTCTCAATTGCAAGGCGTTGATAAGCACTTGAAAAGTGTTTTCTATTCTCTCAAATTAAGGGAGTTTATATTATATTTCACTTGTTTGCTAGTGATTTTCAGGTTAAGACGAGGAAAATTAGAAGAAACGACTAAAAGATCAAAACCGAGCAAGAATACGGCGAAAAAGAGCTGAAAAACTCAAAAGAACAAATTTTCGGATAGCGCCGCGGCGCTGAAACATAAACGCATAATTCTGGACGCATAGTAGCATCGCGGTATCGAGATGGCGCTGCCTCGACGCATCCTTGTTGAACGCATGACAGTGTCGCGAAGCTTGGACAGCGCTGCCGCTGTAAGCACTGATTTGCATTACTAAGCGTTGGGGTGCGGCCATGCGTTTGTGGCTATGCGTTTCAAAGGAAGAAGTGGCCGGGAGCGAGAGAAAGAATTTTTGGAAAAAATATTGGCTAAGTGTTGGATAAGTCCATGCGTTGTGGTTGATTCACGGAGGTTAGTGAGCTGAAGTAGCTACCCGCGTTGAAGGATAAGTAATTTTGGTGGGGGAGGAAATGTGCTTGAACTATGCGTTTAAGTCACTCTGCATTGAGGACAATTATGCGCTGAAGTCGATGCGTCGAAGACAGACATGTGTTGAAGTCACCCTGCGTCGAAGACAGAATGGACTTGACGCGACGAAAGTAGTATTGTATGACGGAAATGTATGCGTCAAAAATAGGAGGCGTTGAGGACGACACTATGCATTGGGTGTGGTCAATTGCTGGAGGCGTTGGAAGAGAAGTTAACTTGAGTGCCTCGCGTTGAGATAAGAACCCTGCGCTAGTCTGCGGGTGAAGAGTAAGTCGGCAACATAAGTCCTAGTGTTTGTAAAGGCTAAGTCGGTAGTATATATAGCTGGATTAATTAAATGTTTAATCATTTTTAAGACATTTCGAGAGCTTAAGTCGGTTCCATATTTCAGACAAACTTCAGAAGAAGATTGAGGAAGGTGTTCTTGCGGATTTTGGACGAAATTTGACTCATATTGATGTTGAAAACGAAGCTGGAACAGAGGAATGACTGAAGTCACATGGTTTGAGCAATGACTGATAATCAGAGTAGAACGTGTGGAGGAAGCCGAGTTTAGAGCTGAAACTTGGAGGTTAGTAAGTTAACATAATTTCTAACAACTTTTGTGAAGGATGGTAATGCTGAAATTGAAGATTTACTATGTGAATCCTTAGGAAAAGCAGAGTTTACAAGATTATTACGCAATCCGGAACAGCAGGAGGTGATTCCGAAATACCGTGAGAGCGAGGAGGAGTTGAGCCTTGAAACTTTGAGGTAAGCTATAGAACTTAATTTCCTATACGTTTGTAGAAGAGAAAAAGTCTTGAATCCGTATGGAATTGTGACTTTGGATAGATTGAAGTAAGAACAAGAAGAAAGGAAGGAATTACAGTGCAGAGTGCCGCTGAAAATCAAGTATCGGCACACTGTCTGGGTGCTAATAGTGAGACGGGTGTCGCTGAGACGCAAAGGAGCATTCCGTCTCACAGATCTCGCTAGATAACGCTGAGTATCGCTGCTAAGGTAAGATAACGCTAGTGTTGCTCCATCAAGTATCGCTAGTAACAACTCTTGTTGGTTGGTATCGCTAGGATTCTCGCTTATAAAGTTAGTTCAGAAAAGGAAGAAGATTTAATGTTAAATAATGCAAAGTACATATCTCTTGCAGGCCAAGAAGAAATAGGAAGAGTGTATAACCCACGTAAAGCCTAGAAAGAGTTGTGAGTGACTACTTTACTCTTCAATTCTATTTTATTAAAAATGTTCTTATGGAATATGATTTTTGCGATGAACTGTTTAAAATGCATAATGTTTGGTTGCATTATTTACGAGGCATGTTATACGTTTTCTAAAGTTGATAGAAAGCATTCTCTTTTATGAAATGTTATTGAATAAAGTTTTATGTGATTTCTATGAAAGGATTTTCATATGAACTATTATGTGAATGAGATTCTAAAACGTTTTAGAGGAGGCTCAGTGCTCAAGGACACGAGAAGGCACGTGAGTTTCCCCGGGACCCAGTACTGAAGAACATGAGAAGGTACTTGGGCAACCCGTCATATTCCTATGTGCACATAGAGGTTGACTTGGCTGGTGCGTCGAGTTTGCTCCGCATTGAGCCAGGGACCATTTCGACGTTGGGAGTGTTGAGCTTTGCTCCACCCCAACTAAGGTGATTTTCGACGTTGAGTGCGTAGAAGCATTGCTCCGCCTCAACTAAGGGAAGAGTTGAAAAACTAAACTGATATTGATAAACTCATTGGAAAACGCTCCTTTATGATTTAAGATTTGATTTATGAGATTAATGGATTTTATGGAAAGCATGTTTAATTTGAACAAAATGATAAACTCTTACTTATTCGTTATACATAACATGCCTATTTTCAATGAATGTTCGTTTTACAAAGATTTGTCACTCACTGGGCTGTTAGCTTATGTTTTCCAATGTTTTCCTTTTCTCCCCCAGATAGTAAGGACGTTCCCGGTGCTTAGCCTACTTCAGCTCACCCTGCCTAAGTCTCGAGTTCTCAAAATACAGTCAAGTCTGAGAGTTGTACGTTGCATATGTTTTTATGTAAATGGCATGTAGATCATGTGGATTTGAGTGGGGATTGTTGGTGGAGTTTTGTACATTGTATGATGGATATGGAAGTGAAATTATGCTATGTAATAAAAGTGTACTCTATGCAGGGAATCATATCAAGTTATAAGGGGAATCATATCAAGTTATAAGTATGTGTAGTATGGCTGAGTTCTATGTATGTAAATGAGTAAATGTATGCATAGGAAGGAATGTAAGATGGGACAATATGCGTAATAAGAGGGGTGATGTTTATTGTCTTCACATTCCCTTTTAGGTTAGGTGGGTAATCTGGAAGGGGGTGTGACAGCCGCGGCGCCAATGCCCGAGAACAATTTTTCTGAAACGCATCACAGCGTCGCGGCGCTTGGACTGCGCTGCCGCGGCGCTAAAACCCGAGAGCAACAATTTTGGATGCAGCCCTAGCACCACGGCGCTATGGAACAGCGCCGCGGCGCCAGCTTTCCTTAAATGAAAAATTTGTATTTTTGGTAAATTTTTGGGCGGCCAAACTCTATAAATTTGGGGGTTTCCAGTAGCCCAAATCATCAAGGAAAATCAAAGCAAAGCAAGGAAGTTACAGACCTAAAGAGGCACAAAAAGGAGAGAATTAAGTGAGAGTTCAAAGAGTGAGTTAATTGCAAGGAAGAGGAAAAGAGTTTGAGATAGTCGTGGTGCCCTTCGAATTCCGACATGAGAGCCAAGGAGATCGTGACGGTGCTACTTCAATCAAGAGCCTCTTTTCAGTAGAGTTTCCCTTTCTTTACACTATTTCTTTGTTTGTTTTGCTTAAACATGTTGCTTCAAGCTATGAGTGGCTAAACTCTTTAGTTTTAGGGTTTTGATGATTTGCTTATGAATTCATGTTGATTTTGTAGACTTTCATGGTTTTGTTGGAATGATTATGCTTTTCATTGTTATTGTGTTTAACTCTTGTGGATTGGCCATCTTCACATGTTAGGTTAGATGTATGATTAAGAGATTGTATGTTTAACTTGATCTATAACAATGAATTGTTGTTAATCTATCACGAGAGTAGTTAGGTTGACAATAAAAGTTGCTAAAGACTATTTTTAATGCCATGTAATTTTGTTTTGGTTTTAAGAGATTAATAATCAATCGAGTTGCATGAGAAAGGGTTGTTTTTGAGAGAAAATAACTTGGAATTAAGTTTCTAGACTTAGACATATGAATTACAATAAAATCCATGAAATCTATAATATTGCATGATGAAATAAACAAGGATTCATTACCCTAGAACTCTCTTTGACTCTTGTATTTCTCACTTTAATACTTTCCTTATTTGATTTATATTTTCCATAACTCATAATATTCAATTTCAATCCTCAAATAAAATTGATTCAACTCTAGAATAGCTAAGTAACTTAAACCTTCACAATTGGATCTCCAGTGGAATGATATTCGGACTTAACCGTCATATATTATAACTTGACCCGTACACTTGCGATTAACACTCAAAGTGCGCATCAAGTTTTTGGCACCGTTGCCGGGGATCCAAAGAACGGTTTTTGTTATTTAATATTCATTAGAATTGATAGATCTTAATTTGAGGTGTATATTATTTGATCGTTTTTTATATTTTTTATTTTTATTTTATTTTATATTATTTTCTTTTTTATTTTATTTTCTTTTTCTTTTTTATTATTTTATTATTTTATTTTATTTTATTTTATTTTATTTTATTTTTTTATTATTTTGTCGGTTTATGCCTCGTGATAATACTAACCTCCTCCCATTTGATCCCGAGATTGATAGGACTTATAGACGAAATCTAAGGGCTCTACTCAATCAAACTACGGAGATGGCGGAGGAGATACCCAAGGCAATTCGAGACTACTTCCAACCCATGTTACCGGCAAGTCAACTCGGAATAATGAATGTGCCTATCAATGTCAACAATTTTTAGTTGAAACCGGGATTGATCCAAATGGCTAGAGAGCTAGCCTTTAGAGGAAGAACCAATGAAGATCCTCACGAGCACTTACGATCCTTCTTGGATATGTGGAACGGTAAAGATGAATGGCGTTTCTAATGATGCTATTAAACTAAGACTTTTTCCTTTCTCTTTACAGGACCGTGCAAAGGATTGGTTGGAAACCATACCTCCGGATGGCATTACAACATGGGAGATCTTAGCTCAAGCCTTCTTGAATAAATATTTTCCACCGGCCAAATCCCAAAGACTAAGGACGGAGATTGGAACATTCCGCCAACTTGAGGATGAACAATTATATGAGGCTTGGGAGAGGTATAAGGATCTCTTAAGAAGATGCCCTCAACATGGTTACCCGGATTGGTTGCAAATTCAACTCTTCTACAATGGATTGTCAAGCTCAACCAAATCCATCTTAGATGCAACCGCCGGAGGATCAACTTCTCCAAGAATGCTCAAGAAGCCTACACCATACTAGAAGACTTGGTCACTACATCTTACAATTGGCCATGTGAACGGGCTTCTTCAAACATCCCAAAAGCTGCCGGATTGTATGAGGTGGATGAGGTAAACTCTCTCAAAGCTCAAATGGCTTCCCTTACTAATGCTCTTTCTAAATTAACTGCAGGAGGCCAAGCTCAAACAAATCCACCATCTATAGCCTCTCTTGCCGCTTTGGTATCGGAGATGGCCACACAAAAGGAGTTGGAACAAGGAGATAATGAGACGGCTAACTATGTTGATAGAGGACACTATAAGAGTCACCAACATCAACAACTTCCAACTCACTACCATCCTTGTTTGAGGAATCATGAAAATTTTTCTTATGCTAACAAAAGGAATGTTTTGCAAGGTTCTTCTGAATTATCCAATGTAGGTCCATCCCACACTGAAAAGAAGTCCAACTTAGAACATTTGATGATAGAGTTCATAAAAGAATCAAGAGGAAGGACAATTGCATTGGAAAGCACAGTACAAAGTCATGGTAAGGCCATTCAAAACATCGAGGTACAAATAAGCCAAATCGCCACTTCCCTTCAAACAATGCAAAAGGGAAAATTTCCTAGTTGTCCTGAGATAAATCCAAAAGAGGAGTGCAAGGCCATGACTTTGAGGAGTGGGAAAAAGCTGTCCACTCCTTTGATCATTGATGAGGATGAAGAGCAAGAGGTAGATGACACTATCCAAGAGCAAATTTTAGAAGATGAACCAAAGATCCTAGAAAGGAGGTAAAGGTAAAAGAGTCAACATCTTCAAGTAAGTCATCTAAACCTCTACCTTTTGTACCTAATACTATGCCATATCCTCAACGTTTTAAAAAGAAAGAAATAAACTCACAATTTGCTAAATTTCTTGAATTATTTAAAAAGCTACACATTAACATTCCATTTGCTGAGGCTTTAGAGCAAATGCCCAACTATGCCAAATTCATGAAAGATGTCTTATCTAAAAAGAAAAAGTTTGGGCAATATGAGATGATTAGCATGACTGAGGAATGCAGTGCTGTGCTGCAAAAGAAGCTACCACAAAAGTTGAAAGATCCAGGGAGTTTTACTATACCTTGCACTATTGGTTCTTTAAATGTTACTAGAGCTCTTTGTGATCTTGGTGCTTCTATTAATTTGATGCCTTTATTTGTCTATAGGAAGCTTAACATTGGAGAGGTGCAACCTACCACCATCACTCTGCAACTTGCTGACAGATCATTAGCCTATCCTAAAGGTATTGTTGAAGATGTATTAGTTAAAGTTGACAAATTTATCTTCCCTGCAGATTTTGTATTATTGGACATGGAGGAAGACTCTAAGATTCCTATCATACTTGGGAGGCCATTCTTAGCAACTGGAAAGGCTATCATAGATGTCCAACAAGGGAAGTTAACTCTAAGGGTAAATGATGAGAATGTTGTATTTGATATTTACAAGTCCTTGAGTCATCATGATAAGAGTAGTCCTTGCCATGCTATAGACATAATTGATCATACTATTTTTAAGCATGTAGAGGTTATGTTGGTGATAAGCACTTGAAAAGTGCTTATTATTCTCTCAAATTAAGGGAGTTTTATATTAGATTTCACTTGTTTGCTAGTGATTTTCAGGTTAAAACGAGGAAAATTAGAAGAAACGACTGAAAGATCAAAACTGAGCAAGAATATGGAGAAAAAGTGCTGAAAAACGCATCCTTGCTTGAAACGCATGGTGCGCCGCGGCGCTAAGGCAGCGCTGCCGCGGCGCTGAAGCAGAAACGCATCAGCATGGATGCAGAGTAGCAACGCGGCGCTGGGAAGGCGCTGCTTCGACGCGTACTTGGTGAACGCAAGACGGCGTCGCGGCGCTGGGACGGCGCTGCTGCGGCGCTAAAACCCGAGAGCAACTTAATTTTGGTCGCAACGCTAGCGCCGCAGCGCCAGTGTTAATTTAAACGCAAGTTTTGTATTTTAGGTTAAATTTTGGGCGGCCAAACTCTATAAATTTAGGGGTTTTCAGCAGCCAAAAAGGGGGGAAAAAATCAAAAAGATCAAGAAAGTTGCAGAACAAGAGAACGATCCGAAAAGGTGAGAATTAAGCTAGAGTTCCAAGAGTGAGTTAGCCGCAAGGAAGAGGAAAAGAGTTCGAGATAGTTTTGGTGCCCTCCGAAGTCCGACGCGAGAGCCAAGGAGTTCGTGACGGTGCTGCCTCAATCAAGAACCTCTTTTCAGTAGAGTTTCCCTATTCTTTACACTCTTTCTTTGATTCTTTTTGATCAATATGTTGCTTTACGCTATGAGTGGCTAAACTCTTTGGTTTTAGGGTTTTTGATGAATTGTTTATGATAATTTTGTAAACTCATGGTTTTGTTCAAATAAATATGCTTTTCTTCGTTATTGTGTTTAATTCTTGAAGATTGGCCACCTTCACATGTTCGATTAGATGTATGAATCGAGAGATTATATGTTTAATTTGATCTATAACAATGAATCGTTGTTAATCTATCACGAGAGTCGTTAGGTTTACAATGAAAGTTGCTAAAGACTAGTTTTAATGCCATGTAATTTTGTATTGGTTTTAAGAGATTAACTATCAATCAAGTTGCATGAGAAAGAGTTGTCTTTGAGAGAAGATAACTTGGAATTAAGTTTCTAGACTTAGGCATAAGAATTAAATCCATGAAATCCATAATTTTGCATGATGAAACAAACAAGGATTTGAAACCCTAGAACTCTCTTTGACTCTTGCAATTCTCCCTTTGATATTTTCTTGCTTGATTTTTCTTTTTCCCAAAAACAAAATTTGAATTCCAATCCTCAAATAAAATTGATTCAATTCAAGAATAGCTAAGTAACTTAAACCTTCCCAATTGGATCTCTAGTGGAAACGATACTCGGAGTTAACCGTTTTATATTATAACTTGACCCGTACACTTGCGGTAAACACACAAAAGTGACACATCAGTTGGCTAGTGATCATCTAGAACAAGGCATAATGGATGTTGAGAATAAAGATACAATTTTTTATGAAATAGCTTTTTATGCTAGGTGGTTAGATAGGGTGCCAATATGTTCTAAAATGGATAGACCTATACCTTTGGCTCTCTTGCATGTTGTGAATGATATTGAGAAGCCTAAGCTTGAATTAAAGGTGTTACCTCCTCATTTAAAATATGCATTTTCAGATGATTTATCTTCTTTACCTGTTATAATATCTTCTGATCTTAATTCTGTGGAAGAAGGAAAATTGTTGAAAGTATTAAGGGATCATAAGTCTGCCATCGGTTGGTCTATTGAGGACCTTAAAAGTATTAGTCCATCGGTCTGTATGCACAGAATCTTGATGGAAGATACCTTTAAACCATCGGTAGAGCACCAAAGGAGACTTGATCCCACCATGAAGGAGGTAGGTAAGAAAGAAGTGCTCAAGCTTTTGAATGCAGGAATCATATATGCCATATCTGACAGTCCATGGGTAAGTCCTGTTCAAGTGATACCGAAGAAAGGCGGCATGACTGTGGTTAAGAATGAAAACTATGAAATGATAGCTACTAGAACTGTGACAGGATGGCGTGTATGCATTGATTATAGGAAGTTGAATAAAGCCACTAGGAAAGATCATTTTCCCCTTCCTTTTGTAGATCAAATGCTTGATAGACTTGCAGGTTATTCTCATTATTGCTTCCTAGATGGATATTCAGGTTATAATCAAATTGTCATTGCTCCTAAGGATCAAGAAAAGACAACATTTACATGTCCTTATGGGACATTTGCCTTTAAGAGAATGCCATTGGTTTATGCAATGCCGTTGCTACTTTCCAACGTTGTATGATGTCTATTTTTCAGGGGCTCATTGAAGATATAATTGAGGTTTTTATGGATGATTTTTCTGTATTTGGGTCTTCATTTGATTCTTGTCTTGCTAATCTAACTCGTGTTTTGCAAAGGTGTCAAGATGCTAACCTTGTTCTAAACTGGGAGAAGTGTCACTTCATGGTGAAGGAAGACATCATCCTGGGACACAAAGTCTCTCAAAAGGGATTGGAGGTGGATAGGGCTAAAATAGCTGCCATTGAACAATTGCCACCCCCCAACAATGTTAAAGGAGTCAGAACATTCCGCCAACTTTAAAGTATTTGTTTGTTAAGAAAGATTCCAAACCTAGGCTAATGAGGTGGATATTATTATTACAGAAATTTGACTTAGAAATCAAAGACAGGAAAGGATGTGAAAATGTGGTTGCAGACCACTTGTCTAGAATTGAGAATGAGGATGCTAAATCATGGCCCCCAATCGTTGAGATGTTCCCTGATGAACAATTGTATCAGGTAAAAGATAGTTTGTCTTGGTTTGTTGACATAGTTAACTATCTTGCAGGAGGACATTTGCCACCGACATGAACTCTCAACAAAAGAAAAGATTCATGTACAATGTTAAGTCTTACCATTGGGAGGACCCACTTCTCTACAAGGTTTGTGCTGACAATATGATAAGGAAGTGTGTGCCTCAAGAGGAAGTGGTAAGTATTCTAAATTCATGTCATGCCTCCCCCTATGGAGGTCATTTTGGACCCACTAGAACTGTAGCCAAGGTACTTCAGTCAGGATTTTATTGGCCATCCCTTTTAAAGACTGTTATACCTTTGTTAAATCATGTGATAGGTGCCAACGTATTTGCAATATTTCTAGACAACATGAGCTTCCAATGAAATCTATATTGGAAGTGGAGCTCTTCAACGTTTGGGGTATTGACTTTATGGGGCCTTTTTCTATTTCTTCTGATGGCTACCTATACATTCTAGTTGCAGTAGATTATGTATCTAAGTGGGTAGAAGCCATAGCCACTAGGACCAATGATGCTCGCACTGTTTTAAAATTCTTGCATAAAAACATTTTTACACGTTTTGGTACACCTAGAGCGATTATTAGTGATGAGGGTTCTCACTTTTGCAATAAATTGTTTGAATCCATGATGCAAAAATATAATGTTAATCATAAAATTGCTACAGCTTATCATCCTCAAACTAATGGCCTTACTAAGTTATCTAATAAGGAAATCAAGCAAGTTTTGGAAAAGACAGTCAAGACCACTAGGAAGGATTGGGCCCTTAAGCTCGATGATGCACTATGGGCCTAACGCACAGCTTTCAAAACTCCAATTTGTACTTCACCGTACAGGTTGGTGTTTGGAAAGGCTTGTCACTTACCGGTAGAGCTCGAGCATAGAGCTTATTAGGCCATCAAGAAGCTGAACATAGATTTCGAGAAAGCCAGTGAGAAACGCCTCTTAGAACTCAATGAGATGGAGGAGTTCTGTGCTCAAGCTTATGAGAATGCCAAACTCTACAAAGAGTGCACTACAAGATGGCATGACAAGAAGATCACCCCACGGACCTTCCTTCCTGGACAAAGAGTATTACTTTTCAACTCACGTTTACGCTTGTTTCCAGGAAAGCTTAGGACACGATGGTCGGGACCCTTTATCATTGTCAAGGTATCCCCACACGGAGCCGTGGAACTACAAAGCAACGATGGAACAACCTTCAAAGTGAATGGTCAACGATTGAAGAACTACATCGGTGATGAAGAACGCGGATTTGAGAACCTGGCTTTTATTGCATGATCCGTTAATCCCGTCTAGCTAGAAGACGTCAAACCAAGCGCTTATTGGGAGGCAACCCAATTTTATTGCTTTCTTTACTTTTCTTTTTATTTTATTTTTCAATAAATCTTGGAGTCACTCATATGCTTTATCTCTCAGGAACGTGGTTTATCACCCAAAGTACTCCTTACACCAAGCCTGTTTGGTGGCTTCCCGCTTGCTCCCAGGCTTCCTCTTTCCTTGTTAGATGCTCTTATGCATTGGGGACAATGCATGATTCTAAGTTTGGGGTGGGAGGTGTCTTTCGTACTTTTGTGTGTTTTCTTATCCTGCTATGCACGTTAGGGAAGGTTTTAATGATCATATGCATGTCAATTTTTGAAAAAAAAAAATTTGAAAATTTTGGAGCTTTCAAATTTAATGGGAATGTCGTTTATGGTGGTGTGCCTTGATGTTGGTTGCCCATGATGAGATTCGAATTTGCATGATAGATGACTTATTGTGAAAATAGAATAGCACTATCTTGAGTTAAATTCATTTAAGTCCCTCTTAAAATCTCTCATATTCTTGAGCACGTAGCCACTTTAAAATAAAATCTTTAATTGAAAAAAGGATTAAGCTGGGTGTATTTGGTTGTCACTCCGAAAGGCCCCACCGGTTAGAGAGTAGAAATGCATGATAGCTTGTAATCTTAGACTAAGGAAAAAGAAAAGAGTATACATGCCTTGAGAAAAGAAAAGTGTACACAAAATATATGAGCGTTATTTGTCTATCTTTTTAAATGTTAAACTTGTAATGAGTATGCATTGATAGGGGTAAAAAAGAGCTGCCTTTGCTGTGATCAGTAAGGACGCCTGGGAATTGACTAGCTACGAGTCCCTACAGTGAATGTGTGAAAGCTAGTGCCTCTAGGTAAAAGAATGCAAGTTTGGGCCCATGAAAAAAATATATGATTGAAAGGCACCTTAATGGACATATTACTCACTTGAATGTATGAAAGCTTGAAGATTGGTGCATGAGCTAGAGTAGGGGAAAAACTAAAGAAACTCTCTTAAGTCCTAATTTGAGTTCTAGTATTTTAAATTGAAGGAGGTTTGCACACACACACATGGGAGATAGTAAGATTTGGCCTTGAATGATTATAACAATATAGATATGCTTGCATGTTTCTACTTAAGCTCTAAATGCTATTCTTTGAGACATGAGTCAATTGCACACTTCTTCATTTAAACTCCCTATCATTTGATTTTATTCTTTGCTCGGGACTAGCAAATCTCTAAGTTTGGGGTGTTGATAAGCACTTGAAAAGTGCTTTTTATTCTATCAAATTAAGGGAGTTTATATTAGATTTCACTTGTTTGCTAGTGATTTTCAGGTTAAAACGAGGAAAATTAGAAGAAACGACTAGTAGCCTTTACATTCGTACAGGTCCTTTTATACCTTTGCTCAAATTACTTCTTTTATTCTTAGCTCCGATTAACTCCTATTCGTTAACGCATACTAGCCTTCACCAAGTGTAGAATTCTTACCTACACTTCCAACAAACAGTACCATACGTTTTCTGTAAGTCGTGAATTCACTATGCTTAACTTAATTCTTAGCCTTACCATCCTTCATAAAACTTGTTAGGGATTACGTTAACTTACTTACCTCTAAATTTCAGCCCTAAACTCGGTTTCCTCAATTCGTTCTACTCCGAATATCAATCATTGTTCAGTCTATGCTACTGGAGATCAACCTTCAGTTCCAGTTCTGTTTTAATACTGAGACAAGTAGAATTTTACTAAAAAATATACAAGATCACCTTCTTCAGCCTTTTCCTGAGGTTTATCTCTCACTCGCAAGTTGACGCGGGGTTTCACTTCAGCGCAGGGCGCTCATTTTAGAATTCTCCTCCAACGCCTTTGGCAACTAACCTTTACCACACCCAACGCATGGTTCAAGTACCTTTCTTCTCCCGCCAATGATCACTTATCCTTTGACGGGCAGTTACTTCTGCTCACAACGTATGGTTTCTCAGATAGTTCCGACTTTCTTCTCCATTTCTGGTTACTTACGAGGACATAATTTTTCTTTCAATACTCAATTTACTTATACATCTTTTTAGCATGCCTCTGCGTTTTGATCTCCTCAGTACTAAATGCATTTCCAACTTCTCTTTCTCTAATTCCTTGGTGAATTTCCTTTTTTTTTTATTTCGACTAAAATATGCTTGCTGGTCTAGCAATCTCATCAACGCATAGTCTCAACATTTACACTTGCTCGACTCCTGGACCACATGCCTGAACCAGCCAACATTTTACGTAAATTTGACTACACAATCAAGCCTTACTTATGATCACTCTCCTCAATTTCTTGCTTTATTATACTAACGCATAGACTCTTGAACTCGAGCTTCTAATTATCTCTACCATTACTCGACTACTTGCTTATCATTCTCTAAGCTAAAAATAGAGCTTTTAATTCACCATTTTCTTATAAGAATTCCGCCCCGAATTTCGGTAGATTGTTAACCCCTCAATGTTTTATCATTTTCTCCTTATCTAACACTTGAGTCAAATCATTTGCTCTTTATAATCACATCCTGCAGCGTCTTTATAAGTGAAATCAGGGGCATATTCTTTAAGTCATAACATATATTTTGGTCCTTAATATGATACTGTATTGTAACTTCGTTAGTAATCTTCTCAAAACTTTGAACTTATTCACTTGCGTTCATATCATTCTATCTAGTATATATATGTTTCTCTGATAAGCAAGAAATGCTCTATCTTATCAACTTCCACCATTTACTGAATAGTTCATCCATTTCTTATTCTTAGATTCTTGTAGATTTCTGCATGTTTATGCGTTTTGAGTTCCTTTATACCAATGATGCGTCCAATTTTACATTGTCTCCATTACTTGGTAAAATTTTCCTCGGTCTCCAATCATTTAGTGAAATTCCTCTCCTTAGTTTACACTTTCAAACCTAATAGTGTGGTTGTTTGCTTCAAGAATACAAAGTTTCAGTAAAATCTTTTAAATCTTCAACGCATACTTTCCCTTAATTATCGTGTTCCTGTTTCTAACATTTCAACACTTGAATTCTCTTCAACCAGAATATCAGACGTTCGTACCACATCATCTTTGTTATTATTCCTTCTATTCCAACTATCCTTTCAAATTTTCATTTCTCTATGAGTATCCCTTCTAATGCTATGCGTCCATCTAGTTTTCTTCATCGCATACTTTTGCTACTAAACATGACTGTAATCCCTGACTTTCACAACGCCTATCATGATTTCTTTCAAGTTAACTTATGGTCTATCTTTAATCCCTGACTTTCACTAACATAAACATTCTTTTCTTCATCTCGTCGCATAGGACTCTTCAGACTTTAATTCTCTCAATTCCCATTTTCTTTTCGAAATTTTCTTATACAGTCTTAACATCATTAATTGATCACCAAATTATCCACAATCAATACATTTAGTTATATGAGCTCGTACCTACTTGTGAATCCTTTCAGATAGCTTGCGAAGTTTCGATGTCTGCTTGCCTACCTCGTCTGTCTGTTAATCACAATTCACAATATTTCAATCTTTCCTTTTTGATTTACTGTTTAAACTTTCCTGTTCCCAAAATCTTTCGCTCTAATACCAACTTGTCACACCCCCTCCCGGATTATCCTCCCTAACCCGAGAGGAGATGTGAAGACAGCAACCTTGACTCCTCTGTAAGGTTCACTGTCCAACTATTTTTACCAAAGATGGCCCAGACGAGGTTCTTGCGTAGGCAAAGCATCCTGAACTCTCTTGCTACCTGGAAAAATTAGAAAAACATAGGAAAATGTGAGCTAAAGCCCCGTGAGTGACTGGTTTTGTAAAACTATCTTTTATTCGAAAACAGGCATGTTACAGTAATACGCATTAAAACAAGGATTTAACTCGATAGTTTAATAGAAACAAATTTTCCTCAAAACTTTATCAATCTCGTAAATCTGTTACGAATCAATAGAATCGTCTCCGGTATGATTTAACAGAAAACCGTTTGGTTTTTCAATCTTTTCCCTTAGTTGAGGCGGAGCAAGGCTCAACGCTCTCAACGTCGAAAACATCCTTAGTTGGGGTGGAGCAAGGCTCAACACACCCAACGTCGAAATCATCCCTGGCTTCAAGTAAGCAAGCTCGATGCACTAGCCAGATTAACCTTTATGTGCACATAGGAATATGACGGGTTGCCCATGTACCTTCTCATGTCCTTGAGTACTGGGTCCCGGGGAAACTCACGAGCCTTCTCAAGGAGATAAGCACTGAGCCTCCTCTTAAACATTTCATCGATCAGTTTGAGTAGATCATTCATATGAAACCTTTTATAGAAAACGGGATGTTTCTTGATAAACGATATCTTGCAACATGCCTTTCAATATAATAAAACAATAAGATTAACATGCCTTTTAAACAATATGATACACATCATGCGTTTCATGAAATCAGTTATCATAAACCATATCACATAAGAACGTTTCAACAAAGTTCAGTTTTGATAGAAGAAGAGAGTCACTCACAATTACTTAAGAGATTTCCTCTTTTCCTTCCAATCCCTGTCTTCCCGAGCTCTTTGAACGCAAGATTTGAGCTCCCAACCCGCAGACTATCTCTGGTAACCGGTTGGATGCAACCCTGCCCTTAAACGCAAGGTGCAGACTAACTCTACTTACTCTTTCAGATGCGTCGACCTTCTTTGGACGCAAGGTCTAACTTGAACGCATCGTGGCGTTCACCCTTTAGGTTGAATTCGGATTAAACGCCAGGCTCACCCTTCTCGACGCAAGCCAACTTCTTAACACTTGATGACTTAAGTGTCAAGATTGTCTTCATCTTTGGCCGCAGACTTCCTCCTTCAAATGCAAGGTTTTCTTCTTTCAGCTCTCTTTCTTTCCTTCTCTCAAGGGTTCTTACCATCGAATCATCAGTCATTACTTTTCCCTCAAGATCCTATTTATAAAGAGCTTGTCATCCTTCCTCTTCTCTTCTGCTGCCACTTGTTAGCCATATGTTATGATGCATGCCTAATTATTCATGCATTAATTCAAGTGTCATCTTGCATGAAATACTTATCATGCTTTCTCACACCTCCTACTTGATAAGGTGTCATGATCATATGTAGCCACCTGGCCTATAGACTTACCTTATGGGTTCATTATGTTCCAATACACAACCAACTTCGTGATCCTATGCGTTTCATGAAACTATCTTCCAGATTTAACTCCTTTGCTTCCTATTACTACCCTCAGCTTTACTACCTTTATTCTCCTTCTCCTTCATTTAGGTGTACAAATTCTAAACGTATACTACTATGCGCTTTAGTCATGCATTCAACTCTCTTTCTTACATTTGTTTACAGCTACAATTCCTTCTTTGTACAATTGTACCCTTCTGACCATGTGGTTTACCTTTAACCATCACATCCAACTCAAATTCTTTCTTCCTGCGTTTACCCTCTTGCATTCACCTTTGCTTCATCCTGCGTTCATGACCTTCTTCCTTTAAGTCCCTTGATTTTCCTTTATGCACTTACTTTATATTGTGGTAGCATTTTCCATTATCATGACATTGAGCTCTTCAGCGTATGACTTAATAACCAATGGTAACCATCATCGGCTCATAAACCCCTCATCACATAGCTAATAACTCTCCTTAACATAAAACTCCTCATCGCATAGCTAATAGTTCTTACCACATAACTTCCTCCACGCATAGTAAAACCTTACTAATCACTGAAGTCCTACTAGCATATAATAATCCGTCAACATTTAACTTCTCATAGCATTTATAACGCCTAGCGACCTCCTTTGCACTTGCTGTACTAAAGAACTTCCCGATCAGCACTATGGTCTTTTATAGTAAACCTTCAGCGCATAGTTATTGTCCACTTTGTGGCTTATCAATTTATTATTAACCCTTAGCCTATCGCATTCAACTACTCTCCACTTCAAGGCATTCTTCTCAACGTAGCGTAAGTTGAATACAACCCTTGGTCAGACTCCATCTTTACCTCCGAACACATAATAACACCTTTCAACGCCTGACATACCTATCAAAATAACGACCCATCTATCAAGGCTATGGCAACGGTCTACTTTCTTCTCTTTACATTAGCTTCCCATACAAGGCTTACCAACACATAGCCATAATCCATACTCAATTCTTGTTCCTTCACCTCCATTCACTATTGCTCTATACAACACTCAATGCATTACTTTTCTTAGCTTCACCCCCCGACGCATTGTCAACCATTCCAATGCAAGGTACTTTTCCTATGTGATGGTTCTATACTTTGCATCATCGACACATGGTACTTCACCCCATACAACTTGCCATCATTAGAACCTAATTTCACAACTTGGTAACTCCTCAGTATTAAATACCATGCGTTTGAGCTTAACCATCTATGCGTCAACCTTATCTCCAGAAATATTTCTACTCTTTTCTTAATACCATTCATCCAAACGTACAGAGTTTATTGGCCATAATTCAGTAGTTTCACAATCTTAACTTTTCATTTAAAATTTCCGCTAATCCACACACTTTTATCCTTTTATCCTTACTAGTTAAGTGAATACTTAAGTTTTCGGAGATAGGATATTACAGTTAGACTATTTAATGCGACTATGATGTCACGCATCGAGCCGATAACCCACGCGCTCAACCTAAACCCTTTATAAACCCCTCTTCACCCCTTTTCCAAGTTAAGCTTCCATATCTCTCCGAATTCTCAGATTTCCGGCACGATTTCCGGTCTGTTTGAAAAACTCTTCCGATTCTCACCCATTTTTCTCTCTTTTCACTGATACCATTTCCATGGCTTCCCAGAAACCCACTTCCTCCAAAAGCCCTAAACCTATGGCCTCATCCTCGAGGCAGGGTAGTCGGAATCTGTCCACTACCTCCACCACACCTGAACCCCTCGCCATTGTTCGCCCCAACAGTCCTGAGTTGGAAGCAACATCATCCCCATCTCTGCCACGCTCCAAGGACCTGTTTGAAGCTCAAGAGGTGGAAAGGAATAACGAGTCCACCGTCTTTGGAGACATTCTAGACACCATCGATGAAAAAGACGATGACTAGTTGGACGGGTTGGTCGACCAGAGGATGAAAAATGAATCGCGTGGGTCAGTCCCTGCGATGAGTGGTCTTAAGGAGTTAGACTCCGATGAAAGACCCATTGGAAAGGTAATAGCGGCGGTGGAAAAGAAGAAGTCTACCAAGGAAAAGAAAATCAGGCCAATAAGGGCCAGGGAAGAAGAAGCCGAGGAAGATGTACCTCCGCTAAGAAGGAAAAATGAAAAAGTAAAGGACGCGGGGACATCCGAGGCTATCGCATCATCGGTCGCCGCATCATCTGTTGAGCGGTTAGTAGTGAGAGCGGCAGAGAAGTCCAAGAAGTTGAAAGACGACATCAAAAAGATGAAAGGAAGGACGAAGTCGTTTCTCGCCGCAAAGAAGAGAAGAAAAGAGGAAATCGAATCTGGCGTACAAGCTGTTAAAGAGGCCTCTAGAAAAGCCGAGTTTTTCCGTCGCATAGCAGACATTATGACGAAATTAGAAGTTGAGGTGGAAATGACTGATGCGGCGAAGCTACCCAAAGCTGAACGCATCAAGAAGAATATAAAAAAAATAAGGGAGGAGAAGAAGAAAGAAAAAGAGGTAGCAATCACCAAGGAAAAGCTACCAGAAAAAAAGAAGAAGACTGAGGTGGCTAAGGCACCTGGAATGGTCATAAGGGACTTGGACGCAGGCAGAGCAAGGAGAACGCCTGCTAGTCCCATCAGTAGGAATGAGAAAGGAAAAGAGAAATTGGTTGAGGAACAAACAAAGGAGGCGGCGAAGAGCCGAAAGAAACAATACAGTGGGCTCTTCACCGAAGTGGGATTTTTCCCAGAGCCAATTGAGTTGTCTGCCTTCATCATACAAGGAGTCGACGCATTGGGTTGGAGGCAATTTTGTGAAAGTGGCCAAGTCATCCAACCCACCGCCGTGGAGGCATTTTACGAAGGAACAATTCATCGCAAGGCACATTTAGTCAAAGTTGAGGATGAGGTGATTTCCTTCGAGCCTCAAGGGATCAGCGCGCTGTTTGATCTTCCCAACATCGCGGCGGCGGAAGGTAATAGAATAATGTCGACGCCTACAGACGCCGAAATGAATGACGCCCTCACAATCATCACCAAACCGAGGTCGGAGTGGAACACTTCCCCAAAGGGCATTCAGTCATTGGCGCCTAACTGCTGGATCACCGAGGCCAACCTGTGGCTTTATTTCATCAAGCGGTTGCTGCTCCCCACAACGCATGACGCTTCAATTTCAAAGGACCGTGCCATGGTCATTTACTACATCATGCGGGGAATTCAGCTAGACGTGGTGTCACACCCCCTTCCGGATTACCTATCTATCCTGAAAGGGAATGTGAAGACAATAAACATCACCCCTCTTGTGACGCATATTGTCCCTTCTTACCTTCCTTTTCTGTGCATACATTTACTTATATACATACAAAGAACTCAGTCATACTACACATGCTTATAATTTTATACAATTCCCCGTATAGGGTACGCTCTTATTACATAGCATAATTTCACTTCCATATCCATCATACCATGTTCACAACTTTCACCAACACTCCCCACTCAAAACTACATGATCTACATGCCATTTACATAAAACATATGCGACGTACAACTCTCAAACTGGACTGTATCTTGAGAATTCAAGACTTAGGCAGGGTGAGCTGAAGTAGGTTAAGCACCGGGAACGTCCTTGCTACCTGGGGGGAGAAAAGGAAAACATTCGAAAACATAAGCTAACAGCTCAGTGAGTGACAAATCTTTGTAAAACGAACATTCATTGAAAACAGGCATGTTACGTATAACGAATAAATAAGAGTTTAACATTTACTCAAATTAAACATGCTTCTATAAAATCCATTAATCTCAATAAATCAATTCTTAAATCATACAAGAGTGTTTCCAAGGAGTTTGTCAATCACAGTATAGTTTTTCAAACTTTTGCCTTAGTTGAGGCGGAGCAACGCTTCTACGCACTCAACGTCGAAAACAACCTTAGTTGGGGTGGAGCAAGGCTCAACACTCCCAACGTCGAAATCGTCCCTGGTTCAATGCGGAGCAAACTCGACGCACCAGCCAAATCAACCTCTATGTGCACATAGGAATATGACGAGTTGCCCATGTACCTTCTCATGTCCTTGAGTACTGGGTCCCGGGGAAACTCACGTGCCTTCTCGTGTCCTTGAGCACTGAGGCTCCTCTAAAACGTTTTAGAATTTTGTTCACCTAATAGTTCATATGAAAATCCTTTCATAGAAATCATACAAAACTTCATTCAATAACATTTCATAAGAATGCTTCTTATCAACTTTAGAAATATGTAACATGCCTTATGAGTAATGCAATCAACATTATACATAATAAACAGTTTATTGCAAATCATACTTCATAAAACATTTTAATAAAATAGAATTGAAGAATAAAATAGTCACTCACAACTCTTTTTAGGTTTTACGTGGGTTATAAATTTTCCCTATTTCTTCTTGGCCTGCAAGAGACATAATCCTTGCGTTATTCAACATTAAATCTTCTTCCTTTTCTCTACTTACTTATAAATGAGAATCCTAGCGATACCAACCAATAAGAGTTGCTACTAGCGATACTCGATGGAGCAACACTAGCGTTACCTTACCTTAGTAGCGATACCCAGCGAGTTTCGTGAGACGGACAACTCCTTTGCGTCTCAGCGGCACTCATCTCGCTACTAGCACTTAAACAACGCACCGATACTTGGTTTTAGCAGCATCCTGCACTGTGATTCTTTCTTTCCTCTTGTTCTTACTTCAATCTATTAAAAATCACAATTCCATACGGATTCAGGACTTCTTCTCTTCTACAAACTTATAGGAAATCAAGTTCTGTAGTTTACCTCAAAATTTCACGGCTTAACTCTTCCTCGATCACACGGTATTTCGAAATCACCTTCTGCTGTTCCGGATTGCGTAACAATCTCGTAAGCTCTGTTTTTCCTAAGTATTCACATAGTAAAGCTTTAATTCAGCATTGCCATCCTTCACAAAAGTTGTTAGAAATTATGTTAACTTACAAACCTCCAAGTTTCAGCTCTAGACTCGACATCCTCTACACGTTCTACTCTGATTATCAGTCACTGCTCGAACGGTGTGACTTCAGTTATTCCTCTGTTCCAGCTTCGTTTTCAACATCAATATGAGTCGAATTTCGTCCAAAATCCTCAAGAACACCTTCCTCAATCTTTTTCTGAAGTCTATCTGAGATATGGAACGAACTTAAGCTCTCGAAATGTCTTAAAAATGATTAAACATTTAATTAATCCAACTATATATACTACCGACTTAGCCTTCACAAACACCAAGATTAATGTTGCCGACTTACCCCTCACCCGCAGGCTGGCGCGGGGTTCTCACTTCGACGCGAGGCACTCATATTAAAATCTCTCCTCCAACGCCTTCAGCAACTAGCCTCACCCAACGCATGGCGTCGTCCTCAACGCCTCCTACTTTTGACGCATACAACTCAGTCATACACCACGATCTTCGTCGCGTCAAGACCACTTTGTCTTCGACGCGAAGCGACTTCAACTCATGTCTATCTTCAACGCATCGACTTCAGCGCATGGCTGTCCTCAGCGCAGAGTGAATTCAGCACATGACTGTCCTCAACGCAGAATGGCTTTAGCGCATCGTTCAAGCACGTTTCTTTTCCCCCCCCCCCCCCCCCCGCCAGAATTACTTATCCTTCAACGCGGGTAACTACCTCAGCTTACTAACCTCCGTGAATCAACCACAAACGCATGGACTTAGTCAATACTTAGCCACAATTTTACTTTCCAAAAATTCTTACTCTCGCTTCCGGCCACTTCTTCCTTTGAAACGCATAGTCACAACACATGGCTGCACCCCAACGCTTGGCAATGCAAATCAGTGCTTACAATTCCTTACCCCCTTTTTAAGAATTTCGTCCTCGAAATTCAAGTGGAATTACGGTAAGAAAAGGTGAGGGTATTTAATTTTCATTTGCTCTTCAATTTCCCAGGTTGCCTCTTCGACTTGATGATTTCTCCATAAGACCTTCACAAGCGGTATCGTTTTTGTTCTTAATACTTGTTCTTTGCGGTCAAGAATTTGCACAGGCTCTTCTTCATAGGATAAGTCTTCATTTATCTGAATAGGTTGAATTTCTAAAACATGCGTAGGATCGGGAATATACTTCCTTAATAGAGAGACATGGAACACATCGTGTATTTTGGACAATTTCGTAGGTAACGCTAATTGGTAAGCTGAAGGTCCTATGCGTTCCAGAATCTCATAAGGTCCAATGTATTTTGGACTTAATTTTCCTTTCCTTCCAAATCTTAGTATTCCCTTCCAAGGTGATAATTTTAAGAAGACTTTATCCCCAACCTCAAATTCTAAATCTCGACGCCTTCTATCAGCGTAACTCTTTTGTCAATCCTGTGCGGTTTTCAATCTTTCTCTTATAAATTTCACATTTTCAGAAGTGGTTTGAACTAATTCTTGCCCTATTAACTTCCGTTCTCCTACCTCACCCCAACATATAGGAGTTCTGCAACGCCTACCATCTAACGCCTCGTAAGGTGCCATTCCAATGCTGGAATGATAGTTATTATTATAAGAAAACTCCATTAAAGATAGGTGAGTATCCCAGCTCCCTTTAAATTGCAACACGCATGCACGCAGCATATCCTCTAAAGTTTGAATTGTTCTTTCCGATTGCCCATCAGTTTGAGGATGGAAAGCTCTGCTAAACTTAAGTTTACTTCCCAACGCATGCTGCAAGCTTGGCATAAATTTAGAAGTAAACCTTGGATCTCTGTCAGAAACAATTGATACCGGTGCTCCATATTGACTTATTACTCTATCAACATACAATTTAGCCAATTGATCCAAGGTTGAAGTCGCTTTGACTGGGAGGAATTTGGCGGTTTTAGTAAGTCTGTCTACTATTACCCAAATTCCATCATAACCACTAGGAGTTTTTGGAAGTCCAAATAAGAAATCCATTGTAATGTGTTCCCATTTCCATTTAGGTACTGGAAGTGGTTTTAATAGTCCACCAGGTCGCTGTCTTTCCGGTTTAACTTGCTGACATATTAAGCATTTTGCTACATATTTAGCAATTTCTCGTTTCATTCCTGGTCACCAATAGTATCCTCTAAAAGTTCTGTACATTTTGGTACTACCGAGGTGCATCGCATAAGCAGAACTATGAGCTTCCTCTAGTATTGCGTTTTTCAATGTTATATCATTGGGAACACACAATCTTCCCTGTTTCAACAAAGTTCCATCACTTCTGATTTCAAAATCCACTCTTTTCTTAAGATTCACTTCTTCTACTATTTTCTTAAGTATTGAGTCTTCCTTCTGTTTATTAACAATCTTTTCTGTCAAAGTAGGTCTCAGATGGAAATGTGCAAATAAGCCTCCTAATGCGTCCACTGATAGAGATGCGTTTGACCGCCTAAGCTCTGTTGTTAATTCCGCATTGATAGCGTTCATTGAAGCCTTGACTTGTCTTGACTTTCTGCTCAATGCGTCGGCCACAACATTGGCTTTTCCTGGATGGTATTCTATGGAGCAATCATAGTCTTTAATTAATTCCATCCATCTTCTCTGTCGTAAATTTAGTTCTTTTTTATCAAAGATATACTTTAAACTTTTGTGATCAGAAAGAATGCGACATCTTTCTCCATACAAGTAATGTCGCCAAATTTTCAAGGCTAACACGACTGCGGCTAACTCCAGATCATGCGTCGGATAGTTACATTCGTGCTTCTTCAGCTGCCTCGATGCATAGGCAATTACTTTTCCTTTTTGCATGAGTACACATCCTAACCCTTGTCGCGACGCATCGCAATACACTTCAAACTCCACTCCAGGGGTAGGTAATGTTAGTACCAGCGCTGACACTAATCTTTCTTTCAGCTTTTGAAAACTTTGCTCACATTCATTTGTCCATTCAAACTTTGCTACCTTCTTGGTTAAGCTTGATAAGGGTAGTGCTATCTTTGAATATCCTTCAACAAACCGGCGATAATAACCCGCTAATCCCAGAAAACTACGAACTTCTGTGACATTAGTAGGTCTTTCCCAGTTAACTATCACCTCTATTTTCTGCGGATCTACACTTACCCCTTCGGCCGACACCACATGTCCTAGGAACATAACGTGATCAAGCCAAAATTCACATTTACTGAATTTAGGATACAATCTTTCATTACGTAATGTCTGTAATACTACACGAAGATGTTCTGTATGCTTTTCCTTATTCTCGGAATATACTAGTATATCATCGATGAACACCACGACAAATTGATCAAGGTATGGATGGAATATACGGTTCATGAGGTCCATAAATACAGCTGGAGCATTTGTTAATCCAAAAGGCATTACTAGAAATTCGTAATGTCCATACCTCGTTCTAAATGCAGTCTTTGGTATATGTGTTCCCTTGATTTTTACCTGATGATATTCAGATCGTAGATTAATCTTGGAAAATACTGAAGCACCTTTAAGTTGATCAAACAAATCATTAATACGAGGTAACAGATACTTATTACGTATTGTTACCTTATTCAACTGACGGTAGTCAATACATAATCTAAGTGTGCCATCCTTCTTCTTCACAAAGAACACCGGTGCTCCCCACGGTGACACACTAGGTCGTACATACCCCTTATCAATCAACTCCTGCAATTGCACTTTCAGTTCCTTTAACTCCTTTGGTGCCATTCTGTATGGAGTTTGTGAAATTGGTGCAGTTCCTGGGATTAATTCAATAGAGAATTCTATCTCTCTGTCAGGTGGCAACCCAGGTAGTTCTTCAGGAAATACATCCAGGAATTCACTTACCACTGGAATATTTTCTGGTTTCAACTTACTAACCTGTTTATCAATCACATAAGCAAGGTATGATGAACAACCCTAGCTCAATAACTTTCTTGCCTTAACTGCAGATATTATAAAGGTAGGAAGAATTTTCCTGTCTCCTCTGAAAATAACTTCAGTTCCTTCAAATCTTTTAAACACAACTTCCTTTTCGAAGCAATCCATAGTGGCACGATATTTGGATAAGAAATCCATCCCTAATATCACATCAAATTCCTGAATATCTAAGGGTATCAAGTTGGCTGTCATAGCCATACCATCCATTTCTATCATACAATCTTTATACACTTCACTAGTTATCAACACATCGACAACAGGAGTATAAACAGACAGTTCCTCAGGTAATGGTTCTATTATACTATTTACTCTTTTAGCAAACACTTTAGCAATAAAAGAATGCGTAGCACCAGGATTTATTAAAACATGAGCAGAAGTATTACAAATAGAAATAGTACCGGAAACCACATTAGGAGCATCATCGGCTTCTTGTTGAGTCATAACAAAGATTTTTCCTTGCTGTCTTGATCGTCCAGTACTTCTTTCTGCCTTGTTCCACTAGTTCCCTCGTCAACATTTCCAGCAACTCTTTGTGGCTGACCCACCACATGTGAGGCAGTTTTTTGCTCAGGTTTATCTTCTTGCATCAATTGAGGGCATTCTCGTTTAAAATGACTAGTCTGTCCATAGTTATAACATGCATTGGCCCTACACTGTCCCCAATGATACTTCCCGCAGGTGGGACACAGTGGTTTCTGTGTGGAACTAGCTGTGGACTCACCAGGTCGCCCACTTCAAGAACCTTCTACTGACTGTGCTGGACCACCAACATTCTTTGGTCCCTGCCCCCGTGTACCTCCACTAGTACTGGTCTTAAAAGTAGTCTGTTCGCTCGATTTAGTTTTGAAGTTTCCTCCTTTAAACACGCCAGGTACAAATCTCCTTCCTGACTGTCCCGAAGTAACGCCAGAAGAGTGGACTGCACGTCCACTTTTAGATGAATCACGCTCCATCTTCTTCTCCATCAAACTCCTTTCTACTCGGATAGCTGCCTCCACTAGTTTAGAAAAATCCATCCATTCAACACTAGCGGTTACTGGAGTTCGTATTTCCTCCTGTAACCCTTCTTAAAACCTCTTACATCGATCAGTCTCATCTACAATAACCATCGTGGCATATTTAGAAAATTTTGTATATTTCTTCTCATATTCAGCCACTGTCATAGATCCCTCTATCAACCTTAAAGACTCATTCCGTTTAGCATCTCGGAATGATCTTGGACAATATTTTTCTTGGAAGGCCTTCTTAAACTCATTCCAATCTATTTCTTCTATGTCTCCTCCTCTGCTTTCCACAATCTTCCACCAATCTTCTGCCCCTTTTTGGAGCAAAAATACTGCCAATTTCACCTTTCTGTCTTTAGGGCATCTCATTACACGATAGCATTTCTCAAGCAAATTTAGCAATGCTTCTGCCTCAACAGGGTCCACGGTGCCCTCAAAAGTAGTAGCACCTAATGTAAGCACCTAATAGGTAAGCACGTTCAAAAGCTTTAAGCGAATTAATATTAATAATCTTATTTTGTAAAAAAAAAAAAAAAAAAAAAAAAAAAAAAAAAAAAAAAAAAAAACCAAAAGGGAAAGAAGACAAAGAGAAGAAAAAGGAAAAAGAAAAGAAAAAAAAAAGGGATAAGGATGGAAAGTCGGTTTGGTTTTATTTGCAAAGAAAATGTTGCCGACTTCTTTCTACTCATTTCCAAACTCATTTCTATGCTATCTTTCAGCTGCAGGCGAGCTAGGCAAGCAGTAGCCGGAACTTCTGAAGCTACTGGGAACCGTGGAGATATGTCTGAGGGTGAATCTAGTCATCCTCAAGCTGAGGTCAATGTCGAGGAACAACTATTTACTAGAATTGCTCAGAGACTAGCTGCAAGTATTGGATCAGTGGAACCCGATCCAAAAAAGAAATACAGTATTGAAAGATTAAATGCTTTAGGTGCTACTTCTTTTGAGGGCACCGTAGACCCTGTTGAGGCAGAAGCATGGCTAAATTTGCTCGAGAAATGCTATCGTGTAATGAGATGCCCTGAAGACAGAAAAGTGGAGTTGGCAGTATTTTTGCTCCAAAAAGGGGCAGAAGATTGGTGGAGGATTGTGGAAAGCAGAAAAGGAGACACAGAAGAAATAGACTGGAATGAGTTTAAGAAGGCCTTCCAAGAAAAATATTGTCCAAGATCATTTCGAGATACTAAACGGAATGAGTTCTTAAGGTTGATACAGGGATCTATGACAGTGGCAGAATATGAAAAGAAATATACAGAACTGTCTAAATATGCCACGACGATTATTGCAGATGAGACTGATCGATGTAAGAGGTTTGAGGAAGGGTTACGGAAGGAAATACGAACTCCAGTAACCGCCAGTGTTGAATGGATGGATTTTTCTAGACGAGTGGAGGCAGCTGTGCGGGTAGAAAGGAGTTTGATGGAGAAGATGATGGAGCGTGATTCATCTAAAAGTGGACGCGTAGTCCACTCTTCTGGCATTACTCCGGGACAGTCAGGAAGGAGATTTGTACCTGGCGTGTTTAAAGGAGGAAACTTCAAAACTAAATCGAGCGGACAGACTACTTTTAAGACCAGTACTAGTGGAGGTACACGAGGGCAAGGACCAAAGAACGTTGGTGGTCCAGCACAGTCAGTAGAAGGTTCTCGAAGTGGACGACCTGGTGAGTCCACAGCTAGTTCCACACAGAAACCACTGTGTCCCACCTACGGGAAGTATCATTGGGGAAAGTGTAGAGCCAATAACTGTGGACAGACTAGTCATTTTAAACAAGAATGCCCTCAATTGATACAAGAAGATAAACCTGAGCAGAAAACTACCTCACATGTGATGGGTCAGCCATAAAGAGTTGCTGGAAATGTTGACGAAGGAACTAGTGGGACAAGGCAAAAGGGAGCTACGGGGCGATCAAGACAGCAAGGAAAAATCTTTGCTATGACTCAACAGGAAGCCGATGATGCTTCTAATGTGGTTACCGGTACTATTTCTATTTGTAATACTCTTGCTCACGTTTTAATAGATCCTGGTGCTACGCATTCTTTTATTGCTAAAGTGTTTGCTAAAAGAGTAAATAGTATAATAGAACCATTACCTGAGGAACTATCTGTTTATACTCCTGTTGGTGATGTGTTGATAACTAGTGAAGTGTATAAAGATTGTATGATAGAAATGGATGGTGTGGCTATGACAGCCAACTTGATACCCATAGATATTCAGGAATTTGATGTGATATTAGGGATGGATTTCTTATCCAAATATCGTGCCACTATGGATTGCTTCCAAAAGGAAGTTGTGTTTAAAAGATTTGAAGGGACTGAAGTTATTTTCAGAGGAGACAGGAAAATTCTTCCTACTTGTGTAATATATGCAGTTAAGGCCAGAAAGTTATTGAGAAAGGGTTGTTCAGCATACCTTGCTTATGTGGTTGATGCACAGGTTAGTAAGTTGAAACCAAAAGATATTCCAGTGGTAAGTGAATTTCTGGATGTAGTTCTTAAGAACTACCTGGGTTGCCACCTGACAGGGAGATAGAATTCTTTATTGAATTAATCCCAGGAACTGCACCAATTTCCCAAACTCCATACAGAATGGCACCAAAGGAGTTAAAGGAACTGAAAGTACAATTGCAAGAATTGATTGATAAGGGGTATGTGCGACCTAGTGTGTCACTGTGGGGAGCACCGTGTTGTTTGTGAAAAAGAAGGATGGCACACTCAGATTATGTATTGACTACCGTCAGTTGAATAAGGTAACGATACGTAATAAGTATCCATTACCTCGCATTGATGATTTGTTTGATCAACTTAAAGGTGCTTCAGTATTTTCCAAGATTGATTTACGATCTGGATATCATCAGGTAAAGATCAAGGGAACACATATACCAAAGACTGCATTTAGAACGAGGTATGGACATTACAAATTTCTAGTAATGCCTTTTGGATTAACAAATGCCCCGGCTGTATTTATGGACCTCTTGAACTGTATATTCCATCCATACCTCGATCAATTTGTCGTGGTGTTCATTGATGATATACTAGTATATTCGGAGAATAGGGAAAAGCATACAGAACATCTTCGTGTAGTATTACAAACATTGCGTAATGAGAAATTGTATGCTAAATTCAGTAAATGCGAATTTTGGCTTGATCATGTTATGTTCCTAGGACATGTGGTGTCGGCCGAAGGGGTAAGTGTAGATCTGCAGAAAATAGAGGCGATAGTTAACTTGGAAAGACCTACTAATGTTACAGAAGTTCGTAGTTTTCTGGGATTAGCGGGTTATTATCGTCGGTTTGTCGAAGGATTTTCAAAGATAGCACTACCCTTATCAAGCTTAACCAAGAAGGTAGTTAAGTTTGAATGGACAAATGAATGTGAGCAAAGTTTTCAAAAGTTGAAAGAAAGGTTAGTTGTCAGCACCAATATTAACGTTACCTACCCCTGGAGTGGAGTTTGAAGTGTATTGCGATGCGTCGCGACAGGGGTTAGGATGTGTACTCATGCAGAAAGGAAAAGTGATTGCGTATGCGTTGAGACAGCTGAAGAAGCACGAATGTAACTATCCGACGCATGATTTGGAGTTAGCCGCAGTGTTAACCTTGAAAATTTGGCGACATTACTTGTACGGAGAAAGGTGTCGCATTCTTTCTGATCACAAAAGTTTAAAGTATATCTTTGATCAAAAGGAACTAAATTTACGACAAAGAAGATGGATGGAATTAATTAAAGACTATGATTGCTCCATAGAATACCATCCAGGAAAAGCCAATGTAGTGGCTGACGCATTGAGCAGAAAGTCAAGACAAGTCAAGGCTTCAATGAATGCTATCAAGGCGGAATTAACAACAGAATTTAGGCGGTCAAACGCATCTCTAACGATGGACGCATTAGGAGGCTTATTTGCACCATTTCCATCTAAGACCTACTTTGACAGAAGAGATTGTTAATAAACAAATGGAAGACTCAGTACTTAAGAAAATAGTAGAAGAAGTGAAACTTAAAAAAAGAGTGGATTTTGAAATCAGAAGTGACGGAACTTTGTTGAAACATGGAAGATTGTGTGTTCCCAACGATTTAACATTGAAAAACGCCATACTAGAGAAAGCTCATAGTTCTGCCTATGCGATGCACCCCGGTAGTACCAAAATGTACAGAACTTTGAGAGGATATTACTGGTGGCCATGAATGAAACGAGAAATTGTTGAATGTGTAGCAAAATGCTTAATATGGCAGCAAGTTAAACCGGAAAGACAGCGACCTGGTGGACTCTTAAAACCACTTCCAGTACCTGAATGGAAATGGGGACACATTACAATGGATTTCTTATTTGGACTTCCTAGAACTCCTAGTTGTTATGATGGAATTTGGGTGATAGTAGACAGACTTACTAAAACCGCCAAATTCCTCCCAGTCAAAGCAACTTCTACCTTTGATCAATTGGCTAAATTGTATGTTGATAGAGTAATAAGTCAATATGGAGCACCGGTATCAATTGTTTCTGACAGAGATCCTAGGTTTACGTCTAAATTTTGGCCAAGCTTGCAACATGCGTTGGGAACTAAGCTTAAATTTAGTACAGCCTTTCATCCTCAAACTGATGGGCAATCAGAAAGAACAATTCAAACTTTAGAGGATATGCTGCGTGCGTGCGTGTTGCAATTTAAAGGGAGTTGAGATACTCACCTATCTTTGATGGAGTTTGCTTATAATAATAACTATCATTCCAGCATTGGAATGGTACCTTACGAGGCGTTATATGGCAGGCGTTGCAAAACTCCTATATGCTGGGGTGAGGGTAGGAGAACGGAAATTAATAGGGCCAGAATTAGTTCAAACCACTTCTGAAAATGTGAAATTTATAAGAGAAAGATTGAAAACCGCACAGGACCGACAAAAGAGTTACGCTGATAAGAGGCATTGAACTTTGAAATTATCACCTTGGAAGGAAAGGAAAATTAAGTCCAAAATACATTGAACCTTATGAGATTTTGGAACGCATAGGACCTTCAGCTTACCGATTAGCGCTACCTTCGGAATTGTCCAAAATACACGATGTGTTCCATGTCTCTCTATTGAGAAAGTATATTCCCGATCCTACGCATGTTTGATAAGCACTTAAAAAGTGCTTATTATTCTCTCAAATTAAGGGAGCTTTATATTAGATTTCACTTGTTTGCTAGTGATTTTCAGGTTAAAACGAGGAAAATCAGAAGAAACGACTGAAATCAAAACCGAGCAAGAATATGGCGAAAAAGTGCAGAAAAACGCATCCTTGCTTGAAACGCATGATGCGCCGCAGCGCTAAGGCAGCGCTGCCGCGGCGCTGAGGCAGAAACGCATCAGCATGGACGCAGAGCAGCAACGCGGCGCTGGGAAGGCGCTGCTTCGACGCATACTTGGTGAACGCAAGACAGCGTCGCGGCGCTAGGACGGCGTTGCCGCGGCGCTAAAACTCGAGAGCAACTTAATTTCTGTCGCAACGCTAGCGCCGCGGCGCCAGCGTTAATTTGAACGCAAGTTTTGTATTTTAGGTTAAAATTTTGGGCGGCCAAACTCTATAAATTTAGGGGGTTTCAGCAGCCAAAGGGGAGAGAAATATCAAGAAGATCAAGAAAGTTGCAGAACAAAAGAAAGATCCAAAAAGGTGAGAATTAAGCTAGAGTTCCAAGAGTGAGTTAGCTACAAGGAAGAGGAAAAGAGTTCGAGATAGTTTTGGTGCCCTTCGAAGTCCGATGCGAGAGCCAAGGAGTTCGTGACGGTGCTGCCTCAATCAAGAACCTCTTTTCAGTAGAGTTTCCCTATTCTTTACACTCTTTCTTTGATTCTTTTTGCTCAATATGTTGCTTCACGCTATGAGTGGCTAAACTCTTTAGTTTTAGGGTTTTTGATGAATTGTTTGTGAATTCATGATAATTTTGTAGACTCATGGTTTTGTTCAAATAAATATGCTTTTCATTGTTATTGTGTTTAATTCTTGAAGATTGGCCACCTTCACATGTTAGGTTAGATGTATGATCGAGAGATTATATGTTTAATTTGATCTATAACAATGAATCGTTGTTAATCTATCACGAGAGTAGTTAGGTTGACAATTAAAGTTGCTAAAGACTAGTTTTAATGCCATGTAATTTTGTATTGGTTTTAAGAGATTAACTATCAATCAAGTTGCATGAGAAAGAGTTGTCTTTGAGAGAAGATAACTTGGAATTAAGTTTCTAGACTTAGGTATAAGAATTAAATCCATGAAATCTATAATTTTGCATGATGAAACAAACAAGGATTTGAAACCCTAGAACTCTCTTTGACTCTTGCAATTCTCCCTTTGATACTTTCTTGGCTTGATCTTTCTTTTTCCCAAAAACAAAATTTGAATTCCAATCCTCAAATAAAATTGATTCAATTCTAGAATAGCTAAGTAACTTAAACCTTCCCAATTGGATCTCTAGTGGAAACGATACTCGGACTTAACCGTTTTATATTATAACTTGACCCGTACACTTGCGGTAAACACACAAAGTGGCACATCAAGTTTTTGGCGCCGTTGCCGGGGATTCAAAGAACGATTTTTGTTAATTAATATTCATTAGAATTGATAGATCTTAATTTGAGGTGTATATTATTTGATTGTTTATTTATTTAGTTTATTTTATATAATTGTTTTTATTTTATTTTATTTATTTTTGTTAGTCTATGCCTCGAGATAATACTAACCTCCTCCCTCTTGATCCCGAGATTGAAAGGACGTGTAGAACAAATCTAAGGGCTCAACTTAATCAAACTACGGAGACGGCGGAGGAGATACCTAAGGCAATTAGAGACTACTTTCAACCTACGTTACCGGCAAGTCAACCCGGAATAATGAATGTGCCTATCAATGTCAACAATTTTGAGTTGAAACCAGGGTTGATCCAAATGGCTAGAGAGCTAGCCTTTAGAGGAAGAACTAATGAAGATCCTCACAAGCACTTACGATCCTTCTTGGAGATATGCGGGACAGTAAAGATGAATGGTGTTTCTAATGATGCTATTAAACTAAGACTTTTTCCTTTCGCTTTGCAGGACCGTGCTAAGGATTGGTTGGAAACCATACCTCCGGATAGCATTACAACATGGGAGATCTTAGCTCAAGCTTTCTTGAACAAATATTTTCCACCGGCTAAATCTCAAAGACTAAAGACAGAGATTGGAACATTCCGCCAACTTGAGGATGAACAACTATATGAGGCTTGGGAGAGGTATAAGGATCTCTTGAGAAGATGCCCTCAACATGGGTACCCGGATTGGTTGCAAATTCAACTCTTTTACAATGGATTAACAAGCTCCACCAAATCCATCTTAGATGCAACCGCCGGAGGGTCAATTTTTTCAAAGAATGCTCAAGAAGCCTATACCATATTAGAAGACTTGGCCAATACATCCTACAATTGGCCATGTGAACGGTTTTCTTCAAACATCCCAAGAGCCACCGGATTATATGAAGTTGATGAGGTAAATTCTCTTAAAGCTCAAATGGCTTCCCTTACTAATGCTCTTTCTAAATTAACTACAGGAGGCCAAGCTCAAAATCCACCATCTATAGCTTCTCTTGCCGCTTTGGCATCGAAAATGGGCATTCATGGAGATAATGAGACGGCTAATTATGTTGATAGAGGACATTATAGGAATTACCAACATCAACAACTTCCAACTCACTACCATCCCAGTTTGAGGAACCATGAAAATTTTTCTTATGCTAACAAAAGGAATCTTTTGCAAGGTTCTTCTGAATTATCCAATGTAGGTCCATCCCACACTGAAAAGAAGTCCGACTTAGAAGATTTGATGGTAGAATTCATAAAAGAATCAAGAGGAAGGACAACCGCATTGGAAAGCACCGTACAAAGTCATGGTAAGGCCATTCAAAACATCGAGGTACAAATAAGCCCAATCGCCACTTCCCTTCAAACAATGCAAAAGGGAAAATTTCCTAGTTGTCCCAAGATAAATCCAAAAAAGGAGTGCAAGGCCATGACTTTGAGGAGTGGGAAAAAGCTGTCCACTCCTTTGATCCTTGATGAGGATGAAGAGCAAGAGGTAGATGACACAATTCAAGAGCCAATTTTAGAAGATGAACCAAAGATCCTAGAAAAGAAGGTAAAGGTAAAAGAGTCAACATCTTCAAGTAAGTCATCTAACCCTCTACCTTTTGTACCTAATACTATGCCATATCCTTAAAGTTTTAAAAAGAAAGAAATAGACTCGCAATTTGCTAAATTTCTTGAGTTATTTAAAAAGTTGCACATTAACATTCCATTTGCTAAGGCTTTAGAGCAAATGCCCAACTATGCAAAATTCATGAAAGATGTCTTATCTAAAAAGAAAAAGTTTGGGCAATATGAGATGATTAGCATGACTGAGGAATGCAGTGCAGTGTTACAAAAGAAGCTACCACAAAAGTTAAAAGATCCAGGGAGTTTTACTATACCTTGCACTATTGGTTCTTTAAATGTTACTAGAGCTCTTTGTGATCTTGGTGCTTCTATTAATGCCTTTATCTGTTTATAGGAAACTCAACATTGGAGAGGTGCAACCTACCACCATCACCCTGCAACTTGCTGACAGATCATTAGCTTATCCTAAAGGTATTGTTGAAGATGTATTAGTTAAAGTTGACAAATTTATCTTCCCTGCAGATTTTGTAGTATTGGACATGGAGGAGGACTCTGAGATTCCTATCATACTTGGGAGGCCATTCCTAGCAACTGGAAAGGCTATCATAGATGTCCAACAAGGGAAGTTGACTCTAAGGGTAAATGATGAAAATGTAGTATTTGATATTTACAAGTCCTTGAGTCATCATGATGAGAGTAGTCCTTGCCATGCTATAGACATAATTGATCTTACTATTTATAAGCATGTAGAGGTTATGTTAGCTAATGATCATCTAGAACAAAGCATGATAGATGTTGAAAATGCAGATACAATCTTTGATGAAATAGCTTTTAATGCTAGGTGGTTAGATAGGTTGCCAATATGTTCTAAAATAGATGAACCTATACCTTTAGCTCCCTTGCATGTTGTGAATGATATTGAGAAGTCTAAGCTTGAATTAAAAGTATTACCTCTTCATTTAAAATATGCATTCTTAGATGATTTATCTTCTTTACCTGTTATAATATCTTCTGATCTTGATTCTGTGGAAGAAGAAAAATTATTGAAAGTATTGAGGGATCATAAATCTGCCATTGGTTGGTCTATTGAGGACCTTAAAGGTATTAGTCCGTCGGTCTGTATGCACAGAATCTTAATGGAAGATACCTTTAAACCATTAATAGAGCACCAAAGGAGACTTAATCCCACCATGAAGGAGGTAGTTAAGAAAGAAGTGCTGAAGCTTTTGAATGCAGGAATCATATATGCCATATTTGACAGTCCATGGGTAAGTCCTGTTCAAATGGTACCCAAGAAAGGTGGCATGACTGTGGTTAAAAATGAAAAAGATGAAATGATAGCCACTAGAACTGTGACAGGATGGCGTGTATGCATTAATTATAGGAAGTTGAACAAAGCTACTAGAAAAGATCATTTTCCCCTTCCTTTTATAGATCAAATGCTTGATAAACTTGCAGGTTATTCTCATTATTGCTTTCTAGATGGATATTCAGGTTATAACCAAATTGTCATTGCTCCTGAGGATCAAGAGAAAACGACATTTACATGTCCCTATGGGACATTTGCTTTTAAGAGAATGCCTTTTGGTTTATTTAATGCTCCTGCTACTTTTCAACGTTGTATGATGTCTATTTTTCAGGGGCTCATTGAAGACATAATGGAGGTTTTTATGGATGATTTTTCTGTATTTGGGTCTTCATTCGATTCTTGTTTTGTTAATCTAACTCGTGTTTTGCAGAGGTGTCAAGATGCTAACCTTGTTCTAAACTGGGAGAAGTGTCACTTCATGGTGACGGAAGGCATCGTCCTGGGGCACAAAGTCTCTAAAAAAGGATTGGAGGTGGATAGGGCTAAAATAGTTGCTATTGAACAACTACCACCCCCCACCAATGTGAAAGGAGTCAGAAGCTTCCTAGGGCATGCAGGGTTTTACAGGAGATTTATTAAAGATTTTTCTAAAATTGCTAAACCCTTGAGTAATTTGTTAGAAAAGGAAGCTAAATTTATTTTTGATGATGCATGTCTACTAGCTTTTAATACTCTGAAGGAAAGACTAATTGCTGCACCTATTATTGTTGTACCAGATTGGAGTCAGTCTTTTGAGATCATGTGTGATGCTAGTGATTATGCTTTAGGAGCTGTTTTAGGCCAACGTAGAGATAACATGTTTAGGGCAATTTATTATGCTAGTAGGACTCTTGATAATACTCAACAGAAATACACTACTACTGAAAAAGAACTACTAGTTGTTGTGTTTGCCATTGATAAATTTAGATCATACTTGCTTGGCTCTAAAATAGTAGTGCATACTGACCATGCTACTTTAAAGTACTTGTTTGTTAAGAAAGATTCTAAACCTAGGCTAATGAGGTGGATATTATTGTTAAAGGAATTTGACCTAGAAATCAAAGACAGGAAATGATGTGAAAATGTGGTTGTAGACCACTTATCTAGAATTGAGAATGAGGAAGCTAAATCATGGCCCCCAATTGTTGAGAAGTTCCCTGATGAACAACTGTATCAGGTAAAAGATAGTTTGCCCTGGTTTACTGACATAGTTAATTATCTTGCAGGAGGACATTTGCCACCTGACATGAACTATCAACAAAAGAAAAGATTCCTGCACAATGTTAAGTCTTACCATTGGGAGGACCCACTTCTCTACAAGGTTTATGCTGACAATATGATAAGAAAGTGTGTACCTCAAGAGGAAGTGGTAAGTATTCTAAATTCATGTCATTCCTCACCCTATGGAGGTCATTTTGGACCCACCAGAACTGCAGCTAAGGTACTTCAGTCAGGATTTTATTGGCCATCCCTTTTTAAAGACTGTTATACCTTTGTTAAGTCATGTGATAGGTGCCAACGTACTGGAAATATTTCTAGACAACATGAGCTTCCAATGAAACCTATCTTGGAAGTGGAGTTATTTGATGTTTGGGGTATTGACTTTATGGGGCCTTTTCCTATTTCTTTTAATGGTTACCTATACATTCTAGTTGCAGTAGATTATGTATCTAAGTGGGTAGAAGCCATAGCTACTAGGACCAATGATGCTCGCACTATTTTAAAATTCTTGCATAAAAACATTTTCACACGTTTTGGTACACCTAGAGCTATTATTAGTGATGAGGGCTCTCACTTTTGCAATAAACTGTTTAAATCCATGATGCAAAAATATAATGTTAATCATAAAATTGCTACAGCTTATCATCCTCAAACTAATGGCCTTGCTGAGTTATCTAACAGGGAAATCAAACAAGTTTTGGAAAAGACAGTCAAGACCAATAGGAAGGATTGGGCCCTTAAGCTCGATGATGCACTGTGGGCCTACCGCACAGCTTTCAAAACCCCAATTGGTACTTCCCTGTATAGGTTGGTGTTTGGAAAGGCTTGTCACTTACCGGTAGAGCTCGAGCATAGAGCTTATTGGGCCATCAAGAAGCTGAACATGGATTTGGAGAAAGCTGGTGAGAAACGCCTCTTAGAACTCAATGAGATGGAGGAGTTCCGTGCTCAAGCTTATGAGAATGCCAAACTTTACAAAGAGCGCACTGCGAGATGGCATGACAAGAAGATCACATCACGAACCTTCCTTCCAGGACAAAGAGTATTACTTTTTAACTCACGTTTACGCTTGTTTCCAGGTAAGCTTAGGACACGATGGTCGGGACCCTTTGTCATTGTCAAGGTATCCCCACACAGAACCGTGGAACTACAAGGTAACAATGGAACAACCTTTAAAGTGAATGGTCAATGATTAAAGCACTACATCGGTGATGAAGAACGCGGACTTGAGAACCTGACTTTCATTGCATGATCCAGTAGTCCCGTCTAGCTAGAAGACGTTAAACCAAGCACTTATTGGGAGGCAACCCAATTTTATTGCTTTCTTTACTTTTGTTTATTTATTAAATTTTTTTTAAAAATCTTGGAGTCACTCATATGCTTTCTCAGGAACATAGCTCATCACACAAGTACTCCTTACACCAAGCCTGTTTGGTGGCTTCCCGCTTGCTCCCAGGCTTGCTCCTTCCCTGTTAGATGTTCTTATGCATTGGGGAAAATGCATGATTCTAAGTTTGGGGTTGGGGGTGTCTTTCGTACTTTTGTGTGTTTTCTTATCCTGCAATGCATGTTAGTGAAGGTTTTAATGATCATATGCATGTCAATTTTTTGAAACAATTTTTGAAAAAAAAAAAAACTTTTTTAAAATTTTGGAGCTTTCAAAGTTAATGGGAATGTTGTTTTTATGGTTGTGTGCCTTGATGTTGATTGCCCATGATGAGATTCGAATTTGCATGATAGATGACTTATTGTGGAAATAGAATAGCACTATCTTGAGTTAAATTCATTTAAGTCCCTCTTAAAATCTCTCATATTCTTGAGCATGTAGCCACTTTTATTTAGAATATTTAACTGAAAAAAGGATTAAGTTGGGTGTATTTTGTTGTCACTTCGAAAGGCCCCACCGGTTAGGGAGTGGAAATGCATGATAGCTTGTAATCTTAGACTAAGGAAAAAGAAAAGAGTATACATGCCTTGAGAAAAGAAAGACTGTACACAAAATATATGAACGTTATTTGTCTATTTTTTTAAATGTTAAACTTGTAATGAATATGCATGGATAGGGGTAAAAAGAGCTGCCTTTGCTGTGATCAGTAAGGACGCCTGGGAATTGACTAGGTACGAGTCCCTACAGTGAATGTGTGAAAGCTAGTGCCTTTAGGTAAAAGAATGCAAGTTTGGGCCCATGAAAAAAAAAATATATATATATATAATTGACAGGCACCTTAGTGGACATATTACTCACTTGAATGCATGAAAGCTTGAAGATTGGTGCATGAGCTAGAGTAGGGGGAAAACTAAAGAAACTCTCTTAAGTCCTAATTTGAGTTCTAGTATTTTAAATTGAAGGAGGCTTGCACACACACACATGGGAGATAGCAAGATTTGGCCTTGAATAATTATCACAATATAGATATGCTTGCATGTTTCTAATTAAGCTTTGAATGCTATTCTCTGAGACATGAGTCAATTGCACACTTCTTCATCTAAAACTCCCTATTATTTGATTTTATTCTTTGCTCGGGACTAGCAAATCTCTAAGTTTGGGGTGTTGATAAGCACTTAAAAAGTGCTTATTATTCTCTCAAATTAAGGAAGTTTTATATTAGATTTCACTTGTTTGCTAGTGATTTTCAGGTTAAAACGAGGAAAATTAGAAGAAACGACTGAAAGATCAAAACCGAGCAAAAATATGGCGAAAAAGTGCTGAAAAAACGCATCCTTGCTTGAAACGCATGATGCGCCGCGACGCTAAGGCAGCGCTGCTGCGGCGCTGAGGCAGAAACGCATCAGCATGGACGCAGAGCAGCAACGCGGCGCTGGGAAGGCGCTGCTTCGACGCATACTTGGTGAACGCAAGACAGCGTCGCGGCACTGGGACGGCGTTGCCGCGGCGCTAAAACCCGAGAGCAACTTAATTTCTGTCGCAACGCTAGCGCCGTGGCGCCAGCGTTAATTTAAACGCAAGTTTTGTATTTTAGGTTAAAATTTTGGGCGGCCAAACTCTATAAATTTAGGGTGTTTCAGCAGCCAAAGGGGAGAGAAATATCAAGAAGATCAAGAAAGTTGCAGAACAAAAGAAAGATCCAAAAATGTGAGAATTAAGCTAGAGTTCCAAGAGTGAGTTAGCCGCAAGGAAGAGGAAAAGAGTTCGAGATAGTTTTGGTGCCCTTCGAAGTCCGATGCGAGAGCCAAGGAGTTCGTGACGGTGCTGCCTCAATCAAGAACCTCTTTTCAGTAGAGTTTCCCTATTCTTTACACTCTTTCTTTGATTCTTTTTGCTCAATATGTTGCTTCACGCTATGAGTGGCTAAACTCTTTAGTTTTAGGGTTTTTGATGAATTGTTTGTGAATTCATGATAATTTTGTAGACTCATGGTTTTGTTCAAATAAATATGCTTTTCATTGTTATTGTGTTTAATTCTTGAAGATTGGCCACCTTCACATGTTAGGTTAGATGTATGATCGAGAGATTATATGTTTAATTTGATCTATAACAATGAATCGTTGTTAATCTATCACGAGAGTAGTTAGGTTGACAATGAAAGTTGCTAAAGACTAGTTTTAATGCCATGTAATTTTGTATTGGTTTTAAGAGATTAACTATCAATCAAGTTGCATGAGAAAGAGTTGTCTTTGAGAGAAGATAACTTGGAATTAAGTTTCTAAACTTAGGTATAAGAATTAAATCCATGAAATCTATAATTTTGCATGATGAAACAAACAAGGATTTGAAACCCTAGAACTCTCTTTGACTCTTGCAATTCTCCCTTTGATACTTTCTTGGCTTGATCTTTCTTTTTCCCAAAAACAAAATTTGAATTCCAATCCTCAAATAAAATTGATTCAATTCTAGAATAGCTAAGTAACTTAAACCTTCCCAATTGGATCTCTAGTGGAAACGATACTCGGACTTAACCGTTTTATATTATAACTTGACCCGTACACTTGCGGTAAACACACAAAGTGGCACTTCAATGTTTTAGAAACTCAACCTATTCAGATAAATGAAGACTTATCCTATGAAGAAGGGCCTGTGCAAATTCTTGATCGCAAAGAGCAAGTATTAAGAACAAAAACGATACCGCTTGTGAAGGTATTATGGAGAAACCATCAAGTCGAAGAGGCAACATGGGAAAGTGAAGAGCAAATGAAAATCAAATACCCTCACCTTTTCTTACCATAATCCTACTTGAATTTCGAGGACGAAATTCTTAAAAAGGGGGTAAGGAATTGTAAGCACCTAATTGGTAAGCACGTTCAAAAGCTTTAAGTGAATTAATATTAATAATCTTATTTTGTAAAAAAAAAAAAAAAGTGAGAGAAAAAGAAAAGGAAACCGAAAGGGAAAGAAGACAAAGAGAAGAAAAAGGAAAAAAGAAAAAAAAAAAAAGGGATAAGGATGGAAAGTCGGTTTGGTTTTATTTACAGAGAAAATGTTGCCGACTTCTTTCTACTCATTTCCAAACTCATTTCTATGCTATCTTTCAGCTGCACGTCGTGGAGAGGTTGAAGAAGAATCCTAGGACAATTTCGTGCAAGGTTTTGGACGATTTCATGGTAAAACTGAAGCTGAAACAGAAGCTTCATCTGCTGTCGCACAGCTCGAACCAGGTCTGGTGTTTGGTGAATATCGAGCTGAAGAGATTGAATTGTGGGCTGAAATTTTAAGGTTAGTAAGTGAACTCAATTTTGAACAACTTTTATGAAGGATGCCTGAGTTGAAACGGAATAAAAACATGTGAACTTTTAGCTGGAAGTTACTGATACGAAATTTCTGTGCAATCTGAAGTAGCGCGGAGAAAACTTGCAATATCTGACGAAACGAAATTTTGAGGTAAGCTAGAAAACATGTTTCTCTACAAGTTTGTAGAAGGAAAAAAGTTCTAAATCTGGCTGGAAATATGACTTTGAATTGACAGAAGTGAGAACAAACAGGAAAGGAGAAAACTCTGCTGTCGGAAGTCATTTGGAAGCAGGTAACGCTGGGGAATTGGCGTGAGTAGCGACACTAGTCTCGCTGGTCGAGCAAAGACGGTTTTTCTCTCACAAATCTCGCTGGCTCTCGCTCAGTAACGCTCCTCAGGTAGTCTCGCTGGTTTCGCTTATGCCAGTGTCGCTAGTGCTGTGACCTGTTGTGTAATTTCGTTAGTAAACTCGCTAGTAAGGTGAAATCTCGTTGGTAATCTCGCTAATAACATAGAATCTCGCTTATTATGTGTACTTTAGGAAAGAAAGGGAGTCTTGGTGGTGAATCATGATTAGAGTTTAAGTATGCACATTTAATGATCATGTAAAGGAAGTTAAGGAAACGTAACGTGAGGAATGTGTATTTACAGGCCAAGAAGAGCTCGGAAAGGCATATGATCCGCTCAGGGCCTAAGGACAAGTTGTGAGTGACACTTTTCTTTCCTTGAAACGAAATTTATTGAAAATGTTTAGTTTGGTTTTTCTTATGAGATATGGCTTTGAGATGAACTGTTTTCTTGAAAAGCATGATGTTTGATGATATTGTTCACAAGGCATGTTTTATCCGTTTCTATAAGATGTTGAATGGCATGTTTTGAAATGTTGTTTATCGCAATATATTTGATTTTCATGAAAGATTTTCATGTGATCTATTCACGTATAATGCTGGTTTCTAAAATGTTTTAGAGGAGGCTCAATGCTGAAGGACATGAGAAGGCATGTGAGTTTCCCCGGGACCCAGTACTGAAGGACTCGTAGAAGGTACTTGGGCAACCCGCCATATTCCTATGTGCACATAGAGGTTGTGGCGTTGGGTGTGTTGAGTCTTGCTCCACCCCAACTAAGGATTGTTATCGACATTGAGTGCGTTGAGTTTTACTCCGCCTCAGCTAAGGATGTTTTCGACGTCGGGTGCGTTGAGTTTTGCTCCGCCCTGACTAAGGGAAAGTTATGAGAACGAATTGTTTTTCGTCTACGATCATTTTGGCATGAACATATGTGATTTGTTTACATTGTTGAAATTATGATTTTACAGAAGTGATTATTTGAATCACGTTTACGTTTATGGCGTTATTATGTTTTTAACATGCCTGTTTTTGAACAAATGATAGTTTTACAAAATTAGTTACTCACGGGGCTTTTAGCTCACGTTTTCGATGTTTTCTTTCCCCCTAGGTAGCAAGGATGTTCCCGGTGCTTAGCCTACTTCAGCTCACCCTGCCTAAGTCTCGAGTTCTCGAAATTCAATCACGTTTGAGAGTTGTACGTTGTATATAACCTTATGTAGGTAGCATGTAGATCAAGTTGTGTAAAGAGTGGGGATCGTAATGTAGTTTTGTATAAATGTATAATGGATCTATGGAAGTTTAGTTATGTGATATGATAAAAGTGTACTTTGTACAGGAAGGATTGTTATATTATGATCATGTGTAATAGGGCTGAGTTCTATGAATGTTTATGTATGAAATGTGTGCACAGGAAGTTATGTAAGATTGGACAATATGCGTCACAAGAGGGGTGATGTTTACTGTCTTCACATTCCCTTTCAGGATAGGTAGGTAATCCAGGAGGGGGTGTGACAAGTTGGTATCAGAGCGAAAGAGTCTTGGGAATAGGATCATGCATTGTAGTGTAGGAACATGTATATTGTTAGTAAATGATAATGTCGTATTGTCCTATAGGAAACATGCCACCTCGAGGCAGGCGACCTAGGCAAGCAGTAGCCGGAACTCCTGAAGCTACTGGGAACCGTGGAGATATGTTTGAGGGTGAATCTAGTCATCCTCAAGCTGAGGTCAATGTCGAGGAACAACTATATACTAGAATTGCTCAGAGACTGGCTGCAAGTATTGGATCAGTGGAATCCGATCCAGAAAAGAAATACAGTATTGAAAGATTAAAGGCTCATAAAAGTTGTTAGAAATTATGTTAACTTACGAACCTCCATGTTTCAGCTCTAGACTCGACTTCCTCTACACGTTCTACTCTGATTATTAGTCACTGCTCGAACGGTGTGACTTCAGTTATTCCTCTGTTCCAGCTTCGTTTTCAACATCAATATGAGTCGAATTTCGTCCAAAATCCTCAAGAACACCTTCCTCAATCTTTTTCTGAAGTCTATCTGAAATATGGAACCGACTTAAGCTCTTGAAATATGTCTTAAAAATGATTAAACATTTAATTAATCCAACTATATATACTACCGACTTAGCCTTCACAAACACCAAGATTAATGTTGCCGACTTACCCCTCACCCGCAGGCTGGCGCAGGGTTCTCACTTCGACATGAGGCACTCATGTTAAAATCTCTCCTCCAACGCCTTCAGCAACTAGCCTCACCCAACGCATGGCATCGTCCTCAACGCCTCCTACTTTTGACGCATACAACTCGGTCATACACCACTATCTTCGTCGCGTCAAGACCACTCTGTCTTCGACGCGGAGCGACTTCAGCTCATGTCTGTCCTCAACGCATCGACTTCAGCGCATGGCTGTCCTCATCGCAGAGTGAATTCAGCACATGACTGTCCTCAACGCAGAATGGCTTTAGCGCATGGTTCAAGCACGTTTCTTTCCCCCCCGCTAGAATTACTTATCCTTCAACGCGGGTAACTGCCTCAGCTTACTAACCTCCGTGAATCAACCACAAACGCATGGACTTAGTCAATACTTAACCACAATTTTACTTTCCAAAAATTCTTACTCTCGCTCCCGGCCACTTCTTCCTTTGAAACGCATAGTCACAAACGCATGGCTGCATCCCAACGCTTGGCAACGCAAATCAGTGCTTACACGTGGGACACATCATTGCCCCACAGATTCGAGGGTTATTCTTCAAGCCAAGGGGTCAGCTATTCTTCCCCTTTCTTGTGACAAGACTGTGTGCCAACGCACAATTCATGGAGGATGCGCCAGTCAGAGCAGTGAATGGAGTCCTTTCAGCGCAAAGTCTAAGATGGATATTAAAGGACTCACTGCATCTGCTTGACGCGGCCAACTCAAAGAAGAGGCCGCCAAAGTCACAAGAACCATCATCCCCCCAACTTCCTCAACCCAAGAAGAGGAAACTGGTCAAGAAGAATTTTGAGATACAGGCGTCAAGTTCACAACCTAGTCAAGCCGAAGAAACTGTTCAGCTCGACGCCTACACACAAGCCTTGACCATTTATATTCCTCCCATTGACCCAATCACTGAGGAGCCCTCTTCACCACCAACTTCCCCTTCTTTTTCCCCTAAAATCCAAAAAGAGCCACTTTGTGACATCCAACTTTTAACAACCGATGCATTGAAAAGTCTGAAAGAAAGGAATAAAAGACCATGTCGGACGCATGGTCAAGACTGAGGTAATGCATAGTAAAGGTGCACGCATAGGAAGTACCCGAGAACTTGAAGGGAAAGAAGTAAGATGCATAGACTTCTATCATAGGATATTTTCAAGTGTTGGAAAGTAGAAGGTTGTGAAGTAAACATAAAAACTGGAGTATGTGGTGAACGCATGCTAATCTAATTTGAGAAATAGTTTTAAGTGTAAGGAAAAGGTTAAAAGAATAACCTTGGGAATAATCAAGGAATGTCCAAGGATAGGAAGATGGTCATGGACGCAGGATGAAGGTAAACGCAATAGGACCAACACATAGAGGAAGAGTTTGAGAAGGAGTTGTTGTTATGGACATGAGGAAGGAGTTGGACGCATGGTATGATGCGATGAGGTACAAACGCATAGTATTGCGCGTTTGTCATTAACGCCTAGTGGCATTGTGTAAGCACTGGTTTATAATAGTGCGGCTATGCGTTGAAGGTGATCACAAATGGTTGTTGTGACCTGAAGTAGTCGCCGCGTTGGCGGGGGAAGAAACGTACTTGGCTTACCATGCATTGGTAAGGTTGTCATGCGTTGAGGTCCTTATGCGTTGAAGACAATTATCTCTATGCGTCAAAGACAGTAGTGTAGTTGGCTGAGAGTTAGAAACCTGAGTAGTGAAGCTCAAACCTTAAAGGAAACTCAACGAACGCATGAGGGCATTGTGTTGAATGAAAGGTTGTCTATTGGAAAATGTTGGACGCATAAGATAAGTTTATAAAGGCCAGGTGGCTTCATATAGACTTGACACCTTAAAAGTAGGAGGTGTTAAAAAGGCATGTTAAGTGTTTCATGCAAGGTGACACTTGGACTAATGCATGGTTAGTCAGACATGCAGCGTGACATGTGGCAATCAAGTGGCAAAAAGAGAGGAGAAGTAGGATGACAATCCCTCTATAAATAAAACCCGGAGAGAAGAGTAACGACTGATGATACTGAAGTAAAAATCCTTGAGAGAAAGAGGAGAACGAAGGCAGAAAGAAGGAACCCCTTGCGTCTGTAAAAGGAGGTCTGCGGCCAAGAAAGAAGACATTCTTGACAACTTAGTCATCTGGTGTTAAAGAAGTTGTCTTGCGTCGAAGAAGGGTCGGCCTTGCATTTAAGACGAATTCAACGTTCAAGGTGAACGCCGCGTTCGAAGATAGACGATGCGTTCAAGTTAGACCTTGCGTCTAAGAGAGGTCGACGCATCCGAAAGAAGTAAGAGGAGTAAGGCTGCACCTTGCGTTAGTCATCAACCTTGCGTTGAAGGGCAGGGTTTGCGGTAGTTACCAATCTTGCGTTGTAAATTAAGGAGAAGAATTTCACTAAATGATTAGAGACGGAAAAATTTTACCAAGTAATGGGGACGGTGTAAAATTGGACGCACCCTTGGTATAGAGGAACCCAAGACGCATAGGCATGTTAGAAATGCACAAGAATCTATGAAAGAAGAAATGGTTAAATAAATTGAATGCTGAAAGAAAATTATAAGTAGCCAGGAAAAGAGGAGAAAGTAGGAGCATTGACTATCAGAGTAGCGCAGCGGAAGCATGGTGAATTCAAAATTTACAGAAAACGCATAGTATTGTTTTGTAGAGTGTAGAAAAAAGTTCTATACTTTGTGAAGGCTAATATATGTTGGTGAACAAGGAGTTAATCAGAGCTAAGAATAAAAGAAGTAATATTAGCAGAGGTGAAAGAGAATGCGGTGGCTAGAAAGGTATGTGCTTCTGAAGGAAAGCAAGAGTAAAAGTTTAAAGCTTATGAGATTTTGGAATATGCGTTGGTGGTGATTAAGAAGGTTGCTGAACTGGAGTAGGCGACTACAGTAAAGACGCATGGTGTGACGCGTCCAAGTTAGCAACCTAAGTATGCGTTCAGAGTTGTAATTAAGAATGCGTTGACAGATTATGCGTTCAAATGATTTAAAAGATAAATGCATAGTATTAAAACTATAACTGGTTAGGAATTATAGTAACTTTCGGAAAATGTTTCTTATAAAATTATTTTCGTCTTGTTCATGCAGTAGATTCTACTGGAGAAATATAGTGCTTTTAAACTAAGTAAGAAATGTCCAAGGCAGACAAATTTATATGTGGACTTGGCTTGATTTTAATTGAGATTACTGTAAGCTAATTTATTTCTGTGTATAGTTTATCATGTCAACCAGGGAAAGCAAAGGGAAACGGAAACGTATGGCAAACAGGTGCCCAGTATGCGGAAAAGGGCATTTAGGGGAATGTATTGGTAAAGATAGATGTTTCGCATGTGGAGAGAAAGGACACTATTGGAAACAATGCAATGCATTTAAGGAGTCTTGCAGCCAAGCTAAGGGGATGAAAAGAGAGATTCCCTGTAAGAATTGTGGACGAAGACATAGAGAAGACTCTGAAGGAAGGGAAGATGTGTGTTATATGTGTGAGCAACCGGGGCATTTTTGTAGGGATTGTCCACAAAATCAACAAGGCCCAAGTAAATCAGATGAAGGAAAAGAAGAAGAAAAATAAAAGGAAATGTAATTTATGTTTGTAGTTTTGTCTTTTCTGTATCTTGAAAAATAACGACTGTACAAAGAATAATAATAAAGTATTTCTTTTCCATAACCTTGTCCTGTTTAAATTTCGAGGACGAAATTTTTTTTAAGAGGGATGGAATTGTAATACCCTATCTCCAAAAACCTAGGTATTTATAATGGCTGGTAAGGATAAAAGGATAAAAGATGTGGATTAACGAGACTTTTAAAATGAAAAGTTAAGTTTGTGGAATTATTGAATAATGGCCAAGAAATTCTGTGCGATGAGATGAATGATATTAGGAAAGGGTGGATGTCTCGCCTAGGGTGAGAATGAAGGACTAAAGGTATAGTGGGAATTGGTTGAAGTTAGATGTAGTTTTAGAAATCAAGTTAACGCATAGATGGACAAAGTTCTAACGCATGGTATTTAATACTGAGGATTTAAAAAGGGACACAAGAACTAGGGGGAAGAGGAAAATGCATGACTTATACTTAATTTTAGAAATGTTTAAGCTATGAGAATGGTTTTGGAAGGTGGCGAGCTAAAAAGGACGAATAAGCAAAGCCCCGTGAGTGACAAGTTTTTATAAATAACCTTTATTTGTCCTACCTTCACCAAAGCTACATTTCCTTCCTTAACTACTTCCTATGCGTTTACCCGAGATCAAAGTTGCATTTCCATTTATCATGAAGTTAAACTCTTCAGCGTATAACCTTAATAACCAATGGTAGCCACCTTCAACTCATAAGCCCCTCGACGCATAGCTAATAGCCGTCCTTAACAGGTGAACTTCTCAACACACAGTTGATAACCTTCTCAACGAATAAACTTTATCAACGCATAGTAAGACTTCTTACCAACACTCAAGTCCTTACTAGCACATAATAATCCTTCAACGCCTAACATCTTATAGCAACTTTTAACGCTTAACGACCTCTTTTGCACATGCTATACTATACTTAAGGACTTCCTAATCAACACAATGATCCTTTATAGCAAACCCTTCAGCGCATAGCTGCTGCCCGTCGCATGGCTTACCAACGCATAGTCGTGATAAATACTCAATAGTTCTTGTTCCTTTTCCTACGTACTATTGCTCTTCACAACGCCTAACGCATTACTTTCCTTAAATAACCATTTCTCCGACGCACGCTAACTTTTTTCAACATAAGGTACGTCACCCTTTTTAGCTCGCCATCTTCCAAAACCATTCTCATAGCTTAAACATTTCCAAAATTAAGTATAAGTCATGCATTTTCCTCTTCCTCCTAGTTCTTGTGTCCCTTTTTAAATCCTCAGTATTAAATACCATGCGTTAGAACTTATCCATCTATGTGTCAACCTGATTTCTAAAAATACATCTAACTTCAACCAATTCCCACTATACCTTTAGTCCTTCATTCTCACCCTAGGCGAGACATCCACCCTTTCCTAATATCATTCATCTCATCGCACAGAATTTCTTGGCCATTATTCAATAATTCCACAAACTTAACTTTTCATTTCAAAAGTCCCGTTAATCCACATCTTTTATCCTTTTATCCTTACTAACCATTATGAATACCTAGGTTTTTGGAGATAGGGTATTATAATTCCATCCCTCTTAAAAAAAATTTCGTCCTCAAAATTTAAACAGGACAAGGTTACGGAAAAGAAATACTTTATTATTATTCTTTGTACAATCGTTATTTTTCAAGATACAGAAAAGACAAAACTACAAACATAAATTACATTTCCTTTTATTTTTCTTCTTCTTTTCCTTCATCTGATTTACTTGGGCCTTGCTGATTTTGAGGACAATCCCTACAAAAATACCCCGGTTGCTCACACATATAACACACATCTTCCCTTCCTTCATAGTCTTTTATATGTCTTCGTCCACAATTCTTACAGGGAATCTCTCTTTTCATCCCCTTAGCTTCGCTGCAAGACTCCTTAAATGCATTGCATTGTTTCCGATAGTGTCCTTTCTCTCCACATGCGAAACATCTATCTTTACCAATACATTCCCCTAAATGCCCTTTTCCGCATACTGGGCACCTGTTTGTCATATGTTTCCGTTTCCCTTTGCTTTCCCTTGTTGACATGATACACTATACACAGAAAAAAATTAGTTTACAGTAATCTCAATTAAAATCAAGCCAAGTCCACATATAAATCTGCCTTGGACATTTCTTACTTAGTTTAAAAGCACTATACTTCTCCAGTAGAATCTACTACATGAACAAGACGAAAATAATTTTATAAGAAACACTTTCCGAAAGTTACTTTAATTCCTAACCAGTTATAGTTTTAATACTATGCATTTATTTTTTAAATCATTTGAACGCATAATCTGTCAACGCATTCTTAATTACAACTCTGAACGCATACTTAGGTTGCTAACTTGGACGCGTCGCACCATGCATCTTTACTGTAGTCGCCTACTCCAGTTCAGCAACCTCCTTAATCACGACCAACGCATATTCCAAAATCTCATAAGCTTTAAACTTTTACTCTTGCTTTCCTTCAGAAGCACATACCTTTCTAGCCACCGCATCCTCTTTCACCTCTGCTAATATTACTTCTTTTATTCTTAGCTCCGATTAGCTCCTTGTTCACCAACACATATTAGCCTTCACAAAGTATAGAACTTTTGTCTACACTCTACTAAACAATACTATGCGTTTTCTGTAAATTTTGAATTCACCATGCTTTTGCTGTACTACTCTGATAGTCAATGTTCCTACTTTCTCTTCTTTTCATGGCTACTTATAATTTTCTTTCAGCATTCAATTTATTTGACCATTTCTTCTTTCATAGATTCTTGTGCATTTCTAACATGCCTATGCGTCTTGGGTTCCTCTATACCAAGGGTGCATCCAATTTTACACCGTCCCCATTACTTGGTAAAATTTTCCCCCGTCTCTAATCATTTATTGAAATTCTTCTCCTTAATTTACACTTCTAAACCTAATAGTGTGGTTGTTTTCTTCAAGATTACAAAATTTAAGTAAAATCTTTTAAATCTTCAACGCATACCTTCCCTTAATTATCGTTTTCCTTTTCTAACATTTCATATTCAATTTCCCTTGAACTAGAATATCATGCATTCATACCACACTATCCGTGTGAATTTTCCTTTACTCTCCTCAAGTAGCTTGCGAAGTTCCGGTGTCTGCTTGCCTACCTCGTCTGGCCGTTAACCACAATCTACTATAATACCTCCTTCTTACTTTAGATTCACCGCTTAAACTTTCCTATTCCCAAAATCTTTCGCTCTGATACCAACTTATCACACCCCCTCCCAGATTATCCTCCAAATCCCGAGAGAAAATGTGAAGACAGCAACCTTGACTCCTCTGTAAGGTTCACTCCAACCATTTTTACCAAAGATGGCCCAGACGAGGTTCTTACGTAGGCAAGGCATCCCGAACTCGCTCGCTACCTAAAAAATTAGAAAAATGGAAAATGTGAGCTAAAGCCCCGTGAGTGACAAGTTTTTATAAATGACCTTTATTTGAAAACAGGCATGTTACATTTGTACGTATAAAACCAGGATTTAACACGATAATTACACAGAGACATATTTTCCACAAAACTTTATCAATCCCATAAATCTGTTCCAAATCAATAGAATCATTTTCCAGAATGATTAAACAGAAAATCGTTTGGTTTTTCAATCTTTTCCCTTAGTTGAGGCGGAGCAGGACTCAACGCTTTCAACGTCGAAAACAATCTTAGTTGGGGTGGAGCAAGACTCAACACACCCAACGTCGAAATTATCCCTGGCTTGATGCTGAGCAAAACTCGACGCACCGGCCAAATCAACCTCTATGTGCACATAGGAATATGGTGGGTTGCCCAAGTACCTTCTCATGTCCCTAAGTACTGGGTCCCGGGGAAACTCACGTGCCTTCTCTAGTCCATCAGCACTGAGCCTCCTCTTAAACATTTTATTAATCAGTTTACATAAATAATTCATCTAAAACCTTTCATAGAAAGCAGTATATATTTCTTGATAAACAACATCTCAAAACATGCCTTTCAATATCTAAAAGTAATCAGATAAAACATGCCTTTTTAAACAATATGGTCATATCATGCGTTTCAAAATAATTCATCACAAAGCCATATCCTAAAGAACATTTTCAGTAAAAACCGATTTGAAGAAGAAAGGTGTCACTCACAATTCACTTAAGAAATTTCCTCTTTTCCCTTGAAATCCTGCTTTCTCGAGCTCCTTGAACGCAAGGCTTGAGTTTCTAAGCCGCAAGGTAGCTCAGTTGGACACAGCGTACAAGATCTTTCGGATGCGTCGACCTTCTTGGACGCAGACCTTCTTTTACAGATGCAATGGTTCCTTCTTCTGCCTTCGTTCTCCTCTTTCTCTCAAGGATTCTCACTTCAGAATCATCCCCCGTTACTTTCCCTCAGGGTTCTATTTATAGAAATCTTGCCATCCAACTTATTCTCTCCTGTTGCCACTTGTTCGCCACATATCACGCTACATGCTTAATTAACCATGTATTAATCCAAGTGTCACCTTGCATCAAACACATAGCATGCCTTTTAACACCTCCTACTATTAAGGTGTTACATCTATATGAAGTCACCTAGCATATAGGCTTATCTTATGCGTTCATCATGATCCAATACACGTCCATATAATCCTTCTCCAGATTTTAGCTCCTTTACTCGCTTTCCTCACTCTTAACTTTATTACCTTTAGCCCCGTTTCTCCACCACATCCACTACTATGCGTTTCAGCTTAACATTAAATATCATGCGTCTACCTTAACCGTATACTATCATGCATCCAACTCTCTTTCCTTATATCAATTCTCAGTTACAAATCCTTCTCTAGTACAATCACCCTTCCTTTGACAATGTGATTTACCCTTGACAACCACATCCAACTCAAGTTCTTCCTCTATGTGTTTGTCTTTTTGCGTTTACCTTTACTTCATCCTGCGTCCATGACCATCCTCCTTGAAGATTCCTTGATTATCCCTATATGCGTCCTTGAGTTATATCCCAAGGTTATTCCTTTAACCTTTTCCTTGCACCTAAACTATTTCTCTTATAATAGATTAATATGCGTCCACCTCCTGCTCCAGTCTTTAAGTTTACTTCTCAACCTTTTACTTTCCAACAATTGAGAATATCCCTCGATAGAAGTCTATGTGTTACTTAGTTTGCTGACGTATTCCCCCCCCCCCCCCCCCCGGTTTCTCCTTATGCGTTTATCCTTTCTTCCCGAGACTTAGATCTCGTTCCAACACATCATGACTTAACTTTATACCTTTTTGCTTATTCGTCCTATCTTCGCCAAAGACACATTTCCTTCCTTAACTACTTCCTATGCGTTTACCCGAGATTAAAGTTGCACTTCCATTTATCATGAAGTTAAACTCTTCGGTGTATAACCTTAATAACCAATGGTAGCCACCTTCAACTCATAAGCCCCTCGACGCATAGCTAATAGCCGTCCTTAACACGTGAACTCCTCAACGCATAGCTTATAACCTTCTCAACGCATAAACTTTATCAACGCATAGTAAGACTTCTTACCAACACTTAAGTCCTTACTAGCACATAATAATCCTTCAACGCATAACATCTTATAGCAACTTTTAATGCTTAACGACCTCTTTTGCACATGCTATACTATACTTAAGGACTTCCTGATCAACACAATGATCCTTTATAGCAAACCCTTCAGCGCATAACTGCTGTCCGTCGCATGGCTTACCAATGCATAGTCGTGATAAATACTCAATAGTTCTTGTTCCTTTTCCTCCGTACTATTGCTCTTCACAACGCCTAACGCATTACTTTCCTTAAATAACCATTTCTCCGACGCACGCTAACTTTTTTCAACGTAAGGTACGTCACCCTTTTTAGCTCGCCACCTTCCAAAACCATTCTCATAGCTTAAACATTTCCAAAATTAAGTATAAGTCATGCATTTTCCTCTTCCTCCTAGTTCTTGTGTGCCTTTTTAAATCCTCAGTATTAAATACCATGTGTTAGAACTTATCTATCTATGCGTCAACCTGATTTCTAAAAATACATCTAACTTCAACCAATTCCCACTATACCTTTAGTCCTTCATTCTCACCCTAGGTGAGACATCCACCCTTTCCTAATATCATTCATCTCATCGCACAGAATTTCTTGGCCATTATTCAATAATTCCACAAACTTAACTTTTCATTTTAAAAGTCCCGTTAATCCACATCTTTTATCCTTTTATCCTTACTAGTCATTATGAATACCTAGATTTTTGGAGATAGGGTATTACATGGGCAACCCGCCATATTCCTATGTGCACGTAGAGGTTGATTTGGCTGGTGCGTCGAGTTTTGCTCCACATCGAGCCAGGGATAATTTCGACGTTGGGTGTGTTGAGTCTTGCTCCACCCCAACTAAGGTTGTTTTCGACGTTGAGAGCGTTGAGTCTTGCTCTGCCTTAACTAAGGGAAAAGATTGGAAAACCAAACGGTTTTCTGTTTAATCATTCTGGAAAACGATTCTATTGATTTGGAACGGATTTACGAGATTGATAAAGTTTTGTGGAAATTATGTTTTTGTTGAATAATCGTGTTAAATCCTTGTTTTATATGTGCAAATGTAACATGCTTGTTTTCAAATAAAGCTCGTTTACAAAAACTTGTCACTCATGGGGCTTTAGCTCACGTTTTTCATTTTTTTTCTAATTTTCCAAGTAGCGAGCGAGTTCGGGATGCTTTGCCTACGCAAGAACCTCGTTTGGGTCGTCTTTGGTGTAAATGGTTGGACAGTGAACCTTACAGAGGAGTCAAGGTTGCTGTTTTCACATCTTCTCTCGGGTTACGGAGGATAATCCGGGAGGGGGTGTGACACACTTCATCTCCCTACCACCCAATGCAGCCTTCCAACGCCTCTTCAGCTTCCTATCGCAGACTTAAACGAAGAGTCGAAGGAAGTGTTGCCGCCTTCTTCGCCCCATCTAGAGTTAACCCTCTCCCCGCCTCAATCATCTACCTTTCGAGAGGCAACTCCACCACCACCACCGCCACTCGTTGAGCCGACCCTGACTCTGGATCCTGAGGAGTCAGCGCCCTTTCAATTCTCACTGCCTCGCCATGAACCTCAATTTTCCAATCTTCCAACTCCACCAACTACCGAACCTTCTTCCCGCCTAACATTTCAACCGCAGGCAGAAGCAACTACCAACACGCATCATCAAGAAAACCATATCACTTGCGGCACGCCTCTGCTCCGCTGCCGTTTGTTGATTTAAATTTGGATGATTTGCTGCGGTACTTGAATGATGGGATCCTTCACCCCATCATGCGAGACCTGGATGAAATTCGGCGCAAGGAGATGGAAAGTCTCCAGCGGCAAGAAGAATTGGCTCACCAAGTTTCACAATTGGGTTAGCAAGTGACTCAGATGGCGCAGCAACAATCGGAGCTTCGGAGTTTTGTTCAACGCCAAGTTCGGCATCAGGATGAACAATTCAGCACTTTGATGAATTATATTTATGAAGTGTTCGTCCAACACATCCCAGCGCCAGTTATCCCTCCTTCCCTTCAGCAACCCCTTCAGTTCAACGATCCAAATCCTCCCCCTTCGGACAACAATGACAACGCCCCGGGGAGAACTTAAATTTGGGGGTGTTCTTTTGGGATTTTTCCCTTCTTTTATTACGTGTATTCCTTTGAATTTTTTTGTAAATAGTACAACGCATAATACATTTGCATCAATACAATATTCAATTCATGAATTACTCTTTGTTCTCTTTAGTTTGTGTGTTCAATTATTTCTTGCTTTATTATTTTCTCCGCCTTGTTTTTGTTTCTGCGTCCAACCTCCATGATGAAATTTATGCACTTCACCTATAGACTTATTGAAATAAGAGGATTGACTCACAAGCCTTAGGATATTACACTTGGTAAATTACTTCTAAGAGTTAGTATGTGTTGCAAGCTTTGCCTCAAACCTCTTTTACAAAATTTTTCCAAGGCAATCTCATAACTCGATTTTAGCAATGATGACCTTGCTGCTTTCAAATTTGGGGGTAAGAAAGGTTTGAGCCATGCGTTCAGAATTCAAAAAAAAATAATAATAAATAAATAAATAAATATATATATATATATATTTCTTTGGACAAACAACTCCGCTGACAACGCATAAAATTAGCCTGTTAAGAGTTGAGTTGAGAATGGCTCTTTAACACCCCATAATCAAATGTGAGAGTCCAAGATCAGCGCAAAGTAAATAAACGGTACCACTGTCGACGCAACCAAAAAGGAACGCGATATGTGTCGAGTTGTGAAAGGGTATTTGCTCGATGTTGGCTGCCTCCATGCACCCCATCGTTGGTATGTCAAAACGAAGGTAGATAGCCCAGATCAACGCAAGTCCACTATATAAAAAAAAAAAAAAATTTGAAACTTTATGAATGAATGAACTCCAAGGCACATTACTAAAATGAGGATATCAGATTGGCTGGAAATGAGTAAGGGTATTTTTGAGGAATAAGCTTGCCGCATCTAAAAATTAGAAGTACTTTCAAAGCGTCAATTGAGAAACAACTTGGTATGGTTATCTGATTGTTGATATAGTCAAGGATTAGAAAGCATGTTGAGAGGGTGCACTTTTACTTAGACTTAGGCTGTAAAATTTAATAAATCTTCAAATAAATGTTCGAGGATAAACATTAACTCAAATTTGAGGGTGTGATAACTTGTACAAATACAAGTTATTATAGTCACTATTTGATTTAATTAGAGTAACTTTGGAGCTAAATGCATGATTTTGGTAGTTGAATGATGAAAAATGTATCACCATGCGTTGGCACTACTTACAAAAGAAAATACCTGAAAAACGATGAGCTTTTCTGTTCCTAACGCATGGTGAAGAAGAAAAGAAGCGCAAACAACCAAGTACGAAGAGACGAAGCTGCTGCGAGAACAAGTGGAAACCCATACGTCAAGCCAATGCATTGAGACCATGCGTTGAGGTCATGCGTCGAGAAAACGTAGATACAGACGCATGGCCAAAAGCTGTCATGTCAATATGCAAAAGGATAACACGCTATCAGAATATGGCAGAACAAATGGGCCGACGATGTGAAAAGTCTGCGCAGCAGGGCATGGAATTTAATGTAAAGGTGTGAGGTCATCATGAGTTTCAACTTTTCGACGTCTATAAATAGCCCAAAGCTTCTCCATTCAAAGGAAGAAAAGAGACCAGTTCAAGAGGCGAAAGCTCTGCACAGTTTCTCCCTCACCATAACCAGCCTCCATTTCGAGCTCTTCTGAGAGAAGGATTCTGAGCACCTTCAGAGTCGTCTCCCAGTGAGTGAGAATCTCCACCCTATGGAATCTATGTATCAGATAGCAACCATCTCAAGCCTCCATGAAGCAAGACGTTGCCAGTGGCGGCTTGATGCCCTTCATTTCTGTTTTATTTCCATTTCTCTTCTTCTTGCTTATATTTTGTTAATGACATTCGAGAGAATGATTTATTTTCTTAATATGAGTTTGATTGACTATCATCTTCCATCTATTTCCGTATTAAATACTTTACACCATGTAGTCTAAATGCTAAATGAGTTAAATGTTAAAAGTTAGTTTTTCTTAAGCAATTCTGAGTATGTTACATCTTGATTAATGCATATCTTTAGCTTGCATAACTTTGTCTGACAAACAAAAGTAGTAAGCATGACTGTCGAGCTTGAGAGAGTGGATAGTTAATCTTTAGCATTAATTAAAACTAGATGAGTTGCAGAGATGTAGTTCATCTTTTGCCAACGCAAACTTACCATGTGTCTTATAGATAAGATTAATGTGGCGTCGAAACATCGAAAGATGGATTCACAAACACAATTTGTAGGTATGTAATTGTACTTAGAAAGCTTAGGTAACAACTAACTCTTGCGTTGACTCTACTTTTATGACTACCCATTGCCGCGTCCACCTCATTATTAGTAGTAGGAAATTCTTTTCATTCTTTATGTATAGTTTGACACATACAACCAACAAATGCACATATTACATGTATAGTTCACCGCATAGTGAAGCATCTAATCTCAACGCTTAGTTATTACAAATCCCTGCGTTCGACCCTGGACTCACCAAGAAACCTATAAATGCTTATACTTGGGTCTTTATAGAAAAACTTGCTTAATCATGATCACATCTAGAGTAATTCTCAACGCATCCTTGTACGGAAATGATAAATCTATTTTTGTGCAACAAGCTAAGAAACTCAATTTAATTCGAATAAGAAATTCAAAAGAACAGATTTAATACAACAATTCAGCAGAAGCATATTTTCCGATAACTCTATCAAATCACATAAATCCATTCCAAATTGTATAGAATCATTTTAGAATAATTATACAGAAAACCCATTTGGTTTCTCAATCTTTTCTCTTTGTTGAGGCGGAGCAAAACTCAATGCTCTCAACTTCGAAAACAACCTTAGTTGGGGTAGAGCAAGACTCAACACACCCAACGTCGAAATTAACCCTGGCTTGATGCGGAGCAAAACTCAACGCACCAGCAATATCAACCTCTATGTGCACGTAGGAATATGGCGAGTTGCCCATGTACCTTCTCCATGTCCCTCAGTACTGGGTCTCGGGAAAACTCACATGCCTTTAAGCATTGAGCCTCCTCTAAAACCCTTTAGAAACCAGTTTTCTCATAAACAATTCATAGAGAAATCTTACAAATATGTATAACGAGTATTTCAACCTTTAATTGAAAACAGATAACATACCTCGTAGATAATAGACATTCATCATGTTTTTGAATAAACACTTTGGCATCAAATCCCAACATATAAGAAAACCAGAGCAACATTTCTAATAAACCATTTTCAAAGTAAAGAAAGTGTCACTCACAAAACGCTTAAGGAATTACCTCTTTTCCCTTCAAATTCTGCTTTCCCGAGCTCCTTGAACGCAAGGCTTGAGCCTCTAAACCGCAAGGTAGCTGCTTCCCCTTTCTTGCAGCTTCGTTGGATGCAACCTTGCTCCTTGGACGCAAGGTTAACAGTCGACGCAGAGTGAATAACTCTTCTTGCTTTCCTATTTGATGCGTCGACCCCTCTTAGACGCAAGGTCCAGTCTTGAACGCAGCGTTCCCCTTGAACGCAGGGAGATAGCTTCTCCTACTTCTTCTCCCGAGCTCTGACTGTTTGGAACCTTCCTCTCGCTCCTCTTCCCTCAGGGTCCTATTTATAGCTTTGGAATAAAGTGCTTTCCATCTCACTTCTCTTCTCTTCTTGCCACTTATTTGCCACCTGTCACGCTGCATGACTTATCCAACATGCAATCTTGACACCTCCTTCTTATGAGGTGTTAAGTCTAGACGAACCCATGCAACCTTTACCAACTCATCTTAATCCATGCAACCTTTACCAACCCATCTTAACCCATGCAACCTTTACCAACCCATCTTAACCCATGCAACCTTTACCAATCCCATCATATGCGTCCAACTTACTCCAACATACAACTATTCATTCAATCTAGTGTTTTCTATGAAGTAAAGGTAAACGCAAAAGGACAAACGCATAAAGGAAGAACTTGAGTTGGATTTGGTTGTCAGAAGTGTAAACCACATTGTCAGAAGTGTGATTGTACAAGAGAAGGATTTGTAGCTAAGAATGAACATAAGGAAAGAGAGTTTAACGCATGATAGTATGCAGTTAAGGCAGACGCATGGTATTATGCGGTAAGGTACAAACACATAGTAGAATGCGTTTGAAACATAGACGCTAATAGTATGCGGTGGAGAAATAGGGTCGAAGGTAGTAAAGCTGAGAGTAAGGAAAGTGAGTAAAGAAGTTAAAATCTGGAAGAAGATTATATGAATGCATAGGGAACACTAGGTTGAATGAATAGTTGTATGTTGGAGTAAGTTGGACGCATATGATGGGATTGGGAAAGGTTGCATGGGTTAAGATGGGTTGGTAAAGGTTGCATGGATTAAGATGAGTTGGTAAAGGTTGCATGGGTTCGTCTAGACTTAACACCTCATAAGGAGGAGGTGTCAAGATTGCATGTTGAATAAGTCATGCAGCGTGACAGGTGGCAAATAAGTGGCAAGAAGAGAAGGGAAGTGAGATGGAAAGCACTTTATTCCAAAGCTATAAATAGGACCCTGAGGGAAGAGGAGCGAGTGGAAGGTTCCAAACAGTCAGAGCTCGGGAGAGGAAGCAGGAGAAGCTATCTCCCTGCGTTCAAGCGGAACATTGCGTTCAAGACTAGACCTTGCGTCTAAGAGGGGTCGATGCATCAAATAGAGAAGCAAGAAGAGTTATTCACTCTGCGTCGACTGTTAAACCTTGTGTCCAAAGAGCAAGGTTTCGTCCAACGAAGCTGCAAGAAAAGGGAAGCAGCTACCTTGCGGTTTAGAGGCTCAAGCCTTGCGTTCAAAGAGCTCAGGAAAGCAGAATTTGAAGGGAAAAGAGAAAATTCCTTAAGTGTTTTGTGAGTGACACTTTCTTTACTTTGAAAATGGTTTATTAGAAATGTTGCTCTGGTTTTCTTATGTGTTGGGATTTGATGATAAAGTGTTTATTCAAAAACATGATGAATGTCTATTATCTACAAGGCATGTTATCTGTTTTCAATTAAAGGTTAGATTGGTGCATGAGCTAGAGTAGGGGAAAAACTAAAGAAACTCTCTTAAGTTCTAATTTGAGTTCTAGTATTTTAAATTGAAGGAAGCTTGCACACACACATGGGAGATAGCAAGATTTAGCCTTGAATGATTATAACTATATAGATATGCTTGCATGTTTCTACTTAAGCTCTAAATGCTATTCTCTGAGACATTAGTCAATTTCACACTTCTTTATTTAAACTCCCTATTATTTGATTTTATTCTTTGCTCGGGACTAGAAAATCTCTAAGTTTGAGGTGTTGATAAGCACTTGAAAAGTGCTTTTTCTATCCTATCAAATTAAGGAAGTTTAAATTAGATTTCACTTGTTTGCTAGTGATTTTCAGGTTAAAATGAGAAAAATTAGAAGAAAAGACTAAAAGATCAAAACCGAGGAAGAATGTGGTAAAAAAGAGCTAAAAAACTCAAAAGGGCAAAATTTGGGATAGCGCCGCTGCGCCTGGATGGCACTGCCGCGGCGCTAAAATTCGAACGCAACGTTCTGGACGCATCATAGCGTCGCGGCGCTTGGACAGCGCTGTCACGACGCTAAAGCCTGAGAGCATCAATTCTTAACGCATTACAGCGTCGCGGCGCTAAAACCCGAGAGCAACAATTTTGGACACAACCCTAGCGCCGTGGCGCTATGGATTAGCATCGCGGTGCCAGTTTTTCTTGAATGAAAATTTGTTATTTTTGGTAAATTTTTGGGCGGCCAACTCTATAAATTAAGGGGTTTCCAACAGCCCTCATCATCAAGAATTAATCAACCATCAATTTACAGACCTAAAGAGGCACAAGAAGGAGAGAATTGAGTGAGAGTTCATAAAAGAGTTTAAAGAGTGAGTTAGTTGCAAGGAAGAGGAAAAGAGTTCGAGATAGTCGTGGTGCCATTCGAATTCCAATGTGAGACCCAAGGAGATCGTGACAATGCTACCTCGATCAAGAGCCTCTTTTCAGTAAAGTTTCCTTTTCTTTACACTTTTTCTTTGTTTATTTATCTTAAACATGTTGCTTCAAGCTATGAGTGGCTAAACTCTTTAGTTTTAGGGTTTTGATGATTTATTTATGAATTTATGTTGATCTTGTAGACTTTCATGGTTTTGTTGGAATGATTATGCTTTTCATTGTTATTGTGTTTAATTCTTGTGGATCGACCAGCTTCACATGTTAGGTTAGATGTATGATTAAGAGATTGTATGTTTAACTTGATCTATAACAATGAATTGTTGTTAATCTATCACGAGAGTAGTTAGGTTGACAATAAAGGTTGCTAAAGACTATTCTTAATGCCATGTAATTTTGTATTGATTTCAAGAGATTAGTAATCAATCGAGTTGCATGAGAAATGGTTGTTTTTTAGAGAAAATAACTTGAAATTAAGTTTCTAGACTTAGGCATATGAATTATCAGAAATTCCATGAATTTTATAATATTGCATGATGAAATAAACAAGGATTCATTACCCTAGAACTCTCTTTGACTCTTGTGTTTCTCACTTTAATACTTTCCTTATTTGGTTTATATTTTCCAAACTCATAACATTCAATTCCAATCCTTAAATAAAATTGATTCAACTCTAGAATAGCTAAGTAACTTAAACCTTCACAATTGGATCTCCAGTGGAACGATATTCGGACTTAACCGTCTTATATTATAACTTGACCCATATACACTTGCGGTTAACACTAAAAGTGCGCATCATTCTCTATGAATTGTTTATGAGAAAACTAGTTTCTAAAGGGTTTTAGGGGCGGCTCAATGCTTAAAGGCATGGGAATTTTCCCAGGACCCAGTACTGAGGGACATGTAGAAGGTACATGGGCAACCCGCCATATTTCTATGTGCACATAGAGGTTGATATTGTTGGTGCGTCGAGTTCTGCTCCCCATCGAGCCAGGGTTAATTTCGACGTTGGGTGTGTTAAGTCTTGCTCCACCCGTGTTCGTTAAATTTCTATTTGAATTAAATTGAGTTTCTTAGCTTGTTGCACAAAAATAGATTTATCATTTCCGTACAAGGATGCGTCAAGAATTACTCAAATGTGATCATGATTAAGCAAGTTTTCCTATAAAAAAAGCCCAAGTATAAGCATTTATAGGTTTCCTGGTGAGTCTAGGGTCGAATGCAGGGATTTGTAATAACTAGGTGTTGAGATTAGATGCTTGACTATGCGGAGAACTATACATGTAATATGTGCATGTGTTGGTTGTATGTGTCTAAAACTATACATAAAGAATGAATCAAATGTCCTACAACTAACAATGAGATGGACGCGGCGATGGTTAGTCAAATGTCATTTAGTCAGATAGCATGCGTTGAGAATGAATGGAACCATGCGATAAAAGTAGAGTCAACGCAAGAGCTAGTTGTTACCTAAGCTTTCTAAGTACAATTACATACCTACAAACTGCATTTGTGAATCCATCTCTCGATGTTTCGATGCCACATTAGTCTTATCTCTAAGACGCATGGTAAGTTTGCGTTGGCAAAAGATGAACTACATCTCTGCACCTCATCTAGTCTCGATAAATTCTAAAGATTAACCATCCACTCTCTCAAGCTAGACAATCATACTTACTACTTTTGTTTGTCAGGCAAAGTTATGCAAGCTAATGATATGCATTAATCAAGATGTAACATACTTAATATTGCTTAAGAAAAAACTAACTTCTAACATCTAACTCATTTAGCATTCAAACAACATGGTGTAGGGTATTTAATATGGCAATAGATAGAAGATAAGCATCAAGCAAACTCATATTAAGAAAATAAACCATTCTCTCAAATGTCATTAACAAAACATAAGTAAGAAGGAGGGAAATGGAGATAAAACAGAAATGGAAGGCGTCAAGCCACCACTGGCAACATCTTGCTCCATGGAGGCTTGAGATGGTTGCTATCTGATACATAAATTTCATATGGTGGATGTGCTCACTCTTTGGGGGACGACTCTGAAAGCTCTCAGAATTCTTCTCTCAGAAGAGCTCGAAATGGAGGTTGGTTATGATGAGGGAGAATTTTTGCAGAGCTTTCGCCTCTTGAACTCGTCTCTCTTCTCTCTCTCCTTTCATGGAGAAGCTTAGGGCTATTTATAGGCGTTGAAAAGTTGATACTCATGATGATCTGACACCTTTGCATTAAATTCCCTGCCCTGCTGCATAGACTTTTTACATTGTCGGCCCATAGGTTCTGTCATGATCTGATAAAGTGTTGTCCTTTTTCATAATGACATGACAACTTTTTGTCCATGCGTCTGTGTCTACTTTTTCTCGACACATGGTCTAAACGCATAGGCTCGACGCATGGGTTTCCACTTGTTCTCGCAGCAGCTTTGTCTCTTAGTACTTGGTTGTTTGTGCTTCTTTTCTTCTTAACACTGCGTTAAGAACAGAAAAGCTCATAGTTTTTCAGGTATTTTCTTTTGTAAATAGCGTCAACGCATGGTGATACATTTTACATCATTCAACTACCAAAATCATGCGTTTAGCTCCAAAGTTACTCTAATTAAATCAAATAGTGACTATAATAACTTGTATTTCTACAAGTTATCAACCCCAACTAAGGTTGTTTTCGACGTTGAGAGCATTGAGTTTTGCTCCGCCTCAACTAAGGGAAAAGATTGAGAAACCGAACCGATTTTTTGTATAATTATTCTAAAACGATTCTATACGATTTGGAACGGATTTATGTGATTTGATAGAGTTATCGAAAAATATGCTTTTGCTAAATTGTTGTATTAAATCCTTGTTTTATGTGTACAGATTTAACATGCCTATTTTCGAACAAAAGTTAGCTTTACAAAACTAGTCACTCACAGGGCTTTAGCTCACGCTTTCCCATGTTTAGTTTTTCTACTTTTCCAGGTAGCAAGCGAGTACGGGATGCTTTGCCTACGCAGGAACCTCATTTAGGCCGTCTTTGGTGATGGTGGTTGGACAATGAACCTTGCAGAGGAGTCAAGGTTGGTGTCTTCACATCTCTTCTCGGGTTATGAAGGATAATCTGGGAGGGGGTGTGACAGTGCATCTGTGCCTCAACTGCATACTACCATACGTATGTGCCTCAACCGCATACTACCATGCGTCTGTGCCTCAACCGCATACTACCATGTGTCTGTGCCTCTTATTATGCGTCCATCACTTCTTTCCTTATATCCATATTTCAGCTACAAGCCATTCTCTTGAGTGACAAATGTCCGACTATGCTTGTTACTCTGTTACTTAACCAAAATTACCTCAAGACCTTCCTTCATGCATTTGTATTCCAAGGTTATGCATCCAATCCTCTTCTTTATACTTAGTCATTTTCTCAATGATAAATCTAGCATACGTCCATCTCCGACTTCCTTCCTTTAGGCTTACTTCTCAACCCTCTAAATTATCCAACACTCAACAAAATCTCCCTTAATGGAAGTCCTGCATTTACCTTAAATTACGATAGCATCTTTCCTTGATTTCACCTTATGCGTTTTATCCTTCTTCCCGAGACTTAGATTTCCCTCCAACGTACCACTACTCAACTTTAGTCCTCTTGCTCATACGTCCTACTTAAACTAAGCTTACATCTCGTTCCTTAATTACCTCCTATGCGTTCACCTCTTTCCCCTCGAGCTCTCAGTTACCTCCTATGCGTTCACCTCTTTCCCCTGAACTCTCGGGTTTCCTTACAATACTTCAACACTTACCCATTTTCTTTTCCACAATGGTTACCTTTATCATGCGTTTTCTTAGTCTTGACCATGCGTCCAACATGGTCTCTTACTTAACAAATATGCGTCCAACTCAACTAACTCTCGGCTATGCTTTTAACTCTTTCCATCACTTGGTGAAATTTCCTTTCTTTTCCTTAGATCATACTTCCAAGCTTAAAAGCATAGTTGCATTCTCTTAGTCTAGTTATTCTACTTGAAAGAATTCTTAACTCCGAGAATTACTTCAAGTCTAAGATCCGGAGATCACTCAATGAAATCTTCCAAACCTATCTTTAGCTTATTCTTAACTCAATACTTAAGCACAAACCTATCTTTCTTTTAAGTTCAACGCATACTTATTCCTATTTTTGAAACATTTCTCGACCAACTCCACAAGCTTGTGATCCAATTCTACTTCTCTTGTCTTACTTCTTTTTCTTACAAGCCGTTAAGCGCATAGGTTTAAAAGTAGAGTGTTACAATTCCATTCCCCTTAGAAAAATTTTGCCCTCGAAATTTAAATAGTAAGACGTAATACCAATGTTTGAAAGTGGAAAATGCTTCTTTATTTTTTAACATTGCCTGTACAATAACATACAAATATTTACAGCCATTTTCTTTTTCTTCTCCTCTACTTAGTCATATAGACCTCCGTTGTTCCGTGGACAGTCCTTGTAATGATGTCCAGGCTGTTCACACATATAACAAATATCCTCATTTCCCTTGCTATCTCTTTTATGTATTTGCTCAAAATTTAGACAGGGATATTATTTTATCTGCTCCTTAAGTTGATTGCAAAAATCCATGAACATATGGCATTGTAATCGCTTGTGTCCCTTCATTCCACATACATAACACTTATCTGTTCCTTTCAAACATGCTCCCGCATGGCCTTTGCCGCATTGCGGGCACCTAATTGATAGGCGTTTCTGTTTCCCTTGGCTTCCTTATCCTGACATGTTAGACTATAAAAATCAATTAATTTTCTGCGGCGTCCACAGTTAGAGCCAATTCAATTCTATTTTGTCTATCTTTCATACTTCCTTAACACTACTTAGATTCCTGTTTAAATACGTTATTTTCCTTTGATGGGATCCAATACAAGAACAAAGAGAATGATTTATAAGAAACACTTCCTTTTTCGAAGAATTATTATAAGTCTCAACTGATTATGGTTTAGCATCATGCGTCTGTCTCATAGGCTCCCTTGAAAGCATACTTCGCCAACGCGTACTTGGTTACCAACCTGAGCGCATAGTTTGGTTGCTAGCTTGGAAGCATCGCACCATGCGTCTAAACTATAACACCCTTGAATGTAAATTTCGCCAATTCGACCAACGCAACATCTCCTGTAAGGCACCATCATGCGTCCGTAACCTTTACGTATCCGTCCGTCCCTTTTATTCCACGTTCATGGCGTCCAATTAATCCTTATGGACTTCATGGTCACCCTTCTATGCATCCATGAGGTGTAACACAAGGCTTTGCTTCCAATTTTTCCTTTTTACTTCTCCCATACTTGTTTTCTTCTTTTAGTTTGTTTTTCACCCCTCCAGCACATCCAACACTCAACCTTAGTCTCTTTTGCTAGCTCATATGTCCATCCTAAGTCAAAGTTGCATCTCCATCCTTAACTCTCATGGGGTTTCAGTTCCTCAACGCGTAACAGCTATCCAGCACAAGGTAGCCTTACCAACACGTGGTGAAGTGAGGTTGGTTAAGATTTTTTAGGCAAGAATCACCATATGTTGAAGAAGTACCTTGCATTGAAGAGGTTATCATGCATTGGAAAATTGATGTAAGCCTCATACTTAACCTTGGGAGATGGCAAACTAAGGAAAGTGATGTGTTATGCGTTGTGAAGAGAAATGGTGGACGAGAGTGAAGGAGCAAAAACTATCAAGTGTTGGCCACGGCTATGCGTTGGTAAGTCTAGCGTTGTAAGCTGCTGTAAAGGGAAGAAAGCAGACACTATGTGTTTGTAATGTTGAAGAGTTGTTATATTTTGATTAGGCTGCTAGGCGTTAAAAGGTGTCACCATGCGTTGGTAAGAATACTTTCCGTTGGAGAGTAGTTGTATGTGATGGGCTGCAGCTATGCGTTGAAGGTTTGCAATGTGTTGGTAAGATTCATTGTGCTGACCAAGAAGCTTTTGGGTATGGTATAGCATGTCTAGGAGAGGCCGTCAAGCGTTGAAGAGTTGCTATGATTGGAAAAGTTGTTATGCATTGAAGGTTTGCTATGCGTTGGTAAGGCTACGCGTTGAGAAGCTGAAGCTTATAATAGTTAAGGATGAAGATGCAACTTTAACGTAGGGTGGTCATATGAGCTAGCCAAAAGAGACTAAGGTTGAGTGTTGGATGTGTTGTAGGGGTGAAAAAAAAACTTAAAAGAAGGAAACAAGAGATGGACACATATTAGATTAATCAGTAAGAAAACAATTAAGTGTGGGAGAAGTAAAAAGGAAAAAAAAAATTGGAAGCAAAGCCTTGTGTTATACCTCATGGACGCATAGAAGGGTGACCACAAAGTCCATAAGGATTAATTGGAGACCATGAATGGTGGATGAAAGGGACAGACGCATACGTAAAGGAAAAGAAAACTGAGTCCTAGATACATTGGATCATTCGAAATCTTGGAAAGAGTTAATCCGACAGCGTACAGGTTAGTTTTACCAATAGAAATGTTTAAGGATCATAATATGTTTTATGTTTTAGTTTTAAGGAATATGTCCTTGATCCTACTCATGTACTTGAGGTGCAACCGATTGAGCTAAGAGAAGATTTGAGTTATGAGGAGGAAGCGATTCAAGAGTTAGATGAGAAGGAGCAAGTAGTAAGAACTAAGTTGATTCCGTTGGTCAAGGTTTTGTGGAAAAATCATGGTGTAGAAGACGCTATTTGGGAAGCTAAGCCCAAGGAGCAAATGATAAAGCAGTATCTACAATTGTTTTCGAGGGACTAACAGCCTACAAAATTTTTAGGACGAAATTCTTGTAAGGAGGTGGTAAGTTGTAAGCTCTACTCTTAACTTTGGAAAATGGTAAGCAAGTAGTCGGGTGATTGAAAGTGATGGCCAAGAGCCTTTAAGCTTGAAGTGTCCATGCGTTGGTTGGACTGAAGCAAGAAGTCCATGAGAGTGAGCATGGGTAATGGCTAAAAATAGGGAAGAATTTGCATAGCCGAGCCTAAGCATGAGGGTTGAAGTGTTGGCTTGTTGAGGCATGCATCCAAAAAGTTGAGCATGAGTATTATGTTCGGGGCTATGCGTGGATGAGGTTCTTGACCAGCAGCCATGCGTTGGTTGACATCGGCAGGAGGTTGCATTGGTCAAATTGGTGAAGTTTGTGTTCAAGGGTGTTATAGTTTAGACGCATTGTGCGATGCGTCCAAGCTAGCAACCAAACTATGCTTTTAGGTTAGTAACCAAGTACGCGTTGGCGGAACATGCGTTCAATAAGAGTTTATTGGACAGACGCATGATGCTAAATCATAATCAACTAAGACTTATAATAATTCTTCGAAAAAGAAAGTGATTCTTACAAAATTGTTTCCTTCATTCATGTACTGGATCCCATCAAAGGAAAATAACACATTTAAACAGGAATCTAAGTAATGTTAAGGAAATATCAAAGATAGACAAAATTATCTGTAGAATTGAATTGACTTTAGCTGTGGATGCCGCAAAATTAATTTATTTTTGTGTACAGTTCATTATGTCAAGATAAGGAAGCCAAGGGAAACAGAAACGCCTATCAATTAGATGTCCGCAGTGCGGCAAAGGCCATGTGGGAGCATGTTTGAAAGGAACAGACAAGTGTTATGCATGCAGAATGAAGGGACACAAACGATTTCAGTGCCATATGTTCAGGGATTTTTGCAATCAACTTAAGGAATAGATAAAAGAGTATCCTTGTCTAAATTGTGAGCAAATACATAAAAGCGATCGTGAGGGAAATGAGGATATTTTTTATGTGTGTGAACAACTTGGACATCATTGCAAGGACTGTCCACGGAACAACTGAGGTCCATATGACTAAGCAAATGAGAAGAAAAAAAAATGGATGTAAATATTTGTATGTTGTTGTAAAGACAATGTTAATAAATAAAAAGCATTTTCCACTTTCAAAACATTGGTATTATGTCTTACTGTCTAAATTTTGAGGACAAATTTTTCTAAGGGGAATGGAATTGTAACACTACTTTTAAACCTATGCGTTTAAGAGCTAATAAAGAAAAGAAGTAAGACAAGAGAAGTGGTATTGGATCATAAGTTTATGGAGTTGGCCGAGAAATGAATATGCGTTGAACCTAAAGGAAAGAGAGATTTGTGCTTAAGTATAGGGTTAAGAGTAAGCCGTAGATAAGTTTTGATTAGAGTTTGAATTGGAAGGTTCTGTTGAATGATTTCCGGATCTTGGAATTGAAGTAATTCTTAAAGTTAAGATTTCTTCTAAGTAGAATAACCAGACTATGTTTTTTTAGCTTGGAAGTATGATCTAAGGAAAAATAAAAGGAAAATCTCACCAATTGACGGAAACAGTTAAAAGCATAGTAGGAAGTTAGTTGAGTTGGACGCATATTTGGTAAGTAAGAGACAATGTTGGACGCATGGTCAAGACTAAGAAACGCATGATAAAGGTAACCATTGTAGAAAAGAAAATGGGTAAGTGTTGAAGTATTGTAAGGAAACCCAAGAGCTCGGGGGAAAGAGGTGAATGCATAGGAGGTAGTTAACGAAGGAGATGTAAGCTTGGCTTAAGTAGGACGTATGAGTGATAAGCACTTGAAAAGTGCTTATTATTCTCTCAAATTAAGGGAGTTTTTTATTAGATTTCACTTGTTTGCTAGTGATTTTCAGGTTAAAACAAGGAAAATTAGAAGAAACGACTAAAAGATCAAAACCGAGCAAGAATATGGTAAAAAAGAGCTGAAAAACGCATCCTTGTTGAAACGCATGATGCGCCGCGGCGCTGAAGCAAAAACGCATCAGCATGGACACAGAGTAGCAACGCGGCGCTGGAAAGGCGCATCCTTGATGAACGCAAGATAGCGTCGCGGCGCTGGGACGGCGCTACCGCGGCGCTAAAACCCGAGAGCAATTTATTTTTGGTCGCAACGCTAGCGCCACGGCGCTATGCGTCAGCGCCGCAGCGCCAGCGTTAATTAAACGAAAAGTTTTGTATTTTAGGTTAAATTTTAGGCGGCCAAACTCTATAAATTGAGGGGTTTTCAACAGCCAAAAGAGGGGGGAGAAATAGCAAGAAGATCAAGAAAGTTGCAGAACAAAAGAAAGATCCAAAAAGGTGAGAATTAAGCTAGAGTTCCAAGAGTGAGTTAGCTGCAAGGAAGAGGAAAAGAGTTCGAGATAGTTTTGGTGCCCTTCGAAGTCCGACGCGAGAGCCAAGGAGTTCGTGACGGTGCTACCTCAATCTAGACCTCTTTTCAGTAGAGTTTACCTATTCTTTACACTCTTTCTTTGATTAGTTTTGCTCAATATGTTGCTTCACGCTATGAGTTGCTAAACTCTTTAGTTTTAGGGTTTTTGATGAATTGTTTGTGAATTCATGATAACTTTGTAGACTCATGGTTTTGTTCAAATAAATATGCTTTCCATTGTTATTGTGTTTAATTCTTGAAGATTGGCCACCTTCACATGTTAGGTTAGATGTATGATCGAGAGATTATATGTTTAATTTGATCTATAACAATGAATCGTTGTTAATCTATCACGAGAGTAGTTAGGTTGACAATGAAAGTTGCTAAAGACTAGTTTTAATGCCATGTAATTTTGTATTGGTTTTAAGAGATTAACTATCAATCAAGTTGCATGAGAAAGAGTTGTCTTTGAGAGAAGATAACTTGGAATTAAGTTTCTAGACTTAGGCATAAGAATTAAATCCATGAAATCTATAATTTTGCATGATGAAACAAACAAGGATTCGAAACCCTAGAACTCTCTTTGACTCTTGCAATTCTCCCTTTGATACTTTCTTGGCTTGATTTTTCTTTTTCCCAAAAACAAAATTTGAATTCCAATCCTCAAATAAAATTGATTCAATTCTAGAATAACTAAGTAACTTAAACCTTCTCAATTGGATCTCTAGTGGAAACGATACTCGGACTTAACCGTTTTATATTATAACTTGACCCGTACACTTGCAGTAAACACACAAAGTGGCACATCAATGAGCGAGAGGACTAAAACTGGGTAGTGGTGCATTGGAAGGAAATCTAAATTTCAGGAAGAAGGATAAAATGCATAAGGTTAAATCAAGGAAAGAAGTTATCGTAATTTAAGGTAAACGCATGACTTCCATCAAGGAATATTTTGTTGAAGTCTTGGATAATTTAGAAGGTTGAGAAGTAAGCCTAAAGGAAGAAAGCTGGAGATAGACGTATGCTAGATTTATCGTTGAGAAAATGGCTAAGCATAAGAAAGAGGTTGGAAGCATAACCTTGGATTACAACTCAAGAATGCATAGAGGGATAATTAAAGGATCCTTAAGGATGGAAGGAAGGTCATGGACGCATAACAAAGTAGAGATAAATGCATGAAGTACAAACGCATGAAGGATGATCTTGAGATGATTTTGGTTAACAGAATAACAAGCATAGTCGGATGTTTATCACTCAAGAGAATAGCTTGTAGCTAGGATATGGACATAAGGAAAGAAGTGATGGACGCATGATAGTATGCGGTTAAGGCATAAACGCATGGTAGTGTGCAAGGGAGAAACCTGGTCAAAAGTTGGAAGGCCGGGTGGAAGAAAGAGAATAAAGAAGCTAAAACTTAAAAAGGAGAAGAAGATGGACGCATAGGGGCACTAAGTTGTATGCATAGTTCGTATCTCGGAACACGTCAAATGCATAAGATAAGTTTATAAAAGTTATGTGGTTTCATTTAAACCTAACACTTTATAAGGAGTATGTGTTGGGTTGCATGTCGGATGTGTCATGCAGCGTAACAAGTGGCAAACAAGTGGCAAAAAGAGAGGAGAAGTTGGATGACAAAAACCTTCATCCCAAAAATAAGACCTTGAGGGAAAAGGAGCAGAGAGGATCCTTATGTCTGAATTCTTGAGAGAAAGGAGAGAGAGAAGGCGGAAAAGAGTCATCCTTGCGTCCGTAGTGGAAGTCTGTGGCCAAGAGACAAGGTGTTCCTAGCAACCTAGCTACCTTGCGTTCAATAAGCAGTTGGTACTTAGGGAAACTGAATCGGCCTTGCGTCCGACTTAACTGCCAGAAGGAGGAAATTATCCGCGATCGTTCAAGGTGAACCTAGCGTTCAAAGATAGACTTTGCATTCGAGGTAGACCTTGCGTTCAAGAGGGATCTGTGCATCCAAAGGGTGAAGCCAGAAGAGTTTGTTGGAAGGTTGCACCTTGCGTTTAAGGGATCAACTTTGCGTTCAAGGTGCAGGGTTGCGTTCAACTAAGCTATCTGAACGGAAAATAGGTTGCTTGCGTTTGAGACTTAAAAACCCTGCGTCCAAGACGCTCGGAAAAGGTAGAATTAGAGGGAGGAAAGGAAACTTCCCTTAAGCACTTATTAAGCTTGTGAGTGACACTTTTCTATCTTTAAAGAATGATTTTATTGAGAATGTGTAGTTACAGTTTTTTTATGATGATTTGAAAAGCATGATGGATGATTGTATTGATTATAAGGCAGGCTTTCTTATTAAATGTAATTTTACGATGATTTGAAAAGCATGATGACTGCGTATACTTGATTTTATGGCATGAAGGCATGTTTTATCTGTTTTCCAAGAGTTGTTGAAAAACATGTTTATAAGATGCTAGTTATTGAAAAATGCTTTGTTTTTTATGAAAGGTGTTTACAATGAACTGTTTATGCGAAACATACCTATTTCTAAAATGTTTTCTAAGGGATCCAATGCTGAGGGACATTTGAGAAGACATGTGGGCAACCCTGTGACTAGGGACCCAGTACTGATGAACTCGGAGAAGGTACTTGGGCATATTCCTATGTACACGTAGAGGTTTCGACATTAAGTGTGTTGAGTCTTGCTCCACCCCAACTAAGGTTTTTTTCGGCGTTGAGAGCGTTGAGTTTTGCTCCGCCTCAACTAAGGTAAATATTCGTTTTCGACGTTGGGTGCGTTGAGTTTTGCTCCGCCCTGACTAAGGAAAATTTTAAAACAAAAGAAGATTCGATGCATTGTAGACTGTTTTATTAAAAAGACCTGGATTATATTTTATCTCAAGGCTTAATAGGGGTTATATACAAATGTTATGTTTGAGTATAATTTGATTTCTTGAGCTATATTTGCTGAAATGAACATACATGATTTGACCAGGCTATTTAAGCATTTATTTTATACAAAATGTGTTATAATGTTTTATTTATGTATGATTTCCGAGCCCAAGATAGTTTTACAAAACTAGTCACCCACTAAGTAATCCAACTCATCCTTTCATATGTTGTCCATTTCTCAGGTAGCATGACAGCTCCCGTTGCCGGTCGAAGTCGAGGTTTGTCACGAATTAATGGTATCATCGTTCTAGGAAGTGTAGTTAAATGGGAAATAAGTAAGTTCGACAGTGGGAGTCGACCGGGAAGTCAATGGTTGTTGTCCTCACGCTCCGTCTCGGGCTACAGAGGGTAGTTCGGAATGGGGTGTGACATTTCCTCTCAAGCTCTCGGGTTACCTCCTATGCGTTCACCTCTTTCCCCTGAACTCTCGGGTTTCCTTACAATACTTCAACACTTACCCATTTTCTTTTCCACAATGTTTTCCTTTATCATGCGTTTTCTTAGTCTTAACCATGCGTCCAACATGGTCTCTTACTTAACAAACATGCGTCCAACTCAACTAACTCCCGGCTATGCTTTTAACTCTTTCCATCACTTTGTGAGATTTCCTTTCTTTTCCTTAGATCATACTTCCAGGCTTAAAAGCATAGTTGCGTTCTCTTAATCTAGTTATTCTACTTGGAAGAATTCTTACCTCCGAGAATTACTTCAAGTCCAAGATCCAGAGATCAGTCAATGAAATCTTCCAAACCTATCTTCAGCTTATTCCTAACCCAATACTTAAGCACAAACATCTCTTTCTTTTAAGTTTAACGCATACTTATTCCTATTTTGGCAATATTTCTCTACCAACTCCACAAGCTTGTGATCCAATTCCACTTCTCTTGTCTTACTTCTTTTTCTTACAAGCTCTTAAGCGCATAGGTTTAAGAGTAGAGTGTTACAATTCCATTCCCCTTAGAAAGATTTCGTCCCCGAAATTTAAACAGTAAGACATAATACCAATGTTTGAAAGTGGAAAATTCTTCTTTATTTATTAACATTGCCTGTACAATAACATACAAATATTTACAACCATTTTCTTTTTCTTCTCCTCTACTTAGTCATATGGACCTCCGTTGTTCCGTGGACAGTCTTTGCAATGATGTCCAGGTTGTTCACACATATAACAAATATCTCCATTTCCCTTACGATCTCTTTTATGTATTTGCTCACAATTTAGACAAGGATATTCTTTTATCTGCTCCTTAAGTTGATTGCAAAAATCAATGAACATATGGCATTATAATCGCTTGTGTTCCTTCATTCCGTATACATAACACTTGTCTGTTCCTTTCAAACATGCTCCCGCATGGCCTTTGCTGCAATGTTAAACTAGAAAAATAAATTAATTTTCCGCGGTGTCCACAGTTAGAGCCAATTCAATTCTACAGATAATTTTGTCTATCTTTGATACTTCCTTAACATTATTTAGATTCCTGTTTAAATACGTTATTTTCCTTTGATGGGATCCAATACATGAACAAAGCCTTTTTTGAAGAATTATTATAAGTCTCAACTGATTATGGTTTAGCATCATGCGTCTGTCCCATAGGCTCCATTGAACGCATACTTCGCCAACACGTACTTGGTTACCAACTTGAGCGCATAGGTTGGTTGCTAGCTTGGACGCATCGCACCATGCGTCTGAACTATAACACCCTTAAACGTAAACTCCGTTCCGCCTCAACTAAGGGGAATGATTTGAAACAAACATAATTTTTGAGTAACTTTTACTGAAATGAACATGTACGATTTGACAATGGCATTTGAGCATGTTTTGTATGAATATGACTTGAATCGATATTTTATACACATTGTTTGACAATGTTTATATTGTGATCAGTTTATTAGTTAAAGTAAAGTATTTCCAAAATTCGTTACTCACTGGGCTATTTAGCTCATCCTTTCAATATTTTCCATTTTTCAAGTAGCATGATAGTTCCCGTTGCTGGTCGAAGTCGAGGTTTGTCAAGAATTAACAGTATCATCGTCCTAGGAAGTGTGGTTAAATAGAAAGCTAAAGAAGTAAGTTCGACAATGGAGAGTCGATGTCTGGTGTCCTCATGCTCTGTCTCGGGCTACGGAAGAGTGATTCGGGATAGGGTGTGACATTTAGAATCGAGAGTCACTCACAACTTGTTCTAGGCCTTAAACGGATTCTACACCTTCCCTAGCTCCTCTCAGCCTGAAATAATATGTTTCCCTTTGTTAGGTTTCCTTAACATTCCTTTTACATAAGAAACAAGCTTTAGATATGCCTAATATTCATCCCCGAGACCAAACTACCTAAAGAAAATCATCACCAAGTCTATATTGTAAACCCTACTTCCATTTGTAAGTGTTAAACGTGAGTACGTAGTACCGAAGGGTACTAAATTGTTTTTCTCTTGTAGATCGAAGGAAGAACTGGAGGAAGCCGAAACAAATTCTTGGTAAATTGAATTTTTAAGTCATTAAGGGGAAACCCGAGCTAAAATTTATCTTGATTATCAAATGTGGCGTAAAAACGGAGTAGCGCGAGGTAATTTTGAAGTATCTGACAAATGAAGAGGAGTTACGCTCTGAAATTTTGTGGTAAACTAGAAAACATATTTCTCTACAAGTTTGTAGAAGGAAATAAGTTCTAAATTTGGCTGGAAATGCGACTTTTGACAGATAGAAGTGAGAATAAGAGGAAAGGCAGAAACTGAGATAGTCGGGTATCGCTAGAATTGCAATAATGTTAAGAATTTAAGCGTGAGTAGCGAGACGAGTGTTGCTAGTAACGTTGAGGGCTTTGCGTCTCACAACTCTCGCTGAGTATCGTTAGGTATCATTGCTCAGGTGAGTCTCGCTAGTCTCGCTCACCATGGTATCACTAGTAGTCTCGCTAGTAGTGTGGAATCTCGCTAGTAGTCTCGCCATACTATACTAGTAGTCTTGCTAGTGGTGTGGAATCTCGCTTATTATGATTTTTTTTTTGGGATGAAGTTGGTTTCGGTGGAGAAACATGAATACAATACAAATGTGTAAACTTAATGATTTGTGAAAAGGAATTTCAAGGAAATCTAACAAAGGGAACGTATTATTTCAGACCGAGAGGAGCCAGGAAGGGCGTATAACCCACTAGGAGTTCAGGACAAGTAGTGACTGACAATTTTATTTTAAAATGAGCTTACTTTAAACCAAGTTTTCATGAAATATGATTATGTTTGGAAACATGTATATATGTTTATGCTTTTCATGGGTTTTACTGTGCCGTGAGGATGATTTACTTGAAAAAAAAAAAGTACGTATTTTCACGTATGTGCGTATTATATGTTTTACATTGGAAATCATTTGAAGCATGCTAGTTGTTAAACGAGTATTATAAAAGGCATGTTATTTAATAGCTTATGATTTCATGAAAAAACATTGATTATTATTAATGAGTTTGGGAAGATTTGGAAATGTTATAAACTCGTGAACTTTTATTATGTTATTTTCAAAGCATATTGTTTTTTAATAATGTTTTGAGACGGCTCCCAATGCTAAAGGACACGGAGAAGGCATGTGGGTAGTCGGGATATAGAAATGGTTCTCAATGTTGAAGAACTCGGAGAAGGCATGTGGGTAACCTGAGTATTGAGATAGCCCCCAATGCTGAAGGACTCGAAGAAGGCATGTGGGTGGCCTAAATCTCATGATGGGACCCAGTACTGAAGAACTCGAAGAAGGTATTCGGGTAACCCAAGATATGATATCTATGTGCACATAGAGTTATATAGACGCTGTTGTGTTGAGATTACTCCACACAACTAGGAATTTTCGACGTTGGGTGTGTCGAGACTACTCTGCCCCAACTAAGGATGTTTTCGACGTTGAGTAGCATTGAGCACCGCTCCGCCTCAACTAAGGAGAATGTTTTTGAAATAAACCGAATTTCTGTGAATCTTTTTCTATGATGAACATATCTGATTTGACTCTGAATTGTTGTTATTCACATATTATCATAGAGTAACTCCGATTTGATTAACTTCCTAGTTTTGAGGAAGTTTTTTACTAGATATGTCACTCACTGGGCATCCTAGCTCATACTTTCTTTGTTTTTCTATTTTCCAGGTAGCGAACGAGTCTGGGGTACTTAGCCTACACTGAAACTCGTTTAGGCCTACCATTGTCAGCGTTGAGAATTTTGAGCATTGTAAATAGTTGAACTTATTTTTATGTTGTACATATAGAGGGTTAAGGCATTTTGATGAACTTATGTAAATCTTTGGTTTTGAGTGTAAATTGATGTCTGTATGAAAACTTGACTCTAGTAGGAGTATGTTGTTTAATCTTTGTATGAAACTACTTATTAGGTATTGGTCAAGGTATAAGGTTAATAGTGGATGCCGTAAGAGGGTCAGTGTCTGCTGTCCTCACACTTCCTCTTAGGTTAGGGTATCTTGGAGGGGCTCTGAAATATTCCATGAAGAAAAGCTCTACTTCATTTAAAAGTTCATTGATGATCAAGATTTAAGCCATTAGCGAGACTAAATCAATAAAACAAGCCAAAAACCAGTAGTACCAACGAGACTGTGGAGAAGCGAGACCAGCAAGAGCCACAACCCAGCGAGATTTGTGAGACAACTTTGACCAGCAAGACTAGTCTCGCTCTCGCTCCTTCATGCTTAACCTTTCCAGCGAGACTTGCTTCTTTCTGCTGTTAATCTCGCTACCTCATGAACTTCTAGCTGTTAAAAGTTACAGTTCAAGCCTGAATAGAACTTCTTTCCTTCAACAAACTTGTAGAGAAATATGCTTTCTAGCTTACCTCAAAATTTCAAAGTTTAACTCCTCTTCGTTCGATAGATATTCCAAATTAACATCACCCTGCTCCAGATCAATCGAGAAATTCGTATCAGTCAGTCCCACCTAAAATTAAACATATTTCTCTTCATATTCAGCTCAACCATCCTTCACAGAAGATGTTAGAAATTGAGCTAACTTACTAACCTCAAAATTCCAGCTTCAAACTCTAACTCTTCTGCTCGATATTCACCAAACATCCAACCTTGTTCAAACTGCGTGACAGCAACCGAAGCTTCTGTTTTAGCTTCAATTCTACCATGAAACCAGCCAAAACCCCACACGAAATTGCCCTAGATCTCTTCTTCTACCACCCCTCGATACCCAGCTGAAGAGTCGAATCAATTTGAGCTTGGAAAATGGAAGAGAGCCTGTCGGCAAACTCTCCCATTTAATTTCTTCTTCCACTGACTCCTTCCACTCCACTTTTCTCTTTTTTTTTTCTTTTTTATAATTTCCTTTCTTTCCTTTTTCCTTTTCCTTCCTTTCCTTTTTTTTCTTTCTTTTCTTTAGTTTAAATAAATAAATAACTAAATAAATAATTAAATAAGTAATCTGCTTTCTCCTTTTCTTCCTTTGATCTACAAGAGAAAAACAACTTAATACACTTCGGTACTACGCACTTATGTTTAACACTTACAAATGAAAGTAAAGTTTACAATTTACCACCTCCTTATAAGAATTTCGTCCTCGAGATTCAACAACTTCTAACTCCTCGGAAACAGATGTGGATATTACTTAACCATTTGCCCTTTGGTTTCCCAAGTTGCTTCTTCAACACCATGGTTCCTCCACAAAACTTTAACTAATGGTAACACCTTAGTTCTCAAAACCTGTTCCTTCTCATCTAACATTTAAACTGGTTCTTCCTAATAACTCAAATCTTCTTTAAGCTCAATTGGTTGCACCTCCAATACATGAGTAGAATCAGGAACATATTTCCTTAAAACTAAGACATGAAACACATTTTGAATCTTAGACATCTCCATCGATAGGGGTAACCTGTACGCTGTAGATCCAACTGTTTCCAAGATTTCGAAAGGTCCGATAAACCTGGGACTCAACTTCCCTTTCTTACCAAACCTTAGAACTCCTTTCCACGGCGACAACTTTAAGAACACTTTGTCGCCAACCTTAAACTCGAGATCTCTTCTCCTGTTATCAGCGTAACTTTTTTGTCGATCTCTGGTCGTCTTAAGATTAGCTTTGATCATCTCCACCTTCTCTATAGTAACCTGAACAATCTCTGGTCCGACTAGCTTTCTTTCACCAACTTCTCCCCAACACACCGGGGTTCTGCACAGTCTACCATATAACGCTTCATACGAAGCCATTCTTATACTTGCCTGATAACTGTTATTGTAAGCAAACTCCATCAAAGATAAATGTACATCCCAGCTACCTCTAAACTGCAAAATATTAGCTCGAAGCATATCTTCTAAAGTCTGGATCATCCTCTCTGACTGTCCATCAGTCGGAGGATGAAACGCAGTACTGAACTATAACTTGGTTCCTAACGCCTTTTGCAAACTCTTCCAGAACTTAGAAGTAAATCTAGGATCTCTGTCTGATGTCAACGTCACTAGTACTCCATACTGACTTACAATTCAATCCACATACATCTGTGCCAGTCTATCCAGTATAAAAGTTGCCTTAATCGGCAAGAACTGGGCTGTTTTGGTCAATCTATCCATAATCACCCAGATTCCATCAACACCTGCTAAGGTCCTTGGTAATCCAAACAGAAAATTCATAGTAACATGTTCCCATTTCCACTCAGGGATAGGGAGTGGATTCAGTAACCCTGTCGGTCTTTGCCGTTCAGGTTTTACCTGCTGACAAACTAAACACTTTGCCACGTACTCTACTATCACTGTCCTGAAGATAGAAAGCTTGACCTGGTTACTTATATGCTCCAGAAAGAGGCTGAGGATTGGTGGCGCTTGATAGAAAATAGAAGTTTAGATACAGATTCCTTATTGTGGGCAAATTTTAGGAAATCCTTTTCAGGATAAATATTATCCTAAGCCCTATTGTGATGAGAAGAGGAATGAATTCCTCAGACTAGTACAGGGGAATATGTCTGTTGCTGAGTATGAGAGGAAGTTTATAGAACTCGCCAGGTATGCCTTGGCAATAGTCACTAAGGAGATGTATAAGTGCAAGCGTTTTGAGGAAGGCTTGCGAAGTGAAATTCGTACCTCGGTGACGGCGAGTACGGAATGGCTAGATTTTGCTAAGCTGGTTGAAGCTGCTTTGAGAGTAGAGAAGAGCTTAGCAGAGGAAAGAATAGAAAGAGGCGGAAACAGGGCTGGACAAGCATTCAGTACATCTCGGGAACAGTCTCGCAGAGGTGAGGACGGCGTTTCGTACCAAGAGTTTCTGGTAAAGGGAAGTTTAAAGCTCGATTTAGTTGATGCTTAGCCTACAAAAGATACTCATATGGGCCCGTCTTCAGAGTCTAGTAACTCGATAATTGTAAATCTTGAACTTAAGTAAATGTTGTACATATAGTGAGGGTGGAGGGAGTCATGTGTAGTTGTAATTATTAAACACTTTGAGATTGCTGGATTGATATGACAACCCTATGTTAAATTATTGTATAATTGTTTATCAGGTACTGGTTAAGATTTAGGATTGGCAATAGATGTCGTGAGAGGGTTGGTGTCTACTGTCTTCACACCCACTTCTGGGTTAGGAAGGTAATTGGGATGGGGTCTTAGGATAATATTTATCCTGAAAAGATTTCTTAAAATCTGCCCGCAACATGGAACCTGTATCTGAACTTCTATTTTCTATCAAGCGCCACCAATCCTCGACCGATTTCTGGAGCATATAAGCAACCAAGTCAAGCTTTCTATCTTCAAGATAGTGCATAACCCTGAAGCACTTCTCCACCTAATTCAGCAACACCTCGGCCTCTGCAGGATACTTCGATAACAAGTTCATGCCAAGAATAACATCAAACTCTATCAATACTAAAGGTAACAGATCAACCAACAATACCACATTATCAATCTCTAACTCACAGTCAAGATAAGCATACTCTATAATAACAGATTCACCAATAGGAGTATGCACTAACAAAGCATCAGGCAAAAGCTCTAACCTCCTATTTACATGCAAAACAAACTCACGAGACACAAATGAATGGGTAGCTCCATAATCTATTAGCACATAAGCATTCCTAGAACAAACAGTGAGCGTAGCCTCAGTCTGCCTACTTGGCCTTTCTACCTGCCACCCTTGCTACCTTCACTAGCTCCCATCTCTTATCTTGGCTGGTTTATTGTTTGCGATATGGTCCTCTGTTCCGTTTCTCTTCCCAACTTAAGCTGAGGGCAATCCCTTCTAAAGACAGGCCCAGACGAGTATCTTCTGTAGGCTAAACACCCCGGACACGCTCGTTACCTGAAGAACAGAGAAACAAGGAAAACATGAGCTAAAACGCCTAGTGAGTGACTAATTTTAAAGTTTTTCTCAAGCAATGTATGCAAAACATAAATTTCAGCCATATCCAACAATATCGTACTTAAGCCATAACTTAAACATACATAAACATTTGTGAAACAGATACACATAAACTAGTTTATTCAAAACTTTTCCTTAGGCGGAGCTAAACTCAATGCTACTCAACGTCTAATTAACCTTAGTTGAGACAGAGTATTCTCAACACACCTAACATGTATACACATGTTTCATAACAAGGGTCACCCGAGTACCTTCTCAGAGTCCTTCAGTACAAGGTCCCTTAACAAATTTCCTAGCCACCCACATGCCTTCTCCGAGTCCTTCATCATGGGGCCATTTCTATACCTAACTTACCCATATGCCTTCTCCGTGTCTTTCAGCATTTGGGAGTCATTTTCATACATAATTTACCCAAATGCCTTCTCCGAGTCCTTCAGCATTGGGAGTAATTTTCCTACATAATTTACCCAAATGCTTTCTCCGAAGAAGAAGAGATCTAAGGGCAATTTCGTATGGGGTTTTGGCCGGTTTCATGGTAGAATTGAAGCTGAAACAGAAGCTTTGGTTGCTGTCACGCAGTCTGAACAATGTTCAATGTTTGGTGAATATCGAGCAAAAGAGTTAAAGAGTTTGAAGCTGGAATTTTGAGGTTCGTAAGTTAACTCAATTTCTAACAAACTCTTGTGAAGGAAGGTTGGGTTGAATATGAAGAGAAACATGTTAAATTTTAGGTGGAACTGACTGATACGAATTTTTCGACTAATCTAGAGCAGAGCGAAGTTAATTGAGAATATCTGTCCAACAAAGAGAAGTTAAGCTTTGAAATTTTTAGGTAAGCTAGAAAACATATTTCTCTACAAATTTGTAGAAGGGAAGAAGTTTTAATTCGGGCTTGAACTGTGACTTTTAACAACTAGAAGTTCAGGAGGTAACGAGATTAACAACAGAAAGAAGCAGGTCTCGCTGAAAAGGTTAAGCGTGAAGGAGCGAGAGCGAGACTAGTTTCGCTAGTGTCGTTGGTCAAAATTGTCTCACAAATATCGCTGGGTTGTGGCTCTCGCTACTCTTGTTGGTCTCGCTCCTCCACAGTCTTTCTGGTACTGCTGGTTTTTGGCTTGTTTTGCTGATTTAGTCTCGCTAATGGCTTAAATCTTTGATCATTAATAAACTTTTAAATGAAGTAGAGCCTCGATTGAGCATTTCTTCATGGAATATATACTCAGTGATGGTTTTCTTTTGGCAGTTTGATCTCGGGGATGAATATTAGGCATATCTAAAGCTTGTTTCTTATGTAAAAGGAATGTTAAGGAAACCTAACAAAGGGAAAAGTATTATTTCAGGCCGAGAAGAGCTAGAAAAGGTGTATAGTCCGCTTAAAGCCTAGGACAAGTTGTGAGTGACTCTCGATTCTAGAAAAGTTTATTACAAGAATAGTTTCTTGTTTGAATGTATGTTTGAAACTTGACTATATGGTACATTTCCATGAGTTTTAAGTGAATGTCTTGTGCTATATAATGAGATGTATCTGAAATATATACTGGCTGTGCTATGAGTTTGAGTAAAGCATGTGATTTATGATTAATGAAAGCATTTAAGCATGCGAATAGTGTTGAGATGAAAAGAATGTCTTAAACTCATGAATTTACATTATGTTATAACTTTGTTTAAACGACTCCCAATGCTGAAGGACTCGGAGAAGGCATTTGGATAAATTATGTATGAAAAGGACTCCTAATGTTGAAGGACTCGGAGAAGACATTTGTGTAAGTTATGTATAAAAATGACTCCCAATGTTGAAAGACTCGGAGAAAGCATTTGGTAAATTATGTATGAAAATGACTCCCAATGCTGAAGAACACAGAGAAGGCATATGGGTAAGTTAGCTATAAAAATGGCCCCATGTTGAAGGACTCGGAGAAGGCATGTGGGTAGTTGGGAAATTTGTTAAGGGACCCTGTACTGAAGGACTCGGAGAAAGTACTCGGGTGACCCCGGTTATGAAACATGTGTATAAATGTTGGGTGTGTTGAGAATACTCTACCCCAACTAAGGTTAATTAGACGTTGAGTTTAGCTCTGCCTCCACTAAGGAAAAATTTTGAATAAACTAGTTTATGCGTATCTGTTCCACAGATGTTTATGTATGTTTAAGTTATGGCTTAAGTACGGTATTGTTGAATATGGCCGAAATCTATGTTTTGCATACATTGCTTAAGGAAAACTTTAAAATTAGTCACTCGCTAGGCGTTTTAGCTCATGTTTTCCTTGTTTCTCTGTTTTCCAGGTAGCAAGCATGTCCAGGATGCTTAGCCTACAGAAGATACTCGTTTGGGCCCGTCTTTAGAGTCTAGTAACTTGTTGTAAATCTTAAACGTAAGTATATGTTGTACATATAGTAAGGATTGAGGAGCCATGTGTAGTTGTTGTAATTATTAAACACTTTCAGATAGCTGGATTGATATGAAAACTTAACCCTGGTTTAGTTATAGTGTTAAATTATTGTATAACTATTTATCAGGTATTGGTTAAGATTTAGGGTTGGCAGTAAATGTCGTGAGAGGGTCGGTGTCTACTGTCTTCACACCCACTCCTGGGTTAGGAAGGTACTTGGGATGGGGTGTGACACTCTGCGTTCCTAAAGGGAGATTTTTGGTATTTAAAAGTTGTTACTAAGGTTTCTAAAGGTTCCTAAGGTTTCCCAGTTGCTCTTTCTTTGAAACACAGAAGCTCGGGAGAGGGAAAAGGAAGAAACTAGAAGGAAGAAAGAGAACTTCCTTTACGCGATAAACTTTCTCTATGAGTAACCCCAACGCTTTCCAAATATTAATGTTTCTCGGTGGATGTTAACTATGGTTTGGAAATAAATATTGCTTTACAAAGATTATGATAGTTTTGAAATGTTTGTCATTTATGTTTTCTTGACAATGTTTGATTTATACAAAAGGATGAGTTTTATGATTACTTATTGATAAGCATGAATATCTTTACATGATTTGAACATCCTTTTTACTAGGATTTTGAGCATGAAACTCTATATTACCAGGTTGATGAAATGTGTTGTTGATAAAATAACTCGTGTTATGGAAGATTTATATTACCTGGATATAACCTTCAACACCGAGGAACCAAGAGAAGGCATTGGTTTTCCATGTCGAGGGACTTGGTGAAGGTATGTATCACTTGCTATGCCGAGGAACCGAGAGAAGGCATTTGGGTAGATTGAATGGTCCCCAATGCTGAAGGACTCGGTGAAGGCTTGGTACAGGACCTTAATGCTAAAAGATTGAAAGAAGTCATATGGGCAACCCAGATTATTAATCCTATGTGCACATAGTGAATAGCTGAATGAGGTGATGTTAAAGGGTAAAATCCCTAAGCATGCTTAAAAATACTGATGTGTTTGATGTATGACGATTTGAAATATATGTGCGTTTTGATATATTGGTTTGAGTTATCAAATGTGATTTCTATTAAATCAAATTGGTTTCCAAAACTGTTACTCACTGGGCTTCATTGAAGCTCATCCTTTCCAAACGTTTTTCACTTTTCAGGTAGCAGGAAAGTTCCCATTGTCAGTCGATGTCGAGGTTTGTCGAGAGTTAACAGATTCATCGTCCTAAGAGGCATGGATAAGCAAAAAGCTAGAGTCATATCTCTTGGAATTAAAAATTATAGCACTGTAACAATAACTATGTTTTATGTGTAAAAGCTAAGCTTTACATTAACATGTTGGGGATTTGTTGTATTTGAGTAGTATATCTAAGAGTAAGTTCGACAGTGGGAGTCGACCGGGGAATCGACGACTGCTGTCCTCACGCTTTGTCTTGGGCTACAGAAGGGTGGTTTGGAATAGGGTGTGACAAGTTTGGTATCAGAGCCAGGTTTACGTAAAACCTGGGGTAAGTCGGGTAAATTTTAGCAGTAACTCGTGGAAAAACCAGAGGAGAATTGAAAGAAAAACCAAGAGTTACTTGTAATAATTGGAAAAGAAGTGGAAAGAAAAATTGAATTAAGGACATAGTTAAAGTACTAGGACGTAGAATATCTTAGACGAACAAACCTCAACCACAACGTGCAAACAGAACTTGGAATGCTACTTATGGTTTCCAAAGGGGGAGAGGAAAGAAAGCAATCAGACAACGGTAAGTGTGAGAGAAGCACAGGTAAAATAATGTTTCGTTGGGCAGATAGCTGGAATTGTGACCCAACAGTGGAAGGTTCCAAAAAGGTTGTGCGGCCAGGAAGGGCTGAAAACCTTAAGAGTCGGTATGATCAAGGAAATGGCAATTTTCGGAGGGTTTGAGTTGTGAGTAAAAGCATTTTTGAGTTAAGCTATCCTAAGGAGCGGAAAGTTTCTTCTTACTCCAAGGAGCAAAAAAATGAGTAGTAAAAGGGAAGAAGGCAAGGGGTTATAGAATGATTAAAAAGTGAAGTCCATATTTTTGCTATAGTAAATGAGATAAGTATCTTCAAAAGAATGGTGTAAAAGCATAAGGGAATCTGCAAACGGGAAGTGAGGAATGAAAAGAAAAGAGTTGGAAAAGAAGGAGTAAAAGAGTCTTACCATTAGTTATCCAAGAAATCATTCAAGTCAAAAGTTAGACAGGAAACAAATGATAATTGCAGAAAGTTAAAGGATACCATACTAAAACATGGTTCGGGAATCTAAGTGATGATAAGGGAGTGCCAGACATAGACAAAATTGCCTGTAGAATTGAATCGTCTCTAACTGTGGACGCTGCGAAATTGATTTATTTTCGATTATATTCTAACATGTCAGGACAAGGAAGCAAAAGGAAACAAAAACGCCCATGGATTAGGTGCCCGGAATGTGGAAAAGGTAATGCGGGAGAATGTCTGAAAGGAACGGAAAGGTGTTATGTGTGCGTAATGAAGGGACACAACCGAATACAGTGCCATGTGTTCATTGATTTTTGCAACCAACTTAAAGGGCTGGAAAAAGAATATCCCTGTATGAACTATGACACATGCATTCCGACACCTCCTCCTTATGAGGTGTTAAGTCTAAATGAAGCCACCAAGCTTTTATAAACTCATCTATGCGTTCAACTTGCTCCGAGACACAACAGACCATGCATCCAACTTAGTGCCCTAGCATCCATAAAGTTCTCTTTTAGAGTTTAGCTTCTTTTGTTCTCTTTTCTTCCTCTTGGCCTTCCTATACTTAACCAAGTTTCTCCTCCGGACATTACCATGCGTCTGTGCCTCCTATTATGCGTCCATCACTTCTTTTCTCACGCCCAAATCTTAGCTACAAGGCCCCTCTCTTGAGTGATAAACGTCCAACTATGCTTGGTGGTACTCCGTCACTTAGCCAAAATCACCGCAAAACCTACCTTCATGCGTCCTCACCTTGTACCATGCGTTCATCACCACTTTGCCATGCGTCCATGGCCTTCATTCCATCCTTGGAGATCCCTTGATTGTCCCTCTATGCGTCCCTGAGGTGTATCCTGGGGTTATGCTTCCAACTTTTCTCTTTTACTCCTCCCATACTTAGTCGTTTTCTCAACGATCAATCTAGCATGTGTCCATCTCTTGCTTCCTTCCTTTAGGTTTGCTTTTCAACCCTTCAACACATCCAAGACTCAACCCTAGTCCCTTAAGTAGCTAGCTCATATGTCCACCCTAGGCCAAAGTTGCATCTCCTTCCTTAACTACCTCCTACGCGTTCACCTCTTCCCCCGAGTTCTCGGTTTTCCTTTCAATACTTTAACACTTAACCATTTTCTTTCCCACAAGGGGTACCATGTGTTTTCTTAGCTTGACCATGCGTCCAACATGGTCTTTTCCCTACCAAGTGTGTGTCCAACTCACAACTAACACCCAATTATGCTTTCAACTCTTTCCAACTCTCCTTAGATCACACTTCCAAACTTACTATTCTAATAGCATAGTTTAGTTCTCTTAGTCTAGTTGTGTTACTTAGAAGAATTCTTAACTTCAAGAGTTACTTTGAAGTTCAAGGTCCGAAAATCATAGGTTTCTTCCAAACTCGCCCATGACTTATTCTTAACCCAAAACTCAAGTTGATATAAAACTTTTTCTTCCCCTAAGTTCAACGCATACCTGTTCCTATTTTGGTCAAAATTGGCTAACTCCACAGGCTTGTGATCCAAATTTCACCTCTCTTGTCTTACTTCTTTCCTTATAAGCCCTTAAGCACTTGGGTCTAAAAAGTAGGGTGTTACATTGAAGCTCATCCTTTTCTTATGTTTTTCTTTCCAGGTAGCAGTCGAGTTTCCGTTGTTGTTCAAAGTCAAGGTCTGCCGAGAAATAGTGTGCACTTAGCAGTAGACGACAGTTTAATTAAGGAACTAGAAACATGTTTTATGTAAACAGATTCGTTAAACAAGTTGTAATGATAATTATGTATGTATCATGAATTAGTTTTGTTCCTGTTTATCTAAGTTGAACATAATGGTTTGGAGAAAGTCGAAGGTCAGACGGTAGGCATCGAGGGTCGGTGTGTTGTCCTCACACTCCGTTAGAGGAATGACTCGAGGCGGGGTGTGACAAAAAACCTCCTTGGACACCTAGGATAGCACATGGACACAGACAACTCTTTTGTAGCAAGGAGAACAACACCTTAAACGCAAACTTGGCCTCCCTTGCGCTCAATACTTCAACCCTCTTCCTCTCTTTTCTCTAGTAAAATTCGGTTGCTTTGGTGCTAATGTGAGAATTCCTCTACCCTTTGGCCCTATTTATAGAAGTTGGATGGCAAACCTTGTCATCCAACCTTGTCTCCAAGCTTGACACTTAGCTCCCACATGTCACCATGCATGAAAAGTAGTCCATGCGTCCAACCAAGTGTTTCCTTGTATGATGTTCTTGTCATGCATCTTGATACCTCCTCTTTATGAAGTGGTATGTCTAAATGAAGCCACTTAGCAACAAAATACCCAACTATGTGTCCAACCTAGTCCTGGGATAGGGACCATGTAACACCCTAACCTTTGACCTAGTTGCTTAAAGAACATAAAGAAAGGAAACTAGAGTAAAGGGTGTGAACTTGGATCACAAGCCTGTGGAGTTCAAAAACTTTTGAGGCAGAACATCAGGGCTTATGGAGTTAGCCAAATTGTGGTCAGTAAAGAAGGAACTATATGCATTGAGATGAGAAGGGGGAAGAAAAGTATTTATGTCAACTTGAGTTTTGAGTTAATAATAAGCCACAGGTGAATTTGGAAGAAAAACCACGTTAAGTAATTTTCGAGTCTTGGACGATAAGGTGACCTATGAGCTTAGGAAATCTCACTAAGTGTTGAAAAAGGAAGAGTTGGAAGCTAGTTGGGAGTTAGACATATACTTGGGAGAAGAACCATCATGTTGGACGCATGGTGGATAAGGTGGACGCATAGGTCATTTTTCTAGGAAGAGTTGGCCAAGTGTTGGATGATTTGGAGAGTTGAAAAGCAACCATAAGGAAGGAAAAGATGGGTTGGACACATACTACGATAAGGTGGTTGAAAAATGGCTAAGTAGAAAGGCTTAAAAGAGGAAACATGGACTTGGGAGACACACCATGGACGCATAGGTGAGAAACCAAGGAGTCCATAGGGCCATATTGGAAGTCTTGGACACATGGACCAAACAAGAGAAGGTGGTGGACGCATAGCTAAGGTATTTGGAGGAAAACCACACGCATATTAAACCTTGTGAGTAGAAATTTAACTAAGTGTGGGAACCTCGAGACTAGTTGAATGCATACCTCCTAAAGGAAGGGATTTTGGCTAAGTGTTGGACTCTTGGAAGGAGCTTGGACGCATAGAAGAGAGAGTGGACGCATAAGAGGGTTTTGGCAAGGAAATTTTGCTAAGTATAGGAAGGTTGGAAAAAGAAAAGAGAGCAAAATAAGCCAAACCCTAGAAAGTATCACAAAGAATGCATGGTGTAGGGAAGTTGGACGCATGGTCCCAATCCCGAGGGCTAGGTTGGACACATGGTTGAGTATCTTGGTGCTAAGTGGCTTCATTTGGACATAACACTTCATAAGTAGTAGGTGTCGGGATGCATGGCAAGTTAACATGCAAGGAAACAAGTGCGTAGTTGCATGTTGAGCTTACATGCATGGTTATGTGGAGAGCTAAGTGCCAAGCATGGAAGCAAGGTTGAATGACCAATCAAGTCACCCAACTCCTATAGAAAGGGCCAAAGGGTAAAGGAACTCACAAAGCACCCAATTTTCACTAGAAAAAGAGAGAAGGTTGATAAGCAAGCCTTGCGTCCAAGAAGTGTAGGTCTGCGTCAAAGGAAGAAATTTCTGACATCCAAGGAACTATTTCCCTTACTGTTGAAGAGCTGTTTGCGTCCATAAGCTGTCCCAAGCGTCCAAGGAAGACTGCCCTGCATCCAACTGAGCTATTTGAGGTGTGGAAGTGCTGTCCTACGTCCAGACTACGCAGCTCTATGTCCAAGGAAGAATTTTCTAACGTCCAAGGAGCTGTTTTAGGGTTTCTGAGGTTTCCAAGTTGCTGTTTCCTTAGTTATAGAAGCTTGAGAGAAGCTGAGAAGGATCGAAACTAAAACAGAGGAAGGAATCCTAAGTTGGACAACTACTTTTATTATGAGTGGTTGATTTCTTTTCACGATAGAACTAAACTATATTTCTTATGAATAATTGACGATAGCACGCTTATGAGCTTATATTTGAAAAGCATGATGTTGTGATATTATGCGTGCTATGGTGAGGTATCGGAGAGAACATTGAGCATGATAGCATGAGGTTGTATGCATGCTAGGGTAATTTATTAGAGAATATATTACATATCGAGTTTGTTGGATATTAGGTTCTATTTCAGATGCTGAAAGATTGTGCGAAGGCATCGATGAATATTCCAATGTCAAAGAACCTTGAAAAGGCATTGATGATGACGGCCATGACTGGGACCGGGATTTGACACTTGTAGAGGATCGGAAAGATCTAGTATCTGAGCCTATGGCAGGAATTTTCTTATGGGATGGTCAAGAGGTCACCGGAACCTAGTTCCTGAGCCTACGAGAAGTATCAAAAGGATGGTCAGGGGGCCGACAGGCCTAGCTCCTGAGCCTCAAAGGTAAGACTATGTGTACATAGAGGACAGATAAATACATTAGATGTTGTTTTTAGTAGAGTCGGGTTGGCTAGCGGGAAAAGCTAGTCAGAAAGCTGAGCCATGAGAGCCACTAGGATAAACAAAAGAGTAGATGTGCTAAAGATGCCAGCGGGAAAGTTGATTCGAGAAAGTAACCCTACGGGGGAGGTTTGGAGATAAAGCTCGATGTAGTAGTAGAAATACTTGTTTATGTTACACATACGTTTTTATTATTATGTTGAAAGAGTTAATGAAACCCTAGTTTATTCAATCACTCATTGGGCTTCATAGAAACTCATTCCTTTCTTATGTTTTCTTTTCAGTTAGCAGCAGAGTTCCCGTTACTATGCAAAGTCAAAGTTTGCCGAGATATAGTGTACTCTTAGCCATAGGCAGCATATTAATTAAAGACTAAAGTCATGTCTTCTGTAAACAAATTTGAAAAATAGTTGTAATAATAATTTATGCATGATAATATGAGTTAGATTTACATCTGCCTATCTAAGTTGCACATGTTAGTTTAGGTTTGACGATAGATATCACAAGAGGATCGGTGTCTGCTGTCCTCACGCCTCTTTTCTGGTTAAAAGGGTAACTCGAGAGGGGGTGTGATAAGTTGGTATCAAAGCATGGTTTGCGAAAAACTTGGGAAGTTGAGAAAAGTTAGTAGCATAAAACCAGAGAGAGGTTATATTTTCTTAGAGATAAGCTTGAATTTAGAATCATGCATAAAGATTGGAAGTAAAATTAGCTAAACATTCGAAAAAGTACATAGTTGTATGCCTGAATCAATATATCCTGTTCTATAGAAGATGTCTCAAAGAAGCATACCTCAACAACAACGTGCAGGTGGAACTCAGGATGCTACCTTTAGATTCCCAGCAAAAGGGGAAGGAGAATCAAGTCATCCGACGATGACAAGTGCGGTAGAAGCACAGGTATTTCATAATTTTGCTCGGCAGATAGCCGAGAATCTAAGTAGTTTGTCAGAAAATCCAGAGATTGTATGGAATAGAAAGTAGCCTTAAGGGCAAGTATGTTTAAGGGAACGGTTGATCCCGAAGAAGCAGAGGTATGGATTACTCGGCTGAAAAAGTCTTTCTGAGTAATGAGGTGTCTGGAAGACCGAAAAGTTTCTTTGGTTGTCTTCTTACTCCAAAAAGGAGCAAAAGATTGGTGGTGGTTAGCTGAAGGAAGATGGGAGAAAAATATGGAACCTACTTGGGAGTATTTCAAAGAAGCTTTTTATAAGAAGTATTTTCCTTAAAACCTTTCGTGATGCAAAACAAAGGGAGTTTTTGTATCTTGTGCAAGGTACGATGTCAGTGGCAGAGTAAGAAAGAAAGTTCACCGAGTTATCAAAGTATCCTACTGGTCTTCTGCACGCCTCCTCTTAACCATGGCCTGCTCAACCCAATGACGTTCCACGGTTTTTCTCCAAAACTCAACTTGTTCAAATATTTTTTCTTCCTTTATTTTTGAGCTTAACGCATAGCCCTCTTATTATGCCAAAAAATTTCCAACTCCACAACCCAAAAAATTTTACCTTTAAAAGTTTATTACTCCACAGACTTGTGGTTAAACTTTCCATCCATAATTTACCAATCTCTTCCTTCTTGTCATACAAGCTTAGATCAAGTTTTCAGGTTCCACAGATGCTGAGACAAATGCCGAAGGGATCTATTTCGAGAGAGATGGAAACGTGAGGGGGAAAGGGTTTGGGGAAATCAAAGATGCGATTTAGGAAAATGAAAGATAAAAAAGAAAGAGGGAAAGGTGGGAGAAGAAACAAAAAGAGGGGCTAATTTTTTTTTTTTTTTGACTTATTTCTATTTTTTGAAATAACCTTTTAGGGACAATGTAATATGTTGGTAAAGGGTTCCAATATTTAGTGGCATTGGTTTATGCGTCACATATTGTTTTAGTGACGCTGATGTAAATTTTATTGCTACAAAAGATATTTTGCAACATGTTTTTCAACACCTCGCTATAAATTACCATTTAGCAACAAAATTATTTTGCTTTGCTAAAAATTTGTCACCAAAAACAAATATTCTTGAAGTGCTAGCATACCCTTGCTTTCCTTGTTACCTAACAACGTCATCCTTGCTTGTCTTCAACCACTTCTAAGAGTGAAGACTATCCCCACAAACCAACATGAGGTCTTTTCATCATACTTTGTCGTCATTCACATGTTCCTTGGGAAGATTGCCAACAAGTCACCCAACATAGAATTGCTCAAGCTAAGCACGCTTCACTGTGAAGTTCATATGATTGAGCCACCAAAAAAGAAGTTTCACCTTGTTAGTATAGGTAATAACTTTCAACTCTTTTAGCCTTTCTTGACCATACTTTCATATCCTCAAGATTCATCTCATTTGGATATAAATCTCGGTTCATTCATGTATTCCTCTTAAACTCGGGGTGTTACAAATAGAGACACTTAAGCTTATTAATCATGTTAAATGAGCAACATTGAAGGCTCTAAGATAGCTTTTTAGGCAACTATCACGTATCATTTTGTGTATTGAAGTTATCTCCAAATAATTCATCAATTTCTGCCTGATCAATATCATTATCCCTACCATATCCAAGTTCAAGTATTATTAAATCTTCAAAAAACGCAACGATATATTTAGCTAACTTGTTTACAATAATCCAAATTTAAGAAAATAGCAAATCAATTACTGATTCCTTTTCTACATTGTTTTATTTATTTAAATATGTAGTAGATTACATAATTTTACATTTTAAGTAGTAGTCAAGACCAGTCCAACAAAAAATACGAGGGAGAAGAGTGAGGAAAAGTCGAAAAAAGGGTAGGAAAAGAAAGTGTGGAAAAAAATTGAGTAGGGTTTTAAAATGCATTTTTGTTGACGCAACTGGTTTGTTTCTGCCCATGCAATATGTATGGGTAGAAACTTTCAGTATCAGCCCACGCTTTTTGCAATAGTAAATACTAAAAGTTTTTACCCACACTCATTTCGTGGACAAAAATCAAAATAAGTGTTAACAAAAAAAAAAAAAAAAAAAAAAAAAAAAAAAAAAAAAAAAAAAAGTGTTTCACTAAGTCCACACAATAAATAAAGTTTTGCCCATGCATAATAAATTTATCAGTAGAAGTGGATATCTATGACATTTTTTAATTATGTTGGCGAAAATAAACTTCGTCACAACCTAAAATTCTTGTAATTTATAAAGATACAAAATAGTCCAAATTATAGGCCATGAATCAGTCCTACAGCGATAGGAATTTGGAAGAAAAGGTCCAAATAACATCCTAAAATCAATCCAAATTCATAAGGAAAGAAAAAAGAAAGAAAGAAAGAAGAGAGTCCAAAAGACACCCCAAATAGTCCAAATAATAGTCCATAAGAAGAAAAGAGTCCAAATCATTAATAAAAGAAAACACACTAAAACAATCTAGGACGAAATCAATAGATCACACAAAAAAAAAAAAAAAAAAAAAAAAAAAAAAAAACTAAAACTTACAAAATAATCCAACAGTATCACACACACAAAAAAAAAAAAAAAAACAATAGATCCATCAAAATAAGTACAAAACAAAAAAAAAAAAAAAAAAAAAAAAAAAGAGAAAAGAAAAAACCTTAGATTTGTCTAAAACTCATTGAAAACTTAGTAAGTTACTAACATATAGATCTGTTCATCCCATCACAAAATATCATAGATGGTATAATAGAAATTAAAAAAATAAAAAAAATAAAAAAACAAATAAACCTTCACCTCGGTGGCGACAACGGCAAGGCAGTCTGTGAGAGAGAATCGTCCGACATGGATGTGAGAAAATGGAAGAAGCTAAGGCTTTTGGAACCAAAAAATTGGTGTACACGACAAATGAAGTACACTGTACGTGATTTGTACACGATTCCTACGTGGCATTACGTGGCAACTATGCACCATCTGTGCCATTACGTGGCAACCATGCACCAGACGGCTGTTTTTATATGCCATCTGAGACCTAAATCGTGGTTTGGGACTTAAATCACATACCCTCTCCATTTTTCATTTGCTTAAACCTGGGTCAACTGAATTTTAAGTAATAGTGTACTTTGTCCACAGTTTAAACATCTTAAGTAAAAAATTTAGAAACAAAAATTTGAAATTAAAGGTTTAAATGAACCAGAGTTGCATTTTATGTTTTCAAATATGTGTTTGGTAACATAATTCAAAAATTAGATTCTAATTTAAACAATTTGCAAACTAGTTATAGTTAGCCACTAAATATCAGTCGACAATAAACTATTATTAATTGATTTATGAACACGGTTTTATGTTAAAAAAAATTGTATAATTATTATTTTTCAATATTATATAATTTATGGGATAAATTAAAATTTTTATCCCTATAGTTTGGAAGAAGTTAAAATTTAGGTATTAGGATTTCTAATTAGAATTTAACTCTTATGGTTTGATAAAAGCTTCATAAATAATCCCCATGACAAAGATTATTTAAGAGGACCATAGACCAAATTTGAAATTTAACCTAATTTATAATAATTACATAATATATATTTTAATTTTAAAAATTGAATTAAATTTATAACATGATAAGTATATTTCTAAATATTTTTATATTTATTTAATATAATTCTGTATTTTAAATTTTATAATTCTGCATTTTAAATTTTATAATTCAAATTATAAATACAATAAAAGCATAAAAGTATTGTTATCAGAATTTATATTGTTTGAATCACAAAATCCTAAAACAACTTTAAGAAACAGAATTCGAATTGTTTGCCAAACACATATTCGTTCAATAGTATATCGATACTCATTCAAAATTCAATTTTAAGTATAGAGACTATTAGTGTATGAGTTGTGATAGTTAGATATTCGATGCTCATAAAAAACTAATTTCAAATATATCATATATCAATTGTATAACTTATATAATTTATGTTATTGGTATATTAGTCAATTGATATACCAAATATAGGGGGTTGGGGGATTCAAACCTTCCCCTTCTAGGATGGAAGGTTATATCAATTCACTTTGGCCATCTTAAATTAATTAATAGACACATTAAATACTGAAAGTGAGTATTTAGTGAAAATCAACATTAAAAGTGTGAATCTTAAGATGTAGGAATCAAATTAAAAAAAAACTCGAACGTTAAGGATAAAATTGTAATATCTTGAATCATAGTTACTATATTTAAATCAAACTCAAATGACTAAAAGATTAATATTTAAAAACGTATGGACAAAATGAAAATTAAATTTAAAATATTAAAGTACGTGCTATATGTGGTTTTGGAGCCAGAGTTAGACTTGAGGGATCAACCAGAAAATTCAATAAAAGAGAGAACCAGAAAATTGGAAATTTCGTTTGGACAAATTCTCTATTCTCTTTATATTTTGTCACTGATCAAAGTAAAATTTGTACAAAATCCTGAGAAATTCAAACAATTAAAATTACCTCTTGCAATAAATTATTCAAACAAAAATGTTAAGTGCTCCAAAAATAAGAGGATTATTAATTATGTGTGCCATAAACTTTGGAATGTTCAGAGCTAAAATGTGCATGTACATGAGGTTAAAAGATCACAACACATTGAGTATTATGGTAGCAATCATGAGAAGAAGAAATAATCTCGAGTAGGCATATCAAATTTTTTGTATTATTCCGAACTGATTTTGTGGGTTACATGCTCCAGATAAGACACAAATGGAGAAAAAAGGATAAATAAAATACACAGCTCACAACCTGGTGGAGTCCCAGGGCAATGCCGACTATTGAATGAAAAATTTCGGCTAATCACAAATTGTCACATCTATAACCACCTATTTTTGTCCTTCTTTTTATTTTTATCATTCATTTTATCTTAATTTTGAATTTGTGCTAATTTATATGAAAAGGAAGAAAAAAAAAAAAGAAAACAATTAAATAAGAGATTTCTAATAATTAACCATTTAAAAAAAGAAAATAAATTTTTCTTCTTTTGAATGACCTAGGTAAAATGACATAATATATAGGAGGGAGAATAAAAATTAATTGGACAAATCTTTTATTTAGGAAGATTTGTATTAAAATAATTTTGGAAGATAATCACATAATATTTTACACAATCTACAATTTATTTTTTTCCTTTTAAACAAAATTTGATTGTTTTTTCCTAATTGAAAGTATTTTTATTGGCCAATAAATTACTTGATTTTTTTTTGGGTCTTTGGGGGAGGACACACAATCAATGAAACCCTACGTCTACACTGTAAGCCCTACTTTTATCTTGGGAAGATGGCAAGCTTAGTAGGTGGGTGGTTGAAAGAGATGGCCAAGAGCCTTTGGCATGGTTGGTGTATTGGGCAAGTGGCTATGCGTTTGCTTGGTTGAGGTATGCGTCCATGAGAGTGAGCATGGGTGATGGTAGGTGTTATGCGTTTGTTGAGACCATTGGACAAGTGGCCATGCGTTGGTTGATGTTAGTAAGGGGTTGCATTGGTGTAGCATGCATTCAAGAGGGCCTTTGGGACAGACGCATGGTACTATGCATCCAACCTAAGTGTTCAAGTTTGCCAAGGGGGGTAGCGTGCATATAGTGAAGGAGTTACTTTGTTTATTGGAAAATAAAATAAAATAAAATAAAAAGAGAAAGTGGAAGTAAGTCGGCAGCTCGTTTAAGTGTGTAAAGCTGAGTTTCCGATCATTTTCTTCATTTTCAAAAGCTTCAACCGATTCCATTTTTTAGCTAAGCCACGAAGAGAGGTAGAAGAAGGAGTCTAGGGCAAATTCATGTAGAATTATGGTCAGTTTTGTGGTGTAATTGAAGCTGGAACAGAAGATCTAATCTGAGCAAGGTCTGGTATTTGGATGATAGCAAGTTGTGGAGATCGCGTTTGGGGCTAAATATTTGAGGTTAGTAAGTTAACTCAATTATTAACAATTCTTGTGAAGGATGGTTGTGCTGAATATAAAGAGAAACATGTTAAAGTTTAGGTGGAAGCAACTGATACGGATTTCCTAAGTGATTTGGAGCAGCTCAAAGTAATTTGAAAATATCTATCGAACGAAGAGGAGTTAAACTCTGAAATCTTGCGGTAAGCTAGAAAACATATTTCTTTACAAGTTTGTAGAAGGAAACAAGTTCTAATTTTGGCTGAAAATACGACTTTTAACAGATAGAAGAGAAAACAGAAGTGAAGGAAGAAGCTGTAGGAGACGGGATCGCTGGAAGAGCAACGACACTGAAGGTATAAGGGTGAGCAGCGAGACGAGTGTCACTGGTGTCGATGGAGGCTTTGTAAGCACTGGCTTATAATACTAAGTGCTGGGAGGAGGCAAGTGAAATTGTGGCTATGCGTTGTTAGAGGAAAAGTAGCCGAGGGTGAAAAGCAAAAATTTTGGCTAAGTGTTGGCTAAGACTATGCGTTGATGAAAGAAGAGAAGAGTTAGCATTTTTCTTTTGAATGGCCATGCGTTGAAGGAGGATCACGAAGGGTTGTTGTGAGTTGAAGCAGACACCCGCGTTGGAGGAGAAGTTGATTATTGGCAGGGGAAGCAACGTACTTGGCTTTCCATGCGTTGGTAAGGTTGTCATGCGTTATGGTTCCTATGCGTCAAAGACAGAGTGGTCTCTATGCGTGGAAGACAGTGGGGTAGTTGGTCGTTGTAAGCGTTGAAGGTAGGAGGCGTTGAGGGCGCCATGCGTTGAGTGGGGATGATTAAGTTGTATGCGTCGAAGGTAGGAGGCGTTGAGGGCGCCATGCGTTGAGTGTGGATGATTGCTGAAGGCGTTAGAGTAGGTTACGTTATGGGTGTTTTGCGTTGAAGTAAGAGAAAATTTGGGTGCCTTGCGTTGAGTGAGAATGGGAACCCCGCGCGCCAGCCTGCTTGTGAGGGTTAAGTCGGCAGTATATATATAGATGCTTTTGAGGGTTAAGTCGGCAGTATATATAGGTAAATGAATTAAATGTTTAATCATTTTTAGACACTTTCGAGAGCTTAAGTCAGTTCCATTTTTCAGACAAACGACAAGGGAAGGTAGAAGAAGGTGTTCTTGTGGATTTTGGGTGGAATTCTACTCGCTTTGGTGTTGAAATCAAAGCTGGAATAGAAGGTTGTTTGTGGTCGCACAGACTGGGCAGTGTCTAATGTTTGGAATCGAGGAGATCGAGTCTAGGGCTGAAAGTTTAAGGTCAGTAAGTTAACATAATTCTTAACAATTTTTGTGAAGGATGGTAAAGCTGAAATTGAAGTTAATTATGTGAATTTTTAGGTAAAAGCAACGGTTACAAAATTGTTATGCAATCTGGAGCAACGCAGAGTGATTTTAGAATAATTGGAGAACGAAGGGGAGCTAAGCCTTGAAATTTTGTGGTAACCTGTGAAACTCAATTCTTTACAAGTTTGTAGAAGGGAAGAAATCTTAGTTTGGACTGGAAATGTGTTTTTGGTAGGGGTGAATAAGAAGAACCGAAGCTGCAGCAGTCAGCTTTATTAAGGAGGAAAGTAAGCTAGAAACGTTTGTGTTGCAGAGAGTTTGCGTAGCACACATATTCTTCTTGAAATCAAGGTATAACAAAAAGGTTAAGGAGCAACTTTGTAGCAATATCATTAGTGTTTAAAACTTGAGAATGAACTAGTGGAAACCTAGCTGCATGATGAAATTAAGGATATTGTGCATATGTTTAGTTGTTGTTTATGTTAAAGTGGATGGAAAAGAAGAATAATAAGGAAATGTGTTTATTTCAGGCCAAGAGGAGATAGGGAAGGCGTATAATCCACTCAAGGCCTAGAAAGAGTGGTGAGTGACACTTTTCTTGCTTCAAAACAATTTTGTTGTATATGTTAGTTCGGTTTTCCAATTGAATACGATTTTGTGATCAATCGATTTACAAAGCATACTTTATGTTTCTTAAAAGGTATTGAAAAGTAGGTTTATGAAATGTTATTGATTTAAGAGTTGCTCTGTTTTTCTTATGAAAGATTTGCATATGATTTGTTTGAATAAAGTATTGCTTTCCTTAAAGGAAAATGTTTTAGAGGAGGCTCAGTGCTGAAGGACTTGAGAAGGCACGTGAGTTTCCCCTGGACCCAATACTGAGGGACATAGAGAAGGTACTTGGGCAGCCTGCCATGTTCCTATGTGCACATAGAGGTTATATGCTGGTGCGTTGAGTTTTGCTCCGCATTGAGCCTTATTCGTTTTCGACGTTGGGGTGTTGAGTTTTGCTCCGCCTCAACTAAGGAGAAGTATTGCAACTAAACTGATTTCTTTATGATTTGCTGAAAAATCATGTATGATTTGATAAGGGCAATTAAGCATGTTTTATCCAATGAATGTGAATTGATTCCATATTTTACACATGACGTTGAACTTAGTTTTTATCTTGATGATTTCCGAACTAAAAACAGTTTGTTAAAATTAGTCACTCACTAGGCTGCTAGCTCATGTTTTCAATGTTTTCTTTTCCTCCCAGGTAGCAAGGATGTTCCTCGTGCTTAGTCTACTCTAGCTCGCCCTACTTAAGCTTCGAGTTTCCAGAAACAGTTTATTTCTTTGTTGTTGTACGTGTAAATAACTTAACACTGGTGGCATGTAGATTTAGCTGCATACAAGTGGGTGGTGAGAGAGTGTGTTGTAAAAGTGTACGCTGTATAGGATGGATTGTTTATATTATGATCATGCGTTAGTATGGCTGGATTCTATGATTGTATATGTATAGATTGCTTATACAGGAAGTTATGTAAGATGGGGCAATATGCGTCACAAGAGGGGTGATGTTTATTGTCCTCACATCTCCTTTCAGGTTAAATAGGTAACCAGGGAGGGGGTGTGACAGGCTTTGCGTCTCACAACTCTCACTCGGTATCGCTGGTCTCGCTAGTTCACAGACTCGCTAGATAGTTTGTTTGCAGCTCAGTTTCGCTAGTCTAGTCTCGTTGGTTGCTTGAGTCTTGTTCATTAATGGTTATTCTTATGAAATTTGGTCCAGTGGTGAAAAATTGGACAAGTATAAATGTTTAAAACTTGTTGGTTATGTTAAAAGGAATTTTAAGGAAATCTAACAAAGATAAATGTATTATTACAGGCCGAGAAGAGCTAAGAAAGGTATATAACCCACCAAAGGCCCGGAACAAGTAGTGAGTAACAATTTTATTTAAAATGTGTATACTTTGAACAAAGTTTTATTGTTGAAAGATTATGTTTGGAAACAAGTTTATATGTTTGTGATTTCACGGGTTTTAACATGCATATTATGTGTTTTACATTGGAAATCATTTGAAGCATGCTGGTTGCTAAATGAGATTTATGAAAGGCATGCTGTTTGTTAATATATGATTTTATGGAAAGCATTGAAGCTTGTGAATGAAATTGTGAAGATTTGAAATGTTACAAACTCGTGAATTTATATTATGCTATTTCCAAAGCATGTTGTTTTTTAATAATATTTGTGAAAAGACTTTTAATGCTGAAGGACACGGAAAAGGCATGTGGGTAGCCGGGATATGAAAATGGTTCCCAATGCTGAAGGACTTAGAGAAGACATATGGGTAACATGAGTATAGAGATAGCCCCCAATGCTGAAGGACTTGGAGAAGGCATATGGGTGGCCTAAATCTCGTTATGGGACCCGGTACTGAAAGACTCGGAGAAGGTATTCGGGTAACCCAGGATATGATATCTATGTGCACATAGAGGGATGATAGACGTTGTTGTGTTGAGATTACTCCACACAGATAAGGATTTTCGACGTTGGGTGTGTCGAGATTACTTCGCCCCAACTAAGGATGTTTTCGACGTTGAGTAGCGTTGAGCTCCACTTCGCCTCAACTAAGGAAAATGTTTTTAAAATAAATTGAATTTCTGTATATCTTTTTCTAAAATAAATATGTATGATTTGACAATGCTACTTGAGCATGTTTTGCATGGATACGACTTTGAATTGATGTTATTTACTCATTGTTTTATAATGATTACATTTGATTAGCTTCCAAGCTAAGGGAAGGTTTTTACAAATAAGTCACTCACTGAGCAACCTAGCTCATGTTTTCTTTGTTTTTCTGTTTTTTTTTTCAGGTAGCGAGCGAGTCCAGGGTGCTTAGCCTACACAGAAACTCGTCTGGGCCCCCCATCAGTGTCTAGAATTTTGAGAATGGTAAATATTTGAACTTAAACATGTGTTGTACATATAGAGGGTTAAAGGTTGTGTTGATGAACTTATGTAAATATATAAGTTTGAGTGGAAATCAATGTCTGTATGATATCTTAACTTTTGTTTAAGTATGATGTTCAATCATTGTGTATAACTGCTTATTAGGTGATAATCAAGGTATAAGGTTGGCAATGGATGCCATAAGAGGGTCGATGTCTGCTGTCCTCACATTTTCTACTAGGTTAGAAGGGTACCTAGGAGGGGGTGTGACATACATAGAGTGAGAAAGGAAAAAAAAATTAGCTTTCATCACATCTACAACAAAAAAAATACTAAAAAAATAGAAACATAGAGTGAAATCAAGAAAATTTCTAAGTTCAGTTGAGGTTGCATGGTAGGGCGAACGTCCCAAGGAACCACACATTGAGTCACAAACTAAGATTTCTCCTTCTAACTAGCTCTTGAAATTGAAGAAGCTAAAATAATCTTAACTAAACAAAGCTTATAGAAATTTTATCTGATAGTCTTTTATCTCAGCAAACCCAAAAAAAAAAAAAAATATAGATAACAAAGGTATTTTAAACTTTTTTTTTTTAAAAAAAATATAGATAACAAAGGTATTTTAAACTTTTTTTTTTATTATTATAATGCTTATATCTTATTTGCTTGATATGTATTTACTTATTCTTACATTGATATTTATATATGTGATATACCCCTTGTTGTTATCATTATTATTATTTTTTTTTTTGTTGATCTTCCCTTCCCCTATTTTATTTGTTTACTTACACGCATCTATTTATTTTTCTTGTCTATCCGTGGCTATTTATATCGTTCTCTCCTATGATTTTTGTTTTCAAAATTTTTTTTACTTACATTTACTTTTAAAAGAAAAAAAGAAAAGAAAGGAGATAGAGAAGTGTGTGTTGTTGTTGAAAAGAAAAATAGAGAGAAGAAGGGGAAAAAAAAAAGCAGTAAGATTATAAAAAAAAAAAAAAATTGAACCTTAGGTTAGAGAAGGCATCTTGTTGGTAGTCATAAAAAATGGAAGCTATAGCCATGTTTAAGTTTATGGAGATGAGAGGAATTTTAAAGAAGATGAGAAGAGGAAGGGTTTGAAGTTGGAGAAAAATGTGTAGCAAAAGAAAAAAAGAAAGTTGGAGAAAAATAAGCAAATGAGTTTCTTTTTTAAGAGTTTAAATAAAATATGTGTGTGTCTCATTCCTTTCAATTTTTTTCTTCTGTATTTATTTATTTAATGTTTAATTTTATTTTATATCCCAAATTTTTATTTCAATATTATGTGTAACTCTTTGTTTATTGCATTATTTCATTCTGGTTGTTTTTTTCTTTGTTGACCATATTTTTTAATCAATGCATGTATCTTTTAAGTTATAAATTAATACATTACTATTTTTCTTTTTCATAATTTTTTTTTTAAATATACCAACGACGAAATTTAGAAGATTTAGGAGTCCAATTCTCTAGTATTCTTCAGATGAGAAATCGATTTTTTGGGAGTTCAAGATCGATCTCCAATTAAAATTTTTATTAATTTTTAAGTTTTAGTATGTTGTCTATGTTATTTTAATTCATTATTACGCTTCTTAAGTTATATTCATATTAAATCATATTTGGTTTCTAATTAAAATTTTCCAAAGTTTTTAAATATTTCTAATTAAAATTCCTCAAGGTTTTGGAATACTCCTAATTTAAATTTGTCTAAATTTCAAATCTTTCACAATTTTTTTTAAGAATTATTTAATTTTTTTCTTTAAAATTACAGTTGTTGTGCTTTCAAGCATCCAAAAATTAATCTATGATTTCAAAGGGTTTTCCAATCAATTATTTCTCTAATAACTTATTTTTTTAAGACCTCTTTTTTCCTTTAAAAAAAATCCTACTATAGAATCTAGAAAATTTGGGAGTATGATTTTACTAGCATTTTTAAAAGTGAGAGATCACATTTTTGAGAGTCTGAGATTTGATCTCAAAAAAAAATGAATTTAATTAATATTTAAAAAAAAAATTCCTTTATTTAAAGACTGTTCTATAACAAATTTTGAGAAAATGTAATAATTTTTCACTTTCTTGAGCTGATGATTTTTTCCTCAATTATAATATAGTCAAATTGAAGGAATTTGTTCTACTTATTTTATGGGATAATTGCTTCAAATGTTGGAGCAATGAGTGGTAAAATAAGACCTTTTTTTTTTTATTCAAAAAAAGTAAAAAGTATTTTCAAGTCAAGATTTAAAATTTGGCATCTTATAAACGGGTGTTGTGGGGTGTTAACACCTTCCCCATACATAAATGACTCAAACTCAACTTTAGTTTTCACAAACCTTTTTTTTAATTGTTTATTTTACTTTGGTGTCCAATTACATCGTAAAAAGATTGGTGGCGGCTTCTTTTTGCTATATTAACCCCTTTCAAGGATGTCGGTTGCTCTGGGTCGTCTTGGGCATGTGGCAACAACGTCATCACAACAAAGTCCAAATGCATTGTGGAATTATAAATTGGATTGAGTCAAGTAACTAAAATCGCTTAGGTCAAAAGCTCAGTCCAATTTCAACCTATTTTGAGAATATTGGACTAAAGAAGATATTTGGCCCAAGTTGCAACTCAATTTTTAGCGCAAAAGCAATTGGTCCAAGTCCATGAAGGTCCATAGAAATTCTATAAATAGAGGTCTTACTCTTTCATTTGGGAAGAGGTTAGAAGTATTGAGAACGAAGTGTTAAAAGCTCTAAAGATTTCAAAACTCTAAAGTTCTGGTTGACCTCAAGATTACAACTTCCTGAAAATGGGAAGAACTGAAGCTCCAAAGCTTTGAAGATCTAAAGGTTGAAACTCTAAAGATCTGAAGAACACAACTCCCTCAAGCTGTAAAGATCTGAAGAATACAAACCTCTTAAAGTTTTGAAGATCCAAAGGCTAAAGCTCTAAAAATCTGAAAAACACAACTCCCTCAAGCTCTAAAGATTTGAAGAATACAAGCTTTGAAGATTGAAGTTCTGAATAATACAAACCTTTTAAAGCTTTGAAAATCAAAAGACTAAAACTTTAAAGAGTGTAACTCTCTTGAAGATCTAAAGACTAAAGTTTAAAGGACATCTAGAAGATCAGAAGACTTTCTTTGAAGCTCTCGAAGTTAGAAACTCGGAAGGTTGATCCAAGCAGATCAACAAACCAGAGAAAGATCTAAGTCGATCAACAAGTCATACGCCGATCATCTAAGAAGATCATCAAGCTCGAAAGTTGATCATCTAAGAAGATCAACAAGCTCAAACGTTGATTATTCAAGAAGATCATCGAGCTTAAGTTTACTTTTTGAGAGAAAGAATCAAAGAATCAAATATTAGAGGTTATACTCACAACACTGAACTTAATACAAATATAAAATTCAAACTCCACAAATTAAATTTCTCTGAAAATATTGTCAAACACCCCCGAAACACAATTTGTTATACAAGTTATACATAATTAAAATTTGGGCCCGTTAGCAGGCAAGCATTTGGCAAAAAGAAAAGGGGGGGGGGGGGGTAAGTAGGCCAAGAAACAACATTTGGCATACCATAAGGCTATAGGAGTCTTAAAAAAAAAAAAAAAAAAATTGCATACAAAATGTTAAAAAGTTATAATACTAGTAAAGCGATGTGGTTAAGAAATTAATGGGGAAGATTGTGGTTCATAATTAAAATTATGTTGCTTCCTATTACCAAAACTAACTCACTAAGAAAGCAATTAGCAACAAACAGAACAAAAGAGTAAGAGAGAAGGAGAGAAACACAAAAGGAATTATAACACCCTTCTTCATAATTCATTTACAATTGGTATGATCCTTGAACTGAGGAATAAATCCACCAATTTTACGGATTTTGTTGTCATTTTTATCATGCTCTATGCTGATGTAATCTTCTTCATATTTTTCTGCATTTTTAAACCACACTCATATGAATTACAAGCTGATCATTTTTTTACATTCTTCAAATTTCAGCTACCAATTCCTTCGACCATTTTGTTTTTCACATTATAGTCATCTATTTTTTGTTTTTCCAATTACATTTTATCGTTCGTGGAAATTCTCTAATCGTTCCATTTTCTGTTATCAAATCATGGTATTCCCTTTTTAATTCATCTTTTTCAATTGAGATCTTAAGTACATGATGAATATACTTGAGAATGTAAATATATATTGTACTAGTGATTTACCACATGCAATGTATGAGTTATTTTTTTGTTAATTGACACTATATAGCTTTATATTTATATTGAAAAAAATTCAACTGCATATCTCCTGGTCATTAACTCACAATTTATGTCCATTGAGCTAAACTCATTTGACATGTAACTGATGGTACTTGTTGAAAAAAATTTGCAAACTCAAAATTGAAGTGCATGGACTGAGTGTGGGTCAAGATCTCCCAAAAATATTAAAATGGTGAGGGTGATAGATTAATAGATGTATGATTAATAGGTACATAAGGTCTCCTTGCTAGCTCATAAATGATTAGTATTAGAATCAAATATTTTGGTTTAATTTGAAATGTTCAAATTAATAAGGGAATTAATTGTATGCGGTACAATTAACATAATGTATATAGATACATTATAATTGTCACACCCCGCCCCGAGCTACTCCTCCATAACCCGAGATGAGGTGTGATGACAGCAGACACCGACTCTTTTGCGACATCTACTGTCAAACCTTTATCCTTTCCCAATCTAACACGTGTAACTTTAATAGGCAGAGTAAAATTCTAACTCATAATGATCATGCATAATTTATTATTATGAAGGTTTAACAAGTTTGTTTATAGAAGCCATAATTCTAATCCTTTATTTAATTCGTGGCCTACGGCTAAGTACACATTATATCTCAGCATACCTCGACTTCGCTTAGCAATGAGAGCTCGACTGCTACCTAAAAAGAAAAACATAAGAAAAGAATGAGTTTCTACGAAGTCCAGTGAGTAGTCAAAATATTTAGAGTTCATATAACCCTTCACACATAATAATTGAGATAGAATTCAAGGGCAAACATATCTATATTGAGATTATAGCTCAAACATCTCATTTAAGGTTATCTCCAAAATCACATTTCCTGTGGGCATCCTTAGCTCAGCAATCTTTTTGCGTATTCTTCTGAGTATCCTGTTGGCTCATACGACTCAGCAATCCGACTGATTTTCTCCGCTAGCCTACCCATCTCAACTAAACTCATTTTATCTGTCCCTATGTGCAGATAGTCTTACCTTTGATGATCAGAAGCTAGGCCCGTCGGCCCTTTGACAATCCTCTCAAGATACTTTTTGCAAGATCAGGAACTAGGTTCCAGCACCCCTTGACCATCTAGTGAGGTTTATTTCCGTCATAGGTTCAGAAACTAGATCCTTCCCCATCCTCTAACCATCCTGTGCAGTTTCAAATCCCGATCCCAGTCACGACCGTAATCATATTCATCAATGCTCTCTCTCGGTCCTTCAGTATTGGGATATAACCTAAAATTCATCATAGCTCGATATGCAACATACTAACTGATATCTCACCATAGCACACATAATAATATCTTGAAAACATGCTATCAAATATCAGCATAAGCGTGCTATTAACAACTATTCACAAGAGTCATAGTTTAATCACTCGCGAAAAGAAATCAACCATTCACCGATGAAAGTAGTTTCCAAACTTAGGTTTTCCTCCTTCTAACTTGGATTCCAAACCCTCTCAGCTTCTAAAACTAAGAAACAACAACAAAAAATCCCCTGGCACCCTAAAACAGCTTCTTGGACGCTTGAAAACCTTTCCTTGGATGCAAGGAACACCCTTGGACTCAGAGCAGATCAAGTTGGACGCAGAACAACACTTTCTTCACTTCACACTGCTCAGTTGGACGCAAAGCAGATGTCCTGGACGCAGAACAGCTTCCTGACAGCAGTAGAACACCTTCTTGGACGTATCAAGCCTTCTTGGATGCAAGGATGCTTCTCCAACCTTCCTTCTCTCTTTTCTCTAGCAAATTTCAAGTGTTCTGGTGGTGTGTGGACTCCATTCTTCCCCTTGGTCCTATTTATAGGAGTTGGAATACATGCTTGGTCATCCAACCTTTGCTTCCCAGTTTGACATCTATGCTCCCACTTGTCTCCATGCATGCAAGCTCAACATGCAACCACACACTTGCTTCCTTGCATGTTAACTTGTCATGCATCCCGACACCTCCTACTTATGTAGTATTAAGCCCACTTAGCACAAAAACTCTCAACCATGAGTCCAACCTAGCCCTGAACATGGACCATGCGTCCATCCCCCCTTATATGAGTCCATGATGTTGCTCCTAGAGTTTGGCTTCTTTTGCTTTCTTTTTCCTCTTCCAACCTTCTATACTTAGCCAAATTTTCCTTCCCAAAGCCCTCCTATAAGTTCAACACTCCTCCTATGCATTCAACCTTCTTCCAAGATTCCAACACTTAGCCAAAATCTTCTCCTTTAGGAGATATGCATTCAACAACTTACATGGTTACCAAACTTAGTCAAACTTCTTCTTACAAGCCTTGTTATGTGTGTGAGTTTCCCTATAATTCCCTAGGTATGCATCCAACAAGCTTACTTCTCTTGGTTCATGTGTCCAAGCCTCCCACTGTGCCCCCATGGACTTCTTGATAGCTCACCTATGCGTCCATGGCATACCTTCCAAGCTTGTACTTCCAACTTTTTTCTCCTATATATTCCACACTTAACCATTCCCTTTCAAATCCCCAAGTATACATCCAACCCCTTTCTTTCCTTCCTTAGGGTTGCTTCTCAACTCACCAAATCATCCAACACTTAGCCAATTCTTCCTATAAGTATGGCCTATGCGTCCAACCCTAGGTATAGTGAAGTTTCTTTTTCAATTTTGCATCTCGTCCTTCTTTCCCAAAACCTAGGTTTCCTTCCATCACCTCAACACTTAACCAAATTTCTTCCAAAGTTGCTTCACCATGTGTTGAGCTTGCCTAACCATGCATCCAACATGGTGGTTTCTTCCCTCAATGATGTGTCCAACTCACAACTAGCTTCCAACTCTTCCTTCTTTAACACTTGGTGAAATTTCTTCCTTTTCACTAGGCTTGTGTCCAAGCCTTGCATTCTCATAACATAGTTGAGTTCTCCAAGCATAGTTGTGACACTTAAAAATTTTCCTTAGCTCATTTGCCACCTTGTGATCCAAAACTCAAAAATTGCCTAACGTGGTTTTCTCCCAAACTCACATACGGCTTATTCTCAACTCAAAACTCAAGTTGACACAAACACTTTTCCTCCTAGTACCCCCTTAAACTCCACAAGCCCAGATTTTCTGCCTCAAAATTTCTTAACTCCACAGGCTCGTGTTTCAAGTTTTCCTTCTTTTTCCCAGTTTCCCTTTACTAAGTCACTCAAGCTACTAGGTCAAGGTTTAGGGTCTCACAATAATATAAAAGTTTATTTTGAATGAAATTCAAAATTTATACTTTATATTATAAGAGAGATAAATATTTAAATGAAATATAAATATTAGTTATATGAATGAGATTCATATAAAAACTATAGTTTAAAATTAATATGAATGAGATTCATATTAAAACTATAGATTAGGTACGAGAAGGTTGTTTCAATATGATTCAAATTAAATTAAATATGTGATATTTAATTTATTGATTAATTAATTAATTAATTTAATTATATATATTAAATAGGAAAATTATCTTAAGTGACAAAACTGCTAAAAATATTTACAACTAATAGCAAAATACACAGTCTATTTGCGATATATCGCGATAGATCACAATAGACTACTGTTTGTGTCTATCGTGACACAAATAATAGTCTATCGCGGACAATGAAATTTTGCTATATTTGTAAATATTTTGGTTCCTTTTGCTATATTTGAAAATAACCCTATTAAATATGGTTTAATTATATAATTAAATTAATAATAGTATTATTATTATTATTAATATTATTATATTGAATAACTTCCACATAGTAGGGAGTTATTCTAGTTCTCTCTCTCACACTTTACGTAAAAAGAAGAGGGAAAGGGGAGAGGGAGCTACAACATACCAATTACAGAAGTGTTCTGTAATTCAAACTCAAGAACCCTCCCTCTTCAATTCTCTCTTCTTCCGAAAATAATTTCTTTGCCAAAATTCAAAGAGAGCCCACAACTCCTCTTTGTTTATACCTATAGCAAGGTTTCCACTATGGTGGTGATCCAAAAGAGAAAAAGAGTTGTGTTTTTCATTGAAGATTCTCACCGGTTCATGATTCAAAAAGGAGAAGTGTTTATACAACGAAGACGGTCTTCAAAGGTAGGAAACATCATTTTTTCTTATTCTTCTCCTAAGCATGCTAATATTTTGTTGTTTATTCGTATTGCATGTTCTTTGTAATTTTGGTTTTCCAAAAGCAAATTTAATGGCACAAGACGATCATTCGCTTCCTCTGGAAATTGGATTTCTTTAGATCCTTCATTTGTCACCGTAAAGAAAATCAGAGGAACTCGAACTCTAATACCATAAAAGACTTAATATTAGAAATATTTGAGTAAAGGTAAAATGTATTCCTCATTGGTTCAAAGGAGAGCCAAGAGGCCAAGATAAATAGGGACATATTTGATAGGATAAACAATATTAAAAATAATAACCAATAATTAAGGAAAAATAACCTAGAAAATAATAATGAAAAGGAGGATTATAATGATATTCCTCCATATTTGAAAATAATCAAAACATTAATTTTTACGCGTGTGTAGATTTTTTCAAATGTGTCGATACTAAAATGGACTATTATAATTTGCACCAATAGTTTTCAAGGAAACATAAATTAAGAGTCAAATTGATTTTTGTATATAAGTTTAGAGGTTTAATTAATAAAATTATAAGTCTCACACGTTATTTACCAAATATAATATAATTTGAGGATTTTAAATTAATACACTTATAAAAGTTTAGAATTTAAATTGATGCAATTATTAGCTTGGGGTTTAAATTAATATAACTCTATAGTAAATTAATAGGTTAAAATATCATTTTTGGTCTTTATACTTTGGAGTTTGTTTAATTTTATTCTATATACTTTCAATTGTCCAATTTCAGTTTCTTACTCTCAATAAATCTTAAATTTAGACCCTAATACTAGCTTTTTTTTTTTATTAGCATTTTCACTATAAATTTTAAAAACATATTTACATATTGTAATTTTACATGAAAATTATTATTATTTAATTTCGATCAAAATTAATTTCGAGAGACTAAATTTAAGACTTACTTAAAGTACATAAATTAAAAATATAGAAACTAAAAGTGAACAAAATTTAAAATAGAGAGACGAAAGTAGCATTTTAATCAATCATTGATATTTATCTTTTCATTATCTACCATTTTTCAATAAAAATATAAAAATATAAAAGGAAAAGAAAAAAATTAATATAGAATATTCAAGATTGTCTCGATTTTCCAAAGCTTCTAGAAGATACCACGTGGAGGGTAAGGTGAGTGTTAGAGGGGGGCATCCAAAGCTTGCAATAATTTAACTCTTGGAAGTTAGATCTTGAGTGGGCCCCACTTTCAACCATAGGACACGTGTAGAACTCCTTTCACGAAGACCTGTGCTGACGGCGCCTTCTCCTCCGTTAACGTTGATAACATAGGACCACGTGGCACTTTCACTTTCCCTGTTTCCAATTGGCGGGGCCCAATTACTAATATTTCTTTTCCACTTCCTTTTTGTTCAATTACAGTTTTGTCCACCAAAAAATAAAATCATTCGTGAGATATCAATTTCTTTTTTAGTTTGCTTATTGACAGATTTCTTTTTCAAATTGGTTTCGAATATTACTGTTCAAAATTTTTAAATCTCTCAAAAAAAACCTTATCTTTGTCTAGTTTAAGAAGAACTTCAAATTTAAATTTTAAAATTTAAAATTGAAAAAGAAGTTGGTAAAAAAATCAACGTGCATAAAAGAAAGTAGAAATTTTCTATATAAACACCTAAATTAAAAGCAAAGCATAATGTCGGTCACCTTTTCACGCAGTATGTAATCTAGATTTTTAAAAACATTTATTTTATTTTTGAAAATTTCATACGATTTTTTAGATTTAATTGTTTATAAGATTTATTCTATTTTTTAATATTATTAAAAAAATCATTTGATCCCTTGGATGTAAGAAGTAAATTGTATTTGATTTGAGTTCATTTACTCATTCTTTTGAAAAACACAGTTTTCATACCTCTATTGGGTTGTTTTAGAGGGTTGAGATGAGATATGATGTCTGGAGTTTGTATGTTTGTAAAGTTTACGTCAATGAAATTCATATATATGTGTTTGAAGTGTTTAGAGTATTGAGTTGAGTTCATATGTCAAAGGTTTCTAGGGTAATCTTTTTTACACAAATAATATGTTTTTATGGTGACTATTTTTATTTGGAAATAATTCTATTTAATAATTTTACATATTTTTTAAGTACAGATGTATTGTTGGGAGTTTTAGAAAATGGACATTTTTAGCTCAGTGGAATAAAATTATATTGGATTCATTGGAACAAAAAAAAAAAAAAGATTTATATTGTAAGTGAAATATCCTCAAAATTAATTATACTATAATGACCCTTATTAATGTCATATTACATAGTTGGCACAAAAATATGTCACAAAAGCCACATTCTCCAATCTAGTTATAAAATACAATATATACATATATCTATATATATATGTATACATATGTATGTATACATATATATATATGTATATATATGCCAACAAATGGTCACGTCCACCTACACAAAAAACTTACCTAAACATCCATCCAAAACTTCTATTTGATAGATATATTCGACAACTACCTTTAATTTTACATCCCAAACTCCGGTTTATAATCTTTTTGTCATGATACAAGCTTATGTTTAGATTATCTTCGGAAAAAAAAAGTTTTTCAAAAACTTATTTTAATTGAAAAACTTTTGATAGAAAAATGTATAAAATAAAAGCATTCATGTGTTGAACAACTCTTTCTCAAAAGTGTTTTTTCATACAAGTTTGTTTAGTTTGTTATATGCTAAAAATATTTTTATTAATGTCAAATTATTATAAAGAGTGACTATAAGATACTATAAACTAATAATTTAAAATAATGATCGTTGGAGTTGGTGGAGATGGCAACTCTCGGAGGATGTCAGATTTGGCTGTTGACAGCGGTGGTCGAATGTGGCCAGAGTTGGACACCAGTGGTGGTTGTCTAAGTTGGCTGCCGGAAAAATTCGCCGTAGCTAGTCACCAATGATGGTGGTTGGAGTAGCAATGGGGACATCAGTGGTGATGATGGCTTAGTGCACTATTGGTAGACATGGTATAAAATCTTGGTGACATACTAATTTGCCCTTTAGTGAACGGAATTTATCGCCCAATTCCGTTGCAAATAATTAACCAAACTTATTAACACTTTAATAGTAGTAAGACTAGATCGAACACAGGGAGCACTAGAATTTCTCAGTTAAGAAGCTAATAGTTCAAGGTAACTGGAGGGGGGTATTGTGGTTGTTTGTTGCAAGAAAAATAAACAGCATAAAATAATGAGAAAGATTATGAATACAAAGAAGAAAATACCTAGCTTGGTTGTTACAAAATTTTCTTTATTCAATATACTTAATCATCAAATCCTCGTTACTGAATTTAGTGTTTGCTTCACCTGATCATTTTAATTGGAAAGACCAAGTAAATTGTCCTAAAGGACTAAGCACATGAAATGATGAAAGACATGCGACTTCAAGTTCATCCTAATTGCATTAAGTTTTGTGGAAAATTAGGCGGAATATTCAACTGAAAATGTCAAGATTTAATATTCTTTTGATTCAATCCTAGGTTGATTAGAACAATATTTATCATGTTCGATTCATAATCTAACCTAACCTATCGCTTCTTAGTAACTGACATAAGATTCAATGTCACTTATCAAATATCAATCATAAAATCCACAAGTGTCTGATTGTATGATTATAATCTAAAAACTACAGAATTGAATCCAACAAACATAATAATTTTGATTAAAAAACTCATAAGTGTATCAAAATAGAAGAAACTAAAACTTAAGCTAGATAGAGATGTCTTAACCCATCATCGACATGCCAATTGATGATAAAGAGTTTTGGTACAAGAAAATAGCAAAAAGATGAAGAAAAGAGGAGAGGAATCGGATTGGAGTCAATTGACCACAACTTGAATGACCTAAAAATCGGTAGGTTCTTTTTATAACAAGTCGAAGAGCCACAACGCTCTCAGGTAGCACCGTGGTGCTGCCGTGATTTGTTGCGCGACACATCTTCGAAGCGTCGCGATGCTCTCAGACAACATCATGATGTTGTGCGTTTTGCGTGAGTTCATTTGATTCTGTCAATAGTGCCACACACATTGCCATAGGGCGTCGTGACACTGTCCTTGCAAGAGCACAATGGCAATTTTTACGTTCTCTCTCACGATTGATGCAATTAAGCTTCGTTTTGGCCTGTTTTAGCTCCATTTTAGCTCCCTTTCATCGCTAATGCCCCATGCTACCAATTAGATACTTGAAACCTATAAAACAATCAAATAAACACGTAAAATACAATAATACCCCCGAACTAAGCGGAGCAAGATAACACATTTTTGGTACTATCAAACACCTCCAACTTAGTTCTTGATCGCCCTCGAGCAAGGTAGAGTAAAAACACACAGTCACATAAAAATCATGCTCATTCAATTATGTACGGTTCGTTTCTCAAGTCTCAGCAGTCTCTTAGGAATTCAACTTGCACTCAACAATGACATTTATTCATAATTAGTCATTGAAGCACAATTTAAAATTAATTCTAAATTAATTCATGCAACGGTGAGTTCAAAGCCCTTCTAATTAGGTCCGAGCACCCCAGAATGACATTAAATGTTTCTAAATTCATTTTCCCCTACACTGGCTCATGCACCAATCATCAAGTGCCAAAAAAAATCAAAGCAATAATATTTCAACTGAGGTGCCTGAAATTAAACTTTTAGGGCCTTACACTTGCATTTGTTTTACCTAGGGGCATTAGCTTTCGCACAATACTGTAAGGAACTATACTCATTCTTTTCTCGCGAATGAGTATACATTTCTTGGAGCTAAATTGTTGGATTTGGTGTGTCCTAAATCTCTTGGGTCTTATAGTTTTGTAAATTGTATATACATTTTATTTATTGAATAAAATAAAAAGTTATTTTTAATTCAATCCAATAAACTAAGATTTCATGGTTATTTTATGTAAACTTAAACATGTATATGGTTGACATACAAAGTTGGATCACATTTAAGTAATAACCAAAAGGTCTGTAATACAGGAATAAGGTTGAGTGTTTTATTTTGGTAATACTATGGATACGACCCACTTTGTAATTATTACAATGAGTTGTAAAGTGTTACAACCGATTTGATCCTAATTGTTCATGTGGAGACATGTGAGTGGGATATCATATGCAAAGAGTTTTTATAAGACCAGACCGCAAAATGTTTAATTTCTATTTGTAACGCCATTAATTGTAGAAATTAACATTTCATAGGATAACTATAGGTAACTCGACCTGAATCTTGAATGAGTTATAAAATCCTGTTTATGAGGGCAATCCTTTGATCTGTATAGGTGAGAGTGGCCAAATCATCGACTCAATAAGCCTACCATTTTGGGGATTTGTCTGATTAGGGAGCTGGGAACATATCTTCACAAGATGAAATTCACTCCTTCCCGTGTTTAGGGTAAGTAGATAAATTACTCCCTTAAGGGCTGATTCTGGGTCTTGAACAATAAAGTCTCATCCTCTCACTGGCTTGAGAGGGGTTAGTTTATAGTTAGATTATAAACAGTTTGTTCATTAGAGGGATCAGTGGTACTTAAGGAGTCAGATATAACTACAAGGGTAAAACGACAATTTGACCCAGTTGTAGTTATGAATAATTTGTGAAGGGTCGACTTACTATTGATAGTAAGTTTCATGGACACAAAAATATATCTATAGTGCGAAGAGTGCAACTGTTAGTTTTTAGTGGAGTGACCTATAGTTAATAAATATTGATTAATCTAATTAAAGAGTTTAATTGATTGATTTCATATTATTGGAGCTTCTAACTATAGGTCCATAAGGTCCCTTTGCTAACTCATAAATGATTAGTATAAGAATCAAACATTTTAGTTTAATTTAAAATGTTTAAATTAATAAGGGAATTAATTGCATGTGATACAATTAGCATAATGTATATAGATACATTATAATATAAAGTTTATTTTGAATGAGATTCAAAATTTATACTTTATGTTATAAGAGAGGTGAATATTTAAATAAGATTTAAATATTAATTATATGGATGAGATTCATATAAAAACTATAGGTTAAAATTAATATGAATGAGATTCATACTAAAATTATAGGTTATGTGAGAGAAGGTTATTTGAATATGATTCAAATTTAAATTAAATATGAGATATTTAATTAATTAATTAATTAATTGGTAATTAATTAATTATATTTAATTATATTTATTAAATATGATATGATATAATATAATTAAATTAATAATATTATTATAATATTATTATAATATTATTATTAAAGAAATAACTTTCTACATTTTTTAGGAAGTTATTTCTCATCTTTATCTCACACTTTACGTAAAATTAGAGGGAAAAAGAGAGGAAGTTACCAATTTAACAACAGAAAAGTTATGTGATAGAATTCTTTCCTTTTCCAACATTCTCTCTTCCACACAAAAGTTCTTCTCCCTTGCTAAAAGAAATAGATAGCCTACACCTCCTCTACTTGATTCTACCTAGAGAATAGTAAGGTAACGTTGTGGTGGTGTTCCAAAGAACAAGAAGGGTTCTTGTTGTTTTGTTAGGAAAGTTGTCACCGGTTTATGATTTGGAGAAGAAGATTCCCACATCGAAGGTCTTTAAAGGTAGAAAATCTTCTATCCCTTTCTTCTTAAAAGCATGCTAATTAGTCGTTGTTTATCATGTATTTTTTCTTTGTAATTGTGGTTTTCTAAAACAAATTTAATGCCACAAGGTGATCATTTGATTTCCGTTGGAAATTCAATTCCTTCATGTCCTAACTAATCATAGTAAAGGTACCTCTTTTTACCCCTAGTCATGCATATCATTACGAGTTCATTTTTCTTTTATTCTTTTTCATGATTTTTTCTTTTCATCACGACATCAAGTAGACATATAATCATTTCTACTCTTCAATATTATGTTACAACCTATCATGCAAGACACTATAAAATCAGTAGGGCCTTTCGGAGTGACAACAAAAATACAAGCTAAGTAATACAATTCTAACCATGCTAGACCTAATATACGCAGACAAAGAACTTAAGTGTGCATAAAAAATCAGACTTTTTTTAAATGGCTAAAAATTATGATTACTCATTTCAAACATCATATCATGCAAGAAAATCACAAGGAAGTATGTCATCAACTAGTCATCATAACGAACCAAACAAAGCATGGGCAAGCAAACAATTCAACACACAATAGTTCAAGCTCAGATGGTCAAGGGCTCTAGCTAGAACACAGACATTCCCTACCCCCAACTTCAAATCTAACATTGTCCCCAATGTGATAAATAAAAAAAGAACATGGACAAAAGTAAAAGGGAAATAGAAAACTTCCTTCAAATTTTAGCACAAGGGATGGTAGTGATGACTAGCTCTAAAAAAAAAAAAAAAAAACTCTCTCCAATCTCCTCGTTGGGCTACAAAACCTAAGAATCAAGAAGAATTGAAAGAATTAGGCTCAATAAAAACAAAAAGAAAAGGAACAACAAAAATATAAATCCTGGCTGCCTCCAAGTAGAGCGAATTTTTAAAATCGTTCTGCTCGACCATATTCGACTACATCATCCATATTCTGAGGAGATTGTCACATCCTCATCCAACACCTCAAACTTAGAAGGTTGACCACTATCCTGAAAAATCACATAACTTAAACACATGGGATTAGAGGTTGAGGGATAATCAGAAACATAAAATTTTTCATACTTTTCCTTGTGCTGTAAGGTTAGGGATCCTTTATCCACATCGATCACCGCCTTAGCGATCTTTAAAAAGGGTCTCCCTAGAAGCATAGACATATTAGAAGCAGCAGAAGTAGAATTAACATCCATGTTAAGCATATGAAAACCAACAGGGAAAGTTAAGCCATTGACTCTAATAAGCATATCTTTCACTAACCCGATTGGCCTAACAAAAGAATGATTATCTAACTGCAGTAAAATATTAGCAAGGTGTAAAATATGGGATTGAAATTAGCATACATAGGGGTAGACATTATGTTAATAGTAGACCCTAAATCTAGCATGGCATGCTCGAATTTTCTAGCACCTATTTGACAAGGTATACAAAATGTACCTGGGTCTTCTTGCTTAACAGGTAGGTTACTTGGAAGGATTACCTCCTGTCTGAACATTTTCTCTTGTTTCTTCCCCTCAGTGGGGATTTTAACCCAAACCTTTTTTTCCTTTGCAGTAGGGCTCCTGTCACTTGAGGACTGACAGATTTCACCTCCTCCTCTCGTGCAACTTCCTTAGCAACAACTAACCTACTAGGGAAAGAAGCAATAGAAACATAAGAATGTAAATTCAAAGGAGGATAGAATCTTACTCCACGTCTCCTTGGCGAGCTACTCCTATTCTCCTCAATTCCAACAACACTCACGACCTCAATAGGCTTGCAACTAGTTCATTTATAGGCAGAGGAGGCTCTCTATGCATGCCATAGAGGTGATGGCATTGACATTGCGCACGTTAGATGTAGGTTGGGAAGGAAGCTTCTCATACTAGGTGTCCAACCTGTTGACAACATTAGTTAGCTGGGAGATATGGGTGGCCACACTTTGAATGTGAGGAGGTGGTCATCTAAATGAACGGCCCCTACTTCCGCTAAATTTGCATGGTTGGTTCTGCCAGGTTTTTCACCATATCCTCTAGAGACATCCTTGAGCTGCTCTGGCCTTGACTTCCCTAATTGCCAAACGATTATAATTGTACTTTCGCCCACCTTGCTGATTGCCAACCTAACTAACCTCAGCTACAGGCTCCTGGGATTATGGCCTGGTAGCGAACTTGTTTCAAAAGAGAAGACAATTCATAAAGTTCAGCTCTAATCTCACTTTACCTCTCGTGAAGGCATGATATTGCCGGAAGCTCATGTTGCGAACTGTTGAGCATTCTCTTCCATGGTAGATATGAGCTCCCTGGGCTTAGTGGGAGTCATGTTCATCAACGCACCACCACTCGCCGCGCCATACTTCTATCACTAGGGACAAGCACCCATAGAAGTACTGGATCAGAAGTGCATCAAAGATTTGGTGGTTTGGGAAACTAGTGCACAGACATTTGAAATGCTCCCAATACTCGAACAAGGTCTTGCCAACTGCTTGGAAATCCCGTATATCTCCTTCTTAATTCGTGCAGCTCGTGACGAAAGGAAGAACTTCTCCAAAAATTGACTCTTCATCTCCTTCCATGTGGTTAGGAACCGATAGGAAGGAAGTAAAGCCAATCCTTAGTATCATCCTTCAAGGAGAATGGAAATGCCCTAAGGTTCATCTACTTCTGGGTCACACCATGAGGCTTCATCCCGTCACACACGATGTGATACTCCTTCAAGTACTTATGTGGATCCTCACCTGCACATCCAGAAAAGGAGGGAAGTAAGTGGATTAACTTAGATTTTAGCTCAAAATTACCTATCATACCAAGGTAGGTGAGGAAGTGATAACTTGTAGAAATACAAGCTATTATAGTCTTTCTTTTAGAAAAATAAAGTTTAAATGGAGAATCATGCGGTAGTTTGAGTTAAATTCTATTGATAAATCTTCCTATGCGTTTTACTCTTGTAAATTGATGGAGATAATTGTTTTGAAGCCTTTTGAATCTAAAACGCATACTTTAACGCAGGAACCCAAGTTATCCATGGACGTGTATCAACCAGAAATGTAAGGCAATGGAGAATCAGATAAGAATCTTAAGAGATTGTCGGGAGATTGATATGCTTGATATGCAGCGAGAGTGGTGGATCTAAATTAAACCGAAAATCACACAATTAGGCGAGATAGACGCAAGGCAGTAATTCAGCCTCCAATTACGCAGATCTACCAGCGATTGCAATGTAACTTCTATAAAAGGGCAGATTTGAAGGCTGAAAGGTTGTTGAATCTCTTGGAAGAATTCCTAAGTGACAGCTGAGTTCGAGTTCTTTCCAGACGACAACCGGAGACAAACAGCTCGAAAGAGAAGGGTCTCTCTTTCGTTCGCTTGGCCACTTCACACAAGAAATCACGCTTCCACACCGGCGAGCTCAAGATGTTAAGAAGCCATTTCATGCTTTCTATCTATTTCTTACTTGTGTTTTAGTTATAGACAAGAAATTGTATTATTTGAAACTCTTATTCCATTCATCAATCTAAATATCTTTCATGGCTATTCATTTCTTATCAATTCCCATTTACTGTTTACCATCCATGAGTAACTAATTCTCTTAAGGGTCACGAGTTGTGTTATCATCTAAATAAGAACTTTAGTTTTTATCTATTCATCTTGTCAATTGTACTATTAATTTAATGCTTGTGTCCATCTAGCTAATCGATATAAGTAGTAATAATCAGATTACCCGAGAGAGTAAGTGATTATGGAACTCAATTGACAAGGTTAAGAAGTGTTATCTAGACATAGGAATAACCTTGGCATCTAACACTCTCCTATGCATTATAGACATATAAGCATGGCGGCTGACAACCGAGAGAAGAGTCGCTGGAATGAAATAGATTTACCTATGCATTTCTGAATTTAGATGATGACCAACCTAAGCCCTGTTTTTACCATTCATACAATTCAATTAGTTGGATTTTGCTGTGTCGCATACCTCTCCATTCAATCACCTTAGGCTAGTTTCACTGGTTTGTAGTTAGTCAAACGCATCACCCCTCTTTACTTTTCTTAAACGCATGACTCAAATAATCCACAAATTCTAAAATCTGCATAATCCCTGTATTCGACCTCGGATTCACCGAGATAACCTCATTCTTTACTTATACTTGGGTGAAGAATAGGAATATTTGATAGATTAGTAAAACATAAAACCAGTAGCAACAAGTTTTTGTCAACAGGAAAAGGGGTTGTTGATCAACATTAGAGGCCAAAAGGTCCCCCAGTGTGAGCTCTTTGGGCTGCACCATTATTGTTTCTTCTTCTTTTTCCGAAAACTCCTCGAATGTTCCTTCTACACTGGTAAGATCTTCTGAAGCTCTTCATTCCCTAGCTTCCCTCTTAAGTTTGTCTTTCCTCCCGTCTGAAGCTCTGCAAAATGAAACAAAGAATTTTGATCTTGGGAGGACGAGGTCATACAAAGAAGGAAAAATTAAATAACAATAAAGAACTGAAGACTTCTCAAAAGAGAAATTGCTTGGCTCACCAACTACGGCGCCAATTTGGCGGACAAAATATGTCACCCAATTTTGGATTCCGTGCCAAATAATTAATCATACTTACAAACATCGTAGTAGTGGTAAGACTGGGTTAAACACAAGGAGCACAAGAATTTATTAATTAAGAAGCTAATAGTTCAAGGTAACCAGAGGGGTTTTTGTGGTTGTTTGTTGCAAGAAAAATAAACAACATAAAATAAAGAGAAAGGTTATGATTACAATGAGGAAAATATCTAGCTTGGATCGTTACAAAATTTTATTTATTCATTATGCTTAATCATCAAATCATCATTACCGAATTTAGTGTTTGCTTTCACCTAATCAATTTAATTGGAAAGACCAATTAAATTGTCCTAAACGACTAATTAGCACAAATTGAAATGATGAAAGATATGTGAATTCAAGTTCATCCTAATTGCATTAAGTTTTATGGAAAATAAATAGAATATTAAACTGGAAAGGCCAAGATTAAATATTCTTTTGATTCAATCCTAGGTTGATTAGAACAATATACTTATCATATTCAATCCGCAAGCTAAGCTAACCTATCGCTTCTTAGTGATTGACACAAGATTCTATGTCATTTATTAAATATCAATCAAAATTATAAAATCCACAAGCGTCCGATTGTATAATTATAATCTAAAAAGTACAGAATTAAATCCAACCAACATAATAATTTTGATTAAAAAACTCATAAGTGTATCAAACTAGAAGAAAATTCTTAAAACCCAAGCTAGATAGAGATATCTTAGCCCATCGTTGACATGTTGATCGAAGGTAAAGAGTTTGGGTACAAGAAAATAGCAAAAAGACGAAGAAAAGAGAAGAGGAATCGGATTGAAGTCAGATGGCTGCGCCTTGGATGACCTAAAAATCAATAGGATTCTTTTTATAACAAGTCGAAGCGTCGCAACACTCTCAAGTAGCGTCGCGACAATATTGCGATTTGCTACGTGACACATATTCGAAGTGCTGCCGAGCTCTTAGGCAGCGTTATGGCATTGTGTATTTTGCGCAAATTCATCTATTTCTGTGAACAGTGTCGTGGTGTTGTCCTTGGGGGGCAAAATGGTAATTTTTGGCCTTTTGTCTCTCGATTGATGCAATTTTGCTTTTTTTTTTCTTTCGTTTTAGCTCCATTTCGTCGTTAATGCACCATTCTACCCATTAAATACTTGAAACGTATAAAACAATCAAATAAAAACGTAAAATACATGAACACCCCGAACTAAGCAAGAATGAGATATCACATTTTTGGTGCTATCACCCTCCCATACATTGAGTTGAGTTTATATGTCAACTCATATCATCTCATGTGATCACTTTAAACATTCCCTGTATGCGATATATTGTAGTCATCATTTTAAAAAGTATGTGTCACTCTTATCATCAGAATTATTAGAAAATTGCACAAAATGACCCAAAAACCAAAAAATTTTCTATGGATGATCCACTCCCAAAAACTTTATCATAAATGACCTTTTGGCCACGTGAAATACCAATTTTACCCCTCAAAATTAAAACAGCCGAAAACGCGTGCCTCTTCATTTTTCTTTAAAAGTTGCCGCCCCTATCGTTGAAAACTTTTTCAGACTTTTGCTTTCTCTCTCAACTTTTCACCTTCTCTCTCAACCTTTCGCTTTCTCTCAACGTTTCGCTTTCCCCAAATCCTTTGTCTTCTTCTTCCTCGTCGTCGTCGTCTAGTTCGTCTGAAAGGTATGTGACACCCATTACGTTCAATACACGTTGCTATCAATAACATACCTTTATACTTTTCATGCAAATGGGTACTGTCGTTCAAAAATCCCCTAATGCACGGACCAAAAGCCATGTAAACGTACTTAAAGTATCGTTGATCCTCTACTTCAACCACAATTTGCAAGTTTATGTGCCTCGCCATAGGCATTGATAAGAGCATACGATCCTTCTGGCGACCCTCGAGCAAACACCAATGCATACTCCCTTGCACAGTAAGCCCGCTCATAGCTTATATTCACACCATAATCTCGTTGGACATCTTCAATTATATCCCTTGGCGGTATGTTCGACCTACTTGCTCGTACTTGGACTTGATTAACTGTCCAATAACTCAACTCTTGGCTTGTTGATGACTACCCGTCCTCATTTCAAGTGAACATGTATGGACACTTGGATACTTAGTCACTTTGAAGGAATCGCTTCCTTCCATTTTTTTTGCACGGACCCTCCACTTGCATCCATCAACCAAACACCGCACTATCAGCGACTTCTTTTACACTGTAGCCAAAGTTCTTCTTTATTGCAAGTATCGACAATTTAACCGACAGGTCATGCTTGGAGAAGAAAATCTGACCTTTCCTTATATCTTCGTCATTTAAACAATCGTGGGGGATTGTGATGAGGTCGTCATACGATGGGCCCTTTAATGGTTGAGTTGGGACAGTGGGGGGCACTTGAACGAATGTTGGAACATGAGTGGACAGTGTCAGCACATGAGTGGATTATGTTGGGATTGTCTATGGTATTGACCACTATCCGTATCCATCATCGATATAATCATACATTGGAATGCTTTGACCAACCCATTCTTCATTTCTGTCATCTCCCAGGTTGCATGCCTCAACATTCTCCTCCAATGAGGACGTGGTGGGAAAATCATATGTTGGAATGCTTGAAAATGCTTTAGCCGTTGGATTGCATTCTTGGTGCATGTCATCCACTCTATGCCTTTCTGAGGTGTAAGTGATATAAACAATGGCATCCGAGATGCATCACTTCCTTCCAGAAAACAACTAAGGTCTTCATCGTCTACTATGTCGATTGGAGGAACTTGGACCAACAGATTATAGCAGCACTTGATGTGTATATCGAACAGGTAGGGATCAATGTTCAGTCGTTGGTGCAGTATGCTAACTAATTCACTACAGGTTATATCCTTTCTAATTTTCAAACCTTTCATGTGACCTCCCACATAGTTGTATCCTGACTGATCCCATTCCCCACCAAATCGTACAAAGATGCGAAGTAGATTCATTGACCTGCAAAGAATTAAGGATTTTAATTAGAAATGATATTTAGAAAGGAAAAAACGGAGCAATTGCCTAGAAAATTGTATGCGATCGATTAATATCACATATGTGATCACCTGGTGATGTTACAAGCAATCCCCTATTATCATGTAAGCGATCGCCTAATATAATGTATGCGATCGCCTGGTGATGTGTAAGCGATCGCTTAGTATTATATCGATCGCATTGTGATGTGTAAGCGATTGCCTAATATAATGTGTGTGACCGACTAGTATCAAGTAAGCGATTGCTTAATCATGATAAGTGATCGCTTAGTTAGTTATAAGCGATCGACAATATGAAGTTAATCGGTCGTTTACTTCTACGTACGAGACCGTTTATATAAAACTAAACGATATACGACGAAAAACACTTACATTCTCTGTATTTCTGATTCTAACCCACGATGTTGATCTATACCAAGAGAAAAAACGAACACTGGACGAAGATGAAAGTGACTGACGCTGTAACTCGCAGAGAAAAAATGGAGGATGAAGTTCGTTCGGATGTATGTAAACTCGCAGAGGACAATTGAAGAATGGAAGAATGTGTGAGGTGACCATCCATTGGTATCCTCGCATTCAATTTTGTTGGTATAATACTAGTTGACATTGAATGCTTGCAGATGATAATTCCGGGGAAAGAGACAGTTTTCGGCTGTTTTAATTTTTGGGGGTAAAATTGGTATTTCATGTGCCCAAAAGGTCACTCATGATAAAGTTTTTAGGGGTGGGTCATTCATAGAAAATATTTTGATTTTTGGGTCATTTTGTACAATTTTCTTAAATTATTATACAAATGACTTGTTTTGAGGGTTCAATTAAAATTTGACCTGTTTTGAAATTTGTGTATAAGTTGATTGAGGAAGAACTAAGAAGCGTTGTGGGTAGTGTACTTCGGTATAGGCTAGTTTTATTGCTTTATATGTCCAATCTTTTTGCACTGTTTTCGATTTTAGCATTTAAGTTTCAGAATTCAGTTTTTAAGTTCAAACATTGATTTGTCACGAGATTTGAGTATTGTTGATTTTCATTTACAGTAATTTGTCCTTTTTCTTGTCTTTAACTTCATTATGTCATTCACGCTATTTAGTCCTATATTTTTAATCATTGAGATTTAAGTATTAGAATGTCCTATCAATAATATATCATAGGAGTCTATCAACAATGACGTTTATAACCGATAGATTATACTATATTTGCAATTATTTTAAAATGTTGTTAACTTTAACAGTACTCTTCCTTGCAATTACCTTTATAGTTATTATTATCTTATTAGTTAAAAATAACATCCTCTCAAAGTTATTTTAGATAAAGTTCTATTAGTGATAAACTTTATGATTGATAAACTCTAATTAGTGACAAATTATCACTGAAAGACTCCCTAAGTGATCAAAATTTTGCTATATATGCAGATTCTTTTACATTATATTATATCTTCAATTATTTTGAGCTGGATTGCTATATTTGCAAATACCCTTTTAAATTATATAATATTGTAAATAACAGTTGTACACATTTGATAACATAACACATATGTTCATGAATAAGTCATTCGTGGTTTTGATTTGACCAAATATTTAATTGGGAACTTAAATTTTTTTTACTGTTCATAAATGTATTACTATAAGATTTTTCACAATTTTTTAAAATCGAAATCAAAATTTTTAGGTAATTGCATTGGGTAGCATTTTCATAAATAATAATGAAGTGTATATCAACATTTTAAAAAACTTACAAATATAGCAAAATTTATAAATAATAGACTCTATCACATATAGATTCTTGGTTTATCACTGATAGACTTCAAAAGCAGAATCTAAATTTTGTCTTTTACATTGCGCTATTTTTACAAATATTTTAGACTTAATTGCTATATTTGCAACTATTCGAATTTTAAATCTACTAGAAACTTATATTTGAAACAAATAACTTCGTTTTTATTAAAATCTCCTATACTTCATATCACCAATCGGACACAATCTTACTTTCTCAATCCATTCAACAATCAAAATAATTATTTAATATTATTGAATCCTACATTATTCTTAAATTACAAAAAAATAGAAGAAGTCTTGATGCGGCTAACAATTTGTCTCCTTTATATTATTTATTGTATATGCATATGTTGGGTAGTCTTGATGATTAATGTGATAGTAGAACTATCAAACTTTATAGGATTTGGTTATCTAAAAACTCATAAGATTTTTGTTTCCTATTTGGTTTCAATAATGAGGGTAGTCACTTTAACATTTTCAAAGGTCAATGATCGATTTGATCTTCCACTCAATAATTTTTGAACTAAGATAAAGAAAAAAAGAAAAAGAAAGAAAAATAAAAGCTCATGTTCCAAAAATAATATATCTTTTTCACATGTTCTTATGACTACTAGGTAATGGCCCTAGGGAAGTATTAGATTTTTATGTTTTTTTTTTTTTTCTTTTTGAAATGAAACTTCAGTAATAGGCTAAACACAACCAACAATAACTTTACGAGGTCTGTTCTCGTTTATAGTAGAAGACAACCATTCAGGAAAAAACTAAAACCCAAAACACCTCCAGTCTAGTGCCAACTCGTGCAATGCAGTGCTCAACCGTGTGGTTTCTTAGTTACCTTTTATTTAGTTTTGTACTTTGGTTCTTTGACAATAAACTTGAAATTGAATTTGAATGAATTTTTAATAAGAGAGTTTAAATCTCTCTCCAGTGTCTAACCTTTCTATGTATTCTGGTGTTTAAAATGCATGTAAAAGTTTCAATCTAATTTGATCAATTAGATTGTGGAGAGTTCAAATTTTTTAAGATAGGAACAACTAGCTCTACTTTTTCTTTATGACCTTTGATCAATCTTTCCAAACTAAATCTTTTTAACTTTTTTTAGAGTTGAGTATCAACTAGTTAACGAAGTCATTCTTAATATTGTTGTGGGGATTCATAGGGCTGGCGATGGGGCGAGGCAAGGCCGGGGGGAGATTCTCCATCCCCATCCTTGCCCCTATCCTCACTAATTGAATGCGGGGAACGGGACGAGGATTCCCTATCGGAGGTACCCATCCCCGAAATATATAAAAATACCTCACTTCAATTTTTTCTAAAAAAAAGATTATTAAAAAAATGTTACACCTACACTTACTAATCACACAAATTTGTTGAATATAAAACAAAATTTTCTTTATTAAGAAAAAATAGTTAATCTCACTAATTTAGAGTTTGGATTTAAAATTAAAAACGAATAAAAAGAAAATTTAAAAAGAAATTAAAAATACAGTTTTACAGTAAGGAAACTTAATAAAATGCAAAAAGGAAAAATAACAGAATTTAAAAAAATGCAACTTTTTCCTATATTTCTTAAACTGAATATAAATAAAATACATTTCAGTCAAATTATTTTAATCGACGAAACTGTTGAAAATATTTACACAAAATAGCAAAATATTACAGTCTATCTACGATAAACTATGATAGATCGCGATAAAATATTATTTGTATCTATCATGACACAAATAGTAGTCTATCGCTGTCTATCGCATATAAACAATGAAATTTTGCTATATTTGTAAATATTTTGGTTCATTTTTCTATATTTGAAGACAACCCTATATTTTTATATTTAATATATATTTATATATTTTAAAAATATATTTAAAAAAAAAGCTAAACAAGGTTGGTTCTGGGTGGGGGCAAGCATACTCTCTATGAGATTAGCTTGGGTAAGATGAGTTCTAAAGTGTATTTGAGGTAGTTTATCTTCTTTAGAATTAGATATATGTAAGACTTATGGTAGTGTTCAATGACATTTTATTTGCAGCCTTATGAAGCAAATAGGGTTTAAAGTGGATTCATTTAATTACCTTGGGTATGAGTTCTGTGTCTTTTTAACTTCTTATTAATGATAAACCTACAAAAACTTTCAACCCTATTAGGGTGTTAATGAAGAAAGGACCCTTTGTCCCCTTATCTTTTCCTTATTTGTGCCAAAGGGTTTAACTAAACTTTTTTGTCACGCTCAATCTTTAATTTGATCACACTTTGTGTGTTGCTCATTTTGTCCCAACCATTACTCACTTATTTTTTACAGATGACATTTGTATTTTCCTTAAAGCCACGATATATAAATCTCAGGAGATTATAGAATTCTGGATGTGTATAAAAGGCTACAGGTTATCAACTATGACAAATCTACTGTTGCCTTTTGTCCTCGCATCCTAGTTTCAACAAAGATTGTCATTACCAATCCTCTCAATATCAAAGTGGTCCTTAATCATGAAAAATATTTGGGTGTCTCGCATCCTTATCTAAGAACAAGTAAGTATCTTTATTGAACATTTAAAGAAAAAATGTATAAGCTTTGTAGGGATGGAGGGGGCAATAGTTTTCAAAAGCATGCAAAGAAGTGTTGATTCAGGCGGCAACTTGGGCGATTCCATCCTATTCTCTTGTTTTAAACTTGTCTTTGGGATCTTGCAAAAAACTTGATCAAATTCTGGCCAATTTCTAGTGGAATGGTTTTGAAAAAGGCAATAAAACCCACTCGATTGGCTAGAAGCGTATGACATATCCAAAGGAGAAAAAGGTGGTTTGGGTTTTTGTGATATCCACCTTTTTAACCTAGCTTTGTAGACTAAAGACATGTGGCACATCCTCGAAAGTGAATATCTTGTCGCTCGAACTCGAAAGGCTAACTACTTCCCCAATAAACTTTTCTCAATGCAAGTATGGGTTATCACCCTTCCTATACTTGGTGAAGTTATAGGGTCATGAGCTTGCTCTCAAAGGTGGTCATTTGAGGACTGAGGATGGTTGGTCGATAGATATATACTCTAATCATTGGATTCCTAGAGAAAGTATGTTCACGCTTCTCTCGTTATCGCGATCCCTTTATGTCATTGGTGGATAATTTTAACTGTGAGCGGAATTGGAATTAGGCTTTTTTTTACTGAGTTGCTTGGAAGATGTTGAGATTATCATGAGTATTCCCATTCACTTTTCACATGGCCCTGATGGAGGGGTTGTCGAGACTCTTATAAAAAAATTTTAATTTCGTGCCTAACTAAATCTTGTAGTACAAGCAAGATAGGTCAATTCATAGGGAGCCACAATCAATTGTATTCTTTAATTGAATTTGAGTAATGAAATGGAGGGTTTTGTATGAGATTTGTGCAAAGGAAATTAAATATGCTAAAACATAAATGATTGTGAATAAAATTCATCTTGACAATACCAATTTAAAGAATGTGGGGGTAGTATGTAACATTGATAGTCAACTAAAGATCTAATCCAATTTTTTGTTAATAACTAGATGACTTAATCAAAAAGTAAAAAAGATTCCCTTTTAAGAAAACTAATTCATTCTACACGGAATTTATTCCTAAATTAACTAAGTTGTTGGGTATGAAAAGCATTTTATACTTTTTAGCCAAAGGTATTAAGTTGCAAGGATCAATGAGGAATCTCTAATTAAACAATAAATCTAATTTAACTACAACATTCTTTTAAGATTAAGACCTATCATGAAAGCTATGAATATTTAGGAAAAGCCTAAGCAATCATATACATGAGACAACCTAACAGTAAGCCTGAGTTCGATGAAAATTACGTGTCACACCCCCTTCCGGATTATCCTCTATAACCCGAGAAGAGATGTGAAGACAGCAGTTACCGACTACCCTGTCATGTAACCCACTATCAACCTCACCATCCACATGATCTTGACAAACCTCGACTTTGATCAGCAACGGGAACTGTCATGCTACCTGAAAAATGGAAAACATATGAAAGCATGAGCTAACAGCTTAGTGAGTAACAGTTTCTGAAAAACATTATACTTTAAGTGTAAAACTGATTGAACTCGTATGAAATATCACACTGAAAATCAGTATATAACATGACCATTTCTTTGTTATATCATGTATACATATCTGTTTGGAATAAATAATATAAATCTCATTTATTTCAAATACTTTTTCCTTAGTTGAGGCGGAGCAGTGTTCAATGCTCTCAACGTCGATTTTCCTTAGCTGTGTGGAGTAATCTTATCACATCAGCGTCGTATATATATATATTCTTCTATGTGCACATAGATGTTATTACTCGGGCTGCTCATATGCCTTCCTTTTATCCTTGAGCATTGGGTTCCATTTCTATTTTTCGGTTACCCATTTGCCTTCATCTAGTCCTTGAGCATTAGGTACCTTTTATAACTCGGGCTGCCCACAATGCCTTCTACGAGTCCTTGAGCATTGGGGTCCCTTTTTAAAGCTTTATAAAACACCATGCTTTTTAGAAAAACCATGAATACAAGTTTCAATCAATCACCATGTGTTACCCAACATTCTCAAATTTACTATGCGTTACTCACCATTTTCATAGTTACCATGCGTTACCCAGCATTCTCAAGTTTTCAAGTAAAACGCATGCTTCTCAGCTGGCTCATATTCTTTTATATATATAAACACATGCTCTTAGTTTTATAAACAACATATTCATATGCTTCATATATGAAAACGCATGCATTGTTTCATTAGAAACCCATAAAATTATATTCATAAAGAACGCATTTATATTTTGTAAAACGTAGGTGTTACTCACTTGTATTTGCCAAAGAATACTTCTTCTTCCTTTCCTCTATTTCCTCTTCTCGAGCTTCTTAGACGCAGCGTTCTAATCTCAGAAACGCAAAGCTCCATTTCTCTCTGTCAGCTCGGTTGAACGCAACCCTGCCCTTCAACGCAAGGTTGATAACTACCGCAAACCCTGCCCTTCGACGCAAGGTTGATTACTTCAGCAAAGCGCATCCCACCTCTTCTTACTTCTCTTTCGGATGCGTCGCCCTCACTTGGACACAAGGTCCAACTTGAACGCATCACCCAACTTTGGACGCCGCGTTCACTTTGGACATTATGTTTGTCCTCAACGCAAGGCCGACCCCTTTTTAACGCAATACAACTTCTTTACATAAATTAGCTAGGTTGTCAAATACCTTCTTTCTTGGCCGCATACTCCTACAACGGACGTCCTTTCTGCCTTCTTCTCTTTCTCTCCAGATTTCTTCTCTAAGAGTCATCAGTCGCTCCTTTTCCCTCAAAGTTCTATTTATAGGGAGCTTGCCATCCAACTTTTCCTCTCCTTTTGCCACTTGTTTGCCACATGTCACGCTGCATGCTTAATTAACCATGCATTAGTCCAAATGTGCATGAAACACTTGACATGCCTTCAACACCTTCTACTGATAAGGTGTCAAATCCATACGAAGCCACCTGGCCTCTATAAGCTTATCTTATGCATCCAACATTTCCAGTGAATAACTTTTATTCAACACAACGCCTTCATGCGTTCGTTGAGTTTACTTTAAGATTTGAGCTTCACTACTCACTTTTCTAACTTTCAGCCAACTATACTACTCTTCGATGCATAGAGATAACTCTGTCTTCAACGCATAGGGACCTCAACGCATAACAACCTTACCAACGCATGGGAAGCCAAGTACGTTTCTTCCCCCGCCAACACGGCGACTACTTTAGCTCACAACCATTCGTGATCACCCTTAACGCATAGCCGCACTATTATAAACCAGTGCTTACACAATGCTACTAGGCGTTAATGACAAACGCCCAATACTATGTGTTTGTACCTCATCGCATCATACCATGCATCCAACTCCTTCCTTACGTTCATAACAACAGCTCCTTCTCAAGCTCTTCCTCTACGCGTTGGTCCTATTGCGTTTACCTTCATCCAGAGTCAATGACCATCTTCCTATCCTTGGACATTCCTTGATTATTCTCAAGGTTATTCTTTTAATCCCTTTTCCTTACACTTAAACTATTTTTCTTAAGATAGATAGCATGCGTTCATCACATACTCCAGTTTTTTTTTTTTTTTTTTTTTTTTTTTTTTTTTTTTTTATGTTTACTTTACAACCTTAATAACTAATGGTAGCCACCTACAACTCATAAGCCCCTCGTCGCATAGCTAATAGCCGTCCTTAACACGTGAACTCCTCAACGCATTGCTGATAACCTTCTCAATGCCTAGCTGATGACCTTCTCAACGCCTAGCTGATAACCTTTTCAACGCATAAACTTTATCAACGCATAATAAAACTTCTTACCAACACTTTATCCCGTACTCTGCTATTTCACCTTTCACTCTTGGCCATTAGTAAATATTTCCTTTAACTTTCTATACATCGCTATACTTCCAGGATGTACAACGTAAACCAAGTTATAATCCTCTTATTCAACCTTTTAGATTTCGAGGTTACCCTTCTACGCGTCCACTAGGTATACCCAACGCTTTGCTTCCAACTCTACAGCATATCCAACGCCTGAACACAGTTTCCCTTTTTGTTAGCTCATAAGACCATTTCTAATTAAGGTTGTTTCTCAATTATTAACTATTAAGAATTTCAGTTTTCTCAACGTGTCACTTTGCCAACGCATAGAAATTCTTCAACACATAGAAATTTTTCCAATATAATAACCTTCAACGCTTAACGGCCTCTCCCGCACACGCCATACCATTTTTGGGGACTTCTTGATCAGCCCAATGAACCTTCATAGCACATAGCAAACTCCCAACGCCTAACCGCTACTCATCGCATAGTTTTTCAATCCATCGCTAACCTTCAACGCATAGTTACAGCTTATCGCATGGCTTACCAACGCATAGTCGTGATCAATACTCAATAATTCTTGTTCCTTTTTGCTCCGTACTATTGCTCTTCACAACGCCTAACACATTACTTTCCTTCACTTCACTTCCCGACGCGTTGCCAACCTTTCCAACACAAGGTACTTTTCCCACACGAGGGTTCTACTCCACTTTACATCATCGACGCATGGTACTTCACCTCATTTAACATGCCATCATTAACACCTAATCTCATAGCTTGGTAATTCCTCAATATTAAATACCATGCGTTAGAGCTTAACCATCTACGCGTTAACCTGATTTCCAAAATACATCTAACTTCAACCAATTCCCAACTATACCTTTAGTCCTTCATTCTCAACCTTGGCGAGACATCCATCCTTTTCCTAATATCATTCATCTCAACACATAGAATTTCTTGGCCATTATTCAATAATTCCACAAACTTAACTCTTTCATCTTAAAAGTCCCGTTAATCCACATCTTTTATCCTTTTATCCTTACTAGCCACTTTGAATACCTAGGTTTTTGGAGATAGGGTATTACATTACGAATCATTAAGATCATGCATAGCGAGATGGAGAAAACTATTTTATTCGAGTTTTCATTTCAATATAAACAAACATGCTTATGATTAAACAAAAGTTAAAAGATCAATAACAGAAGAATCAACAAACCTTTGAATAAATGATACAAGCTTAGCCACTCATCGAGATATAGCTCAAAATTGATTTAGAATCAATCAAATATATGAGTACAAATGATAAAGGGTACGAAAAATTGACTTAGAATCAATCAAATTAGTCGCGTAATTCTAGACAAAATAATTTACCGTCTTTACCACATTTCTATAGTAGTGGTAGCACGAGTTGAACATAGGCAACCGAAGAATTTCTCGTTTAAATGGTTTGTAGCCCTGAGGTAATTGAGGGGGGAGGGTTAGAGATTGATTTTTGTTGAATTGCAATAAATGTAAATAAAATAACTGTGATAATTAATAAGAAAAATGCCTAGCTTGGGTTTGAATTGGATTTTCCTAATTCAAGTTACTTGATCATGGAAGTCTCTTTACTCGATTTCAGTTAATTGTTTGCATTTAACCTAATTAATTAGAAAAGAAAATTAATCAACCTTATAATCTAATTAGTCCAAATTAAATTGATGAAAAGCATGCATATCTAGTATAACCTAATCGCATTATGATCTACGGCAAAGTCAAGGTGAATATTTAAAAGGAAAATGTCTTGATTAAATATTCTAACAATTTCTTTCTAGGTTGATTAGAGCAATATTAATTAGCATGGACAACAAGTCACAAGCTAACCTAAACTTTTACTACTTTTGAATTAAAATACGATTACATATCATATATCGTAAATTAACTCATAGTTATCACTTTTATACTTGCAACAAGTTCCTTAGACCAATACAAAAGAGTAAATCGTGATCTATTAATTTCGAATACAAATCAACAAATCAACAGAAATCGAATTCAAATCCTCACACGTTACATGAAAAAGGGGGAAATCCTAAGAACCAAAGTTAGAAAAATTTACTTTAGCCCATAATATTCTTGATGGACATCGAATGCTCATTTTGGTACATTAACCGACCAAAAGATAGAAGAAAATAGAGAGAAATTGTGGTGCAAATTGGCTACAATCGAGCTGCCAACCCTAGGCGGCAGAATGTTCTTTATATAATAATTGGGATAGTGTCGCGACGCTGACGGAAACTTCTCGTGCATCAGGTTCGGAGCGCTGCGGTGATGTGCGCTTTGCACGAAATTAAGGCATCCCGAGTCAAATTTCCTAGTGCCTATCTGACAAAGCACAAAAAACATACTTGGCTGAATTATTTCTTGTTTGATCTCTTTTTTCTTTTCCTTTTCAAGAACCTCTGATAGCACCTAAAATGTGTTATCTTCCTTAGCTTAACTCGAGATCGTTGTGCTAGTCAACGTGTCAAATATGTTATTTTGTAGGTTCAAGCACTTAACAGGTATAGCAAGGTGTTAGCAATGACGGGTTATAAAGAGCATTCCTTCGATTTTTAGGTTATCAACCAGCCACCAGTCGACTTCTATTACACTTTTCTCTCTATTTCCCTCTCTCTTTTCATTATTTCATGTACTAACCCAATCCTTGGATGCTCGTTACGATGTATCAATGCTAAGGTAACAATTTTCTAGCTTGGGTTTAGGATTCTTTCTCAATTCTATTGTATTTGTAAGATTTTTGAACCTTGATTTATGATTGTTGGATTTAATTCAATTTTCAATTTGATTTATGATCATATTTGTGGCTTCTGATGAACACTATGATTACTGCTTTGAATGAACATATATGACGTGATACTTGATTATATGTTGATTTGCAGAAAGCAATAGATTAAGTTTGACTTGCAATTCGAATGAGAATTACTATTGATCCAACCAACTTAGAATTGATTCGATAAAATAATTCATTTAGGCCTTTCTAGTTAAATATTCTGCCTAACATTTCCATCAAACTTAATGCATCTAGGACGAATTTGAATTCGCATGCCTTTCATCAATTCAACTAGTTCTAGTAAGTAATTTAGGATAATTTAATTGGCCTTTCCAATTAAATTGGTTAAGTGTAGGCAATCCTATAATTTTGGTAATGAAGAATTGATGATCAAGTATGTAGAACTGGAAAAATCCAACAACCCAAGCTAGACCCTTCTCATACAAATTCCATCTATTTTCATCTTTGTTTTTACTTTTATGCATTTTAAACTTTCTTGCAAAGAAATCTTCTCTCGAACCCCCCTTCGGTTACCAAGAACCGTAAACTTCTTAGTCGTGAAATTCAAGCACTCCTTGTGTTCGACTCGGCTTGCCTCTACTATGGTTAGGTAAGTTCGTAAATTATTTGGCACAAGATTCGGCGATAAATTCCGTCTGCTAAATTGGTGCCATTGCTGGGGAGCCAAGAAATTTCTCTGTTAGGGAGTTTTCAGTTCCTTATCGTTCTTTGATTTTTTTCCTCCTTTGTATGACCCGATCCTCCCAAGATTGAAATTCCCTGTTGTATTTTGCAGATCTTGGCAGAGAGGAAAGGCAATGTAGGAGGGAAGCTAGAGAGTGAAGAGCTTTAGAAGAACATACCAGTGCAGAAGGCACATTAGAAGAGCTTGTAGAAGAAGAAGAAGGGACACCCATGGCGCAACCTGAAGAGCACACGTTGCGAGACCTCTTGGTAACGTTGATTGGCAACTCCTATGCATTACCTATCTCACCACGACAGGTAATTTCGAACTAAAATCGAACTTAATACACTTACTTCCTTCCTTTTCTAGACGTGTAGGTGAGAACCCACACAAGCATTTGAAGAAATTCATTATTGTGTGCAAGGGGATGAGGCCCCACGACGCGACTGAGGAGCAAATAAACCTCAGAGCCTTCCTCTTCTCCCTAAAGGACAACACAAGGATTGGCTCTACTTCCTTCCTCCTAGTTCTGTGACCACATGGAAGGAAATGCGGAGCCAGTTTTTGGGGAAGTTCTTCCTTGAATCACATGCCGCATGCATAAGGAAGGAGATTTATGGGATCTCCTAGACTGTTGGCAAGACACTGTTTGAGTACTGGGAGCGATTCAAACGCCTATGCGCCAGCTTTCCTAACCACCAAATTTCTGATGCGCTGTTGATCTAGTACTTCTATGAAGAGCTTGTCCCTAGTGATAAGAGTACTATCGATGTGGTGAGTGGTGGTGCCTTGGTCAACAAAACCCCTATAAAGGCTAGGAAACTCATCCCCACCATGGCGGAGAATGCTCATTAGTTCAGTACACGAGCTTTTAGCAATATTATGTCTTCATGAGAGGTAAGTCAGGTTAGAGGTGAATTATCTGAATTATCTTCTCTTGTAAAGTAGGTCTTTGTTACCAGAAAGAAGTCCTAGGAGCCTGTAGCTGAGGTTAGTTATGCTGGCAATCAGCAAAGTGGACGGATGTGCAACTACAATCATTGGGGCGGTTAAGGGAGCCAGGGCCAGAGCAGTTCGAGGATGCCTTTGGAGGGCGTGATGAAGCAGTTGGCAGATTCCACCTCCCGATTAGCGCACGCAAGACCAATTCATCCAGACCACCACCTCCCATATACAAAGCATGACTAGTCAGATCTCCTAGCTAGCTAATGCTGTGAGCAGGTTTGACACACAGCAGGGGAAGCTTCCTTCCCAGACTGTGCCCAATGTATGGAATGTGAGTGCTATCTCTGTGAGCTACATGATGAGCCCTCTGCATGAAGAGCCTGCTGTTTATCCCGTGGAGATAGTGAGTGTTGTGAGCTCGCTAAGGAAACATGGGGTAAGTTTTGATCTACCTCTTAATTTACACATTTCTAATAATGTCCCCTATGCTCCTTTCATTATATATCCATCCACCTTGTTGATTACCAACATAGCTCACCTCAATTATAGGCTCCTGGGATTGTGCCTTTGTAGAGAAAGTCTGCTTCACAAGAATAGACAATTCAACAAGCTCTGACGCACAGGTCTGAAGCACTCCCAACATTCACGTAGGGTCTCACCAATAGTTTACAAAATCCCATAGATTTCCTTCTTGATCCTTGTAGCTCATGAAGCAGGGAAGAATTTCCCCAAGAATTGCTTCTTTATTTCTTTCCATGTGGTCACAAAACCGATCGAAGGAAATAAAGCCAATCCTTAGTATCGTTCTTCAGGGAGAATAGGAAGGCCCTGAGATTCATGAGGTCTCATCCATGAGGTCTCATCCCATCACACATAATATGGAATTCTTTGAGGTGTTTGTGTGGATCCTCACCCGTGCGTCCAATAAAAAAAAATAGGTAGTATGTGAATTAAATCGAATTTCAGTTCGAAGTTACATGTTGTGGGAGGATATGTGATGCAAACAGGTTGTTGGTTAACGTTATGGGCTAAGAGCTCCCGCAGTGTGCGCTCTTCAGGCTGCGCCATTATCTCTTCTTTTTCTCTTTATGAATGCTCTTCTTCTTTTATGCCTTATGCGTGGATCTGTTCTTCTCTAACTCTACGTTCATTTGCTTCTCTCCTACGTCGCCTTTCCTGTCACACCCTCCCCCAAGTACCCTCTTAACCTAGAAAAGAATGTGAGGACAAAAAATATCGACCCTTTTACGACACTCACTGACCAACCTGTTAGTTAAGCATTAACATAGTACTATATTCTTCAATAAAACATCTGAACCAATGACATATTTGATAAACCCTTTTTACCAATTATTTACAAATATTTACAACAAGAGTTATAAAGCCACCATCAGAATATATACAACACAACCTTACAGCCCATAATTCACCCATAGTTAATATGTATGTACATAACAAAATTTTCTATACATATAAAAGTTCACTAAGATAGTTCAGAAGTTTGCAGCAAAAGTAGATGAGGTTGGATAGGCTAAGCATTAGGAACTCTTCCGCTACCTGGAGAAAAGAAACATAAGGAAAAGAGTGAGCTAAGTTACCTAGTGAGTGACACTATCAGTAAAGAAATCTATTGAACAGGGAAAATATCATGTAAAGGCAAAGTTTAAACTTCTTGAAAATATATCGTAAGGAAACAATAAACCTTAAAAAACTTGTATCCTTAAATCCTTAGTGGAGGTAGAGCAAGCTCAATACTCTCAATGTCGAAAACAATTTTAGCTGTTGTAGAGTAGTCTCAATACAAACAACGTCAATATCTCCTATGTACACACAAAATGTCCTCAAAGGGCTAGCACCCCAACACACGACCCAAAGACTTCATGTGTGCCAAAGTAGGTCCCAAAGACCTCATATACTAGGATATCCATACCTTCTCCTAGTCTTTCAGTATTGGATCCCTTCCTTTATCATTAATAGGGTACATTAAGTTCTTTTAAGTAAAACTTTTGTAGCATTCCATTAGATAAAAGCATGAATAACCATTGAACATTCTTTTTAAACCTTTATTAAAACAATCACACAAAACATGTTCAAATCATCCTTTAGATAAGAATCATACTTCAAAACATTAAACATTTAGCTTCTTTTGTAAATAAAGGGTTAAAATATTTAAACAAAATAATCTTTAGATAAGCTTAGGAATCATACTTCAAAACACAACTAGTAGTTAGGTCTCAATTGGTTATATGCCTTCCAAATCTCTATTTGACGTGAAAATTTACTCTTGAACCAACTCACCAATGCCAACTAAAATAACGAAAGTCTTAGGTTACTTGAGATATGATTAGGCATGCAACAAGGCTGAACGCAACACCAACATATGCCCATAACATGGCCTCACATGCACATAGACACAGGCACACACACAGGCACAGGCACAGGCCTTGTGCGGCAACTCTTGCACACACGCATAGGTACGTAGATGTGCGCGCTAGGTGTCGACCACATACATGGCACTCGACGTCGAGCATCACACTGTTGCTTGTTGGGTGTCCATCACATGCACAGGTTGGCATCTAGTCCACTCGTGTGCGGAAGGCTTAACACTTAGGTTAGGCTGTCAACACCTACTTTCGCTTGCCCACGCTGTAAACACCTTCACTCGCCACTGCCCGTTCGCCTAGGCATGCAACTTGCCTCACTAACCTCTAAACAACACTAAATCGCCCAAGCCACCAAAAATCCTCTACGCAAATCTTCTTTAACCTCCACCCGGCAACCTCCCAATTGCACCTAACAACAACTTACACTTTTAGCAACCATAGTTAACACTCTGAACCATTTTTAACACCAATTTCTTTAACAAACGTCTAGATTAACCTCTTATTAAGCTTACCTCCAAATTTGACCTTCTAATTCACATTCAACAGCTCGAAAAACACAAATCTTCAACCCTTGCTCGGTTGTGCTAAAAACTAGAACCACTTTGCTTCTCTTCCAATTTCCATCACCTTCCTGATGCTTGAGTAAAATGTGCAAACTGAACTCTTCCTTCCAAACTTATATTTATACTTCCTCGACGACTCCTCATGCAAAACCTCCACTTGCCACCTCTTGCTTCTATTTTTCACAATCTTTCTTAGTTTGCCACCCAATCACTTTTAATTAATTAATAGAAGACAATTAAACCAAAATTTTAGGGGAGTTGGATGCCTACCTTTTCGCTCAGCCCTTCTCAACGCCAAGACACACCACTTGGAGGTTCTTCCTCATGACAACCTCAATGCACCCAACATCCCAACCAAGCTCACTGCCCACTTGGCTTAAAACATTAACACACCCTCGTCGCCAAGCTAATAACGTCAACTTCACGCCTAACAAATCTTCACATACTCCATGCCTAGCTTATTTCTAGCATCACAAAATTTAACATTTCCTCCCTACCTAACTCTACAAAATACAACAAATTTTGATTATGTGAGGATCGGGTCATACACAGATAGAGAAAACTAAAGAACAATAAAGAACTATAAAACCTCCAAAAGAAAAACGACATGGTTCCCTAGCAACGATGCCAATTTGGTTATAATGATTTACTGTTTCTACCAAATTTTGTAGTAGTGGTAGCATAAGTTGACCACACGGAACCAAATATTTTTTGGATTAAATGGTTTGCAACCCCGAGGTAGCTAGGGGGAGGAGGTGTTTGAGATTGACTTTTTTTGCGAGAAAATAAATTGTAATAAATGTAAATAAAATAATTGTGATAATCAATAAAAAAATGCCTAGCTTGGGTTTAAATTGGATTTTTCTAATTCAAGTTACTTGATTGTGGAACTCTCTTTACTCAGTTTCAATTAATTGTTTGCACTTAACCTAATTAATTAGAAAAGCGAATTAATCGACCCTATAATCTAATTAGTCCAAATTAAATTGATGAAAAGCATCTGAATCCAATTTGACCTAATCGCATGAGGATCTAGGGCAAAGTCAACATGAATATTTAAAGGGAAATGCCTTGATTAAATATTCTAACAATTTTTTTCTAGGTTGATTAAAGTAATATTCATTAACATGCAAGCAATTCATGAGGTAACCTAATCCCCTTGCTACTTTTGAATTAAAATACGATTACATGTCACATATCGTAAATCAACTAGTAGCTATCGATTTAATACTTCCAACAAGTTCTTTAGACCAATACAAAATAGTAAATCATAATCTATTAATTAAGAATAGAAATCAACAAATCAATTGAAATAGAATTCAAATCCTCACAATTTACATGAAAAAAGGGCAAAATCTTAAGAATCCAAGCTACAAAAATGTTACCTTAGCACGTAATATTCATGATGGACATCAAATAATTGTTTTGGTACATGAACAGAGCAAAAAGTAGGAGACAATAGAGAGAAATCATGCTGCAAATAGGCTGGAATCGAAGTTCCCAACCTTAGGTGGCTATATAATAATCGGGATAGCATTGCATTACTAACAAAAACTTCTCGTGCATTAGGTTCGGAGCTTCGCGATGTTGTGTTCTTTGCACAAAATTGAGGCATTTTGCCTTACAGCACCAAACATGGCGTCGTAAAGGCATCGCAGTGCTGTGTAGGTAGGGGCAAAATGGTCATTTTCACCTCTTCTTTCTTGGTTGATGCATCTAAACTTCGTTTTGGCCCGTTTTAGGTCATTTCATCACTAACGCATAGCTCTACATCTTAGATGCTTGAAACTTAGAAAATCATCAAATAAACACGTAAAATCCAGGAATAACTCCAAATTAAGCGAAGTAAGATAACACATTTTTGGCGCTATCAGTCATTCGTCCAAAACGACCACCTACCCTAAAAGTTATGTCTTAAAAATGGAAGGGATGCATTTATAGAAAATGCGATAAAAACAGTCGTGCATGTGTATTTGGTTGATTTCTTGGCACTATTATATAGCGTCTTGACGTTGCCATCTTGGATTTGTTGGCTTGGACTTCAATTTTCATGACTTGATTGTTCAATTTAGGTCCACTTAACTCCACATTTGATCCCTATTCTTCCAAAGCACTCCAAAATGACCTCAAATCCCTCAATCTTTACATAATATACAATAAAGCACACTTGAGTATTAAATCTAGCCTACATAAAGGTAACAGAGAGAACTTGTTGAAAATTCTAACCAACCAAATAAATTTATAAAACTGATCAAGAACTTCTACTATGAGATAGTATTAATAACAAGATTTAGTCAATCCACAAGAATCTACTTGATTTTTTTCTAATCAAGATCTAACTTTCTTAAGGTAATCATGGAGAGAGGTTTTGTGATTATTTCAACTAAATAGCAAGAAAATTAAAGGTAAGAAAGAATAAAGAAGTTATCAAGTGAGAAAAGATCTAGCTTATGTTCGAGTCCACCCATGTATTTAGTTGTTCATTGGATACTAGAGATAATCATCAAATCTTGCAAGTGCTTAGCCAACACATTTAGTAATGCTAAATGGAAGTCCAAAACATCTAATTAATCAACACATATAGTTGTAATGCATACTAAATGTGTTAATCAACCGCATTAAGTTCTAGGGATAAGGCTAAGGCGATTAGTTACTAAATACTGCTTCATTAGTCCAACCGGTTTATTCTTGAACTTAACCAATCATGTAATGTTGTAAAAGGGTCGGCATGTGAAAGGATGGAATCCCAAAACAGAAGCGTGTGATCACATTGTTTTAATTTTGGGAAGATGAAAATTACAGAATTTAAACTAGATACAAAGAACACATGTTATACATTCAATATTAGGTTAAGCATAAAATTGGGATTAAGAAAAATTACCTTTGAAAGACTCCCTTTAATGAATCCCAACATTCTTCCTCATAATGAATGCTACTAAAAGACCTTCTTGGCTATGACTCTTGGCAAGGCCTGATTTGTGGGATCATTCTTTTTAAAAAGTTAGGGAATTGACATGTAGAGAAGAAAAAAAATTGTAGAGAACAATTTTCCTCTTTTTTTTTTTTTTTTTTCCTTGTAGTATAGAAAGAAAAGAGAAAAGGCACGTATATCTTTCAACCTCTATGAAAGGAGCCGAAACTTCTGTCCTTTATGGAAGAGAAAGAAATAACTTCCCCAACCCTCACGACGTTAGTGGGGAATTAATTATTTCAATTAATCAATCAGTTAATTAAACCAAGTTAATCTCATATTTAATTAAATAAATATTTGAATCATATTCAAATGCATGTTTCTCTTATAACCTATAGTTTAATATGAATCTCATTCACATTAATATATAACCTATGGTTTTAATATAAATTCTTTTTATATTAAATTAATATTTAAATCACATTCAAATACTTTAATTCTCCCATAATATATAGTTTCCATTATAGATCATATTTGTAGTTAACTATATATTATATTATGTCGATATGCATTATACTTTATATTAATTATATCATATACAACTAATATATATTTCCCTAAATTAATTTGAATCGTTCAAATTATTCTTTTAAAACGATGGTCTTTGTTAATCCGTTGTGAGCTAGCAAGGGGACCTAATGGGCCTATAGATTATAAGCTTCAATGATTTGAAATTAATTGATTAAACTCTTTAATTAATTAATCAACATTCATTGACTATGGGGTAAACCACTATAGACCTATAGTTGTACTCTTATGCACTATAGGACATGTTGCGTCAATGGATATAACCATTACACATAAGTCGATCTTTCATGAGTTGTTCCTAATTACAATTGGGACAAATGTACATTTTATCCTTATAAATACCTCTATGTTTAAGTACCACTGACCATCTAATGAACAATTTGTTTATGGTCCAACTATAAACTAAGTCCCTCTTAAGCTGGTGAGAGGATAGGGCTCCATTGTTCAAGTCTTAGAGTCAACACTTAAGGGAACTACTCATCTACTTTCCTAAACGAGAAGGAGTAAAATCCATCTTGTGAAATTACATTCTCAGCTCCCTATTTGGTCAAGTCACCAAAATGATGTTTATTGAGTTGGCGACTCCGGCCATTCTCATCTATGCGAATCGAAGGACATCCCTTATAGGAGTTCATAACTAACTCAGGATTGAGATCAAGTTACATATGGTCATTATCTAAAATATTAATTTCTTCAATCAACGAAGTTATAGAGAGAGATTAATTATTTCATAGTTCAGTCTTATACAAACTCATTGTATAGGTGATAAATTGTAGAATTACAAGTTATTATAACTCTTTTCTTAGAATAATGGAGAGAGTTTAATGAATCATGCGTCAATATTGATAGAATTCATTGATAAATATCTTCTTTGTGTTCGACATGTTGAATTACTTAAGAATTATTTCATTGAAGTTAATCTGTTCTAAATGCCTTATTTTCGCAAGAAAAAGTGATAAGATTGAACACATGCGTCGAATAAGCATTCAGATGCAAGACTAAGAAACCTAAGACGCATGCTTTGGGATCTCTAACATCTACAACCTGATCCATAAAAGATATTTGCCTTGACTCAACACTGACCCTGATAGCAGCACTGATCCTAATAGCAGCACTACAATTAGCTACCTATTGGTCAGACGATGACGAGAGGTAGACCCATAACCTGCAGAATGTCAACCATGAAACAACAACATCCCAAAGTACAAGAGGGGCTCTATAAATAGACAACTCCAGAAACAAAATAATGTTGTTGAAATGCTGGAAACTCGACCATCTCTGTGGAGTTAGTGACTTCCATCGGAGAAGACAACTAGAGATAGAGAACTCGAGAGAGTGTCACACCTCTCCTGATTTAAAATTTTTAAACTGAAAAGGAGCATGAAATAGCAAACACTTACTGTATAACCTCTAACACTCCCAGATAACAACCTTTGATCATGTTTAATAAGTTCACATATATTTACATTTCAAATTATAAAAACAGTTATACAAATTCTTGAGGGAGATTACAATGTATCCTGAGTTTCAGGACTATCTATAGAGGAGTATACTATCTTGTGAAGGACTCCACTAATTCCTGAGAAGAAAAACATTAAGGAAAGAGTGAGTTAGAAGCCTAGTGAGTGGTGAACAATGAATAATAGCATCAGGTTCCTCTCGACCCTGGAGCACATCAAACAATTCAAACATTAACACGTTATAATGAGGTTATCTACTCAAACCTCAACATCGGTTCTTTCTATACCACAACTATTTTCCTGCTGGTCCTACTTTAAACCAGCAAACTCTTATTCCTTCTATGTGCACATAAACCTACCTCTTATGGGCTTAGAAGCTAGACATGTTAATCCTCTGACCATCCCATATGAGGTTCCTCTCACAGGCTAAAAATCTAGGTCATTGCGCAACCCTGTGACCATCCTGTGAGAATTCGCCACAAGCTTAGAAACTAGATCTGACGATCCTCTGACCATCTTGTGTGAAAATCCTTTTCCTTACCACACAACAATAACACAACATGTAAGGAAATAATACAAACTTTTAGAGTAGAAACTACTCACTGTAGATAAGTGTTTTGGCCTTCAAATCCTGTTAACCTCATTATAAACTCCTTGTCCTTCCAAAAACTTATCTTACTCTTCACCCTTGAGTACACGACTAAGTTTTTGGTCTAAAAGATACAACAATGGGCCCTAAAACAGCAAGCTGGACATCTAGAACCTCCTTTGAACACCTAGAATTGCTCTTTTGGATGCCTGACGATATTGTTGGACGCCAGGAAGACTATGTTGTTAGATGCTTGGAAGACTGTGTTGTTGGATGCCTGGAAGACTATGTTGGACACCTGACTTCGCTTTTTCCTTCTCCAAGCAAGGTTCTTTCTTCCCTCAAGCTCTCTCTCTCTTGATGAACCTTCGTGTTAAGATGAATTGTGTGAACTTCATTGGTCTCAAATCCTATGTATAGCTTGGGAAAATTGTCCTTGTCATCCAACATTTCTCCTAAGTTCAACACATCAACTCTTAAAGCATCTTCATCATGCATGACTAACACATGCATGCTGCCAACTTCTTCTTTAGAATCGTCTAAGTGTCCAATTATGGCGAAACTCACCTCATGGCTTAACACCACTACTTTGACACTTAGTCAATTTCATGTTATGTTGACACTTCACCTCTTGAAGTGTTCAATTCGGAGTTAGCCACCTCTTTCTTACTTTTCACCTTCTTGGACGTGTACCTAAGCCTCTTTTCAAGACTTTTCATGCAACCATCTAGTCTCGGGTTGAGCCGACTATGCGTCCAACTTGTGTTTTATTGAGATATGCTTCTTTTGCTACTTTTTAACCAATATGAACCATCCAACACTTTAAGGTATGCATCCAACTCTCCTTATTCTATACTACTATGCATCCAAGGTCTCTTCTACTTGGCCAAATTCTCACCTTGTTAGCCACACCATGCATGCAAGTCTCTATGCTTGCAGGTTGGCCTAAGTGTTTTTCCTTTAACTGTGATAGGTTGCTCAACATCTAGCCAAATGTTTACTAACCTACATCCTATGTGTCCAACCTTCACCCTTTGGTCTAAATGTCACTTTTCAACTATCATAAGTTGTCCAACACTTAGCCAAAAGTTCCTAGAGACACCAACCATACGTCCATAATACCCTCACCAGGCGTCCAAGTCCTTAGCATCCTCCCGGGCATGTGTTTCAACCTTGGTTCAAAGGTAGATACGTTGGACTTTTCATATTTGATCCTATGCTTCCAACTTTCTCTAACAAACACTTCAATGGCCAATTCTCTCTTCAAGACTCAAACTTGGAAAAACACTTTTTCTTCCCCAAGTTAAGCTCAACACCTAGCCACCATCGCCACCCCACCCCCCTAGAAAAAAAAAAAAAAAAACCTCAAAAACGTTTCTAACATCACAAGCCCAGGAATAAGACAAGTTGTTAGATGAATAAAGGATAGTTCTTTCTTCCCTCAAACTCTCTCTCTTGATGAACTTTCGTGTTAAGATGAATTGTGTGAACTTCCTTGGTCTCAAGTTCTATTTATAGGCTTAGGAAAATTGTCCTTGTCATAAATAGAGGTTGCTCAGCATCAAGGACCAACTAGTCCCCAGAGAAAAAATACCAATTGTCCTTCCAAGACATGACAAAAGAAGGCTTCTCAATCAGCGTGTTCCTCCCACGACGAACAAACATGAAAATCAATCATCGAGCTTGAGGACTCGTTTAACCCCAGGGACAGCAAAGAACTACTTCGTAGTCAAGAGATATGAGCCCCCATGGTGTGCCCACATCACCACGCAAGCATTAGCTACCTCTTACAACTGCTTGACAAATTGAACTCAATTATGCAATGTTGTAAAAGAGTTGTTCTAAACAACCTAAAATTCACAAACAAGCACACTTCAGGTTTTACTACTTTGTAATCAATGCATTTGTACAAGACATACAATGCATTGATCCTTAGCTTAAAATGGAAGTTGAAACACACCCAATGCTTTAGATTTGCTAGTTGGCAATTAATACATTCATATAAAGTACATTATGCATCATTCTATAGGCTAACATAGAATAAATGAAGATTGGCCCAAACATTTATCGATCCTAAGCATAGAAGTTCATGCACATTCAAGAACCGAAACAAATCAATGAAAAATAAAAAACTTAGCATAAATCCTCCAAATCAAACAACGAGTTTCACTTACTCCTAAGCTAGCATACTCACCTTAGCCATAAATTTGGTCCAAGATGCGTGTTACAATCATAAAAAATGCCCAAGAACCAAGAAAAATAGAGGAAAGGAAAAGATAAAGGAAGAAAATTAGATTGAGGGGCTGGAGGCTTGACCCTTCACACTCCAAAAACCTTAATCTTGAGGCTTGATATTTATAAAAACGCATTGGCACCGTGCCATTGTGCCCTTGACGGCCTTCTGCCTACAACACATTGTTGCAATGAATAGGGTGTTACAACCCTCGAACATCTCCTCAGGCATGCATCTGGAAGGTAGCGCTATGGTACCATATGGCAATGTCGCCGCGCCAGCCCATAGTGTCTTCTCTTAAAAAAATGCCACACATGGTGCCACCTAATGTAGTGGCACTGTGTTGCCTTGAGCGCAATTTTGATCTTTTGCCTTCTAGTTGGCCTGATTGCTTTGTTAGGGCTTTAAATTGATTCGCTTTAGCTCTTTTTGCTCCCTAACGGTTAATTCTACCTCCTAGGTGCTTGATACCTATAAAATAACATATTTAACACATTAACTAACGCAACGATCCCAAGTTAAGTTGAGGTAAATAGCACATTTCAGGTGCTACTAAACTCGCCAAATAATTGTTGAAAAAGGACAATGCCCCCATTCACTCGTGACATCATGGCGGAAAAGCTACCCAAGCACTTTGAACTCCTGCTATTAAAGAATATGATGGGAGCACCAACCCAATCAAGCATGCAAAGACATACTGCCCGATGATGGAGTTGCATGAGGCACGAGAACCCATCCGACAAAGGGTAGTGTTGCGAGATTATATCGTGTGCTGCAAGGCCAAAGCACTAAAGAAAGTGTCACACCCCCTCCCAAGTTTCCTCTTAACCTAGGAAAAGGTGTGAGGACAGTAGACACCCACCCTTTTACGACATCTACTGTCAACCTATACTATCCTCAATTCATCACCAAGCACTTGATTAACAATTAATATTTCTTATCCAGACAACTTGCACAAAACTCAAGACAAACCCACATTTACAAACTTCCATTCAATAGCCTAATATACAATAGATACATGTTTGCAAACATCCACTCCTTCATACCCATATGTAAAATGTTGAGTTTTAAGTACAAAGATTTACAATATTTACGAACTAAGTAGAAGACCTAGATGAGTTTGGTGTGTAGGCTAAGCACCCCGGTTTCGCTCACTACCTGGAAAACAAAAAAAAATAATAGAAACCATGAGCTAGGTTGCCCAGTGAGTGACAAGTTCAGAAAACTATACTTAGCTTAAAGCTCAAGAAAATCATGCTTGATAAACAGTAATAAAACAGTTAACAGTTCATCACCAAAAACTTATAAACTTTTGCATATGTCTAAAATATTTTCCTTTGTTGAGGCAGAGCGGAGCTCAACGCTACTCAACATAAAAAAACAACCCTAGTTAGGGTTGAGTAATCTTAACACACCCAAGGTCGTATAACCTTAGCTGTTTGGAGTAATCTCAACACAACGCGGTCGAATTTCCCTCTATGTGCACATAGAAATTGTAACCTGGGTTGCCCATGTACCTTTTCATGTCCTTCAGTACCGGAGTCCCATAATATTTAGGTTACCTATATACCTTCTCTATGTCCTTTAGTATTAGGGACCATCTATTATCCTTTTTGAAAATAAAGCATGCTTTGATAATACATTATTTATAAACCCAAGTTAAAAACAAATCCTCAAAGTTTCAAACTATTTATTAAATAGCATGCTTTGCATAAAACTTAGCATCATAAAACGTCATGCTTTGTCATCAAAATCATGTAAAATCATGTTCAAACTTATATTAAGAAATTCAAGCTTTATCATACTCAACCTATGCTAGGAAACTCATGTTTAAAGAATAGTTTGAGCATACTAGAAATATTGAGAAAATAAATCATTTTAAAGAAGATTTTGTCACTCATAACTTGTCACGGGCTTCTACTGGGTTATATGCTTCTCCTAGCTCTTCTCGACCTAAAATAAGTTAATTTCCTCTATTAAATTCCCTTAAAATTCCTTCAATATGTAACTTAAGTCAATTAGGTCTTTAGCATTGAATTTCAGCTCAAAAAGGCTTACCTACAATAAAAACTAATCTAAAATGACCAAAGGTTGTAATCTGCCCCTAAGCGTGTCCAACAGCCGAACAGCACACTTACACAGCTTGTCCAACCCCTATTTGTGGCAAATCATGCATAGCTGCCTTGCCTCGCACACAATGGCGCTGCCCCTCACAATCTGTCACTCGTGGGCGGCAACTCACTCACAAACCGTGTCAAAATAACCTTAGAAGGACAGGGTGAGTGCGCGTCTCAGTTATGCACGCCGACTGGGCGTCGATACCCGATGCTCACATCGTGTCCACGTTGTCAGCCTGCATCGTGTGCCTAGCAAGACAAGCGAGACTTGTCTAGATCAATGCCTACACGCTCACAGCGTTGTCTCTTACTCATCAACGAGATTTATCTCGCTCCACAGCCTACACATCCATAGTGTCGTTGGCGTGTTAGCTCGCACACTATGCGTTCAAAACCACTGAAATTAACCTCAATAAAATTCTTACCTTCGGCCATTACCCTAGCTTGCCTGCATGAACAGTGTCTTCTACCTTAGCCAAATCTTACCCGACAAGCTCACAAACACAGCCTTCACTTTCAGCTGCCAAAAAATAATGTTTACAATCCTAATTAGACTTTTTTTCCTCTTACAAACTTAATAGATAATTGAGTTAATTAACTTACCTCCAAATTTCAGCTTCAAACTTTTTTTCTTTGTCAAATATCACAAATTCTTTCCACCCTACTTCAAATTACTCGGCAGCTTGAACCATCTTGAATCGCTGATAGAAATCGAGTTCTTCCTCAATGAATTCTCTCTTGGCAGCCCTCTCTCTCAAACTAAACTCAATTTAGAGCAATTTGGTTGAAGCACTTCTCAAACTACCTGAGTAAATTGCACAACTTAGGACGCATCCTTCAGCCTACTCCTTCAACATTATGCCTGCATTCACACTCACTTAGAAGCTCGACTACTCAATGAGTGCTCAACGCACACTCCCAACACTTAGCCAAATTTCCTCACTTTTCCTCTCTTCCATGCTAACCATACCCTTGTCAAAGTAGCTCTCGGCTACTCATCTACCTAACACCCGACTACTCCTTCTCAAGCTACACACCTAGCCTCTAGCTTACAAACATTCCCACGACTAAGTCCACAAGTAATCCTCCTTTGGCTTCTCTTTTCCATGCCTTCTTCAATTTAAACAAAGAAAATTTGTCTAAGACCACAATAATAGTACAACACTTAGGTTAAGTACTTAGAAATGAAAGTAGGGTTTACAGATAGAATGGTACTCCGAGGACACTGTCTGCTTAACCCTCGTGGCCAGTCTTAATCATGAGGGCCTCATGTGTTCACTAGGCAAAAAGCCCACCATCTCATACTCTAAAGTGCTATTGCAAGCCGAAAAACACATCTCAGCAGATGAGCTCATTCAGGCTAATGGATTGCAGGCAGGAGACAAATTGTCGCTCGAGTGACTACATGGAACTTGGACTACAAGATTCCCACACCATTGCCTTGAGAAGCAGTAGTAAAGCAATGGGGCATGAGCAGTACATGCCTGCGAATAAGCCTATCACCGAATCATGCTCGCGGTAGAAGATCACGGGGTCCTGCGATGGCTGGAAAAGTTAAAGTCTTACCTAAACCAAACGAACTACAACAAATACTACAAGTTCCATCGTCAACATGCACATGACACGACCGGTTGCGTCAACCTTAAGAGGAGATCAAGTCCCTTATCCATTGGGAATACCTAAAGAAATTTCAACAATCCATGGGGAACCAACGAGGGAGCCCTTTGGAAAAGAAAAGGAAAGCCCTCACACAAAAGGTCCAAAGAGAAAAGCATGGAGGGATTCAGGCAATAGTTATAAGAGAGTTGAGTCAAACCATTGGTTTCACCGAGGAAGAGGCTCAAGCCCACCTCCAACAACATAACAATGCCCTAATACTACCCCTCACGATAGGAGCAACCAGGATAAGGTGAGTACTAGTCAACGGGGGTAGCTCAACGGATGTCCTTTCACAGTTAAGACTAGAGCAGCTCAGCTTGATAAGAAATGATTTAAAGAGATCCCTAACTTCATTGGTTGGCTTTTCTAGAGAATGAGTGGGCCTCGAAGCAATGATTGACCTTCCCATCAAGCTTGGGGAGGACACAGAGCATGTAGGGCAGATCTTGCAGTTCGTAATAGTTGATGGTTTGATCCCATAATTCAATTCTAGGCAAATCGACCATCCATGCGCTAGGAATTGTGCCATCCTCCTACCACCAATTACTCAAGTTTTCTACCCCAAAATGGTGTCGAAATGGTTAAAGGAGAACAACAAGCCTCACAGAAGTGCTACACCATGACCCTTAAGATTGCGTCAACTAGCTAAATCTGTAGCTTGACCAACTCCCCAACCCTTTTTCCTATGCATATCTTAACTCTTTTGCTTTTAAAATCATGATGTATTATATTTAGTTATGACCTCGAAACAGGGCAAATTGAAGTTTCTATTAAAGTACTACACTCATTCTTCTAAAAATACTAAGTGTTCTCACCCTTTCCCTTACACACTACTCTCACACACTAAAACAAACCTAAGGGAAGTTTGAAGGCCAGGACTGCAACGACATCCTAGGGTTAGAAGTGTGTATAGAGAAATATAAAGAGGACGTGCAATAGAATCTATGATTAGAAAGTGGATTAAAAATACTTCATTGATGTAGTAAGTTAAGTACATGAAAGGTGAGTCTAAACAAAGAATTGACAAAAGAAGAAAAAGCACCGAGTTGAAGTTTGACTATTGGCAAGACAGGTTGATGAATGTTGATGAAGTTGGAGAAGATAGTTCAAACTATGAAGATGCATCCAAATAGGAATAACCATTAGAGGAAGAAGTCACTAACAGGGTGAGTCAGATTGTTAGAAGATCAAACCAAAGAATCCAAGAAATTCAAGCGATGAGATGCTCTTCAAGAGACAGCCTCTCCACGAGCATCTATACATCAATTGCATCCTCAAGTTCTGTCGCTGCAACTTTGAGAAATTTAGAATCCCAACATTGTGTCTAAGAAGAGAACTAGGACCAAGACTATACTTGTCCACGAAGGACAATAGTAGACGCCCATATGAATTCTGCCAGATACTAGTAGTTCGAGGTTGTAGGTCTATCAGAGTTAGTCATTGTATCCTGCTGAGAAGGACCTTCTCATCAACAACTCTTGTTGACTCTTCAGTAGCTTCATTTTTTGTTTCGTGGTTTATGATCTCTCATATGGTCTCCTTCCAAGAATGTAGCATTTGTCGATACAAACACTTTGTTTTCTTAAAGGTCGAAGAAGAGACCACCTCTTGTTTCCTTAGGGTAACCAATAAATTGGCATAATCTTGAACAAGGTTCCAATTTCTTAAGATTTGTCACTAGCACATGTGCAAGACAACCCCAGATTCTAAAGTAGCACAAACTAGGTTTACATCCCCTCCACAACTCGAAAGGCGTTTCAGAAACACTCTTCGAGGGAACATTGTTGAAGATAGGAACTGTAGTTTCTACTGCATACCCCCAAAACGAGCTAGGAAATTGAGCATAGCTCATCATAAAACGAACCATGTCTAACAAGGTTCTATTTCTCCTTTCTGATACACCGTTCTGCCGAGATGTACCAGGTGCTGAGCGTTGGGATTAGATTCCATGTTCTATTAAATAGTCATGGAATCTTAAATCCATGTACTCTCCACCTCGATCAGATCGAAGTGTTTTAATTGTTTTACTTAACAGGTTTTCAACTTCTGTCTTATACTCCTTGAACTTTTCAAGTGCTTCAGACTTATGTTCCATTAGGTATAAGTAACCATACTTCGAATAATCATCTATAAAAGAGATGAAGTATTCGTACTCTCCTCGAGCTTTTACGTAAATTGGACCATAGAGATCCGAATGTATGAGTTTTAAAGGTTCTTTCGCTCTATAACATTTTCCACTAAAAGGTCTTTTAGTCATTTTACCTTCAAGACAAAATTCACATGGAGATAATGAATTATCTTCTAACTCATTTAGAAGTTCATTCTTTACCAATCTCCTAATCCTATCGAGATTTATGTGACCTAATCTCAAATGCCAAAGATAGGCATTATTGTTACTAGGACAAATTTTTTGCCTTTTAGTTTGAGTATTACAGTTTTAAACATCTCATGATTTAAAAATGCTTTTGCTTCAATTGGTCTTAACACATATAAGTTGTTTTCTAATTTAACAGAACAAATACGTACACCATTTTTCAAAATGAACGCTTCATTAATAGAAAAAATAACTAAGTACAATTGTTCAATTAAACAAGAAATAGATACTAAGTTCCTTTTTATTTTAGGAACTATATACAAATTGTTTTAAAAATAAAAATTTATTTCCAAAAAACAACTTTACAGCTCCCACTGCACGAGCTGAAATGGCGTCTCCCGTTCCAACCTTTAGCGTCATTTCATCCTCCTCGAGCTGCTGGAAGGAACTAATTCCTTGTAAGGAAAAGCAAATGTGATTAGTGGCACCCGAATCAAGTATCCAGGCATTATGGTCATTTTCCACTAAACAAGTAAATCATATTTACCTTCTTTTTCCTTCTTCTTCTCAACAAGGTACTTAGGGCAATTGCATTTTCAATGACCATCCACATTGCAGTGGAAGCACTTGCCCTTGTCAGCCACCTTAGCCTTACCTTTGGTTTTCCCAACAGCGGGGGTCTTTCCCTTTCCTCCTTTCTTTTTCTGAATCTTCTTAGAATCAGAAAGTGAGGGAACAGACTTAGTTCTAGAGGATGAACCTTTGTGAAACTTCTTGAAATAGGCAACATTTGCCTCTCCATTGATCAGTCCCTTATTTTTCATAAGAGACTGATAAGTCTGTAACTCATTCAGGAAAGTTGTCATGGTGTACACAATTTTATTCATAACCACATTGCTGCAGAATTGAAGGAAGCTCTTCGGAAGAGATTCTAAAATAAAAGACACTTGACTCTGCTCGTTAATGACCGCGCCATTCATTTCAGCAACGTTGAATTAGACCATCAGGTTGAGAACATGTTCTCTCACCGATTGGCCTTCCTTCATACGTGCATTATAAACGTACTTGAGGACCTTGTGCCGGATCTGGTAGGGCCGTTGTCCAAACATTTCCTAGAGGGACTCCATGATCTGTCATGCATTCATCATGGCCTCATGTTTCTTGTTGAGTACGTCAGACAGACTCGCCAAGATTGGGATGGCCTTTGTCCTTTGTTCAACGGTCATTGGCCTTTGTCCAACGGTCATATGCATCCCTAAAAGATTGGGATGCATTACGAAGAGGGATAGGAGGACACTCCTCTGTTAAGAAAAACCGTAAATCATCTATAACCAGAATCGTATTCAGGTTAGATTTCCACATTGCGTAGTGTTCACCGGTTATTTTTTCATTTTTAAGTAGTGCGACAATTGAGGAAGACATGTTGAAAATATAAACAATTAACCGTTTAGTTATCTTTGCCTTAACCCATTACACAAGCAAACAAAATTGCAAGTAATCCAATCAATTCGGCAAAAACAAGCAATCAATGAAATCCTAAAAAACTAGTTTTTGCAACGATGGTTCAGAGGTTTAGAGCAACAGCCTCCTAAGGGTGATTAGCAACTCCTTCTTTGAAATGAGACAATTCTCAGCTAATTCTAATGCCAGAATAACTCATATTTCTATAGACATTAGCCATCGTTGTTTGGTCAAGGATTCGTTAACTCTCAACTCATCCCTATAAGTGCAACCCTCCTACTTTCAAATCCTAAAGGTACGTACCAACAAGCTACCTTTAAAAAAGACAATTGTTGGTAATTAACCTAAGTGAACCTATCTTTTTCAAGAGTTCACGGTGTTTTGAAACCTATGATCATGCCCTCCGAAGGGATGGTCGCTCCAGGACGACATGCAAGCGGATCATAAGAATCTTATGGTGTGACCTAGGGTTGGAGACCGAGGGATCCGATGACACGCGTCCCGCTCCCACTTACTATAGACATTTTCCCATTCACCTTATTATTGAACCATACAAACACTTTCCAAAGGGAGGCCGCTCCCAGGGTGACACGAAGCCGAGTATGGATCTCACGGTGTGAATAATCAGGGACATAGGAGCAAAACTTGATATAAACCTCTCGTTTTGTAATTTTCCTCCCACTTTTATCTTAGGGTTAATTAGAATTTGATTGTTAATTAATTAAACCAACCATATTACATGCATTTCATGACATAATATAACAATTATATTAATCTATGGATGTATCATGCTCAATGCAAATTGATTTTCATTTAAAATATAACACTTATATTAAATAAATCAATCATACATTAACAAAACATTAATAAATATAATTATTTATATTTATTTAATTAATGTCATACATCATACTTTTCCAATTTCATAAATTTAATATATCAACATACATTAAATAACTCATGAAATTATTATCATGCATTAAAACTATATATTATAATATACTAAGATCCATGAACATGCTTAACCTATAGAGGGATTTTAATCTAACTGACATATTTTATGCAACATTTAATTTAATTTAAAACATACATCACATGCGTAATTATATTAAATAAAGCCAAATTGACCGGCATATTTGGCATATTCTAGAAATTAAAGAAAAAAAATTAAAATTACAATAATTTAAATTTTCAAGACATATCTTGGTCTTCAATTTCTTCTTTGGTCATCAAAATTTAGGTTTGAAACACCTAAATTTAATCCTTTGATATTTCAGTCGCACATGCTTTGATGAAATCTGCCAGATGTTTTGATGACACATAGCAGAATTTCCATATTTGAAAAAAAGTCCAGATTTTTCAGATTTCAATATTTCGAGAAAACCAAAATTTTTTTCAAGAATTTTATGCCCTTTTACATCAAAAAGATTACAAGAAACCCTAACCCTTGAAGGTTTGACAAATGATCTAATCAAAACTTTAAAATCTAATACCCAAATATGCCTAAACAATCAATTTTGCAAACCTTCACATATCTCATATATGAACAATAAAAACACCCACCATAAAAGATTTTTAATTTAAATCAAGAATCAAAGATTGGCTCTAATACCAATTGAAGGGAATTGAATCCCGGCAGAAGCGTGTGATCGCGTTCTTTGTTTTATTGAAAGAATTAAAAATACAAAAAGTAAAGAAAAGGTTAAGCATCATACCTTTGCCAATCTATAATTCTCAAACTGATAGTCTTCTCCTTGTAGTCTTCTTTTTCTAAGAGATCTTCCTCACTATGACTCTGGCAAGGATCCGGTTTGTGGGAACCGTTTCTTTGAAAGAATGGGAAGAAGAATTTTCATAGAATTTTTCTAAGAAAATTGGGAGGATTAATAGAGGAAGATTTTTAGAGTAATTATTCTCTTAGAAAGTGTGTTAAGTGAAAGCTCCCAATGACCCTATTTATAGAACTCTATGAGTTACTCCTAATCCTATTATGATAATCTCTCTGCAGAGATTTTAAATCAAATATTTAATAATATTCAATATTAATAAATATCTACCCAAATAATATCTCATATTAAATTATTTAAAATATTTAAATCTTATTTAAATTTTTTTTTTTTTTTGCACAATCTTTAATTTGGATCTCATCCAAATTAAATAATTAATTATTTGAGTCGGATTAAAATCAATTAATTAATTCTCCCTCTATTTATTTTCTGAAAAAACTTTAATTTGGATCTCATCCAAATTAAATAATTAATTATTTGAATCCAATTCAAATCAATTAATTAATTCTCCCTCTATTTATTTATATGGATTTTATCCAAATAAATAATTAATTATTTGAATCATATTCAAATAAATTAATTCTCCATATTATAAAGTTATAATTTGAATCACATTCAAATAAAATTTATAATAAATCATGCAATTAATTGTATCCAATACAATTAATATTTTACCTCATAAATTTGAACATTTCAAATTTTTCTTTCAACATAGTTGATCCCTATTGGTTCATAGTGAGCTAGCAAGGGGACCTTATGGACCTACAGATCAGAAGCTCTAACGATATGAGATTAATCAGCTAAACTCATTAACTACATTAATCAATATTCGTTAACTGTGGGTACACTCCACTAAAGACCCATAACTGCACTCTTCTCACTGTAGATATATTTATGTGTCCATGATTATAGACCAATAATAGCAAATTACTCATTCACAAGTGTTCGTAACACCAGTTGGGTCAAATTACTATTTTACCCCTGGGTTACTTCTAAATCCTTAAGTACTAGTGCTCCTCTAATGAACAACCTGTTTATGGTCCAACCATTAAACAGAAACCCGTCTTAGGCCAGTGAAAGGGTAGGACCCTTTGTTCAAGTCCCAGAGACACCACTTAAGGGAACACTTATCTATTTACCCTAAAAATGGGAATGAGTGAATTCCATCTTGTATAATTATGTCCCCAGCTACCCACTCGGTCTTGTCCCTAAGATGGTAGGCATATTGAGTCGGCAAATGGCCACTCTCACCCTACAAATTAAAGGACAATCCCTCGTGGACAAGAGTTCATAATATACTCAGGATTAAGATTAAGTTGCTTAGGTCATCCTATTGAAATAGAAACCTAACTAGTCAACGAAGTTACATTTAGTGATTACTATTTCGTGATCCAGTCTTATGCGAACTCGTTGCCTAGGATACCCCCACTTGCATGTCACCTACACGAACGTGTTAGATCATTGCATTTATATCAAATACAAAGTGGGTCGTATCCATAGTGTCACTAGGATAAAGTACCGAGCCTTATCCTTATAATATAGACCCTTTAGACTGTATCTTGAACCTTGATCTCCACATACAATTCAAGACTCATAAAATAGCCTAGGATGTTAGTTTATTGGATTTAGGGTTATTAAGACAAAACAAACGAAAACAATCAATAACGCTTATTGAAGTAACACATCAATAATTATTTATTAATGATTTAATTACGGTCAAATTATTACATTTACAATCTTTGAGTTTTAGGGTATAAAACCCAATAGGCGGTTCCTCTTCAATCAAAAGCTTCTTTACAGTAGATTTTTTCCTTTCTTTACACTCTGTCTATCCTGAAATTGTTTGTGAACATGTTGCCTAAAGCTATGAGTGGCTAAACTCTTTAGTTTTAGGGTATTAATGAATTGTTTATGAAGTTATGTTGATATTGTAGATTGTTCATGATTTTGTTGTAATGAATATACTTTTCATTGTTATTGTGCATAATTCTTGTTGTTTGGCCATGATTGAATGTTAGATTAGATGTATGGTTGAAATAATTGTATGTCTAATTGGATCCATAACTATGAATTGTTGTTAATCTATCATGCGAATAGTTAGGTTAACAATGAAAGTTGCTAAAGACTACTCTTAATGCCATGTAACTTATATTGGTTTCAAGATATTAGTAATCAATTAGGTTGCATGAGAAAAGGTTGTTTTTGATAGAAAATAACCCAGATTTATGTTTCTAGACTTAAGCATATGAATTGCAATAAAATCCATGAACCCTAGAATGTTGCATAATGAATTAAACAAGGATTCAATACCCTAGACTTCTCTTTGACTCTTGTGTTTCTTATATACTTGCTTTCCTTTTTAGCTTTTCTTAAAATCACAACTTGAAATCAAATCCTCAAATAAAATTGATGCAATTCTAGAATAGGTAGGTAACTTAAACCTTCACAATTGGATCCTCAGAGGAACAATATTCAGACTTAACTATCTTATATTATAACTTCACCCGTACACTTGTGGTAACACGGAAAGTGCGCATCACAGAACGAATAATTATCTTCAGGACAACGCTTATCAGAAGCATGTCTTGACTACCTATTGATGTCTCCACAATATATCTTGAGATTTTTAATTATTTCAATTCATAAGCTTTATTACATCATCTTGCTAGTTGAATATTATATATTCAAATTATTATTTCAAGTTGAGGTGTTATTGATTTGCTAGTATATTCAATTCACATATATCATTTTCCCCCAACAATCTGAAGACAGTTAGTAATATCAAAATTGATGGCACAAACTCTTCCACCAATGTTGCTACTTTTTCCATGATAGGATTACCCTTTTTCATGCTCCATGCTGAAAAATTATAAAAGTTCAAAGGAGATAATTTTAATAGATGGCAACAGAAGATAATCTTCTACCTTACCACGCTGAATCTTGCTCATATTTTAAAGGAAGAATGCCCAATTACCCCACCCGAAGTTATAACTCCCAAAACGGAAGCTGCAAAACAAGCATGGATGCATTCAGACTTCCTGTGTCATGACTATATACTTAGTGGTCTTGAGGACACTTTGTTTAATGTCTATTGTAATGCCTAAAATACATCAAAACTATTTTGGGAGACATTAGACAAAAAGTATAAGCTAGAAGATACTGGTACTAAGAAATTCCTTATGGTAAATTTCTTAGATACAAGATAATTTTACCAAGTTTGTTGTCAATCAGATGGAAGAATTGCAAAGTGAAGGTTTGGTTATCAGTAAGCCATTCCAAGTTGCCGCTGTGATTGAGAAGTTGCCTCCTTCCTGGAAGGATTTCAAATGTTATCTCCAGTACAAGCGAAATGAGTCATCCATGGAGAACCTCGTGATGAAATTCCATATGGAAAAGGATAACAGAAGAGGAGATAAAAGTCCACTGGAAGTTGAAACCAAAACTCATATTGTTGAAGCTTCAAGACATAAACCCAAGAAGCAGAATTTCAAGAACAAAACTGAGAATCATGGGTTGAGGAATGAAGTTAGCAAGCGCATTCGAGGAAACTATTGCGTTTGTGGTAAGAGTGGCCATACCGCTGCAATATGCAAACACAAGAAGAGACAAAGTTCCAACAATCAAGCCAACGTTGTGGAAAATGACAATCTAGTTATAGTCATTTCTGAGGCAAATATGGCTTCAGACACCAAAGGTTGGGGGATGGATACTAGAGCTACTAAGCACATGTGTAAGGACAAGTCATTGTTCATTACATATGAGAAGCTAGATGGCAGTGATGAGCTATACATGGAAAATGCTTCAACTGCCTCTTTGGCAGGCAAAGGGAAGGTCCTATTGAAAATTTGAAAAAATCTAGTGTCAGAAACTCTACTTAACAAAAATGGGTTCAAGCCTGTATTTAAGGCAGAGAAATTTATTCTGACAAAGGGGGGTATGTATGTGGGAGAAGCTATCTAAGTGATGACATGTTCAAACTAAATGTACTGGCACAAATGCCAAATAATAATAATAATAACAACTTTTCTACTTATATTGTTGAGTTGTGTGATGTTTGACATTCTAGATTGGGGCATGTCAATTATAGTTCTTTAAATAGAATGGTAAGTTTAGGACTATTGTCAAATTTGAACATTAATAATAGACACAAATGTGAAGTTTGTGTTGAATCAAAGTTTTCTAGAAAGTCATTTTCATATATGGAAAGAAGTAATGAGTTACTTGATTTAATCCATAATGATGTATGTGACATGAAAAGTACTCCCACAAGAGGTGGTAAGAGATATTTTGTCACATTCATTGATGATTACAATAAACATTGCTATGTATATTTATTACATAGTAAAGATGAGACCTTTAATGTTTTTAAAACATATAAGGTAAAAGTTGAAAATTAACTCGAGAAGAAAGTTAAGGTACTCAGATCAATCAGAGGTGGTGAATATGATCATCATCACTTTATGAATTCTATGAAGTTAATGGTATACTCTATCAAACTACAACACCTTATCCACCACAACAAAATGGTGTAGCTGAAAGAAAGAACCGAACTTTAATGGACATGGTTAATTTAACCTCATAATATGTGGGAGGAAGCTTTGCTTACCGCAAATTTTATATTAAATAGAATTCCACATAAGAAGACTAATAAGTCATCTTATGAAGTGTGGAATGGAAAGTTGCACTCATAAAAAATGCTGAAAGTGTAGGGATGTTTGGAAAAGGTGCAAGTTCCTTAACCAAAAAGGATCAAACTTGGACCTAGGACAATTGATTGTCTTTATAGGCTATGTGATGCATAATGCTGCTTATATATTCATGGTGATTAAATCATAAGTATCTGATATTAATAATAATACCATCATGGAATTTATTGAAGCTGAATTCTTTGAGGATATATTTCCTTTCAAGGATGAAAGACACAAAAGTAATGGTACCAAAAGAAATTATGAGGCTAGCTCTTCGAAAGGTCAAGACAATCAGAATATTGAGTCTAAACCTAGAAGAAGCAAAAGAGCTAAGAAAACTACCTTCTTTTGAACCTGATTTCATAATTTATATGATAGAAGGTGAGCCTCAAACTTTTCAAGAAGTTGTAACATCTCTTGATGCACCTTATTGGAAGAAAGCTATCAAGTGAGCTAAAATCCATTTTATAGAATAATATCTAGGTATTGATTGATTTAATTCCTGGAAATAAACCAATTGGGAGGAAATAGATTTTAAGAAAAGGCTAAAGGCTGACGGTACTATTGATAAATATAAAGCTTGCTTAGTTGCTAAAGGCGTTCACCAAAAGGAAGGGCTAGATTTTTTTTATACCTATTCTCCAGTGATGAGAATTACATTATAAGGATGTTAATTGCAATAAAAGCTTTACAAACTTTAGAAATACACGAAATGGATGTGAAAACAACATTCTTAAATGGAGATTTAGATGAAGAAATTTATATGGAACAACTTGAACAGTTTGTTGTTAAAGGACATGAAGACAAAGTTTGTACACATGTCAAGTCTTTTTATGGGTTGAAACAAGCGCCCAAACAATGACATGAAAAGTTTGATCACACTATGTTATCAAATGGATTTAAGATAAATGAGTGTGATAAATGTATCTATGTTAAAACCATAGATCAAGAGTATGACACTGTTTGCTTGTATGTGGATGATATATTAATAATGGGCACAAATAGAACTGTCATTTATTTCATTAAAAGGATGTTGAAATCCAACTTTGATATGAAAAACTTTGGTTTTGCTGATGTTATCCTTGGAATTCGAGTAATAAGAAATTCAAGTGGATACATACTTTCTCAATCTCACTATATAAAGAAAGTGTTGAGAACATTTGGTCATTTTGGAAGTAAATCGGTTGTTACTTCATTTGATCCAAATTGTAAGTTAAAGAAAAAACGATGAAGGTGTGCCTTCTCTAGAATATTCTAAAGTTATTGGTAGCTTAATGTATATAACCAATTGTACAAGACCTAATATTACCTATTCAATAGGAACGTTAGCAAGATACACCAACAATCCAGGGCATGATCATTGGAATGCTTTAGTCAAAACTCTAGGGTATTTAAAGTACACTCTGGATTATGGATTGCATTATATAAGGTATCCACATGTACTGGAAGGATTTAGTGATGCTAATTGGATTTCTAATAGCATGGAGACTAAATTAACCAGTGGGTATATTTTTACCTTAGGTGGTGTAGTTGTATCATGGAAATCTTCAAAACAGACATGTGTAGCACGTTCTACTATGGAACTAGAATTTATAAATCTTGATAAAGCAAGAGAAGAAGTTGAATGGTTTCGAAGTTTTTTTTAAGATATTCCATTGTGGCTGACGCTTGTAGGTGCAACATGTATTTACTGTGACAATTTAGCAGTTTCTATGAGAGCCAAGAATAATGTCTATAATGGCAAGTCCCGACATATTAGACACATATATAATTCAATAAGGCAATTGCTCTCTAATCGAATAATCTCCATTGATTATGTGAAATTGAAAGAAAATATTGTAGACCCTTTGACGAAAGGGTTGTCAAGAGAGCAAGTTGCATATACATCAAGGAAGATGGGGTAAAGCCTTTGAAGTGAGCTATCTAGTGGTAACCTAACTTAATTGACTGGAGATCCAAAGATCTAGGTTTAATAGACAAACTAGCAGGATAATTCATAGTCGACACACTAATTAGAAATTTATAGTTTCTTCCCATTTCTATGATGTTAAGTGTGTGATCTGTTGATGTTAAGTGTGTGATCTGTTGATGTTAAGGTCATGTTAATATCTTGTTTTACAAAAGGAGTATTGACAAAATATTCTTCGTCAATATTACCTATGTGAGAGTAGAAAAGTGGGGTTGCTTCTATGAGAACTTTTCAAATGGCTTATGTTCTCTAAAGCTCTCATGAATTCAAAATTTTGTCCATGACCAAAATGGACACAAATGTATAGAACTCAAAGATACAAGATGAGTTGTGTGTGATATATACTGTCTCAATTCACCAATGAGAAGGATAGTTCTAGAGCTTGGTCTCACTATTTCTTCGGTAAATTCGATGGATATTCACTAAGGTTCAAGTCTAGAAGACACCTCTCCTGATGCATAGCTTGTCTGTTTTCTCTAAACAGTTTTATTTGATTTTTCTCATTTTCTTTCATGTGGGGGATTGTTAGATATATATAGTGAAAGAAAGTGAAAGTTTGGTAAATATTTGAAACATAAAAGATGGATTTAATTGTGTAGATTAAGTTCATTGTTTAGAAACTTTCAAATTGGATTAAAGCTTCAAATTAAAATGATGTTAAACATGTATGAAAGTTAAATTTGTAATTTCTTCAATTTGAATGAGTTATTTTTTATTTTTTCAAGTAACAACTAAATTGAGTTCCATTTGACAAATGTTTCAATTTCTGTATTTATTTGATTTTATTTTGTATTTTGAAGAGTTACTAAGTTGCTAGCCTATATATAGCAACTTGTTTTTTCATTTGTAGCATCCCACTTCAAATTGAAGAATTCTCTCCTTTCTTTCTTTCTTTCTTTCTTTCTTTCTTTCTTTCTTTTGGTCTTGAGTTGAGTTGAGAGCAAATATCCAAGAGTTATGCCAAATCCAATTAATTCGAAGTTGCAGTTCTACCGGAGTTAGTCGTTGTATCCTGCTAAGACGATCACTGTAGTCTGCTTGCATCTAATGTAGAGCAAATAATTGTCTTCAGGACAACGCTTTTTAGAAGCATGCCTCGACTACCTATTAAAGTCTCCATAATATCTTGAGATTTTTAATTATTTCAGTTCATAAGCCTTGTTACACCATCTTGTTCGTTGAATATTGTACATTCAAAGTATTGTTTCAAGTTGAGGTGTAATCAGTTTGCTAGTGTATTCAGTTTACATATGTCATTTTCCCCCAATAAAGGAAAATAGGTTGGAGGTGAAGACCACCAGGCACCCATGACGAAGGTCAACGCGGACGAAATCTAAACTTCCACAAACTTTACACTTGAACTTTCAATGTTTAATGTCTTAAAACTATGGATTGTTATACTTTTATTTAATCTATGTTATTAACTATGGAGATGTGTCAATTTAAGTATAGCTTAATGGACAACACTTTTATCATCATCATAAAGGTGAATAGTTAGATTATCCATCTTGCAATTGTTATGCCAAAAAAAGGTGAAATACACCACATGCCCAATCAAGTATTTGTGGGAAACTACCCATGTCACATGCTAAGTAAGCTGGTCAAAATTTAATTGATGGCTATGTCATGTATGTTAGCTTTCAATCAATGATATTAATTTCATCTTTAGCATAACTCTTAGGATCGAAATATCAATAACCTTCTCAAAACGATAAAGAAAAGCATACTTAGTGAGGCAAATTTAGAAGGTGTACAATTGCAACCTTTCCAAAAAATTAGATATCAACCAAAAAAAAAAAAAAAACACAAGGTTAAAAATGCATAGACAAAAGTGAAAAATGGAAAAATTGCATAAAATGAGATGGTTAGGTAGGTATAGAAATTAGAAAACAAAGATAGGGTAGGAATGGATGAACAGAGAAAAGGTTAAAGTTAGGGTTGGTTTGGTCATTCAAGTCTAAGAAAATGGAGAACGTCCATGTCACTCTCAATCACATGAAAAAGAAACATATCCAAACCTTTTCCTTGTCCGTTGAACCATAGAATTTCCATTTTTCTCTCTCTTTTCTTTTTTTTTTTTTTTTTAATATTATTATTTTCAACTCTCTATCTTCGACCCCATTTTGTAACTATATAGCTTTTTATTTTTAGATTTTGAAAATTAAGCATATAAACATTTGCTTTCCGCCTCTAAATTTCTTGCTTTGTTATCTATAATCTATCAATACTTTTAAAACCAAGTTAATTTTCGAAAATTGAAAAAAAAAATTTAGAAACTTGTTTTTGTTTTTGGAATTTGACTAAAAAGTCAACTATTTTACTTAAGAAATAGGAAAAGTATGATAAGAAATTGAGATAAAATAGGGTTATTTTTCAAAAACTAAAAACCAAATAGTTACCAAACAGCTGGACGTTTATTTATTTATTTTTCTATGTTTATTTTGGTCCCTATGTTTTTTGGACGTTTATTTTGATCTTTAATTTTAATTCTTATATTTTTAATATGTCTATTTAGTCCTGGGTATTTTCATAAAATGAAGATTTTGGTCCATCCTTCATATTCATTTTTATGACTATATTCCTTTTCCTCAAAATTTTAGCATGATGCTTTATTCACTCAATTTCTTAAAATAAAGCAATAAATTTATATATTCAAGATTTCTAATATTGTGTATGAACTTGTGTTAAAATTTTGTAATTATGAATCAAAACCATCACTTCTTAAACGTGTATATACCAAAATAGATGTTTTGAAAGTAGAAAGACAAATGAACCAAAGTTGAAAGTACACATACAAACACAAAAATGGATCGAAGTAAAACGTAGAAGGACCAAAAAAAATATTTGAACATGTTTTTTCTTTTGTTAAACTTTTGATAGAATAAAATTTAAAAGCATCTTAATTTACACCTATCGTTGTACATCTCATCTAATTTTCAAATGATAATTTGACACCCCGAGAATCTAAATAGAATTTTTTTTTTTTTTAATAATGTGATTAGGGCCCAAGTATTAGACAACAAATAGGTTAAATGGGGGAGCAAGATTAGGATGTCTCCTTCACTATTAATCCTTTTATCTTCTCTCTCTTATATAAACCATTTTAATCTTTGCTTTGTGTTTGCCCATTTGCCACCTGTTGCCTTTCTCTCTCCCAACAAAATCTAGAATTTTCTCCCTTCCCAAACACTCCTCTCTCTCTCTCTCTCTCTCTCTCTCTCTCTCTCCTCCCTCTATTTAATTTCTTCTTCTACACAATCTTTGAGGCTGTGTGTTTGGTAATTGGGTATCTCTTGGCTTTACAAAAATTCACTTTCTTTTTTATTATCCCAAACTTTCTTCCACTCCAAAACACTGTCTTGTGTTGAATTTCAATTTCTTTTGGACCCCAAAAGCTGGTCTTATCTTCTCTCTACTGTGAGTTTCTTCATTTCTTAACTCTCTCTCTCTCTCTCTCTCTCTCTCTCTCTCTCTCTCTCTTATTGCTTTGATTTGCTTCCTTGCTTTTGCTTTTGAAAAAGAAAACAAGTTGGTAGATTGTGTGCATGCATGGATTAATATGGATGTTGTCCAATCTGATGGATAGGATTTATGGTCATATAAAAAGTTAATATATATATATATAGTTTCACAGAATTATTGTTACTCTGTTAGTTTCATCTTTATATATATTTTCCTCATTTCATAGTCTCATCAGATATATAACTCAATTACTTACATAACTCAAAACTGTTACTGACTTTGACAAAAATAAATTAAGACATAGATCAAAAGTATATGGGTAAAAATTAAAACTGAAGGTAGATATTAATCTTATACATTATATGTAAAGAAAAAGAAGAAAATAATAATAATAATAATAATAATTTGTTTGAATAGTCAATTGTTCAATTATTCACAGAAAAAATATATTTAAAAGGTTTTTCCTATTTATCAATTTTCCATATTAAAAGATTGGAATATTTTGCTTTAAGTATTTTTTTTCTCTTTTTTTATGTATTTTTTTAAAAAAAAAATTCTTTTTAAATATAGCAAAAAGAACCAAAATATTTATAAATATAGCAAAATTTTACTATCTATCTATGATAGACGACAATAAATCACGATAGACTACTATTTATGTCACGATAGCCATAGATATATTGTGTATTTTGTTACTAGTTGTAAATATTTTAAAAAAATTTGTCATTTAATATAATTTACCAAAACAAAATCTTTTTGGAAACAAAAGTTTGAACAACAATATCGCATTTCCTTTCAAATTATCTTTTGAAAAATCATTCTAATTATCTCATTTTCTTTTAGTTAAATATGAAGAATGACTTTTTTTTCCACAACTTTCAAGTTCTCAATGCATTATTGTCACACCCAATAACATGTGTGTGTATATATTTTTGAGTAAACCTAATAACATATACTAAAAGCCATTTTTCTGCAACATATGTTTTTGCAAACGAGCCACCAAGCTTTTAATTTTAAATATTAATTTTAATTTTTCGTAATTTTGACTTTTTCATTTGGAGTATACGTACGCTCAAAATTAAAAAGTACACTAACTAAAATGAACATTTCAAAAGAACGAAGACGAAAAGTTCAAAAGCAAAAAATACATGAATCAAAGTAGTATTTAAACGGGTTTATTTTTTTTTTTTTTTTTACATCAGTCAACATGTATTCGGGAGAAATTTTAATTTTCAACTTTTTGGCATTATTTCTTCAGAAAATACTGCAAATGATGAGCCCTGAAATAGATTACAGAAACCGTCGAGACTGTGATAATCAGCAAATCACAAACTACACCACTGATAATTCTCAACCATGGAGGTACTGGCACGGCGGCGCCACCACTATTGCCGACATGTCGAAAGAAGAAAAAGCATATTGGGCTTGGTCCAAGGGCTTGGTTGACAGTGGGCCTCGGCCCAAAACAAACACCAAGGCAATGCAAATCACTCTTTCTCCACCTCGAGGTAGGGTGTAAGTATTGGTTAAAATTACATTTTCATCCCTCGATTGTTCAATTATAGTCCATCCATGCATTTTTAGATATCAAATTTTAGTATTTGTATTTTCTATAGATCATAAATTTAGTTCATACTAGTTTATCAGTGATTTTTTTAATCTTATCTATGGGCTTTCTACTATAAATTTTGAGAATATATTGTATTTCATTTATTAAAAATTTTATTATTTAACACATTTTTACTAGAAAAAATTAACTTCGACGACTGAATTTGTGATATTTTGAAGTACAATGATAAAATTAAACACTTGAAAACATAGGACTAAATTTGAAGAAACTTCAAAGTATAAAGACTGAAATGATGTATATATTTTTTAGCTCGACTGTAATAGTAAACAAAAATTAAAAAACTATCATTAGCATATTTCTTGATTTTTTTTTTTTTTTTTTTAGTTTTTAAATCCACCATCAAGAAAAGTATATAGATGACACATGAAAGACTAATCATTATTGATCATTTCATAAAATTTTAATTTAGTCAACAATAATCATTTTATTGACATTAATTAACTATCATGGTTAAATTTTTTATAACAATTTATTATGGTTAATAAATGATAAATCTTTTTTTTTTTTTTCAATTAAACCATTTACATGGTTGATTTATTGATGATTTCATTAAGTATATACTCTTTCCTAATCATATTTTACAAAATTCAATATTTGTTACCTATGTATTTATTTATTTTTTAAAATGTCTACTATAAAGTTAATACTATTGAAAGTGTGAATAAGGGAGTGTGAGAATTGGAGACCTTATCTTTCATAAATTTATTAAGTGATTTTCATGATACACGTGCATGAATCTATAAATTTTATACACATTGATTAATAATTTTCATCTATGTTATTGAGTTTTGTAAGAAAAGAAATTTAGTATTTATTCAAAATTGTAAAATCTAGGGTAAAGTATTCTTTGGCATTCATATGCATTTCCAGCATTACCTGGCAAAAAAATTATTTTTTATTAGCTACCATTTTTTTTTATTTGGTTTAATATATCCTATTTTGACGTGTTCAATCATACACTAATATAAAATAGATTAAAAAACTATATATATTGGTGGGACTTTGAAACTTGTTATATTTTACTTCATATGGTTTTATTTAAATGTCTAAATTTAGTTAATGTATTTTTAATAAGTGTCTTTAAAGTTTGTTCGAATGTTAGTTTAATATTGCTTAACAAAAAAATCTAGTGTATGTAGCTCTTTCTCTGTAAAATTTGAAAATATATTTGTATTGTCTCCTTTTGTAAATAGCAATAAATATTATTATTTTTTTCAAGTTCGATGAAAAGTATATTTAAACTAATGGTAAAGACTAATTTTAAGATTTATTCAAAGTATGAGACTATTTTAAAGTACATGACTAAAATAAAATGTGTTTTATGAAAACAAAAACAAAATTTTGACCATAAAAATATATGCATTGTTGTCGGAAAACATGTAATTATTTTTAGAGAAAAATGCTCTTTTGGCTCTAGGATTTGAGTCTAGTTTCCATTTGATCTATGAGTTTCAAAATTTTAAGTTTTGAGTTTGGATTCAATTTAGTTCTTTGGCTTCAAAATATTACACTTTTAATCTTCAAGTTTTGAGTTTTATTTTAATGTAGTCGCTATGGAATATACGACGATGATTTTGATTACAACACGCTTTTGAAGGAACCCAAGGTGGATAGATTGTTAAGAGTGTGAGCAAACAAAATTGTATATCGATGTGAACAATAATATACAATTACAAAAGTTTAGAAAGGTCCATTCTCCATCTAAAAACAAAAGGTTGACAAGTTACAACTAACATCCCACAATTCAAATATTGAGATTTAAAAAATAAACCCACCTAATAGAAACTCATTGTACTTGATTTAGTAAATTTGGAAACAAGAAATTGACTCTTTCATCTTTCAACAAAACATACCCTTAAATGTAAATGTTGTTAGGGTTGTGTTGATGATGGCAGGTAGAATGTTCCAAAGTATTGAATCCAAAGGTAATGTTATTAAGAATGATAAGTTTTGGACATGAGCAGGTGGAGAATCAACACTACAACATAAGAGTAGAGATGCATCCATTGATCTTCCTTTGATGAATAATGAACATTATGATGGATCTACTTCCCAATCACAGCTTGTTACCCTTTCAATGGTTCTTTCTCTCTCTAGATCTCTCTCCCTCTCTTCATATTGAAACTGATCATTTCTATTATTTCTAACAGACAACGGGTACATCGTACGTATACCACCACCCGTCCTATGGAGGACTGATGTCTGCATTTGGATTTCAAACAATGGTATGAATACGAGATATTTATAGGCTTAATGTTAAAAAACCAAAAATCAAAAACAAAATGGTTACCAAAGAGGGCCTTAATTTTTTGTTTTTAGTTTTTGAAAACTAAGATTTGGTTTTATAATCATTTGGGTTTTTTATATTTTAAAACTAAACTTACAAACACTACTACCTTCAACTATTGATTTCTTTATTTTGTTATATACTTTTTCATAAGTGTTTTTAAAAAAACAAAACTAACACCCCGTTCGACAACCTTTTTTTTTTTTTATTATTTTTAGTTTTTGAAAATTTAGCCTATGAATATCATTTTCACCTTGTCATCTACTTTTGTTTTTGTTTTTGAAATTTAGCTAAGAATTTAACTCTTTTACTTAAAAAGAAAAAAAATTATTTAGCTAACAAATGGAAACTAAATAAACTAGTTTTTGTTTTTTAAATTTGGTTAAGAATTAAGATGTTTAGTTATAAAATCTGAAAACCATGATAAATAAATAATGAGAACAAACCATCATTTAAAAAGAAAAGAATGGGTTACCAAACGAAGCGGCGTGTAAGGTTTTAAACACTACTACTTCCACTATCTATTAATTTCCTTGTATTCTGTTATTAATTTTCTAAGAAATGTTTTTAATATATATCCATGGTTATTAAATATCTGTTTTGTTAGAGCTTTGTTAAAAATTCAAACCTTAGCGATGACGATGACCATAGTGTAAAAAAATTATTAGAGAATAACGACAAATTTCAAATTTCAAACCATGCAATAAACAAATAATTATCAAATGACACTTCAATTATTCACTCTACAATAACTAAGTCTTATTAATCTGGCTAATGGCTCGTATTTAATTTCCTATATTGAGAAATTCATTCCTTAAGGTGTTTGATTCAACGAGTAGAGTTGGAGGAGCGAACTCTTTTTTCTTGATTGAAGCAATTTGTGATTTTTCGTTAAAAAACATCATATTTATATTTGATTAACTTCTTACATTATTGATCCCACAACTTCACAACTTTCTTGACTTCACAATTACCCTTTACTCCAAAAACACCTCCAATTTATTTATTTTTTTGAACACCACGAAATCTTTTTTTTTTTAAAATGGAATTTGATATTTTGATGTTATTTGTTTTTTCATTTATTTCTGTTTCAACTTTTTTTTTCTTTTTTTGGTTCTATATGGCAATAGAAGGGGAAGTCAGAAGAAAAGAACTCGATTATATAGCTTTACTATGGTTTTATAGAGGTCATTTGTTAGCTAAAGGTTGGTTGTTACTCAGCATAATTCAGAATACAACAGCATAATGGCACAAGGTAGAATGGCTTTACCTCTAGCGATGGCGGAAGAACCTGTTTATGTGAATGCCAAGCAGTACCATGGAATTCTACGTCGACGGCAATCCCGAGCCAAGGCCGAAGTTGAAAATAGAATATCCAGATCACAGAGGAAGGTAACTGAACATGACCAGCTATATATATGTGTGTGTGTCTAACACTTATTAGCTTAAGCTTTCTTCGAGAACCAATGTGTGCGTGTATCGCAGCCCTATCTTCATGAATCGAGACACCTGCACGCCATGAGAAGGGAAAGGGGCTGTGGAGGCCGTTTCGTGAGCAAGAAGAAGAAGGCAGAAACTAGAGTTTCCATGGATGATGATGATGTGGAAGGCAGCAACATCAGTACTTTAGGCTCTGAATCAATGTGCAATGGTAGCAGCTACTATCAAGCTTCCCAACTACATTTATCTGCATATATATGATTTGGTTTTGGTGCTATGGCTTTGGGAACAACTTCTCCCTTTTCTTCCTCTACACGGAAGATGAACACAAAAAGTATTAGGACTATATTGTTTTTTGGTGAAGTCAAATCAACTCGACGGTAATGACCCGACTTTTCGAGATCCCTAATTAGGGTCATTATTACATGCATGATAGTTTGAATTTGAAAATTACAAAAAATCATTGTTTTAATTTAGAATTTCATGAAAAAATGGTAGAAATATCATTGAAAATATTTTGTTTAAGCCAAAATAAAATTTGAACTCGGGATCTTTGTGAAAATATTTAAAAGAGTGATTTATCAAACGGGAGCAAAACTTCTAGTATTGTAGTTTTAATAAAACACTAAAAAAGAGTTTATAAACATGAACTAATGTGGAAGCGATTTCACTACTAGTCCCATGACACTGTCAATAGACCATGTCCGTCAAGCATCCTATACGGACTTGCTTTACCTAAAAATTCCATTTTGAGAAAAGGATGAGTACTTCAAATACTCAATAAAGTAGCCCCACTACTAATGTTAGACTACACAATCACGTGCAAATACAAATTGAACATCTTTTAAATTGGTGGGTCTTAAGACTTTGTTTTCTTTCTTTTTTTTTTTTTTTAATTCTCGCTCTATTTTCTTTCCCTTTGAGGTGCATCAATTACAAATGGTTCTATTCAATGTATATCAATTTAATATACATTGAATCCTGAATTTAGGCATGCATCAATTTCATGCTTGGGTGCACATCAATTACATAAATTACATATATGCACAAATATTAAACACGTCAATTTCATATAACTTATAGTTTTTAGTCTTGCATCAATTGCATGAGGAAAGGAAGATCAGTAATTATGATTTTAATGTTTCATGTAACACATATATGCATGAGGTCTCACATAAATGTCATGTAAATTGGTATGCCAAGTTTCACAATCTAACTTGAGATAGTAGATTGTGACCCTACTTGTGCAAACAGTGCAGTGGCGACACAAGAGTGGCAACACGTCCAACAATGAAAGAGGGTCAAGAGAATTGTTGTGATGCACCCAAGGAGGACGATGCATCATCCAACACACCAAGATAAGTGGGTAAGCATGCCAAGTTCAAGTTGAACAACAAGCAAGAAGACAAGTATCAGTGCCATCGACAGTAGCTCAGTGGGGGTCAGGTGGGGCCCCATGCCATGATCTCAAAAGTAAGGGTCTCATCGCAAGTTTGGACGAGCAGCTCTAGAGTTAAATCCATATCGATGGAATATGGAAATACGTCGAATTTCATGTCAATCGGAGTTCAGATGGGCGCTCCACGCTGGTGAGTGAGCACTCACCATTTTGCAAATGCATGGGTGTCAAAGGAAATTATTCAAAATATACTATAGGGGGAAGCATGGTGTCAGCTCTCCACCACCCTTAGGTCCTGTGGCCTAAGTGAGCTACCCCATGGCACATGAGTGTGTCATGATATGGGCAAGCGTTGCAAGACGGGAATGGGATCTTGAGGACAGTGTCGGACAACATGTGTGTGTCAGCATTGTGCCCCTTCCCATGGGCTAGAAGTTCGATATTATACCCAATATGCAGTTTTGGCTCGGTATTGACTCCCGTGTCCATGCCTAGATATGTCCGAATGGATGGATGTCCGGGAAGTCTCAAGTTCAAAAAATATCCATGGGGGTTGTGATGTTTCTCGATAAGCCGGCCCGAGTAGGAGAGAGAAAGTTATTGTTGTCCCGACACTCAAGATGACATCTAGAAGCATCTGCGAGACTCGATAGTTCCTGATTGACACAATATTTGCTGGAGTTGCCCCAGTAAGCATTATAATGTCCCCGAAAGCCCCAGTGAGTGTCTAGATCGCCTGGTAAGGCCCAATAAAGCATTCTAAGCCTGTTTTGACCCAACAAAGGGTTCGAATTCATCCCGACAAGTTTCTGAAGCGATGTACGAATATGGGGTCGTGTTGTTGAAGATCACAATGACAAAGAGAGTCACGAAGGAGGAAAGTCGCACGTACGAGCGACATGTAGGGTTGAATGAAGTCAGTTCCACATGAGTTCAATTCGGTTAAGAATGGAAGAACCTTGCCTAAGGTCTGACAAAGCTAGAATGGGCAAAAAGTAGATTGGGACTTGTGTTTCTCTTAAGGCTAACCAGGACCGAGCGTAAATTATGGTGTCGCATGATTGGAGAAGCATGACCGTGACACCAAGCATGTAAATGTTCATGAAGGTCGACAATCAATACTACAAATCTAGGCTTTAATGTCAATTAAAAACTGACATTATAGGGATACAATGTCAATTGACAATCGACATTAAAGATCATGTTATTAAAGGTCTTCAATGTCGGTTATCTTTAATGGCAATTTTCAACCGACATTAAAGACACTAAGAACAACCGACATTAAACACCTTTGATAACATCTTCAATGTTAGTTGTCTTTAATGTCGATCGCCCGACATTAAATCTCTGTTTTTGTGATAGGCAATGTTTGTCGTGATTTTTTTATTTAAAATTTTTTTTAAAAAAAAAAAAGAAGAAAAGAAAAATTGGTTGCACGTGCAAATCAATAATATTCCTCTTTTACTTGATATGCACAAAATAAATTCTTAATTGCTTTTATATATACAACTCAACTTTTAAGAACCACAAAAATTAACTAAATCACAATAAAGAAAGTGACAAATTGTTTAACTAACTTATCAACAAATTACATTGACTAATATATACATAGAGCTATGAAGTCTAAAGTCTAAAGATTGAGAGAGCTGGTTGTCTATTTTGGTGGTCTAAATTAGTCCAAAATCTATCGTAAACCTCATTGACCGGAATTAGTCGAAACCTACCACCAACAACCTTTCACAAGTTAGAGATTTTCTAAGGTTTGTAAACAAACATACAATGCCTAAATTGATTGATCTAAAACCTACCGAAAATGACTAAAAGATTAATAGAAACCGGATACATTGAACAAAATATATAAACATAAAACCTATATACATGAACTGCAATTAAGAGGTATGGAGGACACTCATCATTATAGAATTTGATGAGTTTAGATCAAGAATGGTTGTCAAAACAAAATCTGTTATATCAAAGGGAACTACTTCAATTAAAACCCATATAAAGGAAACTGTACTTATCTGATGTAGAGGTAGTATTGTAATTGCTCCCTTCCTCATCTGAAAATAAAAGCAACCAATTCACAGTGGATGTAGGTCTAATCGTTGACCAAGCCACTTGACCTCTGGTGTTCTTCCTTAACATTTCTTTCTTCTTCGTCCAGTGTGTGTGATTGATGAAAACAGAGGATAATTCTCTTGAAGTGATTCTTCTTCATTTTTTTCTTGCTTGCCATTTTGGTTTTTGATATCTCTGCATGTAAGTTTGAAGTTTTTTGTTCTTTTTGATGAAAACAAGTGTGCTATTTGTTCTTTTTCACACTGCCACGTGCTAAAAAACCCAACAGAGTTCATAGACATTTTGCACCACTCTCCATAAACAGCATGATTTAGATCTAAAACAAGATAACCAACGTGATTTTGAACTAATGTATAAATGATTAATAAAAAAACATAACTCCACAGTCTTCTCACTTTAGCACACATACATACATATGATATAACAAAATTCACAAATAATTCACAAACTTGTAATGATCTTTCTTAGCCACCTTAAAATCTATTCATCAAATCGTGTAAACTTCTCTCATATTTTCCTCTTTCCTCCTTTTCCTCTACCCCTACTCTACTTTCCTTCTACCTTGTATCTGTGCACATAATTGTGAGGTGGCAATATAATAGAGAACTTCCAAACCCATATCAAGAAGTTTCTCAGGTCGACAATTAACAAAATCAACTAAAAACTTACGACACTCAAAGACATGATTTCTATCAATTACAAATGATTCAAAACTTACTTTCAAACATCCAAAACACACTTTTAACCAATGATCAAATCACAACACTCAAAGATATATCTTTATAAAAAAAAATTTACATTGAGGAAAGGATACGGAAACTACTTACCTTGATCGACAATCCTATAATTCTCAATCCAAAAATCCATCTCGCTGACCAAACGTCAATTTTTAAACACAGACAACAAATATAATGTTTAAGTCTTAGAACTAAGTTAAAAAACCTTAATCAACACCGAAAGATTTTCAAATAGAAGATTCTTATCCGAAATTCACCTTAAACATGTTTAATCGAGTCCGAACCAGTCCGAAATGTGTTTAATCTTGCTGAAACTTAATCAAATACTAAGAAAATTTACCCAACCATAATAACAAAATGAGTTTCAGGAGCTCAGAATATAATTCAAACACTTAAAACCAATTCAGAATAAGAATTAAAGCAACCATCCTTACCGAATCTTATTAAAGAGGCTCCAAATAATGCTAGTTGGTGTTCGAAAGTGTCCAAACTTGCAGATTTGGACCTTCAATGATATGGGTACACTAATTTAAAGCCACTTGAAGTGTGAGTAATAATTGAAAGCTTACCTTGAAGCCAAACCAGTCCAAATTGTGTTCAATCTTGCTGAAACTTAATCAAATACGTAGAAATTTACCAAACCATAATAACAAATGAGTTTCAAGAGTTTAGAATATAATTCAAAACACTTAGAAAAAATTTGAAATAAAAATTAAAGCAACCATCCTTACCGAATCCTATTGACAAGGCTCCAATAATATTGGGTGGTGATTCACAAGGCTCCAATAATGTTGGGTGGCGTTCGAAAGTGTCCGAACTTGCAGAACTGGGAAAATAAATCTCTGCAATCCTCTGTAAGAACATTTCTGTGATCTCTGCCATCTTTGCAGATTTGGGATAATTTTGGGAAAACTATAGCTAAGCAGACAAGGAAAATAAATCTCTGCGATCCTCTGTAAGAACATTTGTTCTAAACCTACGCAAAGTTTTAAATAGGACTCCATTACTGTAATCAATCTCTAAATCTAATATTCAAAATTAATTTCAAAATACACACACAGACACAAGGAAAAACTCAAGTACCATAGGCTGAAAGTATGAATGGTGTCTTAATGTAATAGGACAGCAGATGAGGAGAGCCTACTGTGAAAGGATAAAGAAAGAGTGAGAAGAAAGGTTAGTAATATATTGATAGACATTTCACCAAGGGTCCAAGTCAACAAAACTGTTGACAAAAACTTTATGGCGCAAACTGAATTTTATTGTGATTTATGAGCTTCCTTTACATGGTATAGAAATTTATGGAAATTTCTCCTTTTAGTATTATTATGAACAAAATTTTATAATGGAATTGGACCAATCTTGAAATATAGAAAAAGAAACCTAGAGAGAGTTGAAAGTGATACCCTCGTCCTTTCTTGTTCTGTGTATGGTTCTCAAGATTAATTAGCTTTCCAATTACAAGTTAAAAGATTTGATTTTGATTTTGTGTATTTGAATCTTTTAATTGCAAACGATGACTCAGATGAACAGTCTTCTCCCCCATTTATCTTATGGAAATTGCTTGTAAAACAATAATAGAAACATACACAAACTGAGTAACATGCAGCTAAACAGACACAAAATCCCTCTAACAATAATAACCAAAAAATGAAGGAAAAAAAAAAGGAAAAGTCCACTCTCAGAGTTAAGATCCAACACTAAAACTAGCAATAATCTTCAGAAACTGATGAAACAATGTAGAAATCCAATGAACCGCAAAACAAAGTTTAAAAATATCTGATCCTAGTGGTGAGCATGTTGTGAAATTGATCCTTTTCAGCTGTACAATCTAATCCTTAGAGCTAATATTTCTAATCCTTATATAACGGTAGCTGCAAAGATAGAATTCACTTAGTTCACTTAGAGCCAAATTCTCTTATCCTCACCTGGGTTGTGTATTCTTCCCGATAAGCAAAAGATCACTACGTTCTTCCATTTCCAAATAAGTAAGCACCCTCCCTCTCATTGTATCTCTTACTGACAATACTTTTGATCATGCTATCTCATTCAAATAACAGCAAAGTACACTAGTTTGATCATGCTTTAGTTGAAGAACCATGAATTTTTTGGTTTTGGAAGAGATGAGAAGTTGACACATGAACAATAGAGAAAAAATGATTTTCCCTTCATTTATCTCCACCACCGACTAAACCAAATAATTTTCCCCACTTTCATCATTTTTTTCCTTTTTTTTTTTTTTTAAATTATTCCACTAAGTTAATTTAACTTATAGATTTTCATTTAATTAATAATAACAAATACTAATACTAATAATAAGAATATTAATGATAATAATAATTCTTAATAGCATCATTTAACCTGGATCCAAATGGTGATTACCTTAAGTTTTTTATATGCTCAATTAGCATATCAAAATAAATCCCATAGCTTAGCAATTCTGGCAAGAATTTAGAGTTAAAATTAGGGCTTACACCTCTCCTATTTTCTTTTCCCTCTCAAATTTTGTTTTTCACTTTCTCTTATGATATGATCAATTAGAAAATGAAAAATAAAAACCCTAACTCCAAACCTAGTTTTTTTTTTCTCCATTTCTCCTTTTCCTTCCCCTTCTCCTTCCTCTTTCTTATTCTTCTTCTTCCTCTTCCTCTCTCATTCTCCCTTGGCCCCTTCTAAAAACCTTGAAACTACTTATTCTCTCCTCCCTGCGTAAACCATCCGAACATTTCTTCCACCTTTGACGTTTCCTAGGGCTTTGTTCAGCAATTTCAGCTTTCATCTTCTCTCAAGCACACATCAAAGTTATTCTTTCTTCCATTACGCTCTCTTCAGCTTTCGTTTCCTCTGATTCTTGGCGCTTCGCGTCCAATTTTTGTGCATTTCATTGTCCCATTTTTGTGCATTCCACTGTCAGGACCATAATTTTGATTCTTCAACAAGTATTTCAGAAGATGTCTATGAAGCTCTAAGATCCAGCCCATAATGGAACGAAACCCTGTTCTTGATCACCTACGACAGGCACGATGCGTTCTTCGACCACGTTTCTCCTCCCGCTGTTGGAGTTCCCAAACCCGACGGCCAAGTTGGCCCTCCGCCGTTCAATTTCAAATTCAATCGCCTCGGAGTTAGGGTTCCGACCTTCTTTGTCTCTCCTTGGATGAACATGGAACAGGTATTTTCTTTTGGTTTTTGAATATGTGAATTGTGATTTACCGGCTCTGTTTGTTTGTTTTAGGATACTTGGTGTTCGATAATTCGAATTGAACGTGTGGTTTTGAGTTTTTTTCAAATAATTAATTAGAAGGAAATGAGAAGTTTGCAGAGTTTCAAGTAACATTAAAGGCATTTTTTGATTTTGTGTATTCTTCAAATAATTTAAGGATAGTATCTCACTCATAAGAGGAACGTTTCTTTAATACACATAAAATGCTTTGATAACTTCCCCAACTAGTGTACTTTGCTGTTATTTGAATGAGATAGCATGATCAAAAGTATTGTCAGTAAGAGATACAATGAGAGGGAGGGTGCTTACTTATTTGGAAAAAATGGTGAAGATTTGAGTTGATTGGAGTTGAATTTTGAAGGAAAAAATGGTGAAAATCAAAGAGTTTGAAGCTAGTCTGAAATTCAAGCAAATTTGGACAGGTTGACAGGAGATGTTGTAAAAAGGTCGATGTATACTGTCATCACATCTTTCCTATGTTAAGAGGGTAACTTGGGAGGGGTGTGACAAGTTGGTATCAGAGCGTAAGATTTTGGGAAGAGAGATCATATGGTGTAACATAGAGCATGTCGAGTGTATAATATAGTAAAGTTATAAGAAACATAAATGACGGACAGACGAGGTAGGCAAGCAAACGCCAGAACTTTGCAAGCTAGCAGAGGCTTTAGAGAGGTTCAAATGGAGATTCTATTAATCCTCAAGCAGGTATGTGTATGTAAAACCCAATATTCAGTAGTGAGGTTTCTGATGTGATTATTATTTCAGGATTTGCCACTATTGATGGTACTAGGTATGTGTGAACTCAGCAGGGTCACATGTTCTTTAATTACATTGAGCATGTGTGAGCTATGCTAATCCATATGTTTAGCATGCCACAGTATGGTAAACCTGGGTATGACTACAGGATAAGTATTATCATAGGCTTTTTTGCAATTTTAAGAAGAGTTTTGAGGTTGATTCAAGGGATCATGTTTGTTATAAACTATAGGAAGAGGTTTACTAAGTTAGTAAGGTAAGATATGACAATCATAGCTAATGGGCTAGATATGTGCAAGTGGTTTGAGTAAGACTTACGTACGAGGTTTAAGCTTGTAGAAGAGGAATTGTACTCTAGTGATTAGTGAGTACGATGGTTTAGTTTTGGTAAGTTAGTTTATGTTGTATAAGAGTTAAGGAAATTCTAGTTGGGAAGAAAGATCAGAAAGTTGTAAGAGAGAGATTATTCTCAACTAAAGTCAGGAAATGAAGTTAGCATCAAGTAGTATACTCAAATTATAAACCAGTCGAAGTTGAAGTAGCGGTTGGTGAAGGCAGTGATAGTATAAGACGGAAAGGTATGGTATGCAGACAAAAGCAATAAGAAAAGGTATGTCATGGCTCAGTAAGAAGCTGAGGAGGCTTCAAGTATTATGATAGGAGTATTACTTATTGGTATGCATACAATATGAGGGGTTGATTCCTCGGGTGTCTGCTAGTGTCCATCCAATGACCCGAACATATTTCTTTAATATCTGCAGCAATGGCTTTTCACGTTCTAGGCTTAGCGTAGAGGAGATGATCATAGGTAGCGTACTCTTCTCTCCTAAGTATGCGTACTTTAGATGCGCTAGTAGGGCTCTTAGTTCTAAGGTTGGTGGCTCTTCCAAAGATGACTTCATTTTTAAGGTCATGTAGTTCTCAGGTCCGATCGTTCGAAAGTTTTATCAAACTCAAAAATTAGGTTGATTTTTTTTCTTCACTCTTCTTCTCCACAAACGTCCCCACACTCTCTGACTTTGCATCCATGGTTATCATACTTTCATAGTTGATGTCTTCTACCAACTTGAAAGATTCAAACTAATCAGAATATTTCAATGCGTTAAATACGTTGAATTTTACCTGTTGGTCGTCAACGCGGATTGTCAGTTCTCCCTCTTGGACATCTATCAACGCATGCGCAGTAGCTAAAAAAGGTCCTCCCATAATGATTGGTTTTTCCCTATCGGCTTCATAGTCCAGAATGATGAAGTCCGCCGGGAAAATGAATTTGTCAACCTTGACTAAAACATCCTCTATCTTTCCTTCAGGATGTTTGATTGATCGATCAACCAGCTATAGTGTTACTGTAGTGGGCCTTGCCTCATCAATCCCCAATTTCTTGAAGATGGATAATGGCATCAAGTTGATGTTAGCCCCAAGATCGCATAATGCTTGGCCGACATCCATTCCCCCTATCGAGCAAGGCAACATAAAACTTCCAGGATCCTTCATTTTTGCAGGGATATTTTTCTTGAATAATCCACTACATTCCTATGTTAGAGTGACCGTCTCAAATTCTTCGAGTCGCCTCTTCTTAAAAAGGATGTCTTTGAGGAATTTTATGTAACTCAGCATCTGCTCAAGAGCCTCCACTAATGGGGTGTTGATGTGTAGCTGCTTGAGTACGGTCGAGAAATTTCTTGAACTGCCCCTCATCATTTTTCTTTCTTAGACGATGGGGAAAGGGTGGACACACTATCTGATCGTTGTCCTTTACTGGGACTTTTTATACTAACGCAGGACAAGCTTGCGTTGCTTTTTCTCTCATATTACTATCTGTACAAGTGTGATTCTCTACATTACTTTAGTGTTGATTGTCTGGTACTCAATTTGAAGAAAAATTTGAATTTGTGGAAGATACATTTGGTTAAGTTGTTCTTTCTTGAAGTGATCGTAAAAATGTAGAAGGCTGCAGATTTGTCTAGCTCCCCTGATTATGCATTTCAATGGATAGTGTTTTCCCACTCCTCAATGTCACTACTTGACATTGCTCTTTTCTATTTCCTCTAGGAGCATTTGTTGTACTTGGCAATGCTCCCTGCAACCTGTTCTTGAGCTCACCTGCAATCTAGCCCATTTGGATTTCAAGATTTCTTATTGTGGTGGCTTGACTCTAGAGCATCGCGTCATTCTTATTAATGTATTCCTTTAACAAGGATTCAATAAACGAGGATGACGACGAACCAGTTGCTTGTTAGGATCTCTGAGAGTGTTGTTGTTGGTGGCCATGACCATTCTGATGGAAGCCAGAGGGATTTCCTCTATGTGGTTGTGGCACATGACCACTTTGGGGTGATTCCTCCAACCCTAACTATATGTCTTACCATACAGGTTGCTCTGCACGTAACACACAGATTGTGGGTTGTAGGGGGACATATCATACGAATGTGCCTCCCCACATTGCACATAATTGATTGCTGCCACTTGATTCAATGCGTTGATATGTGCAGTAGAACTAGTTGTTCCACTGTGATTGTTTAGGGCTATGGTCTTTAACAAAGATGTCGTCGTAGCCATCTGTGTTGCTAGACTAGTAGCAACATCAGCTTCAATAACTTTAGCTTGCGCTCTACGTCTGTCTATGGAATGCGAGCCATATCCGTCATCGACCCACTCGTTGGTGTTTCTTGAAATCCTGTCAAGAATATCCTTAGCCTGCGTATATGTTTTGTACATTAATCCTCCCGTAGAGGAGACATCAGCAACTGATTGCGATGTGAGATCATCTGTGAGATCATCTGCTCGTCGCGCCGCCATCCTCTCTCTTCCACCAATTTTTTTCATGCGTTTGTGAGATCATTTGACGCCATCCGCTCTCATGTCGTCGGATCTCTTCGCTAGTCGGCGACATTGCTGTTTGGGTTGGCACGGGAATCGTCTCATCAGTCGCTGGTGGGGTCACGTGAGTGCACCGTGGGTTTCTCCTCATCGTCGCCAGCCTTCGACGACATTGTTGGTCTGCCACTACTGTGGGTTCCACCACCGCCACCGTGTTTTGCCATCACCATCCTTGTCATGCATCGTCGCCGATACCTTAAGGTTGGGTAAGATTTTGAGGTTTTTTTTTTGTGAGTTATGCTTACTCATTCCACTTTACCTTGGGTATCGGTGTCTAAGCGTTAATCTTTGGTTAGGTGGCTTAAGGTTGCATTGGTTTGGAAGCTTGGAAGCGTTTTCGAGTCAAGGCACGCTTTGGGTAAAACTATTTGGATTAAATTTTGATTATCATGTGATTGGAATTAAGCCTAGAGGTTTAATTTAAGTTAATTTAAGTTGGGATTTATGCTCCAAGTTTTGATTCAAGAATTTTATGAGATTTGGCTGCTTGGTTAGCTACTTGCACCAAGTCTCAAGGTAAGTAATCTTACTACTGGAACCACCTTTGAGCTAAGCAATTTGGACAATTTTGAATGATTTGTTTAGTTGGGTAAAGTTGAGATGCCTATATCTAGAATCGTTTTATAAGTATGTTGATATTAGCGCATGTTTGTTATGATATATGATGTGAGCTTAATATAAGCTTCTTTAGAGAAAAATGATGATTTACCCTCCTAATGCTACTATGATACCGAAAGTTGACGGATTTTCTACTATGCTACTGGAAGCTAATGGGTTTCCTACTACGTTACTGGAAGCCTATGGGTTTTCTACTATGCTATCGGAAGCCTACGAATTTCCTACTATGTTATTGAAGACTTACGGGTTTCTTAATATGTTTCAGATGTTGACAGGTGCTCTACTACATTTATGAGCCTTCGGGTCAATAGATGCGTGTTAGGTTGGGTTAAATTGGTCACTAAATTGTCATCCATGATTAGCTATTTATGCATGTTCCACTAGTATGATGCACTTATTGATATAAGTATCTAGCCTAACCCTAGTAGTGGGGTTACTTACTGATATTTTGTACTCATTCTTTTCATGTTATATTTTTTAGATAAAGGAAATGACATATTGGCAAATGATGAAAGAGAATCTTGACTGTGCCATTGGAACTAGTTAGATGTTTCTGCACAAGATTTCAAGTTTCCATCTTTAAGAATTTTGGTCCTATCATTTGAATTCATAACTTTATTGTTCCTTTAAAATGTTTCACGATCAGATGATCAGATGTTTTAAATTGTACAAGGGGTACCCCGATCAAAGATTTTCATTTATTTGGATTTTGCAAAAGATATTTATTTTTAATAAAAATTTATTTCGGTTTTTAGTAAAATTATGAAAAAAGAATCGTTTGAGATGTATGCATGCATATAGTAACGACCTAGTTTAGGTCCTAGGGACTCGGGTCGTTACATTTCTTATGATAGGAACCACTTACACAATATTTTTTATACTACCTCTTGTGGTTTTCTTTTTTTCAAATAGTCATGTAGATGATAATGATGTGTTCATCAAGAATGATCTTGGCATTGAAGAGGAGGAGCCATGAGACATCTCGCCTTAATTTTAATTTAATTAGTTTAGAACCACATATTTATTTTACGCTTACTCCTTACTTAACACCAATTTGTTATTTTATAATTCCCGCTGCTAAACTCTAGTTTCAAGTTTTATTTAACATGATAAGACACAGTTTTAGTGGAAGCATGAGATGTATTTTTTTTAAGAAATTATTTTTTGAGTAATTACCTCTATTTAAGTTAATTAAATATATGTAAAGATTGGGGTAATTACAATATGTCTACTAAAAATATGAATCTAGATATGAAAAGCTCAAGAGAAAAAGAAGAGTAGAAAAATTGATTGAGTCTCATAAATGTGCTCTTGATAAATTTGTTATTGGAAGTAAAAGTAATAAAACTGATGAAATAATAGAAGAAATGATAGGTATAGGCAAATCGAAAGATGAAAAAGGTAAATGCTTTTCAAAATGCATATATTGCTTATAGAATATTATTAACAATACCAGTAACGATTGTTTTTACTAAAAGAAGCTTTTCAAAAATTAAAATTAATTAAATGGAATTGGCATATTATTCATTGAAAAGAATATATATTAATGAACATAGATTATCAAAATCTAAGACATAATTTTGCATCTCAAAAAGCAAAATAATAATAATAATAATAATAATAAAATTTAGATAATATTTTCCATATGAAAGTCTCTCTATCAAAGTTTTGCCTAACGTCTCATATGATCTCGAGTCGCCCCACCATGTCTCTAATACCAATGGTAGTGATTGAATTCCAAGGAAGCAAATGATCGCCATGCCATTAATTTAAAATTATGAATTAAAAAAAAAACACAGAGAAAAGAAACATATACTTAAGCATGCAAATTCCAAATTACAGAGAAAGGAGGTGTTACCTTGGAGATCGGTCTTCAATGTCCTTTCCTCAGGAAATTTCTCTTCTGAACAACAAATCAATGTACCAATCTAGACACCACCAAATGGTCTTCCTCATTATTCTCTTGGCAAGAACGAAGGTTTGTGAGAACCTTTGCTTTTGGAAAAGAGGGAAAAATTTAGGGAGAATTAGAATTTTTACGTGAAAAACCAACCATTTTAATGAAAGAGAGGGGAGTGGTAACTTGCCTCCCACTCCCCTACTTGCTTGAAAAACGCAGACAAATTCTAATTTTTTGGTTAAATTTATTTATTTAATTAATTAAAAGTACATATAATTTTATTTAAATTAATTAAATAATTAATAAATAACTAATTTATGTATTAATGTATTTAATTAGATATCATATATTTAATTAAACATTTGAATCATATTCAAATATTCAAATATTCTCATCTCTCTTAATATATGGTTTAAATGTGAACCTCATTCACATTAAATTTAACCTATAGTTTTAATATGAATCTTATTCATATTATTTATTTTATATTCATATTAAATTAAACTCTCATTTCATATAGTTTATTTGAATCTCATTCAAAATTAATTTTATATTATAATGTATTTATATACATTATATTAATGTGCATTCCCTTAATATTATTTGAACGATTCAAATTCTTCCAAAACTCTTTGGTCCTTGTTTTACTTGTTAGTGAGCAAGAAAGGGGACCTAATAGACTTATAGATTAGAAGCTCCAACGATTCGAGATTAATTAATTAAACTCTTTAATTACATTAATCAACACTCATTAACTATGAGTCACTCCACTAAAGACCCATAGTTGCACTCTTCGCACTATAGAATGTTTTGTCTGTATGGGTATAACCATCACAGCTAAGCTGACCCTTCATGAATTGTTCGTAATTATAGCTAGATCAAATTACCTTTTTACCCTTGTAATTAACTCCTGCTCCTTAAGGCCTGGTCTTTAACGGACAACTTGTTTATGGTCCTACCATTAAAAAATCTCTCTCGGGCCAACGAGAGGGAGGGACCCCATTACTTAAGTCCTAGAGTTAGTACTTAAGGGAACAATTCCTCTACTTTATCCTAATGCTGAGAATGAGTGAATTCCATCTTGTGTAGCTATGTTACCAGTTCCACATTCGGTCTTATCCCATAAATGGTAGGATTATTAAGTAGGCGACACAGGCCACTCTCACCCATATAAATCAAAGGAAAAACCCTCACAGACAGGAGTCCATCACTCAAAATTGAGATCGAGTTACATACGGTCATCCTATGAAATGTTAATCTCTTAATTCAACGGTGTTACAAAAAAAGATTAACTATTTCGTGGTCTGGTCCTATACAAACTCTTAATATAGGATAATCTCACTTGCATGTCTCTACATGAACGATTTGGATCAAATAGTTTGTAACGATTACAAAGTGGGTCGTATTCATAGTGTTCTTAGGATAAAGTACCCAAACTTATCCATATACTATAGACCATTTAGATTATTACTTGAACATGATCTACCTGTATGTCAACCATATAATGTTCAAGTTACATTAAATAATCTTAGATCTTAGTTTATTGAATTAAGTTTAAACAAGTCTAAATATGAAATAAAATAACTTGGACTAAGCTCAACACAACAACGTCGTATCTCCCTCTTTGTGCACATAGGAATCCTAACTTGGGACGCCCGCATACCTTCTCATGTCCTTTAGTAACAGGGTCCCATAATACAATATTAAGGCCCCCATATGACTTCTCAATGTCCTTCGATATTAGGGACCATCTAATAAAAATCTGGAAAAAAAACAGGGCCTGCTGCCGTCAAGGAGCTTGTTAGCTGCGCCCCACAAGTAGCACCTACGTGCCTCACCACCCCAACTGACACCCTTGTGGGTGTGATTTGCTGCCCATCAGCCCAAGCATCCTCCCAGGAGCCCACCTACACGCCCCTTTGGCCAGCTAGTGCAAAATTGTGGTTTCGATGAGTTTTGGCTTCAAAATTGGGTGTTTTTGGATTTGCTTAGCTATATTTGGGTCTAAATGGATAATTTAGAGTATTTTTACTAAGTAATACATGAATTTGGATTTTAGGTAAATTTTGGAAGTTATACGAATAAGTTGAACCTATGCTAAGTGTTGAGCCTAATCCAATATAAACCAGATTATAAATTACGTTTAGGAGGTTGAGCATTGTTAAGCGGTTGTGATTAAGATGAATTGTGGTCACATTTGAGGAAGTCAGGGTCATTCAAGTTAAAACCTTGAATTAGTTATGTTTAGGGGGTTAAATGAGATATAAGATGATTTTTAAGGAAATATGAACTAGATATGATTATAGGTTGGGCTGATTGTGCGTTAGAGAATAACTAGAGGTTTTAATCTGATTTTCAAGTCAAACCAAGATATATGACGCTTATAAGCCTAAGGGAACAAGCTTTTTAACTGTGAGTGACAAAATTTTATTAGAAATGATTTATTTTTTCAATATTTCTAGTATGCTCGAATTATTCTTAAAACATGAGTTTTGTAGCATGAGTTGAGTATGACAAAACATGAGTTTCTTAATATGAGTTTGAACATGCAAAACATGAGTTTCTTAATATGAGTTTGAACATGCTTTTACATGATTTTGATGATAAAGCATGATGTTTTATGATGCTAAATTTTATGCAAAGCATTCTGTTTGGTAAATAAGTTTGAGACTTTGAAGTTTTACTTAACCTGTGTTATTTATTATCAAAGCATGCATTATTTTCGAAAGGATTATAGATGGTCCCCAATGTCGAAGGACGTGGAGAAGACATATGGGCAGCCTTAATATTGTATTATGGGACCTCGGTACTGAAGACATGAGAAGGTATATGGGCAGCCCTGGTTAGGATTCCTATGTGAACATAGAGGGAGATATGACGCTGTTGTGTTGAGATTACTCCACACAGTTATGGTTATTCGACGTTGGGTGTGTTGAGATTACTCCACCCTAACTAAGGTTTTCGACGTTTAGTAGCGTTTAGCTTCGCTCCGCCTCAACTAAGGAAAATCTTTTAGGCATAAGCTAATATTTATGAGTTTTCGACGATGAACTGTTAACTGTTTATTTACTTGGTTTTTTAGCATTACTTTTTTGAATATCTGAGTTAAGTATGGATTTCTAAACTTGTCACTCATTGGGCAACCTAGCTCATGATTTTCTTTGGTTCTCTATTTTTCAGGTAGCGAACAAAATCGAGGTGCTTAGCCTACACATCAAACTCGTCTAGGCCTGTTACTTAATTTGTAAATATTGTAAATATTTGTACTTGAGACTCAACATTGTACATATGAAATTTTAAGGAGTGGAAGTCTGTAAACACGTATCTATTGTGTGTTAGGCTATTGAATGGAAGTTTGTAAATGTTGGCTTGTCTTGAGTTTTGAGCATGTTGTCTGGATGAGAAATATTAACTGTTTATTAGGTACTTGGTAATGGATTAAGAATAGTACAGGTTGACAGTAGATGTTGTAAAAGGGTAGATATCTGCAGTCCTCACACCTTTTCCTAGGTTAAGAGGATAGCTTAGGAGGAGGTGTGACATTATCAAACCATAAAAATTAAATTATCCTTGTTCCAACCTTTATAGACTAAATTTGTAATTCCAGAAAGAAAAAAGAAATAAACAAACAAAAAGCTTAAAGAGAAATCTTTCAAGAATTAGCTTTTCAAAATAGTGTGGGGATCCAACATAAACCTTTAAAGCATGCTATCAGCTCGAGAAGGAAGCCTTCTAAAGAAGTTACTAGGAACTGATGGCATCTTACTCCTAAACTTAGGATGTCTAAGCCAATAAATCCCCGCAACCAAAGCCACAATCTTAAACGGCGTAATATACAATGCAATAGCCACAACTAGGCAAAACACAACATAAAGACTCGTAGCTCTTGGGTCCCTCCAACTAAGTAGAGCCCTAAACCTCTCCCCTTGAGTCGCAATGTCCCCAACCACCGTTTGAATTCGCCCCGCAACACTTCTCAACCTATCATACCTCATTCGTGCCACGTCTTGCGTCTTCGACGTCGGAAAAGTATCGAACTCCTCGTCAAGTTCGTCTGCATGAACTGCCTCAGCCCAAGAGAGCTTTATGTCCATGTGTGGTGGATGCCTCGGTCTGAACCGAAAGTTCCAGATGCCGATGAGAAACATGTAGAGGAAAGTTGTTGGGAGGATAAGTTCAGGAAAACAGATGAGAATGAAGTAGAGGATGTGGACAAGGATAGATGTAATAGGGTTCTTCCACTGGCAAACTTCTCCAAGCCATCGATTCAGCGAGATGACTCCAGAGAATAGGGCAACAATTCGAAAGAAGTTGGCTTTACTTCTTCTCATACTCCACATGTGGGAATCCACATCTAACATGTATTCTACGACTTCTTTTCGTAGAGGCGGCTCGGCTCGGGCGAGTCTTATGGCTACAATGCTCATGGCTTGGAATCTTAAGCTATCTAGTTGATTGACAGTGAAAGGGTGGAGATAGTGCATTTTAGGTAAGAGGGGATGACCATAGAGGTAGATTATGTGAGCAAGGGAAAGGCATGTGAATCTCACAGCTAGTTGGAGCTCTCCCATTTTCTTTAATCCGGAAGGTTGCAACACAAGGAGTGGGTATGAATGGGTGTAGATTCGATCCATTTCAAGTGTTGAAAGCCTTATTCGTACCTGTTCACAACAATAAAATGGTTATAAGATCAATATTGAAAGCTTTTTCAAGTAAAAAAAAACGTATTTAGGTGTATCTCCAGCTGCACTTATCTTTGTGGTACCTATAACTAAGTGTCTTATCACAAGTCGCTACGTGACAAAGTTTTCTTAAAAAGACGTACGGTGATATTATAACAATTTTGGTTTTTAAACTTTTATAAATAATCGTTGAGATGTTTTCAAATATTGCAAAGTATTTAAACTTTATAATTATTTTAATATAATATTAAAATAATTATAACAATTTTGCATCTTTTTTTTAAAATTATTTTTCTACTATTATATCAATCCACCCAATATTCACAAGGCAACTTATTAATTACTATTACGTTATTCAAATACATGCTCACAGCATTATATACTAAAGGATACACTATCTATTTGTTAAATGCAAAATCACACTAAACACTAAAATACTTAAAATACTTATTTTGAAAAGTTCAAATACTGAAATAAATATTAAAAAGAGTCATAAACCAAATCACTATTTTCTAAAGTTAAATGACTAAACACTTCAAAATTTTAAAACGAAAATAATTATTTTGTAAAAGTCTAAAGAGACTAATATAGATATTATATAAAGTAGAGTACCAAAATAGAATAAAGCTAAAAGCTTTTATAAAGACAAAAAGAAGATATAAATTCAAAGATTTAATATATCATAATTGATCTATCATCTTAGGAATGACTTAGAATGACTTTTCAAATGATTAAAAATACTTTAATGGTTAAATTATAAATTTGATCACTATAATTTACAGTAGAATTTAGTCTCTATGGTTTGATAAAATTTCATAAATAGTCCTTATGATTTGATAAAACTTATAATCTCTCTAGTTGATAAAACTTTATAAATAGTCTTTATGGTTTGATAAAATTTTCATAAATAGTCTCTCGAGTAGGGACTTTATATGAAGATTTAACAAATTATAAAGACTAAATTCTAACTTTCTTCAAACTCTAAAGACCAAATTTGCAATTTAACAAAATAATTTTTCTAAAATACTTGAAAAGTGATTCCAAATATTGTTTAAGTAACGGATTGTAATGGTGATTTAGTAGGTTACCTTCCCAATTCTGGAGTCATTCTTATCATTCCCACCCAAATGGCAGTTGTCAAAAACTCCAATGGTGATGACAGTGCAAGGATCATAAACCTCCCAAGTGTACTGTTCATTCCATTTTGGATTAAAGCTGTCAGTTACTGTCCTTGTTCTTACCCATTTTTGGCCATATTTGGCCACACAATAAGCATCTGTACTCCCTTTCCCATCATTCTTCTTCATTGGTTGAAGCCCTTGAGCACTCAAAATCCCAACTTCAAAAATCCCAATTGGCTGCTTCCAAAGTTGTCTTGCTGTTGGCCTCACATCACTTATATACATTGTGGATTCATCCATTACATGGTAAGCTCCTTCAAGACAAACCCTTAAATGAACCCTACTAGAAAACTTCAATTCATGCCTTTTGTCTCCCTCTAAAGTTCCAAACCCAAACTTCTCAAGATTGAACCAACGTGAATGAACTATTCTATGATCCAAACGTCTCTCGAATCCGTTCAATTGCGTTATTAATCTCCCTATGACTTCATCTTTTGCAGACGATACTTTGTTTTCGACTGTTAAAACGAGTTGTTCTTCAAAAGGTTCCGCCACGACGAAGATTAGGTCTTCGTTCCAAACTGGGTTTGTGGTTTTTGTTGGACATAGCTTTGTTTTCAACACTTGCTTTCCTACGTGAATTTTTACAAACGCTTGTGGTGGTTGGCTCTTGTCTTGTGGCTCAATGTCTTGTGCTTCTATTACGTTCACTCTTAGGTACCATAGCTTTGGAGAAACGTACACTTTTGATCTGATATTGTAGATGCCTTCCCCATGGACTGATGCTGCATCCGAATGCCATGCATCTGGGAATGCTTCGTCTGCCTGCGTCCCCATCCAAACCGCTAGCATAATCTCTCCTTTCACCTGCCGTACTTTGTTACATTAATTCAATTTTTAAATTCATTTTCTCTCTATTTTAGTGTTGATATATAGTCACTTGGTTGGTGGTCTTGTACAAATTTTTGAGTACATAACAAAGCAAATAAAGAAATCAATAAATGGTAATAATATTTATAAGATTAATTTTGAGATCACCTTTGTATCGCCTTTTCGATCTTCTAACTTATACCACTGCGGCGCCAAGGGGCTATCCGGTGGGACTCTGGTTGGCACTTCATTCAAATCAAACACCACTTTTCCAACATATTGATCCCTTGGAACCATCTCTTTATCTCTAACAAAAACTTCAAGAACAGTGGACTGAATCTTGTCTTTAGAGAAAGCAAATACTTGGTTGTTCCATTCAGGATTTGTTTTCTTCTCAAAATGTTGAGTCCTTCCCTTATAGTTCCCCAGCTTCACTTCCACATATGGATCACAGCTCCCCGTCACCGGGTCTGGCGGCAGGTCCTTCGCCTTCACCACCCGAACGTACAGATAAAACATCTGCTCCACAAGATCGTACGTGCTCGTTGCTCTCTCGCTTGTTATCCAGCCACCCCCACCACGTAGCCCGCCGTGTGGCCATCGCTCGCCGAGGTTCGGTTTCGTGTCCTTCAGCTTGTAGTCGGCTTCCTTGTCGTTGCCCGCTGCAGATGAGCTCATTTGGTATGTTGCTTTCTAACTCAAACCTTCTCTTCTTGAGGTTGTTATTTTGTTGGTTTAGAAGGGAGAGTTTTAGAGGTGTTGAGATAATTAAGAACAGTGCAAATTAAAAGGGGAGGCTTTTTTTGCTTTGGTTAAAGGCTTTAAACTTATAGGAGTGGAGAATCATGTAATAAGCTGTCAAAAGTTTAAAGGTCTTTGAGGAAGAAAACAAAGTGCGAGATATAGTTGTCTAAAATTCTCTTCCTATGGTGAAAGGGAATCAATACCCCACTTTGAAGGACAAAGATAAGCTTTTTTTTTTTTTTTTTGGTGTTTTCAAAGGAGGAATATATGCATAGGAGTTTCATCATGTGCTTTATTGGATGCTTTTGCCTCTTAGGATGGTATTCACTTTAATTTGTAACATTTAATTACAACCAAATTTAATGCAAGATAAATGACATAAACTAAACTTAAAATGTTTTTTTTTATATATTTACTCTCCAACACAGTTTCTGGAAAAGGTTTCAATTATCTTGCGAGTAATTTCAGCACAACCTTAGTATTAAATGTTTACGTGTTGGTTCCTCTCCATGGTATGAATTACACCAAAAACCTTGCTCAAACATGCACTTGCCAGACAAGATTTGAAATTGATAGACCATAAGCCTTTGCTTGGAGGTTCTTGAAAAAGGTGGACTATAACAACTTCACATATCCAATGGATGAAAAAAATGAATTTACAATGGAAAAATAATATCTAATCTAAAACATGCGCGATTGTTGAAATGAAATCAGTTAAAAAGTGAAAAGATTTTCTTTTTGTTGGAGATTTGTCAGTCGACTCTCAATTGTTTTAAGACAATTTGTAGAGTTTTCGTTGTTGTCCCAAATATAGTCTTAACATCTGACTTGTCATTAAAAATAATCCTTATAGAATATTTTCTTTTCTTATTTGGGTATTTCTTGCTGATATTTTTTGTCTGATATTTTTCCTTAATGGAAATGATGCTTATCATTTCCAATTGCAATATATTTTTCCTTTCTTGACATCGATTTATAAATGGAGTTTAACGGTGTTTTTAGGGTAGCCACTTTTGTATTTGTACAGAGAAAATTTTTGTTCTGTGTGGCCAAGTTGTGCAACAGTCTGTTTTATTCCTTGCTCTTTTTTTCCCGCTATGCATCTTTATGATTCGTTGAGAGCAAAATCCTTGAAAATAATCTTTGTCTTAGGGGGAGCATAAGGCGTCACTACAGGAAGGAATTCTCGATCTTAGGGGGAGCCTAAGACTTCATTCATCAAGAAGGAGTTCTTAATATCTAAGGGGGAGCCTAAGGTGTTACAAACAGAGAAGAGAATTTTCAATACTTAGCTAGGGAGACCTAAGTTCTCACCTGAAGGGAGTTCACTGAGTCACTCGGAAGATAATCAAGCTGAGATGAGTCTCACACACTGTCGGAAGTCGAAGTGTCCATCACTAATATTATCAAACTTAGGAGAAGCCTAAGAGGGAGTCTCACATCTAGGGAGAGCATAGGTGCTTAGCGAGTTAAGCTCTACAAGTGTCACTGTAGAAGTCGAAAGTACATTGTTGTAACTGCTTAATCATTCAATATTAGTGGATTATCTTTCTGGGCACACTACCCCCAGGCGTAGGTGGTTATTACCGAACTTGGTTACCAACTCTTGTGTGCAATCTCTCTTTTGTTTAGTGCCTAATTTGTTGGTTGCTACAAGTGTTTGTTTGTACATTTTGTTTACCATTCGGATTTGAATAATGAATCCTCTAATAGTTTTTTCACTTTTGAACAGTGGTAGCACACATGTGTGAAAAGATGTAAACACATTTTACAAAATCACGTAAAATGATTTATATAAATGTACATTAAGTACTTGTAAATCTGCCAATGTGAAAGAAAAATGTAAAAACCAATATTTGACAAAACTGTAATTATTGTAATTGTTGAACCAAAAATTGAGAAAAAGAAATAACCACCTTATCTCAAGTGAAGGATAAATTTATATTGTTGTTTGCTTACCATAAACATGATTTAGTATGGGTTTTGGTGAAAGGAAAAACATTAGAAAGATTTGATTATTTATTTAAAATACCATAAAAATATTTGTGTTCATTTCAAATTGCACTCATCTTTTTGTGCATGGAGATGGGTGAAGTCTCGGTTGCACTGAAATTTAATAAAATGATGCTCATATCAATTTTAACCTCACAAACTTAGGCTGTGTTTGGAATACTTTTTGAAGTGTTTAATTTAAAAAATAAGTCATTTAAAAAAAATAAAGTATTTGACAACCACTCAAAATGAATTTTGAAAGTTATTAGTGTCTTTATTTTAAATAATTATTATCAAAATTGTTTAAATAAAAATGAATTTTTTCAAAAACATTTATTTTCTAAGCTAATCCAAACTGGTCGGTAGAATGTTTAAGATAGAAAAAGATAGAGAATCCTAGAGAAAGAAAACCTCTATTGGGAGAGAGTTGTGTTGGATAGAAATATTGTTTTTTTTTTTTCTTTTCTTTTTTCTCTTTAATTGAAAATATTGGGTTAGAGAGATAAGGTACAATTTCTCCCATTTTTTTTTCATTACAAGTCAATATTCTTGAAACCCTTTCAACAGGGTCAGAAATAATCTCTCCTAATAATTGCTTCCTGACTTAGGACAGTCTCAGAACAACCTCTCTCACAATTGCAAAGAGGGAAAATAAAAAGATTAAAATATTATTTTGGTATTTATACTTTAATTAAGTTTCATTCTATTTTAATGTTTGTATTATCTATTAACAAAATTTAGTTTATGTACATTCAAAACATTTTAAATTTGATTATTATTCAAATTAACTTTTATCCAAAATTGATTAAATAATAATAATAATAATAATAATAATAAATTTTCTTGCACAAAAATTCAATGTGTGAATATATTTTCATAATTTACCAAAAGAATGTTAATAGATAGTTTTTTTTTTTTTTTTTTTTGTGAAAAAAGACAATAAACTAATAGCATTGACTAATTTAAGATCTATTGAAAGTATTCAGACTGAAATTGGACATTTGAAAGTACAAGGACCAAAATGGAATGAAACTCAAAGTACATGGACCAAAATTAACACACATCATCCTAGACTACCCAACCTAATCTAGGATGTGGCATGTTGACAATAGATTCTAATTAAACTATGGAACTGAAAAGTACTCGAAAAGTGTTTTCTTAGCATTTTATTTAGAGTTGTTTGGATGATATTTTGTTATATTTGATTATGTTTGCTAGTGTTAGTAACATATTGAGCTTCAAAATGAGACTTGAAGCTAAAAAGAGCTAAAAATGATCCAAATTTGACATAATCGAGACAAACCAAGGCCAAGTGTATCAAGTAGGGAAGAAATTACAAGAAAAAGAAAAGAATTGCCAAAAACAGGGCAGCGCCAGGTCGGCGTTGGCCTCAACACAAAAACCTGAGAGCAATAGGTTTAGCAACGCTACATCGAAGCACTAAGTGCTGCAACACTAGGCTATTTTAGGAAATATCTTGTTGCTCAAGTTACATTTTTTCTTACAAATTAGAGGGCTTTTCAGCAACCTTAGTTACGAAATTCTAGAGCCCTAAAGTGTGTTTTAGCTGCAAAAGAGAGTAGAGAGTGTGAGGGAAAGAGTTTGAAGTTCGTTTGAGATCCCAAAGTGCTGAGGTAGGCCAAATTGATAGATTCCAACAACGAGGAAACACTTCGATAGCAAAGTTTCCTGTTCTTTTCATTCTCTCTATTTTTATGCTTGCAAATTTGTATGAGAATATGTATTTGAAGATTATGAGTGGCTAAACTCTTTAGTTTTAAGGTGTTAATGATTTATTTATGGATTTAATTTAATGTTTTAGTTTTTTATGGACATTATGGAATAATATGTTTTTCAATATTTTTGTCCTTTAATTTTTATTGATTAACTTTTAATGAATGTTAGGTTAGATGTTCAATTTGATGGATTGCATGTTTAACCAGAACTATAGCATTGAATCATTATTAATCTCTCTAAAAAATAGTTAGGTCAATAGTGAATGTTGTTTACGAAGTTTCTTAATGTCATGCTTCTTACTTTGGTTTCAAGAAGTTAGTAATCAATTAAGTTGCATGAGAAAATATTGTTTTTGATAGAACATAATCTGGATATAAGTTTCTAGACTTAGGCACGTTGTTTACACAGATTCCATACAAAACCTAAACAAGACTTAATGAAGTATACAATGAAATCAACACCCTATAACACTTTTTGTCTCTTAAATTTTCCCAATTGTTTTTACTTTCCCTATTTGTTTTAAAAACTCAAATTCAAACTCGATTTTGAATCCTTAAATAAAGTTGAAACAATTCTTGAATAACTAAATATAATCATGATTTGATGATTTCCTGTGAAATGATATTCGGTATCTTAGATAAGTTTACTATACTATTACATGACGTGTGCGCTTGCACCCTATCAAGAACTCATATTGTCAAACTCTTAAACATTTTTTAAAATAGGTGGCTAACAAAATTTCTTAATAAAAGAGCTCCTTTTGGAAATCGAATAATACACACCTGAACAAAAAATAAAAAAAACAAAACTCCCAAATCATTAGTTTCAAACTCCAACTTCACCATCAAATGTGTCTAATTGCACACAATTCCTTGATCAATTCAGAAACCAATAATCACAACATAGCCATCCATAAATGATCAATGGATAAAAGTAATAAAGTTTCGGTATATATTATAAATTAAACCATCGTGAAATTGAAAGAATAGGGCAAGGCCTTCAAAAGTGATGCTAACCAATTTAGTTATTAAAAGATATTTAAATGACGGATGCAAATAGAAAATAGTAGTTACATTGGTTAGTACTTTTAGAGATAATAATTAAATGTATGATAACATTTTTAAAAAATTGCAAATATAACAAAATGTATTGATAGACTCTATCACTGACATAATCTATTACCGATAGACTTTAAAAATATAATCTAAATTTTGCTATATCTATAAAAAAAATTTGACCTAATTGCTATATTTGTAACTGTTTGGCAAAATTTCAACTTTGCAGGCCATTTCAAACACCAACTAGACATCGATTCACCCAATTTCTATCTCTTTCTTTTAATTTTTTAACTCCAAAATTATACCTTCTCTCTCCATTTATTACCAAAGTATATATATATCAAATTAACTATTATTTTCTTCTCTTTCCTCAGAGTGCAATTATGTTTATCATTATTTTATTTCGTAGTTTTTTTTTTATTATTATAAATTGACTTATTATACTCTAAATATGAAACCAAATATACTGATATATTGGCAGCATTCCGAGTAACTTCTCAACTGAGAGTTCCACCTAAAGAAGTAGGGGCCACTGTAGCTGCTGAATCTTCTACTGGTACATGGACAACTGTATGGACCGATGGGCTTACCAGTCTTGATCGTTACAAAGGACGATGCTATGGAATCCAGCTTGTTCTTGGAGAAGAAAATCAATATATTGCTTATGTAGCTTATCCCCTAGACCTTTTTGAATAAGGTTCTGTTACTAACATGTTTACTTCCGTTGTGGGTAATGTATTTGGATTCTTAAGATTGGTGTAGTCATTTAATATATTATATCCCGTAGTGTCGTTTCAGATTCAGGATCGAGCCAAGTATCACAACTACTTCTACCCATCCTGTATATTGTCCTTTTTGTTCTGGCTTGGAATACAAATTTTTTTTAGTAGACAAGAATTTAGGAAAAAAATTGATTCATATTGATAGGCAGAATTTGATATAAGAGGGCCGTCATCTTCATATTCCTTTTGTTTCTTTGTCCTTGTTGGGAACACCATGGGAAAATATTGATAGGTGGGTAGTTTCCCAATTGTCTTGTGGTGGAGGCCAACAACTGTGGATCAGGATCTGGAAAGGGTCCCTAGCTAGGCCTTGTATCTTTAATTAGAGTGATTATCAAGTTGATCAGAGTGAGCCAAAAGTGGAGTACAATAGACTAAGTGGAACCTCCTAGCTACAATAATCCAACAATCATGACCTCACTTTTCCAACTCCCCATTACGCACAAATGAATAGGTTAAAAGATTTGGAGTTTAAACGGTGGACGGCCATTGCAGGCCTCTACACAAATCGATCTTCACCCCTTACTGAGCAAAGCTCGAATCACGAAGATGGCCGCTAGAGTTTATGGTCAGTAGCTTTGAGTTTTGTGACAAATGAGAATACAAAGCTTTTGAGATATCAAAGAGGTTTAGTTGTAGGATTATTCTAATTAATTTTTTTCTTTTCTTTAATCCCTTTTCATTTTCCTTAACAAAAAGATGTTGCAACTTAGACGTTTTTAAAATGTTTTAAGTTTATATTAGCATTAAAAAATTACAAAACTTTTCATCAACCTCCACTTTTTTTTTTCATTTTTCTTCACGGTTTTATTCAAATATTCTTCTTACTTGACTTTGTTTTTTTAATGAAAATGTCAATTACTAAAACTTCTAAATGTCAATATATGTCTTTTTCTTTTTTTTTCTTTTTTGTGTATTTGGCTATTCATTATTTTCGTAAGTTTTAAGAGAATATTTTGATTTTGAAATTTTGTGAAAGTTTTTTTTTATGTGAAAATAATAATTTAAAAATTATACAACTATGCGGATGGATTTTTGTTGTTTAATAATCGGCTTGGCTTAATACCTCAAATATGTAGTATTGTCAAATCTCCACATTAAAAGATTAAAAATGTTACATTATAATCTTATATGTCAAACTCAAGGTAGAGCCAAAAGTTTTCATGAGGGCATTTATTTTTTTAATTTTTATAATCTCATACTAAAGTGGACAAATGGCTCACCTCTTTTATTTCTAATTTTAGTCTTATTTATAAACAACTTATCACATTAGCTTTATCTCTTACCTTTGGTACATCTTGGACTAAATATTTCTTTACCTTTCTAAGATTACTTTAAGCTGCCAAATTTATATAAATATTCAACCATATATACCAAGAAAAATATCAATTTATACCCAAAATTTTTAGGGGTTTGTATCAATTTAAATCTTGAACTTTTGTGAGTGTATCAATTTATATCTTCCATTACGTTTCGTTTGGAAAAACCACGTGTGAAATTTATACTTGTATCAATTAAGCTCCTAAGCTTTCATGAACGAAATAATTTAGACTCTAAGACAAAAATTCATTTGGAAATCATCCATACATTTACTCTAATCATCTATTTGTAAAATCGACATTTAAAGAAGTCTACACACATTTAAGAATTAATGCCTGGGTTATTTCTAAAAGTTATCCAAATGAATGGTCTAAATTGATTGATTTATAAAAATTAAAAAGTTTAATTGACTCAAAATATAATTTTCGCGCGATATTAACCGAACGAAATTTGGAGGACAATGTAAATTAATACACTTGCCAAAATTCAAAGTTTAAATTGATACAATTCTTAGTTCAAGATTTTAATTGATATAATTACAAAGTTTAGTTCAGGAGTACGTATAAATTGATATTTGTCCAATAAACTAATTATAAAAATACAACAAAAGAAATATTGTAATATCACCATCTCAAAGATCTCCAAACCTTTTTTTTCCCCACTTGTTTGAAATTGCATTGCCCAAAGCTTTGTTGAGATGAAGACAAGTGAAGCTATAAAGAAAATTTTTGGAAGACCTAAATGGAGAAACTTTTTGCCAACATTATTCCTCTCCTTTATTCTCCCCTTCCCTTTTGATTCTCATTTTGATTTTCAAAAGAAAAAGGAAAAAAGAAAAGAAAAGAAAAGAAAAAAAAAAGTGTTTGGATTCTCCTTCTTATTATTTTTTTTCTCAAGGAACTTTTAGTCCAACTTTAAAGTTTAAAACTGTTACTTTCTTGTTCAAAAGGCATTATTCAAAATACTTATTCCTTTATTATTATAATAAATAATTTCGTACATAGATGAAATCTAACTGATATGATAAAGCTCACGATGTGGGACACCAATATCTTTTATATATAGGTTATTTTTAAATATAACAAAATGAGTCAATTTATTTATAAACACAGTAAAATATCACTAACAAACAGTGATGACACTAATAGACTATTATGAAGTGATAGACTTTCATAGATTGTTTATCAGTGTCTATCATTGATAAACAATAACATTCTTCTATATTTGAAAACATTTCCAACAATTTTGTCATTTAAAACAATTACCCTCTTAAAGGAATTTGAATTCCGATAGAAGCATGTGATCGCATTCTTTGATTTCTTGAAGAAAATTAAAAATACAAAAACTAGAAGAAAATATGCATCATACCTTTGTCGATACATGACTACAACGAAATCTCTTCTTGAATCTTGTTGTCTCCTTCTTGGATTCTTCTTATTCCACGAGATCTTCCTTGATATGGCTCTAGCAAAAATCCAGCTTGTGGGAACTGCTTCTTGAAAGAATAGAGGGAATGGAAGAAGAATATTCTTAAAACTTTTCTAATAAAATTGAGAGAATTTCTAGAGGGAAAGTTTTAGAGTAATCGTAAAGATTATTCTTGTAGAAAATGTGTTCTATGAGGGCTCCAAATGACCCAATTTATAAAACTATATAGGTTACTCCTAATCCTATTGGGACAACCCCTATGTAGAGATTTTAAATTAAATATTTAATAATATTCAATATTAATAAATATCTACCCAAATAATATCTCATATTAAATAGTTTAAAATATTTAAATTGTATTTAAGTATTTCTCTTCTACAAAATCTTTAATTTGAATCTCATCCAAATTAAATAATTAATTATTTGAATCCAATTCAAATTAATTAATTAATTCCCCCTTTATTTATTTATATAAATTTCATCAAATAAATAATTAATTATTTGAATTATATTCAAATAAATTAATTCTCCATATTATGAAGTTATAATTTGAATCTCATTCAAATAAACTTTATAATAAAACATGTATTAATTGAATCCAATACAATTAATCAATTTTTCTAAAAAAATTTGAACACTTCAAGTTTTTCTTTCAATCATATTTGATCTTTGTTGGTCTGTGGTGAGCTAGCAAGGGGACCTTATGGACCTACCGATTATAAGCTCCAATGATCCAAGATTAATTAATTAAACTCTTTAATTTAATTAACCTTCATTCATTAACTAAATGGCAAACCACTATAGACTCATACTTGAACTCATATGCACTATAAGACAAGTTGTGTCCTTGGATATGATTAGAATAAGCCAATCGATCCTTCATGAGTTGTTCATAATTACAGCTGGGTCAAAAATGTATGTTTCATCCCTGTAATTACATTTTTTTTCCTTAACTACCACTGATTTCTCTAGTGAATAAGACTCAAAATTAGCACTTAAGGGAACTATTCATCTACTTATCCTATATGGGAAGGAGTTAATTCCATCTTGTGAAGTTATGTTTCCAACTTCCCATTTAGTCAAGTTCCTAAAATAGTAGACTTATTAAGTCGGCAACTCAAACCACTCTCATCCGTGCAAATCAAAGGACTAGCCTCATAGACAAGAGTTCATAAATCACTTAGGATTAAGATCAAGTCGTACATGATCAGCTTATGAAACATTAATCTCATCAATTAACTGATTTATAGAGAGATTAAATATTTCACGTTCCGGTCTTATACAAATTTTTTGTATAGAGATCACTCACATGTCTTCACATGAACGGTTTGGATTAAACCATTTGTAACTATTACAAAGTGGGTCATTCCATAGTGTCACCAGAATAAGGCACCAACTCTATCCATATACTATAGATCTTTAGGTTATTTCTTGAACATGATTCATCTTGTATGACAACTACATATTGTTCAAAACTACATATAATAAAACCTTTGATTTTTATGGTTAATAGAAATTAATATTGCATATTTAATAATTAAATTAATCAACTAATCAATTACGAGACTTTAGGGCACAAATTCCAATACCACCTATATATGTATTTATGTATATATGCATGTATGCATGCATGCAAACAAAAAAAAATCTTAAATTTGCCAATCCAACCATGATTTTTTGAAATTTGTAAATACAGCAAAAAAAAATATATATATATTAAATTTGATTTTCATTTTTAATATTCCAATTTTACACTTGTGTGTGTATGAACATGTATTTCAAGTGGAGTTTCTTTCCATCAGACAAACAACTTCCAAAATAGATGATATTGAACCGACCTCGATTATCAATATATGTATGTCTTTATATTCCTACTCTTATTATTTGATATTAAGTTATTTGGTTTATTAGTAATCGTGTTATGACATGTGCTTGACCACTATGTATTATGTGTTAGGTTCGCTTTAAAATTTCAGATACACTTGTATAACATTTTGAATGAATATAGATATACTATTAGTATTGGTACACCAATTTTATATTTGAAATTGATTTAGAATGAGTGTCAATAAATTGTTAATGCACTCCTTAAAATGAATTTTTTTCTTTTTAGAAAACTTAAAATAAATTTTTAACGAGTACACTAATATACCATTGATACATCGATCAATGTTATATTGTAAATGAAATCTTAATGTGTGCTAATAAACTACTGATACAACAATATAATACTTAATATTACATTTTGAACATGATATAATATTGATACACTAATGATATAATTGATACACAAATATAAAATATGTCAAATGTACCCATCGATACATATATGAGAATAAAATTAAATTAATAAAAAATCAAAATCAAAATAAATTTTTTTTCTATATTTATAAATTTAGAAAAACAATTTTTTTTAACCCATTACACGTTCCCAACATAAAAGATGATGAAAAAAAAAAAAAAAAAAAAACTTGTAGATCTAGAGACAACATTTTTAGTGTTGTAAACCAATTTTAGAGTACATAGGTCTCCATAAAAACTTTCAAGAACAAAAGCATTTTCCTTTTTCTTTGTCTTTCTCTTTTCCTCTTTCTTTCTCTCTCTTTTTTTTTTTTTTTTTCTCTGAAAAGTCCACGACAAAAGTTTAACATACAATTATCGTTTAATTTTTCTTTCTGTAATTTATAGGTTTAGTCGTTAAATTTAATTTTTAAATTTGTATCTATTTGACTTGTAAATCTTAAAAAATATTTAACAAGTTCTCAAATTTTCAAGTTTGAATTTCGGATTTTGCATCTAATAAGCCATTCAGTAATTCGACATTTTTCTTAATTCACAAACTTATTAAAAAAAAACTAAAAATTTAGACAAGACATAAAATTTAATTTTATATCTTAAAGATGAGCTAATTTTAAAAAAAAAAAAATTAAACAAATCAAAGGCATAAAATATGAAATTGAAAGTTCATGAACCTAGCCAACTTTGTAAAAATTTATAAATTTATTAAACACTTCTAACTAAACAATTTTAAAGGTTAAGAACGAACAGACAAAAATTTAAATTTTCGGGAGATTAAATTTATAATTTAACCTATAATACAATTTTTTTTCCAATCATAATTGGAAGTAACCTTCCCATTTGCATACAATTTATTATAAGAACAAATCTGGATTTGAGAAAACTTTAAGAGGAAAGCTGTAGATGTAATGAAAGAATAAAGGTAAAATTTGATTAAATATTCCCTAGTTTTGTGAGCCAAATATAATTCTACTTTTTATTTTTTTTCTTTTGTAATGTTTAAATCTCTCGGCTTTGTTTTGGCGAATCCTTTACACCACTTTTGAGGCCAAATCAATTTAACACCTCTCTCTCACTCTCCCTTGTCCAATCTAACTACGTAGGTCAAGCCAAAAAAATGGAAAAACAATAATAATTGCTTTTCAAATGTTATGGGAAAAATTGAACCCAATAATTAATTATCTTAGGGGCATTTTGTATAATTAAAATCCACCATGCACGTGAAGTTTTTAGTTTTGTTTCATTTCATACAAAAAGAAAAGTTCGATGAGTTTAATTAGCTAGATATCACAATTAAAATATGTACAAAAATATATATCCTAATTTTATATTAATATAATACTCATTGTTGCAGGTAATTTTAGACAATGTTTCAAAATAGACAATAAAACAATAGATCAACCCAAGCGTAGGATAAGACGCTAAAACTTTTTTTGATCTTGAGAAGAAGCCTTGGTAAGCAAAGGAAAAATGGGTTGATGCCTAGATTAAGCTCCTCGGCATTTGCTTGGGCCGAGGCCAACCAACGCTAAACCCCCCCGGGTCAAGGTAGCTGACTTGGCCCGTCTAGAGTACCTTAAAGGGAATCTAAAGAAGATTTAGAAATAGAATCCTAATAGGATAAAGGAACCAAAGCCTATAAATAGGGTCCTAATAGGGTCTTAGAAAAGCAAAGTAAGTTCTTTTTTAGTCTTCTTTTATTTTAATTGATGTTTTGAACTTTTATTTGAAGGAATTGAATCCCGACGGAAGCGTGTGATCATATTCTTTAATTTCTTAAAAGAATTAAAAATACAAATAATTAAGAAAATGTTAAGCAACATACCTTTGACGATCCATAATTTCAGCAAAATCTTCTCCCTGAACCGATAGTCTTCTTTTTCCAAGAGATCTTTCTTGCTCTGACTCTTGCAAGGATCCAACTTGAAGGAACTGCTTTTTGAAAGAATAGAGAAAATGGGAAGAAGAGTTTTCTTAGAACTTTTCTAAGAAAATGGGAAAAATTTCTAGAGGGAGAGTTTTAGAGTAATAGATTATTTTTGTAGAGAGTATATGTTCTATGAGGGCTCCCAAGGGCTCTATTTATAGAACTTTATGGGTTACTTCTAATCCTATTAGGATAACCCCTCTATAGAGATTTTAAATTAAATATTTAATAGTATCCTTAATTAATTAATTCTCCCTCTATTTATTTATATGGATTTCATCAAAATAAATAATTAATTATTTGAATCATATTCAAATAAATTAATTCTCCATATTATAAAGGGAAATTATTTTAAATGATAAAACTATTGAAAATATTTACAAATAATAACAAAATATCACAGTCTATCTGTGATAGATTACTGATAACTTGTAGAAATACAAGTTATTGTATTTTCTTATTTGAAGTAATTAGAGTAATATTAATGATAAACGCATGATTTTAGCATTTGAATTGTAAAATATGAATAACTTTGCGTTTACTATGTTTACAAAAGCATTAATATTGAAAATTATGAGTTTTTATCTTTTTTAATGCAGGATAGAGCTAAAAAGAAGCCAAACATGATCTAAGTATAAATGAAAGGATGTTGCCAGAATCATTGAGGTCACAACACTTGAAGATCAACGCGTTGACTACCATGCGCCGAGAAGAAAAAGTGAATCAGACGCCTAGTTGACAATTGTCATGTCAATATGCAAGTGGACAACTGATTTTACCAGATCATGACAGATCCAATAAACCGAAGACGTGAAGAAGTCTGCACAACAGGGCATGGAATTTAATGCAAATGTGTCAACTCATCATGAAACCACCTTTTTGGATGCCTATAAATAGTCTATTGCACTTCATGCTCAAGACAGAGAGAAAAAAACACAGTGGTGAAAGCTCTACGCAAATTCTCCCTCAAACCTCCATAGCACCTCCATTTCGAGCTCTTCTATGAGAAGATTCTGAGAGTTTTCAGAGTCACCTCTCAAAGAGTGAAAATCCATCCTCTGTACAAATCATTTCTCAAATAGCCACCATCTTAAGCCTCCAAGAAGCAAGACATTGCCATTAGTGGCTTGACGACTTTTACTTCCCTTCTTTCATTATGAACAGCCTTCTTGCTTGTATTTTGTTAATGACATTCGAGAGATTGGCTTATTTTCTCAATACAAGTTTGATTGACATTAATCCTCTATATATTCTCATCTTTAACACTTTACACCATGAATGTTGATGATTAATGAGTTAAGTGTATGAAGTTAGCATTTCTAAGTTTCACTAAGTATACTTTCATCTTGATTAAATGGGTACTTCAAACTTGTCTAAATATGTCGAACAAATAAGTTTAAGTAAGTATAATCATCTGCTTGAGAGAGTCGGTGATTAACCTTCAACATTTAACAAGAAAAGAATTGGCTTTAGAGATAAAGTTCAACTTTTGCCTGAAGAACTCACCATGCGTCTTAGAGATAAGATTAATGTGGTGTCAAAGCATCAAGAGATGCGTTCTCAATTTTGAGTTTGTAAGCATGAAAAATCACTTAAGCAACACTTAGGAAAATGCTAGCTAAGTTTAACTTTACTTTTCTCATGGTTCCACTCCCATTCTCGACGCACGAGGTTTGAACATAGTTTGTACTTGACAAATTCATCCATTTCCATCCCGCATCATCATTCCATTTGTTTATCCATCAATTCTTTATGTTTAAAGTTAGTTCTAGTAAATTCATTCATGAACATATTTGTATATTTGTATAGCTCAACGCATCAAACTAAAGAAATTTTCTCAACGTCAAGTTATTACAAATCTCTATGTTCGACCCTAGACTCACCAAGAAAACCTATTCAAACTTGCATTTGAATTTTTATTGGAAAACTTGCGTATAAACATCTTTGCAATTTTTAACGTTGCAATGGGCCATTATGGGCATAATGTATCATACACACTTTTAACGCAACAATTACTATTTGTGTTAATGACACATATAATAATCTGTCGCAGATAGAAATTTTGTTATATTTGTAAATATTTTGGTTTATTTCCCTATATTTGAAAGCATTCCTATTATAAAGTTTATTTGAATAAGTTATAATTTGAATCTTATTTAAATAAACTTTATAATAAATCATGTAATTAATTGTATCCAATACAATTAATACTTTCTCTCACAAATTTGAACATTTCAAAATTTTCCTTTAACATGGTTGATCTTTGTTGGTTCGTGGTGACCTAGTAAGAGGATCTTATGAATCTACAGACTATAACCTCCAATGATCCCAGATTAATTCTTTAAACTCTTTAATTAAATTAATTTTTATTCATTAACTACATGACAAAGAACTATACTCATAGTTGAACTCTTATGCAATGTAGGACAAGTTGTATCCATAGATATAATCAGTATAAGCAAGTCGATCTTTCACAAGTTATTCATAATTACAGTTGGATCAAAAATGTCCATTTCACCCCTGTAATTACATCTTTTCCTTAAGTACCATTGATTCCTCTAATAAACAATTTGTTTATGGTTCAACTATAAACTAAGTTCCTCTCGTGTCAGTGAGAGGATAGAGCCCCTTGTTCAAGACCTGAAATCAGCACTTAAGGAAACTACTCATCTACTTACCCTATCTAGGAATGAGTGAATTCCATCTTGTGAAGTTATGTTTCCAGCTCCCTATTTAGTCAAGTCCCCAAAATGGTAAGCTTATTGAGTCGGCTTCTCGGACCACTCTCACCCATGCAAATCAAAGGATCGACCTCACAGACAGAAGTTCATAAGTCACTCAGGATTAAGATCGAGTCACACATGATCATTTGATGAAATATTCATCTCATCAATTAATGGATTTACAAAGAGAGGTTAAATGTTTCACAGTCCAGTCCTATACAAACTCTTTGTATAGGATACCCCCACTCACATATCTCCACATGAACAGTTTGTATCAAACCATTTGTAACTATTACAAAGTGAGTCATATTCATAGTGTCACCAAAATAAGGCACCCAACTTTATCCATATACTATAGATCTTTAGATTATTTCTTGAACATGATCCGCCTGTATGTCAACTACATACATGTTCAAGACTTCATGCAATAACCTTGGATTTTTCTGTTAATGGATAAATTAATCTTGCATAATAAATAATTTCATTAATTAACTAATCAATTACAATAGTTTATGGCACAAATCCCAACAATGCTAACTTAAGCATCAAAGCACGTGAGGCATCCACCATACCAATGTGAAGTTCCTTCATTTGTTTTGCAGGCAAAGCTTCTGCCTCCAACAAATACATTTATCATTGCTGCCCTTTGAAAATTAGGTGTTGCTCCTTGATCAAATTTCAACATCAACACTAATTATATATTCATGTAAAATTTTAGACTTAAGAAACAAATTAAATAGGGAAAGGAAGAGCAGACACAAATCAAAGCCGACCAAAACTTAGGCCCATAAAACATGACCCAGGACCCAAAGAGGTGAGGACTAAAAGGCATACTGCCCACCTCGGCTAGGGGCAAGGTGAGCAAATCATGTAGGGTAATGTGCACATGCCTTACACCCCCTATTGAGGAAAACCACGATAAGTCCAGTTCAACCTCTTTTGACCTTATTCGAGATGGAATTCGAAATTTTTAAGTCAACCATCATATAAATATATTATTTTTATGTCATTAAAGATAATTTATTCCTCCTCTAATCCTTATAGAAATCTACACTTTGTTTTCTTCATCTCTAACTTAAGCATCTGAGTTATACTAGCAAGCAAACACAATGGTGTGGTGTTTCTTTGTTGTTTTGCAAGTCACATCTAACTCCCAAATCGAGAACTTTAGAGTTGATGCCTGCATGAAGGTCAAGTGTGATTTCTCTCTACCTAAATTGTGCACCAACATATATATTGAAAGGCTGATATTAAAATTTTAACTTTTAATTTCTAAAGCTGTGACTATGAATCTAAATTAAGAAGAAAGTGATGAGTTTTCAATAACGGTATTAATTATAACAAAAGAGCTTCAACAACAAAATGTTAGGTTTTATAATTCCAAACTCCAAAGAAATTACTTCATGCTAAAATTAAAGATTAGGAACAAACCGTTAAAGTTGAACAAGAATCCATATTAAGTTTCAACACAAATGAAAGTTGTACCAGAAGAAGAAGAAGGAAAAAAAAGGGTCAAAATGTAAAATTAGCAAAAACCTAATACAAGAGTAGAAGAATGGTGGCATTTTGTAAAAGATTTGTTGTAAACAAAAGAATTCCAAATTAAGTTTAAGTGTTGTAACGTGTTCAGAGTTTATTTGAGCAATCATGGTTGAATGAATGCAAAAAGAACAAAATGCTAATATAAAGTACCGTCTCAACGATGCACGTCATTGACTTCACTATTGTAAAATAGAAGGTGTCACACCCTCTCCTAGATTAACCTTTTTAACCTAGAAGGAGGTTTGAACACAGAAAATATCACCCTTTTGAGATACCTACTGCCCATCTCAAAGTGTTTCCATTCAACAACCCTTACTGACGCTTTAAAGGCAATTAAGACTAGTCATTACGGAAATCAGATAATTCATTTGAAAGCTTATACAACTCATTTACAAGATTACAGCTCCTCTCTTAACCCAACTCTCTTTACTGAGGAGAAAATCTATCTTGTGGCAGACTTTGACTTCAAGCGGCAACCAACACTCCTTTGCTACATGAGAAATGAAAACAAATAGAAAAGAATGAGCTAGAAGCTCAGTTAGTGGTAAACAACTTATAAACATAGGGTTTCTCTTAACTCTTCCCTTTAATACAAGCTTTAACTTCACAACATAAAGAGTTTATCTAATAAAACCTTAGAACTAGTTAACTCTGTAACCACGTCCACTCCCTACTGGTCCTACTACACACAATAGACTGACATTCCCTCTATGTGTACATAGACCTACCTCTATAGGCTCAAAAGCTAGATCAAGAGATCCTCTAACCATTCCATGTGAGGTTCTTCTCACAGGCTCAGAATCTAGATCCGAAGATCCTCTAACCATTCTGTAATGTTTCACCAGGTTCAGAACCTAAATCTAAAGATCCTCTAACTATCCCGTGTGGAGTTCCGCCAGAGGCTCAGAACCTAGATCTAGAGATCCTCTGACCATTTCGTACGGTATTTTCTCTCACCACCATACATACTACATCTCTATGTGTGGAATTAACATCTAACATTTAAAAGAAAACCACTCACAGTTCAAGCAAGGACTTTTGGCCTCTAAGTCCTCTTAACATCGCTCTGAATCCTTTGCTCCTCCAATTCGTAGCTTGCCCAACACCTATGAATGTGAAGCTAAGCTTTTGGCTTAAGAAAAACAACAATAGACGCTCAAACAGTCAGTTGGACACGTAGGCAACCTTGTTAGACAACAATAGACACTCAAACAGTCAGTTGGACACGTAGGCAACCTTGTTAGACACTTGAACTACTGCTGGACGCCTGGACACTGCCTCTTAGATGCCTGGACCCCACTTGTTGGACTCCTAGGCTGACTCTTGTACACCTGGGTTGTTCCTGTTGGACATTGGGTGCTTCCTTTCTCTCTTCCATGACCAAAACTCTTCATTTCCTCTCTTGTTCCTTCAAAGAGACTTTGAAATTCCATCAATAAAGAGTTGTGGGTGAAATCTCCTTTGCTCCCAACAACCTTATTTATAGGCTCACGGAGCCATCATTGTCATCACAAGTTCACCTCAAAGCATGCCACCTCCTTCTCCCCTCACGTAGGTGGTCTCAACATGCATAAGCCAACTCACCTCTCCATGTATGCTACCAACTCCTACTTCATTAGTCCAAGTGCCCTTCTAAGTTTGAACTTCACCTCAGAGTTCACCACCTCCTGCCAACTCCTATTTTGCTTCATTTTCCCAACCCTTCTCTTCCAACACTTAGATAATTCTCAACCTTTAACCTATTCCTATGAGTCCAACATGCTAGGCTCTTAGTTCACCTTTTAGCTTCCTTGTTCAACAACCCTTTTAAGTTCAAAGTATAGTTTTCTTGAAGGAATCGAATTCCCAGCAAAAGTTCAAAGCATAGCTTCCTTGTACCATTAAATTTGCTTTAGAAAATCAAAATACAGGATAAAAAACTATATTAGCATGTCTTTTAAGAAGAATTATAGATTAGGATGTTTCCTACCTTTAAAGACTATCTTCAATGTGGAAACATTTCTTCTTTTCGAATAACGAACCGAAAAATCTCCAACCAAAAACACAGCAAAACCTCTTCTCCTTTGGATCACCACCACAATGGAAACCTTGCTATTCTCAAGGTAGAATCAAAGAGGAGTGTGTGGGCTTCCCATCTTTTTGGCAAGGAAATTATTTTTAGGAGGAAGAAGAGAGGATTGGAGAGGGAGATAAAACTTATAGAACTTTTCTATGATTTTGATTACCAATCTCTAACTTCCCTCCCCTTCTTATTATTTTATGTAAACTGTGAAAGAGTGGAGAGATAATAACTTTCTCAAACGTGGAAGTTATTTCTCTAATAATATAATAATATTAATATAATTTAATTAGAGCTCGTTTCAGATATAGCAAAAGGAACCAAAATATTTACAAAATATAGCAAAATTTCACTGTCTATCTACAATAGACCGTGTATTTTGCTATTAATTGTAAATATTTTCAGCAGATTTGCCATTTAAGATAATTTTCATTTAATTATATAATTAAATCATATCTAATATATATAATTAAATAAAATAATTAACTAACAATTAATTAATCAATAAATTAAATATCACATATTTAATTTAATTTGAATCATATTCAAACAACCTTCTCTCACATAACCTAAAGTTTTAATATGAATCTCATTCATATTAATTTTAACCTATAGTTTTTATATGAATCTCATTCATATAATTAATATTTAAATCTCATTTAAATATTCATCTCTCTTATAATATAAAGTATAAATGTTTTAATCTCAACCAAAATAAACTTTATAATATGATGTATCTATATACATTATGATAATTGTATCACATACAATTAATTCCCTTATTAATTTGAACATTTCAAATTAACCAAAATGTTAGATTCTTACTAAGCTTTTATGAGCTAGCAAGGGGACCTTATAGACCTATAGTTAGAAGCTCCAATGATATGAGATTAATTAATTAAACTCTTTAATTAGATTAATCAATATTCATTAACTATAGGTCACTACACTAAAGACTTACAGTTGCACTCTTTGCACTATATATATATATTTCTTTATTCACAAAATCTACTAATCAATAGTAAATCGACCCTTCACAAATTACTCATAATTATAGCTGGGTCAAATTACTGTTTTACTCTGTAGTTATATCTAACTTCTTAAGTACCACTGATCCCTCTAATGAGCAAACTATTTATAGTCCAACTATAAATTAATCCCTCTTGTGCCAGTGAAAGGATGAGACCTCATTGTTCAAGACTCAGAATCAGCCCTTAAGGGAGTAATTTATCTACTTACCTTAAACATAGGAATGAGTGAATTTCATCTTGTGAAGATATGTTCCCAACTCCCTAATCAGAAAAATCTCCAAAATGGTAGGCATATTAAGTCGACGATTTGGTCACTCTCACCCATACAAATCAAATGATTTCCCTCATAGAGAAGAGTTCATAACTCACTCAGGATTCAGGTCGAGTTACCTATAGTCATCCTATAAAATGTTAATTTTTACAATTAACAGTGTTACAAAGAGAAATTAAATATTTCGCAGTTCAATCTTATATGAACTATTTGCGTAGGATACCCCCCTCCCCCCACTCACATGTCTCCACATGAACGATTAAGATCAAATTGTTTGTAACACTTTACAGCTCCTTGTAACAATTACAAAGTGAGTCGTATCCGTAGTGTTACCAGAATAAGGCACCCAACCGTATTCCTATACTACAGACATTTTGAATATTACTTAAACATGATCCAACCTTGTATATCAACCACATACATGTTTAAGTTTACATAAAATAATCATGGAATCTTAGTTTATTGGATTGAGTTTAATGCATTAGATAGATAAAATAACTTCTTATTTTATTCAATAAGTAAAATGTATTTACAATTTACAAAACTATAAGACCAAAGAGATTTAGGATACACCAATCCCAACAATCTCCCACTTGTCCTAAAGCTAGTGGGTGTACAATACATATAAGTAGGGCATAACTCTATACCAATCTCCCACTTGCCCTAGACTAGATGTGCCATGTCTTATAGACCTAGTGTGACACCCGGTGTAAATTTGGAAATAAGCCTATGAAATTAGGAAAAATTTTAAGGCGGAAAAACTAGGGTATATTAAATCCTCGAATAGCATGCAAACGGTAAAAAAAAACAATTCTCAGTTTCTTTTCCAGCCCCACCGCCATGCGTCTCTTTCTCTTTGTGCATCTTTAGTACGCCGGCCACCCAACTTTTCGCACCGTTACCAATTGCCGCCCAGCCTTTGGCCGTCGTCCGGCCGCTGTGAGCCGTTCTACTTTTCAGTCGCCAGATTTCGTCGAGATTCAATTATTTTGGTAAGTTTTGTGGGTTTTTGTCAAAGATCTTTATTGCCCATCGAATTTTGGAGTCGTTTGGTTGATACCCATCACATTTGGTTTTAGATTTAAGCTTTGGAGTCGCAGTCCAGCCGCACTAGGGTTCGATTTTGGTTCAATTTTGGTGAGTAAACAATTTTGGAAACCTTATTGGTTTCTGAAAATTGGGTTTTAACCCTTAATTTTTTAATTTGACTAAGTTGGACCCATTGTTTAAATTTTGGAAGAAGATTGCGCCTCAATTGTTATGATTATTTGGTTTAATTATTGAGTAAATTGTATTTGGAATTAAGATTTTGTGAAGGTTAGTGGATTGGGTGGCTATTTTGACTTAATTTGAAGGTACGTACCACCGGTTCGCTCGCAAACCAACGCCTTAACCGTGCTATTTGCCTTGTAAGCATGCAACGATTGACTGAATGGAATGTTATGGTGTGCTGGTTGCCAATGAACTTTTTGGCCATAATCATAATTTATGGCTCTATAAATGAATTTTGTATGATTGCAAAGGTAGGATGAAGTTATAAAAGTTTATTAGTTGTTGAATGCAAGATAGAAGGTGTTTGTTATCTTCCTTATCTAGCAGTGTAGACCCTATGACTGTGACGGTGAACTTCGGGTTCAATACTTATAACTATGACTATGAATTAGTGTCCTTAGGGATCACCACGTATGCTTATGACTATGACCTTCGAGTTTACAACCTATGTTAAAGTCCCCCTTAAAATGTAGTGAACCTGAAGGCCATAGGTAGTGAATTACCTTGTGATCACCACCTATGCAATCATAGGTAGGAAACCCGAAGGTCACCATCATAAGCATAGGTGGCAATCCCAAGGGGAATCGAGTCATAGTCATAAGTATTGAACCTGAAGGTTCACAGTCATAAGGTGTACACTGCTCAATAAGGAAAATAATAGACACCTTCGATCTTGCATCCAACAACTAATAAACTTCATATCGTAATTATCCCATCTTAGAAATTATACAAAGTTCATTCATATAGCCATAAATTATTTTTATGCTCAAAAAGTTCATTGGTATCTAACACACCGTAACATTCCAAGGTATTGTTATTATTTTATTTATTTACGAAACATTTTAGATTTTTTTATAGTAAATCTAATATAAAGTTAAAATTTAATTATACATATACTAAGAAATGAAATTTTAAAAAAATATTAAAAAAAAACACAAACAATAGCTTATAATAAAAATAAGCTACTGCTATATATATATATATATATATATATATATATATATATATATATATTACAAAATAATTAAAAAGTTATTCAGGGCAGGAATACCCTTCCCGTCCCCGACTGGGAACCCATTTTGTGTCCCCAGTTTGACCCTCATCCCCTATCAAACGAGGGATTCCTCGCTCCGATTGGGGCGGGTACCCACAAGGACCTGACCGGATTTTTGCCGACCCTACTACAAAGTAAGGGAATGGTGAGTGGGGAGAGTGGTAACTCCCCTTGTATTATTTTTCCTAAATGGAGAAATCTCTCTGGTTTTAAGAGGGGAATTACATTTTATTTTGAGATCTCTCTCATAAGAATTCTGACTCACCTCTCTCAAAATTTCTCTGCAAAAAGCAAAACAGAGAAAAGTTCTCTGTGTTTTCTCCCAACCCTCTCACAACGGATTCCACAATCCCCCTTGTTCCAAGAGAATCGTGGAGAAGACCATATTGGTGGTGTCTGAATCAAATTGGTTCGTGTAGCTGTGTTTTCCAGGTTAGGTGAAATTTTGTAGAAGTGTTCTCCAAAAGGTATTTCAATTTGCACTCTTATCTTTCATGTTCAACTTGCTTTAACTTATGTTGTTTTTTGTTCTGTGTAAAATTCTTGTAACAAAATTGGGCAAAAGCGATCACACACTTTCGCAAAAGGAATTCAATTCCTACATAAAGAACCATCAAGCTTCCCCTCAAATAGTCATCTCTCCAAATTACATTTGAGCACACTGCCCATCTAAAGCCTCAACCATGGACAGATACTACCATGACTACATCTTCAAAGGCTCTCACTTCTTTGTTTGCCACTTGAGAATTTTTCTGACATGGCTATGTCAAGACCTACTCTGATACCAATTTGTTAAATGTGAGAAAATTCAAGTCAAAGGTGGATTTATTGGAATGCCTTAAATTCGATATTTGGCGCTTCGAACAACCAACTACTGGAGTCTTGTATTCGTATTTGTCATATTTACATTATCTATGTTTTTTACTCTAGGGTCTAGAGAAGTGAAATATATAAATTCGCTAACCCTAGAGGCGCCTCTGACTCTGCAATCTGAATTATTCTATGTAGTAATAAACTACTCTCCTTCTACCTGTGGATGTAGCTAACATAGTGTTAGTGAACCATGTAAATTTGTGTATCAATTCTCTATTGATTTATGTTTTCTGTTCATATTTATTTGTCAATTTCTGAATAGTATCTAACTTGGGTGAATTACCTATAGTCTTTTTTTGCTCTATTTAATTTCAATCTACACTTTTAGCTTTTATGGGTTTTAAGTAGAACTTTAGCTATATCACGATTTTTGGCTAGAGTTTGAACTTCTAATATTAAGGCGATTCGAATCCAATTGTAAAATCATGAGACTTTAAATTTCACTATAATGTTATGTATTTATCTAAGTATTCTTTTGTTCTTGTTCCTATTCTTTATGAGCTTTTGTTATTGAATTGACGCATCGTATTGATTTCTTATATGTACGAATGCATGATTTCAAGATTCATAATGGTAGTGAATTGGAAACCTTGGTAAGATTTGATTTCTATATATTTCATTTACTTTCCTTATTTAGTCAACCAAAACTTTTCTGCTTTTGAAGTTCAATATTGAAAAATTGATTATATTGCTTGCCTTGGGATTCATCCACTTGTTCTACAAGCTAGAGGAGTGAGATCCATCTTAGTTTGGCAAGTCTCGACATAGTGAACAATCTTGTTCAAAGTCTTTTGACGTTATCCTAAAGAAAAATTGAAATTGCTATGTCAATCATCATATAAATGTATTATTTTTACCTCAAAAGATAAAACTTCTTCCTTGTCACATTATCTACACACTATTTTTTTCATATTTGATTTAAGCATCAAAGATGTGTTGGCAAACGTCATAGCAATTTTTTTTTTTTATCGGTCATATTTTTCTCCCAAATCAAGAGGTTCACTATCGATGCATGTGAATGTCAAGTGTGTTTTGTCCCCAAATTGTGCAACAAAATATATATTAAAAGGTTGAATTATATAATACTAATTTTTTAATTTCTAAAGTTATGTACATTTATTCTATACTTTTCTTGTCATCTAGACTTGTATATTAACATTGAGAATCTGTCATAAAAACAATAATAATATCATATTTATAGTATCAAGAAAACCTTAATACGTAACACTTTCAAAACACCACATAATTACATAAAATGACACTTGTTTATCGTCACTAAAGCTTGACTGATGATAATATTCCAGTGTCAAATAAAATATATTTCGTCACAAATATGTTAAATGTTAAAAAAAATGCTTATACTTAAGGAAAGTTATTAGTTTCATAACTACCATTACACTTATGTTTCTTCATTTTCATATGTACAAACATAAATAAGAACTTTGATATATAACAAAAAAAAAAAAAAAAAAAAGTCATATATGAATAGCATGTTTCAATTGGTTCGTGGAAGACCAAGTAAACCTAGACGAAGAAGAAGCCCCATGACATCCATGCATGGGCACATTTTGATTTGGTAACATATGAACTGATACTTCCCACTATGTTTCTGGACATGTTCCCCATTGGCATGTAGAACTAGAAATTCTGTACCATCAGAGTTTCTAGCCACTACTAGCCTTTTCATAGCAATATATGGAAGTGATTCACAGTTTGTTTGGAGTTTTTTTAGCTATTTTTTCAAGAGATTCACAGTTTGCTTTGGCTTATAAAGTCAATTGCATCAATATTTAAGTCATTAACGTTTTTATGATATTACTATATAGTTCATAAAAGAAATTTTGCATCAACTTATCAATTGCTACTGTATCATCAATTTCTTAAAAGGTCAACTTTATATCCAGAATTATAATACAAATTAGTCATTCTAATGTGTAGCTTCACCAGATTATATCAAGCATTTTCCATCAATAAAATTGCATGTCATGTTTAAAATCAATTTAAAACACCTCTAAATGTTTAATTTTACACTTTCAAATCCAATTTGCATACCATTACAATTGTTTTCCAATGATTAAAAGCATGTAAAAGTGATTTTAATCCTTTCAGTATCACTCTTAAACATGGCAACAAGAGAATTATTGATATCACATTATCATTTGCTGGAGGAAAAAAAAAAAAGTGAAAGACTTTGAAAAGATCATTTTAACCAAATTGAAAAAGAAACCCCAAACATACATTACCCATATAGTATGTCGTTGCAAACTAATCAAACATGGCCATGCACCATGCAAGTCAAGCCATCTATCTTTTCAAATGTTTCTCTCGAGTTTCACCAGACAGCAATTGAACAAAAACTACACATCGTATCACTATTAGTCAAAGGAAGCTAACGTAACGCAGGATTTGATGAATAAACTTCACTACAAAATTCATTGTGAGACATAATTTCAAATCTAGAATCCTCATAACAAAACATGAACAAGAAGATTGAAGGGATCAAATAATTCCACAAGTATCAGCACCAAAGAGAAAATATCTAGAAAACAAGCTCATGCGGTTTCATGCCTGCCTTTAGAGAAAACCTTGCAGCTAAGTAGGTCTTTAAGTCTGCAACTGCCTCGATGGACTTTAGGAGGGCTGAGTCCACGGCCTTCTGATCATCCTTTTTGTCTTGTGGGAGTGCAGTTTTTTCCTACATGTAACAAGGGCAACCAGAAATTAGGACAAAGGAATGAATCTTTCAAGTATTTGAACAAAAAAAAAAATAGGGTGGAAAACAACTACGAACCTCCTTCTCTGCCTCGAAAAATTCTCCTTCTCCCTTCTTTTTCTTCTTCTGAACTTCCTTGGAGAAATATTTGTCATCAAACTTCTCCACATTGACTCCTGCAATGTCGACCTTGGTGGAGGTTGCAATCACGTATGACTGATTCACACGCCTCAAAGGAACACCATTGACCTTGAATGGTCCTAAAATGACAAACTTTAAATTCAGATAATCGATAGCAGGTTCATGAATCGCAGATTTAAAATCAAAAACCTTGGCTAATCACTACTTTATATACATCCGTTCTAAACATGTACGAATAAAATCCACATCGCCAAGCCAAAACCCTCCCCCTACCCACAACCATCAGAAGAGAACAGTAAGATTGCACATAAAGCTTAGAAACTTATGGCATGTAGAGATCATTAGCAGAGCATATAATCAGAATAGGAGGTGTAAAGACCATTGGCAGGGCATATGGGCAAAATGCAAGGCATGAGACATTTCAATATTAATTGATTTCAGGGTTCAACTATAAATACTGCCAAAATGTAAACCCAAAGTATCCTACTTCCAGGAAACACATTTAAGATGACATGCAAACCTAAGGTAAACAATTGTTATGATGCTAAGATACCATGAATGAGACTTCCAATGCAAATCTAACACAACTTCACAAAGAATGTAGAAAAAGAAAAGCCAATCCCCACGAACAGATTCCCCAACATGGTGTGATAGTAGAAAAAAAAAATCATAAAAGAAAGGCAATTGGAGAAAATAGTCAAGACACACCAGTCACCAAAAGCAACCCAGATGGAAGTTGCTTCAAGAACACGACCCTCTTTCCCTTAAACCTTCCAGTAAGAATGATAAGAACGGTTCCAGGAGTAATACTAGACCTGCAAATAGTATAAAATTGATAAAACTAAGTTAGATGAATACATCCCCTGGATCCAATGTTCATTATTTGGAAAATGGGCAACATTACTTCATTTCACCCAATTCAAAACCCAAAACTCAAATCAAGTGTTAAATAAATCACTCTTTTATGACTCTCACTTAGTTGTAAGAATTCCCCCTTTTCCATAGCTACAGTGTGAACTCTATTTACTCCAATTCCTCAGCTTTCCAACCATACCAAAGTCAACAATAGAGCAAGCAAAATGGGTTCAAAGACACTACAGTAAAATAACATCGAAAGAAAGAAGATTGAGAGAGAGTGAACCTAAGTTTGGTGGGCTTGGCTTTGCGCTTGTTAACAAGTGGTTTCTTGACATCGTCGGCAGGGTAAAATTTGGGCGGCTTCTCTGCTGGAGCATCGGCCTTAGGCTTGGCATCGTGGCGAGGGAAAACACCTCCATTTTTGGCCTTGATTGCCCAAAGACCTCGCTTATGGTACATCTTAGACCTCGAGTATTTGCCAACCCCTCGAATGAGATCGGGGTTTCGGCTAACTCTTGCTGTCTTCGGAGCCATTGATGAATTTCTGAGAATTCGGCAGCGTCGTCTCCGCTCCACTACTGGCCGAAAAGCTCTAGGGTTAAGAAGATGTAGGCAAATATATATTCAATATGAAAAAAAAAAAAAAAACCCTAAAATCATTGGGCTTTCTTTTTATTAAAAATGTGAATTAAGAAAAGAAAAACGGGCCTTAAATGTTTTTCGGCCTTATTGTTAGCTCGGGAAAATTCAGGGGCAAATTTTCTAAAACAAATCTATTTATTTCGCAATTTTGGTTTTAGGCATATATTTAATATTCATGTTTGTTCCACCCGATTTCACATTTTAAAGGAAGTGACATGCCTTTTCTAATACCCTTCATAAAAGCAAATTTATGAAAGAGTCAAATAGGCACGTACCCCTCAAATATTGACGTTTTACATATAATAAATTTGTACACATGTCATATACGTAGTTTTTTCCATTTAAATTTAAGTATCTAAGTAAGGTGGTATACAATTGTATAATTATAATTTTAAAAATAAATTAATTAAATATTTTATATTTTTCTTTTCATATTCTAACTTATCATAATTTTATAAATTTTATTTAGTTGAAGAAAATATTAATTCATGTAGCTTCAAATTTTTTAAGGAAAATTATTTTATAAAAAATAATATTGAGGAAGAAAGAATAACAATTGTTCGACGAGATCTTCGAAGAAATTTAATTCGTGGAATGTGAGTTTCGTATTTGTATTAATTTCAGTATTTGTGGGTACAATCTCTAATATGATTCTTCCTCTCAAAAGAAGTAAATACATGCAACTTGAATTCTTGAGATTTTCTGTGAGACTTCGCTTTCAAAATCTTCAACTCCAGAGTCTTCAATTCTTCAATTCTCTAGAACTTCAGTGTTTTGGAACCTCGATCTTTAGTTTCTTTGGAATTTCAAGGCTTCAATCCTCAGAACTTGTGAGTTTGGGAGCTTCGTTTCTTTAGTTTCTTTAGTCCAAAATTCTCAAAATTTCCTTTCCAACAACAACCCAAGAAGAAGAGAATCAATATTTGTAGATAAAAGTAAGAGAAAATGCTTATATACATGTTTGTTGGCGACTATGGAATTTCTAAACTTTTTAAATTTGCATTATCAATTATAATCAATTAAGATCATTATTTTTTAATTAATTTCTATAAAATAAGTGGCTTTTTTTACCTTCCAACTTTTCTTATGCTTTATGTCATTTTTTTTTTCTTAAATTTCATTTTAGGAATTTGAATGGTTAGGAGAGTTGAAGAGAGAGAGAAAGAAAGATAGAGAACTTAATGTTGGATGGGAAGAGAAGGAAAGATAAATGAATAACTAATAATTAAATATTAAATATAAAAATTTAAGTGAAGATAGTTGAGGTATTGGTAATTCTCATTTTTTTTAGAATTATTTAGTTTCTAAACTTAAGGAGTTTGATGTAAAATGCATGCATGTAATCTTTTTCATAGAAAAATCAAGTTCAAAATAACAAAGAATTCATAAATGACAATTTTTTTATCTTAGTTGTGAAAAAATAGCTAAATTTGGCAAGAAACTTTTTAATTTTGAAGTATTTTTTTGTAGACAATTACTTAAAGTCAATTTGTTGCAGCATTCTAGAAAAACAATCGGCCTCAAAAGAAAATTAATTCCAAATTCGGTTTGAGACTGAAACTCGGGATTCTCTCCTCCAATCTTGGCCAATTAAGACAACCCATGAGTCTTCTATCTTAACAGCAGCCACCACCATTGGAACTCTATAAAAAGGCCTTAAAAGCTCTCCAAAAAGCATCCAAGAATTCATTTCTTCTCTGCACAAAATTTTTTTGGCATTGTACTTTATTTTAGTTGTTGCTTTTTTTGGTATCTTAACGATTGAAGCCAAACACTTACACAAATCTGGTCTCCTTCTAAAGTTGGGGGTGTCACATCTTGATTTATCTTAACAAATATTAAATCAAGATAGATCCAAGGCTAATATTCATCTTTTCTTCAAGTTTTAGTCCATCATCTTGTTCTTCAATTTATTAAGTGTAATCTTAGTTTGGTTTATGTATTTCATTCCATTAAATTGAATTTCCAACTGCTTTTAGTTTGGTTTGTATATTTTAGTAATTTTAGCTCATTTTACAGTAATAAATATAATAAATTAGTTTCAATTTCAAGTTCTTGTTTCTCCCTCATCTCAATTTCTTGTTATTTTAGTTTAAAGTGTATGTCACCCATTTTTCTTGCACATCATTTTAATCCAATCTCATACGAAAGTTGAGGTTGTTACAACTTAGAATCCTTAGAAAAGGAGAAGACAAGTTAGATTAAAGAAAAAGGTGTAAAAATTTAGTTTTAAGTTTCATTTCATAATTTCAATACAATTTCAATTTAAATTCTAATTTTGCAATAATTGTTATCTATGTTCTTATATCTTTTTAACGGCTTTACATAATTATTTTTCTTTATAAGTTATAAGTTTTAGAAGTAGGCCTTTCTCACTCAATTGTTATTTTTATTTACTTATTCTTTTGTTTATTACATACTTTCTTTTTATTATCTATAATTTTGTTTCCTTTTATTTAAGCACACTGTAAAATTTTATACATATAATTTTTTTTTCTTTAATTCTTCAATTATCAGCTAAGCTCTTCTTTGAGATTCAAATATGTGAAAGTCCTAAAGAAAGTAGCAAAAGCCTAATACGTAAAATAAAGTAACTTGGCTCAATTCATAGCTTGGTTTGCTTTTATTGATTTTAATTTCATCATTATTAGTGTAGCTTGATCACCTAGATTAAGATTAGTATACTAAAATTGAATCTAATACGAAAATGATTGGGTGAAATAGGACTTTGTTTTTTACCCTAGACATAGGGCAAAACCTTGGAATCCTCTGAGGTCAACTAAACAGGCTGACAATTGATAGAAGATGCTAAGCAAAGCAGCTGGCCTAAAGAGTGGGGCTGATCCGTAACATCATTATTAAATTATCTAAATTCACATTAGCCATAGAATATAGGTTTAATGGCTGAGCCTCCTAAAGACATTTCTTAGAAGATCGAATAGGTGTTGAATCCAGTTAACCAAAGCATTGAATTTGTGCTAAGTTACAAGTTTTCATATGATGCTATTTTTCCTTTAAAAATGAAGCATGAACATGTTTGAATCATTATCATTTTTGTCTAGTTAAGTTTTTAACAAAACCCAAATCAATTTTCTTTTGTTACTACAATTGCAATTTTGAACAAAATTTTTGTTGTTGATTAGAATTTTTGTTGAAAATTTGTTACATTATGAGACAATTTTGAATACTTCCAATCTTTTTACTAGTTGATAGTGTGCACTTGCACTAAACTGCAGACTAGCTTTTCTTTTAAAAAAAAAGTTTTCATTCTAGCTAAAGCATATTCAATTGATCAAGTCTTTTTAAAACGATAAGATTATATGGTCTACAATACATATGATAATCTTCTTTTTAAATAACTAAATTAAATAAACTAAATGTGAAATAGTTTAATATGTATATTAAACACATTAATTGTGTATATATTTCCTTCAAATATCTTGTTTTTTTCAATATCAAATTCAAAGTATTTTTTTCCTTGTGAATTAATAATGATCTATTTTCTTTAGTACAATTTAATTTTTATCATGGACATACTAAAAACAAACAATTAAATAGGAATAAGAAAGGATGAAGAAGAAGGAACCAACAAATAAATGAATAATTATAGGAGAGACCAAGAGAGAAAGAAAAATTGAAGTGAAGTAGAGCATTAAAGTCTAAAAGGATGAAATGAAGATTTAAAAAATTATAATTGGAGATCATATGAAGGAAGGACGAAGATTAAGGAAATTCAAAGGATAAAGAAGTCACTCAGAAGAAATGAAGAATTATATGAGAGAAATTATTACTCAATAAAACTTGATTTTACTAAAAGTGTGTGCGTGTGTGCATGTTGTGTATGTGCGAGTGCGTGTGTACGTGTGTGCATGTGTGTGCGCGCTCGTGTGCCTGCGTGTGTGAAAACAATTAAGAAGGAAAAATTGTGGTGTGTATTATATCTGTATAAATATTATAAATATATAGATGTCCATAACTCCCATAGGTTACAAATTCATCAATTAACCTCCTATTAATCTCTATAACTTTCGTGTCTCCTTTTTATGTTTGGTTATTGTAACCAATATTGCTTCTTTTGTTCTTTTGTCATTCTTGCAATGTTCTTATTTTACAACATGTTATCAGCACGAATCTCTACCACTTTAAAGATTTTGTAGAGATTAGATTTGATTAATTGGAATATGATTACGAACGCTAAAGACCTGCTATAATTTTCTCCATAATTTTTTAGGTATTTAAAATTTCGTTCGAATATGGTGAGTATTTTGAATTTGATGATTTGGTCTTATTTGGGTTAGAGGAAACAAAACTATACGTATATTTTTGATGTATTCGTCATTGATTTTCTCACTACCATTATTCATATTTATTCTATTAAAACTAAAGTCCAAAAGAAGGTGAGTATTTTAAAATTTCATGTATACAATATATGTAGATTATGAAATTGAATTGCAAATTTGACGTTAATTAGGTTTTTGCATTAGATCAATTTCTAAATTTTATGTACTTTCATGAGTTTTTTAAATTTGTTGTTGATGAGGTTTAAAATTATAAGAATCAGACTAAGCACTCGTGGTGGAGATTATGATCGTATGGAAAACAAATTTTGAATAACATGATGTATACCTACAAACACAATTAATCTCCTTTTGAGGTTCTTATTTGTGTGGGAAAAGACAAAATTATAGGATAAATGTTTATTTGTGTGGTTGTGCCATAAGTAAACAATTGAATTTTTTTTAAAAAAAATGGCAATGTTTATTCTTGATTTGGTGTTTAATCCGCACGAAGAAACTTTTGGTAAAAAAAAAAGTGATATGGTCAATCAAGATATATCTTGAGTTTAAATTCTAATAATTTAAATTTTCTTTAATTTCTTAAAACTACCAAATTGTAAATTGTGTCATATATGTTTACAATTGTTTGTTATTTTGCATGAAGTATGCCATTTAGGCTAAGGTTGTAAATTATGATCTTATTTTAGATTTAATTGAGATGTTTCCTAATTAGTTTATATGTTTATATATTTGAATAAGAAAATTGAATTAGGATGTTTATCTTTCATTTTTCTAATGGTCGTAAGTTTTCTAATAGGGATTAATATTCTCTCCTACTTATATTTTCCTTTATCTATTAAGATCATCTTCCAATAATACCATCTTTTATATTTGAAATTTGATTAGAACAAATATCCAAGAATATCTTTAATTTTATTTTGAAAGGTTTAAGATTTTAAAATATTAGAGATTATTTCTTAAGTAAATTAATTTTATTTTAAAGACTAAAAATAAAGTTTAATGGTTCACTTGAGTCATCAATGTATTAGTTAACCATTCATTAAAATATTAATGAATTAGAAATAAAAAAAATTGATCACAAGGGAACTCTATCTAAGGATTGTTCTGGCTAAGCTGAGGTATTTAAGTTGACCGTAGGGTATTGTTGCTTTTCTTTTAGGTGTTATAATTTTGTTACAAAGCATGCGTCGAGAATTACTCAAATATGTTCAATAGTGAGCAAGTTTTCCTATAAAAACTCAAGTGTAAACTTCTATAGGTTTCCTGGTGAGTCTAGAGTCGAACGCAGGGATTTGTGATAAATTAGGCGTTGAGACTAAGTACATAATCTATGCGGTGACTGTACAAGTATTATGTTCAAGGAGTTTTATGTGTCTAAATCTATACATATAAAAATAAATACAACTTCCTACAATTAACATGGTGAGGTGGTCGCGGAGAATGTTAGTCAAATATCATTTACAATTAGGTAGCATGCGTTGAATGATGATGGGTCCATGAGATATAATAGAGCTAACGCAGCAGCTAGTCGTTACTTAAGCATATTTAAGTGTATTTACATACTTACAAACTTTGGGTTTGAGAATCCATTTTTCGATCTTCGGACGCCACATTAATCTTATCTCTAAGACGCATGGTAAGTTTGTTTTGGTAGAAGATGAACTACATCTCTGAAACTCATCTAATCTTGATTAATGCTAAAGATTAACCCTTTGCTCTCTCAAGCTAGACGGTCGTGCTTATTTAAACTTGTTTGTTTGACAAATCTATACAAGTTAATGATATGCATTAATCAAGATGTAAACATACTTAATATTGCTTAAGCAGAACTAGCTTCTATCAATTAACTTGTTCAATATACAAGCAGACATAATGTAGAGTATTAAATATGGAGATGAGTGGGAGATAATTATCAATCGAACTTATATTAAGTAAATAAACCATTCTCTCGAATGTCATTAACAAAGCATAAGTAAGAAAGATGGAAATGAAAAAGGAACAAAAATAGAAAACGTCAAGCCGCCACTGACAATGTCTTGCTTCATGGAGGCTTGAAATGGTTGCTATCTGATACATAAATGGCATAGGATGAAGGTTCTCACTCACTGAGAGATGACCCTAAAAATTCTCAGAATTCTTCTTACAGTAAGAGCTTGAAATGGAGGTTGTTTATGGTAAGGGAGAATTTGTGCAGAGCTTTCGCCTCTTGAACTCGTTTCTCTCTATCCTTGAATTGAGAAGCTTTGGGCCATCTATAAGTGTTGAAAAAGTGAACTCATTATGATCTGACACCGTTGCATTAAATTCCATGTCAGTGCAGACTTTTCAAATCATCAGCCCATTGGTTCTACCATTATCTTAACATGTAATCCGTTTGTATAATGACATGACAACTACCAACAGCTACCGCCCAAGTGTCTGTATCTGCTTTTTCTTCTCAACGCATGATCTTGACGCGTGAGTTTTCACTTCTTTGGTTCTCGTAGCAGCTTCTTCTCTAATACTTGGATTATTTGTGCTTCTTTTCTACTTAATCATGCATTAAGAACAAAAAACTTGATACTTTCTCAAGTATATTCTTTTGTAAATGATGCCAACACATAGTAATACATATTACATAATTCAATTGCCAAAATCATGTGTTTAGCCCTAAAGTTACTCTAATTATTCCAAATAGTGAATATTTCTACAAGTTATCAGGTACTAGGAACTAACCTGGGAGTGAATTAGTCAAATTTTTACCATGTTGATATTGAAATTTCTCTGATTGTTGAATATTTTAATTATTCTCATGTGAATAAATTTGTAAACTTTTGAAATTTATAGTAGTTATCCATATTTGATTAAATTCTCTCATGGCAAAATATATGAAAGTTATGTATAATAGTTAATTACTCTTCCTAAAGTTGATTTTGATTTAATGCACCTAAAGTTGCATAAATCAACTAGTGCTCATTGTTTTTGCCTTGCATGTATAGTTGCACATATTTTAAATTATAAATACTTATAAACTAATAAACATATATTACTTTCATATATCAAACATGCTCTGCTCTTGCAATAGCAATTTGAGAAAGAAAGTTTGAAAAACATTGTGATGACACATTTATTTAATCTCTTTTAAGGTTGAATGAAACGAATGAGCATATAAAAATGAATTTCGACTAAATAATTTAATATCATTCCCTGAAGTGAATGTTTCAATATTTAATAATTGTGGTTGGAATCATGTTATAAAGGAAGAAATAATTTTTCTATTAAAACCACACACATATAATGTGTTTTGAAAGAGAATTTTATTTTTCACATGTGATGCAAAAGAGACAATAATACTGTACCTGTCATACATTAAAAGTCTTTTTGAAAATTAAAATCATCAGTAATGAAAAAGAAAATGTGAAAGCAAAATTTAAGAATTTATTTGAATCTCTTGAAGAGATAACTTATATTTTTAATCCCTAAATATGGTATATTTGGATGTTACAAGTTTCTTAGAATCTTCTGAAGAGATGATTACTCTTTTTGACCCACTTGTATATGAGATATTTGGATTGGTTTTGAATTATCTCCTGAATAAAATAGAAATAATTGATTTTTATGTTTTGCATATTGCATTTATGCATATTATACTTAAAGTAGATAATATGTTTCCAAAATTCAAAAAGTTTGAAGCGAAAAATCAAATATGAGATTAAGTCCTATAAACTTGATTATTAAAGATTTTCGAAAAGAAAATATTATTTTGTCTAAAAGAGCAAGATTTACCATTGATATATTTTATTCTCTTGCAAATAAATCATAAATTCAGTAAATTTGGAAGGTATATGTTGTATTCGATATTATCTAGAGAGTTGATTGATAATAAGAATGATGTATGATATTTATATAATAAGAAAATGTATATAGAAAAGTTGTCTACTTTTCTTTTAATTGTATCTCACATTTGTGTAATTGAAATATATGCAACAATGAACTCGATACAATATGTTTTTATTTGACATGATGAGTCATTTTGGGTCTTAACATCCATTAAAGAACTAGAAGATGCTTCAATCTAATAAATTGTCATGTGTGGTTTGTTCTTAATAGATTAATTATCAACTTTCACTAGCTAAAATTGAAATTGAATCTCTCTTATTATTAGTCCACCAATGAACCATTTAAATACTTTATGGTTTTTGTTGACGCATCCAATTGATGGTCATATATATCCTTATTGTCATATCAAAACCTTACATCTGCAAGGTTAGTTGCTTAAACAGTTAAGATAAGACACAAATTTCATGATTGTGAAATTAAAAGTTTTTGTTTCGATAATGCTAGTGAGTTGCGTCCCAAACATTTGATAATTATTATGTTCTATTTATTGGGATAAGTGTTGAAGATCCTGTAGTTTATGTACAAATAGCAAAGCTTTTAAATCTATATGAAATCGTGTTATGTTGTATGCTCTAAGCTAATGACTTATGTGTTGGGTTTTATGTCCTAAAACTCATAGGTAGTAAATGTAAATAATTGATTGTCATTAATAAAGTGTTATTGATGTTCTTTCAAGTGTTATTGATTATTTTGTATTTATTTTGTCTTAATAACCTTAAAATCCAATAAACTAGCATCCTAGGTTGTTTTATGAGTCTTGAATAATATATGGAGACATGCGGGGATTAATGATCAAGATACAGCCTAGAGGGTCTATAGTATAGGGATAAAGTTGGGTACCTTATCCTAGTAACACTATGGATACGACCCACTTTGTATTTGATACAAACGCAGTGATCTAACGTGTTCATAGTGACATGAGATTGGGGGTATCCTATGTAACGATGTTACATAAGACCGAACCTTGAAATAGTAACCATTAGATGTAACTCCGTTGACTTGTTTGGTTTCCATTTCAATAGGATGACCTGAGCAACTTAGTCTTAATCTTGAATATATTATAAACTCCTGTTCACAAGAGATTGTCTTTTGATTTGTATGGGTGAGAGTGACTGGTTTGCCGACTCAATATGCCTAACATTTTGGGGACAAAACTGAGTGGGGAGCTGGGAACATAATTATACAAGATGGATTTCACTCCTTCCTGACTTTAGGGTAAGTAGATGAGTGTTCCCTTAAGTGGTGTCTCCGGGATTCGAACAAAGGGCCCTACCCTTTCACTGCCCCAAGAAGGGTTTCTGTTTAATGGTTGGACCACAAACAGGTTGTTCATTAGATGAACATTGGTACTTAAGGATCTAGAGGTAACCCAAGGGTAAAATGGTAATTTGACCCAATTGACATTATGAACACTTGTGAAGGACTAATTTGTTGTTATTGCTCTCTATCCATGGACACATAAATATATATGCATTGAGAAGGGTGCAGCTGTGGGTCTTTAGTGGAGTGTACCCACAGTTAATGAATATTGATTAATGTGGTTAATGAGTTTAGCCAATTAATCTCATATCGTTGGAGCTTTTGATTTGTAAGTCTGTAAGGTCCCCTTCCTAGCTCATAAAGGGTATTGAGGTAATTAAATTTTAAATGGAATTTGAAATATTCAAATTCATTTAGGAAAATAGTATAATGGATAATAATAAATTATAATATAAAGTTTATATTTTAATTAAACTTTATAGTATAAATTTATTTTGGACACGATTCAAAAGTTAAATTTAGAGAGAGTTAATTATTTGAAACAGTTCATAAATTAATTTAATATGAATTAGGTTCATATTGAAACTATAAGTTATATTTGATGTATATAAGGTGTGCATTAAAAACTATATGTTATGGGAAGAATATAGTTGAATTTGATTCAAATAAAAGTTAAATTAAATGTTAGACATTTAATTTGGCAATTGATTAATTGGAGAATTAATTGATTATTTGATTTAATTCAATTGAATTAAATTCGATTAAATTAAATTAATTGAATTAAAACTATAGGTGAAAGATATTCATTTAAAAATGATTTAAATAAATTTATTAATTAAATTAAATTTAATTAAATAAATTAGTTTTTATTAATTTAATTAAATAAATATTATTTTTATTTATTTAATTAAACAAATAAAAAATAGACAACTCCTACGTAGGAGAGTTATCTGAGATTTTTTTGGAAGAAGTGGATCAAAACTGCACAAAGGTTATGCCAAATAAATTGAATTAATTATAAGAATTGATGTTGTTGTAGTATTATTTTTCCTATTTATAGAGTCAATGATTGACTGACGTTAAAAAGAGTCTAATTACATAGATAGACAAATTTGCTAAAAAAAACTCTAGTTTAAACCAAGATAATTGATATATATTTTTTTAAACCAATAGAATTAATATATATTTTTTAAAATTACGTTAAACATAAAATCTTTTCAAATTTTAAAATATTATATTTCTTTAATCACATTAAGATGATGAAATCAAAGGGACCGGTTCGGATGAAATCGAGTTCAGGGCATTAGTCGGTCTTTAATATTGGGGAAATTGGTTGGGTACCCTTTCTTTGAACAACCCAATTATGGTAAATTTAGGAACATTGTAGGGGTAATTCCGTCAATAAACAAAAGAAACACGCACGTTGTTTCGGTGGCACGTGTCGACGACGCTGTGAAATTGGCGCCAGTTTTTGTTTCCCGCGCCTCTTCTTCTTCTTCTTCTTCAATTAAGTCTCGAATTCTTGCCAATCTTGGTTAAGAATAAGCCCTAGCATTATCTTCTTCGGCCTCCCCCTCTTCCTCTTTTCTCCAGCGTTTTCCGGCAACGTTTCTCTCCGTTTCGACGAGTTTCGGCATTGACCCACACTCTGATTGCCCTCAAGGCAGTTTATTCCGACCTTTTTTCTAACACCAACCAGCAAGGTTCGGAGTCTTTTCAGTAAGATTGTTGCTTTAATTTCCTTTTCCATTAGGATTTAAGTGTTGAATGTTGTTATGGACCCTCGGATTCTTTCGCTGTTATGTTTGGGTCAGTTTCGAAGTTTTCGATTAAGGTTCTTTAAGTATTAACATACTGTGAACCATTTCAGACTCGATTAAAGTATGCTAATCAGTCCTTGACTTGTTAAAATTTGTCGTTTGTAGTTTTTTTTAAGGTATGTTTTGGAATATTTGAATGTGCGTTTTGCATGATTTGAAACTGATCGAAAATGTTTCTGCATGTTTTATTATTAGAAAGCATTTTGTATGTGACTGAATTGGTTTTGTTGCCTTGTTTTTAGTATGTGGCTGTTTGTTTGAAATTATGTGGAATTGAGAGCATGTTTTGGTTTGTCACATATGAGAACTATTGGAAAGTTTGAATGGATGATCTTTTGTTGAATTTGTTATTTGAAACTGTATATTTTGTATCAATTGTTTGTGAAAGGATTTTGATCGATTCGGTAAGGTTATGTGGATATGCTAATTTTTGTTTTGGGTATATAAACTGATTGACAAGCTTATTTGTGGGAAGACACATTTATGTGCTTTGGCATTCTTTTTAAAGGAAGATTCATGTGTGTTTTGCACTCACATGGCCTCACAACTAAGCAATTGAATGTTCTGGCCGATTGTTAATCAACATCTCTAACTAACTGAATGAATGATTGGTATTACCGATTGGCGACCCCATATGACTGGGTTACTTTAATGATGCATCTTTCCCATTCTGCTCAGTGAAATTATTGGCGGAATCAAAAATTATGTTTGACTGAAAGTATTGAAAGTCTTGTTTTTATAAAAGTATGAAACTTTTGTTTATTAAAGGTATTGAAAGTTTATTCGAAGGATTTGGTTTTATTGAAAGACTATTTGAAAGTCTTAGCTTGAAACACTTAGTTTTGAAAGCTTATTCGATTGAAAGATTTTGGTTTTGAAAGTACTGTTTGTAACAAAGTTGTGACTAAAAATTCTGAAATGATTTGTATTTTAGTTTAAGAAAGTTTTGAAAGAAAATTAATTTTAAGGCTTGATATGCAAATTGCTTATTGAGTATTTTTGTGCTCATTTTTGCTTTTCCAAAATGTTTTCAAATGAAGGATCAAGTGATAGTTTTGAAAGAAGTGAAGTTTGACGTTTTGGCACAAGGCTTCAAATAATGTTTTGTAGGATTTGGTAGTCTATTTTGTAATAAGTTGCATCTGTTGAAGTGTATAAGTTGTATAAGTTTCTAATTGTTATGTTTTATCTTTTTTTATTAAAATAGTTCCATTGGAAAATACGAGTTGTTACAGTTTTGGTTTCAAGGAGAAAAAAATGTTTTACTCGCACACGTTGTTGGCCCGTAAAACTCCATTGGGGACTGTGTGGTGTGCAGCTCATTTGCAGCACCGTCTCAACAAGAAAGACTACGAGAAGACTAAAATTCCTGTCGTCGTTGGTTAGTATCTTGTTGTTCATTTTGAATATTTGATGCTCTTGTTCTTGTGTGTACCCAGCTTGATCTGAAGTTCTTTCTTTTTTCAATCTAATGGGACAAAATTTGTTGGGTTTTCTATTTTGGGTTTCTTAATTGATTGACATTTAAAAAATTTAACTTGTATTGAGATTTTACATTCCCACTAAGATGGGGTTTCTCTGCCTTTATCGTCAAATTCTTGGATATCTGTCATTTGAATCTTCAAGGTATGGGTTTTCAAGTGCATGTATGAGTTTTTGTGAGTATGGATGATATCTGATTTTTGTCTGGGATGTCTTTTTGTAGATGCAATCATGTTTGGTGAAGTTCCTCTTGCCCTGCGGACATCAAGCTACCTTCTGTTGGGTGTTGTGCGGATTTATTCAAAACAAATCGATTATTTAAAACATGATGTTGATGTTTTGGTGATGGAGTTACGAAAAATGCATACATACGCTTCGACAAAACTCACTTTGCCTGAGACTGCATATCAGGCACTGTTTTATTCTATCACTTTGCCCGAGACTTTTGATCTTGATTCCCTGGAGTTGGATAGCGATATTTATCATGATGGGTAATGTCTCTAGATTCCTGACTTTATGATTTATTTGAAATCTCTCTCACACCAATGATTTTGTTCCTACAGAGTTCCAGATACTCATCACAGGAGTCAGGAAGACATCACTCTAGCAGGTTTAACATGGATTGCCTTTCATGTTTACCCCTGCCCCTCCCCAGTAATCTCCAACTCAATATTGTCTGGACTTAGAAACCAACTAAAACTTTTGCATTGCAGATCAAATTTTTGTTGGAAGAGATGCTTATGTAGCTATATCTTTTGATGAGGTTCTGTCTTTTTTATTTACATTAGTAATGTTTAAGTATCTTCCATGCTTTATTCATGTTCATATCATTATTAAAATTGCTTAATTTTATACATAGGACGTCATGTCTCCTGATTTGGGGTTCAGATCAATGGAAGATGAGTAAGTCTGCCATACTTTCGAAGCCCGCACTCTTTTTTTTTTTTTATCAATGATTGGACTACAACCAAGCCGACTGTTTATGTTTTTTGTGTGCAGCATGATCCCTCCACCTCATGTGGATACTACTGTGAATGTTGAAGTCCCAAGTGTTAATGAAGATGTACTTAATATGAGACTTGACGAGGAGACTGTGCCACAATGTTTTCCAGAAGTTGAAGTTCCGGATGCCATGAATGTTGAAGATTTTGGTCTGAGTAATCAGGGCATGCGTGAAGGTGATGACTCTCCTCAAAATTTTCCAGAATTTGAGGGTCCACGAGAGGCTGTCCCTGATTTAAGTACAGGAGATGTTCCTATGGTGCCTCCACTTGGTGGTGATGTCACGTCTGAACCACGCAGCCTTATAGATGAGAATATAAATCAGAAAAATCTTTTACCAGTCATTGAAGGCAACGTGACTCTTCCAAGGGCATCATTACCATATGAGCAAAGTTCCGGACCTCCAACTGCTGCTACTGCACCAGAGGCATTTGGTGAGTTTAATTCTAATTGCTCTATATTTGGAGTTGATCTAATTGGTGGCAAATAGCTAATGATATCTCGTTTTTGGATGTTTTCTTCTCTGTGTGTTGCAGGACAATCTTCCATGGAGTTTGTTCTTCAACCCACTCCTCCAGAACAGCCAAGGCCAAGACCAAGGAAGAGAAAACAGTTCTTTGACAAGTCTACTGTGTTGACTAATAAGTATGTTTGTGATATCCATCATTTAAATTTTGTGTTTATTGTAATCAATTATGATATAGAATGTTGTGTTGCAGGTTTATGAAAAAGGCTCTTGAGGATTCTAGTGATTTATTGCGTGAGAGGAGAAACATTCCTAGCTCTTCTTTGGAGGTATGGAAGTTAAACAACAAGTTGAAAAAAGAAGTTTTCTATCATCCTTCCATCACTGGTAAGTGATTTTTTGCTGTAGTTTTTCTTTCTACTTGTTTATGAGTTCCTTTAATAGCAGAAAAAAATCGAAAATTTGTATGCAGGTCTTTGTCATGATCTCTCCGATATTTTTAACGTGAACTACTTTGCTACAAAATGTCGTACAACATCCTTGGAGGAAGATTTCGATCATGGGGATGCAAGAAACATTGCTTCAACAAGTGAGGCTTTCTTTGGCCAAGCAGATGCTCCATCTCCAGCTCCAGAAGTTGCTTCCACTCCACATACTGGAATTCCAACCACTGTTGATCATGCTGGAAACATTCCTTCAGCAGGTGAAACTTTTTTGACCCCTGTAGTTGCTCCATATCCAGCTCGAGAAGCTGCTTCTTCACCACATCCACATTCTAGAATTCCACCCACTGTCGATCCTGCTTCTGCAACCTTTTCTGGAGTGGAGATTGAACAGCGTCGTGATGTTGAGGGCAATCCAGCAGACTTAGTTGCTTCTCCAACAAGCTTCATGCCTTCTCCTAGGCCTTCTGAAGGCTTAGGTTCACCATCAGTAATGATTTCATCTACTGGAAGGCTGTCAACGCCTGGACCAGTATCAAGTGAACCTTCAAGATCCATGTTTCAAACTCCTGAGACAATTGATGAGGGACTGGGTGCAGAAAATCTTACACTCTCAGATATTCCTGAGCAGACTAGTGCAGTGGACGAGGTAGGTCTTTCTGTTATTACTAGTGCTTCCTATTCTTCTGTGATTTACCCACACACCAAAAAAGAAAAAAAAAAAAAACTTCACATATTAATTTTTTTTTTCTCTCTCTCAAGTGTATTCATATTTGGGTTGAAGTTGAGAAATAATTTAATTCCTCGTTATCATCTTCATTTTTTGGATTTGAATTAGTTTGATTTCTAAAGATTTAATGCATGAACTATTTGAGATGATTTTTGGAACAAGAACAAGAATTTTGAATGAGGATTTACTATTTCCATATTATGTTATGTTACCACCTTCGAATATGCTCGTGTTAAAGCAGTGGTGATTAAATCATGTAAATTGTCATTTAACATTTCTTCATTCTTCTATTTAGATGTAAAAATTGAAGTCACAGAATGAAATTCTAACTTGCTGAGTTATTTATTGTAGGATCTTTATTTCCTGGAAGTAGATAGCTCACCAGCTGGTAAATCAAGTAATGCTGTACTTCCTGTTATTAGATGTTTCCTTTAAATCTATTTCTTGGGTGCGTTATATAACCTGGAATTCTGATGTGATGCTGGGGTGTAACGTGCTTGTACAACAGGGTCTCAGGGAACTCATGGTGTTGACTCATTGTCGGTGAGAACGAGGTATGTACTCTTCTATCATTTGCTTTACAACCCTTTTAATTAAACCTTATTTATTGATTTTTTAGTAAGAAACAAATTTCATTAACAAAAGAATATATAAAAGGCCAAATCCATAAATAAGGTTTAAATTAAATGGCCAAGTCCAACAAAAATCGATGGGTGCAAATGATACCAGAATTTTCATCAAACTAATAGGTTACTTTAAAACATAAATATACAGCGAGAGATGGAGGTCAAGAGCTAGAAAATTGATCAAGTCTAAAGAAAGCCAATTATTTCAAGTACTCTGAATGCCTCGCTCTAATTGTCCCTCCTTTGTGTTTAATGTGAACAGGGCTGTAGGTCGGTATTTAAGGAGTCTTTCTCCTATAAAGTCAATCTTAGATGACTCAACCCAAGATCTCTCTTTGAATGACATTCTAGAAGGAAAAAGAAGAAAGCTATGTGCACGAATGTTCTATGAGATGCTGGTAACTTTTGCAAAACTTGGGAAACTTGTTGCATTATATTGGGTTGGGAGAAAAATACCTAAATTTCAATTTGGAAACATCTAATCTTTTATGGTATAAGAGTTAGTTTTCAAAATTGCAGAAGGATGAATACTAACATATTGTTTGCACATCTTGGGATAATGTATTTTGACAAGTTACTTCTGCCCCAATCATGGCCCATTGAACATGTCCCCCTCCCCCCACCATATATAATTTGAAAGTTTTGTTTTTTTTGGGGGGTGGGGGAGGGTGGATTTATTTCTGCTTAGTATTATGTGTACATTAACTTTTTTCTTTACAGTCCTTTTGAATTTTGACAATTTCACCCTTAAGCACGTCTGATTCCGTAGCTTCCTTTCAGAGACGGTGAAATAAATTTTATTGTCTACTGATAATAGATTTCTGACTGCATTGTTGAATAGGTTTTGAAGAGTTATGGACTTATTGATGTACAACAAGATGTACCTTATGGTGACATCACTTTGAAATTGACTCCAAAGCTTTCTATGGCTCAAATATAGGACATTATATATTTGGCCAAGGTGTGCACTGGTAAGAATTTGTCCTGCTTTCTTACGTCTGGTGTCTGTACACTAAAATTGAGGTTCCCAAAATCTTCCTCAAGGTGTCCTCCCCAGTTTTGCCATTTTTATTCGTAGTAACAAAAACGGTTTTATGGTATCCACCCTTTTCATCTTACATGCCCTTAAATAATTGCTTGCCTGTCTTTACATCTAGGTACTGCTAATCTTACGACTAAACCTTGATTATGCCAATTGCTAAATCTCAATCTTTGCATAGGTTGCAGATGAAGTCCGACGGCGAGGTAGTTCATGTAAATTTTCCCTATTACAAGAGTTGGATAAATGTAGTAGTAGCAAATTTTGACCCCTGTATAGCATGGTTTGTAATGGTTTTGTGGTGACATTTCTGGTGTAAATTATTAAGGCTAATTATCATTATTTTGTAAATCATATCTTGTATTTATTCATCATTTCAGAATTGGTACGTTTGACACATGTAGAATAACTCTCTTGTGTAAATTTTGTTGAGGTTGTGGATTTATCTAGTTTGTGTTTCTAAGTGTTTAAACACTTTTATTTTTTTAAACTTAAAAATAGTTTTTTAAGCGCTTCAAAATGTTAATTCAAATAGGTCCTAAAAAAGTATCATTATAAATTTTACAAATTATATTTGCACGTGTAATTTGTCCCATACAGATATTAGTCGTAGCTCGATTCTATCTATGTTATATTAAAAGGAGCTATGGAAGGGGTTCCAATGTAGTTTTGATCATTGACTTCTCTTAAATAAACATGCGTTTGATTTACGCGTGCACGTCTCACTTGGCCTAATCAATTCATTGATGTTACAAGCAACCAGCTCATTGGGTTAAACTAAGTAAGCGCCCTAATTATCAATTAAAGCCTAAGCTCTAATTAAACTAAATGCATTGAGTCCTATTGGGTTTGAAAGCGTCCATATAAAACTAATAACATTTGCATTAAACTCTAAGGTTTCATTGTGTGATTAACTAATTAGATAGCCTAACTAATTAATCAACTTACTTTTGAACCTAAGTTGAGCATACATTTTAAGGTTTAAGATTAGATTATAATCTTCAACATACATACATTCAACCCTTGCTACTTAGGTGATCTAAGCTAGATGAACAATTAAATAACATACAAGCCTATACATTCTAAGGTTTAAGATTAGATTATAACCTTCAACATACATATATTCAACCCTTGTTACTTAGTTGATTTAAGCTAGATGAACAATTAAAGAACATGCAAACCTATAATCCATTAGCAAAGACATACACTCATGTAGACATGTTATATAACTTGTTTTAATATTACTGTTTTTGCATAAATTGGGTCTTCATTTGTATTGATATGGGTAAGCTAATCACCTATTGTTTATGTACTGCATTTTCAGTTGCTAATTCTCTATAATCAGAGTGTTCATACATCATATGCAAAGGTATATATGTGAAGTATGAGTGTATATTTTGTACTAGACCAAATATGCCAAGCTCTATGTACCTTGGTATATATACTAAGGTATATATGCCAATGTTTACGTACTGCATTTCCATTTGTTAACTCTTTATATTATGTTTCATATACTAGACCGAAAAATATATTAAATACATTCTTTTGTAAGTGATTAACGACAAAATTAGCATAGGTTGCCTGATAAAACATTGTATGAATTTTATAGGATAAAATACTGTTCCCATTGTATATGGTGGCTATTTCAATGAGTTGGATAATTTCATCAACTACAAAGTAGCTGAAATAGCCTTGCATTCAGAAATGTCCTTTGTTGATTTGCAACATTTGGCTTGGAGAAAATTAGATAGTACAAACAATTTTGATAATGTTGACATTTATGCTTGTATTGGATCAAATGATTTTATAAAGAAATACATAATTATTACAAAAGACAATGAAGTAAAATGGTTGTTTCACCTTATTTCCAGTGGTGTTGAAAAGTACTGTTCGTTGATTATTGACTTTACAAGTATTTTATCATTAATTATTGGTAGTAGACATCCCATTGAAGGTAATAGTGTTAGTCATGATGAAGATGGTCGGTTTTACCACACAATTGATTTGAATAAAATTACACCTGATTTCCGAGTTAAGATCGATGACATGTTTTCGTTGAATAGTGTTGCTGGATGCTGTGTGAGCTATTGTGATTAGAGATAACTTTTAATACAAGACTGATAAATCCAATAAGAAAGTCCTTGTACTTAGTTGTGTAGTTGATGAATGTCAATGGTCTCTTCGTGCTTGTTCGATTGGAGACGATGACAGTTCTATGTGGATTATTATTTAGTTTGACAATGAGCACTCGTGCTCTTTAAACATTGTGTTGTCTGGACATAGGCAAGCTACTTTTTTCGGTAATAAAAGAGTGCATAAATAAGAAGATTAGCATTGGTGGCAGCCACTTGAATACACCAAAAGATATAGTTCACTATATATGTATGGACCATGGTTTGAATATTTGTTACATGAAAGCTTGGCGTGCTCGGGATGTCACACCTCAACCCGAGTTACCTTTTAAATCTAGGAACAGACGTGAAATCATGGATTCTTTTACAACATCTATTACGAATTTCATATTAAACATGCATAATTTATTTAAATAGTTGATTATAGAGTTTGTTTATAGGTGACATAACCCTAGCTCTATGAAGTTTCTGTCTATGAGAAATGATAACATTAGCAGAATCTTGTTAGATGAACCAAAGTAATCAAGCATATATAGATTATCAATTAAACAATCGGTACCAAAATGCTTGGAATTTTGAAAGAGACTAACTTCATTATTTCCAAAAGAATAAGAAAAATCAAATTTGTCCAAACTAGAAATAGAAACTTAATTTCGTTTAAATGATGGTACAACAAAAGTCTCATTCAAATCCAAATAATAACCAATTTTTAAAAGCAATCTAAAATTCCCAATAGCTACAACTTGAACTTCTTTGCCATCGCCCACATAGATGAATATTTTAGCATACTTGGAGGTCGGCTTCATAAGCAACCCTGCATAGATATACTTATATGAATAGTAGCACCAGAGTTTACCCATTAAGTATATGTAGATACAGAAGCTAAATTAATTTTAGAACAAACTAAAATAAGAAGTTTACCTTTTACATGCCACTTGCCGTATTTGGGACAATTTTTCTTGAAGCGACCTTTCTTTTTGCAAAAAAAAAAAACAAGAATTTTCAGTATCCTGCTTCTTACTCTTATTCTGCTGAGATGTCCCATTTGCAGCACCCATAGATTTCCTTTTTTTTTTTTTTTTTTTTTAATTTTATTTTATTTTATTTTAATTTTTATCACAAGAGCCAATTTCCAAGTGAGCACTTTCTGTCATTTCTCTCTTAATCCTATCTTCTTCTTGCATATATTGTGAGATAAGCTCGTTAATACTCCATCTATCCTTTTATAGTTTATCTTAAACTAAGTGAATTGTGTAGGAAGAGAGATAAGTACCAGATGTACGAGTAAATTTTTATTTATCTCGATATCTAGTGCCTTTAATTTACCTGCGAGATTGGACATTTCCATAATATACTCCCTTGTGTTTCCATTGTTCTTATACCTCATGGAAGTTAAATAAGTCAAAAGACTACTTGCTTCCCCTTTTTTTTTTTAGCAAAATATTTCTCAATTTGAGCAAGGAACTTATTGGCATTTTTACTCTCCAAGATATAAACCCGAAGAGACTCCGGAATGGAGTGCCTAATGATCATCAGACACATGCGATTTGACCATTCCCACTTCTCAATATAGTTGTATTTGATTGTTCTTTAAAAGTAGGTTTATTGGTCCTTAATGCAAGGTTCATATCTATACACCCGAGAATTGTCTCTAGGCTTTCCTTCCAAATCTTGAAGTTTGATCCATCAACTTAGGGATTGAACTCAAATTTCCAAATATTTGAGTAAGACCAACTAAAACAAAGAACAAGTGAATAAAGCATATACTCATAATTAATTCAATATATCATAAAATTAAACATGACAAAATAATTTCACATATATGGTGGACCCCTTTAACAAGATACCTAGCACAACATTGATGTGTAGCCTTTGGGCAAAAACACCAACTGTAAATGGTACTCTCAACGTAGTAATCAAAATACTGACAATAAACTCTATAAAAAAAATAGTCTTTCTTTAGATCAACTATTTTTTCACATGAGCAATCCTTATAGTTTTCATATACTCATTATCACATGCATACCAACAATTTGGCCAAATAATTATCTTCCTTTGGGCCAATAATTATCCGCATAAATCCATTAATATGCATATATCTTATATTTTAGAATTAAACTAATCTAGATAACATAGGCTACTTTGGTGACATACTATTTTGACAAATTAAATCCAAAATATAAGACACAATAATATACTAATCTTAAATATATTATTGTACACAATGGGAGATCACCAATATATATATATATATATATATCGAAACGAATATTGAATCACAATCCCAATGGAAAACAAACATAAATTAATAATCCAACATAAAATTCATGCTATGATACCACTTGTTAGCATAATTACTTTAAATCCATATTGAATAGATTAATCATAGGGTCATTCATGCCAAATTGTCAAGAATAAATAACATACCGGATTCCATTGAAAGATTGATTGATAACACCTAAAATGTGCTATCTTCCTCAACTTAACTCGGGATCATTGTGCTATTTAATGTGTCTATTATGTTATTTTGTAGGTTTCAAGCACTTAACAGGTAGAACGGGGTGTTAGCAACAAAATCGAGCTAAAACGAACCAAAAAGGAGTTCCACGACATCAACCGAGAAATAGAACTTCAAAATGACCAAAATGCCCCTAAAGCCATGGTGCTGAGACACTTTTTCTCGAGGAGTTCTGCTGGCAAAGCGCAGCAGGTGCCGCAGTGCTCCGAAATTATCAGGCGTGCCAATTTAGCATCAACGTTGTGGCGCTGCGACAGTTTCTTTAGAATAAACCTTCGGTTTCAGGTTAAATAATCGCTTGACCAGCCGACTTTTGGCTCCATTCTCTCCTCTTTTCTTCTTTTCATACCTAGGAACCTGAACCCAATAATTGGTATGTCGATTATTGGCTAAGGTAACATTTTTCTAGCATGGGTATTAGGGATTTTCCTTGTAATTGATGTTCTTTTGAGGTTTTGAACTTGATTCAAGTGTATGCATGATTTAATCCCGAGTTTTTCAAGAATTACGATCAATTTGTAACACTGGTGTTTATTTTGATTATTGCTTTGATTGTATTACAATTTATGACAATTTGTTGTATGTCAATCATAGAAAGCAATAGGTTAGGTTAACTTGCAAATCTAGATGGTGATCCGCATTGTTCTAATTAACCTAGGATTAAATCGATAGAACATTCAATCTAGGTCTACCTAGTTGAATGTTCCGCCTAATTTTCCTTTGAACTTAATGCAGTTAGGTTTAGTAAAATTTTGCATGCTTTTCATCGATTTGCCTTAAATCTAACTTGTCGACTAGGACAATTCGATTCTGGCCTTTCCAATTGAATTGATTAGGTGCTAGCTTCAATGGATTTAGTAATGACGAACCAATGATAAGAACTGAACAAAGGAAATCTTACGTAACCCAAGCTGGAGTCTTCTTCAATTGAATTTTAGCTCTTTTTACTTTGCGCAATTTACTTTCATGCAATTTAAGTTTCTTGCAATCAACCATTTCTCAAACCCCTCCCCCTTTGGTTACTTGAATTGAAAACTTTCAACGGTGAAATTCAAGGGCTCCCTATGTTCGACTTGGCTTGCCACTACTATTGTGGGTAAGTTAGGAAAATTTATTTGGTACGGAATTGAGCGACAAATTTCGTCTGTCATTGATGATAGCTTTAAGATGATGATAGCATCAAGATGACTGTTGTTTTTCTCAACCAAAACTCCGAATGCTCTTAGTGAGATCTCTCTCTAGATGAGATTCAAGAAAGACTAAGTGCTTATTGTTTTGGTATGTTAGGAACCATAGCCCTAAGGTCTCTTTTATGTACTAGTTCAATTAGGGTTCTGGGTTCCTATTAAACCCTAATCAATCTAGGAATATACTTCTACTCATTAAGTCTATACTCAATTGGGAATTTAGGACCTTAATTAAATAGAGATTTTTACATAAAAACCCATCTTTGGCCATATATTTTTAAAACTGTCTTTAATTTTTATTTTTTTCAATAAAGACTTTTCATGTTATTTTTGGACAAGAAAGACTAAGTGCTTATTGTTTTAATGTTATTTTTACATGAAAACCCATCTTTGTGCAATTTTTTGTTGAGTTTTATGTCCTAAAACTCGTAGTTTGTAAATTTTGGAACTTATTCTTAATAAAGTTGTTATCCATATTTATTCAGTAAAGTTGTTATTGAATATGTGAATGGCTATGAGTTGATAACTTAGACTTTATGTGTATACATAAAAGTGGATCAAGTTAAGGATAAGACTGGGTACCTTATCCTAGGGACATTATGGATGCGGCCCACTTTGTATTTGATACAAACAATGTGATCATATATCGTTCATGTAGAGACATGTGAGTTGGAGCGTCATATGCAATGAGTTTGCATAAGACCGAACTATGAAATAATCACTTTTACTTTATAACACCATTTACTGTTAAAACTAATTATTTCAACTTGATGACATAGGTAACTCGATCTTAATCCTAAGTTAACTACGAACTTCTGTTTGTTTGAGATTATCCTTTAATCTACATGGGTGAGAGTGGCTCGAGTTCGCCGACTTAATAAGCCCCCCATTTAGGGATAAGACCAAGCAAATAGCTAGGGACATAGTCTTGCAAGATGGAATTCACTCCTACCTAATTTGAGGTTAGTAGAGAAGTTGTTCCCTTAAGTGCTAACTGTGGGTCTTGAACAAGGGGCCCAACCCTCTCATTGGCCCGAGAGGGACTAGGTTTGGTGGTTGAACCTCAAACCAATTGTTCATTAGAGGATCAACGGGATTTAAGGAACGAGATTTAATTACAATGGTAAAATGGTAATTTTGACCCAACTGTAATTATGAACAACTTGTGAAGGATCGACTTACTTATTATGGTTATATCAAGTGGACAAAAATATATCTACAATGAGGAGAGTACACCTATAGGGCTTTAGTAGAGTGTCTTAGTAGTTAACAAATGTTAATTAACTAGGTTAAAGAGGATAGTTGGTTAATTTTAGGTCATTGGAGCTCATGATTTGTAGGTTCATTAGGTCCCCTTGTTAGCTCATGGACTAAACCTTAGAACTGTATGTTGAAAGAATTTGAAATGTTCAAATTCTGTTAAGAGCAAATTTATGGTTTGTTCGTTTAATTGTGAATTAGACGGAAATGAAGAGTTAGAAATATTTAAATGTGATTTAATATTTTTCCGGATGAATAGAGATTCATTAGTTTTGAAATAGCTAGGAAGTGTAGAAAAGTTATTAATTTAATATTAAATATTAATTTAATATTAAATATTAATTTAATATAATTATTTATTGAATTAATTATTATTTAAATTGATTTTATATTAAATTAATTAAAAGTAATTATTAGAATTAATTTTGAAATTTGAAAATCAAAATTCATTTTTGAATTTGTGAAATTCAAATTTAAACTTAGTGGTTTTTTCCAACTTGCATGAAGAAGTAGGAGATGGTTCTCCCTTAAGCTATCTTTATCACCATCTAAACACCTCTTAATTGAGGGTGTTAATCATCTTCTTGTGTGTCAATGTGCATGCAAAAGAGTTTTGCTTGGATTGTTCTTTACATAGATTAAAGTAACATGAAGATTGAATTGATGATCTTGGTAATTTCTGCTAGAAAAGTTTACCTTCTCTAAACTTTCCAATATTGTGTTCACCTCACAAAATTACTCCAAATTTACCATAATCTGGATCCCACAATCTATTCTAAGGCCTGAGAATAATAAGGAAGACTCTTGTGGTGGTCCACGAAGTGTTCGTTATCAAAAATTTGAAGGATTTTGATTCAATTTCGCGCTACAACAAGTAAGTTTTCTTCCTCTATTTTTCGAGTTTGAAAAGAGCATGTTTAATCTTCAAAATTAATGTAATTAGAGTGCTTTAGATCCTAATTGCTTCCACTTTTGCATTGCAAACTCTTTCATTTCTATATATATTTTCCTATTTACGAGGCTTTCTTAATGATGGGAAGAGAAAATGCATTTATTACGGAGAGTGAAAATGCATTTAATTTACCATTTTTTTTTATTATTTTTTGCCTAATTTGTATATATATTCCTCTATTTACAAGGCTCCCTTAGTGATGAAAAGTGAAAATGCATTTATTATGGACAAAGAAAATACATTTAATATACTTTTTTCTCAGATTGGAGAGATAAAATGCATTTAGTATATTTTTTTTCCATTTTCACTTGGAGAGAGAAAATGCATTTAGCGTTTGATTTTTTATAGTGTGATATATTCTTTTTTTTTTTTTTTTTGGAAGTCTCATTTGGTAGCCATTTGCTTTTTGATTTTTTGTTTTTGAAAATTAAGCATATAAACACACATTTCACCTCTAAATTGTTTACTTTGTTATCTATTTTTTACTAATACTTTAAAAAATCAAGCCAAATTTTGAAAATTGAAAAACTAGTTTTTGTTTTTAAAATTTGGCTAACAATTCAACTCTTGTATTTAAGAAATATACAAATCAGGGTAATAAATTGAGAAAAAATAATCTTAATTTTCAAAATCTAAAAACAGAAAAGTTAGAGACCAATTACATAAGGAATCTCATAATTGAGGCTAGATTTGTAATTCAACTTATTTCAAAAATCCAATGAATTCATATTGCCAAAAACAAGTTTCTTCAACATTTGATATACATTTCTACGTGGGTCCCACGCATACGATTCCAAATAATTATCGTGTGTGAAACTGAAAACAACAAAAGAAAAGCATGCTTTCTGTCCACCAGGGGTCACAAAGGGTCACAACTTTATATTCACGAGGGAAAATAGTGTAAAATTCCACATTTGTTTTCAAATATAGAAAAATAAATTAAAATATTTATAAATATAGCAAAATTTTATTATCTATCTTCAATAGATTATTATTTATATATATGTGTTATGATAGACACACATAGTAGTCTATTGCAATTTATCATGTCCTATTATAAATAGATGGTAATATTTTGTTATTGTTTGTAAATATTTTAATTTAAAATAATTTCTTAAAATTTTCTTTCCTACTAATTTTCCAAATTTTTAAAAATTCTAGTAATTACCCAAATTAAAACTCATAAATGTGGTTGCAATTAAAATTTAAGCAAGGAAGTTCCTTTATAAACAGCTACATCATCCCCTCCATTTGCTCAAATATCCATTATTGATCTCAAACACTCAACAACAACAACAACAATGCATTCTCACATCATCATCCTCCTCTTCCTTTTCTTCACCATTTCATTTGCAGAACTTTGCAATCCAAATGACAAAAAGGTCCTCCTCAACATCAAAAAAGCCTTCAACAATCCCTACATTCTAACCTCATGGAAACCTGAAGAAGATTGTTGCACATGGTATTGTGTTGAATGTGATAGAAAGTCCCACCGGATCGTCGCCCTAACCATCTTCGCCGACGACAAACTCTCCGGTCAAATTCCACCCTTGGTCGGCGACCTCCCATTCCTGGAAAACCTCATGTTCCACAAGCTCCCAAATCTCATTGGCCCCATCCCACCTACCATTGCTAAACTCCACAACCTCAAATACCTTGACCTAAGTTGGAACGGTCTCTCTGGTTCAATCCCAAGTTTCCTGGGCTCCCTCTCCAATCTCGATTATCTCGACCTCTCTTTCAACCGCCTCACCGGCTCCATCCCCAGCTCCCTCGCCAACCTCCACCACCTCGGCACTCTCCATTTGGATCGAAACAAATTAACCGGACCCATCCCCAATTCCTTTGGAAACTTCAAGGGCAAAATCCCTTATCTCTACCTATCCCACAACCAACTCTCTGGGAAAATTCCAACTTCCTTGGGGAGAGTGGATTTCAATTATATTGATTTGTCGAGGAACAAGCTCGAGGGCGATGCATCCATGATATTCGGAGCCAAGAAGACGACAGAAATTATCAACTTGTCCAGGAACTTGTTAGAGTTCAACATGTCGAAGGTTGTGTTTCCTCCGACCTTGACTTGGTTGGATCTTAACCATAATAAGATCTTTGGGAAAATTCCGATTGGGGTTGTCAAGTTGGAGTTGCAGTTGTTGAATGTGAGCTATAATGCGCTTTGTGGTCAGATTCCGGTCGGGGGAAAGTTACAAGGCTTTGATGTCTACTCCTATGTTCATAATAAGTGTTTGTGTGGTAAGCCACTTGGTACTTGCAAATCATGATGTTCAAATCACTCCATAACAATATTCTCTATTATTCTTACTGATTTTCTTTTCTTTCTGTTGCTTTTTAATTATGTTGCGAGATTCTCTATTCGAGTTTAGGATTTGCAAAATTTGGAGTTAATGTTCGACGTTTTTTTTTTTTCATAAGGGTATGGTGAAGAATTGAACCTTTCACTCCATTAGCTTAGAGACATTTGCGTGTAAATGTCTCAACCGTTAAAGTTATGTTCATGTTGGCATTTCTATTTGTTTGTTAGTTAATTTATCTTATTATAATGAAAAATAATGAGTTTAAGTGTGACTTTGTGTTGATATGTTATACAAGTTAAAGAAAAAATTCTCTCAAATAATTTCTCCACATCAAGAGTTTGTGAACTTCAAGATAAGTGTTGAGGATAAAATGATGGATTTTGGACTAATTATATTGTTGAAGAAATATTATAATTTGAACTAAATACAAGGTTAGAATTTCATAATATCTAGAGGTTAAAAATGATATATTGATCTATAGTACTTAATTTTTTTTTTTTTTTTTTTTTTTTTTTTTTTTTATAATTATTATTCTTCTTTTGGTTCCATGAAGTTTGGCCAATGTTGCTATTATTAAAGCTGAAAAGATGATAGTGTTAAGCAGCCGTACGTTCTGCCAATATTCCTTGTGTGACACCCGTGAAGAGAACTTGATATAGATAATTTGTATATATTATTCTTCAACTTAATATTTGTTTCAATATAACATTTCAAATGGAAATGGAAGTGGAAAGGTGATGTGATGATGGCTTCTACGATAAGTTCTAAGATTTAAATTCTATTCCTTAATTATTTTAGGATATTATTCAATTATATCTTTAGCATATTAAAAATTTTGAAATATTTCAAGATAACCATCTCACAACCTTCTCTATTTAAAATGGGGATGAAATAATTAAATATGACATGGTGAGTAAATAGAACATTGTTAAAACAAAACATCAACGGAATTTAAGTTGAGTTTTAATTTAGATTGATTATAAGAGTATTAGAAATGTATAAAATAATCTTAACCACTTTTACATTTGTTACAATCTATCTATCTTGGGAGTGAAATGGTGAAATTACTTTTTAAAATACGTATTCATTCACATAGTTTTAAGACTTGTTCTCTATAAGCTTTTCAAAAGTAATGTTTCTTAACAAATTTTTGAAATTTAAATTTCTCTATAAGCTTTGTTTTCTATAGTGTGCACTCGCATTAGGGACTAACTATAGTGTAAATCTTCATTCTTTTACTCTATCTATTGCCTGAGTTCAATAAATAATTGTTTCACATGCGATTGATTAGATTGATCACCTTCCTATGGATGCAATGCCCTCATTCCACAAGAGGAGATTAAGGAAGGTTACTTTTAGATAGCAAACCAAACTTCAACAAAATTTTGATTGAAAGAAAAGTGCTTTTTGTCAATTTGGAGAATATGAATATTTATAGATCAATTTGTAGCCATTGGAATAATCATGATACTCTTCTACAAATTGTTCATCCAAAGTGAAAATACTTGACCATTGGATGAATGAATATAACTGATAGATGTTATTAAAGTGTTGATATAATTAAATTTACCACAACTCATCAACTTAATTTTTTGGATTGATCGATGATTTAACATGATATGAGATATGAGGTTTTGTGTTCAAACTCCTATAATTAATATCATTTCTCTCCAATTATATCAATTTTAACTAAATTGGAAAGAGAATATAAAATGATTTTCATACTAATATATTAGATTTGAAAAAGCATTGAGACTGAAAGTTTATAAATTATTTAAGATTAATACAATTAATTTTATTTTCTTAATAACTTAAATTTTATTTTTAATATTATTGTAATTAGCATATCATATATATTTTATTGATATTTTTGTAACTTTTCTATGTTATACCTCAAATGTTGGTTTAATTATGTAAAATGTTGGAGTTTAACATTTTATTAAATTGGGAGAGAAAGTGTTTCAGTGAAACATTAATTGTTTTTGAATGACATAACATTTAAATGGGAACCAAAAGGCATAATCTAGGGTTATGTTTCATTACAAGATCAAGTAACAATCCAATCCAATTGAGTCAGTTTGACAAATCTTTAAATTTTGTATTTATTTATTAATTAATTATTTTATTTTGGAGAATCACTCTGTTGTTGCTAGCCAAAAAATAATAACTTGTTTCTTCATTTGGAGTATCACATTCCAATTTGAAGAGCTATGTTCTCCTTCTTTCTTTTTGAACATAAATTGAGTTGAGTTGAGTTGAGAGTAAGTATGGAAGAGTTTTGATAAGTTCAAGTAGTTCAGGGTTGTTATTCTACTAGGATTAGTTGTTGTAACATATCAAAACGACAGTTGAACTTTGCTTGTAGTATGTAGTGTAGAGCAGATAATTGTCTTTAGCACAATACTTATAGAAAACATGTGTCGATTACCTATGGGTATTTCTACAAACTTTGAGGTTTTTTTTTGTGATTTCAATCTATAATCTATATTATTTGATTAGACTTATTTTTTTGTAACATGGTATCTGTAGGTATACATTACAATTATTGTATAGTGAATTAAAAAGGAAAAATGAAAAGGGAAAATAAAAAGAAAATGGAGAAAGTAAAGATTGAGACAGTAATAATGATGTGTTCGGAGATTTCAGATTCTGAAAATGGAAAGAACATCTCGTGAAGATATGTTTGGATAAGAACACAGTAAAAAAGGACAACAAACACAAAAATTAATTCTTTTGTTCGGTGAATATTAGAATTACTCAGTGAAAAATAAATAAATTGAATTACATGAATTTATGTAAATTTTGTTTAACCAATATGGTTCATAATTTTTCTTTTTTTTAAATTTAGATAATCTTAGTATTAAAAATCTAGAAAATTTGCATGAAATGACTAAAAAACTAAAAACTTGTCTATGGATGACCCACTCTAAAAAACTTAACTATCAGTGACCTTTTGGCCACATGAAATACCGATTTTACCCCCGAAATTAAAACAGCCCAAAACTTTCTCTCTTCACCGAAATTGATTGCATTGAATGCCGAAGGCTTCATCACCACCATTTTTCAGAATCATTAAATGTCAACTACCATTATATCAACAAAATTGAATGCGAGGATACTAATAGACGATCGCTCTCACACATTCTTCCATTCTTCCATTATGTTCTGCGAGTTTCACAAACACCCGGACGAACTTAATCTTCTTCCACTTTTCTCGCGAGTTACAACGTCAGTCGCTTTCATCTTCATCCAGTGTTCGTTTCAGCAACATCGTGGGTTAGAATCAGAAACATAGAGAATGTAAGTGTTTCTCTTCCTATTTCGTTTAGTTCTGTAACGATCACTTATATCGAACTAAGTGATCGTGTATATATACTAGGCGATCGCATAGACTATGTGATCGCTTATTATAAACTCATCGATCGTTTAGATATTCGACACGATCGTTGAGAGACATCTACGATCGTGTAGATGTATATCAACGATCGTTTAGATCATCTAAGCGATCGCTTAGAATTACTAACCGATGAGTTTCCTTTTTGGGTTAGAAGACATTCCTCTCCAACGACTTATACGATGGAGACTGAGAACATGTCCACCCCAGAATTCGTGGAATCGCACTTTTGCTTGTTTTGATAACCACGAACTTACTAGAAGTGATAATATCTTGTATGCCCACACCTATAACAAACACAATATAAACGGATTAGGTTATGGATTACGCTAAATATAGAAGTATAATTGAAGTATAAATTGGGCTAAATCGTACCTGGAATGCAAGCACATATCCTTTGATGCAGTAGTATGTGGTGTGCTTGGGGTTGTCTGTCTTCTTAATATCATGCGCCTCTTTCTTTCTGCGCATGATAGTCTTCATGCTATTCAACAACCAGTTGAAGAAGATAGACGACTAGTCGTAGTTGACAAAGACTTCAGAGTCGTCGACAATCCCAAGAGTCTTCATGTCGAATTGTGTCTTCTTGTCTTTGCCCATCATAACCGTCTCGATATACAGAGCGAAGGCTACATTCACGGCGTCTTGATCATTCATAAATCTGATCTTCTCGAAGGCAACCTCAACATCCTTGACCAGCTTTTCCTTCTTATCATTCGGGTCCCTAGATCCAAGGATGAGACGTCGTAGTCTCTCGCCACATGTATCTCGTTTGACCGTTTCTTTAGTCGGCCACAACCCAGTTATAAGATTGAAGTCTTCTTGGGTGAAGGTAACCTTCTTCCCCAGAATGTTGAAGCTGATTGAGTCGCGCTATCCTCTCTCACCTCCCGTAGCAAGAAATGATGGAATAGCTGTCCATTGAACACCAGGTCCACGTCTAGCAGTGGACCAAATGAGGTCTTCCTAAACATTTCCATCTGATCAGTTGTCAGCTTGCTCTTGATCAGAGAGTTGGTTTTGTGGACCATGCAGGAGACGGTGGCAGGGAAGTACTTATCTTTAGATACGGCCATTATCAACCTACAGCAAGGAAATGCAGTACAACATCAGTTTAATAGATTAAAAATTCCTAAACGATCGCTTATTAAACATTAAATGATCGCTTATTAAATACTAAACGATCGTTTAGATGACTAAGCGATCGTTTAGATTACTACGAGATCGCTTAGATTACTAAGCAATTGCTTAGTCCATACTCTACGATCACTTATTGAAATAAGCGATCGCTTAGTGAATTAAGCAATCTCGTAGCGAACTAAACGATCTCGTAGTAATCTAAACGATCGCTTAGTCATATAACCTAGATTGGACGATCGGTTATTCTAGGTCGAGCGATCGTTTCATCTAGGTTTAGTAATCGTTTCACCAAAGTTCAGCGATCACTTGAGCTATGCTAAGCGATCGTTAAGCCTGTTATGAGCGATTGTTAAACCTATGACGAGCAATCGTTAAACCTAGTATGGGCGATCGTAATGGGCGTACCTTTCAGATGAAGCAGAAGACGACGACTAGGAAGAAGACGAAGACGAACCATTCGGGGAAAGCGAAAGGTCGATAGAGAAAGCGAAAGGTTCAGAGAGAAAGTAGAAAGGTTGAAAGTGAAAGCAAAAGGTTCAAATATCGTAAAATTTTTCTAACGGGTGGGCAACAACTTTTAAAGAAAAAATGAGAAGGCGCGTTTGGGCTGTTTTAATTTCGGGGGGTAAAATTGGTATTTCACATGGCCAAAAGGTCACTGATGGTCAAGTTTTTGGGAGTGGGTCATCCATAGATAAGTTTGTAGTTTTTGGGTTATTTCGTGTAATTTTCCAAAGACCTGGCTTAGATAATGGTTGATAAAGTTGCTTATTATAAAAAATAATTAAAAAAAATGGAATGCTATTTGTACGAAGAAGAAACTCATTCTAAAAAAGTTTTCACCTTACAAAATTAACCTCTCTTTTCTTAAATTGTTTTCTTCAACCTCTTTCTTACTTTTTGAGATTTTAAGAGGAGAATCTCACCGAGTGAAAATACCATTTTGTTCCCTGTTTTCTATTTTACCTTTTTCTATTGCAACTTTTCAAAACTAACTTCAATTTTAGACCTTACAGAAAAAAGAAAAAAACAACATTATTCAGATTTCTAGTAAGGATTTGAAAATTTTCTAGTAAAAAAAAAAAAAAAAGAAGTTCTTACTTGAGATTCTTAAGAATTGAAAAATTGAGAGAAATACACTAAATTCCAATGCTTATAGAAAATTTGTGATTTTTTTTTTTTAATTCAAAACTAAGAATGATAAATAAAAAATTTAAAAACTAAAACAAAACTATCCTCTTACAGAAATTCCCATAAATTTATGTAACGACCTGACCTTTTGAACTACACGCTATGCATGACCATTTTATAAATACGTTGGAACTTAAGAGACTCGACATTACATGCTTTAATTAAACTCCGCCAAATTTGTAAAACAACTTAAATTCTGATATTTCATTAAATCAAATATAGAGAAATCAAAATGTTTTAGCGGGTGATAACTTGTAGAAATACAAGTTATTATCATCACTATTTGATTTAATTAGAGTAACTTTGGAGTTAAACGCATGATTTTGGTAGTTGCATGATGAAAAATGTATCACCATGCGTTGACACTACTTACAAAAAAAAAAAATACCTGAAAAACGATGAGCTTTTCTGTTCCTAACGCAGAGTTAAGAAGAAAAGAAGCGTGAAGTACGAAGAAACGAAGCTGCTGCAAGAACAAGTGGAAACCCATGCGACGAGCCTAGGTGTTGAGACCATGCATTGAGAAAAAGTAGATACAGACGCATGCCCAAAAGCTGTCATGTCAATATGCAAAAGGATAACACGCTATCAGAATATGGCAGAACAAATGGGCCGACGATGTGAAAAGTCTGTGCAGCAGGGCATGGAATTTAATGTAAAGGTGTCAGGTCATCATGAGTTTCAACTTTTCGACGCCTATAAATAGCCCAAAGCTTCTCCATTGAAAGAGGAAGAGAGGCCAGTTCAAGAGGTGAAAGCTCTGCACTATTTCTCCCTCACCATAACCAGCCTCCATTTCGAGCTCTTCTGGGAGAAGAATTCTGAGCACCTTCAGAGTCATCTCTCAGTGAGTGAGAATCTACACCCCATGGAATATATGTATCAGATAGCAACCATCTCAGGTCGCCATGAAGCAAGATGTTGCCAGTGGCGGCTTGACGTTCTTCATTTCTGTTTTATTTCCATTTCTCTCCTTCTTGCTTATATTTTGTTAATGACATTCGAGAGAATGATTTATTTTCTTAATATAAGTTTGATTGACTATTATCTTCCATCCATTTCCGTATTAAATACTTTACACCATGTTGTCAAAATGCTAAATGAGTTAAATGTTAAAAGCTAGTTTTTCTTGAGCAATTCTGAGTATGTTGCATCTTGATTAATGCATATCTTTAGCTTGCATAACTTTATCTGAAAAACAAACGTAGTAAGCATGACTGTCGAGCTTGAGAGAGTGGATAGTTAATCTTTAGCATTAATTAAGACTAGATGAGTGCAGAGATGTAGTTCATCTTTTGCCAACGCAAACTTACCATGCGTCTTAGAGATAAGATAAATGTGGCGTCAAAACATCGAGAGATGGATTCACACACGCAGTTTGTAGGTATGTAATTGTACTTAGAAAGTTTAGGTAACAACTAGCTCTTGCGTTCAACTCTACCTCTATCGCATGGTTTCATTCATTCTCAACGCATGCTATCTGACGCATTGTTTTACATATGACTACCCAACGCCGCGTCCACCTCATTATTAGTAGTAGGAAATTCTTTTCATTCTTTATGTATAGTTTTACACATATAATCAACAAACACCCGTATTTACATGTACAGTCACCGCATAGTCATGCATTTATTCTCAACGCCTAGTTATTACAAATCCCTGCGTTCGACCCTGGACTCACCAGGAAACCTATAAATGCTTATACTTGGATCTTTATAGGAAAACTTGCTTAGTCATGATCACATCTAGAGTAATTCTCAACGCATCCTTGTACAGAAATGATACATCTATTTTTGTGCAACGAGCTAAGAAACTCAATTTAATTGGAATAGAAATTTAAACGAACAAAATTCATGAACAGCGGGGTACCCTTTAAACAGTTAGGCAAAACCTCAAGTAGAACAAAATCGAACATGAAAGTACAAAAACAAATAAACAAATGGTCAAATGAATAAACGAATGTTGCTGCCCTACATGTTCAATACTTTATACCCTAGGCTAAGATGCGGAAGCGACGATGACGATCCCATGGCACGGTCATAGATTCCCTCGGTCATATGCCTGGTCACCCCGTCCTTTACCTGGAGAAAAAAAAACATAGGAAAGGGTGAGTAGTCATACTCAATAAGAGACCCACTATTGGGCCTAGTTTTTATCCTTTTATAGTGTGCACCCGTGTATCCGGCATAGGCATAGGCATTGGCATTGGCATAAGCATAGGAAGCAACCCGAGGGTACGCAGTGATCACATTTGTAAACATAAACATAGGTGGTGATCCCGAGGGACACCTGTCGTAGGCATAGTACGTTTAGGGGTACAGGGCACAACAAATAGGATAACCTGCAATAACATGTTATGGCATAACTAGTTCATCGCAGAGAATCGCAATATCACAGGCACGTAAGCATAACCACATCGCATTCAAGTTACATGACTTGGCATAACCGAAACAGTTTAGGCAACAATCAACCAGAGCAATAGTCATACAATGACACAATAATTATCAGTGACATAACTGGGCATTAGGCGTCACTAGACCCGGTAGTAAGTCCCTTACCTGCGAGAGCGAGACTATCTAGCGAGAGCGAGACAGTGAGACAGCGAGACTGACTGTGTGAAGCCGCGACCTCCCTACACTATGGCAATGTGATATGAGGGCTGTGACGATGCGGCATGATGAGGTTGTGACAATGCAGCGCGATGAGGCTGTGACAATGCGGCGCGATGAGGGCTGTGACGATGCGGCACGATGAGGCTGTGACAGTGGCGGAGGATGGCGGTTATGACCGGGCAGAGGATGGAGGACTCACAAAGAGGGAGAGAGAGAGATTTGACTTTCTCCCCCCCCCCCCCCCCCCCCCCCCCCCCTTTTTTTTTTTGTTTTACCACGCAACCCAAGGTCATTAAATAACCCACCAATCCACCAGTAAAATCTTTCCCAAAACTAATTCCCTTTTACTTTTAATTACCAAATAAACTCAATCTCCCTTAATGCTTCCCTCCACCTATTTATTTATTTATTATTATTGTTATTATTATATTTATTTAATATATTTTTTTCATGTTTCTAATTCCTCCAAATGCCTTATTGAAAGAACAGTGCACAATAAAGAGGAAAGGAGGATACAATTACCTAAAATTTTGGGCCGTTACAATTTATTTGTATACCATCACCATTGTAGACACATTATTTAATGTGGGCACTTCAACATGTACCTATCCTTTCATAATTTTTAGGTGTAGTAAATCATATCAAAATTGTTAGTCACATTGTTCTATTGTTCTACCTCCTCAAATACTCACCTTGATCTTGCAAAAAAAAAAAAAAAAAAAAAAAATTATGGAAATAAAGAAGAAATATACATTTTCCATTAAGTTGTTTTCTCCATTGCCGAAGTGAGCTTAACTCAACCGTACTAAAAGAAATAAAATAGTTCTCCTTTAAATCTTTAGTATATGTTAGATGAGACAGGTGAGATGTACCTTTCCCAACTTAATATGCATTATATTTTGCTAGGATCGAATGTTGATCAAAATAATAATTGTGTCGTGGAATGATCACTGCCTTGAAAGTAATCACGGTACGACCTTGATGCTAATCACCCTAGTGTTAACACAACACTTGACAAACGAGCACTCACTGAAAAAGAGTTGGAATCAAGAAAGACTTTGCTCAAAGAGAACAGAGAGATAAATAAAAACAGAGAGAAGAAAAAGAATGTGGTGTTTTAAAATGTTGAGTATTAATATGTTTATATAGAAAAATACAAAATGTTTCAAATCTATAAATTTGATTTTAAATCTATAACGTTTTTTATGCATGCATGAACATAGTTACTCAAATTCTATAACGTTTTTTAGGGACACCATCGCTAAGTTTCTACTACCACCATAGCCACATTTTGAAAATTCACATGGAAGTCTTTGTAAATAAGGCCACAAGCAAATCAAAACTTCCAAATTGAGACAACATACAACTTTTCTTAAAGGCTTTTTACTCAACTTATTCCCAACATCTTTATCCATTTCTTGCGAAACCTTTTAGGTGATTCCTCTCAGTTAGATTGATTGAGGATTACATAAATAAAGCTACATGAGCAATCAACAAGTGTTTTTTTGGGATGATTTTACTTCACTTCATTTACTACTAAGTTTCAACTATATACAAGTTTGAAGTCTTGACTACCATTTATTTCAACTCAAAAGTTAATGACATCATCTTAATAACAGTTACAAAATCAATTCTTACAGAATTTTTACGTCAATCTATATGAATAATGTTGTAAATGAAGTTATATATATGTATCAATTTTTACTCATAAATTGTGTCAATTTTCTTTTGGAATATTTTTCAAGGGTATTTTTTTTAGAACAAATAAATTGTGTCAATTTTCTTTTGGAATATTTTTCAAGGGTATTTTTTTTAGAACAATATCTATTCAAGTGTTAAAATAAAAATCTTCAGAATTGAAGGACATAATTGAAGCATACTCCAATGTCCAATGTGCATGGATAATTTGTATGACATTCTTTTGCTTTTGGAAAAGATATTTAAGGAATGTTATTCAAATTATATATGAATTGAACTTGATTTCTTGATTTTTGTTTGCAAATTCAAAAATACACACAAGTAGAAGTATGATTTTACTTGTAGTCTATTTGTTTTAAGGTTTAAAAAATAGAAATATTGTTGGTCTTTTGGTTCATGATCCAAAAATTTATTTTCGAAGACAGATAATTTAATAGAAAAAACATGTTTTGTCCCAATTTTAAAAACTTGAAATTTGAATTCAAAATTTGAAATTTATGTTTAATTGTGAATTTGAAAATGCAAGAGAGAGATTAATTTTTGTATTTAGTAAAATCACAAAAAAACTAAATTAATACCGCCTTTTTCACTATAATGAATTCACTTGTTGATGTTAATAACGGAAAGGAGATTGTGAAGAGAGATTAAAGGATGGAGAAAATAATGTTTTATTTAATTAAATATAAGTGATATAATGTACAACCGAGAAATTCTTTCAGACAAGAAAGAAAATAATAATAATAATAACGAAAAGGAAGACGTGACAAATTTGTAAGATTAATGTTTATAAGTTACTTTGATTTCTTAAAAAACTGATGGGAGTAACAATTTGGAGATAGAAGCGAGTTTCTCGTGTTTAAATTAAAAAAAAAAAAAAAAAAAACATTGTAACATTCAATTTGTAATTTATTATCTTACTAAAACAATGTTTAGCCCTCGTGTTCATAATTTTTTTAAATAAAATTTAAAAACAAGAAAAATGACAATTTATTGATTACAAAAATAACTATTTTAGAGATTGTTTTGGAAACTGTTTTTGAAAATAAATATACCAAAACATGCTTTCTTTGTTTTGCTGGTATATTTTTTTTTTTTTTTGAAAACATAAAAACAAAAATGAATCTCGAACCAAACAAAGCATTAAATTTTCAAGTAAATAACAATTTAATTCGTAAACTTTAATTTGTTAAGTCCTTGAACTACCAAAATTATAACAATTTAGTTTCTACACTTCAATAAGAAACAATTTATTCTATATACTTCTTACGCATGTCCATAGATAAATTGATAAGGATCAATTTTTTTTAATAAACTAGAAAAATTAAGTCATTAAATCAAAAAATTGACACTTAATTTTAATGAAATTTATTATGATAAAGACTAAATTACCACAAATATGAAAATATGAGCACTAAATTGTAACAAATTTAAAGTTATAGGAACTAAATTGTTATATTCATTTGCTAAGTTGTTACAAATTGAAAAATACAAGTACTACAAATAAAAACTAAAGTCTAAAAAATATGTAAGTTTAAGAACTAAAAGTGTTTTAACCTTACGAAATCTTTCGAATTGCAAGAAAATAATATTCTTTTTGAAGTTCAATTCATCTCTTTTCTTGCATTATACCTCCTAGATATTTAATTTCTTTCTAGAACTAAGAAATTCCAAAATTAAAAGTTTCTTACAAGTATTTGGGGGACATAACATAATAGTAAGTAGCACTCTCGCTCTCTTTTGCTCTACTTATTGTTAGTAATTTGGTCCTGCATTTGAACTCGCAGTCTCACTCTCGTTCAGGAAATGGGTACCCACGAAGACCCGTTTCCCCGGCAGAGATGGGGTAAATTCCCCCCACGCTAGCAGGGAACCCCGACCCGCCCCGCCCCCGTTGCCAACACTAATCTCAAGGGTCGATGATAATTTGACTATAATTTGACTCTTAATCTGCAATGATTGAACTAAATAAATATATATAAAAAAATTTTTTTTAAAAAATGCATATTTTTACAGGTTAAACTCCTACTCTCCATATTCTAAAAAATGGTTTGACTCCTATTATGGAATGGCTACAGTAAAGAATGTGCCTTTTCCCAATTGTGGGAAGCAAATAACTTCCTATATATATGTACCTGCCTGCAGATCAGTTATACTGTATTCACCAACAGAAAGACAATTGAATTGCACGCCTTAATCTTCTTCAAATCCCCCTTCATACATTTCTTCTTCTCCATCTCCAAAGTCATTGTCGTCTGCTTGCGCTTGATCGGCATCTCCAGCATTGGGTTCCTGAGGAGCATTTGCCTCAGTTTCGTCTTTCTCACCCATTGGCCCAACTGGAGGTTCATTCTTGACCCGCATCGATTCGAGACTTTCTTCACTGAGAAATGAGGTATATGGCTTTGAAACCTGCAAAGTGTAGCTTATTGTCATGGAATGAAACTTGTCTATTATGTGCTGGCCAAAGTAAAATGTGTCTGGCAATATTCTTGACCAGTAATAGCTCTATGCAACGGAAGGCTTGCCTTAAATAAACAATCCCTCTTCTGAGCACTTTCGACCAAGTTATTCCAGTGTTCATCCCTCTTCAATGTTGAAGCAGAACCGACTACCTAAAAATGAGCAAATTTAATACAGTAAACTGTAAAGAGTTGTATTAAAGAAAACTTCTCTGCTTAAGCTGTCATCTTACCAGGATAGAAGCCCTTGCTCTAGTGATACCAACGTTCATTCGACGACAATCAGACAAAAATCCTATTGACCTATTCTCGCTTGCCCTGACACAAGAAAATATGGCGATGTCCTTTTCGCGTCCCTATCAAAGGAGATTTATTTTATTTATCATGCAGAATACTAAATGATGACATGAACTGAGGCTACATTCAAGGAAACTCTAAACTTGTTACAGTATTAGGCACAATGCATTCATTTCTTGAAGCAGCATATACACAAGCACAAAATCTCCTGTGTCCAATTAGCCAAAAAATTTCCATGTACACAAGGATTTGAGGAGATAAACCAATTACCTGGCAACCATCGACACTTGTAATATCTACTATGCCACTAGGATCCATTCCAAAACTATTAGTAAACTTTTCTTGGAGGAGTTTTACTTGCTGGCTATAGGGTGATATGATTGCAACCTGAGAATTTGACTTCAACTCTGGATATGAAATAACCAATTTATAATACAGGTGGATGACAAATTCAGCCTCATCATCGTTCACCCAAGATCCACTTCCTGGGGGTTGAGATTCTTTCCCTTCATGTAAATCGAAGAAACAGAAAGGACCATAACAGCGGTATGCATGCCATGCACGTGTTGTCCGCAGTTTGACATCTGGTGCATCCTCCAGTGACTCCGCATAGAACTCCCTGGATGGAAAGCTTCTGATCTGTTGAAAAAGAAGATTAAGGTGAGAAAAGCAAGCTTTGATAGAACATAGGACTAAAATTTGTTAAAACACCGAGGGAAAATGCAAGGGGAGAGGGAATGTTGAGAGTCCTGCAAACTGTACTACTTCGATCTAACCAAGGTATTAAGAGAGAGAGAACGTGGCCATTATTTACAAATTCGCTGAGAAAATCATTTAAAGTGGGTGCACAACTTAGATAAAAGACTGATTCGATTCAATTTCACTCCTTTTCTTCTCCCCTCTCATATTTAGTAAAGAAAATAAAGGCCATCAAAAAGAAAAAATTAATCAATGAAGTCACAACAACGTGGTTGTGGATTCAAAAAGTTGTACGCCCTTAACAACAACTAAATATAAGCTCAAGACACTTCTTTCTCATACATTCAACGGCAGAAAACTATCAACCCCATTTGTGATGACCTCATCAAATAATTCTCATCAAACTGGATAAATAGAATAAGCAACAACCACCACTATTATTCAAAGGTCCAACAGACAACAGTGAGAAAAAAGAACATCCACCTGGAATCTTCCAAAGTTAAGATGAGCAAGAAAAACCGAGCATACAACTCTGAAGGCTTTTATGCAAAATACACATTTCCTAAGGGGTCTAAAAATATAAAAGAGAATTTTCGACCTGTTGCCAATTATACTTGGACAAATGACAGTTATCTTAATAAGGATGAAATGAACAGAGAGTCCCATCCTCTATGTTCCACATCTGGAGTAACAACCTCAATTTATGAGATCGTACTCAGTTTCAAAGATCCATCGATGATTATCTTTTTCTTTTTGCATTAACACTCATCACGTCTTGGTTTTGTGAGTACCCTGCTTTAAAGAGAAAACTAAAGGGCCAGATGATGTTTACAAGGTCTGCAGGTATCTTACCTCCGGATGCATTCTATATTGGATCTTCAACATTGTAACAGGATACCCAGCTGTCTGAAATCTCTTGAACAAACTCTTGTCATATCTGCAAATTGATTGGTTCACAAATCAATAACGATTGTCTTAGGTGAATGAAGAAGGCATTATGAGCACTAAGGGAAAATATTCTACCCAAACTTCTTAGCTGTTGTAGAAATTACAGTGGCTGGAAGTTGCTCCGGATCACCAACCTATGACAAAGTGATACGATACTAAATAAATGAAAACTGCAGTCACACAAAAGCTAAACTTCAAGAAAGTATGTGCAGTATTCCACATGGCAAAGGTTTCAACAGTTCATCCTCAAGTTGTCAGTCTACTTTCATGTTCAGAGATATTCAGAGCTATATGTTTAACGGTTTTAAATACCAGGAATACTTGTTTGCATCCATTTGCCAGAGGAACAAGCGTTGCCAATTCCACCTGCATTGAGCAAATCGCAAAAAAAAAAAAAAAGGAAGGAAAAAGCAGTCAACACCAATATGACAGGCCCCAATTGCAAAACATACATGTAGGCATAAGAAGCAGCATTTTCAAAGTGCAAAGTGCATTCTAAGGCAACAAGCCTCTACATTGTCCCAAATTAAGAGACGATAAAAAGGTGCCACCAATGGGTTCTAAAAGACGTAATGGAATGGATGTTGGAGAGCCAATTTGCCAATGGGTTGAAAATGGAGATCCAAGCTGCGGTGAGCATGCTACAGCCCCTTCGGCCCAAAAGGAGTTACATTTGATCCAAATCCATGGTCTGGAAGGCACTCATATCCAGGACCTTTCTAATTGCTATGGCCAATGGAAAATAGTTACAGAAGTTCTTATCATAAGAGATTCAATAAGAGGCAACGAGGACTTATCCAAAACAATCTAGAAAGATCTCATGCCAATATCTAAAAATGAAAATAAGTGTAGTTGGACTATTTTGGCCAAATCCTTGATTAATTAGGATTAAGATTTGTTTTATTGGTTTATTAGGAAGAGGATCAGTTATTTTTCTTTTTTTCCCCCAATTCTTTACAAGGAAAGAATTGTCTTCTTGTATTCATAACAATCGATTCAGTAACAAAGATTCTGGCGTTTGATTCTACAAGAGTTTTCACCTTTAGTCACTATGCTACATCAATTAGACTAAAACATTGGATATTTAAAAGCACTTACAGCTTGCGCAGCCTCATCTATTATAACAACATCAAAACCCCGATTCCATTTACTGAACAGAGAAGAACCACTAAAACTGAGTGTGGAGAAAACCTGCCAAAAGTAAACAAAACTAAGCGGGAAAAAAGATGTAGTGAGCTTACACAGAGGCTCAACAATAGGAGAAATGTTACATACAATAACACTCTCATCTAGAATTGCAGAACGGATACTGTCCAAATCTGTCCCCGAAGCTCCACTTTTGTCTTTACCCGTATTCATATTGTTTTTCTTTTGTTCCACCTGTAAAGACAACGTATGTCAACCAACTTAGTCACTAATATTGTTCTCTCTTTTCCTCTTTTCTTATCTTCCTGCTAGTTTCAAATTAATATTGTTCTCACTTTTCCTTTCTTCTTATCTTCTTGCTAGTTTAACTTTTTGGGAATGGTGCATATGCAGCTAATATGTTTGTAGAAATCATTATATACATGCAATGATATATTTTACATGTTTCAAGATCATTAAGGATGCAGAAAATTCAAAAATTACATAAACTAACGCACCAAATATAAACACCAAAATCATATTCTAGAAACATATTCCAAGAGATTCATTTGACCATGGGCAAGAACTTCTTACTAATTATCCTCAATTTTGAAAGATCCAGGAATAACTAGATAGAAATTTATGTGATGACAGTGGCGTATATGATCATATTTTGATGGTATCAGTTTCATTCTATTTGCATTTTATTTATTAAACACTTTTCACAATGAGCCTCTTGTAGTCTCCACCACATGACTCTTTTTTCTCTTCTTTGTATTGATGCTTTCACATGTGTGCGCTACAAAAAGTTCACCTAAATTATGAGTGTGTGTGTGTTTGTGTCTAAGAGCGAGACAGAGCGAGACAGAGAGAGACAGAGAGAGGATATTCAATGTTGAATATTCCCAGATGCATACAAGTTCTTTCATGGAGACTGCCTTAATGGAAGGATGAGGTTTTAGTCCAATGCGCACAATCTTAGGAGTATATGGATGATCATTTTCATCACGTACACCTACACTTGCCAACAAATATAAAAAAAAAAGAGAAAAGATAGAAACTATGTTAGGTTGCAACAACAAAGCACCCAATACTGGTGTATAGGGATTACACCGTAGCAAGTCGCCCTTTCACAAAAAGAATCATGGTTATGCTCATATGATCAGATGCAGGAAACAGAGGTCACTGGTCCTATCCTACATCCAATTCAGCATTAGAGTAATATATTTCAATTTTCAAAGAGTACATGCCCGTTACAATATATATGTGCCAAAACAGAAAAAGCTTGTCCGCGTGGATACTAAATGATGATATACTACAAATACTATCCAACATATAATTTATATTCCATGGATTGTAATTGTATGCACATATTGATATATGCCCACTCACATGGTCAATCGTCAATGAACAAAAGATATATATTTTTGTTTTCTTTCTACATCTCCAATTAACTGAAACACAACTACATGATGAGCTAAGTAGTCTAAGTTGACAAATGCGAAGAGTAGAGCTCTTCTGTAGTTGCCCTTAACTTTGGTTAGGAAGAACGGCTACATCTCCCCTTTACTTTTTCACTCCTTTTTGTCAATGGATAATGGACAATCCTTCTTATGCAAAAAAAACAGGCTTACATTATAGGACAAAGTACCTTTTTAGTCCCTAAGTTTCTAGGAATAGGTGCATTTGGTCCCTAAAGTTTCAATTTGGCCATTTTAGTCCCCCACTTTTGAAAAATAGGTTTAAAAGGTCCCTCTTCCTATTTTCTACATTATTTAAGTATTTTTTTAATTATTTTAAATGCATATTCAAATTAGGGAAAAAAAAAAAAAAAAAATCTCTCTACTCTCTCTCTCTCCTTCCCCTCTCTCCACAGTTCTTTACTTCTCTGCATCTTCATCCTCTCTAAAAATCCTCATTTATACTTAATCATCTTTGCCTTCATCATGATCTCTCAAAATAGAGACCTTTTGGTATAATCCCACCGGATTCACTCACAAATTTATGTCCAACCCACAATTTATCTCATCTTTAACAACCTCAGTAAGTGTTCATGAACCAAGTAGCAAACTCCTTCACCAAAACCAACTTTGCTGCGATTTAACAAAAATACCATGCCCAAATTCATCATTGGCGTCTCTCTGCTGGTTGCTCACAGGACCCATAGTTGCCGGTTCCATAATGTCTCCAGAAGGTAAAAGAAAAAAGGGCGGAAACCCAATTGAAAAACAAAAAAAGAAAATGATGACTAACCAATGGGCATTCTCATCTAAGGGAAAAAAATACAAAGAAGAGCTAAACTCATTTGAAAGATGAAGGCAATATGAGGAAGGACATCTTCACTGGAAAGAATGGTGGAGGGAGGGGAGAGAGAGGAGGGAGGATGGGAGGTGAGAGAGAGAAAAATATATTTTTTTTACTTTTAATTGAATATGCATTTAAAATAATTTAAAAAATACTTAATTAATTTAAAATGTATTAAAAAATATGCATTTTCAACCTATTTTTTAAAAGTGAGGGACTAAAATGGCCAGATTGAAACCTTAGGAACCAAATGCACCTATTCCTAAAAACTTAGGGACTAAAAGGTAGTTTTCCTACATTATATCATTTAGAAATATACTATAGCGAAATTAACTCAATTAGATACTTGTTGGCCGTAGATCTAGACACAACTTATCCATCGCTTCCTGCTTGGCCCTTGCAAACAGCAACAGATACATAATAGTACAGTTCCCTAGTAGTTACTCCATATTTCTCAAGTCAATGAAATTCAAATTCACATAATAGTAAAGTTCCCTAATAGTTACTCCATATTTCTCAAGTCAATGAAATTCAAATTCGAATACAGTTCGCTTGGGCGATGAACAAGTAGAGAGGGGAAAGAAGGAGGCTAGGAGGGATAAACTTTACCAGTGTTTTGAACGCGCAGAACAATCTCATCAAGAGCAGAGTTAGATGGCGCACATACAAGCACTCGTACACGATACTTACGATTTGACTTTACTACTTCTGGTTTCTACATAGGAAATAAAGTAAGGATCCATGACTTGGGTTAGCAGATAAAATTAAAATGTCTACACTTCAACTTACCAGTTCATTTCCTGTGGTAGGAAAAAAACCATCATCGCCATTTGCTGGCATTTGATTATCTCTAGGATTCATACCATTTAACCATGGTGATGCTTGGTTCCAGTGATTGTATCTGTAAAAGTACTTTTTTAAAAAAAATCTTTAACAGATACCTTAATTATCATAGAGTAGAACATATTTACCTGCATCAAATAATTTTGACATAGATTCTGAAAGTAACAGGACTAAGAAGCACAGGCACAAGACACAAATACCACACAACACAGACATGGTAACATGGTATTTCTGAAAATTAGAAATTAGGACATGGACATGCGCATGCCAAAGACACTTATCAATAAATACATTTATTTATATAATAGTCAATACAATTGTAATGGACTATATTATAAGGAATAAGTTTGATGCATTTCGCTTTCAAAATTTATTATCTTTATCCAATATTAATATCTATATCTATTGCCATACAAAACAAGTGTTTGTTACAAAATGTCAGATTCATACTCACTTGGTAGAATTGGTGTCTAACACACATTTATTGTGTAATATGTGAACAAGCATCCACATGTCCGAGCGCGCAACCCAAACAAAAAGACCGTGCTCCTTAACAGGTTATATAAATAAATGTATAGTTTCTCCGAGGTATCTTAACAGTTGCAAATACAAACATAAGCATCAAAGTAAACATCTCCACAAAGTTACCCTATCCTTTGTACGTGGTCACAGATGATAAAGAATAAATGTAATAACAGTGACATACTTTTCTCTCACAGGTAATTCCGACCCCTGCCTTGTTTCAATCAAACCAACCCTACACAGGACAAAAAGCAATAATTTGAGAACAAACATGCATTCAGAAAACTGTTGCTTGAGCAATGTTGGAAGAAAAAGTTTTTTGTTTCTTTTACTTGGAGTGCATCCTTGCTGGTGTGGCATGCAGAATGGCGCTAAGAAGCCCAAGGATGGTCTGTGTCTTCCCTGTTCCTGGAGGACCCTAGAAGGTGTAATACATTCAGAATTTGTAATATTGTCATGAAAATACACTGCAAGTCTACAATTTGTACATATTTCTGAAATATACGGCTAAAAGTCACATTTCAACTATTCCTCTCACCCTAGAAAACCCTTTTTTTCCTTTTTTTTTCTTTTGGTTAAGAAACAATCTCAGTAAGAAATAAAGAATTGTTCAATTATAGAAGAAAAAAAGCACATATGAGAAAGGATTGAATATAAAGTACAATAGAGAGAAAACAAGAGGTGAAGAACTCGATAAGCTAGCTTTAAATAACATGTCTACCACTATGGGGGCGTTTGGGGCAAGGGATGGAGTTGTGAACTCCACAGAGTTACTAAGTCTAGGAAGTGGTGAACTCCTGGGGCCCACCATGTAAAGAATTAATAAGGTGTAAAATTGATGTTTGGTAGTGGGACCCACAAACTCCTTGAGCCAAACAAGGAGTGTCACAACTCCACCCTTTCCAACTCCCTACTTCCCAACTCCTTGGCGCAAACCCCTTCTAAGAAAACTACACACAAAAAAGTAATAATAATAGTAAATAACAAGTAAATGAGTTCACTCCAAAAACTAAAAGCATCCCCAATCCAAAAGGCATCTAATAAAATTTATTTCCTTTAATATTTTGGGTTCCTATGAAGTTGGTAAAACTGAATTCCAAGACAACGAGGGCAATCTCAACTAAAGATGAATCTCCATACAAGTAATAAACTGATACAAAGTTTAACAGGCCAACAGGTTATAGCATTTCTATGTAGGTAAAATTATAGATAAAACAAACACAAGCGTAACAAAAATGGACCTGTATGAGAACAAACGGTTTACGCGACAGACCAGCCTGCAATTAAGAATTGTATACATTCAGAAAATAGGCAACATAAATGAAGCTTGTTAATGATTAAAAAAAATCAGAGAGCAGGAGAAGAGAGACAGGGAGGGAGGGAAGCATAGGAACTTGAATTGAGTCATGAATCCTGAAGCATTTAAACCAGCAATCATTGGGAGGGAAAAATAAATAGCAGACGAAGTATTACTACACTGCTTCATCAAACCGCTACTTACTGACCTGCACAGCTGCCTGTTGGGATTCATTAAGATTTTCTTGCATATAATCCTGCAAAGGTTTGGAAATTTTCCAGGCTTGATCTTTACCAGTATTCTTATCAGAGGCTGCTAATATCATTTCCCTAAAAGGTAGAGAGCTAATAGACCACAATGCTATATATTCACGAATGATAGTGGATAAACTGCAAATCTGCAAAATCAACAAATTTTCTTAGAAAAGCTCTAACCAGAAATAAGAGAATTATTTCTCTGTTAGTATCTATATACTAATAAATAATAAAAAAAAAGATTGAGAAAATAACTAAAGAATTGAAATACTCTTTGGCACTAAAACAATCACAGAAACTGTTCTTACGAACTATTTTCTTTAAGAAAATATAAAAGAAAAGGCAATGATATGTTATAGCAATACAACAAATTAATTTAGGCTTCAAAAAATCATAAGAAACGAATTTCATTCATGAATATTAGGTGGAGGCCCAACCTTGAAATAGACACAAGTTTCATCAACCATTACAGTTACTATAAGCAAAGCAAGAGATATCATGAGCATTTAGAACTATCAGGAACCATCAACAACAAGGAGAAAGCCACCGAGCAGAAAACTTTAAGAAACTAGCAATCGGGAAACTTTTACCTTTAAACTGTAAATATATATTCCATCTTTACTAGAAGAAGTAATATGAGACCGGACTTTCAGAAGTCTTGGAGAAGATACAATTGCCTCTATGCCTTGATGTGTGACTTCTCCAGCCAAATACATTCTAAGCCTGAGTTTACTTTGTTGGCGACTTTCCACCAATGCAAAGGCATATGTGGTGGGTAGTTTTGCATTTTCCTGAAACTGCAATATATACTTGGATGTCAGCCACAAGAATAGAAAAAAAACTAAACTTACAAACCAATTAAAATAGGCATACAAATGAAAGCATTCAAGGAGGATTCAGAACAGAATAAAAAGCCGCAAAGGATAACATTGCAAATGTAAACCAACTCTTTGCTCGTTCTATTCCCCCATTTAGGTTTACAGTTTCTTTTTTCAAACTCGATGTACATTAGACTCAATTTTTTCTTAGCTTAAGCTATTTCAGACCTGAAAGAAGAAAGGGAAGTAGCAGAGTTTGAAGAAAAATGTTCAATAAGGAGACTATCTGAGGAACAAAAACGACTACAAGCTGCCCTGCATTTTTCTCTTCGGTTCTCTAAACTTCTGGATGATGTTGGAGGGAGGGGGTAAACAAAGAGAAAAGAAACGACAGATAAAGTTTTTTTTTCCTTTTCCCTTCACCTTCTCCTTGGAGAGAAGCAAAAGATCATTTGGTGATAGGAATTCACCCTTTTCGCTGTCTTCATCATTTAAGTCCTCGTCTCTAAGATACACCATCTCTGGGAAGTGAAATCCATTAACTTCACTGCACTCCATGATCGCCCTGAACTTCCAATCCGCCGCTGCAAATCCCAAGTGGTAACATTTTAGAAATGTGATAAAGCAGAGAATTAAAAACTCAACCGTTAAACAGTGCAATCTAGAAACGGTTCTTCCCTATCAAAGTTACCATTACAACATACAGAAAACGTAAAAATACAATATTTCTAATCGCAATTCCCTTTTCAAAAGCTTTCCGACCGAGCCCAATGCATTAGGGAGCCAAATACCTTCTTCATCGTCATTCCTCTGAATAATTTGAGCCTTGATTTCTTCCAACAAAAGCGGCTCAAAAGTAGAGATATAATCGTCAACATCCTTATACGTAGATTTCACTTCCTTTAAACCCAATGACGCTCCATCTCCATCCTCCCCCTTGCGTTTCTGCTTTCAAGAAGATTGAAAGTAAAAAAAAACAAAGCCAAATTCGAAAAAACGTGAATAAATAGCGGAGGGTTGAGTTAAGTAATCAAACTTTGGAATTCTTGAGGAGCCGAAAATAGTCCCAGCTGAGAATAATTTTAAACAAACGACTCGTAACAGATTCTTCGGCAACTTTCTCTTTATCTACAGCCATCAATCGAATACTTCGAAACTGACCCACACATAACAACAAAAGAGTTCCAAGCATTCACAATAACATTCAAACACTTAAATCCAATTCGAAAAGAAAAACAAAGCAACGTTGCTTGCCTAATCTTACTGAAAAGACTCCGAACCCTACTGGTTGATGTTCGGAAACGTCCGAACTGGGTAAACTAACTTGAGGCCAATCGAGAGTGGGTCGCTGCCGAAACTCGTCGAAACCGAGAGAAACAATGTTGCGAAGGCCACGGCGAATCCGTTCAAAGTCGGGCCCACGATGCCAGTGAGATTCGTGGGTTAAAACTCGGTGGCGAGTAAATGGGTCATCGGAGAAGAACGCTCGGCGTCTATCTGAGTGGGTTGTCGCTCGTGGCCTGAGGTTGCCAACTGACAGGAACGCCCAGACCGCTGTCTGCAGGTCGCTACCGTCGGAGGCCCGCCGGAAAACGCTGGAGAAGAGAGAAAGAGGGGGCGGCCGTTGCGTGAGGGAGGGGGAAGGAAGAAGACGATGCGAAATTTTTTCAAAAACGTCAAATTGGTCATATTTTAGTCCAAAAACTTTTAATAAATAATTATGTATTATTTTAATAACATTTTGATGGTAGGAAATGGGGAATGAGAGGGAGAACGGGAAATCGGAAAACATGACCCAATGCCATAGTTGTCATTAAGGGGGCATTTGGGGAGCTGGAATATAATTAGGATTATTGGGAATTTGAGGGGAGCTGGATTATAATTAAGATTATTGGGAATTTGAGGGGAGCTGGATTATAATTAGGATTATTGGGAATTTGTTTATGATGGATTTTGTTGTCTGAAATCAATGCCTGAAATCTGATTACGTGTTTGCAGTGCAAGATTGGGTTGGCTGTGTTTCTAATTACCGTGGATTGCAGGGTTGGTTTGAGCTGGGTTTGATTGTTTTTTTTTTAATATTATTTTGATTTTTTTTCTACATCGGTTTTAACCATCATATATTTTCAACTTTATCTGGGTCATACTATACAAAATTCAGCTATCATACTATATTATAATTTAGACTAAAATAACTTTGGACATAACAAAAGGTCTACCATAGAAAATTAAAATTAGATAAACAATTACTTGTAGTCAAAGTACAAACAAAATCAAAGAAAGATAAGGTTCATTAAACATAAGATAACTTGAGTTGAAATTGAAGGAAGAAATAGTCAAACAAATTCAGGGTACAGAAAAAGCAGAGTCATGGTGCTGGATCCCGTGATCGCCCGAGGACTTGCATGCAATAATCATACTTCCACTGCGGGGGGAAGTCCACGAAGTGGCTTAACACCATTGGATTTTCAAGCAATGATCGTGCAACTGTCAAGTCATCTTGCATCAACAGACTAGGGATTGATTGTAGCTCGACGTACAGTTCTTGACGATGACACCTTGCCAAGTCATCGTTCACAATAGGCCACTGTGCAATGCCGTCAATGGACTTCATTAAAAGTTGGAAGCCCTCTCGTACCACCTTGTTGTACTCTCCAATTGAGGAACTTCGGGACCTCCTACTTCTTATTGGCATGCTACTCCTAGACCCTCTATCACCGGGTAGTTGGAAGGTCCTCTAATGTGGGCGAGCTGGCGAACTGTGGATCAGGAATATAGAAGTTCTCAAAAGTCTGGGGACTGGTTATTCAAGATGTCCTCGTTCTCCTCTTCCACTACAGGTTCAAATCCAACCTCTACAGTGGTAGTGGCACGACTCCCTGCTGCTCTGTCTTTGCCAAATACAATGGCCAAGTCGTCATAGAACGGAAATGACTTATGTTGTAGTCTTTTTGCATTCGGATGACTCTATTAAAGATGAAATGTGTTATGTTATGGCTAAAACATATTTAAAACAACTTAGAATAAATAGAAAAATAGTGGATTACCTTGACCCATGCGTCAAATATCTCCGACTCACAGTCAATACATTTGCGCTCTACATTTCAACCGAACTCACTACATCTTGGGCCCAACATTTCAGCGATCACGTTGTACTGTCTCTTCAACGTCCTGTCCCTGGAGTCTAAATTTGGGCTTACCTATATGGAACATGTCACACCCTCTTTCTAAGACTATTTCGTGGAAGAGCTTATTAAGGAAAGAAGTAGGACCTTTGGAAGAAAGGAAACCTCATCAAGTGATGGGCAGGCTTAAAAAGAATAGTTGAGAAGTAAGTGAAGTTGGACGCATACTTAGTGAAAAACCATGTTGGACGCATGGTAGGAACGCTTGACGGCACGTAATTAAGGCAAACATGTGGTATTATGCGGTGGAGAAACGCGGCAAGCCTCACCTGACATTTGGGAAGTTGGTAAGTTGAGAAGAAACTATGAAAAGGGTAGTAGTTAGAAACGTGGGCTAAAGAGTATAGAGCAAAAGTGGCTAAGTGTTGGCCATGCGTTAGTGGACTTATGCGTTGAGAAATTTCTGAAGGTTACTAGGCGTTGACGGCCAAGAGGTGTTGGAAGTCACTATGCGTTGAAGGTTGGTGTGTATTGGTACATTAGAAGAAGGGCCGAGAGAATTATGCGTTAAGTAGCTATTCGACAACTGGGCGCTGAACCAATGTAAAACAAGTGTAAGCTATGCGTTGCTGAAGCTTTACACGGAAGGTTGAGTCCGCCAACCTAAGTAAGGAGGTGATGGCCGTATTGGTGAGTCGGTGGTTGTATAAATTGTATATATATAAGTAAGTACGCCGACTCAATCAACACTTTTAGACATAACTCGAACTCAGATTTACCCCTTTCTAGAGAAGAACAACGAGGAGAGGTCGAAGAAGCAGTTTTTGTCGGAGTTAGTAGGAACCAGAACATTTTCATGGTGAAATTGAAGCTGAAACCTGAGGCTTGACGGTTGACGGTTGAGGAAAATCCAGACATCATATGGCGTTTTGAAGAAGAGTGAGCTGAGAAGTTGAAGCTACCGCGAAGTTTTGAAGGAGGAAACATTCGGAATTTGTGCTACTGTAAAAGCTGTTAGCTGATCGAAGCAATTGAAGTTATTCAATGATGGTTTCCTTAGCGAAGAAAAGATAGAGTCGGAAATCTCGTGACAAGTTAGAAACTCACTTCTTTACAAGTTTGTAGAAGAAAGGTAGATCTGATTTTGGCTGAATGTCGATGTTTAGCAGTTTGAGAACAGGTTAGAGAAGGAAGAGGAAGAACAATAACCATCGGGGGTCGTTAGGATAGGAGTATCGTTAAAGAATTGGGGGTGATCAGCGAGATAGATGTCGCTGGTAACGCAAAGGGGCCTTGCGTCTCACAACTCTCGCTGACTCTCGCTTAGTATCGCTTATTAAGGTAATATCGCTAGCCTAGCGAAGCTAAGTATCGCTGATGCCGCATGGTTAGAAGCAGTTAGTCTAAAATCTCGCTTATTACAGGAAGTTGTAACGAGAGAAAAATTTATGATGAAAACCTATATCTAAGATATCTAAGCAAACGTAAAGAATATAAGGAGGAATGTTAGAAATGTCTAACACGAAAAAGGTATGTTTACAGGTCAAGAGGAGCTAGGGAAAGCGTATAACCCGCTCGGAGCTCGGAAATAGTCGTGAGTGACCTTATGACTTGAGATAAGCTTAAATTCAGTATTATCTTCTATATGTCTAATACTATCTTTAAAGTATGAGTTGAAATGTACTTTTGTATATGAACCAGCATATATCTTATCTGATATGAGATTAAGCTTGAGACATATCAGATAACGTTCTAAGTTTATTAAGATAGTTATCAGATGAATGTTTAAAAAATTCTGAGATATCATGATTATAGTTAATTTATGTTAAAGGTTTTATACGTGCCACGCACTAGAGAGAATTGAATGGGACCCAATGCTGAAGGATAGGTGAAGGCATATGGGCAGCCCTAGTATTTAATTGATATGAAACTCTCGCCTAAGGATTTAAAGACGGTGAGTGAGTAATTCCCTGGGACCCTGGTACCGAAGGACATGAGAAGGTACACGGGCAGCCCGAGATCAGTTAGATTTATAAGCATAATAGAAGGGATTTGACACTGATGTGTTGAGATTACTCCACACAGCTAAGGCTTATTGACGTTGGGTGCGTTGAGTTCGCTCTGCCTCAGCAAAGGTTTAATGAAAAGAAAATCATTTATGTACTGATAGTAAATTACAGGTTATAGTTATTTACAAGTTTATGTAGCGTGATATAAGACATGATTAAGCAATTCATACCAAAGATTGTAGTTATAATTTTATTGAGTTTATATTTTTAGTAGTCACTCACTGAGCAAAGTAGCTCATGGATTTTGTTTCTTTGATGTTTCTTTTCCAGGTAGCAAGCGTGTTCGGGGTGCCTAGCCTACCATCAAGATCCGTCTGTGCCAGAATAGAATTTTGTAATTTGGAAGTCTGTAACCCCATCCTTTAGTAGAAGTTGAACTTGTTTTGAGTGGCATATGTGAGTTTCACCGGGCATATTTGTAAACTCTAAACATGGTTTTTTTTAAAAAACTTACTTATGATGCGATCTTATTAAGAAATTTTGTATAACTGTTGTAAGGTTGAGTATTTCACTGGCTAGTTAAGGTATAAAAATGCATTTACAACAGGGTATAATAGAATACAGATTAGGTAACACTCACGCCTAGGTAAAGATATAGAAGTAAATATATTATCTAGGGTGGGGGTGTTACAGAACACCTTGGGATCCTTTGCTGTATGGATTACCCTCGGAAAGTCCTGTTATCAGCTCGTCAGTGTCCAGACTGCACACACTAGACGAAACACTCCACCAGGATTCTATCGTCTTCATCCGTCCAAATATGTTTTGAGACTCTTGCTCGTGATCCGAATGCTTCCATCGAAAATTAAACGTGTTAACACAATCAGGCTTGAACATGAAGGTGTAGTGTGGTGAACAAGCATTAACCCATTGAGACTGTATATAATAAGAATTAATCCATTCACACTATACATTGAAATATTCATATATGTTAGCCAGAAAATGACAAAACGTACACGTCCGGCATCAACCAAATACTGTATATATTACAAAAAAGACTATAAAATTTCCCTAGGGCGTCCTTAGTTTGCATTCCATTCAACCCACATATGATTTGCAAGATCATCCCTCCATGCAATAAACGCATCGGATGTCTCTACAAATTCGATATTGTCAGTGTCTGTTGGAATTGGTCCCCTCTGACTTCCCGATTGTGTAAGAGACAACAGGCATGTATGGTCTTGCACTACACATCAACCGGGTAGTATGATTTTCCTCGAAGAAGTTGTGAAAGGAAAGGAAAATGATATTGAGAACCGAGTAGTATGATTATCACAACACTAATGATATTGAGAACTTATCAATAGAAGTTGTGAAAGGAAAATCAAAAGTCAAAGTTAAGAGAAAACAAAAGTTGAATTCCAGAACAAAGAAGTCTATTGAAAACCTTTAGGATTGTATCACTATAATTGAGAAGAAACTTAAACATATGAGGGGAAATTGTACGGATGGTCTAAATTGGGATGCCCAAATGAAACTTGACCCATTATTCAAATCCACCCGAAATTTAGCCTTCTGCTTGGCATGTGAAAGTACCAATTTGTCCCCGAAACTCACGCGAGGGCCGCAGGCAACCACGATTTCTCTTTTCTTCCTCTCACTCGACTTTCTTCATCTCGTTTCTTCCACTTGCTCATTATTAAAATTACAATTTCCTCGCAGTACCTTGCTACTCCAGCTCCACCATTGTGTTGCAACTCGTTAATCTTCTTCATCTCTCGATTTTAGGTATTCTTCTCAATTCCCATCTTTGTCTTTCAATCTTTCTTGCATTCTTATGTTTTTTATCGGCCATTGAACCCGATTTCGCTCCACTACTGGGTTTTGGCTGTACAATTGCTTCCCCGAATCCCTTTTCCCCTTCTATCTTGTTAGACTTCATCTGATTTCTCACTTGAATTTCATCCTCAATCGACTTCATGACTAAATATGTCTGAGTTCTAACCTGCTTCTTTATTCTTGCCTGCAATCTTTTTTTGCTTCATCTCTTCGATTTGATTTTTTGCCCCTTCATTGGCTCTAGCTTCTTCCTCTCACTTCATCCTTTAGCTTCTTCCTCTCGTTTCTTCCTCCAGCTTTTTCTTGGTCAATTTTGTAGTTTTTTCCTTTGAGTTTTGTCCTTCATTCAAATTCTCACTCTCACTTCTTCCTCTAGCTTCTTCCTTTCATTTCTTCCTCTAGCTTCTTCCTCGTCAATTTTGTATTTTTTCCTTTGAGTTTTTTCCTTCATTCAAATTCTCACTCTAGCTTCTTCCCTAGCTTCTTCCTCTCGTTTCTTCCTCTACCTCTAGCTTCTTCCTCGTCAATTTTGTAGTTTTTTCTTTCATTTGAATTTTCATTCTCGCTTTTTCCTCTCCTTCTGATTCACACTCCAAATTACATTTTTTATTCAAAAAACAATAAGGCGAGAAGAAAATCTCGCTAGAAAAATGAAAAAAAAGGGTGACATAAATAGAAATCTTCGAAAAAGAAAAAAGGAAAATCGTCGAAAAAACAGAGGGTGGCATGAACATAAAAAATCTCTAGAAATGGAGAAAAAAAATGAAAAAAAAAATGAAAAAAAGAAGATGAAAAGCAGAAAAAATGAAAAAAGAAAAAAGAAAAAAGCTGCAAAAAAGAAAAGGTAGAAGAAAGAAGAAAGAAGGGTTAAAGTGGTAAATTCACTGCGTGATGACATCATCGAAAAGCCAAATTTTGACCGTTTTTTTAAAGTGAAGCCAAATTTTATTTGGGCCTTCTAATTTAGGTCATCCATACAATTTTCCCAACATATGAAATCTAATATGTCAATACTAAAAATGATGATATCAACTATCTTTAAACACTTTAGAGTAGAAGAATAGGTATGTGATTTATACAAAAAAAAGTTATGATACAGACTATTTTTATGTCTACTAAATCACATTGATACTACGTAGGCCAAAAAAGGAAAACATTCCAAGTTTGACAACTTGGAAAAAGAGGAAATGTATAAGGAACATAAGGAAGCTCAAAATCACAATTTGGTCGGAGCGAATACACCTTCATGTTCGAAGATACCAAAGGAAGAGCAAAATGAAGTTCAAATTTCGACTTTATTAGTGTTGAGTTTTTTTTGACAAAATATTAGAATTTGGAAAAATGGAAGTAGGTGATTGGGCTCTTACTACTATAAAAGAAGTTTATGCCATTAGTTTTAAGTCATCCCAATTAGAAATACTTTACACACATTGTGCCAACTCTAGTTAAATTTCTTTTGTATTCTCTAGTCTGAAAGTGGGAAAAATGTGTGAGTAGTCAAAATCTTTGAGAGATTGCTATTATAATTGGGGTCGAGAGAAAGAATTATTTCGTGTGATTGTAATAATTTTTCACATTGGTTTTTTCTCCAATTTGGAGTTTTTCTACATTAATTATTGTGTTTTTCATTTTATTGTTATCTTTTAATTTCTCTGTTATTTTTCTGCTTATTTCTATAGTAGAAGTGGGAAGTTTTTTTCAACAATTAATTTTTGTTTGTCTATGGTCATGATTAGAAATATCAAGTGAACATGAATGTCAAGGAATCGAATTCATTAGCGGAAGCATGTGAACACGTGTGCTTTTAATTTACGTTTTGAATCTACAAAACATACATAGAAATTTAAACATGCTTTACTATGAAGAAATTCAAAGAGAAAGAAAATACTTTTGAAGACAACTCTTCAATTTTCTCTAATTTTTCACTGCATCTGCGATCTCTTCAATCACGACAAGACACTACCACTAAGATCTTTCTCACTATTCTCCAGCAAGGAAAAGGTTTGTGGTAACCTCTTTTTCTTTTTTTGGAAAACAAAGGAAGAGTTTATCAATTTTTACAGAAAAATACTTTTTTTTGCAAATTTGTGAGAAATGATGAGAGATTGAGAAACTATTGAAAGGAAAGTTTAGAGAATGTTTATTTACTATGTCCATATCTATTCATGAGAGGGAAGGAGGAAGTTAATTACAACTTCCCTTAACTCACCTTTAACTTCCCTTCACCATGGGGAGTTAAAATTCAACTACGGTTAAATTAAATCATATTTATTTTAATTTAATTGAATAAACAAAAATTAATTAATCTAATTAATTAATATATATTAATTAAGTATTTTATATTTAATTAATATTACATTTGAATTATATTCAAATGTATTTCCCTCTCACAACCTATAGTTTAAATCTGAATCTCATTCATAATCTATTTAAGTTATAGTTTTAATAAGAATCACATTCATTATATTTAATATTTGAATCTTATTAAAATATATTATTCTCTTATATTACATAATTTAATTTTGAATCTAATTCGTTTAGTTTTGAATCTAATTCAAAAATAGCTTTATATTATAATGTATCTCTATGAATTATATTAATTGTATCATATACAACCCTTATAATTTGAACAATTCAAATTCTTCCAAAAGTAATTATTCCTTCTTTTACCCTTAGTGAGCTAGCAATTGACCTACAGATTAGAAGCTCCAATGATACGAGAATAATTAATTAATTAAACTCTTTAATTAATTAATCAACATTCATTAACTGTGGGTCACTCCACTAAAGACCCGCAGTTGTACTTCTCGCACTGTAGATATATTGATGTATCCACAAATATAACCAATCAATAGTGAGTCGACCTTTCACGAATTACTCGTAATTATAGTCAAATCAAATTATCGTTTTACCTTTGTAATTATATCTAATTTCTTAAGTCTCACTGATCCTCTAATGAACAACCTGTTTATGGTCTTGCTATAAAAAAAACCCTATCGGGCCAGAGAGAGGGAGGGGCTCCATTGTTCAAGACTCGGAGTTAGCATTTAAGGGAGCAACTCATCTACTTACCCTAAATACAGGAAGAAGTTAATTTCATCTCATGTAGTTATGTTCCCAGCTCCCTACTGGGACAAATCCCCAAAATGATAGGCATATTGAGTCGGCGAATTTGGCTACTCTCACCTATACAAATCAAAATACTGCCCTCATAGACAGGAGTTTATAACTCACGCAGGATTGAGGTCGAGTTACCTATGGTCATCTTATAAAATGTTAATCTCTTCAGTTAACGGTGTTATAAAGAGAGATTAATCATTTTGCGGTCCGGTCTTATACAAACTATTTATATAGGATACCCCCACTTGCATGGCTCCACATGAACGATTTGGATGAAATCGTTTGTAACACTTACAACTTTTGTAATAATTACAAAGTGGGTCGTATCCGTAATGTCACCAGGATAAGGCACCCAATCTTATTCATATACTACAAATCATTTAGGTTATTACTTGAACATGATCCACCTGCATGTTTACCATATACTTTGATCTTTCTTTAATGGATAATTGCGTATATAAAATAATCAATCATTATTTCAAATAGCTTATTAACTATGAGGCTTTAGGACATACATCCCAATGAAATTAATGTTTACATACTTTGAAATCTTGAATATTCTTGAACCTTTCAATTTGACTGCTTGCAATCTCTACTTACACTTCTCATCAATGCATTTAACATAAAGTACCCCTTTGTTAGATTTTTTACTGGAACTACAAATTCTTTTTCATTACCAAAAGACTTAATCTTATGGACAAATTATCTCTTGCAGAAAAATAATTGTCCTATCTCCTATTGGGATTTGTGCTTTAAAGCTCGATAGTCAATAAGTTATTTAATAATTATTAATTTAATTATTAAAAAATGTAATATTAAATTATCTATTACAATAAAAATGCAATATTCTTATATATAATCTTGAAACAGTATGTGGTAGACATACAAGTAGATCATGCTCAAGTAATAAACTAAAGGGTATATAGTCTATGGATAAGATTGGGTGTCTTATCCTTGTGACACTATAGATACGACTTACTTTGTAATAGTTATAAATGATTTGATCCAAATCGTTCATGTGGAGACATGTGAGTGGGGTATCCTATACAAATAGTTTGTATAAGACTACACCACGAAATTTTTAATCTCTTTGTAAATTTGTTAATTAAAGAGATTAATATTTCACAGGATGATCATATTTGACTCGATCTTAATCCTAAGTGAGTTATGAAATCTTGCCCGTGATGACTCGTCCTTTGATTTACATCGATGAAAATGGCCCATGTCGTCAACTCAATATGCCTACCATTTTGGGATTTGACTAAATAGGAAGCTGAGAATGTAATTTCACAAGATGGAATTCACTTCCTCCCATATAGGGAAGTAGATGAGTAGTTTCCTTAAGTGTTGACTCCAAGACTTGAACAAAGGGTCTCACTGTAACGACCTGACCCTTTAATAACTAACACGTCGCTACTTCATGCATGACCATTTAGTGAATGCGTAGGGAACTAAGAGACTCAGTAGGACACACTTTAGATAACTCAGTCAAATTTATAAAACGGCTGGATTTCTGATAGTTTATTAAATCAAACATAGAGGAGAAAAATGCTTTGCAAAACCTCAAGAAAAAGAAAACTGAACATAACAATATCAAAACAAATAACAAACGGTCCAGTGTATGCAAATACTACTACCCTACAAGTCCAATACGCTATACCCTAGGCTAAGGTGCGAAAGCAATGTCAACGATCCCATGGTACGATCACGGATTTCCTCAGTCATACGCCTGGCCACCATGCTCTTTACCTGGGAGAAAAACATAGAAAAGGGTGAGTAGTCATACTCAGTAAGAGACTCACTACTGGGTCTAGCTATTATCCTTTTTGTCGTGTGGGCCCGTGTCCCCGACATAGGCATAAGCATAGGAAGCGACCCGAGGGTACGCAGTGATCACATTTGCAAACATAGATACAGGTGGTGATCTCGAGGGACACCCATCGTAGGCATAGTACGTAGGGGTATAGTACGTAGTGATCACATTTGTATAACTTCTTTTCTTCTTCTTCTTTTTTTTTTTTTTTTCATTTTCTTTTTCTAGCTTTTGCTTCCATCTCCCCAATCTCTTTGTATTTTCTTCTTCCCTTTCTTTTTTTCTTTTTTTTTTCTTTCAAATTTTTCTTTCATCTCCCCAATCTTCTCATATTTTCCTCTTCTTTTTTTTTTCTTTTCTTTTTCCAATTTTTCTTCCATCTCCCCAATCTCCTTATATTTTCTTCTTACTTTTTTTTTTCCTTTTTTCCCCCAATTTTTCTTCCATCTCCCCAATCTTCTCATATTTTCTTCTACTTTTTTTTTTGCTTTTTTTTTTTTCTAATTTTTCTTCCATCTCCCCAATCTTCTCATATTTTCTTCTTCTTTTTTTTTTTCTTTTTTTTTTTTTCTAATTTTTCTTCCATCTCCCCAATCTTCTCATATTTTCTTCTTTTTTTTTTCCTTTTCTTTTTCCAATTTTTCTTCCATCTCTCCAATCTTCTCATATTTTCTTCTTCTTTTTTTTCTTTTCTTTTTCCAATTTTCTTCCATCTCCCCAATCTCCTTATATTTTCTTCTTCCCTTTCTTTTTTTCTCCCCATTTTCCCCATTTTTCTTCAATTTCCCCAGTCTTCTCATATTTTCTTCTGCCCTTTCTTTTTTTTTTTCCCTTTTTTTTCCAATTTTTCTTCCATCTCCCCAATCTTCTCATATTTTCTTTTTCCCTTTCCTTTTTTCTTTTCTTTTTCCTATTTTTATTCTATCTCCCCAATCTCCTCATAATATTATAAATTTATCAGTGATAGCTACTAATATACTTATAACTTAATTACTCAAAGAATTCTATCGTTGATTGAAGAATTCATTGGCTATCACTCATGTTTTTAAATGTTAGAAAAGAATTCACTAAGTATTTGTGTATCGGGAATATCAATTATTAGTGATATTAGTGATAAAACTTAGATAGATATCAGTCATATTTATGTATCGGTGATATCGAACTTAGGTAGATAACAGTGATAGAAGTCTATTATTGATAATCATGATAAAAGTTTCTCAATAGTAGTCATTGATAGCTTTGAGTGTTAATATTTCAAAATTGATAGGTACTAATAAAAGTCTATCAGAAATAACCACAAATATTTTCTATCATTGATGGAGTATAAGAAGAGAGCAAAGTTGGAGTAGGGTATGAGAGGGCGTAGCGGTCAAAAATAGGATATGTGACGGTGCCTAATCAGGATATTGCTTCAGGAAATTCATTAACAGCTTATTCTGATTTAATGCCAAACCTCCTTCTCTTTAAACCGGGTATTCCCACTATGTCTAGATTTGGGGCCTATTGCTTTGATTCAAAAGTTGCTGATTCAATAGCGGCAAATTCTATCACATTCGGTCCGAGAACAAAGATTAAGAAGACTGGAGGATAGCACGCCATTCTAGGATTCCATTTCCTAGTACCATGACCAAAATGAACTCCTGCTTCCATCATCTCTTCCAAATGGATGTTCCAATATCTTCTTGTCATTTCTCCCCTCACTTCCTCGCTTTTTTCTTAAAAAAAAGAGATGAGCCGAAATAGAAATAAATAATTGTTCCCATGGAACCTTATCTTCTACCTCGACTGGGGATTGACTGTTGATACACGATCCAAGCCATGGCTCTTCTAGGCGGGCTGCTGTGTGACAACACTACAGAGAAAGCGGCGCTTTCGTGTAACATGCTATGGTCTCAACGCCCTTACGAGGTAGTGATGAGTTTCACGCACTCTAAGCCCGGCTCGTGCGCGGTTAGGAAGATTGGCCACAATCTGAGCGGTACCACCCACCCTACCCTACCACCTATAGGCGGCCAATGTCAAGAAGGAGTGAATTCCATCTTGTGTACGTAGCTATGTTTCCAGCTCTCTACTTGGTCTTGTCCTATAAATAGTAGGCTTGTTGAGTTGGCAACACGGACTGCTCTTACCCATACAAATCAAAGAACAAGCCCTCACAAGTAGGAGTCCATAACCCACTCAAGATTTAGATCGAGTTACATATGGTGATCATATGAAATGTTAATCTCTTCAATCAACGGTGTTACAAGGAGAGATTAGCTATTTTGCGGTTCGATCTTATATAAACTCTTTGTATAGGATACCCCCACTCGCATATCTCTACATGATTGATTTGGATCAAATTGTTTGTCATGATTACAAAGTGGGTCATATCCATAGTGTTACTAAGATAAGGTATCCAACTTATTCAGATACTATAAACCATTTAGATTATCACTTGAAGATGATCCATATCTATGTTAACAACATACATTTCAAATTTACATTAAACAATCTTGGATCTTAATTTATTGGATTGAGTTAAGCAAGTCTAAATGTCAAATAAAATAACTCTTTATTTCATTAAATAAATAATTTTTTTATACATTAAAAACCTTGAGATTTAGGGCATAAACCCCAACACGTATGAGTTGAACGAGCACAAAAAATAGGCTTGTCATTAAGGACCTATTTACATGTTTACAAAAAATAGGGTTGTCATTAAAGGTCTCGTTAGAGGTGGCCTTTGCAGAAGTTGGTAGCCGAAGGTGAATGTTAGTGTTGGTTGTTAGAGGTGGTTGTCACTGGAGTTGATCGTCGAAGGTGGTTTAAGCCAAAGTTGTCGTCGGAGGTGGTTATTGGAGTCGAAGCTGGTCATCGGAGTTGCCTGCACAAAGGTGGAAGTTGGAGTATGTCATTGAAGTTGCTTATGCGAAGGTGCCCGTCGGAGTTGGTCGTTGGAGTTGTCGTCAGAGGTGGTTGCCAGAGCCGCAACTAGTCGTTGGAGTTGGTTGCACAAAAGTAGTCATCTGAGTATGTTGTGGGAGTTGTTTGTGCAAAGCTAGTTGTCGGAGTTGATCGTCGAAGTTGTCATCAGAGGTGGTTGTCGGGGCCTGAAATTGGTCGTCAAACTTGGCAGCAAAAAGGTGGTTGTCAAAGTATGTCACTGGAGTGTGGTGAGGGTAGTCCTTGATGGTGGTCGATGGGTGGAGCCATTGAAAACATTGGAGGGAGGGAGAGTTGGTAAAAATAACCAACTCAACTCCACCAACATTTAAAGTTGGTAGGTCATGTTTGGATTTATGCCCTCTTATTTTTCGATTTGATATAATAGTTGATTTTTTAAATATAAAATATTGAGTTGTCCATTACAGTAAAAATCCAATGTTATTTCACGAGACTTGAACAGTATGTATTGAATATACAAGTAGATAATTTTCAAGTAATAACCTAAAGGGTCTATTGTATATGGATAAGGTTGGGTACCTTACCTTGGTGACACTATGGATACAACCCACTTTATAAATGTTACAGACTATGTGATCCAAATGTTTGTGTGGAAACATGCAAGTGGGAGTATCCTATACAATGAGTTCGTATAAGATCGGATGATCGACTAAATGTGTATGAATGATAAATGAGAATAAGTATGGTCTAAGTGAAAGCATACATTATTAATGAAGTAATAAATCTTGGAGTATTCCAAGAGTCGAGTCCCACGAGCCTAGCTATCTAATTGGGTTTGGTTTAAATCAATGTGATCAAGAGACCTAATGTAACCAAGGTGAAATTGTTGTGAGTTAACGTAAATAAAGCTTAAAAAGGTAAAGACAATCAATGATGGAAGTAGGGTTTCAACTATATTTTACCTAAGTTCATCAAAACCTGAGTGATGCGGCTGCATCATGTTGGCGCATTGCCTTACACATAGATAGAATCTTCACCTATCCAGTCTTGTTTCAAAATCTTTTAGGAGCTTAAGAAGCTAATCTTATATCTCTATGGTTAGCTAGACCTTAGATTAATTTCATGTATATTCTTTACCCTACGGTGCCCCTTATCTCTAAGGTTGCATGGTGATCCTATTTCTAGGCTTTAACCCCATATTTCCTTGTGAAATCGGCTTACACCCTAACCTTCTCAATATAATTAAGACCCAGCTATATTGCTAACTTAAGTGATCAGTTCAAATTAACAGTGCTTTCCATACAATCAAGAAGGAAAATGTGTAAGTAATGCAAGACATGACACTTTAGCAATTGCTCAAGCTATGGATCCCTAGGGCATCTATGGCTTGAGGGCATCCACAAAATTAGACCCCTTGATGGATTTAGTCCATGATAAAGAATAAATGAATCATTTTCATTAATTTTAGAATCATAAGTACAACATGAATGTGCAAGAGTAGCAAAGGAAGAAGTGAAATTGAAATGTGTGCTGGAAAATACAGTAACATTCCTCAAATGTCTTCCTTTCTTTCTAAAAAACTCTAAAAAAGGACTTTTCTCTCTCAAGGACCAATCCTTTTGCTCTACACACGCTTTCACGTGGTACGGAAGCCCTAAAACCTAGGAACTTCAGAGGAACTCTCATGCTTGGAGTAAGATTGACAAGTTGAGTGGAGGTTCTTCTTGGAGTGGACTGATTTCGGGTGGAGGAAACCCTATGCTTGAAAGGAAGGCTCCAATCCCTTTTATAGGCTTCAAGAGAGGTTATGTAGGGGCGAAAACCACGTTTTGGAGGCTTCTCAGTCAAATTGTTGCTGAAAAATGGCTGAAGATCGAGTAAATTGCAAACTGTGGGCGACTAGTTCAACGTTTATGGAACTATGGTTTTGATGCGGGCACATATGTAACTAAGGAGTAAGAGGTAATTACAATGGTAAAAGGCTAATTTGACTTAGTTGTAATTACGAACAACTCATGAATGATCAACTTTAGTTGTAATAGTTAAATCCATGGGCGCAACATGTTCTACAGTGGTAAGAGTGTAGTTATGAGTCTTTAGTGCAGTGACTCATAGTTCATGAATGTTGATTAATTTAATTAAAGAGTTTAATTAATTAATCTTGTATCATTGGAACTTAATCTGTAGGTTCATTCCCCCTGCTAGCTCACAATAGGTAAACAAGGACCAATAGCACGTTGCCTGTGTGCATGTCCCAACGCCCATGCCTGCCCATTGTCATGGCAGTAGTTACCTTGGGTTGTCCTTCAGAGTTTTTTGGCTAAGGTGGACATTGGTAAGCTATTATGAAAATTCTTTAAAATTACCCAGAGCTATTAAGTTTAAAAATGATCAAGTATGAGCTAGAAGGAGAACTCAAGGGTTAAATGAAGTTTTAGGAAACATGGTCATATGAATAAACTAATCTAGACATTGTTATGAGGAAGGATTGCTCAGGGAATAACCAAGGATTGTTAACCTAATTTCAAGATAAATAGAGATCAAGATAGCTTACAACCCATTAGGAGCCCATCAGTGACTGTGAGTGAATTGTTTTTTAAAGTTAGATTTATTCTATAACTTAAACATGATTTCTTAGGAAAGCAAGTTGTTTATTAAATAAAGTTTCAAGCATGATCTTCTAAGCATGTGTTTATGTTGTATTTCTAAACATGATTCATCCAGCTTGAGCATGTCTTACTAGAAAAATACTAGATTGCCTGATGCTTTACAATTATGCTTTAAAAAGGGAAAAAAGAGTTATTTTCATGCTCTCTTAGAACTCAAGGAAATGTATAATTTTCTTTATTTATTCAATTCCCCCTAATTATGAATATCAGAGGACCCTGATATTGAAGGATGGAAGAAGGTATCCGAGCAACCTACTATACTATAGGTTTTTTGTAAGCACTGGCTTATAAAATACTAAGTGTTGGGAGGAGGCAAGTGAAATCGTTTTTATGCGTAGTTAGAAGAAAAGTAGCTGAGAGTGAAAGAACAAAATTTTTGGCTAAGTGTTGGCCAAGACTATACGTTGATGAAAGAAGAGAAGAGTTAGCATTTTCTTTTGAGTGGCCATGCGTTGAAGGTGAAATCACGAAGGGTTGTTGTGAGCTGAAGCAGTCACCGCGTTGGAGGACAAGTTGATCATTGGCAGGGGAAAGGAACGTACTTGACTTACCATGCGTTGGTAAGGTGGCCATGTGTTATGGTCCCTATGCGTCGAAGACTGGATGATTGAGTTGTAAGCGTTAAAGGTAGGAGGCGTTGAGAGTGCCATGCGTTGAGTGTGGATGATTGAGTTGTATGCGTCGAAGGTAGGAAGCGTTGAGGGCGCCATGCGTTGAGTGTGGATGATTGTTGGAGGTGTTAGAGTAGGTTGCGTTATGGGTGCTTTGTGTTGAAGTAAGAATGAGAACCCTGCGCGCCAGCCTGCTTTTGAGGATTAAGTCGACAGTATATATATATAGAAGTGAAATAAATGTTTAATCATTTTTTAGACACTTCGAGAGCTTAAGTCGGTTCCATTTTTCATACGAACTACAAGTGGAGGTAGAAGAGGGTGTTCTTGTGGATTTTGAATGGAAGTCTACTCGCTTTGGTGTTGAAATCTAAGCTGGAACAAAACGTTGTTTGTGGACGCACGGGCTGGACAGTGTCTGATGTTTGGAGTAGAGTGAATCGAGGAGATCGAGTCTAGGGCTGAAATTTTAAGGTCAATGAGTTAATATAACTCTTAACAATTCTTGTGAAGGATAGTTGAGCTAAAATTGAAGATAAATATGTGAAATTTTAGGTAAAAGCAACGATTACAAAATTTCTGTGCAATCTGGAGCAACGCAGAGTAATTTTGGAATAGTTGGAGAATGAAGGAGAGTTAAGCCTTGAAAGTTTGAGGTAATCTGACAAATTCAATTTTCTACAAGTTTGTAGAAGGGAAGAAGTTCTAAATCTGTCTGGAGATATGACTTTTAACAGATAGGAGAAGAACAAAATGGAAAGGAGGAGATCTCTACTGTCGGGTATCGCTGAGTACATAAAGTAAAGGTAGCCAGACGAGTATCGCTGGGACGCAAGGGGCTTTCCGTCTCACAAAACTCGCTGGGTATCGCTAGGTATCGCTCCTCAGGTAAATCACGCTAGTCTCACTTATCCTGGTGTCGCTAGTATTGTGTCCTGTTGGGTAATTTCGCTAGGAATCTCGCTGGGAATGTGGGATTTTCGTTGGTAATCTTGCTTATTAGGTTTACTTTGGAAAAATGTTTATTTTAGGCCAAGAGGAGATAGGGAAGACGTATAATCCACTCAAGGCCTAAGGATAAGTTGTGAGTGACACTTTTCTTGCTTCAAAACGGTTTTTGTGTACATGTTAATTCGATTTTCCAATTTATTATGGTTTTGGTGATCAATCGATTTGCAAAGCATAGTTTATGTTTCTAAAAAGGTGTTGAAAAGTATGTTTATGAAATGTTATTGATTTAAGAGTTGCCCTGTTTTCTTATGGAAGATTTGCATATGAACTGTTTGTTCAAAGTATTGCTTTCCTTAAAGGAAAATGTATTAGAGGAGGCTCAGTGCTAAAGGACATAAGAAAGCACGTGAGTTTCCCCGGGACCCAGTATTAAAGGACATAGGAAGGTACTGGAGACCCACTCTAGCTTGGCTTTAGGTTGTGTGTCGGGCTGCTAACCCTTTGGGAGCATTTCTACATGCACGTAAGAGAGGTATTGATGTCGATTGTATCAAGTTTACTCTACATCAGCTAAGGTTCTCGGTGTTGAGTGTATTGAGCTTACTCTACCTCAACCAAGGTTAAGGGTACAAGTTTAATATGTGATTTACCATGTTTAATTATGAAAAGACTTTTACAAACATCATGTTTTAGTATGATTGCTATTTCCAAGCATGTTTTACGAATTCTGAAGTTTATTAACTTGTTTTAAGCTTGAACCACTGTTTAATGTAACATGATTACTTTTTCTTAGTTAATGTTACTCACTAGGTTTCCCAACTCACTCTTTCCAATCTTTTTTCCAGGTAGTGAAAGAGTTCTCAATGCTTAGCCTATCCAAGCATGGTCTGCTACTTCTGCAAGCCTACATAATCTATAGTTATCTAGAGTTTGTACGTCCTTTTGGTCATGTCAACATGTTTCATACTAGTTTTGGGGTTGAGAGTTGAGAAGTTTGGTTGTCCATATTTGTATGTTGAATCTAGTTAAGGAGATGGTTAAGTAGTTATGTCTATTAGCATCTATTTGTGGATGCTTTTGGTGTTTTGTTGTATATATGTTTATGGAATGTGCTATAGTTGTGAATGTGGTTTTTTAACCATTAATCAGGTTAACCAGGCTACAGATTGAGCAAGGAAATAGGTGGTTAGTAGATATCATGAAAGGATCGATATTTACTATCCTCACATCTTTTCCTAGGTTAAGAGGATAATCTAGGAGAGGATGTGACAATTTTTTAGATTAATAAGTCTTCATTTTGTCATCTAACATGCCAATGTTGACTTCAAGTAAGCTTTTGTAAAGGTTGGGTTATCTCTATAGCTCTCCCACTATGATAAAAACTTATCTGGTTGACAATTAGAATCTATTGGACTTTCAAATGAAATTAAATGGTTAACAACACTTGTTAATTATTAAGTGGTTTTACTTGGAACTAGTACATCAAAGAAAATTCTTCTTCTCATTCCTTCTATTCTTTCGAGAAGCGGTTCCCACAAATCGGATCCTTGCCAGAGTCATAGCAAGGAAGATCTCTTGGGAAAAGGAAGACTACAAGGAGAGGACTATTGGTTTGAGGAGAAGATGTTGCTGAAATTATAGATCGACAAAGGTATGATGCTTAACCTTTTTTTGATATATTTTTTTAAATTCGTTCAAGAAATCAAAGAACGCAATCACATGCTTCTGTCGAAATTCAATTTCCTTTAGGATTATGTATGGATTATCAATTAAAGCTAAAGCTTTAATTAAACTAAATGCTTTAGTCCTATTGGATTCCATACAGAATTAAAACATTTGCATTAAGTTTTAGGGTTCCATTGTGTGGTAAAGCAATTGGTAGCCCAATCAGTTAACCAAGTTATCTTTGAACCTTGGTTTAGCATGCATTCAAGGTCTATGGGAAGCCTAAATTCCTTAGCATACATGATTCTCCCTTTACTACTTATGATAAGCTAGACGAACAAAAGAGAACGCGCAAGCCAAATTGATAGCTAAGATATACATTCATGGGAGGTAAGTCAATCTATACATATATATATACATCTAGATTAAACAAAATTCTAAGAAGTAAATCAAAAGCATTCAGTTCAATCAAGAAGAAATCTCACAAACATTACATTTGGTCCTTGCTCCTAAAAACTAGAAAACACTAACCTCAACAATCCATGGACAAGAAGAAGAGATTAGGGAGCATCCAACCTTCAATTAGAACCGAAAAATAAAAGAAACCTAAGCTAAATACCAGAAAGAGTGAAGAAGAAGAAGAATTTTGAACTTTCTCCTCGGCCTCCATAAATCCCAGGGTAATTAAAAACCCTAAAATGATGAGAATATATATAGAATTGAGGCGGTGCCCATCACTATAGACTTTTGTCACAACGTCGTGCTACTCCTTGAATTCTCATCAAACTTCGGAGCATCGTAGCACTATTGGAATTCGCATCGCGCATGGTGTTGACCAGCACCGCGGCGCCATGCCTTCATTAGAGTAGTTTTTACTTTTTCGCTCCTTGAAGCTGGGGTGCTCGGTATGACTCCTAATACCTCCAAATTAACTCACAATGGCCAGTATCGCTCTGAAATGCATGGATTGCTCGAGATCTTACAAATATAAATAATTAAGAAAATTAGACATAATAAACAAGCAAGATTATAAGCATAAAACTAGCTCTTTTCAGCAGCTAACCCTCTGGTGAAAAAATCACTTTATATAATATCTTGACCCTGAAATGGCCTAAAATGAGTAAACATATGTCATTAAACTGCTTAAGTTAGTTTTGGCAGTTTCAAACCAATTTCATGAGCTTTTACAGATGTTTTGTCACTTTTATGTAGGAAAAAGTGTCCTTATCTAGTAAACTATCACATAAAAGCTATGGGACCAAAACTGCATTTTGTCCTAGTGTAATTTGAGGAATTAACAACATAGAATGTAAGGTTAGAGTTGACAAAAGTCGCCTAATACAATCCATTATATTAATTACGAAACACTATGTTCATAAACATGAAGGGGTAAAAAGTAGAATCCCTAGGAAAGGCAAAATTACGGAAAGCCCTTGAAGGGAAATATGGGAAACATAGAGCAATGAGACTCGCCAAAGCATAGAAACCACAAGTAGAAGGAAACATCCGACACAATAAGAATGAAGTGAAAAGGGATAGGAACAAATTTATAGAAAGATAATAGCCTAGGAACTAGGTTATCATTGGGCGAACTTTTACGCTTCAGAATTTTGACGGACTAAAGTAGCCACTGCAATTTGTATCTTTTAAGCCCACTACTTTAAAATGGTCCACTCATGAAACGAAGCAAGTTTAGTGAATTATAAAATATCTAGTAAACTTTCATATACCTTTCGATTTTGTTTTATTTTTAATTTATATTTAACAGATTCTTTTGTATTGGTTCGAATAATTGAATCTATGTAATTTCTAAGGTACTCATCATTATGTTCTATTTCTGAGACCGCAACATAATCATCAATCATACTAAAAAAACACAAACACACGCACGCACGTGAACACACACAATAATCGACCTCCTTCACTTGATATTGTCTTTCTTTTATGCTATTATATTATTTTCTCTAGCTTCTAACTGCTCTTCATTTCTTAGCAACGTTCCAAAATCTAATTCATCATCTTTGGTGTTTTACTTTGTTTTCTAAAAATAAGTTGGTTTGGATACAAATTTTCAAAGTCATTTCCTTCTCCCCTTCATAAACACTCGGGAAATATACTAGTTTTGTTTTTAAACTATTTTTCCACACTAAGAACCTTCCTAAAATATAATGTGTGTGTGCGCGCGCGCGTGTGTGTATATATTAGAATGGTAAGAGGTATCGAAGTTGGACCTTATAGCGAGGACGGGGATTTCTGAGAGTTTGGGTGACGAGAATTAAGTTTTTGAGTAAGCCCTTCAAATTACCCATTATCATCTTTCATTGATAATGAGACAAGACTCTCACTCAACTTTCACTCCCGTTGAATTTATTAGTCATTTTATATTAGCTAAACGAAGTTGACGACTTACAAATTCAAACCAAAGATGGAAAATGCATAAGCAAATCCATGTGGAGAAAACACAAATTGTTGTTATAATAATTTTAGTTTGGTAATAAGCTATTTGTGGATAAGGTGGAAAATTATTTTCAAAATTTAGCAAAAGCAAGTCATATTATAGGTAAACTTTTGCCAACTAAATTCATTCACCTCTTTTTCTATCTTAAGAATTCATCAACGACTAGAGTACAAATATAGATGGGAAAGAACTCTCACATTGTCACAATGTTTCCTTATATAAACACATTGATCAAGACAAATGATTAAACCAAACATATAGTTGTAGATTTAAAGATGTTTAAACTTCAATGGCTTGTTCTTCCCCTCGTTGCAGCTTTAGCTTCCTTTTCCTTTTGTACAGGAGACAATGTCTCCTACGATTCAAATGCCATAATTATCAATGGTGAACGACGCGTTATCTTCTCAGGTTCAATTCATTATCCACGCAGCACCGATGCAATGTGGCCTGATCTTATTCAAAAAGCTAAAGATGGTGGACTGGATGCAATCGAGACATACATTTTTTGGGATCGCCACGAACCTCAACGACGAAAATACGATTTCTCTGGACATCTAAATTTTATCAAATTCTTCCAGCTCGTTCAAGATGCCGGACTATATGTCGTGATGAGGATTGGTCCTTACGTGTGTGCCGAGTGGAACTACGGAGGCTTTCCACTATGGTTGCACAATATGCCGGGAATCCAACTTCGAACTGACAATCAAGTCTACAAGAATGAAATGCAAACTTTCACAACAAAGATTGTGAATATGTGTAAACAAGCCAACCTATTTGCATCACAAGGAGGGCCAATAATCTTAGCTCAAATCGAGAACGAATATGGAAACGTGATGACACCGTATGGAAGTGCAGGAAAAACGTATATCAATTGGTGCGCTCAAATGGCCGAATCTCTCAATATTGGTGTTCCGTGGATCATGTGCCAACAGAGTGATGCCCCACAACCTATCATTAATACATGCAACGGATTCTATTGTGATACCTTTAGTCCTAACAATCCTAAGAGCCCAAAAATGTTTACTGAAAATTGGGTGGGATGGTTCAAGAAATGGGGCGACAAAGACCCTTATAGAAGTGCCGAAGACGTAGCTTTTTCTGTGGCAAGATTTTTCCAATCTGGTGGCGTGTTTAACAACTATTACATGTATCATGGAGGCACCAACTTTGGAAGAACATCGGGAGGTCCATTCATCACTACGTCTTACGATTACAATGCCCCACTTGATGAATATGGAAACTTGAATCAACCCAAATGGGGACATCTCAAACAACTCCATGCATCCATCAAAATGGGAGAGAAGGTTCTCACCAACGGCACCCGCTCAGACCAAAAGTTTGGTAGCTTTGTAACTTTAACGAAGTTCTCTAACCCAACAACAGGGGAGAGGTTTTGCTTTTTGAGCAACACAGATGTCAGCAATGACGCCACCATAGATTTGCAGGCAGATGGAAAGTATTTTGTACCAGCTTGGTCTGTGAGCATTCTTGACGGTTGCAACAAAGAGGTTTTCAACACTGCAAAGATCAATTCTCAAACATCTATGTTCGTAAAGGTGCAGAATGAGAAGGAAAATGCAAAACTCTCGTGGGTTTGGGCTCCGGAGCCCATGAGAGACACTCTACAAGGAAAGGGTACGTTTAAGGCCAGCCTTCTTTTGGAACAAAAAGGAACCACGGTTGATTTCAGCGACTACTTGTGGTACATGACGAATGTTGACACCAATGCGACATCTTCACTTCAAAATGTGACTCTCCAAGTGAATACAAAGGGCCATGTGCTTCATGCCTTTGTGAATAGAAGGTACATTGGTTCGCAATGGGGAAGCAATGGCAAGAGTTTCGTGTTTGATAAACCCATTATATTAAAAGCGGGAACCAACACCATAACCCTTTTGAGTGCCACGGTGGGTTTGAAAAATTACGATGCATTTTATGACACGGTGCCGACTGGAATTGATGGAGGTCCCGTTTATCTTGTTGGAGATGGAAATATCACAACTGATTTGTCATCAAATTTATGGTCTTATAAGGTTGGATTAAATGGAGAAATGAAGCAACTTTACAACCCGATGTTCTCACACAGAACAAATTGGAGCACAATAAATCAAAAATCTATTGGGAGGAGAATGACATGGTACAAAACAAGCTTTAAGACACCTTCAGGAATTGACCCTGTAGCATTGGACCTGCAGGGAATGGGAAAAGGTCAAGCTTGGGTAAATGGACAAAGCATAGGCCGATTTTGGCCTTCTTTCATTGCTGGCAATGATAGTTGCAGTGCAACCTGTGACTATAGAGGTGCATACGACCCCAGCAAATGCGTAGGAAATTGTGGGAATCCTTCCCAAAGATGGTATCACATTCCAAGATCGTTTTTATCAGGTGACAATAACGCATTGGTTTTGTTTGAAGAAATCGGTGGAAATCCTCAACAAGTCTCAGTTCAAACCATCACTATAGGAACTATATGTGGAAATGCTAATGAAGGAAGTACGTTAGAGTTGTCCTGTCAGGGAGGGCATATCATCTCTGAAATCCAATTTGCTAGCTATGGAAATCCAGAGGGAAAATGTGGTTCGTTCAAACAAGGATCATGGGATGTGACAAACACCGCTCGTTTGGTGGAGAAGACTTGCATCGGCATGGAAAATTGTTCAATTGACGTATCTGCAAAGTCGTTTGGATTAGGCGATGCTACTAATATGTCTGCAAGATTGGCTGTTCAAGCACTATGCTCAAAGAATTGAGCGGTATAAAATATATTCTTTATGTATAATAAATGTTAGTTGTTAGGGAACCAAATATTTTTGTTTCGTTCCTTTCCCTGGTATGATTGATCGACCGATTGCATATGAATGATAATTAAAGATTAGTTATTGTCTAAGGGCAACCATACACTTACGATGAAGTAATAAACTCAAAAGCATTCCAAGTATCGAATCCCACGAGATTAGATGCAATTTAAAATCTTTAAGGCAACGCAATCAATGTTACCAAAGGTAACCAGTTGTGATGTGACATTGTTTAGGTTGAATGTTCATTAAAAACAGTAAACAAGAATTGATTGAACATGGATACAGCTATGTTTCAACCAAAGGGGCATTATGCCTTGGGCAAAGCGGCTGCATCATACCTGGAAAGTGACTTAGTCATGGACAGAAGAACCCTTATATTTGGTCTTATATCGAGTTCCTTTGGCAGCCTAAGTAGCTAATCCTATATTTCTACGGTTAGCTGAATCTTAGAGTAATTTCATACAATTTCTTTAGTCCGTGGTGTACCTTATTTCTAAGGCCACATGACAATCTTTTTTCTCGGCTTTGAGTCCCATAATCTGTTGGGTTTTATGTCCTAAACCTCGTTGTTTGTTAATTTTGCGCAACTTATTCTCAATAAAATTGTTATCGAGATTTATTTAGTAAAGTTGTTATTGAATATATGAATTGCAGCTATTAAATCCAAATCCAATAAACTAAGAATTCTTGGCTATAGGTTGTACACTTAGACTTTATGTGTAGACATAAAAGTGGATCAAGTTTAAGTAATAGCCAAAACGGTCTATAGTGTAAGGATAAGGATGGGTACCTTATCCTCGGGACACTATGGATGCAGCTCACTTTGTATTGAATACAAACGATGTGATCCTATATCGTACATGTAGTGACATGTGAGTGGGGGCGTCCTATGCAATGAGTTTGCATAAGACCGGACCACGAAATAATCATTTTTACTTTATAACACTGTTTACTGTTAAAACTGATTATTTCAAACCTGATGACTTAGGTAAGTCGATCTTAATTTTGAGCTAACTATGAACTCCTGTCTGTTTGAGATTATCCTGTAATCTGCATAGGTGAGAGTGGCCCGAGTACGCTTACTCAATAGGCCTCCCATTTAAGGGATAAGATCAGACAGATAGCTGGGGGACATAGTCTTGCAAGATGGAAGTTGCTCCTACCTATTTATAGGTCAGTAGATAAGTCGTTCCCTTACGTACTGACTCGGAGACTTGAACAAGGGACTCCACCCTCTCATTGGCCCGGGAGGGACTAGGTTTTTTGGTTGGACCACAAACCAATTGTTCATTAGAGGATCAGTAGAACTTAAGGAACAAGATGTAATTACAGGGGTAAAACGGTAATTTTGACCCAGCTGCAATTGCGAACAACTTGTGAAGGATCTTCTTACTCATTATAGTTATATCAAGTTGACAGAAATATATCTACAGTGAGTAGAGTGCAACTACTGGGCTGTAGTGGAGCGACCCGGTAGTTAACGAATGTTAATTAACTAGGCTATTGAGTTTAGTCGGTTAATTTCGGATCGTTGGAGCTCATGATCTGTAGGTTCATTAGGTCCTCTTGTTACCTCATGGACTAATCCTTAGAACAAGTATATTGAGTGAATTTGAAATGTTCAAATTCAACTGAGGAGCAAAATTTATGGTATGTTCGTTTAATTGTGAATTAGGCGAAATTGGAGAGTTAGAAATATTAAAATGTGATTTAAATATTTTTTAGGATGAATAGAGATTCATCGGGTTGGAATGTATCGGGAAAAGTTGAAAAATAATTAATTGTTAATTTAATTAATTATTATTTAAATCAATTATATATTAGATTAATTTTATTTAAAATTAATTTTTGAAATTAATTTTTGAATTAAATATCAATTTTATGAAATTGAATTTGAAAACCAATTTTGGAGAAAATTGGAAAATTTCACTTTGCATGGAGAAGAAGGTGGTGTTCACCGTGCATGCTTCTTCTCCACTCTCACCTTAATCAGCCAATTTGTTGGCATGTTGCATGTTGATTTAATCTGCATGTTCTCCCTTTATATAGATGAGAGGAATTGAAGATTTGGGGTTAAGTATTCTTGCTAATTGTGCAAATACTCTCCCATACTCAAAAGCTAAAAAATAGTGTGTTCTTCAGCCTTTTGCTCCAAATTGAGCTCATTTTGTATCCCACAATCCGTTCTAAGGCCCGAGGATAACAAGGAAGACACAAGAGGTTGTCCACAAAGTGTTCGAGTTTCAAAAGGTAAGTTTTCTTCCTCTGTTTTTCAGTTTTAAAAGAAAACATGTTAATCTTCTAAATTGATGTAATTAGAGTGCTTCAGGTATTAATTGCTTCCGCTATTTTGTTGCTAACTCTTTCAAATCTTTTGTGAAATTAGTGTACATCGTAACATTCTCAGTATTACGACTCCACTAGATTGCTAAATTAAGTGGTCAATTTAACCGAACAGTTTTTATCCACAAACTCAACAAAGGAAATGCACAAGTCAAAGAGGTATGAAGCATTGGCATTGGCTGAAGCCATAAAACTGTAAGGCATTCACATCATTGAAGCTTTAGAGACTTTAGCTCATGATTAAGAAAAAATGAATGAATTTCATTAGATCGTAAACCATGATTACAAGATAAATGTTCAAAAGAACAAAACACGACAAGAAATAAAGAGAAACTAAATAGGTCCTTCAAAATACAGAAAGTAAACTCCATCAACAAATCTCTCACTCTCTCAAGCTCCCTAGGTTGGATTTTCCTTTCTCTCTATAATCGTTCTCACGAGATGAGGAGGCTCTAGCTCTAAGTTGTTCATAGGAACTTGGTGTAGGAATTAAGAATAGAGAAAAATTCCCAAGTCGCATGAAATTTCTTCATTAATGAATGAGTCAAAACATAATTGATAAAAGTTAGTGTTGATTATAAATTAAAATAGGTTAACTATACTATTTCAACTTTTGGGATTAGTGTAATTGGACAAAATGCACTTTTGGTCCCCGAGGTTTGGAAAATGCATAGAAATGGTCCCTAAGTTAACTTTAAAATTAGTTGATTAACGAAAAATTGACATGGCATGTTGAGTGGACAAATTTTTAATGAGGTTGCATGTTAAGTTGACAAATTGTAAATAATGTGATGAGTTTTCCTATATTTCTATTGTTTTCTTTATTTGGTGGACCTTTTGTTTTCTTCTCTCTCCCTTTCTCTACTCCCTCCTCCTTTCTTTCTCCCCTCCATCCCTCTAGAAACTTCTATTCCCTTACACTCAAGAAGTGGCATTCAAAATCAATCTTAGTGCAAGAAACCTTGTATAGAAAACATCATTCAATATCTTATTTCAATAATATTTTTGAACTTTAAAAATTGCATTAATATTCTTGAACATTCGCAATGTTTGAAGTCCTTACTGTTGGTAGCTGTGATGGAAAATACTCGACATGTGATTAGATCGTTTCTCCCTCTTCTTTCTCTTACTTTCCAAATTCTTCATCTAGAGCCACTCTCCAAAAGATCTCTTTAAGGTAAATGAAACAAGACCAATCCCCTACCATTCGCTCATTTTAATTTTTGCTATGTAAATTGTCTTCAAAGTGAAAAAATAAAATACCCATTCCAAGTAAAATGAAGCAAAAGCCACGATGATTTGTTTTTTGAACTTAATTAATGGGTTTGACGTAAAATTTGGATAGATCTTTCGTAAACCCTATTTTCATTTGTAAGTACTAAACGTAAGTACGTAGTATCGTTGTCGACTTATTTGTTTTCTCTCTTGTAGATCGAAGGAAGAAGTGAAGAAAGCCGGGAATATTGTTGCTAAGTTGAATTCTAAATCATTACGAGGTAAATGGAGTTTTGGATTCACTTTGTTTATTAACTAAAATGCAAAAGTTAGATTTTAGAAATAGAAAGGGAGAAGAAGGAAGAAAAGAATGGAGGAAGGAAAAGAAAGAAGAAAAAAAACGAAAGAAGAAAAAAAAAGAAAAGAAGACAAAAAGGAAAAAGAAAAAAAAAAAACAAAGAAAAAGAAAAGAAGAGAAAAATGAAAAAGAAAAAAAAAAGAGGAAAAAAGAAAAGAAGAGGGATTTCGTTAGTGGAGGGAAATTGCGTCTGAAGTTTTATTAGTTTATTAAGCAAAAAAGCCGAATAAATATTTCATTTTTCAAACTCATAACCGACCTAAATCCACAACTGAGTGTCGAGGGGAGGAAGAAGAAGATGTCTAAGGCAAATTGGAGTGGAATTCTGGTCGAATTCGTGGTGTAATTGAGGTTGAAACCAAAGACTGGTCTGGTGTCGCGCAGTCTGAGCAAAGTCTGGTGTTTGGTAAATAGCGAGCTGAAGAGACCAAGTTTGAAGCTCAAATTTTGAGGTTTAATTTTAGGTGGAATTGACTGATAAGAATTTTTCAAGTGTTATGAAGCAAGGCGAAGTAAATTTGGAATATCTGTCGAACGAAGAGGAGTTAATCCCTAAAATTTTGAGTTGGAAGTGTGGAAAGTATCGAAGACAGTAGCAGAGGGAGATGAATCTCGCTGGAGAGTTGGACAACACTTGGGGCGTGAAGGAGCAAGAGCGTGACAAATCTCGCTGGTCTTGTTGGTGGGTTTTGTCTCACAAATCTCACTGGTCTCGTTGTTCTTGCTAGTCTCACTAATCGACAGTCTCGCTGGCCGAGAGGAGCTAGGAAAGGCGTATAATCCTTTAAGGGCCCAGGACAAGTAGTAGCGAGCCAGTTCGAGGTGTTTAGCCACGCAGCAACTCGTTTGGCCTACCACCAATGTTTGTGAACTTTGAACATTGTAAATATTTGATCTTAAACTTGTGTTGTACATTTAGAGGGTTGAGGAGCGGCAGTTAGTGGACTCATGTAACTTTTAAGTTGGAATGTAAACCAGTACTTGTATGATGGCTTAAGCCCAGTAATATATTGTTGTTCTATCATATTTGTACCCACTTGTTAATTGTTGGGCATGGTTTAAGATTGCACAGGTTGACAGTAGATGTCGTAAGAGGGTCGGTGTCTGCTGTCCTCACACTTTCTCCTGGGGTAAGAGGGTACCTAGGAAGGGGTGTGACCAGTTTGTATCAGAGCATAAGGTTTTGGGAAGTGAGGACATGCATAGTAGTTAGGAGCATGTTGAGTTAGTAATATATTGATGTTATTATGTGTTATAAGAAATATGCCCAAACGGACCAGACGAGGTACGCAAGCAGACGCCGGAACGTCGCACTCTACTGGTGATGTGAGGGAGGCCTCCGAGGGAGAGTCTAGTGATCCTCAGGCGAACGTGAACATGGAAGAGACAATTTTCAATAGAATACCATAGAGATTGGTAGCTAGTGTGGAGTCAGCTCAGGGAGATCCTGAGAAAAGGTATGGAATTGAAAGGTTTATAGGCTTAGGTGCTCAGGTGTTTTAGGGTACCACCGATCCTGCAGAGGCCGAGGTATGGTTGAATCATGTAGAGAAATGCTTCAGGGTCATTTTTTGTCCTGAAGACAAGAAGCTTGATCTTGTTACCTATATGCTCCATAAACGGGCTAAGGATTGGTGGCGACTGATAGAAAACAGAAGTGCTGATGCAGGCTCCCTGCCATCGACCGATTTTAAGAAGGCTTTTAAGGATAAGTATTATCCTAAATCTTACTGTGATGAGAAGAGAATTGAATTCTTAAAATTAGTTCAGGGAAGTATGTTCGTAGCAGAATATGAGAAGAAATTCACAGAGCTGGCCCGGTATGCCTTGGCATTGAAAGCTGAAAAAGCAGATAAGTGCAAGCGTTTTGAGGAAGGCTTGTGAAGTGAGATACGTACTCCGGTCATGGCGAATATAGAATGGGCTGACTTTGCCAAGCTAGTTGAAGCTGCCTTGAGAGTTGAAAAGAGTCTGGCAGAGGGAAAGATAGACAGAGGAGAAAGCAAAGCCGACTTTTAGAACGAGGTATGGACACTACGGATTTCTGGTGATACCATTTGGTTTGACGAATGCAACAGCAATATTTTATGGATCTGATGAACAGGATTTTCAATCCTTATCTAGAATAGTTTGTCATCGTGTTCATTGATGACATATTGGTGTATTCTGAAGACAGAGGAAAGCATGCTGAACATCTCAGGATTGTTTTGCAGACTTTGAGAGAAAAAAAAAGTTGTATGCTAAGTTCAGTAAATGTGAGTTTTGGTTGGATCAGGTCGTTTTTTTAGGCCATGTGGTATCAGCAGTGGGAGTTAGTGTAGATCCCCAAAAGACTAAGGCTATAGTCAGGTGGGAATGGCCTAAGACTGTGATAGAGGTACGTAGTTTCTTGGGTTTGGCAGGATACTACAGGAGATTCGTTCAGGGGTTCTCCAAGATAGCTTTACCACTCACTAGTTTGACTAAGAAGAACACTAAGTTTGAGTGGAATGAGAAGTGCGAGCAGAGTTTCCATGAACTAAAAAGGAGATTGGTAACTGCACCTATCGTAGCACTTCTGGAGTCGGGTAAGGAGTTTGAAATTTACTGTGATGCTTCTCGCCAGAGGTTAAGCTATGTGTTGATGCATAATGGTAAATAGCTTATGCTTCTAGGCAGCTGAGACCTCATGAGAGTGACTACCCAACCCATGATCTGGAGTTAGCTGTAGTTGTTTTAGCATTGAAGTTATGCGACATTACTTGTATGGAGAAAAGTGCCATATCTATACAGATCACAAGAGTCTGAAATATATTTTTGATCAAAAGGAATTTAACATGAGACAAAGGAGGTGGTTAGAGCTGATTAAAGATTATGACTGCACTATTGAATATCACCCAGGGAAAGCGAACGTTGTGGCCGATGCCTTAAGCAGGAAGTCCAGAGGTGGTATGAGTTCTTTAAATGCTGTAGAAGTTACCATGCTCAAGGAATTCAAAAATAGTGTTGCTAGTTTGAAAGTGATTGATAAGGGGACGTTGTTAGCACATTTTTAGCTGAGACCCAAGCTAGTGGATGAAGTGATAAGGAAGCAGTCAGAAGATCCTGTGATTAAGAAACTAATAGAAGAAGTAAAAGCTCAGCAAAGAGTGGACTACGAGCTTAGATCTGATGGTGCATTGTTGAAACATGGTAGGATTTATGTGCCAAAGAATATAGAAGTCAAACAGGCGATTCTTGAGGAGGCACACAGCTTGGCTTATGCTATGCATCCTGGTAATACCAAAATGTATAGAGACGTTACAGAGTTTCTATTGGTGGCCAGGTATGAAAAGAGAGATAGCTGAGTATGTAGCAAGATGTATAGTCTGTCAGCAGGTAAAGCCTGAACGACAGAGGCCAACAGGGTTGTTGAATCCACTCCCTATTCCTAAGTGGAAATGGGAACACGTTACAATTGATTTCTTGTTTGGATTGCCAAGAACTCTAGCAGGTGCTGGGAATTTGGATGATTGTTGATAGATTGACCAAGACAATGCGTTTCTTGCTAGTTATTAAGGCAAATTATACACTGGATAGATTGGCACAAATGTATGTGGATAAGATTGTGAGTTAGTACGGAGTTCCAACGACTATTGTATCGGATAGGGATCCTAGGTTTACTTCTAAATTCTGGATGAGTTTGCAACCGGCTTTAGGAACCAAATTGCAGTTTAGTATCACTTTTCATCCTCAGACTGATGGACAGTCAGAGAGGACCATCCAGACTTTAGAAGATATGCATCGAGCCTGTGTTTTGCAGTTCAAAGGTAGCTGGGATGTACATTTGTCTTTACATTTGCTTACAATAACAGTTATGCTGATAACAGAAGGAGAGATCTCCAGTTTGAAGTTGGCGATAGAGTGTTCCTTAAGTTATCGCCGTGGAAAGGAGTTCTGAGGTTTGGAAGGAAGAGGAAGTTGAATCCAAGGGATATTGGACCTTACGAGATCTTGGAACGAGTTGGACCAGCAGAATACAGGTTAGCCTTATCAATGGAGATGTCCAAGATTCACAACGTATTCCATGTTTCAGTTTTAAGGAAATATATTCCTGATCGGACTCATGTACTTGAGGTGCAACCCATTGAACTAAAGGAAGATCTGAGTTATGAAGAAGAATCGATTCGAGTGTTAGACGAGAAAGAACAAGTTTTGAGAACCAAGGTGATTCCGTTGATCAAGGTTCTATGAAGGCATCACGATGTTGAAGAAACTACCTGGGAAACCAAGGAACAAATGATAAAGAAGTATCCACATCTGTTGTTGAGGAGTTGGCAGTTGCTGAATTTCGAGGACGAAATTCTTATAAAGAGGTGGTAAATTGTAAACCCTATTTTCATTTGTAAGTACTAAACATAAGTACATAGTATCGTTGTGGACCTATTTGTTTTCTCTCTTGTAGATGGAAGGAAGAAGTGAAGAAAGTTGGGAATATTGTTGGTAAGTTGAAGTCTAAATCATTACGAGGTAAACCGAGTCTAGGATTCACTTTCTTTATTAACTAAAAAGCAAAAGTTAGATTTTAAAAATAGAAAGGAAGAAGAAGGAAGAAAAGAATGGAGGAAGGAAAAGAAAGAAGGAAAAAAAAAATAGAACAGAAGAGAAAAATAAAAAAAGAAAAAAAAAAAGGAAAAAAGAAAAGAAAAGGGATGCCGTTACTGGAGGGAAATGCTGGCTGAAGTTTTATTAGTTTATTAAGCAAAGAAGCCGACTAAATTTTTCATTTTTCATTTTTCAAACTCATAACCGACCTAATTCCGCAGCTGAGTGTCGAAGAGAGGAAGAAGAAGAAGTCTAGCGCAAATTAAAGTAGAATTCTGGTCGAATTCGTGGTGCAATTGAAGCTGAAACCGAAGGCTGCTCTGGTGTCGTGTAGTCTGAGCAAGTTTTGGTGTTTGGTGAATAGCGAGCTGAAGAGACCAATTTGGAAGCTGGAAATTTGAGGTTTAATTTTAGGTGGAAGTGACTAATACGGATTCCTCGAGTGATCTAGAGCAAGGCGAAGTAAATTTGGAATATCTGTCGAACGAAGAGGAGTTAGTCCTTGAAATTTTGAGTTAGAAGTGCGGACAGTACTGAAGACAGTAGCAAAGGGAAACGAATCTCGCTGGCGAGTTGGACGACACTACGGGCGTGAAAAAGCGAGAGCGAGACAAATCTCACTGGTCTCGCTGGTCGATTTTGTCTCACAAATCTCGCTGGTCTCGCTACTCGACAGTCTCACTGGCCGGGAGGAGCTAGGAAAGACGTATAATCCTCGGGACAAGTAGTAGCGAGCGAGTCCATGGTGTTTAGCCTACACAGCAACTCGTCTAGGCCTACCACCAGTGTCTGTGAACTTTGAACATTGTAAATATTTGATCTTAAACTTGTGTTGTACATATAGAAGGTTAAGGAGTAGAAGTTAGTGGATTCATGTAACTTTTAAGTTAGAATGTAAACCGGTACTTGTATGATGGCTTAACCCTGGTAATATATTGTTGTTCTATCATGTTTGTACCCACTTTGTTAGTTGTTGGGCATGGTTTAAGGTTGCACAGGTTGATAGTAGATGTCGTAAGAGGGTCGGTGTCTACTGTCCTCACACTTTCTTTTGGGGTAAGAGGGTACCTGAGAGGGGGTGTGACATCTTTTGATGACATTATATTGTTACATTGGAAGTGGAAGAAGCAACGATGAAGAAAATAACCGAATGAGTGTTGAATTAGATTACTTGCAATTCTTATCATCTATTTTGAATTTTTTTTGTCCATATTATGTATCTCTTTTCTTTATTGAAATATTTGAATAACTCGGGGACCATTTAAAAGCATTTTCCAAACCTGAAGGACTAAAGTGTTCCTTATCTACTAAATTATCACATAAAAGCTAAGGGACCAAAAGTGCATTTTGTCCTAGTGTAATTTGAGGAATTAACAACATAGAATGTAAGGTTAGAGTTGACAAAAGTCGCCTAATACAATCCATTATATTAATTACAAAACACTATGTTCATAAACATGAAGGGGTAAAAAGTAGAATCCCTAGTAAAGGCAAAATTGTAAATCCTACCTTCATTTCTAAGCACTTAATCTAAATACGTAAGATCGTTGTGGATTTATTTGTTTTGATTTAAGAAGAGTGTCATCGGTCGAATCGATGTAAAGAGATGCTAATATGGATATTGCGTTATGGCTATTATTGTGTAATTACTAATAATGAAGGTTGTAAAAAAAAAAAAAAAAGAAAAAAAGAAGGGAAAGAAAAGAGAAGAGAAGAGAAGAAGAAAGAAAAGAAAGAAAAAAGGAAAGAAAAAAAAAAGAAAAAAAAAAAGAAAATGGAAGATAGTGGAGGGTTGTCAGCTAAGGGTGTAAATCGGTTTAAAGTTTTAGTTGCCGACTGAATTTTTATTTTTCAAACCGATAAACGACGAAATCTACAGCTAAGTATCGAGGGGAGGAAGAAGAAGAAGTCTAGGACAAATTGGGGTGGAATTCTTGTCGAATTCCTGGTGAAAATGAAGCTGAAACCGAGACTGGTCTGGTGTTCGCCCAATCTGAGCAAGGTTTGGTATTTGGAGAATAGCGAGCTGTGGAGATTGAATTAAGAGCTGAAAATTTGAAGGATGGTCGAGCTGAATATGAAGAGAAATAGGTTTAATTTTAGGTAGAAGTGACTGATACCGATTTTCGAGTAATTTGGAGCTGGGCAAAGTAAATTTGGATTATCTGTCGAACGAAGAGGAGTTAAGCTCTGAAATTTGTGGTAAGCTAGAAAACACATTTCTTTAAAAGTTTCTAGAAGGGAAAAAGTTCTAATTTGGGACCAAAAGTGTCCTTATCTTGTAAACTATCACATAAAAGCTATGGGACCAAAACTGCATTTTGTCCTAGTGTAATTTGAGGAATTAACAACATAGAATGTAAGGTTAGAGTTGACAAAAGTTGCCTAATACAATCCATTATATTAATTACGAAACACTATGTTCATAAACATGAAGGGGTAAAAAGTAGAATCCCTAGGAAAGGCAAAATTACGGAAAGCCCTTGAAGGGAAATATGGGAAACATAGAGCAATGAGACTCGCCAAAGCATAGAAACCACAAGTAGAAGGAAACATCCGACACAATAAGAATGAAGTGAAAAGGGATAGGAACAAATTTATAGAAAGATAATAGCCTAAGAACTAGGTTATCATTGGGCGAACTTTTACGCTTCAGAATTTTGACGGACTAAAGTAGCCACTGCAATTTGTATCTTTTAAGCCCACTACTTTAAAATGGTCCACTCATGAAAAGAAGCAAGTTTAGTGAATTATAAAATATCTAGTAAACTTTCATATACCTTTCGATTTTGTTTTATTTTTAATTTATATTTAATAGATTCTTTTGTATTGGTTCGAATAATTGAATCTATGTAATTTCTAAGGTACTCATCATTATGTTCTATTTCTGAGACCGCAACATAATCATCAATCATACTAAAAAAACACAAACACACGCACGCACGTGCACACACACACACAATAATCGACCTCTTTCACTTGATATTGTCTTTCTTTTATGCTATTATATTATTTTCTCTAGCTTCTAACTGCTCTTCATTTCTTAGCAACGTTCCAAAATCTAATTCATCATCTTTGGTGTTTTACTTTGTTTTCTAAAAATAAGTTGGTTTGGATACAAATTTTCAAAGTCATTTCCTTCTCCCCTTCATAAACACTCGTGAAATATACTAGTTTTGTTTTTAAACTATTTTTCCACACTAAGAACGTTCCTAAAATATAATGTGTGTGTGTGCGCGCGCGCGCGTGTGTATATATTAGAATGGTAAGAGGTATCTAAGTTGGACCTTATAGCGAGGACGGGGATTTCTGAGAGTTTGGGTGACGAGAATTAAGTATTTGAGTAAGCCCTTCAAATTACCCATTATCATCTTTCATTGATAATGAGACAAGACTCTCACTCAACTTTCACTCCCGTTGAATTTATTAGTCATTTTATATTAGCTAAACGAAGTTGACGACTTACAAATTCAAACCAAAGATGGAAAATGCATAAGCAAATCCATGTGGAGAAAACACAAATTGTTGTTATAATAATTTTAGTTTGGTAATAAGTTATTTGTGGATAAGGTGGAAAATTATTTTCAAAATTTAGCAAAAGCAAGTCATATTATAGGTAAACTTTTGCCAACTAAATTCATTCACCTCTTTTTCTATCTTAAGAATTCATCAACGACTAGAGTACAAATATAGATGGGAAAGAACTCTCACATTGTCACAATGTTTCCTTATATAAACACATTGATCAAGACAAATGATTAAACCAAACATATAGTTGTAGATTTAAAGATGTTTAAACTTCAATGGCTTGTTCTTCCCCTCGTTGCAGCTTTAGCTTCCTTTTCCTTTTGTACAGGAGACAATGTCTCCTACGATTCAAATGCCATAATTATCAATGGTGAACGACGCGTTATCTTCTCAGGTTCAATTCATTATCCACGCAGCACCGATGCAATGTGGCCTGATCTTATTCAAAAAGCTAAAGATGGTGGACTGGATGCAATCGAGACATACATTTTTTGGGATCGCCACGAACCTCAACGACGAAAATACGATTTCTCTGGACATCTAAATTTTATCAAATTCTTCCAGCTCGTTCAAGATGCCGGACTATATGTCGTGATGAGGATTGGTCCTTACGTGTGTGCCGAGTGGAACTACGGAGGCTTTCCACTATGGTTGCACAATATGCCGGGAATCCAACTTCGAACTGACAATCAAGTCTACAAGAATGAAATGCAAACTTTCACAACAAAGATTGTGAATATGTGTAAACAAGCCAACCTATTTGCATCACAAGGAGGGCCAATAATCTTAGCTCAAATCGAGAACGAATATGGAAACGTGATGACACCGTATGGAAGTGCAGGAAAAACGTATATCAATTGGTGCGCTCAAATGGCCGAATCTCTCAATATTGGTGTTCCGTGGATCATGTGCCAACAGAGTGATGCCCCACAACCTATCATTAATACATGCAACGGATTCTATTGTGATACCTTTAGTCCTAACAATCCTAAGAGCCCAAAAATGTTTACTGAAAATTGGGTGGGATGGTTCAAGAAATGGGGCGACAAAGACCCTTATAGAAGTGCCGAAGACGTAGCTTTTTCTGTGGCAAGATTTTTCCAATCTGGTGGCGTGTTTAACAACTATTACATGTATCATGGAGGCACCAACTTTGGAAGAACATCGGGAGGTCCATTCATCACTACGTCTTACGATTACAATGCCCCACTTGATGAATATGGAAACTTGAATCAACCCAAATGGGGACATCTCAAACAACTCCATGCATCCATCAAAATGGGAGAGAAGGTTCTCACCAACGGCACCCGCTCAGACCAAAAGTTTGGTAGCTTTGTAACTTTAACGAAGTTCTCTAACCCAACAACAGGGGAGAGGTTTTGCTTTTTGAGCAACACAGATATCAGCAATGACGCCACCATAGATTTGCAGGCAGATGGAAAGTATTTTGTACCAGCTTGGTCTGTGAGCATTCTTGACGGTTGCAACAAAGAGGTTTTCAACACTGCAAAGATCAATTCTCAAACATCTATGTTCGTAAAGGTGCAGAATGAGAAGGAAAATGCAAAACTCTCGTGGGTTTGGGCTCCGGAGCCCATGAGAGACACTCTACAAGGAAAGGGTACGTTTAAGGCCAGCCTTCTTTTGGAACAAAAAGGAACCACGGTTGATTTCAGCGACTACTTGTGGTACATGACGAATGTTGACACCAATGCGACATCTTCACTTCAAAATGTGACTCTCCAAGTGAATACAAAGGGCCATGTGCTTCATGCCTTTGTGAATAGAAGGTACATTGGTTCGCAATGGGGAAGCAATGGCAAGAGTTTCGTGTTTGATAAACCCATTATATTAAAAGCGGGAACCAACACCATAACCCTTTTGAGTGCCACGGTGGGTTTGAAAAATTACGATGCATTTTATGACACGGTGCCGACTGGAATTGATGGAGGTCCCGTTTATCTTGTTGGAGATGGAAATATCACAACTGATTTGTCATCAAATTTATGGTCTTATAAGGTTGGATTAAATGGAGAAATGAAGCAACTTTACAACCCGATGTTCTCACACAGAACAAATTGGAGCACAATAAATCAAAAATCTATTGGGAGGAGAATGACATGGTACAAAACAAGCTTCAAGACACCTTCAGGAATTGACCCTGTAGCATTGGACCTGCAGGGAATGGGAAAAGGTCAAGCTTGGGTAAATGGACAAAGCATAGGCCGATTTTGGCCTTCTTTCATTGCTGGCAATGATAGTTGCAGTGCAACTTGTGACTATAGAGGTGCATACGACCCCAGCAAATGCGTAGGAAATTGTGGGAATCCTTCCCAAAGATGGTATCACATTCCAAGATCGTTTTTATCAGGTGACAATAACGCATTGGTTTTGTTTGAAGAAATCGGTGGAAATCCTCAACAAGTCTCAGTTCAAACCATCACTATAGGAACTATATGTGGAAATGCTAATGAAGGAAGTACGTTAGAGTTGTCCTGTCAGGGAGGGCATATCATCTCTGAAATCCAATTTGCTAGCTATGGAAATCCAGAGGGAAAATGTGGTTCGTTCAAACAAGGATCATGGGATGTGACAAACACCGCTCGTTTGGTGGAGAAGACTTGCATCGGCATGGAAAATTGTTCAATTGACGTATCTGCAAAGTCGTTTGGATTAGGCGATGCTACTAATATGTCTGCAAGATTGGCTGTTCAAGCACTATGCTCAAAGAATTGAGCGGTATAAAATATATTCTTTATGTATAATAAATGTTAGTTGTTAGGGAACCAAATATTTTTGTTTCGTTCCTTTCCCTGGTATGATTGATCGACCGATTGCATATGAATGATAATTAAAGATTAGTTATTGTCTAAGGGCAACCATACACTTACGATGAAGTAATAAACTCAAAAGCATTCCAAGTATCGAATCCCACGAGATTAGATGCAATTTAAAATCTTTAAGGCAACGCAATCAATGTTACCAAAGGTAACCAGTTGTGATGTGACATTGTTTAGGTTGAATGTTCATTAAAAACAGTAAACAAGAATTGATTGAACATGGATACAGCTATGTTTCAACCAAAGGGGCATTATGCCTTGGGCAAAGCGGCTGCATCATACCTGGAAAGTGACTTAGTCATGGACAGAAGAACCCTTATATTTGGTCTTATATCGAGTTCCTTTGGCAGCCTAAGTAGCTAATCCTATATTTCTACGGTTAGCTGAATCTTAGAGTAATTTCATACAATTTCTTTAGTCCGTGGTGTACCTTATTTCTAAGGCCACATGACAATCCTTTTTCTCGGCTTTGAGTCCCATAATCTGTTGGGTTTTATGTTCTAAAACTCGTTGTTTGTTAATTTTGCGCAACTTATTCTCAATAAAATTGTTATCGAGATTTATTTAGTAAAGTTGTTATTGAATATATGAATTGCAGCTATTAAATCCAAATCCAATAAACTAAGAATTCTTGGCTATAGGTTGTATACTTAGACTTTATGTGTAGACATAAAAGTGGATCAAGTTTAAGTAATAGCCAAAACGGTCTATAGTGTAAGGATAAGGATGGGTACCTTATCCTCGGGACACTATGGATGCAGCTCACTTTGTATTGAATACAAACGATGTGATCCTATATCGTACATGTAGTGACATGTGAGTGGGGGCGTCCTATGCAATGAGTTTGCATAAGACCGGACCACGAAATAATCATTTTTACTTTATAACACTGTTTACTGTTAAAACTGATTATTTCAAACCTGATGACTTAGGTAAGTCGATCTTAATTTTGAGCTAACTATGAACTCCTGTCTGTTTGAGATTATCCTGTAATCTGCATAGGTGAGAGTGGCCCGAGTACGCTGACTCAATAGGCCTCCCATTTAAGGGATAAGATCAGACAGATAGCTGGGGGACATAGTCTTGCAAGATGGAATTTGCTCCTACCTATTTATAGGTTAGTAGATAAGTCGTTCCCTTACGTACTGACTCGGAGACTTGAACAAGGGACTCCACCCTCTCATTGGCCCGGGAGGGACTAGGTTTTTTGGTTGGACCACAAACCAATTGTTCATTAGAGGATCAGTAGAACTTAAGGAACCAGATGTAATTACAGGGGTAAAACGGTAATTTTGACCCAGCTGCAATTGCGAACAACTTGTGAAGGATCTTCTTACTCATTATAGTTATATCAAGTGGACAGAAATATATCTACAGTGAGTAGAGTGCAACTACTGGGCTGTAGTGGAGCGACCCGGTAGTTAACGAATGTTAATTAACTAGGCTATTGAGTTTAGTCGGTTAATTTCGGATCGTTGGAGCTCATGATCTGTAGGTTCATTAGGTCCTCTTGTTACCTCATGGACTAATCCATAGAACAAGTATATTGAGTGAATTTGAAATGTTCAAATTCAACTCAGGAGCAAAATTTATGGTATGTTCGTTTAATTGTGAATTAGGCGAAATTGGAGAGTTAGAAATATTAAAATGTGATTTAAATATTTTTTAGGATGAATAGAGATTCATCGGGTTGGAATGTATCGGGAAAAGTTGAAAAATAATTAATTGTTAATTTAATTAATTATTATTTAAATCAATTGTATTATAGATTAATTTTATTTAAAATTAATTTTTGAAATTAATTTTTGAATTAAATATCAATTTTATGAAATTGAATTTGAAAACCAATTTTGGAGAAAATTGGAAAATTTCACTTTGCATGGAGAAGAAGGTGGTGTTCACCGTGCATGCTTCTTCTCCACTCTCACCTTAATCAGCCAATTTGTTGGCATGTTGCATGTTGATTTAATCTGCATGTTCTCCCTTTATATAGATGAGAGGAATTGAAGATTTGGGGTTAAGTATTCTTGCTAATTGTGGAAATACTCTCCCATACTCAAAAGCTAAAAAATAGTGTGTTCTTCAGCCTTTTGCTCCAAATTGAGTTCATTTTGTATCCCACAATCCGTTCTAAGGCCCGAGGATAACAAGGAAGACACTAGAGGTTGTCCACAAAGTGTTCGAGTTTCAAAAGGTAAGTTTTCTTCCTCTTTTCTCAGTTTTAAAAGAAAACATGTTAATCTTCTAAATTGATGTAATTAGAGTGCTTCAGGTATTAATTGCTTCCGCTATTTTGTTGCTAACTCTTTCAAATCATTTGTGAAATTAGTGTACATCGTAACATTCTCAGTATTACGACTCCACTAGATTGCTAAATTAAGTGGTCAATTTAACCGAACAGTTTTTATCCACAAACTCAACAAAGGAAATGCACAAGTCAAAGAGGTATGAACCATTGGCATTGGCTGAAGCCATAAAACTGTAAGGCATTCACATCATTGAAGCTTTAGAGACTTTAGCTCATGATTAAGAAAAAATGAATGAATTTCATTAGATCGTAAACCATGATTACAAGATAAATGTTCAAAAGAACAAAACACGACAAGAAATAAAGAGAAACTAAATAGGTCCTTCAAAATACAGAAAGTAAACTCCATCAACAAATCTCTCACTCTCTCAAGCTCCCTAGGTTGGATTTTCCTTTCTCTCTATAATCGTTCTCACGAGATGAGGAGGCTCTAGCTCTAAGTTGTTCATAGGAACTTGGTGTAGGAATTAAGAATAGAGAAAAATTCCCAAGTCGCATGAAATTTCTTCATTAATGAATGAGTCAAAACATAATTGATAAAAGTTAGTGTTGATTATAAATTAAAATAGGTTAACTATACTATTTCAACTTTTGGGATTAGTGTAATTGGACAAAATGCACTTTTGGTCCCCGAGGTTTGGAAAATGCATAGAAATGGTCCCTAAGTTAACTTTAAAATTAGTTGATTAACGAAAAATTGACATGGCATGTTGAGTGGACAAATTTTTAATGATGTTGCATGTTAAGTTGACAAATTGTAAATAATGTGACGAGTTTTACTATATTTCTATTGTTTTCTTTATTTGGTGGACCTTTTGTTTTCTTCTCTCTCCCTTTCTCTACTCCCTCCTCCTTTCTTTCTCCCCTCCATCCCTCTAGAAACTTCTATTCCCTTACACTCAAGAAGTGGCATTCAAAATCAATCTTAGTGCAAGAAACCTTGTATAGAAAACATCATTCAATATCTTATTTCAATAATATTTTTGAACTTTAAAAATTGCATTAATATTCTTGAACATTCCCAATGTTTGAAGTCCTTACTGTTGGTAGCTGTGATGGAAAATACTCGACATGTGATTAGATCGTTTCTCCCTCTTCTTTCTCTTACTTTCCAAATTCTTCATCTAGAGCCACTCTCCAAAAGATCTCTTTAAGGTAAATGAAACAAGACCAATCCCCTACCATTCGCTCATTTTAATTTTTGCTATGTAAATTGTCTTCAAAGTGAAAAAATAAAATACCCATTCCCAGTAAAATGAAGCAAAAGCCACGATGATTTGTTTTTTGAACTTAATTAATGGGTTTGACGTAAAATTTGGATAGATCTTTCGTAAACCCTATTTTCATTTGTAAGTACTAAACGTAAGTACGTAGTATCGTTGTCGACTTATTTGTTTTCTCTCTTGTAGATCGAAGGAAGAAGTGAAGAAAGCCGGGAATATTGTTGCTAAGTTGAATTCTAAATCATTACGAGGTAAATGGAGTTTTGGATTCACTTTGTTTATTAACTAAAATGCAAAAGTTAGATTTTAGAAATAGAAAGGGAGAAGAAGGAAGAAAAGAATGGAGGAAGGAAAAGAAAGAAGAAAAAAAACGAAAGAAGAAAAAAAAAGAAAAGAAGACAAAAAGGAAAAAGAAAAAAAAACAAAGAAAAAGAAAAGAAGAGAAAAATGAAAAAGAAAAAAAAAAAAGAGGAAAAAAGAAAAGAAGAGGGATTTCGTTAGTGGAGGGAAATTGCGTCTGAAGTTTTATTAGTTTATTAAGCAAAAAAGCCGAATAAATATTTCATTTTTCAAACTCATAACCGACCTAAATCCACAACTGAGTGTCGAGGGGAGGAAGAAGAAGATGTCTAAGGCAAATTGGAGTGGAATTCTGGTCGAATTCGTGGTGTAATTGAGGTTGAAACCAAAGACTGGTCTGGTGTCGCGCAGTCTGAGCAAAGTCTGGTGTTTGGTAAATAGCGAGCTGAAGAGACCAAGTTTGAAGCTCAAATTTTGAGGTTTAATTTTAGGTGGAATTGACTGATACAGATTTCTCAAGTGTTATGAAGCAAGGCGAAGTAAATTTGGAATATCTGTCGAACGAAGAGGAGTTAATCCCTAAAATTTTGAGTTGGAAGTGTGGAAAGTATCGAAGACAGTAGCAGAGGGAGATGAATCTCGCTGGAGAGTTGGACAACACTGGCTGCGTGAAGGAGCGAGAGCGTGACAAATCTCGCTGGTCTTGTTGGTGGGTTTTGTCTCACAAATCTCACTGGTCTCGTTGCTCTTGCTAGTCTCACTAATCGACAGTCTCGCTGGCCGAGAGGAGCTAGGAAAGGCGTATAATCCTTTAAGGGCCCAGGACAAGTAGTAGCGAGCCAGTTCGGGGTGTTTAGCCTACGCAGCAACTCGTTTGGGCCTACCACCAATGTTTGTGAACTTTGAACATTGTAAATATTTGATCTTAAACTTGTGTTGTACATTTAGAGGGTTTAGGAGCGGCAGTTAGTGGACTCATGTAACTTTTAAGATGGAATGTAAACCAGTACTTGTATGATGGCTTAAGCCCGGTAATATATTGTTGTTCTATCATATTTGTACCCACTTGTTAATTGTTGGGCATGGTTTAAGATTGCACAGGTTGACAGTAGATGTCGTAAGAGGGTTGGTGTCTGCTGTCCTCACACTTTCTCCAAGGGTAAGAGGGTACCTAGGAAGGGGTGTGACAAGTTTGTATCAGAGCATAAGGTTTTGGGAAGTGAGGACATGCATATTAGTTAGGAGCATGTTGATTTAGTAATATATTGATGTTATTATGTGTTATAGGAAATATGCCCAAACGGACCAGACGAGGTACGCAAGCAGACGCCGGAACGTCGCACGCTACTGGTGATGTGAGGGAGGCCTCCGAGGGAGAGTCTAGTGATCCTCAGGCGAACGTGAACATGGAAGAGCAAATTTTCAATAGAATACCATAGAGATTGGTAGCTAGTGTGGAGTCAGCTCTGGGAGATCCTGAGAAAAGGTATGGAATTGAAAGGTTTATAGGCTTAGGTGCTCAGGTGTTTTAGGGTACCACCGATCCTGCAGAGGCCGAGGTATGGTTGAATCATGTAGAGAAATGCTTCAGGGTCATTCTTTGTCCTAAAGACAAGAAGCTTGATCTGGTTACCTATATGCTCCATAAACAGGCTAAGGATTGGTGGCAACTGATAGAAAACAGAGGTGCTGATGCAGGCTCCCTGCCATCGACCGATTTTAAGAAGGCTTTTTAGGATAAGTATTATCCTAAATCTTACTGTGATGAGAAGAGAATTGAATTCTTAAGATTAGTTCAGGGAAGTATGTTCGTAGCAGAATATGAGAAGAAATTCACAGAGCTGGCCCGGTATGCCTTGGCATTGAAAGCTAAAAAAGCAGATAAGTGCAAGCGTTTTGAGGAAGGCTTGTGAAGTGAGATACGTACTCCGGTGATGGCGAATATAGAATGGGCTGACTTTGCCAAGCTAGTTGAAGCTGCCTTGAGAGTTGAAAAGAGTCAGTGTAGATCCCCAAAAGACTAAGGCTATAGTCAGGTGGGAATGGCATAAGACTGTGATAGAGGTACGTAGTTTCTTGGGTTTGGCAGGATACTACAGGAGATTCGTTCAGGGGTTCTCCAAGATAGCTTTACCACTCACTAGTTTGACTAAGAAGAACACTAAGTTTGAGTGGAATGAGAAGTGCGAGCAGAGTTTCCATGAACTAAATAGGAGATTGGTAACTGCACCTATCCTAGCACTTTTGGAGTCGGGTAAGGAGTTTGAAATTTACTGTGATGCTTCTCGCCAGAGGTTAAGCTATGTGTTGATGCATAATGGTAAATAGCTTATGCTTCTAGGCAGCTGAGACCTCATGAGAGTGACCACCCTACCCATGATCTGGAGTTAGCTGTAGTTGTTTTAGCATTGAAGATATGGCGACATTACTTGTATGGAGAAAAGTGCCATATCTATACAGATCACAAGAGTCTGAAATATATTTTTGATCAAAAGGAACTTAACATGAGACAAAGGAGGTGGTTAGAGCTGATTAAAGATTATGACTGCACTATTGAATATCACCAAGGGAAAGCGAACGTTGTGGCCGATGCCTTAAGCAGGAAGTCCAGAGGTGGTATGAGTTCTTTAAATGTTGTAGAAGTTACCATGCTCAAGGAATTCAAAAGTAGTGTTGGTAGTTTGAAAGTGATTGATAAGGGGACGTTGTTAGCACATTTTTAGCTGAGACCCAAGCTAGTGGATGAAGTGATAAGGAAGCAGTCAGAAGATCCTGTGATTAAGAAACTAATAGAAGAAGTAAAAGCTCAGCAAAGAGTGGACTACGAGCTTAGATCTGATGGTGCATTGTTGAAACATGGTAGGATTTATGTGCCAAAGAATATGAAAGTCAAACAGGCGATTCTTGAGGAGGCACACAGCTTGGCTTATGCTATGCATCCTGGTAATACCAAAATGTATAGAGACGTTACAGAGTTTCTATTGGTGGCCAGGTATGAAAAGATAGATAGCTGAGTATGTAGCAAGATGTATAGTCTGTCAGCAGGTAAAGCCTGAACGACAGAGGCCAACAGGGTTGTTGAATCACCCCCTATTCCTAAGTGGAAATGGGAACACGTTACAATTGATTTCCTGTTTGGATTGCCAAGAACTCTAGCAGGTGCTGGGAATTTGGATGATTGTTGATAGATTGACCAAGACAATGCGTTTCTTGCTAGTTAAGGCAACTTATACACTGGATAGATTGGCACAAATGTATGTGGATAAGATTGTGAGTTAGTACGGAGTTCCAACGACTATTGTATCGGATAGGGATCCTAGGTTTACTTCTAAATTCTGGATGAGTTTGCAACCGGCTTTAGGAACCAAGTTGCAGTTCAGTATCACTTTTCATCCTCAGACTGATGGACAGTCAGAGAGGACGATCCAGACTTTAGAAGATATGCATCGAGCCTGTGTTTTGCAGTTCAAAGGTAGCTGGGATGTACATTTGTCTTTACATTTGCTTACAATAACAGTTATGCTGATAACAGGAGGAGAGATCTCCAGTTTGAAGTTGGCGATAGAGTGTTCCTTAAGTTATCGCCGTGGAAAGGAGTTCTGAGGTTTGGAAGGAAGGGGAAGTTGAATCCAAGGGATATTGGACCTTACGAGATCTTGGAACGAGTTGGACCAGCAGAATACAGGTTAGCCTTATCAATGGAGATGTCCAAGATTCACAACGTATTCCATGTTGCAGTTTTAAGGAAATATATTCCTGATCGGACTTATGTACTTGAGGTGCAACCCTTTGAACTAAAGGAAGATCTGAGTTATGAAGAAGAATCGATTCGAGTGTTAGACGAGAAAGAACAAGTTTTGAGAACCAAGGTGATTCCGTTGATCAAGGTTCTATGAAGGCATCACGATGTTGAAGAAGCTACCTGGGAAACCAAGGAACAAATGATAAAGAAGTATCCACATCTTTTGTTGAGGAGTTGGCAGTTGCTGAATTTCGAGGACGAAATTCTTATAAAGAGGTGGTAAATTGTAAACCCTATTTTCATTTGTAAGTACTAAACATAAGTACATAGTATCGTTGTGGACCTATTTGTTTTCTCTCTTGTAGATTGAAGGAAGAAGTGAAGAAAGTTGGGAATATTGTTGGTAAGTTGAAGTCTAAATCATTACGAGGTAAACCGAGTCTAGGATTCACTTTCTTTATTAACTAAAAAGCAAAAGTTAGATTTTAAAAATAGAAAGGAAGAAGAAGGAAGAAAAGAATGGAGGAAGGAAAAGAAAGAAGGAAAAAAAAAATAGAACAGAAGAGAAAAATAAAAAAAGAAAAAAAAAAGGAAAAAAGAAAAGAAAAGGGATGCCGTTACTGGAGGGAAATGCTGGCTGAAGTTTTATTAGTTTATTAAGCAAAGAAGCCGACTAAATTTTTCATTTTTCATTTTTCAAACTCATAACCGACCTAATTCCGCAGCTGAGTGTTGAAGAGAGGAAGAAGAAGAAGTCTAGCGCAAATTAAAGTAGAATTCTGGTCGAATTCGTGGTGCAATTGAAGCTGAAACCGAAGGCTGCTCTGGTGTCGTGTAGTCTGAGCAAGTTTTGGTGCTTGGTGAATAGCGAGCTGAAGAGACCAATTTGGAAGCTGGAAATTTGAGGTTTAATTTTAGGTGGAAGTGACTAATACGGATTCCTCGAGTGATCTAGAGCAAGGCGAAGTAAATTTGGAATATCTGTCGAACGAAGAGGAGTTAGTCCTTGAAATTTTGAGTTAGAAGTGCGGACAGTACTGAAGACAGTAGCAAAGGGAAACGAATCTCGCTGGCGAGTTGGACGACGCTACGGGCGTGAAAAAGCGAGAGCGAGACAAATCTCACTGGTCTCGCTGGTCGATTTTGTCTCACAAATCTCGCTGGTCTCGCTACTCGACAGTCTCACTGGCCGGGAGGAGCTAGGAAAGACGTATAATCCTCGGGACAAGTAGTAACGAGCGAGTCCATGGTGTTTAGCCTACACAGCAACTCGTCTAGGCCTACCACCAGTGTCTGTGAACTTTGAACATTGTAAATATTTGATCTTAAACTTGTGTTGTACATATAGAGGGTTAAGGAGCAGAAGTTAGTGGATTCATGTAACTTTTAAGTTAGAATGTAAACCAGTACTTGTATGATGGCTTAACCCTGGTAATATATTGTTGTTCTATCATGTTTGTACCCACTTTGTTAGTTGTTGGGCATGGTTTAAGGTTGCACAGGTTGATAGTAGATGTCGTAAGAGGGTCGGTGTCTACTGTCCTCACACTTTCTTTTGGGGTAAGAGGGTACCTGAGAGGGGGTGTGACATCTTTTGATGACATTATATTGTTACATTGGAAGTGGAAGAAGCAACGATGAAGAAAATAACCGAATGAGTGTTGAATTAGATTACTTGCAATTCTTATCATCTATTTTGAATTTTTTTTGTCCATATTATGTATCTCTTTTCTTTATTGAAATATTTGAATAACTCGGGGACCATTTAAAAGCATTTTCCAAACCTGAAGGACTAAAGTGTTCCTTATCTACTAAATTATCACATAAAAGCTAAGGGACCAAAAGTGCATTTTGTCCTAGTGTAATTTGAGGAATTAACAACATAGAATGTAAGGTTAGAGTTGACAAAAGTCGCCTAATACAATCCATTATATTAATTACAAAACACTATGTTCATAAACATGAAGGGGTAAAAAGTAGAATCCCTAGTAAAGGCAAAATTGTAAATCCTACCTTCATTTCTAAGCACTTAATCTAAATACGTAAGATCGTTGTGGATTTATTTGTTTTGATTTAAGAAGAGTGTCATCGGTCGAATCGATGTAAAGAGATGCTAATATGGATATTGCGTTATGGCTATTATTGTGTAATTACTAATAATGAAGGTTGTAAAAAAAAAAAAAAAAGAAAAAAAGAAGGGAAAGAAAAGAGAAGAGAAGAGAAGAAGAAAGAAAAGAAAGAAAAAAGGAAAGAAAAAAAAAAGAAAAAAAAAAAAAGAAAATGGAAGATAGTGGAGGGTTGTCAGCTAAGGGTGTAAATCGGTTTAAAGTTTTAGTTGCCGACTGAATTTTTATTTTTCAAACCGATAAACGACGAAATCTACAGCTAAGTATCGAGGGGAGGAAGAAGAAGAAGTCTAGGACAAATTGGGGTGGAATTCTTGTCGAATTCCTGGTGAAAATGAAGCTGAAACCGAGACTGGTCTGGTGTTCGCCCAATCTGTGCAAGGTTTGGTATTTGGAGAATAGCGAGCTGTGGAGATTGAATTAAGAGCTGAAAATTTGAAGGATGGTCGAGCTGAATATGAAGAGAAATAGGTTTAATTTTAGGTAGAAGTGACTGATACCGATTTTCGAGTAATTTGGAGCTGGGCAAAGTAAATTTGGATTATCTGTCGAACGAAGAGGAGTTAAGCTCTGAAATTTGTGGTAAGCTAGAAAACACATTTCTTTAAAAGTTTATAGAAGGGAAAAAGTTCTAATTTGGGACCAAAAGTGTCCTTATCTTGTAAACTATCACATAAAAGCTATGGGACCAAAACTGCATTTTGTCCTAGTGTAATTTGAGGAATTAACAACATAGAATGTAAGGTTAGAGTTGACAAAAGTCGCCTAATACAATCCATTATATTAATTACGAAACACTCTGTTCATAAACATGAAGGGGTAAAAAGTAGAATCCCTAGGAAAGGCAAAATTACGGAAAGCCCTTGAAGGGAAATATGGGAAACATAGAGCAATGAGACTCGCCAAAGCATAGAAACCACAAGTAGAAGGAAACATCCGGCACAATAAGAATGAAGTGAAAAGGGATAAGAACAAATTTATAGAAAGATATTAGCCTAGGAACTAGGTTATCATTGGGCGAACTTTTACGCTTCAGAATTTTGACGGACTAAAGTAGCCACTGCAATTTGTATCTTTTAAGCCCAATACTTTAAAATGGTCCACTCATGAAAAGAAGCAAGTTTAGTGAATTATAAAATATCTAGTAAACTTTCATATACCTTTCGATTTTGTTTTATTTTTAATTTATATTTAACAGATTCTTTTGTATTGGTTCGAATAATTGAATCTATGTAATTTCTAAGGTACTCATCATTATGTTCTATTTCTGAGACCGCAACATAATCATCAATCATACTAAAAAAACACAAACACACGCACGCACGTGCACACACACACACAATAATCGACCTCCTTCACTTGATATTGTCTTTCTTTTATGCTATTATATTATTTTCTCTCGCTTCTACCTGCTCTTCATTTCTTAGCAACGTTCCAAAATCTAATTCATCATCTTTGGTGTTTTACTTTGTTTTCTAAAAATAAGTTGGTTTGGATACAAATTTTCAAAGTCATTTCCTTCTCCCCTTCATAAACACTCGTGAAATATACTAGTTTTGTTTTTAAACTATTTTTCCACACTAAGAACCTTCCTAAAATATAATGTGTGTGTGTGCGCGCGCGCGCGTGTGTATATATTAGAATGGTAAGAGGTATCTAAGTTGGACCTTATAGCGAGGACGGGGATTTCTGAGAGTTTGGGTGACGAGAATTAAGTATTTGAGTAAGCCCTTCAAATTACCCATTATCATCTTTCATTGATAATGAGACAAGACTCTCACTCAACTTTCACTCCCGTTGAATTTATTAGTCATTTTATATTAGCTAAACGAAGTTGACGACTTACAAATTCAAACCAAAGATGGAAAATGCATAAGCAAATCCATGTGGAGAAAACACAAATTGTTGTTATAATAATTTTAGTTTGGTAATAAGTTATTTGTGGATAAGGTGGAAAATTATTTTCAAAATTTAGCAAAAGCAAGTCATATTATAGGTAAACTTTTGCCAACTAAATTCATTCACCTCTTTTTCTATCTTAAGAATTCATCAACGACTAGAGTACAAATATAGATGGGAAAGAACTCTCACATTGTCACAATGTTTCCTTATATAAACACATTGATCAAGACAAATGATTAAACCAAACATATAGTTGTAGATTTAAAGATGTTTAAACTTCAATGGCTTGTTCTTCCCCTCGTTGCAGCTTTAGCTTCCTTTTCCTTTTGTACAGGAGACAATGTCTCCTACGATTCAAATGCCATAATTATCAATGGTGAACGACGCGTTATCTTCTCAGGTTCAATTCATTATCCACGCAGCACCGATGCAATGTGGCCTGATCTTATTCAAAAAGCTAAAGATGGTGGACTGGATGCAATCGAGACATATATTTTTTGGGATCGCCACGAACCTCAACGACGAAAATACGATTTCTCTGGACATCTAAATTTTATCAAATTCTTCCAGCTCGTTCAAGATGCCGGGCTATATGTCGTGATGAGGATTGGTCCTTACGTGTGTGCCGAGTGGAGCTACGGAGGCTTTCCACTATGGTTGCACAATATGCCGGGAATCCAACTTCGAACTGACAATCAAGTCTACAAGAATGAAATGCAAACTTTCACAACAAAGATAGTGAATATGTGTAAACAAGCCAACCTATTTGCATCACAAGGAGGGCCAATAATCTTAGCTCAAATCGAGAACGAATATGGAAACGTGATGACACCGTATGGAAGTGCAGGAAAAACGTATATCAATTGGTGCGCTCAAATGGCCGAATCTCTCAATATTGGTGTTCCGTGGATCATGTGCCAACAGAGTGATGCCCCACAACCTATCATTAATACATGCAACGGATTCTATTGTGATACCTTTAGTCCTAACAATCCTAAGAGCCCAAAAATGTTTACTGAAAATTGGGTGGGATGGTTCAAGAAATGGGGCGACAAAGACCCTTATAGAAGTGCAGAAGACGTAGCTTTTTCTGTGGCAAGATTTTTCCAATCTGGTGGCGTGTTTAACAACTATTACATGTATCATGGAGGCACCAACTTTGGAAGAACATCGGGAGGTCCATTCATCACTACGTCTTACGATTACAATGCCCCACTTGATGAATATGGAAACTTGAATCAACCCAAATGGGGACATCTCAAACAACTCCATGCATCCATCAAAATGGGAGAGAAGGTTCTCACCAACGGCACCCACTCAGACCAAAAGTTTGGTAGCTTTGTAACTTTAACGAAGTTCTCTAACCCAACAACAGGGGAGAGGTTTTGCTTTTTGAGCAACACAGATGTCAGCAATGACGCCACCATAGATTTGCAGGTAGATGGAAAGTATTTTGTACCAGCTTGGTCTGTGAGCATTCTTGACGGTTGCAACAAAGAGGTTTTCAACACTGCAAAGATCAATTCTCAAACATCTATGTTCGTAAAGGTGCAGAATGAGAAGGAAAATGCAAAACTCTCGTGGGTTTGGGCTCCGGAGCCCATGAGAGACACTCTACAAGGAAAGGGTACATTTAAGGCCAGCCTTCTTTTGGAACAAAAAGGAACCACGGTTGATTTCAGCGACTACTTGTGGTACATGACGAATGTTGACACCAATGCGACATCTTCACTTCAAAATGTGACTCTCCAAGTGAATACAAAGGGCCACGTGCTTCATGCCTTTGTGAATAGAAGGTACATTGGTTCGCAATGGGGAAGCAATGGCAAGAGTTTCGTGTTTGATAAACCCATTATATTAAAAGCGGGAACCAACACCATAACCCTTTTGAGTGCCACGGTGGGTTTGAAAAATTACGATGCATTTTATGACACGGTGCCGACTGGAATTGATGGAGGTCCCGTTTATCTTGTTGGAGATGGAAATATCACAACTGATTTGTCATCAAATTTATGGTCTTATAAGGTTGGATTAAATGGAGAAATGAAGCAACTTTACAACCCGACGTTCTCACACAGAACAAATTGGAGCACAATAAATCAAAAATCTATTGGAAGGAGAATGACATGGTACAAAACAAGCTTTAAGACACCTTCAGGAATTGACCCTGTAGCATTGGACCTGCAGGGAATGGGAAAAGGTCAAGCTTGGGTAAATGGACAAAGCATAGGTCGATTTTGGCCTTCTTTCATTGCTGGCAATGATAGTTGCAGTGCAACCTGTGACTATAGAGGTGCATACGACCCCAGCAAATGCGTAGGAAATTGTGGGAATCCTTCCCAAAGATGGTATCACATTCCAAGATCGTTTTTATCAGGTGACAATAACACATTGGTTTTGTTTGAAGAAATCGATGGAAATCCTCAACAAGTCTCAGTTCAAACCATCACTATAGGAACTATATGTGGAAATGCTAATGAAGGAAGTACGTTAGAGTTGTCCTGTCAGGGAGGGCATATCATCTCTGAAATCCAATTTGCTAGCTATGGAAATCCAGAGGGAAAATGTGGTTCGTTCAAACAAGGCTCATGGGATGTGACAAACACCGCTCTTTTGGTGGAGAAGACTTGCATTGGCATGGAAAATTGTTCAATTGACGTATCTGCAAAGTCGTTTGGATTAGGCGATGCTACTAATATGTCTGCAAGATTGGCTGTTCAAGCACTATGCTCAAAGAATTGAGCGGTATAAAATATATTCTTTATGTATAATAAATGTTAGTTGTTAGGGAACCAAATATTTTTGTTTCTTTCCTTTCCCTGGTATGATTGATCGACCGATTGCATATGAATGATAATTAAAGATTAGTTATTGTCTAAGGGCAACCATACACTTACGATGAAGTAATAAACTCAAAAGCATTCCAAGTATCGAATCCCACGAGATTAGATGCAATTTAAAATCCTTAAGGCAACGCAATCAATGTTACCAAAGGTAACCAGTTGTGATGTGACATTGTTTAGGTTGAATGTTCATTAAAAACAGTAAACAAGAATTGATTGAACATGGATACAGCTATGTTTCAACCAAAGGGGCATTATGCCTTGGGCAAAGCGACTGCATCATACCTGGAAAGTGACTTAGTCATGGACAGAAGAACCCTTATATTTGGTCTTATATCGAGTTCCTTTGGCAGCCTAAGTAGCTAATCCTATATTTCTACGGTTAGCTGAATCTTAGAGTAATTTCATACAATTTCTTTAGTCCGTGGTGTACCTTATTTCTAAGGCCACATGACAATCCTTTTTCTCGGCTTTGAGTCCCATAATCTGTTGGGTTTTATGTCCTAAAACTCGTTGTTTGTTAATTTTGCGCAACTTATTCTCAATAAAATTGTTATCGAGATTTATTTAGTAAAGTTGTTATTGAATATATGAATTGCAGCTATTAAATCCAAATCCAATAAACTAAGAATTCTTGGCTATAGGTTGTACACTTAGACTTTATGTGTAGACATAAAAGTGGATCAAGTTTAAGTAATAGCCAAAACGGTCTATAGTGTAAGGATAAGGATGGGTACCTTATCCTCGGGACACTATGGATGCAGCTCACTTTGTATTGAATACAAACGATGTGATCCTATATCGTACATGTAGTGACATGTGAGTGGGGGCGTCCTATGCAATGAGTTTGCATAAGACCGGACCACGAAATAATCATTTTTACTTTATAACACTGTTTACTGTTAAAACTGATTATTTCAAACCTGATGACTTAGGTAAGTCGATCTTAATTTTGAGCTAACTATGAACTCCTGTCTGTTTGAGATTATCCTGTAATCTGCATAGGTGAGAGTGGCCCGAGTACGCTGACTCAATAGGCCTCCCATTTAAGGGATAAGATCAGACAGATAGCTGGGGGACATAGTCTTGCAAGATGGAATTTGCTCCTACCTATTTATAGGTTAGTAGATAAGTCGTTCCCTTACGTACTGACTCGGAGACTTGAACAAGGGACTCCACCCTCTCATTGGCCCGGGAGGGACTAGGTTTTTTGGTTGGACCACAAACCAATTGTTCATTAGAGGATCAGTAGAACTTAAGGAACCAGATGTAATTACAGGGGTAAAACGGTAATTTTGACCCAGCTGCAATTGCGAACAACTTGTGAAGGATCTTCTTACTCATTATAGTTATATCAAGTGGACAGAAATATATCTACAGTGAGTAGAGTGCAACTACTGGGCTGTAGTGGAGCGACCCGGTAGTTAACGAATGTTAATTAACTAGGCTATTGAGTTTAGTCGGTTAATTTCGGATCGTTGGAGCTCATGATCTGTAGGTTCATTAGGTCCTCTTGTTACCTCATGGACTAATCCATAGAACAAGTATATTGAGTGAATTTGAAATGTTCAAATTCAACTCAGGAGCAAAATTTATGGTATGTTCGTTTAATTGTGAATTAGGCGAAATTGGAGAGTTAGAAATATTAAAATGTGATTTAAATATTTTTTAGGATGAATAGAGATTCATCGGGTTGGAATGTATCGGGAAAAGTTGAAAAATAATTAATTGTTAATTTAATTAATTATTATTTAAATCAATTGTATATTAGATTAATTTTATTTAAAATTAATTTTTGAAATTAATTTTTGAATTAAATATCAATTTTATGAAATTGAATTTGAAAACCAATTTTGGAGAAAATTGGAAAATTTCACTTTGCATGGAGAAGAACGTGGTGTTCACCGTGCATGCTTCTTCTCCACTCTCACCTTAATCAGCCAATTTGTTGGCATGTTGCATGTTGATTTAATCTGCATGTTCTCCCTTTATATAGATGAGAGGAATTGAAGATTTGGGGTTAAGTATTCTTGCTAATTGTGCAAATACTCTCCCATACTCAAAAGCTAAAAAATAGTGTGTTCTTCAGCCTTTTGCTCGAAATTGAGCTCATTTTGTATCCCACAATCCGTTCTAAGGCCCGAGGATAACAAGGAAGACACTAGAGGTTGTCCACAAAGTGTTCGAGTTTCAAAAGGTAAGTTTTCTTCCTCTTTTTTCAGTTTTAAAAGAAAACATGTTAATCTTCTAAATTGATGTAATTAGAGTGCTTCAGGTATTAATTGCTTCCGCTATTTTGTTGCTAACTATTTCAAATCATTTGTGAAATTAGTGTACATCGTAACATTCTCAGTATTACGACTCCACTAGATTGCTAAATTAAGTGGTCAATTTAACCGAACAGTTTTTATCCACAAACTCAACAAAGGAAATGCACAAGTCAAAGAGGTATGAACCATTAGCATTGGCTGAAGCCATAAAACTGTAAGGCATTCACATCATTGAAGCTTTAGAGACTTTAGCTCATGATTAAGAAAAAATGAATGAATTTCATTAGATCGTAAACCATGATTACAAGATAAATGTTCAAAAGAACAAAACACGACAAGAAATAAAGAGAAACTAAATAGGTCCTTCAAAATACAGAAAGTAAACTCCATCAACAAATCTCTCACTCTCTCAAGCTCCCTAGGTTGGATTTTCCTTTCTCTCTATAATCGTTCTCACGAGATGAGGAGGCTCTAGCTCTAAGTTGTTCATAGGAACTTGGTGTAGGAATTAAGAATAGAGAAAAATTCCCAAGTCGCATGAAATTTCTTCATTAATGAATGAGTCAAAACATAATTGATAAAAGTTAGTGTTGATTATAAATTAAAATAGGTTAACTATACTATTTCAACTTTTGGGATTAGTGTAATTGGACAAAATGCACTTTTGGTCCCCGAGGTTTGGAAAATGCATAGAAATGGTCCCTAAGTTAACTTTAAAATTAGTTGATTAACGAAAAATTGACATGGCATGTTGAGTGGACAAATTTTTAATGATGTTGCATGTTAAGTTGACAAATTGTAAATAATGTGACGAGTTTTACTATATTTCTATTGTTTTCTTTATTTGGTGGACCTTTTGTTTTCTTCTCTCTCCCTTTCTCTACTCCCTCCTCCTTTCTTTCTCCCCTCCATCCCTCTAGAAACTTCTATTCCCTTACACTCAAGAAGTGGCATTCAAAATCAATCTTAGTGCAAGAAACCTTGTATAGAAAACATCATTCAATATCTTATTTCAATAATATTTTTGAACTTTAAAAATTGCATTAATATTCTTGAACATTCCCAATGTTTGAAGTCCTTACTGTTGGTAGCTGTGATGGAAAATACTCGACATGTGATTAGATCGTTTCTCCCTCTTCTTTCTCTTACTTTCCAAATTCTTCATCTAGAGCCACTCTCCAAAAGATCTCTTTAAGGTAAATGAAACAAGACCAATCCCCTACCATTCGCTCATTTTAATTTTTGCTATGTAAATTGTCTTCAAAGTGAAAAAATAAAATACCGATTCCCAGTAAAATGAAGCAAAAGCCACGATGATTTGTTTTTTGAACTTAATTAATGGGTTTGACGTAAAATTTGGATAGATCTTTCGTAAACCCTAGTTTCATTTGTAAGTACTAAACGTAAGTACGTAGTATCGTTGTCGACTTATTTGTTTTCTCTCTTGTAGATCGAAGGAAGAAGTGAAGAAAGCCGGGAATATTGTTGCTAAGTTGAATTCTAAATCATTACGAGGTAAATGGAGTTTTGGATTCACTTTGTTTATTAACTAAAATGCAAAAGTTAGATTTTAGAAATAGAAAGGGAGAAGAAGGAAGAAAAGAATGGAGGAAGGAAAAGAAAGAAGAAAAAAAACGAAAGAAGAAAAAAAAAGAAAAGAAGACAAAAAGGAAAAAGAAAAAAAAACAAAGAAAAAGAAAAGAAGAGAAAAATGAAAAAGAAAAAAAAAAAAGAGGAAAAAAGAAAAGAAGAGGGATTTCGTTAGTGGAGGGAAATTGCGTTTGAAGTTTTATTAGTTTATTAAGCAAAAAAGCCGAATAAATATTTCATTTTTCAAACTCATAACCGACCTAAATCCACAACTGAGTGTCGAGGGGAGGAAGAAGAAGATGTTTAAGGCAAATTGGAGTGGAATTCTGGTCGAATTCGTGGTGTAATTGAGGTTGAAACCAAAGACTGGTCTGGTGTCGCGCAGTCTGAGCAAAGTCTAGTGTTTGGTAAATAGCGAGCTGAAGAGACCAAGTTTGAAGCTCAAATTTTGAGGTTTAATTTTAGGTGGAATTGACTGATACAGATTTCTCAAGTGTTATGAAGCAAGGCGAAGTAAATTTGGAATATCTGTCGAACGAAGAGGAGTTAATCCCTAAAATTTTGAGTTGGAAGTGTGGAAAGTATCGAAGACAGTAGTAGAGGGAGATGAATCTCGCTGGAGAGTTGGACAATACTGGGGGCGTGAAGGAGCGAGAGCGTGACAAATCTCGCTGGTCTTGTTGGTGGGTTTTGTCTCACAAATCTCACTGGTCTTGTTGCTCTTGCTAGTCTCACTAATCGACAGTCTCGTTGGCCGAGAGGAGCTAGGAAAGGCGTATAATCCTTTAAGGGCCCAGGACAAGTAGTAGCGAGCCAGTTCGGGGTGTTTAGCCTACACAGCAACTCGTTTGGGCCTACCACCAATGTTTGTGAAATTTGAACATTGTAAATATTTGATCTTAAACTTGTGTTGTACATTTAGAGGGTTGAGGAGCGGCAGTTAGTGGACTCATGTAACTTTTAAGTTGGAATGTAAACCAGTACTTGTATGATGGCTTAAGCCCGGTAATATATTTTTGTTCTATCATATTTGTACCCACTTGTTAATTGTTGGGCATGGTTTAAGATTGCACAGGTTGACAGTAGATGTCGTAAGAGGGTCGGTGTCTGCTGTCCTCACACTTTCTCCAAGGGTAAGAGGGTACCTAGGAAGGGGTGTGACAAGTTTGTATCAGAGCATAAGGTTTTGGGAAGTGAGGACATGCATATTAGTTAGGAGCATGTTGAGTTAGTAATATATTGATGTTATTATGTGTTATAGGAAATATACCCAAAGGGACCAGACGATGTACGCAAGTAGACGCCGGAACGTCGCACACTACTGGTGATGTGAGGGAGGCCTCCGAGGGAGAGTCTAGTGATCCTCAGGCGAACGTGAACATGGAAGAGCAAATTTTCAATAGAATACCATAGAGATTGGTAGCTAATGTGGAGTCAGCTCAGGGAGATCCTGAGAAAAGGTATAGAATTGAAAGGTTTATAGGCTTAGGTGCTCAGGTGTTTTAGGGTACCACCGATCCTGCAGAGGCCGAGGTATGGTTGAATCATGTAGAGAAATGCTTCAGGGTCATTTTTTGTCCTGAAGACAAGAAGCTTGATCTTGTTACCTATATGCTCCATAAACGGGCTAAGGATTGGTGCGACTGATAGAAAACAGAAGTGCTGATGCAGGCTCCCTGCCATCGACCGATTTTAAGAAGGCTTTTAAGGATAAGTATTATCCTAAATCTTACTGTGATGAGAAGAGAATTGAATTCTTAAGATTAGTTCAGGGAAGTATGTTCGTAGCAGAATATGAGAAGAAATTCACAGAGCTGGCCTGGTATGCCTTGGCATTGATAGCTGAAAAAGCAGATAAGTGCAAGCGTTTTGAGGAAGGCTTGTGAAGTGAGATACGTACTCCGGTGATGGCGAATATAGAATGGGCTGACTTTGCCAAGCTAGTTGAAGCTGCCTTGAGAGTTGAAAAGAGTCTGGCAGAGGGAAAGATAGATAGAGGAGAAAGCAAAGCCGACTTTTAGAACGAGGTATGGACACTACGAATTTCTGGTGATACCATTTTGTTTGACGAATGCAACAGCAGTATTTTATGGATCTGATGAATAGGATTTTCAATCCTTATCAAGAATAGTTTGTCATCGTGTTCATTGATGACATATTGGTGTATTCTGAAGACAGAGGAAAGCATGCTGAACATCTCAGGATTGTTTTGCAGACTTTGAGAGAAAAAAAAAAGTTGTATGCTAAGTTCAGTAAATGTGAGTTTTGGTTGGATCAGGTCGTGTTTTTAGGCCATGTGGTATCAGCAGCGGGAGTCAGTGTAGATCCCCAAAAGACTAAGGCTATAGTCAGGTGGGAATGGCCTAAGACTGTGATAGAGGTACGTAGTTTCTTGGGTTTGGCAGGTTACTACAGGAGATTCGTTCAGGGATTCTCCAAGATAGCTTTACCACTCACTAGTTTGACTAAGAAGAACACTAAGTTTGAGTGGAATGAGAAGTGCGAGCAGAGTTTCCATGAACTAAATAGGAGATTGGTAACTGCACCTATCCTAGCACTTTTGGAGTCGGGTAAGGAGTTTGAAATTTACTGTGATGCTTCTCGCCAGAGGTTAAGCTATGTGTTGATGCATAATGGTAAATAGCTTATGCTTCTAGGCAGCTGAGACCTCATGAGAGTGACCACCCTACCCATGATCTGGAGTTAGCTGTAGTTGTTTTAGCATTGAAGATATGGCGACATTACTTGTATGGAGAAAAGTGCCATATCTATACAGATCACAAGAGTCTGAAATATATTTTTGATCAAAAGGAACTTAACATGAGACAAAGGAGGTGGTTAGAGCTGATTAAAGATTATGACTGCACTATTGAATATCACACAGTGAAAGCGAATGTTGTGGCCGATGGCTTAAGCAGGAAGTCCAGAGGTGGTATGAGTTCTTTAAATGCTGTAGAAGTTACCATGCTCAAGGAATTCAAAAGTAGTGCTGCTAGTTTGAAAGTGATTGATAAGGGGACGTTGTTAGCACATTTTTAGCTGAGACCCAAGCTAGTGGATGAAGTGATAAGGAAGCAGTAAGAAGATCCTGTGATTAAGAAACTAATAGAAGAAGTAAAAGCTCAGCAAAGAGTGGACTACGAGCTTAGATCTGATGGTGCATTGTTGAAACATGGTAGGATTTATGTGCCAAAGAATATGGAAGTCAAACAGGCGATTCTTGAGGAGGCACACAGCTTGGCTTATGCTATGCATCCTGGTAATACCAAAATGTATAGAGACGTTACAGAGTTTCTATTGGTGGCCAGGTATGAAAAGAGAGATAGCTAAGTATGTAGCAAGATGTATAGTCTGTCAGCAGGTAAAGCCTGAACGACAGAGGCCAACAGGGTTGTTGAATCCACTCCCAATTCCTAAGTGGAAATGGGAACACGTTACATATGATTTCCTGTTTGGATTGCCAGGAACTCTAGCAGGTGCTGGGAATTTGGATGATTGTTGATAGATTGACCAAGACAATGCGTTTCTTGCTAGTTAAGGCAACTTATACACTGGATAGATTGACACAAATGTATGTGGATAAGATTGTGAGTTAGTACGGAGTTCCAACGACTATTGTATCGGATAGGGATCCTAGGTTTACTTCTAAATTCTGGATGAGTTTGCAACCGGCTTTAGGAACCAAGTTGCAGTTCAGTATCACTTTTCATCCTCAGACTGATGGACAGTCAGAGAGGACGATCCAGACTTTAGAAGATATGCATCGAGCCTGTGTTTTGCAGTTCAAAGGTAGCTGTGATGTACATTTGTCTTTACATTGCTTACAATAACAGTTATGCTGATAACAGGAGGAGAGATCTCCAGTTTGAAGTTGGCGATAGAGTGTTCCTTAAGTTATCGCCGTGGAAAGGAGTTCTGAGGTTTGGAAGGAAGGGGAAGTTGAATCCAAGGGATATTGGACCTTACGAGATCTTGGAACGAGTTGGACCAGCAGAATACAGGTTAGCCTTATCAATGGAGATGTCCAAGATTCACAACGTATTCCATGTTTCAGTTTTAAGGAAATATATTCCTGATCGGACTCATGTACTTGAGGTGCAACCCATTGAACTAAAGGAAGATCTGAGTTATGAAGAAGAATCGATTCGAGTGTTAGACGAGAAAGAACAAGTTTTGAGAACCAAGGTGATTCCGTTGATCAAGGTTCTATGAAGGCATCACGATGTTGAAGAAGCTACCTGGGAAACCAAGGAACAAATGATAAAGAAGTATCCACATCTGTTGTTGAGGAGTTGGCAGTTGCTGAATTTCGAGGACGAAATTCTTATAAAGAGGTGGTAAATTGTAAACCCTATTTTCATTTGTAAGTACTAAACATAAGTACATAGTATCGTTGTGGACTTATTTGTTTTCTCTCTTGTAGATCGAAGGAAGAAGTGAAGAAAGTTGGGAATATTGTTGGTAAGTTGAAGTCTAAATCATTACGAGGTAAACCGAGTTTAGGATTCACTTTGTTTATTAACTAAAAAGCAAAAGTTAGAATTTAAAAATAGAAAGGAAGAAGAAGGAAAAAAAGAATGGAGGAAGGAAAAGAAAGAAGGAAAAAAAAAATAGAACAGAAGAGAAAAACAAAAAAGAAAAAAAAAGGAAAAAAGAAAAGAAAAGGGATGCCGTTAGTGGAGGGAAATGCTGGCTGAAGTTTTATTAGTTTATTAAGCAAAGAAGCCGACTAAATTTTTCATTTTTCAAACTCATAACCGACCTAAATCAACAGCTGAGTGTCGAAGAGAGGAAGAAGAAGAAGTCTAGCGCAAACTAAAGTAGAATTCTGGTCGAATTCGTGGTGCAATTGAAGCTGAAACCGAAGGTTGCTCTGGTGTCGTGTAGTCTGAGCAAGTTCTGGTGTTTGGTGAATAGCGAGCTGAAGAGACCAATTTGGAAGCTGGAAATTTGAGGTTTAATTTTAGGTGGAAGTGACTAATACGGATTCCTCGAGTGATCTAGAGCAAGGCGAAGTAAATTTGGAATATCTGTCGAACGAAGAGGAGTTAGTCCTTGAAATTTTGAGTTAGAAGTGCGGACAGTACTGAAGACAGTAGCAAAGGGAAACGAATCTCGCTGGAGAGTTGGACGACACTACGGGCGTGAAAAAGCGAGAGCGAGACAAATCTCACTGGTCTCGCTGGTCGATTTTGTCTCACAAATCTCGCTGGTCTCGCTACTCAACAGTCTCACTGGCCGGGAGGAGCTAGGAAAGACGTATAATCCTCGGGACAAGTAGTAGCGAGCAAGTCCATGGTGTTTAGCCTACACAGCAACTCGTCTAGGCCTACCACCAATGTCTGTGAACTTTGAACATTGTAAATATTTGATCTTAAACTTGTGTTGTACATATCGAGGGTTAAGGAGCAGAAGTTAGTGAATTCATGTAACTTTTAAGTTAGAATGTAAACGAGTACTTGTATGATGGCTTAACCCTGGTAATATATTGTTGTTCTATCATGTTTGTACCCACTTTGTTAGTTGTTGGGCATGGTTTAAGGTTGCACAGGTTGATAGTAGATGTCGTAAGAGGGTCGGTGTCTACTGTCCTCACACTTTCTTTTGGGGTAAGAGGGTACCTGGGAGGGGGTGTGACATCTTTTGATGACATTATATTGTTGGAAATGGAAGAAGCAACGATGAAGAAAATAACCGAACGAGTGTTGAATTAAATTACTTGCAATTCCTATCATCTATTTTGAATTTTTTTTGTCCATATTATGTATCTCTTTTCTTTATTGAAATATTTAAATATCTCTTGATGGAGGATATCTTTAAATTTGATATTGATCGATCAATGTGGATGAATGATAATATGAGAATAAATATGGTCTAAGTGGAAGCATACACTATCGGTGAAGTAATAAATCTTAGAGTATTCGAAGAGTCGAATCCCACGAGACTATTTATGCATTTCAATTTTTCTAAGAAAGAGATTTTTGATGCAAACCAAGGGACAACCGGTAAATAAGTGATTTTTAGGTTGAATGTTGATAACAAGGATACAGTTATGTTTCGACCAAAAGGGCAGTATGCCTTGGGCAATACGGCTGCACCATACTAGGATAGTGACTTAACACGAGCAGGAAAATTCTTCCATTCAGTCTGGTATCGAGTTCCTTTAGAAGTTCTAAGCAGCTAGTCCTATACTTTTATGGCTAACTAGTCCTTAGATTAATTAAGATTATTTCCTTTACCCTCTAGTGCCCATTATCTTTAACGTTATTGGGTGATCCGATCTCTAGGCTTTTAACCCTACATTCCTTTATGAAATCAACTTATATTCTAACCTTCTCGGCCCTAGGACTCCACTAGATTCCTAAATTAAGTGACCACTTTAACTTAACAATATTTATCCATAAACTCGACAAAGAAAGTGCAAAATTCAAGAGGGATGAGGCGTAACCATTAATCAAGCCAAAAAGCCCTACCGTATTCACATAACTGAACACCGTAGAGATTCTAGCTCATGACTAACAACAAATAAATAGATTTCATTAGATTATTAATTAAAATTACAAGATAAATTTTTAACGGTTGAAAAGAAATAGAGATAGAATAATTCAAAGAGATACTAAAAGAAATGCTAAAAATATACAATACAATGATGCCTTGAGGCAATCTCTCACTCTTCTAATCTTTCCCTAGAGTGATTCCCCTCTCTCAAGGACAAATCCTATCACTCCACACATTTTCACGGGGTAGGGATGACCTAGAGCTTTGGAACTTTTTAGAGTCATTCTTGAAGCTTTCTGATTGGGAAGGGTGAGATTTGGTGCAAGGAGTGTTGAATTTAATAAATGGGTCATGGATTTTCTTCCACAGAATGGGTTGCAAAAGAAGGAGGCTTCCAATCCTTTCTATAAGCCAAAGTTTTTTTGTTGAAGGAATGACCTAAAATTATGTTCTGAACGTTTACCCAGCATTTTAGGCATCGAATAACACTTTGACCGAGAAAATAACAACTACAATTGACTGGGCGCGAATATGGAAAATTAGGTTTTTTGATGCGATTGCATCATTGTTTTGGCGATGTGGTCACATCAAAGTCAAAATCTGCAAAACAATCAAAATCAATGATAAAAGCTCATAAAATCAACCCAAATCAGTAAAAACACACTTTAGACAATTAAAAGACATGTGATTGCTCATTTTACCCGATTTAGACCATTCTAGGGTCAAAATATCACACAAGTTGTTTTTTTAGTAAAGAAAAGTCAAAAAATAGATGGCTAAAGAATACGCATTTTGACATTTATCAGCCGTGGAAAAACAATTTGCAGTCAAGGAAGCCACAAGTTACCATAAAACTCACTTGCATTAAGCTTGAAATTTCATTTCTTTGTTGGTGTAAGCAAACGATCAGTTTCAAAGGAAGGATGTCGGGGAGAAAGCAAGGGCAAGGGAAGAGAGAAAAGGCGAGAACGAAAAAGGAAAAAAGAAAAAAAGAGTGTTGAATGTTGATTTTACTTTTTAGGTTGGATGTTGATAACAAAAATAATAAACAAGAGGTTTGAACATGGATACAGTTATGTTTCAACCAAACGGGTAGTGTGCCTTGAGCAACGCGAATGCATCATACTAGGACAATGACTTAAAACGTGCAAGAAAATTCTTCCATTCAGTCTTGTATCAAGTTTCTTTAGAAGTTTTAAGCAACTAATCCTATATTTCTATGGTTAATTGGTCCTTAGATTAATTAGGTTTGAATATGGAAAATTAGGTTTTTTGATGCGATCGCATCATTGTTTTGGCGATGTGGTCACATCAAAGTCAAAATCAATGGTAAAAGCTCATAAAATCAACCGAAATAAGTAAAAACACATTTTGGACAATTAAAAGACATGTCATTGCTTATTTTACCCAATTTAGACCATTCTAGGGTCAAAATATCACACAAGTTGTCTTTTTAGTAAAGAAAAGTCACAAAATAGATGGCAAAAACATACGCTTTTTTACATTGATAAGCCATGGAAAAACAATTTGCAGTCAAGGACGCCACAAGTTGGCATAAAACTTACTTGCATTAAGCTTGAAATTTTATTTCTTTGTTTGTGTAAGCAAACGATCAGTTTCAAAGGAAGGATGTCGGGGAGAAAGCAAGGGCAAGGGAAGAGAGAAAAGGCGAGAACGATAAAGAAAAAACAAGAAAACTGCACCTTATACAGAAAAGTAATACAAAATTAGTGAAAATTGCCACCTCATTCGAAATTTGTCAACTCAACTTGCCACCTCAATTAAAATTTACCAATTCAACATGCCTTGTCATTTTTTTGTTCGTGTTGATTAATGGTCAAATTAACTCGGGGACCATTTAAAAGCATTTTCCAAACCTGAAGGACTAAAGTGTTCCTTATCTAGTAAATTATCACATAAAAGCTAAGGGACCAAAAGTGCATTTTGTCCTAGTGTAATTTGAGGAATTAACAACATAGAATGTAAGGTTAGAGTTGACAAAAGTCGCCTAATACAATCCATTATATTAATTACAAAACACTATGTTCATAAACATGAAGGGGTAAAAAGTAGAATCCCTAGTAAAGGCAAAATTGTAAATCCTACCTTCATTTCTAAGCACTTAATCTAAATACGTAAGATCGTTGTGGATTTATTTGTTTTGATTTAAGAAGAGTGTCATCGGTCGAATCGATGTAAAGAGATGCTAATATGGATATTGCGTTATGGCTATTATTGTGTAATTACTAATAATGAAGGTTGTAAAAAAAAAGAAAAAGAAAAAAAGAAGGGAAAGAAAAGAGAAGAGAAGAGAAGAAGATAGAAAAGAAAGAAAAAAGGAAAGAAAAAAAAAAGAAAAAAAAAAAAGAAAATGGAAGATAGTGGAGGGTTGTCAGCTAAGGGTGTAAATCGGTTTAAAGTTTTAGTTGCCGACTGAATTTTTATTTTTCAAACTGATAAATGACGAAATCTACAGCTAAGTATCGAGGGGAGGAAGAAGAAGAAGTCTAGGACAAATTGGGGTGGAATTCTGGTCGAATTCCTGGTGAAAATGAAGCTGAAACCGAGACTGGTCTGGTGTTCGCCCAATCTGAGCAAGGTTTGGTATTTGGAGAATAGCGAGCTGTGGAGATTGAATTAAGAGCTGAAAATTTGAAGGATGGTCGAGCTGAATATGAAGAGAAATAGGTTTAATTTTAGGTAGAAGTGACTGATACCGATTTTCGAGTAATTTGGAGCAGGGCAAAGTAAATTTGGATTATCTGTCAAACGAAGAGGAGTTAAGCTTTGAAATTTGTGGTAAGCTAGAAAACACATTTCTTTAAAAGTTTATAGAAGGGAAAAAGTTCTAATTTGGGACCAAAAGTGTCCTTATCTTGTAAACTATCACATAAAAGCTATGGGACCAAAACTGCATTTTGTCCTAGTGTAATTTGAGGAATTAACAACATAGAATGTAAGGTTAGAGTTGACAAAAGTCGCCTAATACAATCCATTATATTAATTACGAAACACTATGTTCATAAACATGAAGGGGTAAAAAGTAGAATCCCTAGGAAAGGCAAAATTACGGAAAGCCCTTGAAGGGAAATATGGGAAACATAGAGCAATGAGACTCGCCAAAGCATAGAAACCACAAGTAGAAGGAAACATCCGGCACAATAAGAATGAAGTGAAAAGGGATAGGAACAAATTTATAGAAAGATATTAGCCTAGGAACTAGGTTATCATTGGGCGAACTTTTACGCTTCAGAATTTTGACGGACTAAAGTAGCCACTGCAATTTGTATCTTTTAAGCCCAATACTTTAAAATGGTCCACTCATGAAAAGAAGCAAGTTTAGTGAATTATAAAATATCTAGTAAACTTTCATATACCTTTCGATTTTGTTTTATTTTTAATTTATATTTAACAGATTCTTTTGTATTGGTTCGAATAATTGAATCTATGTAATTTCTAAGGTACTCATCATTATGTTCTATTTCTGAGACCGCAACATAATCATCAATCATACTAAAAAAACACAAACACACGCACGCACGTGCACACACACACACAATAATCGACCTCCTTCACTTGATATTGTCTTTCTTTTATGCTATTATATTATTTTCTCTCGCTTCTACCTGCTCTTCATTTCTTAGCAACGTTCCAAAATCTAATTCATCATCTTTGGTGTTTTACTTTGTTTTCTAAAAATAAGTTGGTTTGGATACAAATTTTCAAAGTCATTTCCTTCTCCCCTTCATAAACACTCGTGAAATATACTAGTTTTGTTTTTAAACTATTTTTCCACACTAAGAACCTTCCTAAAATATAATGTGTGTGTGTGCGCGCGCGCGCGTGTGTATATATTAGAATGGTAAGAGGTATCTAAGTTGGACCTTATAGCGAGGACGGGGATTTCTGAGAGTTTGGGTGACGAGAATTAAGTATTTGAGTAAGCCCTTCAAATTACCCATTATCATCTTTCATTGATAATGAGACAAGACTCTCACTCAACTTTCACTCCCGTTGAATTTATTAGTCATTTTATATTAGCTAAACGAAGTTGACGACTTACAAATTCAAACCAAAGATGGAAAATGCATAAGCAAATCCATGTGGAGAAAACACAAATTGTTGTTATAATAATTTTAGTTTGGTAATAAGTTATTTGTGGATAAGGTGGAAAATTATTTTCAAAATTTAGCAAAAGCAAGTCATATTATAGGTAAACTTTTGCCAACTAAATTCATTCACCTCTTTTTCTATCTTAAGAATTCATCAACGACTAGAGTACAAATATAGATGGGAAAGAACTCTCACATTGTCACAATGTTTCCTTATATAAACACATTGATCAAGACAAATGATTAAACCAAACATATAGTTGTAGATTTAAAGATGTTTAAACTTCAATGGCTTGTTCTTCCCCTCGTTGCAGCTTTAGCTTCCTTTTCCTTTTGTACAGGAGACAATGTCTCCTACGATTCAAATGCCATAATTATCAATGGTGAACGACGCGTTATCTTCTCAGGTTCAATTCATTATCCACGCAGCACCGATGCAATGTGGCCTGATCTTATTCAAAAAGCTAAAGATGGTGGACTGGATGCAATCGAGACATATATTTTTTGGGATCGCCACAAACCTCAACGACGAAAATACGATTTCTCTGGACATCTAAATTTTATCAAATTCTTCTAGCTCGTTCAAGATGCCGGGCTATATGTCGTGATGAGGATTGGTCCTTACGTGTGTGCCGAGTGGAACTACGGAGGCTTTCCACTATGGTTGCACAATATGCCGGGAATCCAACTTCGAACTGACAATCAAGTCTACAAGAATGAAATGCAAACTTTCACAACAAAGATAGTGAATATGTGTAAACAAGCCAACCTATTTGCATCACAAGGAGGGCCAATAATCTTAGCTCAAATCGAGAACGAATATGGAAACGTGATGACACCGTATGGAAGTGCAGGAAAAACGTATATCAATTGGTGCGCTCAAATGGCCGAATCTCTCAATATTGGTGTTCCGTGGATCATGTGCCAACGGAGTGATGCCCCACAACCTATCATTAATACATGCAACGGATTCTATTGTGATACCTTTAGTCCTAACAATCCTGAGAGCCCAAAAATGTTTACTGAAAATTGGGTGGGATGGTTCAAGAAATGGGGCGACAAAGACCCTTATAGAAGTGCAGAAGACGTAGCTTTTTCTGTGGCAAGATTTTTCCAATCTGGTGGCGTGTTTAACAACTATTACATGTATCATGGAGGCACCAACTTTGGAAGAACATCGGGAGGTCCATTCATCACTACATCTTACGATTACAATGCCCCACTTGATGAATATGGAAACTTGAATCAACCCAAATGGGGACATCTCAAACAACTCCATGCATCCATCAAAATGGGAGAGAAGGTTCTCACCAACGGCACCCGCTCAGACCAAAAGTTTGGTAGCTTTGTAACTTTAACGAAGTTCTCTAACCCAACAACAGGGGAGAGGTTTTGCTTTTTGAGCGACACAGATGTCAGCAATGACACCACCATAGATTTGCAGGTAGATGGAAAGTATTTTGTACCAGCTTGGTCTGTGAGCATTCTTGACGGTTGCAACAAAGAGGTTTTCAACACTGCAAAGATCAATTCTCAAACATCTATGTTCGTAAAGGTGCAGAATGAGAAGGAAAATGCAAAACTCTCGTGGGTCTGGGCTCCGGAGCCCATGAGAGACACTCTACAAGGAAAGGGTACATTTAAGGCCAGCCTTCTTTTGGAACAAAAAGGAACCACGGTTGATTTCAGCGACTACTTGTGGTACATGACGAATGTTGACACCAATGCGACATCTTCACTTCAAAATGTGACTCTCCAAGTGAATACAAAGGGCCATGTGCTTCATGCCTTTATGAATAGAAGGTACATTGGTTCGCAATGGGGAAGCAATGGCAAGAGTTTCGTGTTTGATAAACCCATTATATTAAAAGCGGGAACCAACACCATAACCCTTTTGAGTGCCACGGTGGGTTTGAAAAATTACGATGCATTTTATGACACGGTGCCGACTGGAATTGATGGAGGTCCCGTTTATCTTGTTGGAGATGGAAATATCACAACTGATTTGTCATCAAATTTATGGTCTTATAAGGTTGGATTAAATGGAGAAATGAAGCAACTTTACAACCCGATGTTCTCACACAGAACAAATTGGAGCACAATAAATCAAAAATCTATTGGGAGGAGAATGACATGGTACAAAACAAGCTTTAAGACACCTTCAGGAATTGACCCTGTAGCATTGGACCTGCAGGGAATGGGAAAAGGTCAAGCTTGGGTAAATGGACAAAGCATAGGCCAATTTTGGCCTTCTTTCATTGCTGGCAATGATAGTTGCAGTGCAACCTGTGACTATAGAGGTGCATACGACCCCAGCAAATGCGTAGGAAATTGTGGGAATCCTTCCCAAAGATGGTATCACATTCCAAGATCGTTTTTATCAGGTGACAATAACACATTGGTTTTGTTTGAAGAAATCGGTGGAAATCCTCAACAAGTCTCAGTTCAAACCAGCACTATAGGAACTATATGTGGAAATGCTAATGAAGGAAGTACGTTAGAGTTGTCCTGTCAGGGAGGGCATATCATCTCTGAAATCCAATTTGCTAGCTATGGAAATCCAGAGGGAAAATGTGGTTCGTTCAAACAAGGCTCATGGGATGTGACAAACACCGCTCTTTTGGTGGAGAAGACTTGCATCGGCATGGAAAATTGTTCAATTGACGTATCTGCAATGTCGTTTGGATTAGGCGATGCTACTAATATGTCTGCAAGATTGGCTGTTCAAGCACTATGCTCAAAGAATTGAGCGGTATAAAATATATTCTTTATGTATAATAAATATTAGTTGTTAGGGAACCAAATATTTTTGTTTCTTTCCTTTCCCTGGTATTATTAATCGACCGATTGCATATGAATGATAATTAAAGATTATTTATTGTCTAAGGGCAACCATACACTTACGATGAAGTAATAAACTCAAAAGCATTCCAAGTATCGAATCCCACGAGATTAGATGCAATTTAAAATCCTTAAGGCAACGCAATCAATGTTACCAAAGGTAACCAGTTGTGATGTGACATTGTTTAGGTTGAATGTTCATTAAAAACAGTAAACAAGAATTGATTGAACATGGATACAGCTATGTTTCAACCAAAGGGGCATTATGCCTTGGGCAAAGCGGCTGCATCATACCTGGAAAGTGACTTAGTCATGGACAGAAGAACCCTTATATTTGGTCTTATATCGAGTTCCTTTGGCAGCCTAAGTAGCTAATCCTATATTTCTACGGTTAGCTGAATCTTAGAGTAATTTCATACAATTTCTTTAGTCCGTGGTGTACCTTATTTCTAAGGCCACATGACAATCCTTTTTCTCGGCTTTGAGTCCCATAATCTGTTGGGTTTTATGTCCTAAAACTCGTTGTTTTTTAATTTTGTGCAACTTATTCTCAATAAAATTGTTATCGAGATTTATTTAGTAAAGTTGTTATTGAATATATGAATTGCAGCTATTAAATCCAAATCCAATAAACTAAGAATTCTTGGCTATAGGTTGTACACTTAGACTTTATATGTAGACATAAAAGTGGATCAAGTTTAAGTAATAGCCAAAACGGTCTATAGTGTAAGGATAAGGATGGGTACCTTATCCTCGGGACACTATGGATGCAGCTCACTTTGTATTGAATACAAACGATGTGATCCTATATCGTACATGTAGTGACATGTGAGTGGGGGCGTCCTATGCAATGAGTTTGCATAAGACCGGACCACGAAATAATCATTTTTACTTTATAACACCGTTTACTGTTAAAATTGATTATTTCAAACCTGATGACTTAGGTAACTCGATCTTAATTTTGAGCTAACTATGAACTCCTGTCTGTTTGAGATTATTCTTTAATCTGCATAGGTGAGAGTGGCCCGAGTACGCTGACTCAATAGGCCTCCCATTTAAGGGATAAGATCAGACAGATAGCTGGGGGACATAGTCTTGCAAGATGGAATTTGCTCCTACCTATTTATAGGTTAGTAGATAAGTCGTTCCCTTACGTATTGACTCGGAGACTTGAACAAGGGACCCCACCCTCTCATTTGCCCGAGAGGGACTAGGTTTTTTGGTTGGACTACAAACCAATTGTTCATTAGAGGATCAGATGTAATTACAGGGGTAAAACGATAATTTTGACCCAGCTGCAATTGCGAACAACTTGTGAAGGATCTACTTACTCATTATAGTTATATCAAGTGGACAAAAATATATCTACAGTGAGTAGAGTGCAACATCCAAAATATTAAAATGTGATTTAAATATTTTTTAGGATGAATAGAGATTCATCGGGTTGGAATTTGTCGGGAAAAGTGGAAAAATAATTAATTTAATATAATTAATTGTTAATTTAATTAATTATATATTAGATTAATTTTATTTAAAATTAATTTTTGAAATTAATTTTTGAATTAAATATCAATTTTATGAAATTGAATTTAAAAACCAATTTTGGAGAAGATTGGAAAATTTCACTTTGCATGGAGAAGAAGGTGGTGTTCACCGTGCATGCTTCTTCTCCACTCTCATCTTTCACCTCCAAATTAAGCACCTTAATCAGCTAATTTGTTGGCATGTTGCATGTTGATTTAATCTGCATGTTCTTGATAACTTGTAGAAATATAAGTTATTATATGTTTTTTTTCCTAGAAAAATAGAGTTTAAATAGAGCATCATGCGGTAGTTGATGTTAAATTCTATTTATAAATCTTCCCATGCGTGCAACTCTTGCAAATTGATGAAGATAATTTTTTTTAACCTTTTTTAGCCTTAAACGCATGTTTTAACGCAGGAACGCGAACCTGTAGACGCGTTGGCAACCTCTTAACGTAGGAGTATGTGTTGGCAACCTGTGGACACGTTGACAACCCTTGAACGCAGGATGATGCGTTAGCAACCCATGGATGTGTTGGCATAATTGAACGCATGAACCGAAAGTTATCTGTGGACGCATATCAACAAGGCAACGGAGAATCAGATAATAATCTTGAGAGATTGTCGGGAGATCGATATGTTTGATATGCGGCGAGAGTGGTGGATCGAAATTAAACCGGAAATCACGCTATTAGGCGAGATGGATACGAGGTAGAAATTAAGCCTCCAATCATGTAGATTTGCCACTGATTACGAACGTAGCTTCTATAAAAGGGCAGACCTGCAAGTTGAAAAAGTGTTGTTGGTTCTCGGAAGAATTCCTAAGTGATAGCAGAGTTCTTTTCAGAAGACAACCGGAGACAAATAGCTCGAGAGAGAGGAGTCTTTCATTCGCCTGACCACTTCACAGCAAAACTTCACGCTTCCATTCCGGTGACTCAAGACATTGAAACGCCTTCCTGCTTTCTATTTTTTTCTAGCTTTGATTTTAGATTTGTTATCAAGACATTGAACTGTCTAAGATTGTATTTCGTTCATTAATCTACAATTCTTCCATGTCTATCCATTTCTCTACACTTTCCGCTTATTACTTTGAATCCATGAGTAGCTAATCTTTCAAGGGTCACGAGTTGCGTTAGCATCTAAATAAGAACCATAGTGTAACTATTGCATCTTGTCAATTGTAATCTTAATCTAATGCTTATGTTCATCAAGCTAATCGATATAAGTAGTAATAATCAGACTGCTCGAGAGAGTAAGTGAATGTGGAACTCAATTGACAAGGCTAAGAAGTGTTACCTAGACATACGAATAACCTTGGTACTTAATACTCTCCTATGCGGTATAGACATAGCGACTGACAACCGGGAGAAGAGTCGCAAGTATGAATAGACTATCACTATGCATTTCTGATTTTAGATGTTAACCAACCCGAATCCTGTTTTTATCCATTCATTTAATCCACTTAGTTGAACTTGTTGTGTCGCATACCTCTCCATCAACCACTTTAAATTAGGTTTATTGCTTTCTAGTTAGTTAAACGCATCACTTCTCATCACCTTCTTAAAACGCATGACTGAAATAATCCAAATAATTAGAGAATCTGCATAGTCTCTGTGTTCGACCTCGAACTCACCAAGTAAACCTATTTCTTTGCTTATACTTGGGTTAAGAATAGGAAAACTTGATAGATCACTAACACATAATATTAAGCATGTTGAACGCATAATATGTTGAACGCATAGTAAGCTTAATAATAAAGATAAACGCACAAGTTTTTTAACTTTAGATCTGCAAAAACAATAGTTCTCCTCTTTATATAGATGAGAGGAATTGAAGATTTGAGGTTAAGTATTCTTGCTAATTTGTACAAATACTCTCCCATACTCAAAAGCTAAAAAATAGTGTGTTCTTCAGCTTTTTGCTCCAAATTGAGCTCATTTTGTATCCCATAATCCATTCTAAGGCCTGAGGATAACAAGGAAGACACTAGAGGTTGTCCACGAAGTGTTCGTGATCAAAAATTCAAAGAGATTAGCTTCTATTTTGAGTTTCTTCCTCTGTTTTCAATTTTAAAAGAAAACATGTTAATCTTCTAAATTGATGTAATTGTTGGGTTTTATGTATTAAAACTCATAGTTTATAAATACCAAATATACTTTTATCATTCAATAAAGTTGTTATTGAAATTTATAATCAATAAGTAGTTATTGATTCTATAAAATGTTCTTACTAAATCTAAATCCAATCATCAAAGGATCCTAGACTATTACATGAGACTCAAACTTTATGTAGAGACATAAAACTAGATCAAGTTTAAGTTAATAGTCTAAATGGTCTATACACTACAACAAAAATAGGCTTTTATGACTAAAAAAAAGTCATTACCACATTTCTTGACTCTTTTTTTTAGTCATTTAATCGTCCATCATCTAAAGTGTATAGATGACACATGAGAAATCAGTCATCATTGTTAGTTTCATGACTTTTAAACACAATCAACAAAGAACATGTATTGACATTTATTATAAGTCATGGAAACGATTTTTCGTGACAATTTTCTACAGTCATTAAATAATGAAAATGTTGACTTTTTCTATCAAATAAAGAGTTATCTTGACATTAAAATTCTGTCATCGAGCAACAAATAATGACACATCTAAAGTGTCAATAATACCTTAATTATGACATTTTTTTAAGGTCATTGAATTACATACATTGCCACTTATTTATAGTCATAGAAGTCTAATAAATGACTTTTGTCAAATATCAAAGAAACCATTTCAATGATACACGTTATACCACTTATGTTTCATACATGTTATTACACCCGTGTTTCCTTCAGTTTCAACACAAAATATGTACACAAACATAAAAAGTAACTTTCATATATAATAATATACTTTCTATCATTACTACAAGGAAACTAACAACAACAACACTAGTAACCAAATTTTGGGTACATCATTTACAAATTTAGTATTTAGAACTAAGTGTTGGCATAATCCCAAAAAAAATATATACAACATCTATTTAAATATCTTGGTTGGTGGGTTTCCTTACTTCAATGGTCTTGTCCAGGAACCTTGTAAAAAAAAAACATTCATTTTAGAATTTAACTCAATATATAAAGGTGAACAATAATAACAATATGCAGGTTATATATATGTTGATCGTACTGTGACAATATCATGTTGTTATATACATTTGCACTGAAACCCCCTTTTTGTCATACAAGTAAGCTTCAATGAACACTTTCAAACAAAAATTATACATAGAATCACAATATAACCACATAAATAGGCTCAAAATCACATTATAATCTCACTTTTCAGCCTTAATAACATGGATAACCTCCAAATTTAACTTATACACTAGTCTACTAGAAAGAATAAGAGTTAATTGAAAAACTTCTTTGTTTAGGGGCAGGGGGGACAAGTGAAACATAGTATAGTAGGAGCAAAACAAATATATAATTATTGTAACTTGTCCAACCTTTTAGGAGTATAACTACTAAAAAGTAGAAATACTCATACATTAGTCTATTAGAAAGAATAAGGGTCAAATGAAAAACTTCTTCATTTAGGGAAGGACAAGTGAAACATAATACAAAAAATATTTATCACAAAAAAAAAAAAGATATCTCCTTAGAACTCAAGCACATTAATCCAATACGAGCAAAACAAATATATAACTTAAATACTCTCAAACCAACATAAAAAGTACCTATAAGTTTTTCAAGAAACAATTTAACTCCCCAAACAACCAAAATAGTTCATATGTGCACTTTGATTATCAAAACCAATTAAAAAGTACCTAAAAAATGTCTAAGTGAAACATTATCAAAATCAACTCAAGCACATAATAACAACACTAAATGGATGAATTAGCTACCATAACTGCAGGATAGCCACACATAATATACATGCATTTATAAACAGAGTTTAAACTTTAATTTTAAAAAATACCTAAGTATTTTAAGGTCTATCCCCTTCTTGTTCTTGCCCCAACAATTTTTTAGTGACCTTTAAACTATGACCCCTAAACTCACAACTATGACCTCTAAACTCAAAACCAACCAAAGAATGGCTAAAAAGTGTCTAAATGACACTTTGCTTACAAAAAAAGCTCCAAAATGCACATCTATGACTTTTAAACTCAAAACCAACCAAAGAATGGCTAAAAAGTGTCTAAATGACACTTTGACTCCAAAAACAACTCCATAATGCACAACTATGACCTCTAAACTCAAAACCAACCAAAGAATAGCTAAAAAGTGTCTAAATGACACTTTGACTCCAAAAACAAGTTAAAAAATGCACAACTATGATCTCTAAACTCAAAACCAACCAAAGAATGGCTAAAAAGTGTCTAAATGACACTTTGCTTACAAAAACAACTCCAAAATGCACAACTATGACCTATAAACTCAAAACCAACCAAAGAATGGCTAAAAAGTGTCTAAATGTGACTCCAAAAACAAGTCCAAAAATGCACAACTATGACCTCTAAACTCAAAACCAACCAAAGAATGGCTAAAAAGTGTCTAAATGACACTTTGACTCCAAAAACAACTCCATAATGCACAACTATGACCTCTAAACTCAAAACCAACCAAAGAATGGCTAAAAAGTGTCTAAATGACACTTTGACTCCAAAAACAAGTCAAAAAATGCACAACTATGATCTCTAAACTCAAAACCAACCAAAGAATGGCTAAAAAGTGTCTAAATGACACTTTGCTTACAAAAACAACTCCAAAATGCACAACTATGACCTCTAAACTCAAAACCAACCAAAGAATGGCTAAAAAGTGTCTAAATGACACTTTGACTCCAAAAACAAGTCCAAAAATGCACAACTATGACCTCTAAACTCAAAACCAACCAAAGAATGGCTAAAAAGTGTCTAAATGACACTTTGACTCCAAAAACAAGTCCAAAAATGCACAACTATGACCTCTAAACTCAAAACCAACCAAAGAATGGCTAAAAAGTGTCTAAATGACACTTTGACTCCAAAAACAAGTCCAAAAATGCACAACTATGACCTCTAAACTCAAAACCAACCAAAGAATGGCTAAAAAGTGTCTAAATGACACTTTGACTACAAAAACAACTCCATAAATGCATGAATTGGCTACCGTAACTGCACGATAACCACAACACATTATAACTTAAACATATAAAAAAAGGTACTAAATGCATGAATTGGCTACCGTAACTACAGGATAGCTACAACCATAATTTTAAACTTTAATCTAAAAAAAAAATAAATACGTAAGAAGTTGAAGGTCCATCGCCTCCATGCCTTTGCCCCAACAATTTTTGAACGTCGGTCCATCTATCTTCCCATTTGACAAGTTGATTCATTAACTTCTCATTTTGCTCTGCCATCTTTGCGTACTTTTTAGTGAGTTCATCTAAAAAGTGTCTAAATGACCCCTTAAGTCCCAAAACGTACTAAAAATGTCTAAAAAGTGTGTAAACCCTCAAGAGACTCGTTAACTCCCAAAACAAATCCAAAATGCATAACTATGACCTCTTAACTCAAAACCAAACAAAAAGTACCTACAAAGTGTCTAAATGACACTTTAACTCCCAAAACAACCTACATAATTCTCAAGAGTCTTCACAATATCCAAGACCAACGAAAAAGTACCTAAGAAGTGTGTAAATAACACTTTAACTCCCCAAAACAACTTCAAAATACCTAAGTATGACTTACAAACTCAATACCAATCAAAAAGTAACTAAAAAGTGTCCAAGTGACACTTTAACTCCCAACTACAACATCAAAACGTCTAAGTATGACTTTCAAACTCAAAACCCACCTAAAAAGTGTATAAGTTTCACTTTGACCCTCAAAACAACTAAAAAGTGCATAAAAAGTGTCCAAGAAACTTATTAACTCCCAAAACAACCTAAATTCAAAATATCTTAAGTTCCTAAAAAGTGTCAAATAGAATTTTGTAACATGTTGATTAATAAAAAAATTACACTTGAAAGCCTTATTTGTCCACCTACAAGAGTATTCATCAAACACATAATGGCTTCAAGTGTCTAAATGAACCAACCTAAATTCAACCCATCAAGAGTGTCTAAGTGTTCTTTTGAGTTTCAAAAGCAACAAAAATGTATCTAAAAAGTGTCTAAATGGCACTAATGACTTTCAAAACAACTTGAACATATATAAGTGTGACTTCCGAACTCAAAATCAACATAAAAGATCAACATTAATTATTCTCATTGCAATTTCATCATTGTCATTACAATTTCGTTCAAATTTTCACATGGTATTTATTAGACTTGGTAAGTCTCACAATGCAAAGTCTACTAATTTAAACTATGTGTTCCAAAACGACAACTAATTTCATTCATACATTCATTTGTAGAGGACAATTCTAGATTAAAAAAAAAATACTCAATTAACAAGTCTATATAACTATGGAAAACAACTCTAGATCCAAACGAATAGTCAATAAAAAACTCACCCACGTTTAGTAAGATGGTGGCAACCACCCACGTTGGCAGAAGAAGAAGGCAGGCGTCGGTAGAAGAAGCGGCGTGGGGCGGCAGCAGTAGAAGAAGCAGCAGCAACAGGCGGCGTCGAATTGGCGGCAGCAGCAACGGCATTGGAGGCAACAGCACCGGCGTTGGAGGCAGCAGCACCGGCGTTTGGCGGCAGCAATAGGCGGCGTCGAGCAGAGGAACGGTCGAGCCTTCTTGTCGGGGCGGCCGCAGCGGCGTCGTCGTCGTTCTTCTGGAGCCTTGTTGTCGGGAGCCTTGTGTGGGAAGAGGATTTTGTGGGGTGAGGGTGGGGATGATGAAAGGAATGAGTGGAAATTTTTTATTTGTTTTATGTAAAAATAAAAGTAAAATGAAAAAGAAAAAAAGAGGGAAAGTGAGAGGAGGGAAAGTAAAAAAAGTCAAATAGTAAAAAAAAAAAAATCTGAAAATTCACGTCTTTTCCCTCCAAAACCGTATTTTTCATTTTCTTACATTTAATGACCATTTTTTTTAGTCATTAATTAATGACACAAAAAAACAGTCATCAATTCCAACAAATCCGAAAAACTTCGTTTTTTCCCCCCAAAAACGCGTGATTTTGGCTTTAATGACTGTTTTTTCTCTTTCTCCTCTATTTCTGCTACTGTACAAGAGTCATGGAAAGTGAAAATTGTTGTAGTGATAGTATATGAATAAGGTCGGGCGCCTTATTCTGGGGACACTATGGATGCGGCCCACTTTGTAACTAGTACAAACGAAGCGATCCTAATTTGTTCATATGAAGACATGCGAGTGGGGGCGTCCTGTGCAAAGAGTTTGCGTAAGACCGGACCATGAAATAGTCACTTTTACTTTATAACACCGTTTACTGTCAAAACTGACTATCTCGACTTTGATGCCCTAGGCAACTCGATCTTAATCTTGAGCTAACTATGAACTTCTGTTTACTCGGGATTATCCTTAGATCTGCATTGGTGAGAATAGCTCAACAGCGCTGGCTCAATATGTCTTCCATTTCAGGGGTAAGACCAGGTAGATAGCTAGGGGCATAGGGTGCAAGAAGGAATTCACTCCTACCCTCTTTTGGGTTAGTAGAGAGGTTGTTCTCTTAAGTGCTAAATCCAGGTCTTGAACAATAAGCGCCACCCTCTCAAATAGGGTTTGAGGGGACTTTTGATTTGGAAGTTGGACTACAAATCATTGTTCATTAGAGGATCAGTGGAACTTAAGGAATAAGAGGTAATCATAGGGGTAAAACGGTAATTTTAACCCAGCTGTAATTACGAACAACCTATGAAGGCTCGACTTACCAATCCTGGTTATATCAAATGGACATAATATATCTATAGTGAGGAGAGTGCAGCTACGGGCTTTAGTGGAGTGACCCGGTAGTTAACGAATGTTGGTTAACTAGGTTAAAGAGTTTAACTGGTTAATCTTGAATCGTTGGAGCTCATGATCTATAGGTTCATAAGGTCCTCTGACTAGCTCATATAGGAATAAACCAATTTAACCTTGTTACAGGTTTGTAGTCTTTATTGGTCATTTTTAATAAAAACAGTATTTGTCACACAAATACATTATTTTATTTTGGAATTGGACAAAAGGCCATTTTGTAACTCCTTAAGGACGACCTACATATAGACATATGTTTGAACATTTACTTTCCATTTGGGTTTGTTTTGATAAGAGTATCTTAACATACCCAAATTTCGAAATTTCGTGGTGGGAGAGTTATGATACCAATTGAAGGGATCGAGTCCCGCAACGGAAGTGAGTGATTGTTTTACTTTTATTTTTGTTTGAAAAACACAACACAAAAAAGTACTTATCTTTGAAGAACATTTTCTTAAAAAATTCAGCAAGTCCTCCTTCCTCCATGTACTATAATGGATCTCCTCTTGAATGTGACGTGATACCTGCACCGAGTTTTCCCCTGCTATTCTCTAGCAAGTGACCGACTTGTGAGAATTGCCTTTTGAAAGATAGATGGAAGAGAATTAAGATGGTGTGAAGATGAATTTCACAAATAAATCTTTTCTCAGTGTTCTTTTTGTAGAGAGATGAGAGAGAGACAATTTTTCTAAAAGACGAAGCTATTTTCTGAAGAAGTATTACCAACCCCATTTTTAGAGAAAAACTTCTATGTGAAGAAGGAATAACCACCCACTTTTTCATTTATTAAATTAAACCAATTTGATTTAATTTAATTAATTATTAACTAAAATAATTAATAAATAATTTTAATTAATTAATTAACAAAATTAGATATTTAATATTTAATTAAATATTTGATTTTATTCAAATATATATCTCTCATAACCTATAATTTTAATATGAATATCATTCATATTAAATTTTAACATATAGTTTCAATATGAATCTAATTCATATTATTTATTATTTAAATTTTATTCAAATACAATAAATCATCTTTTATTATATAGTTTAATTTTGAAACTTATTCAAAATTAACTTTATATTATAATGTATCTATATACATTATATTAATTGTATCATATACAATTGATATTATTCTCTTAATTAATTTGAACTATTCAAGTATGTTTTACGGTGAAGAAATTCAAGAAGAAAGAAAATACCTTTGAAGACTTATTCAATCTTCTCCAATTCTACAGTGTTTCCACAATCTCTTCTATCACGAACAAGACACCACCACCAAGGTCTTCCCCACTATTCTCCGGCAAGGAAAAGGTTTGTGAGAACCTCTTTTGGAAAATTGGGAAGTGTTTTTGCAAAGAAACATTTTATTTGTAACTTGGGAGTGTTGAGAGATTGAGAGAGAATTGTTGACCTAGCTTGTTCATTCATCAAAAGAACTTCTCATCCATCAAAATTGACGGAGAGAGAGGAAGTTAATTTTGGATTAACTTTCGTCATCCTTTAACTCCCCTTAGGAGTTAAAATTTAACTAAAGTTAAATTAAATCAAATTTACTTTAATTTAATTTAATATTAATTAATCTAATTAATTAATATAAATTAATTAAATATCATATATTTAATTAATATTACATTTAAATCATATTCAAATGTATTTCACTCTCTTAACCTATAGTTTATATATGAATCTCATTCATATTATGTTTTAACCTATAGTTTTAATTTGAATCTCATTCAAATTATTTAATATTTGAACCTTATTCAGATATATCATTCTCTCATATTATATAGTTTAATTTTGAATCTAATTCAAAATTAACTTTATAATATAATGTATCTATATACATTATATTAATTGTATCATATACAATTAACATATGATTCCCTCATTATATGAATCTTACTCATATTAATTTAATATTTGAATCTTATTCAAACATTAGTATTCTCATAATATATAGTTTAATTTTGCATCTAGTTCAAAAATAACTTTATATTATAATGTATCTCTATACATTATATTAATTGTATCATATACAATTAACTTAAAACCCTTATAATTTGAATGATTCAAATTCTTCCAAAACTAAATATTCCTTGTTTTACCCTTAGTAAGCTAGCAGGAGAACCTAATGGACCTACATATTAGAAGTTCTAATGATACGAGATTAATTAATTAAACTCTTTAATTAAATTAATCAACATTTATTAACTGTGGGTGGCTCCATTAAAGACCCACAACTGCACTCTTCGCACTGCATACATATTTCTGTGTCCATGGATATAACCAATCAACAGTGAATGGACTCTTAACAAATTGCTCATAATTACAACTAGGTCAAATTACCGTTTTACCCATGTAATTACATATAACTCCTTAAGTCCCACTCATCCTCTAATAAACAACTTGTTTATGGTCTTACCATAAAAAAAACCCTCTTAGACCAGTGAGAGGAAGGGACTCCATTGTTCAAGACTCGGAGTCAGCACTTAAGGGAGCAATTTATCTACTTAACCTAAAGACGGGAAGAAGTGAACTCATCTTGTATAGTTATGACCCGAGCTCCCTACTTGGACAAATCCCCAAAATGGTAGGCATATTGAGTTGGCGAATCTGGCCACTCTCACTCAGATAGATCCAAAGACTATTGATAACTTGTAGAAATACAAGTTATTATAGTCCTTATTTGAATTAATTAGAGTAACTTTAGAGCTAAACGCATGATTTTGGTAGTTGAATTATGTAAAATGTATTACCATGCGTTGGCACCATTTACAAAAGAAAATACCTGAAAAATTATGAGCTTTTCTGTTCTTAACGCAGGATTAAGAAGAAAAGAAGCACAAATAACCCAAGTACTAGAGAGGAAACTGCTGCGAGAACAAGTGGAAACCCATGCGTCGAGACCATGCGTTGAGAAAAAGTAGATACAGACACCTGGGCAAAAGCTGTCATGTCAATATGCAAAAGGATAACACGTTATCAGATCATGGCAGAACAAATGGGCCGATGATGTGAAAAGTCTGCGCAGCAGGGCATGGAATTTAATGTAAAGGTGTCAGGTCATCATGAGTTCAACTTTTCGACGCCTATAAATAGCTCAAAGCTTCTCTATTCAAAAGGAGGAGAGAAACGAGTTCAAGAGGCGAAAGATTTGCACAAATTCTCCCTCACCATAACCAGCCTCCATTTCAAGCTCTTGGGAGAAGGATTCTGAGAATTTTCAGAGTCGTCTCCCAGTGAGTGAGAACCTTCACCCTATGCTATTATGTATCAGATAGCTACCATCTCAAGCCTCCATGAAGCAAGACATTGCCAGTGGCGGCTTGACGTCTTTTATTTTTGTTTTATCTCCATTTCCCTCCTTCTTACTTATGTTTTGTTAATGACATTTGAGAGAATGGTTTATTTTCTTAATATAAGTTCGATTGACGATTATCTTCCATTTATTTCCATATTAAATACTTTACACCATGTGTTTGCATATTAAATGAGTTAGATGTTAGAAGCTAGTTTTTTTATCTTAAGCAATACTAAGTATGTTACATCTTGATTAATGCATATCATTAGCTTGCATTAGCATTGTTTGACAAACAAATGTAACAAGCACGACTGTCTAGCTTGAGAGAGTGGATGGTTAATCTTTAGCATTTATCAAGACTAGATGAGGTTCAGAGATGTAGTTCATCTTTTGCTAACGCAAACTTACCATGCGTCTTAGAGATAAGATTAATGTGGCGTCGAAACATCGAGAGATGGATTCACAAACTCCAAGTTTAGGGTTTAGGATTGTACTTAGATATGCTTAAGTAACAACTAGCTCCTGCGTTAACTCGCATGGTTCCACCATCATTCTCAACCCATTCTATCTGACACTAAATGACATTTGACTAACCCTCGCCGCATCCACCTCATTGTTAGTTGTAGGAAATTCTATTCATTCTTTATGTATAGTTTTACGTACATACAACTCATGCACATAATAGTCGTGGAGTTACCGCATAGTCTTGTATCTATTCTCAACGCCTAGTTATTACAAATCCATGCGTTCGACCCTAGACTCACCAGGAAACCTATAAGAGCTTATACTTGGGCTTTTATAGGAAAACTTGCTTATTCATTATCATACTTGAGTAATTCTCGACGCATCTTTGTACGAAAATTATAATATCTATTTATACGCAACAAGCTTTGAAACTCAAATCAAACAAATATTCCAACAACAACAAGTTTTTGGCGCCGTTGCTAGGGATTTGAATTGATAATTTAGGTTTTGAGATTATTTCTTGATCTATGCAAAATCCTCTATCTTGGGTCGTATTGAGCATTTTTTCGAAGACGTATCTGATAGTTTATGAGCAAGGAAGAATAGCCTTCGTTCATTTCTGACCTTGAGATCGAGAGAACTTTTCGGAAAAGAAACAAGACTTATCAAAGGCGGCGACAACTTTACAAAGAGAAGTAATTGGAAAATCAAGCCAACTAGCCTTTGAGAACCAACAACAATGGGGCTAACATTAGACGACGAAGTAATGAACAATGTGTTAGCCCAAATTTTAGCAAATTGAACGCAGCGGCAACAGTCTCAAATTTTTTTCTTCAAAAAATTTCCACGAGATTTGGAACGCCGAGAGCCCTGATTAGCAATGAAGGTACGCATTTCATTAATAAAATTATTTCCAAGTTGCTGATCAAATACAATGTACATCATAGGGTGGCAACTGCATACCACCCGCAAACAAATGGGCAGGCAGAAGTTTCCAATAGAGAGTTGAAAACTATTTTGGAAAAAGTAGTTAACTCCTCTCGAAAGGACTGGGCGTCCAAATTGGACGAGGCGTTATGGGCATATTGAACAACATTGAAGACGCCTCTCGGAATGTCACCGTACACGCTAGTCTTTGGAAAGGCATGCCATTTGCCCTTGGAGCTAGAACACAAAGCATTATGGGCTGCCAAGAGATTGAATATGGACCTGAAGGCAGCTGGAGAAGCGCATCAGCTTCAATTGAATGAATTGGAGGAATGGAGACTGCAAGCCTATGAGAATGCAAAGATATACAAAGAGCGAACAAAGTGTTGGCACGATCAACACATCAGTAAGAAATCTTTGGACGTAGGTCAAAAGGTCCTTCTTTTTAACTCAAGACTGCGTTTATTTCTAGGAAAATTAAGAACAAGATGGTCAGGTTCTTTCGTGATCAAGGAAATCTTTACTCATGGTGCCGTAGAGCTGATGAATGAAGACGGCACCAACGCATTCAAAGTTAATGGTCAACGCGTAAAACCATATTATGGAGACTGCCTTGAATGAGACAAATTAGCCGTTGACCTGGAAAAGATAGAATGAGGAAAAGATGGATGCGTCCTGCATTGACAATAAGCACATATATCACAGGGAAGCATCCTAACTTTTGTACCTTAATTGCTTTTATGTCTTAATGTTTTTTTTCTTTCTTCCCGCATTATTTCATTTGTCTCTTTCTTTTCTTTATTTTATTTTATTTTATTTTTATTTTTATTTTTATTTTTATTTTTAATTATTTTTTTTGTTTATCTACTTTGAAAAAAAATTTTGGATGCTATCTGTTATTCTACGATGAGTAAAAATTAAACTCACTAAATAAAACTCGAATAATTACAAGGCGTCGACATCAAAATGATGCTACATGATTAACTCGACGCCTAGGGGGGAATCTGAAGCTATTCTGTCACATCGCAATCAAATCAAGAATTTGAAAAGTTGACTACATGTTCGCCAGCTGACGCTGACTGGTGTCAGACCATTTAATGCGGCTATGATGTCACGCATCGAGCTAATAACCCACGCGCTCAGCTAAAACCCTTTATAAACCCCTCTTCAACCCTTTTTCGAGTTACGCTTCCTTTCTCTCTGAATTTTTCGATTACCGGCATGATTTCTGGCTTATTCGAAAAATTTCCCGATTCTCACCCACTTTTCTCTCTTTTAATCTAAAAACTTCCCATGGCTTTCCAGCAGCCCTCCTCCTCCAAAAGCCCTAAACCTATTGTCTCATCCTCGAGGTATGGTAGTCGAAATTTGTCCACTACTTCCACCACACCTGAACCCCTCGCCATTGTTCGCCCCAATAGTCCTGAGTTGGAAGCGACATCAGCCCCATCTCCTCCACGCTCCAGGGACCTGTCTGAAGCTCAAGAGGTGGGAAGGAATGACAAGTCCACCGTCTTCGGAGATATTTTAGACACCATCAATGAAGAAGACAATGACTGGTTGGACAGGTTGGTCAACCAAAGGATGAAGAATGTGTCGCGTGGGTCAGTCCCTACGGTGAGTGGTCTTGAGGAGTCAGACTCCGATGAAAGACCTATTGGAAAGGTAATAGCGGCGGTGGAAAAGAAGAAGTTCGCCACGAAAAGAAAAATCAGGCCAATAAGGGCCAGGGAAGAAGAAGCCGAGGAAGATGTTCCTTTGCTAAGAAGGAAAAAGGAAAAAGTAAGGGATGCGAGGACATCTGAGGCTATCGCATCATCTTTCGCCGTATCATCTGTTGAACAGCTAGCAGCGAGGGCGGCAGAGAAGTCCAAGAAGCTGAAAGACGACATCAAAAAAATGAAAGAAAGGACGGAGTCGTTTCTCACCACAAAAAAGAGAAGAAAAGAGGAAATCGAATCTGGCGAACAAGCTGCCAAGGAGGCCGCCAGAAAAACCTAGTTTCTCCGTCGCATAGCAGAGATTGCGACGAAATTAGAAGTTGAGTTGGAAGTGACTGATGTGGAGAGGTTCCCCAAAGCCGAATGCATCAAACAAAATGTGAACAAGATAAGGGAGGAGTAGAAGAAAGAAAAAGAGGTAGCATAAGGAAAGACTACCGGAGAAAAAGAAAAGGACTGAGGTGGCTAAGGCACCTGCAGTGCTCATAAAGGACTTGGACGCAGGCAGAGCAAGGAGAATGCGTGCTAGTCCCATCAATAGGAATGAGAAGGGAAAAGAGAAAATGGTTGAGGAACCAACAAAGGAGGCGGCGAAGAGCCGAAAGAAACAATTCAGTGGGTTCTACACTGAAGTGGGATTTTTCCCAGAGCCAATTGAGCTGCCTGCCTTCATTATACAAGAAGTCGACGCAATGGGTTGGAGGCAATTTTGTGAAAGTTCCCAAGTCATTCAACCCACCGCCGTGGAGGCATTTTACAAAGGAACCATCCACCACAAAGCACACAAAGTCAAAGTTGAAGATGAGGTGATTTCCTTCGAGCCTCAGGAGACCAACGGGTTGTTTGATCTTCCCAACAATGCGGTAGCAGAGGGTAATAGAATAATGTCGACGCCTACAGAAGCTGAAATGAATGACGCCCCCAAAACCATCGCCAAACCAAAGTGGAACACTTCCCCAAAGGGCATTCATACATTGGCGCCAACTTGCTTGATCGCTGAGGCCAACCTGTGGCTTTACTTCATCAAGCGGTCGCTACTCCCCACAACGCATGACGCCTCAATATCAAGGGACCGTGCCATGGTCATTTACTCCATCATGCGGGGAATTCGACTAGACGTGGGACGCATCATTGCCCCACAGATTCTGGGGTTGTTTTTCAAGCCAAGAGGTCAGCCATTTTCCCCCTTTCTTGTGACAAGACTGTGCGCCAACGCAGAATTCATGGAGGATGCGCCAGTCAGAGAAGTAAATGGGGTCCTTTCAGCCCAAAATCTGAGACGAATATTAAAGGACTCCCCGCATCTGCTTGAGGCGACCAACATAAAGAAAAGGCCTGCCAAGTCACAAGAACCATCATCCTCCCAACCTCCTCAACCCAAGAAGAGGAAACTTGTCAAGAAGCATTTTGAGTTGAAGGCGTCGAGTTCACAACCTAATGAAGCAGAAGAAGCTGTTCAGCTCGGCGGCAACACACAAGCCTTGACCGTTTATACTTCTCCCATCAACCTAATCACTGAGGAGCCCTCTTCACCATCAACTTTCCCTTCCCCTTCCCCTAAAATCCAAAACGAGCCACTTCCTGTACCTACCACCCAACGCGGCCTCCCATTGCCTCTTTAGCTTCCTATCGCAGACTTAATGTAAGCCCCGTACCTGACATTGGGAGATGGCAAGTTAAGAAGAGACTATGAGACGAGCATTGAGTAGAGAAAGTTGGCCGAGTTGTGTGGGATCAAAAGTGGTTAAGTGTTGGCCATGCGTTGGTGGGACTATGCGTTGAGAGTATGTCTGAGGCTTGACGAGACCATTGGTAGCTATGCGCTGAGGAAGATAGCTCGGCATGGACGCGGGTGTGAAGGCCACTATGCGTTGAAGGCCACTATGCGTCGAAGGATGGTATGCATTGGCGCATAGAAGAGTGGCCGAGAGGGCCATGCGTTAGTCGGCTAATCGGCGATGGGGCGTTGGGCAATTAGTAGCACAGTAAGTTGAGGTTATGCGTTGTTGAAGCCATGCGCGGAAGGTTTGCGTTGGCTAACCTACGTAGGAAGGTGATGGCAGTGCTGGTGAGTCGGTGGTCTATATTTGTATATAAGTGAGTGCACCGGATGATTAAACACTTTAGACATATTTTCGAACTCAGATTGACCCCATTTCGCAGATGAACAATGAGGAGAGGTGGAAAAAGGTGTTTATATTGAATTTAAGTAGAATCCAAATCATTTCGATGGTGAAATTGAAGCTGGAACCAGAAGCCTGATGGTTGTCAATAAAACTAGACATTATTTGGTATTTGAAGAAGAGTGAGCTGAGGAAGTTGAAGCTAGGGCTAAAATTTTAAGGTTGGTAAGCTAACTCAATTTTTAGCAACTTCTATGAAGGATGTTTAAGTTGAACTTGACCAAAAATATGTTAAATTCTAGGAGGAAGTAATCGGAGTTGAACTGCTAGATGATTCAAAGCAGTTGGAGTTATTTGAGAATAGTTCTCAAACGAGGAAGAGTTATGATGTGAAATTTTGAGGTAAGTTAGAAGGATCATTTCTTTACAAGTTTGTAGAAGAAAGGAAGTTCTGAATTTAGCTGGAATGCGATGTTTAGCAGGTTAAAGGTAGAGTTAGAAGGGAAAGAAGAAAACAATAGCCATCAGTTGTCGCTAAGACAGTGGTATCGCTGAAAGAGTTAGAGACTGAGCAACGAAGCGAGTGTGCTGGTAACGCAAAGGGCTTTGCGTCTCACAACTCTCGCTGAAGTCTCGCTGGGTGTCGCTCCTCAGGTAATCTCGTTAGTCTCGTTCATTCCGATATCGCTAGTGCAGTGTTTTGTTGGGTGTTTTTCGCTGGTAATCTCGCTAGGGGCATAGAGTAACGCTAATTATAAAATTTTGGGAAAAAGGAGTCTTGTTAATGGAGCGAGAATAGAGTCTGATTATGCATACTTAATGATCATGGAAAGGAAGTTCAAGGAGAACTTAACGTGAGAAATGTGTATTTACAAGCGAAGAAGAGCTCGGGAAGGCATATAATACAAGTAGTGAGTGACTTCTTGTTTAATATAACGAATTCACTTAGCATGTTTTAATAGTAATAGGTGTAGTTATTGAATGATTGTGTTGTGCTGTAAGGATTAAAGAATGTATATCATATTCAGTGCTGAGGGACCATGTGTGAAGGCACTTGAGTGGTTGGTTGATATGGATTTCAATGCTCAGGGACCTTGTGTGAAGGCATACGGAAATCCAATATATGTGATAGCTCAGGGCTGAGGGATCACAAGTGAAGGCACTTGAGCAGTGGATTGATAGGGAACCCAGTGCTGAGGGATCACGTGTGAAGGCACATGGGAACTCCGATATGGTAAAACTCAGTGCTGAGGGACAATACGTGAAGGCACTTAAGGGATTATAATACCGAGGGACGGAGTGTGGAAGTATTTGAATATGGATGTGATGAGAATTGGTACACGAGGTTGAGTGCGTTGAGCTTCGCTCCGCCACAGCTGGGAAGGGATAATTGTACTATTAGTGTTCTATAGCATGAGTTAACTTAGAAATTTCTGGTTATATAGATATGTGGTGGTTTTGATGTTTCATGCCAATTCAAGTAGTGTAATAATAATTGGAGAAATTCCATCACTCACTGGGTTTTAGGCTCACGCGTTTCTTTTGTTTGTTTGATTGTTTTAGGTAGCGAGTGTGTCCGGGACGCCTAGCCTACAGAAGATCCTCGTCTGGGTCTATTTTGGACCAGTCCTCTGGGATAGTTGTAAATACATGGTTTATGTACATGTTTTATTTTGTCATACATGTTCCTTGGGATGTAGTGGGATTTGTTTTTTAAATGTATATAGAGAACACTTATCTTAATGAGTTATATTATTCTAACAGATTATATGGCATATAGATAAGTTTAAATGATCTATAGTCGATTAATAGATAGTTACATTAGAGAACAGGTGTATGTTGGTTCGCACTCACTCCTAGAGTAGTAAGAGAATCTGGGAGGGGGTGTGACACTTAAATGAAGAGTCGAAGGAAGTGTCGCCGCCTTCTTCGCCCCATCTGGAGTTTAATCCTCTCTCCGCCTCAATTATCCATCTTTCGGGAGGCAACTTCATCCCCGCCACCACCACCCGTTGAGCCGACCCTAACTCTGGATCCTGAAGAGTCAGTGTCCTTTCAATTTTCACCGCCTCGCCATGAACCTCAACCTTCTAATCTTCCAACTCCACCAACTACTAAACCTTCTGCCCGCCCAACTTCGCACACGTAGGCAGAAGCAACTACAAGCACGCATCATCAAGAACCATATCACTTACGGCACGCCTCTGCTCCACTGCAATTTGTTGATTTAAGTCTGGATGATTTGCTACAGTACTTGGATGATGGGATCCTTCACCCCGTCATGGGAGATCTGGATGAAATTCGGCACAAGGAGATGGAAAGTCTCCAGCGACAAGAAGAGTTAGCTTAACAAGTCTCATAGTTGGGTCAGCAAGTGACTCAGATGGTGCAGCAACAATTGGAGCTTTGGAGTTTTGTTCAACGCCAAGCACAGCGTCAGGACGAACAATTCAGCACTATGATGAATTACATTTATGAAGTGTTCGTCCAACGCATCCCAGCGCCAGCTATTTCTCCTTCCCTTCAGCAACCCCTTTCGTTCAACGATCCAAATCCTCCCCCCTGCGGACAACAATGACAACGCCCCGTGGAAAACTTAAATTTAGGGGTGTTCTTTGGGATTTTTCCTTCCTTCCTTACGTTTATGCTTTTGATTCTTTTGTAAATAGTACAACGCATAGTACATTTGCATCAATACAATATTCAATTCATGAATTACTCTTTGTTCTCTTTAGTTTGTGCTTTCATTTATGTACTTCTCCTATAGACTTATTGAAACAAAAGGATTACCCATTGGTGTTGTTTGGTAAGTATTGTTGATTTTCTTGTAACTTCGTGATTACCCATTGGTGTTGTTTTGATTGTTGTTACCCATTGAGTTTGGATTTTAGATTCAAGTTTTGAAGAATTTTGGAACTAGAAGCAAGTTGTTCAAACGGGTTAAAGGGTTGATTTTTGTTGGACCCATTATTTGAAGCATGGGAGAAGATTATGACTTAGTTGCTTATGATTATTTGGTTTAATTGTTAGTAAATTGTATTTGGAATTAGGCTTAAAGGCTTAATTTAAGTTTGGATTTATGTTCTAGGGTTTTAATTTAAATATTTTGTCAGAATTGGCACCTTGGTTAGCTATTTGCACCTCGTCTCAAGGTAATCTTACTACTAGAATCGCCTACGTGCCAGGTTTTACTACGTGCCAGACAATTTAGTTATTGAAATGTTGTTGGCTTCTTTGGGCCATCTATGAGATATTCTATTTGCATGTAATTCTTATGACTGTGAAGCTATATGAGCTTGATGATCTTTGTATGAGAGGCATTATAGATCTATGTTGTGGGATTTTTATGTATTTTCCCAATTATGCATGTTAGTGATAGTTAACGTTGGTTGTGTATTCACTAGAGATTTGTGTTCCTTCGGATCAACAGTTTGTGTTCTTTTGGGATCACCAGATTTGTGCTCCTTCGAGATCACCAGAAGTAAGTGTCTCCTACGGGATTCACTAGAGGCTCGTGGACACTATTTGCCAACGACAGGGCGGGTCTAACCTGTAACACCCTGTCCCTGAAAACCTAAGTATTTATATAATTGGTAAGGATAAAAGGATAAAGAGTGTGGATTAACGGAACATGTAAACGAGAAGTTAAGATTGTGTAATTACTAAATTATGGCAAATAAATTTTGTACGTTGAAATGAATGGTATTAAGAAGAGGGTAGACATAATTCTGGAAATCAGGCTGACGCATGGATGGATAAGTTATAACGCATGTAATAGTTAATATTGAGTTACCAAGTTACGCGATTAAATGTTAATAATGGCAAGATAAATGAGGTGAAGTACCATGCGTCGATGATGTAAAATGGAGTAGAACCATTGCGTGGGAAAAGTACTTTGCGTTGGAAGGGTTGGCAACGCGTCGGAAAGTGGAGTGAAGGAAAGTAATGCATTAGGCGTTATGAAGCAACAGTATGGAGGAAAAATGAACTTGGGTTTTGATCACAACTATGCGTTGGTAAACCATGCGATAAGCTGTAACTATGTGCTGAAGGTTAGCGATGGATTGAAAAACTATACGATGAGCAACGGCTAAGCGTTGGGAGTTTGCTATGTGCAATGAAGGTTCATTGGGTTAATCAAGAAGTCCCTGAATATGGTATAGCATGTACAGAAGAGGCCGTTAAGCGTTGAAGGTTATTACATTGGGAAATTTCTATGCGTTGAAGAATTGCTATACGATGGCAAAGCGACGCGTTGAGGAAACTGAAATTCTAAATAGTTAATAATTGAGATGTTAAACGTTAAAGGATTATTATATGCTAGGACTTCAGTGATTAGTAAGGTTTTACTATGCGATGAGGAAGTTACGAGGTGAGGAACCATTAGCTTTGCATTGAGGAGTTCTGTGTTAAGGACAGCTATTAGCTATGTGACGAGGGGTTTATGAGTCGATGGTGACTACCATTGGTTAATAAGTTATACGCGGAAGAGCTTAACGTTATAATAAATGGAAAATGTTATCAAGATCTCGGGTAAACGCATAGGAAAAGTTAAAGCAGGAAATGGTTAAAGGAATAACCTTGGTATATGATTCGAGAACGTATAGAGGGTAAAATCAAGGGACTTAAAGGAAGGTCATGAACGCGGAATGATGTAAAGATGAATGCAAGAGGATAAATGCATAAAGAAAGAATTTGAGTTGAATGTGGTAGAGAAATGGAAATAAAGGTCTATAAACGCATAGGAACACAGGAATGATTGGGTAGTTGTATATTGGAACATAACGAACGCATCAGGTAAGCCTATATGCCAGGTGGTTACACATGATTGGGACACCTCATTAAGTAGGAGGTGTTAAAAAGCATGATAATCATCTCATGCAAAGTGACACTTGGACTAATGCATGATTGATTAAGCATGCAACATGACATGTGGCAAACAAGTGGCAGCAAAAGAGGAGAAGTAGAATGATAAGTTCTCTATAAATAGGACCTTGAGGGGAAAAGTAATGACTGATGATTTGGTGATAATAATTCTTGAGAACTAAAAGAAGAAAACCTTGCGTCTGTAAGAGGAAGTTTGCGGCCAAAGAGGAAGACAGCCTTGACACCTAAATCGTCTGGTGTTAAGAAGTTGGCTTGCGTCGAGAAGGGTAAGCCTTGCGTTTTACACGAATTCAACATAAAGGGGTGAATGCCACGATGCGTTCAAAATAGACCTTGCGTTCAAGGAAGGTCGACGCATCCGAAAGAGTAAGAAGAGTTAGTCTGCACCTTGCGTTTAAGGGCAAGCTTGCGTCCAACCTGTTACCAGAAATAGTTTGCGAGGTAGAAGACCAAACCCTTGCGTTCAAGGAGCTCGGGAAGACAAGGATTGGAAGGAAAAGAGGAAATATCTTAAGAAATTGTGAGTGACTTTTCTTATTTCAAAACTGAACTTTGTTGAAAATATTTTTATGTGATATGGTTTTGTGATAATTGATCTCATGAAACGCATGATGTTTGATCTTAATGTTTAAAAAGCATGTTTTATCGGATTGTTTATTATATGAAAAGGCATGTTGTAAGAAATGGTTTATCAAGAAACTTCCTGTTTTCTATGAAGGTTTTATATGAATGCTCTACTCAAAATGATTGATAAAATGTTTAAGAGGAGGCTCAGTGCTTATCTCTTTGAGAAGGCTCGTGAGTTTCCCCGGGACCCAGTACTTAAGGACATGAGAAGGTACATGGGCAACCCGTCATATTCCTATGTGCACATAGAGGTTAAGTTGGCTAGTGCATCGAGCTTGCTCTGCTTAAAGCCAGGGATGATTTCGACGTTGGGTGTGTTGAGCCTTGCTCCACCCCAACTAAGGATGTTTTCGACGTTGAGAGCGTTGAGCTTTGCTCCGCCTCAACTAAGGGAAAAGAATGAAAAACCAAACGGTTTTCTCTTTAAATATTCTGAAAAACGATTCTATGGATTTAGAACGGATTTACGTGAATGACAAAGAATTGTGGACAATCTGTTCCTGTTGAATCCTTCTTTTAATGCGTCTTACTGTAACATGCTTGTTTTCGAATAAAGGATAGTTTTACAAAACTTGTCACTCACAGGGCTTTAGCTCACGTTTTCCCATGTTTTCTAATTTTCCAGGTAGCAAGCGAGTTCGGGATGCTATGGCTACGTCGAACCTCGTCTGGGCCGTCTTTTGTAAAAGAAATAGTTGGTCAGTGAACCTTACAGAGGAGTCAAGGTTACTGACTTCACATCTTCTTTCGGGTTATGGAGGATAATCCGGGAGGGGGTGTGACATAACCAATCACTTAGATAAATGAGGTGTGAAAACTAGAATTATGCATGTCCCACTAGTATGATGCACTTATTGGATATAAGTATTTAGCCTGACCCTGGTAGTAGGGTTACTTACCGAGTATTTTATACTCATTCTTTTCATAATTAATTTTTCAGGTAAGAGAAAGGACACCTCGACGAATGACGAAAGAAAACCTTGACGATGCCATTGAGACTAGACTAATGCTTTCGCACGAGTCTTCATATTTTCCTCTCGTTTTAGTACTTGAGGTTTGTTATTTGAACTAAAACTATGTTTTCCTTTATTTTTTTTAAGCCAAATTTCTACTTTAATGCATTAATGTTTTAAGGGTATCCGACTAAAGGTTTTTGGTTTAAACGACCGACAAATTTATTTGTTTTCTCGATTTTTAGTAAAATTATGAAAAAGAGTCTTTTGAGATGTATGCATTGTTGGGTTTTATGCCCTAAAACTCGTAAATTGTAAATGTAATAATTTGACCGTAATTAAATCATTAATAAAGAGTTATTGATATGTTATTTCAATAAGCGTTATTGATTGTTTTTGTTTGTTTTGTCTTAATAACCCTAAATCCAATAAACTAACATCCTAGGCTGTTATATGAGTCTTAAACTGTATGTGGGGACATATGGAGATCAATGTTCAAGATACAGTCTAAATGGTCTATAGTATAGGGATAAGGCTGGGTACCTTATCGTAGTGACATTATGGATACGACCTACTTTGTATTTGATACAAACGTAATGATCTAACTCATTCGTGTAGGTGAAATGCGAGTGGGGCATCCTATGCAATGATTTTGCATAAAACCCGACCATGAAATAGTAATCACTAGATGTAACTCCGTTGACTAGTTAGGTTTCTATTTCAACTTAGTCTTAATCATGAGTATATTATAAACTCTTGTCCACGAGGGATTGTTCTTTGATTTGCATAGGTGAGAGTGGCCATTTTCCGACTCCATATGCCTATCATCTTGGGGACAAGACTGAGTGGGGAGTTGGGGACATAATTATACAAGATGGAATTCACTCATTCCCATTTTTAGGGTAAGTAGATAAATGTTCCCTTAAGTGGTGTCTCCAGGATTTGAACAAAGGGCCCTACCCTCTCACTGGTCCGAGAGGGGTTTCTAGTTAATGGTTGAACCATAAACAGGTTGTTCATTAGAGGAGCACTAGTATTTAAGAATTTAGAAGTAACTCAGGGGTTAAACGATAATTTGACCCAATTGTTGTTGCGAACACTTGTGAAGGACTAATTTGCTATTATTGGTCATCTATATCCATGGACACAGAAATACATCTGCAGTGAGAAGAGTGCAGCTGTGAGTCTTTAGTAGAGTGTACCCACCGTTAACGAATATTGATTAATGTGGCTAATGAGTCTAGCCGCTTAATCTCATATCGTTAAAGCTTCTGATCTGTATGTCCATAAGGTCCTTTTGCTAGCTCACTACGGACCAACAAGGATCAACTATGTTGAAAGAAAATTTTGAAATGTTCAAATTTATGAGGGAAAATATTAATTGTATTGGATACAATTAATTGCATGATTTCTTATAAATTTTATTTGAATGTGATTCAAATTATAAGTTTATAATATGAGGAATTAATTTATTTGAATTTGATTCAAATAATTAATTATTTATTTGGATAAAATACATATAAATAAATAGCGAGAGAATTAATTAATTAATTTGAATTGGATTCAAATAATTAATTATTTAAGTTGGATGAGACCCAAATTAAATATTTTGCAGAAAATAAATAGAGGAAGAATTAATTAATTGATAAGAATTGAATTCAAATAATTAATTATTGAATTTGAATGAGATCCAAATCAAAGATTCTACCAAAAATAAATAGAGAGAATTAATTAATTTATTTGAATTGGATTCAAATAATTAATTATTTAATTTGGATGAGATCCAAATCAAAGATTCTACCGAAAATAAATATTTAAATAAGATTTAAATATTTTAAACCATTTAATATAAGATATTATTTAGATAAATATTTATTAATATTGTATTTTATTAAATATTTAATTTAAAATCTTGCGAGGGTTTATCTTAATAGGATTAGGAGTATATAAATCCCACCCTTATAGCCTTCATAGAACACATTAAGAGAATAATTCTACGATTACTCTAAAAATCTTCCCCCATTCTTTCAAAGAAGTGGTTCCCACAAACCGGCCAAAGTCATAGCGAAGAAGATCTTTCCAAGGAAGAGTCATAGCGAGGAAGATATCTTGAAAAAGTAAGTCTACAAAGAGAAGAGATCTCTTGAAAAAGTAAGTTTACAAAGAGAAGACTATCGATTCAATAATTATAGATTGACAAATGTATGATGCTTAACATTTTCTTTACTTTTTGTATTTTTAATTATTTCTATATAAATCAAAGAACACGATCACAAACTGTTCAAGTCCTAGAAAGTCGAGTCATTATAATGATAGATCGCGATAGACTACTATCTATGTCTATTGTCGCACAGATAATATTCTATCACAAATATACAATGAAATTTTGCTATATTTGTAACTATTTTGGTTCATTTTGCTATATTTGGAAAGTGTCCTTGAATATATATATATATATTTATTTAATAGAATTTATGTGTAAATATTAAGATATATGAGGGGGTAAAATGTAAAAATAAGTTGGAATGAGTTGAGTATAATTGCATGGATATACTAGGGGTATAATTAACTTCCAAACTCTCTTCTAATAAGCTTCATGAAAGAAAGTCCTCAAAATTAAATAACCAAACATTATATTTTATCCTCAAAGTTGCTTAAATAAAAATAAAGAAACAAAAAGTGAAATATGTAAGGATGAAGATAATAAAGTTTAAAGGAAATTGTGGATGAAGTCCACAATCTCCATCATTTGCAAGCATCAAGCGGAGCGCCGCACAAACACTTGTTATGAAAATAAGAATACAAATCAAAGCTTTGCAACGCCCCACCCACCGGAATCTTCCCACAAAGCCGATTATAACTCACATTCAAATACTGCAAATTCAATTCCGTCATCGCCGGCGGCAAACCCCCAAACACCTTATTATGATTAACATCCAACGATGTCAAGCTCTGAGGAAACGGGACCTCCGACAAGTTAAATTCCAACAAATTCCTCGACAAATCAAGAATCTGGATCATTTTGTTAGCGCCGAAGAACATAAACGCATCGCCTTCAAGCTTATTGCGGGAGAAATCAATGGAAGTGAAGTTCAATCTTGACAAAGAAGAAGGGATGTTCCCAGAAAGTTGATTGTGTGAAAGAATCAAAGATGGGGGTTGTTCTCCAGGGAAGTAGCCGAAGGAATCAGGGATTTGTCCTGTTAATTGGTTCCGATCCAATCGGAGACCGCCCAAATTGGGGAGTTGGGAGAGAGAACTTGGGATTTTTCCGGTGAGTTTGTTGAATGAGAGGTCGAGATCGAAGAGATTCTTGAGAGTGCTGAGGGATTCGGGGATGTTGCCGGAGAGACTGTTCCAGCTGAGGTCGAGGAATCTGAGGTTTTGGAGTTTGGCTATGGTGGGTTGGATGGGGCCGGTGAGATTTGGGAGTTTATGGAACATGAGGGTTTGAAGAAATGGAAGATCGCCGACGTCCGGTGGGATTTGGCCGGTGAGGCGGTCGTCGGCGAAGATGGTGAGGGAGATGATCCGGTGGGTGGTCCGATCACATTTGACACAGTACCAATGGCAGCAATCTGTTTGTGGGTCCCAAGAGGTGAGGATGTAGGGATTGTTGAAGGCTTTTTTGATATTGAGGAGGACTTTTTTGTCATTTGGATTGCAAAGTTCTGCTGAGGAGATGCTAAAGAAGAAGAAGAAGAAGAAGAAGAAGAGAATGGAGAAAGGCAGCCATGGGAGTTTATTGAGAATTGAAGCCATGGATTTGAGTGAGAAATTGTAGAAAGATTTGGTTTGGATTATAAAGGTGAATATGGGGAAGGGTGTGTGTGAATGTGCATAGTTTTTTTTGAGTGGAAGACAGATTGCTCAATTATTAAGCTCATCTCATGGAGAAGATATGTAGTGAAGGTAGACTTCAAAGTCAAACAATAGAGATGGTTGGTTTGGATTTGGCTTCTTTTCTTTAATAGGGTGGACAGATATATCATCATTTATGAATTTAGCATTACTGTTAGAAACTTATATCATATGAGTTTTAAAATTTTCTAGATAATAATATCTTGAGTTTTAGAAAGTGAATCTATGTGTGGCATGTGTCACAAAATAGGAACTATTACTTATATTCAAATTCTATTTATTATTGATAACCTTGTCTACATATAACTCAACTTGTTACAACACGTTCTCAATTAAGAGGTTAGAAGTTCAAATCTCTCGTTCCGATTGTTGTATTAAAGCACATAGTACCATACACAAAAGTTGATAATAACTTATTCTACCATAGCTAAAACCATAAACATATAACTTCTAGAGTATAGTTCATAAAGATATAACTCCTAAAGTATAGTTCACTCATTAAGTTATCTCTCCTTTTTAATCTATAAAGCTATCCAAGTTTTCTCTCACATGACTTTAATCAAAGTGGTGGAAATGGAGTTAGACAAGGATTTGGAACACAAACTAAAGGGTGTGCCCTAGGAAGTGTAAGGCCAGGCCCTTCTTCCATATCAACTTTCCCATTTCCTCCAGTAACCTTCCAATCAAAGCATTGAATCATACAACCCAAAGTTGTCTGAACCATTAGCAAAGCAAGAGTTATTCCAGGACAGCTTCTTCTCCCACTCCCAAATGGCAACAACTGAAAATTTTGCCCTCTCAAATCACCACTATTCACACTCCCTTCTTTGTCCATAAACCTTTCCGGCTCAAACTCAAGAGGGTTTTCCCAGTGATTTGGGTCTCTCCCAATGGCCCAAACATTCACATAAACTTGAGTTTTTGGTGGAATCTCATAACCATTTATTGTGCAACTTTCAGTTGATTCCCTTACTACCAATGGGCTTGAGTGAAGCCTTAAGGTCTCTTTTACTATTGCTCGGAGATAAGGAAGATTGACAATGTCTGATTCTTCGATCACTCTATTCTTTCCTACAACTCTGTGAACTTCTTCTCTTGCTTTCTCCATTATGTTTGGATGGTTTATTAGCTCTGCTAATGCCCATTCTATTGTTATTGCTGATGCGTCTGTTCCTGCTGTAAATATATCCTGCAAATTTATTCAAACTAACAATCACAAATCCTTTTGGATAGACGTTGTTCATAAGTTAAAGATTATCAGCTCAATCCTCACAATAATAATTATATGGATGCCAAAAGCTTATTCAAGTAATCACGATAAAACTAAGATGAAAGTAGATTATTTAGCAGTGTTTGGGGGATTAAGTTGAGTTTTGAAGTTGGAGTATAGAGTTGTGAAGATAGTGTTTCTCAATAAGCGTGCAAAAGAGAGGGAGGAGGATGAAGTTCTTCGATAAATTTGTAAACTTCAATAATGAACACACATAAAGGTGAAGTTGAGTTATTTAACACCAACTTATGAAGTTAGTGGACCAGACACCCTCTTAAGCACTTCTTTCTCTTTATTGCTCTTCTTAATCCAACTTTGACTTTGTAACAAAGAGATAAATGTGAGAGAGAAAAGAGGGTGAATGAGGATGTTGGATGCAAGAGAGAAACTAAAATTTACAAGGTGGAAACCATAATGGGACCATCACATTGAATAACTTTTCGTGAAGAGAGATGAAAAATGTAATGTAGAAAGAAGTTGGTTGAGAAAGAACAAAGAAGGAATATCACATCATATATATTAGTAAAGTTCGTTAAAATGTACTACTTTAATGAGACCACTCAAAGTTACATACTAAACTTAGTTATACTTTTTGATCAAATGACAACTATTAAATAGAAACTATATTAAAATCTAAATGATTATAAGTGTAAAAATTTCTTATTTTAAGGAGTATGATGTAAAAAGATGAAGAATAGATATTTACCATAACAAAGGCCTTAATGTTCTCTCTAGTCAACTTGACCTCTGAGTTTTGATCTCCAAACTTAAGAAGCAAAATATCAAGCAAATCCTTCACTTTCCCATCACCACTATTCTCTTCATGTTCTTTTATCATTCTCTCCATCATCTCATCAAACCTCTCATGAACTTCCTTAAGCCTCTTCCCAAGCCCTTGCAAGTCCAAATTCTTGCAAAACCAAATATAATCTGAAACATTAAAAGTCCCTGAAAGTTCAGCTACATCCTTCACTAATTTCCTTATCCCCTCAGCCTCTTCTTCTTCCTCAGCACATCTTTTCCCCAATGTCATTCTGGATATCACATTGTTGCTCAGCCTCATTAACTCTCCTCCAACATCAACTTCTTTCCCCTCCGCGGCCTTCAACTGCAATGACCGTAGAAACCACCGCATCTCGTCCTCTCTCATGGGGCGAAGGCTGTCGAGCGTCCTGCCGCCGAGGAGCTCTGACATACAAAGTTTCTTCATGAACTTCCAATAAGGTCCATAGGGAGCAAAGGAGAAATCAGCTGAGCCATAGGTTAGATAGTCAACTGCTGACAAATGGGGTCTATTGGAGAAGGAAGATTCAAATGTTTTGAGGACTTGTTTTGCTGTTTCGGGTGACGAAACTACGACGCAAGGGACCGATCCTAAATGGAGGTGCATTAAGGGTCCATGGCGGGTCGAGAGCTTGTGGAAAGCTTTGTGGGGCAACGGACCGAGGAGATGGAGATGGCCAATGATGGGGAGAGCAAAAGGGCTTGGAGGAAGACGAGAGTTATGTTTGTTTTTGGCAAAGATGAAGCGAATTGTGAAGGTGGAAACGAACCATATGAGGAAGAGAATTATGTAGCTTGGGAAATCCGCCATTGATGAACTCAAATGAAGCTCGATGAGTTCAATATAGAAATATTGGGAAGATGTGAATCAAAGAAGATGACTTTGATGCTTGTGATTGTATCATTTTGTATTTGAAAACTTCAGTTTAGCCGGCGAGTACTATTGTTTATTGTGATTGTTTCTAACTTGTTTTTTATTTGTTGTATTTTATGGGGTATTGGTAATGGCCGGAAGGCCGTTCTTTCAAGAAAATAATAATGCCTAGGGGGTCCTTTCTAACACGACATGCCACAAATATTTATTTATATAATAGTAAAATGACCTACGAAGTTTCATTCTTTTTGGTAAAATAATTCGGAGTGGCTTGTTTCTAACACCATATGTCACAAAAATTAATACATTTTTGTGATGGTCAAAGGCTTGCAAACTTTCAAGATTGTCGAGTAGCTTGTTTCTAACACCATATGTTGCAAAGTTTTGTTCTTAGTTGATAAATAATGATGAGTGGCTTATTTCTAGCACCATGTATCACAAAATATACATCTTTGTAATGGTCAAAGCTTGCAAAAGTTCATTCTTTTTTTAAAAATAATGTCGTTGGCTTGTTTCTAACACCATATATGTTACAAATATTCATCTTTGTAACAAGGGCCGGCAAAGTTTCATTTTTTTTTAATAATATTGATTGACTTATTTCTCTAGCATCACAAATATTCATTTTTGTAATGGTCAAAAGCCTACAATGTCTCATTCTTTTTTGAAAAATAATGTTGAGTGACTTGTTTCTAACATTATATGTCATAAATATTCCTTTTTGTAATGGTCAAAGGCCTGCAAGTTGCAATATTTCATTCTTTTTTTTTTAAATAATGTTGGGTGACTTGCTTCATATGGCACAAATATTGCTTCATATGTCACAAATAATCATCTTTGTCAATATTTCTACTTTAAATTTCTATGTTTAATTGTGATTTTTTCTAGCCTAAAATTACCCTTTTCTTAATGTGTACTCCCTTCATGTTTTTTTTTTTTGAAAAAAAAAATTTATTATTAGTTTTTTTTAATGTTTATTTGAATTTTTGAGTTTCCTAATAATGAAAATTACACAAAAGCACTCATGAACTATAGAATTTTTACAATTATACTCTTGAACTATGAATTTGTTCAATTATCTTATGAACTTTGTGGTTTGTTACAATGTCGTCTAGCTTGTTTATAATACCATATGTTCCAAAGTTGCATTATTTTTTTCGAAAAATAATGTTAAGCAATGACTTGTTTCTAAAACCTCATATGTTGCAAAGTTTCATTCTTTTTTGGAAAAATATAATTGTCGAATGACTAGTTTCTAACACCATAGGTCACAAATATTCATCTTTATAATGGTCAAGGGCCTACAATGTTTCATTCTCTTTTTTTTCTTGAATGACTTGTTTCTAACATCCTAGCTCAAAATTCATCTTTGATCACTGTAATGGTCAGAGGCCTACACTGTTTCGTTCTTTTTTGAGAAACAATGTGGAGTGTGCCTAAATTTCTATGTTTATGATTTTGTGATTTGTTTGTGCCAAAAATTACTTTCTTAATGCTCTTTCTCCATTTTTTTTAATGTTTATTTGAATTTTTGAGTTTCCTAATATACTATTGGAAAAATTGGACATACCACCCTTGAACTACAAGGTTGGTTAGAAATATTACACTCCTAAATTTTTTCTTTGACCAATCACCTCCTAAACTTTGTGGTTTATTATAATTGTACCCATGGACTTTTTATTTGATTGATTAGTACTCTGTAGTTTGTTACTTGTTGCAATCAATCACCGTAGTTTGATAAAAAATTTACACTTATCTTTGTAATTATATAAATACTTAACTTTTTTTCTATTGAAGTAACATCCAATGAAATTTAGAAGTACGGTTAGCAAAAAAAAAAAAAACCCGTGGGGCCTCGACCCCCCCGATTTGATAAGGGATCAGGGTCAAACCAGGGATCTAAAAGATCCCTATCCGGGGACGAGGAGGGTATCCCTGCCCCAACTCTGATATTCCCCGACACCAACCCGTCACTCTATCTCTCTCGCTCCCGCTCTTGCTCTCTCTCACACACTCTCGCTCTCACTCTCTCTCGCCCAAACCCAACCAAACCCTAATTACACTCGCTCTCGCTCTCGCTTTCTCACTTGCTCGCTCTTATTGTCTCGCTGGCTCGCTCTCGCTCGATCCTGCGGAGATTAATCGGAATCCCCGCCCCCGTCCCTACCTACAAATGGTGGGGACGGGAGTGGAGATGGGGTAAACTCCCCCATGGGGGTGGGGATAGGGACCCCCGGCCCGACCCTGTTGCCCACCCTATTTAAAGTTACAAAAAAAAATTAACAAAGATAATTGATCTAGAATGTCATAATTAAATTGAAAATTTTTAATTAAATAACGATTTTCAAAATATTTAGAAATTAAGATTGAAATTTTACATTTTAGCCTTGTTTGTGATTTACAAATATATTATAAATTCTTTTATTGAAGTGATAATCGATGGAGTTTAAAAATTAAAAAGAAAATTGACAAAATGAATTGAAGTAATTGTAAAAGTAAAATTAAAACATTCTACTTAAATATCTAGAATTTAAGATGAGGTTGAGGTCAAGGTATGATGCAAATTAAAAAATTAAAATATTGTCATGCTGTAAATTGAGGCATTTGTCATCACTACTAAGGAACGATTGAAATCAATTATTAAAATATTGATGTCACAATATCGATATAAAATTTTAATTTTACAAATATATTGATATCAATATTAATTTTTCATTCGCAACACCTATTGTTGCAAAGAGAAATAGAGGTCTGGACTTCTTTGACTGATCAGTGGCATCCTCCTCATAATTTGTCTACTAATGATGTCACCAAATGGATGTTATCTTCTGATGGTCTATTCCATGTGAAATTGGTCGAGTCTCATATGCATAATATCCTTCCCAACAACACTTATTGTAACGTTGGAAACATGTGTTCTTGTTTATGGCCTAAAAAATGTAAAATTTTCATATGGACCATTATCCATAACGACCTTAATTCCATGGAGAAACGCTAAGCTAGATATCTTTCGTTACACCCTAATCCCAACTGGTGTGTTTTGTACAGGAATAGCATGGAAATAATGGAGCATAATGTTCATTAACTGTAGTTTTTCTAAAACTATTTGGCATCACCTCATTGATTTTTGGCTACAAATGATCTGACCTTGACTCTGAGTACACTACTAGTGCCCTTGATCCATATCAAAATGACTTCAAAGGCCATAATTCTGTGGAGCAATATTATTGCAGCATCCTTGTGGTGTAGTTGGAATGAAAGAAACAGAAAAATCTTCTAAGAGTATATTAAAACACATTCTCATGTGTGGGAAGATGTTATTTCATTGGCAGCCAATCGAAGTTCCAAATCTAACTTATTTTGTAATTATGATGTATCTTCCATCTCCCTAACCTGGAGGCCTTTTCTCTAGCCTCCTTTGATTTTGTTTGAGCTGCTCTCTAGCTCTCTCTGTATTGATACTCTCTCTTTGTTGGAATGCATCATGACTCTGGGTATGATGAGTGTGTTAAGGAGGTGTCGATCTAGTTGAGATGTCCCGATGCACCCATGATCCCACACTAATATTCTGTTTTAAAAAAAAAAACATAGGTGCTAAAGCAAGTATAACTTAGCAGTAATTGGCATGACCTCCATCTTAGAGGTGGGAGGTTTGATCCCTTATCCCCACAATTGTTGTACTAAAAAAATATTTTTTTTCAAGAAAAAAGGAAAAAAATACTAACATAGATGATTGATTGCAACAAATAACAAATTACATGATGAATTAAAACGTTAGTGGTGTAATTCTAACAAACCACATAATTCAAGGGGTGATCAACCAAATTAAGGATTCATGATGCAATTGTAAATAAACCTTATCATTCAGGGATGGTTTGTGCAATTTCCCATAAACTATTTCATTTAAGATAATTAGATAAGGCATTATTATAATTTTTTTAAAAAAAAACTATTTTCTATTGTAAACTAAGACTAGTGCAAGAACAAAACAAAAACAAAAAGAAGCAAAGTAGAGAGAAGAAAGTAAAGAGAATAATTGAACTCAATGGTTGGTGTGCATTACAAAAGTTCCATACACCACTATTTATAGGACATAAAATGATATATGTTACAATATAGAATTCAATGGGGGTTTATATTACAACAAGAAATTCAATGGGAGGTTTATGATATTTGGTAACCTATGTAGGTTATGGATATATCTACACTAAATAGTATATTTATAATATCTATTACATTTATAATACTCCCTCTTATATATCCATATTATTTAAAATAAATGTCTTGTTAAAACCTTACTAGGAAAAAAACCCAATGGGAAAAAAACTTAGTGAAGGAAAAAGAGTACATTATTTTATATACTTTAATGACTGCCTCATTAAAAACCATGCTAGGAAAATCCAGTGGTAGTTAAAAACCATAGTCAAGGAAAAAAGAGTGCAGTAATTTTACTTCTCCGCATGAAAACATCACTTGACATCTCATAGGCGTCACATTCAAATATTGTGTACTAACTTCTCAAATATTGTTGTGGATAACATCTTCATGATAAGTCTGCCAAGTCGCCCTTTAAAGAAATTTGTTGGATCATGATGGGACCATTTCCTTCAAGTTCATGAATGTAGATCTTGTTGGGTTTTATGTCCTAAAACTCGTAATTTGTAAATTATGGAACTTATTCTCAATAAAGTTGTTATCAAGATTTATTCAATAAAGTGGTTATAGAATATGGGAATTGAATCTATTACATCCAATAAACTAAGATCTCACGGCTATAAGGTGAATACTTAGACTTTATGTGGTGACAAATTTAGGTAATAGCCAAAACAGTCTATAGTATATGGATAAAGGCTGGGTACCTTATCATGGGGACACTATGGATGCGGTCCACTTTGTATTTGATATAAACAACGTGATCCTAAATCGTTCATGTGGAGACATGTGAGTGGGGGTATCCTATGCAATGAGTTTACATAAGACTGGACCACGAAATAATCACTTTTACTTTATAACACCGTTTACTGTTAAAATTGATTATTTGAAACCTGATAACCTAGGTAACTCGATCTTAATCCTGAGCTAACTATGAACTCCTGTTTGTTTGAGATTATCCTTTAATATGTATGGGTGATAGTAATCAGATTCGCTGACTCAATATGTCACACCCCCTCCCAGGTACCCTCCTAACCCAGGAAAAAGTGTGAGGACAACAGACAACGACCCTCTTACGACATCCATTGCCAACCTTATACCTTGATCATCATCTAATAAGCAGTTATACACATTGATTGAACAACATACTTTAATCAGGGTTAAGTTATCTTACAGACATTGATTTTCACTCAAACCATATATTTACATAAGTTTCTTAACACAACCCTTAACTCTCTATATGTACAGCACATGTTCAAGATCAAATATTTACAATTCTCAAAATACTAAACACTGTTGGTGGGCCCAGATGAGTTTCTATGTAGGCTAAGCACCCCGGACTCACTCGTTACCTGAAAAACAGAAAACAAGGAGAACATGAGCTAGGTTGCCAAGTGAGTGACTTTTTTTTTTTTTTTTTTGTAAAAACCTTCCTTTAGCTCAGAAGTTAATCAAAGAGTAATCATTATAAAGAAATGTGTAAATAACATCATTTTCAAATTATATCCATGCAAAACATGCTCAAGTAGCATTGTCAAATCATATATGTTCATTCTAGAGAAAGATACACAGAAATTTAGTTTATTTCAAATACATTTTTCCTTAGTTGAGTCGAAGCGAAGCTCAACGCTAGTCAACGTCGAAAACATCCTTAGTGGGACGGAGTAATCTCGACACACCAAACGTTGAAAATCCTTAGCTGTGTGGAGTAATCTCAACACAATAGCATCTATCATTCCTCTATGTGCACATAGATATTATATCTTGGGTTACCCGAATACCTTCTCCGGGTCCTTCAGTACTGGGGCCCATATACGAGATTTAGGCCACCCACATGCCTTCTTCGAGTTCTTTAGCATTGGGAACCATTTTTATATCTCGGCTACCCACGTGCCTTCTCCGAGTCCTTCAGCATTGGGAGCCTTTTCACAAACATTATTAAAAAACGACATGCTTGAAAATGGCATAATATAAATTCACGAGTTTATACCAATCCAATCTTCACAATTTCATTCACAAGCTTCAATGCTTTCCATAAAATCATATGTTAACAAAAAACATGCCTTCCATAAAACTCATTTAACAATCAGCATGCTTCAAATGATTTCCAATGTAAAACACATAATATGCACGTTAAAACTCGTGAAATCACAAACATATAAACATGTTTCCAAACATAATCTTTCAACAATAAAACTTTGTTCAAAGTAGACACATTTTAAATAAAATTGTTACTCACAACTTGTCCCGGGCCTTTAGCAGGTTATACGTCTTTCCTAGCTCTTTTCAAACTGTAATAATACATTTCTCTTTGTTAGATTTCCTTAAAATTCCCTTTATCATAACCACCAAGTTTAAAACATTTATACTTGTCCAATTGTTCACCATCGAGGCCAAATTCCATAACGATAATCATTAATGAATGAGACTCAAGCAACCAGCGAGACTAGTCTAGCGAAACTGGGCTGCAAACAAAACTGTACCAGCGAGACTGTGAACTAGCGAGACCAACGAGACTTACTTGATCAGCGAGACTAGCGATACCCTGGGATATCGAGCGAGAGTTGTGAGACGTAAAGCCCCCAGCGACACCAGCGACACTTGTCTCGCTGCTTACCCTTATACCTTTAGTGTCGTTGTTTTTCCAGCGAGACCTGTCTCATTCTGCTTCTGTCTTCACTTCTATTTTCACTTCTATCTATTAAAAGTCATATTTCTAGCCCAAATTAGAACTTCTTCCCTTCTACAAACTTGTAGAGAAATATGTTTTCTAGCTTGCCTTAAGATTTCAGAGCTTTACTCCTCTTCGTTCGACAAATATTCCCAAATTACTTTGAGCTGCTCCAAATCACTCAAGAAATTTGTATCAGTCGTTTCCACCTACAATTTAACATGTTTCTTTTCATATTCAACTCAACCATCCTTCATAAGAGTTGTTAATGATTGAGTTAACTTAGGACCTCAAATTTTCAACCCTAAACTCGATCTCCACAGCTGGCTATCCTCCAAATACCAGACCTTGCTCGGATTGCGCGACAATAATCAAACCTTCTGTTCCAGCTTCAATTACACCATGAAACTGACCAGCATTCTACACGAATTTACCCTAGACTCCTTCTTCTACCTCTCTTCATCACTCAGCTGAAAAATGGAATCAATTAAAGCTTTTGAAAATGCAGAAAATGATCGAAAACTCAGCTTTACACACTTAAATGGGTTGCCGACTTACTTCCACTTTCTCTTTTTATTCTATTTTATTTTATTTTTCAATAAACAAAGTAACTCTTTCACTATATGCACGCAACCCCCCTTAACAGACTTGAACACCTAGCTTGGACGCATAGCACCATGCGTCTGTCCCATAAGCCCTCTTGAACGCATGCCTCACCAACGCAATAATGCATCCCCCCTACTAGCCTCAACCAACGCATAGCCACTTGCCCAACACCTCAACCATCATCCATGCTCACCCTCACAAACGCGTGCCTCAACCAAGCAAACGCTCTTAGCCAACTCTTTCTCAACCAGCCGCCTACTTCATTTGCCATCTTCCAAAGATAAAAGTAGGGCTTACATAATATGCCCCTCATTTTAGGGATAAAACCAGGCAGATAGTTGAGGACATAATCACGCAAGATGAAATTCGTTTCTACCTTATTTAAGGATAGTAGAGAAGTTGTTTCCTTAAGTGCTGACTCCGGGTCTTGAGCAAGGGGCCCCACCCTCTCATTGGCCCGAGACAGATTTGATTGTTGGTTGGATCACGAATCAATTGTTCATTAGAGGATCAGTGGGACTTAAGGTGTCACACCCCAACCTAAGTTACCTTTTAACCTAGGAAGAGATGTGAGAACATGGATTCTTTTACAACATCTATTACTAATCTCATTGTATTCCTTTGTTAAGCATGCGTATTTTATTTAACAACTGTTTATAGAGTTTGTTTGCAAATGACATAACCATAACTTTATACAAATTACTGCCTATGAAATATTATAACATTATATCTCGACAGACCTTGACTTCGCACAACAACGGGAACTTGACTGCTACTTGAAAAGGAAAGATAAAGAAAGGATGAGCTTCACGACCTAGTGAGTGGTCAACGTATAACTAGGGTTCACACGACCCTTAAAACATAAAAAAATAAAAAAAAATGTTATAAGAAACCATCAATAGGCACAACTATAATGAAAGTATACTCAAAACTCTCATTCTTGTTTAAACTCGGTATCTAACTATTCTGATGACACACTCTGGCACAACAATTTCATCTAAGCTCTATGTGCACATAGCCTTACCTCTGAGGGATCAGAAGCTAGACCCATTGGTTCTCTGACCATCCCACAAGAGATACTTCTCACAGGATTAGGAACTAGATTTTTGACACCCCTTGACCATCTCGTGAGGTTAAAAATCCAGCACAGGCTCAAAACTAGATCCTCAGATCTTTTGACCATCATGTGCAGTCCTAGGATCCTTATCACAATCAACTCAAAACTTCATCATAGCTCATAAGCAACAGATAATAATCATAATCCCATAATAGTTTGCATAGTAACATCACATAACGTAAGAGAACTACTAATCACCACTCACAATAGTTGCAGAACTTTAAAGCCTCCTTTCCCTTTTTTGAACACAAGTTAGATTGGTCTAGGCTTCCTTGTTCTTCCTTAGCTTCTAGAATTAAGAAAATAGCAATGGGGAAACCTTCGAAACCCTAGAAATTCTTCTGAAACGCGTGGAACACCCTCTTGGATGCAGAGAATCTTCCTTGGATGTAGGGAAGCTCCCCTAGACGCAGGACTGCACACTGTTGGACACAGGACAGCTTGTTGGACGTAGGGTTTCTTCTGTTGGACGTCTGACTGCTCCCATGGACGCCTGGTGATGTAGTTGGATGCCTAGCTCTTCCTAAAAACACCCTCAAACTCTCTCAAACAAGCTTTAGAAGATGATTTTGAATGAATGAACAGGTGACTTCTCAGGCCTATTTATAGGAGTTGGATGACAAGCTTTGTCATCCAACCTTGTTCCTTATGTTGACATCTAACTTATTACATGGCTTCATGCATGAGAACTTCATCATACACCATGGCACACTGGCTCTTATAAGGCTTCTAGCATGTTGTCCTAGCCATGTATCACGACACCTCCTACTTATGATGTGTTAGACTCAAATGAAACCACTTGGCACAATTTTTCTTCCCTACTATGCATCCATCTTATGCCCGGGAGTCGGTCTTTGCATCCAAACCCCTCTATGCGTCCATCTTGAAGGTGTTTAGGGTATGATCCCTTTTGATTTCTTTTCTTCATCCAACCTCCTCACACTTAGCAAGTTTTCCTTTTTGTTCACCAAGCATGCGTCCAACATGACCTATTTCTAGGGTCATGCATCCAAGTCTCTCATACTTACTCCATGGACTCCTTGTTACCTCTTCCCATATGTCTACGGTGCCCTTCCCAAGCCTATGCTCCCAACTTTTCTCTCCTATGCATTTCACACGTCCTTTCTTATGCACACTTACCTTGCTTCCAACTTCAACCACCCAACACTTCACGATTTTTTCTTCAACCAATAGAGTATGCATCCAACACATCCAATGCACCTTACACCTAGCCAAAATTCTCACCTTGATAGTCTTCCATGCATTTCCCTCTTTTCTAAGAAGCTTGACCTGCTAGTTTCCTCCTTTTCTCAAGCCAAGTTGATCCTTCCCTAGTCAAAAATTCTAATCCATGCGTCCATCATTTCCCTTTCTTTCATTTGGTTTGTTTCTCAACTATTAAAAATTTCCTGTCTCTAAATTTTTTTTCTAACTCTACAGGCTTAAACTTAAGTTTTCCTAGTTTCTTCTCTTTACCGTATCCAGGCTACTAGGTCAAGATTTCAAGTTTCACATAAGGAACAAGTGGAAATTACAGGGGTAAAATGATAATTTGAACCCAGCTATAATTATGAATAACTTGTGCAGGATCGACTTACTGATCATGGTTATATCAAGTGGACAAAAATATATATCTATAGTGAGAAGAGTGCAGCTACTAGGTTTTAGTAGAATGACCTAGTAGTTAATGAATGTTAATTAACTAGGTTAAAGAATTTTGGTTGGTTAATTTCAGATCATTGGAGCTCATGATATGTAGGTCCATTAGGTCCCCTTGTTAGCTTGTGGGCTAAACTTTAGAACAATATATTGAAAGAATTTGAAATATTTAAATTCAGTTAAGGAGCAAAATTTAAGGTTTGTTCATTTAATAGTGAATTAGACGAATTTGGAGATTAATAATATTTAAATGTGATTTAAATATTATCCTGATGAATAGAGATTCATCGAATTTGAAATTACCAGAAAAGTGAAAAAATTATTAATTTAATATTTAATATTAATTAAATTAATTAATTAGTTAATTAAGTATTATTAAATTAATATCATTTAAATTGATTTTGGAAATCAATTTTAAAGTTCAAACTTCAAAATGAGATTTTGGATTTTGAGGCTAATCTCACTTTGCATGTTGAAGTAGGAGGTGGAGACCTCTTCTTCAACTTCATTTTTCAATCTCAAATTCACCACCTTATTCACCATATTTGGTGTCAGTCAACATTGGTGTTAATCAGCATATAAATTTGATTTGCATGGTTTCCTCTATAAATAAGAGAAGGAAAACTCAAATAAGGGTTGACAATTAAGTGAAACTTTATGGGAAAGTCTCACTAACTCCAAAACCGAAACTGTGTGTGTTCTTCACATTTTTGCTCCAATTTTCTCTCAATTTGGATTCCACCATCCATTTTAAGGCCTGCGAATAACAAGGAAGACACTAGCGGTGGTCCACGAAAAGTTCGTGATCAGAAATTTGGAGGTTTTCTTCTTAAACTTGAAGCTACAACAAGTGTTACTTTCACTGTATTTCAGTTTGATTAAGCATGTTTAATTTTTTAATTGATGCAATTAGAGTTTTTTGCATCTTGTTTGCTTCCACTTTCTTATTTCCAACTCTTTCATTTGTGGTGTTATCTTCATATATATAATAACATTCTTGGCTAGCCTCATAAATCGTCAGGATTTTAGTAATTGTTATAATTTGCTTCATAAACTATCATGCAAATCTTCTCTGTAACCCCCTACTTCTTGAACCTATGCGTTTAAGAGCTTATAAAGAAAAGAAGTAAGACAAGAGAGGTGGTATTGGATCACGAGTTTGTGGTGTTGGCTGAGAAATGTTGCCAAAATAGGAATAAGCATGCGTCGAACTTAAAGGAAAAAAAGGTTTGTGCTTAAGAGTTGAGTTGGACGCGTATAGTAAATAAGAGACCATGTTGGACACATGGTCAAGACTAAGGAAACGCATGATAAGGGTAACCATTGTGGAAAAGAAAATGGGTAAGTGTTGAAGTATCGTAAGGAAACCCGAGAGCTCAAGGGAAAGAGGTGAACGCATAGGAGGTAATTAAAGAAGGAGATGTAAACTTGGCTTAAGTAGGATGTATGAGTAAGAGGACTAAATTTGAGTAGTGGTGCGTTGGAAGGAAATCTAAGTCTCAGAAAGAAGGATAAATCGCATAAGGAGAAATCAAGGAAAGATGCTATTGTAATTTAAGGTAAACGCATGGCTTCCATCAAGGAAGATTTTGTTGAAGTCTTGGATAATTTAGAAGGTTGAGAAGTAAGTCTAAAGGAAGGAAGCCGGAGATGGTCGTATGCTAGATTTATCATTAAGAAAATGGCTAAGTATAAGGAAGAGGTTGGAGCATGACCTTGGAATACAACTCAATAACGCATAGAGGGACAATCAAGGGATCCTTAAGGATTGAAGGAAGGTCATGGACGCATAGCAAAGTAATAATAAATGCATGAAGTACAAACGCATAAAGGAAGATCTTGAGATGATTTTGGTTAACAGAGTAGAAAGCATAATTGGATGTTTATCACTCAAGAAGAAGGGCTTGTAGCTAAGATATGGACATAAGGAAAGAAGTGATGACGCATGATAGTATGCGGTTAAGGCACAGATGCATGGTAGTATGCGAGGGAGAAACCTGGTCAAAAGTAGGAAGGCTGGGAGGAAGAAAGAAAATAAAGAAGCTAAACCTTAAAAAAGAGAAGTAGATGGACGCATAGGGGCACTAAGTTGTATGCATAGCTCGTATTTCAGAAGAAGTCAAACGCATAAGATAAGTTTATAAAGGTTACGTGGTTTCATTTAAACTTAACACTTTATAACGAGTAGGTGTCGGGTTGCATGTCGGATGTGTCATGCAGCGTGACAGGTGGCAAACAAGTGGCAAAAAGAGAGGAGAAGTTGGATGACAAAAACCTTCATCCCAAAACTATAAATAGGACCTTGAGGGAAAAGGAGCAGGGGATGATCATTAAGTTTGAGTTCTTGCGAGAAAGGAGAGAGAAGGTAGAAAAGGGTAATCCTTGCGTCCATAGTGGAAGTCTACGGCCAAGAGATGAGGTGTTCCTAACAACCTAGCTGCCTTGCATTCAACAAGTTGCTTTGCGTTCAAGATAAACTCTACGTTCAAGGTGAACCTTGCGTTCAAGATCAACTCTACGTTTAAGATAGAACCTTTCGTCAAAGGGGTGAAGCTAGAAGAGTTTATTGGAAGGCTGCACCTTGCATTTAAGTGATCAGCTTTGCGTTCAAGGTGCAGGGTTGCGTCCAACCAAGCTGTCAGAAGGGAAAATCAGTTGCTTTGTGTTTTAGACTTGCCAACCCTGCGTCTAAAAAGCTCGGGAAAGAGAATTAAAAGGAAGGAAAAGGAATTTCCCTTAAGCGATTATCAAGCTCTGTGAGTAACACAAATGTTTTCAAAATATGAATGCGTTCTCTCTGATTAATATCAATGGTTTTGGAATATGATTATGCATTCATGGATTTTCAACGTATATATCATGTGTTTATGTTAAAAAGCAATTGAGCATATGAGTTTGAAAAGCATGAAGTTTGATATTATATGGTTTTTATGGAAGATTTGGAAATGAGTTTATTGAAAAGCATGTTGTTTGATATTATATGATTTTTATTGAAGATTTGGAAATGAGTTTATTGAAAAGCATGTTGTTTGATATTATATGATTTTTATAGAAGATTTTGAAATGAGTCTATTGAAAAGCATGTTGTTTGATATTATATGATTTTTATGGAAGATTTGGAAATTAGTTTATTGAAAAGCATGCTGTTTGATATAATATGATTTTATGGAAGATTTGGAATTCAGTTTAACTTATGAATTTATGATACGATGTTTCCAAAACATGTTGTGTATTTTATAAAATCTTGAAATGGCACCCAATGCTCAAGGACTTGGAGAAGGCCAATGGGTAGCCGGAATATAGAAAAGGTAACCAATGATGAGGGACTCAAAGAAGGCAAATGGGTAACCTAGATATGGAAATGGGACCCCAATGCTCAAGGACTTGAAGAAGGCATATGGGCAGCCCGGATTATAATACCTATGTACACATAGAGGAATATATGATGCTGATGTGTTGAGATTACTCCATACAGCTAAGGATAATCGACGTTGTGTAGTGAAGAGCTCGACTTCGCCTCAACTAAGGAAAATGATATGAAATGTTTTCGACGTTGGGTAGCGTAGAGCTCGGCTCTGCCTCAACTAAGGAAAATGATATGAAATGTTTTCGACGTTGAGTAGCGTAGAGCTTGGCTCCGCCTCAACTAAGGAAAATGATATGAAATGTTTTCGACGTTGAGTAGCGTAAAGCACTGCTCCGCCTCATCTCAGGAGAATGATTTGAAACAAACGAAATTTCTGAGTATTTTTCTCTGAAATAAGCATGTATGATTTAACAATGGCATTTGAGCATGTTTTGCAAGAATATGATTTGAATCGATATTTTATATGCATTGTTGACAATGTTTATATTATGATCAATTTTATAGTTAAAGTAAAATATTTCCAAAACCGTTACTCACTAGGCTATTAGCTCATCCTTTCATATGTTTTCCATTTTTCAGGTAGCATGACAGTTCCCATTGCTGGTCGAAGTCGAGGTTTGTCAAGAATTAATGGTATCGTCATACTAGGAAGTGTGCTTAAATGGGAAATGAAGTAAGTTCGACAGTGGGAGTCGACCGGGAAGTCGATGACTACTGTCCTCATGCTCCATCCCGGGCTACAGGAGGGTAGTTCAGGATGGGGTGTGACATTCTCCATGTACTCAGCAACTTGTTTAAGATCTAGTTCTTATAGGTTAGATAAATAACATGCATCTTCACAACCATCTAGATCATAATTAGATTTATTGGAAAGAAAATAAATCAATGTAAACTAATTCTCAAATAAAACATAATATATGTTCAACTCTACTGCAATATTTTTCTTTTGGAGGAATATTATATTTATGTACCAAAATTGCTAAAAATACTACAACAGGTAGTATATAACTAGTAAAGATATAAATACATTTATTTCTTAGAAACTATGGTTTTTCTAGACCTAAAGTTATTCATTATCATATCCTTAGATTGGATTACATATCTTTTCCAGAACCACCATAGGAGTGTTCAATGATATAACTAGTCCATATAAGATCTTTTATGTATAACTTAATGCAATCTCATTTGCTTTATGCTTTATTTGTAAACTAAGTCAAAACTTTATTTTTCATAAATTTTCATCTCAATTTCTTTCTTAAGAAATTTTATTGCTTTTGAAATCTCTTCAAGAGTTTCCATTATATATTCAGATAATCAACATATAATATATAGTAAATCTTGACTATGATTTCTTTATAATATCTTATGGACAAATGGAATTATTTTGTACCCTTATTTCAACAAATATTTAATAAGGTGATTATATCATATTCGTCAAGAATGTTTTATAAGAATTTCTGTGATAAATATAGGGTGTGTTTGGAATACATTTTCAAGTGATTAATTTAAAAAATAAGTCATTTTGAAAAAAAATTAGAGTGCTTAGCAACCACTCAAAATAGATTTTGAAGTGTATTTGAAACAATTTTTATCAAAAGAGTTTAAATAAAAGTGAATTTTTTTAAAAACATTTTTTTCCCAAGTCAATCCAACCGGATTTGTAATTCTCTAATATTTGAATTATATGATTTAATTTCGATATTTTTAATCCTTTACATAAATGAAATATCATTATTAAGAGATTCATATAAATGCAGTATGACTAAATCTTAATATGTATGCCAAGCTATTCATACACAGTAAGATAAATTAGATAATTCATGCTATTGTATCTACCATTAGAGAATATATTTCCTCATAATCAAATACCAACGTTCTTTGCAAGAATGATTGTGAAATCTATCTCGCTTTGTATCTTGTGATCTTATTTTATTTATTTTCTTATCAATAATCACTTGTATCTCAGATGTTTGACATTCTCTAATGTCTGGACTACTAGTCCTCACGATTGATATGAGTTAATTTCTATAGAATTGTTTATTTTCACACAAGTCAATTCTTTCTATGTCGACATTATTCAATAGATCTAAACACATAATACTCATTTTCATAAATAATATATCATGACCTATATTGTATGTTGTCAACTTATATAAATTTGGTTCCATCTTTTTCATGTCATGACATAATTTATCAAAATCTCGTTATTATCCTCATTTTCTTTGATATTCTTATGAGTGCTCATATTTAGGATTTCTTTTGAAATATCCCATATTTTTAACTGAGTCATTTTGATTATTGACTACTTCTTTTTCAATAATCTTTATGTTTGGAACTCATTTGTCTATCACACTCCAGATATGGTGCAGATAACTTGTTGCATTGGGATATCAATTTTACATGGTGTATTTGCAACTAGTATATATACCTTAGTTACTTTCTTGCAACTATAAATGCTCTATAAATACATCTAGCATTTGATTTGCACTATTTTACAAATGAATATCTTTTGAACTTCTAGTTTAAAGTGATCTATATGGTGATCAAAATGAGACAATACTTATGCATTCATTCAATTTCTTTTTCCAACTTCTTCTTAGTTCCTCCCCCTAATGTTGGAAAATTTGTCTCATTAGTAACAATTAGTAAATTGTACAATAAATATATCATCTGTCAAGGATTAAAAAATATTTAATAATTGATGTGAAATCAATTTCAACATCAATTTATACCCTTTTTTTAGGACTCATTTTAAATTGCTCTGTCATCTTAATTGTTATTGTAGAATAGTAATTTAAATTTTTACTACACATCTTTTATATGCAATATATTTGGCTTTTGGCCATAAGCTCGCAAGTCATTATGACATCCCAAATTTTTCGGTAATTTTTTTAAAAAAAATTAATTATCTTGAATTATTTGGTTAATTATTTGAATTTTGAGACTTAATTGGATTATGTTGAGAAAATAATCTAAATCTTGATAAAAGATTTGGATTTAATTCAATTAGTGAAAAGTTGAATTTATTTGTGGGAGATTTAAAAGTTGGATTTAACTTGAAGATTTGGAATTGGGTGAGATTTAAGAACTTGGTTAATTTAAGAAAAAAATGAGGATAAGTTGGAATTGAATTCAAGTTGGGGAATTAATTTGTCAGGAGATATTTTGGTTAAATAAATTATTAAGCGGTGGTTGGAAAAGATTTGATTTGATGAGTTGAAGAAAATTATATTAAATAAGTTGTGTTTTGTTTTGGAAAAAGGAAAAGGAAAAAGGATATTTATATATATATATATATATAGGGTTTTGGAAAAGGGGAGGGAAAGAGAATTTAAAGAAGTATATATATACTTAAGCTAATTTTGGATTTTAGTGGGTTTTGGTCCGCCATTTGAAAGTCGCTGCCCAGTTGCTCTCTCTCAGTTCAGCTTCGTTGGCATCATCTTTTTTTTTGTGGGTTACATCGGGATTTCAAGACTTGGTTAGGCCAAGATTGTTTTTGTAAGTATTGTTGATTTTCTTGTAATTTCGTAATTACCCATTGTTGCTTTTAATTGTTGTTAACTATTGGGTTTTGGGTTTAGATTCAAGCTTCGAAGGATTTTTGTACAGAAGCAAGTTGTCCATGTGGGTTAAAGGGTCTATTTTTGTTGGACCCATTGTTTGAAGTATGGAAGAAGATTGTGACTTTGTTGTATTTTGGGTAAGATTATTTGGTTTAATTGTTAAGTAAATTGTATTTGGAATCAGGCCTAAAGACTTAAGTTTGGATTTACGTTCTAGGGTTTTAATTCAAGGATTTTGCGAGAATTGGCTGCTTGGTTAGTTTTTTGGACCTAATCCTAAGGTAAGTAATCTTACCACTAGAATCACCCTTGAGTCAGACAATTGTAGACAATTTTGAATGATTTGCTTAATTTTGGTGAAATTGAGCTGCTTATATCTAGAATCGTTTTATAAGTATGATGATATTAGCACATATTTGATATGATTTATGATGTGAACTTAATATAAGCATCTTTAGAAAAAAGTGACGATTTACCCTCCTAATGCTATTATAATATCGGAAGCCGACGAGCTTCCTACTACGATACCGGAAACCGACAGGATTCCTACTACATTACCAGATGCCTACAGGTTTTCTAGTATGTTACTGGAGACCTACGGGTTTCCTACTATGCTACCAGGTGTCGACGGGTGCCCTACTACGTTTGTGCCTTTGGGCCATCAGATGTGTTAGGATGGGTTAAATCACTCACTAGATGACCATCCAGGATTAGTTATTTATGCAAGTCCCACTAGTATGATGCACTTATTGGATATAAGTGTTTTGCTTGACCCCGGTAGTGGGGTTACTTATTGAGTATTTTGTACTTATTCTTTTCATGATTTGTTTTTTAGGTAAGGGAAAGAAACCTTGATGGTGCCATTAAGACTAGACTAATGCTTCTGAACGAGTCTTCATGTTTTCTTTTCGTTTTAGTACTTGAGATTTGTTATTTGAACTAAAACTATGTTTTCCTTTATTTATTTCTTTATGCCAAATTTTCGACTTTAATACATTAATGTTTTAGGGGTACCCCGACTAAAGGTTTTTAGTTTAAACAACGACAAATTTATTTACCTTAATGAAGTTTCCTGGATTTTTAGTAAAATTATGAAAAAAGAGTCTTTTGAGATATATGCATGCATATAGTGACGGCCTAGTTCAAATCTTAGGAAGTCAAGTCGTGTTTTTAGGCCATGTAGTATCAGCTGTGGGAGTCAGTGTAGATTCCCAAAAGACTGAGGCTATAGTTAGGTGGGAACGGCCTAAGACTATGATAGAGGTGCGTAGTTTCCTGGGTTTAGCAGGATACTATAGGAGATTTGTTTAGGGATTCTCCAAGTTAGCTCTACCACTCACTAGTTTGACTAAGAAGAATGCAAAATTTGAGTGGAATGAGAAGTGTGAGCAAAGTTTCCAAGAACTAAAGAGAAGATTGGTAGCTGCACCTATTGTAGCATGATAACTTGTAGAAATACAATTTATTACAGCCTTTCTCTTAGAAAAATAGAGATTAAATAGAGAATCAAGTGGTAGTATTAGTCAAATTCTATTGATAAATCTTCCTATGCATTCTACTCTTGTAAATTGATGAAGATAATTATTTTATGCATTCCGTCTTCCTGCTTTCTATCTCTTTTTCTAGCTTTGATTTTAGATTTGTGTCAAGACATTGAGTTGTCTAAAATTGTATTTCGTTCATTAATCTACAATTCTTCCATGTCTATCCATTTCTCTACACTTTTCACTTATTACTTTGAATCCATGAGTAGCTAATCTTTCAAGGGTCACGGGTTGCGTTAACATCTAAATAAGAACCATAGTGTACTATTGCATCTTGTCAATTGTAATCTTAATCCGATACTTATGTCCATCTAGCTAATCAATATAAGTAGTAATAATCAGACTGCTCGAGAGAGTAAGTGATTGTGGAACTCAATTGACAAGGCTAAGAAGTGTTACCTGTCTATAGGAATAACCTTGGTACTTAACACTCTCCTATGCGGTATAGACATATAACGCATAGCGGCTGATAACCGGGAGAAGAGTCGCAAGTATGAATAAACTATCACTATGCGTTCCTAATTTTAGATGTTAACCAACCCGAACCTTGTTTTTACCCATTCACATAACTCATTAGCTGACTTTGCTGTGTCGCATACCTTACCATCTACCACATTTTAATCTAGTGTACATGTTATCACTTTCTTTAGTTAAACGCATCCCTCATTAAATACTTTTGGTTACCACTCCAACTCAATAAATCCAATTAATTACAGAATCAGCATAGTCTGTGTGTTCGACCTCGGACTCACCGAGAAAACCTATTTCTTTGCTTATACTTAGGTATAGGATAGGAAAACTTGACAGATTAGAAACGCATAACATTAAGCATGTTGAACACATAATATGTTAAACGCATAGTAAGCTTAATAATAATTGTCACACCCCTTCCCGGATTACCTACCTATCCTGAAAGGGAATGTGAAGACAATAAACATCACCCCTCTTGTGACGCATATTGTCCCTTCTTACCTTTCCTTCCTGTGCATACATTTACTCATATACATACATAAAACTCAGTCATACTACACATGCTATACTTTGATACAATTCCCTGTATAGGGTACGCTTTTATTACATAGCATATTTCACTTTCATATCCATAATACAATGTACACAACTCCACCAACTATCCCCACTCAAAAACTATATGATCTACATGCCATTTACATAAAACATGTACAACATACAACTCTTAGACTTGACTGTATTTTGAGAACTCGAGACTTAGGCAGGGTGAGCTGAAGTAGGCTAAGCACCGGGAACGTCCTTGCTACCTGGGGAGAGAAAAGAAAAACATTGGAAAACATAAGCTAACAGCCTAGTGAGTGACAGATCTTTGTAAAACGAGCATTCATTGAAAATAGGCATGTTGCATATAACGTATAAGCAAAAGTTTAACATTTGTTCAACTAAACATGCTTTCCATAAAATCCATTAATCTCATAAATCAATTCATAAATCATACAAGAGTGTTTTCCAAGGAATTTATCAATATCAATTTAGTTTTTCAAACTTTTCCCTTAGTTGAGGCGGAGCAATGCTTCTACGCGCTCAACGTCGAAAATCACCTTAGTTGGGGTGGAGCAAGGCTCAACACTCCCAACGTCGAAAACATCCTTGGCTCAATGCGGAGCAAACTCGACGCACCAGCCAACTCAACCTCTATGTGCACATAGGAATATGACGGGTTGCCCATATACCTTCTCATGTCCTTGAGTACTGGGTCCCGGGGAAACTCACGTGCCTTCTCGTGTTCTTGAGCACTGAGCCTCCTCTAAAACGTTTTAGAATTTCGTTTACATAATAGTTCATATGAAAATCCTTTCATAGAAATCATACAAACTTTATTCAATAACATTTCACATAAAAGCTTTCTATCAACTTTAGAAATATGTAACATGCCCTTTTGAGAAGTGCAATCAACATTTTTCATATCAAACAGTTCATTGAAAATCATGCTTCATAAAAACATTTTCAATAAAATAGGATTTAAGAATAAAATAGTCACTCACAACTCTTTCTAGGCTTTACGTGGGTTATACACTTTTCCTATTTCTTCTTGGCCTGCAGAAGACATGTACCTTGCGTTAATTAACATAAATTTTCTTCCTTTTTCTTTACTGACTTATAAGTGAGAATCCAAGCGATACCAGCCGATAAGGACTGTTACTAGCGATATTCGATGGAACAACACTAGCGTTACTTACCTTAGCAGCGATACTTAGCGTTATCTAGCGAGATTTGTGAGACGGAAGGCTCCTTTGCGTTTTAGCGATACCCGTCTCGCTATCAATACCTAGACAGTGTGTCGATACTTGCTACTCAGCGGCAGTCTACTCCGTTATTCCTTCCTTTCTTCTTGTTCTTACTTCAATCTATTGCAAGTCACATTTCCATACTGATTCAGGACTTCCTTTCTTCTACAAACTTATAGGAAATTAAGTTCTATAGCTTACCTCAAAGTTTCAAGGCTTAACTCCTCCTCGTTCTCACGGTATTCCGGAATCACCTCCTGCTGTTTCGGAGTGCGGGATAATCTTGTAAACTCTGTTTTTCCTAAGGATTCACATAGTAAATCTTCAGTTTCGGCATCACCATCCTTTACAAAAGTTGTTAGAAATTATGTCTACTTACTAACCTCAAATTTTCAGCTCTTAACTCGGCTTCCTCTTCACGTTCTACTCCGATTATCAGGCACTGCTCAACCAAACCAAGTGACTTCAGTCATTCCTTTGTTCCAGCTACGTTTTCAGCATCAATATGAGTGGAATTTCGTCCAAAACCCTCAAGAACACCTTCCTCAATCTTCTTTTAAAGTTTATCTGAAGTATAGAACCGACTTAAGCTCTCGAAAATGTCTTAAAAATGATTAAACATTTAATTAATCCAACTATATATACTACTGACTTAGCCTTCACAAACACCAAGATTAATGTTGCCGACTTACCCCTCACCCGCAGGCTGGCGCGAGGTTCACACTTCGACGCGAGGCGCTCATGTTAAAATTCTCCTCCAGCGCCTTCAGCAACTAACCTCACCCGACGCATGGCGTCGTCCTCAACGCCTCCTACTTTGACGCATACAACTCAATCATACACCGCTATCTTCGTCGCGCCAAGACCACTCTGTCTTCGACGCGAAGCGACTTCAACTCATGTCTGTCTTCAACGCATCGGCTTCAGCGCATGGCTGTCCTCAGCGCTGATGCGCACTTTTAGTGTTCACCGCAAGTGTACGGGTCAAGTTATAATATAAAACGGTTAAGTCCGAGTATCGTTCCACTAGAGATCCAATTGGGAAGGTCAAGTTACTTAGCTATTCTAGAATTGAATCAATTTTATTTGAGGATTGAAATTCAATATTTCAAATTTGGGAAAAAGAAAAATCAAGCAAAGAAAATATCAAAGGGAGAATTGCAAGAGTCAAAGAGAGTTCTAGGGCTTCGAATCCTTGTTTATTTCGTCATGCAAAATTATAGATTTCATGGATTTTATTGTAATTCTTATGCCTAAGTCTAGAAACTTAATTCCAAGTTATCTTTCCTCAAAGACAACTCTTTCTCATGCAACTTGATTGATTGTTAATCTCTTAAAACCAATACACAATTACATGGCATTAAAACTAGTCTTTAGCAACTTTCATTGGCAACCTAACTACTCTCGTGATAGATTAACAACGATTCATTGTTATAGGTCAAATTAAACATATAATCTCTCAATCATACATCTAACCTAGCATGTGAAGATGGCCAATCCTCAAGAATTAAAGACAATAACAATGAAAAGCATAATTTATTTAAACAAAACCATGAGTCTACAAAATTAACATGAATTCACAAACAATTCATCAAAACCCTAAAACTAAAGAGTTTAGCCACTCATAGCTTGAAGCAACATGTTTGAGCAAAAATAATCAAAGGAAGAGTGTAAAGAATAGGGAAACTCTACTGAAAATAGGTTCTTGATTGAGGCAGCACCGTCACGAACTCCTTGGCTCTCACGTCGGACTTCGAAAGGCACCAAGACTATCTCGAACTCTTTTCCTCTTCCTTGCGGCTAACTCACTCTTTGAACTCGCGCTTAATTCTCACCTTTTTGGATCTTTCTTTTAGTCTGCAACTTTCTTGCTTTTCTTGATATTTCCCCTCCCTTTGGCTGCTGAAAACCCCTAAATTTATAGAGTTTGGCCGCCAAAAATTTAACCTAAAATACAAAACTTTCGTTTAATTAACGCTGGCGCCGCGGCGCTAGGGTTGCAACCAAAAATAAGTTGCTCTCGGGTTTTAGCGCCGCGGCAGCGCCGTCATAGAGTCGCGACGCTATCATGCGTTCACCAAGGATGCGTCGAAGCAGTGCCATCTCGGCGCCGCGATGCTACTCTGCGTCCATGCTGATGCGTTTATACTTCAGCGCCGCGGTAGCGCTGCCTTAGCGCCGCGTCGCTATTATGCGTCCAGACTGTTGCATTTATGCTTCAGCGCCGCGGCGCATCCCGAAATTTGTCTTTTTGAGTTTTTCAGCTCTTTTTCACCGTATTCTTGCTCGGTTTTGATCTTTTTGTCGTTTCGTCTAATTTTCCTCGTTTTAACCTGAAAATCACTAGCAAACAAGTGAAATCTAATATAAAACTTCCTTAATTTGAGAGAATATAAAGCACTTTTCAAGTGCTTATGAAGCGCAGAGTGAATTCAGCGCATGACTGTCCTCAACGCATCGGCTTCAGCGCATGGCTGTCCTCAGCGCAGAGTGAATTCAGCGCATGACTGTCCTCAACGCAGAGTGACTTTAGCGCATGGTTCAAGCATGTTTCTTCCCTTGCTAGAATTTCTTATCCTTCAACGCGGGTAGCTACTTTAGCTCACTAACCTCCGTGAATCAACCACAACGCATGGACTTTGCCAACACTTAGCCAAAATTTTACTTTCTAAAATTTCTTGCTCTCGCTCACGACTGCTTCTCCCTTTGAGGCGCATAGCCACAAACGCATGGCTACACCTCAACACTTGGCAACGCAAATCAGTGCTTACAATAATAGTTAAACGCAACAACAAGTTTTTGAACTTGATATCTGTTGCACAACATAGCACTTCCGAAGTCAGGTAAAGAGTTAGAAGTTTACTGTGATGCTTCTCGCCAAGGGTTAGGCTGTGTGTTGATGCAGAGTGGTAAAGTAATAGCTTATGCTTCTAAGCAGTTGAGGTCTCATGAGAGTAACTACCCTACTCATGATCTGGAGTTAGCTGCAGTTGTTTTAGCATTGAAGATATGACGGCATTATTTGTATGAGGAAAAATGTCAATCTATACAGATCACAAAAGTTTGAAATACATTTTCGATCAGAAGGAGCTTAACATGAGACAAAGGAGGTGGTTAGAATTGATCAAAGGTTATGACTGCATTATTGAATATCATCTAGGGAAAGCAAGCGTTGTGGCTGATGCTCTAAGTAGGAAATTCAAAGGTGGGGCAAGTTCTTTAAATGTTGTAAGAGTTACTTTGTTCAAGGAATTCAGAAATAGTGCTGCTAGTTTAAAAGTAACTGATAAAGGGACTTTGTTGGCACATTTTCAGCTGAGACCCAAGCTAGTGGATGAGGTCATAAGGATGCCTTCAGAAAATCCTGTGATTAAGAAACTGATAGAAGAAGTAAAAGCTCAGCAAAGAGTGGACTACGAGCTTAGATCTGATGGTGCATTGTTGAAACATGATAGAATTTATGTGCCACGGAATGTGGAAGTTAAACAGGTGATTCTTGAGAAGGCACATAGCGCAGCTTATGCTATGCATCCTAGCAGTACCAAAATGTATAGAATGTTACGAAAATTCTACTGGTGGCCAGGTATGAAAAGGGAGATAGCTGAGTATGTGGTAAGATGTTTAGTCTGCCAGCAGGTAAAGCCTGAAATGACAAAAGCCGACAGGGTTATTGAATCCACTCCCTATTCTTGAGTGGAAATGGGAACACGTTACTATGGATTTTCTGTTTGGTTTGCCAAGAACTCCAGCAGTTGTTGACGGAATTTGGGTTTATTATTGATAGATTGACCAAGACAGCGTGTTTCTTGCCAGTTAAAGCAACTTATACACTGGATAGATTGGCACGGATGTATGTGGATAAGATTGTAAGTCAATATGGAGTACTAGTGACTATGATATCAGACAGGGATTCTATGTTTACTTCTAGATTCTGGAAGAGTTTGCAACAAGCTTTAGGAACCAAGTTGCAGTTCAGTACCGCCTTTCATCCTCAGACTGATGAACAATCAGAGAGGACGATCCAGACTTTAGAAGATATGCTTCAAGCCTGTGTTTTGCAGTTCAAAGGTAGTTGGGACGTACATTTGTCTCTAATGGAATTTGCTTACAATAACAGCTACCAGACAAGTATAGGTATGGCTCCGTACGAAGCATTATACGGTAGACCATGCAGAACACTAGTGTGTTGGGGAGAAGTTGGAGAAAGAAAGTTGGTTGGACCAGAGATTGTTTAGATTACAACAGAGAAGGTAGAGATGATCAAAGCAAATCTTAAGTCAGCTAGGGATCAGCAGAAAAGTTATGCTGATAACAGGAGAAGAGATCTTGAGTTTGAAGTTGGTGATAGAGTGTTCCTAAAGTTGTCGCCGTGGAAAGAAGTTCTAAGATTCAGTAGGAAGGGAAAGTTGAGTCCCAGGTATATCGAACCTTTCGAGATCTTGGAAAGAGTTGGACTGGTAGCATACAGGTTAGTCTTACTAATGAAGATGTCTAAGATCCACAATGTGTTTCATGTCTCAATTTTAAGGAAATATATTCTTGATTCTACTCATGTACTTGAGATGCAACCGATTGAACTAAAAGAAGATCTGAGTTATGAGGAAGAACCGGTTCGAGTGTTGGATGAGAAGAAACAAGTTTTGAGAAATCACGATGTACATGAAGCTACCTGGGAAACCAAGGAGCAAATGATAAAGAAGTATCCACATCTTTTTTTGAGTTAACAGTTGCTAAATTTCGAGGACGAAATTCTTGTAAGGAGGTTGTAAATTGTAAGCCCTACTTTTATCTTTGGAAAATGGCAAGCAAAGTAGGCGGGTGGTTGAGAAAGAGTTGGCCAAGAGCCTTTGGCATGAGTAGTATGTGTGGCCGGCAGGAAGGTGGGCTAGGTGAAGACTTTGGGTAGCCGAGCCCAAGCATGAGGGTTGGTGCATTTTCTTGGTTGAGGCATGCATCCCTGAGGGTGAGCATAGGTGATGGTTGGTGCTATGCGTTTGTAAAGGTCGTTGGGCAAGTGGCTATGTGTTGGTTAAGGCTAGTAAGGGGGATGCGTTATTGTGTTGGTGAGGCATGCGTCCTAGAGGGCCTCAGGGACGGACGCATGGTGCTATGCGTCCAAGCTAGATGTTCAAATCTGCCAAGGGAGGTTGCGTGCATATAGTGAAGGAGTTACTTTGTTTATTAGAAAATAAAATAAGATAAAATAAAAAGAGAATGGAAGTAAGTCAGTAGTCCGTTTAAGTGTGTATAGCTGAGTTTCCAATCATTTTCTATATTTTCAAAAGCTTCAACCAATTCCACTTTTCAACTGAGCGACAAAGAGAGGTAGAAGAAGGAGTCTGGGGCAAATTCGTGTAGAATTCTGGTCGGTTTTGTGGTGTAATTGAAGCTAGAACAGAAGGTCTGGTTGTTGTTGCACAATCTGAGCAAGGTCTGGTATTTGGAGAATAGCGAGCTATGGAGATCGAGTTTAGGGCTGAAACTTTGAGGTTAATAAGTTAACTCAATTCTTAACAACTCTTGTAAAGGATGATTAAGCTGAATATGAAGAGAAACATGTTAAATTATAGGTAGAAGCGACTAATACGAATTTCCTGAGTGATTTGGAGCAACTCGAAGTAATTTGGAAATGTCTATCAAACGAAGAAAAGTTAAGCTCTAAAATCTTGAGGTAAGCTAGATAACACATTTTTTTACAAGTTTGTAGAAGGTAAGAAGTTCTAATTTGGGCTGAAAATGTGACTTTTAATAGATAGAAGTGAAAAAAGAAGTGAAGGCAGAAGTTGTGGGAGACTGGTATCGCTGAAAAAGCAGTGACACTGAAGGTCTAAGGGTGAGCAGCGAGACGAGTGTCGCTGGGGGCTTTGCGTCTCACAACTCTAGCTCAGTATTGCTGGGTCTCACTAGTCTCGCTGGTCTCGCTAGTATAATTTTTGTTTGCAGCTCAGTTTCGCTAGTTTAGTCTCGCTGGTTGCTTGAATCTCGTTCATTAATGATTAGTCTTATGGAATTTGGTCTCAGTGGTGAACAATTGGACAGGTATAAATGTTAAAAACTTGTTGGTTATGTTAAAGGGAATTTTAAGGAATTCTAACAAAGAGAAATGTATTACTACAGGCCGAGAAGAGCTAGGAAAGGTGTATAACCCACTAAAGGCCCGGGACACGTTGTGAGTGACAAATTTTATTTAAAGTGTGTATACTTTGAACAAAGTTTTATTGTTGAAAGATTATGTTTGGAAACATGTTTTATGTTTGTGATTTCACGGGGTTTAACGTGCATGTTATGTGTTTTACATTGGAAATCATTTGAAGCATGCTGGTTGTTAAACGAGTTTTATGAAAAGCATGCTATTTGTTAACATATGATTTTATGGAAAACATTGAAACTTGTGAATGAAATTGTGAAGATTTGAAATGTTATAAACTTGTGAATTTAATTATGCTATTTTCGAAACATGTTTTTGAATAATGTATTTGAAAAGGCTTCTAATGCTGAAGGACTCGGAGAAGGCATATGGGTAGCGGGGATATAAAAATGGTTCCCAATGCTGAAGGACTCAGAGAAGGCATGTGGGTAGCCGGGATATTAAAATGGTTCCCAATGCTGAAGAACTCGGAGAAGGCATATGGGTAACCTGAGTATGAGATAGCCCCCAATACTGAAGGACTTGGAGGAGGCATGTGGGTGGCCTAAATCTCGTATATGGAGCCCGGTACTGAAGGACTCGGAGAAGGTATTCGGGTAACCCAGGATATAATATTTATGTGCACATAGAAGGATGATAGATGCTGTTGTGTTGAGAATACTCCACACAGCTAAGGATTTTCGACGTTGGGTGTCTCGAGATTACTCCGCCCCAACTAAGGATGTTTTCGACGTTGAGTAGCATTGAGCTCCACTCCGCCTCAACTAAGGAAAATGTTTTTGAAATAAACTAAATTTCTGTGTATCTTTTTCTGAAATGAACATATATGATTTGACAATGCTACTTGATCATGTTTTGCATGGATATGACTTTGAATCGATGTTATATACGCATTGTTTTATAATGTTTACACTATGATTAGTTTCCGAGCTAAAGGAAAGTGTTTACAAAACAAGTCACTCACTAGGCAACCTAGCTCATGTTTCCTTGTTTTCTATTTTTTTTCAGGTAGCGAGTGAGTCCGGGGTGCTTAGCCTACACAGAAACTCGTTTGGGCCCACCATCAATGTCTAGTATTTTGCGAATTGTAAATATTTGAACGTAAACATGTGTTGTACATATAAAGGGTTAAGGGCGATATTGAGGAGCTTATGTAAATATATGGTTTGAGTGAAAATCAATGTCTGTATGATATCTTAACCCTGGTTAAAGTATGTTGTTCATTCATTGTGTATATTTGCTTATTAAGTGATAGTGAAGGTATAAGGTTGACAGTGGATGCCGTAGAGAGTAGGTATCTGTTGTTCTCACATTTTCTCCTAGTTTAAGAGAGTACCTGGGAGGGGGTGTGACATGAATTCTATGTTGAAGATTGATAGAGATTTACCCGTTGCATCATTGCTTTAGTCTATTAGAGAGTTGCTTCAATAGAAGTTTTATGATAGGCGTAAATAAGCATCATATTTGAAGAACATTTTGAATTCTTGGGCTAAAGGAGTGTTAAGAACGTTAGCTAAAGAATCACGAAGTTTCACTGTAAGTGCTGTGTTTTATATATTTTTTTTAGAAATAATAGACAAAATATTATAACAACGATAGGTCAAATATTGGCCCCTAATAAAAAACATTAAATTAAATTACATTAGTTTAACTTAAAAATACAAAAAACTGCCTTCAAGAGGTGGAGGAAAACTACCACTTTCGTGCTAGAATAAAATTGCTTGAAACTGCCACAACCTTTCCATGACACACAAACAATGTCAGACAGCAGTCTGAACCTCTTAATGACGCACAAAACATGACGGACAACAGAAATCTACACAAAAGCTCTCGAGTCTGAACTCCAAAAAAACCGTCTTTCACCTCCATTTTTGGTCTTTTTCACAAAAAACACTTCGCCTTGATAATTCTGGTGAATTTACATCCCAAGCTTTTGATAATTATTGTATGTCAATTGGGATAAGTGTTGAACATCTTGTAGCTCATGTTCATACACAAAATGGTTTGGCATAATCATTTATAAAACTTTTGCACTTAATTACTAGACCATTGCTTATGAAAGCTATTTTGCATGCGACGCCACTTGTACGCATTAGGCTAGTAGACTTTTTTAAGGTGCAGTATATGTTCCAATTGCTCCACCACAACATACTAAGATGGGTCCTCAAAGGAGGTCAGGAATATATGTTTGGATTTGATTCCCCATCAATTGTTAAAATCTTTAACCCCTGAAGAGTGATGTTTCTACTGCACGATTTGTTAATTGTTTTTTTAATGAGACAAACTTTCCAATGGGGGGAGGGGGGGAGGGGGGAATTAAGAAGTTGGAAAAATAAATTACATGCAATGCATCGTTATTGTTTCATTTAGATCCCGGTACAGATCAATGTGAACTTGAAGTTCTGAAAATAATTCATTTGAAAATACAACAAATTAATTACCAATTGCATTTATAGATGCTAAGAAAGTGACTAAGTCATATATACTACCGGAAAATGCTCCATTTAATGCAGCAAGTTGTCACTAATGAGTTTGGGACACGCTAGGAGCTTGATAGACCATTCGGTTCCAAAGATAAAAATCCTTGAAAAAGTAGTCAATAATAATCAAAATAACTCACTTAAGAATATGGATATTCCAGAAGAAATCCCAAATATGAGTACTCATAAGGATATTGAAGTAAATGATGATAATAATGAGATATCGATAAATTATGTCATGACATGAAAAAGATGGAACCATATAAATTAACAACATTTTTCAAACAATGTTACTCACAATATTATTTATGAAAGTGAGTATGAAAAATGTCGCCATAGAAAGGATTGACTTATGTGGTAAGAAACAATCCAATAGTAATAAACTCATTTTCCAAATCATGAGCACTAGTAGTCTAGACATTAGAGAATGTCGAACATGTGGGGTACAAGTAGAGCATTTGTAAGAAAAACAAATAGAGTTAAGTCATAGATATAAAGCGAGACAAATCCCACAATAATTCTTGCAATAGATTGGTATTGATTATGAGAAAACATATTCTTTAATGTTAATATTCAACACCATGAGATATCAAATTTATCTGATTATATATGAAAAGTTTAATATAAATTTATGAATGAAGTCATACCATATTTATATAAATCTCTTAATAATGATATTTATTTATGAAAATCCCTATAGGATTAAAGGTATCATAATCATATAATTCAACTAATAGAAAATCATATATATATATATATATATCATAGAGATTCTTACAAAATATTCTTGACTAATGTGATATAATCATCTTATTCGATATTTGTTGGTATAAGGGTACAAAAATAACTCTATTTGTCCATATCCTTTTATATGGAAATCACAACATGAGATTTACTATATATACATATATGTTGATTTAAGCAAAAACTCTTGAAGATATTTCAAAGACAATAGAGTTTCTTAAGAGAAAAATTGAGATGATAAGTTTTGCCTTAGCTTGCAGAAAAAGCATAAAGCAAATGAAATTGCATCAATTTATACATAAAAAGGTCTTTTATGGATTATGTACATTGTTGAATACTTCTATGGTGGTTCATTTACTCAATGTGAAAATAATATTTCATTTGATCTCAGAAAAATGATGAAGAAAATTAGGTCCTAAAGAACCATAAATTTTGAGAAATAAGTGCACTTATATAGTTTCACTAGTTTATATATTGCACTTTGTAGTATTTTTCAGTGATTTTGTTACATATATATAATATTACTCCAAAAGAAGGATATTTTAGTAGAATTAAACATATGGTATGCTTTATTTTAGAATTAGCTTACATTGATTTATTTTATTCTAATAAATCTAATTGTAATCTACTTGGTTGGGAAGATGCATATTATTAATTTAACCCATACAAACTAGATCTTAAACATGTTACTTAGTACCTTGAGAAGAATTTTTATTATGACAGTCTATAAAGCAGATTATAAACAATTACTACTTTAAATCATGTTGAAATCCTGATGATTCATGAAGTTAGTCAATATGCTCTTATATGAAGACAGTAAAACATAAAATGGCAACATCACTATTCAACAAATTTCTTCAAAAGACGACTTAAAAACTTATTGACAAAGGTATTATCTACAACATTTGAAAAGTTAACACATAACATTGGAATGCAACGACTCAAGATCTCAAGTGATGTTTTCATGGGGAGCGAATATGTTGTATTCTTAAGGATTATTAAATTATATGAAATATGTATTCTTTTCCCTTCACTAAGATTTTATTTTTCCATTGGATTTTTTCCTAATAAGATTTTAATGAGGCATATTTTATATATAGAATGAATATCTAAAGGGGAAGTATTATAAATATTATATACAAATATTAGATGCGCATACTTAGTGTTCTTAAGAAACAAGTGTCATTCTTCCATTATCCTCTGTGTTGTCATGTGTCTCGTAATCACACATCTTTAGTGGTCATGTATTTCCGCCTCTTTAGAATCTCAAGATGTTGTCAATATGGGTTGAAAATATCTTTACATCCTTAATTTCTTCAAACTTTCATCAACCATTTCAACCATTTTTTTAATCTGCTTCTATAAAATTGAATAAGAATTCTAAACCAAAATTTTTGTTCACGTTTTCATTTTCAATTAATACAATTATTTGATAATAATTTCTTTTAAATAAAATTTGTAAGAATTGTTTTCAAAAAAAAAAAAAATTATTTTAGATAATGTTTTATTATTTGGTATAATAAAAAAAATATATGAAAGAAAGAAATTTTTTTTTTTTTTTTTTGAAAAATTAAAGAAAAGAAAAAGTAGAAGTTTCAAAAATAATGAATAACAGCCTAGATTTTTGCTGACATTCATTGTTTTCGTTCAGAAATCATGAATTACGCTCCAAAAAAAAGCAGAAATCATGATTCCCAAAACCTTATTTTATTTATTTCTTTTTTTTTTTTTTACTTTTTTGGGTTACTCAATATCAACAATACAAAATTTCTATTTCACTTTCCCAAAAGAAGGAAAAAAAAAAAAAAAAAAACTATATTTTACTTCATATTACCAATACCAACTTCCTATTTTACTCCATATCCTTTTTTTAAACAATTGAAAATTTATTTGAAATAATGTTTTTAAGAAAATCTTGTCTTCAAAAAATTATATAGAAGATGGGGAGTTTAAAAGGCCAGACCTTATTAAGGGTATTTATGTTAAAAAATAACAATGGGCCATTTTCTTAATTGTAAATTGATGAGCCCAGTTAAGTCAATTTCCCACCAGAGATATGGCCCTTGACTATATAAATATTGCAAAAATAGCAAAACTTAAAACTAATGGTAAATATTATAAAATTTAACAAAATATAGTAAAATATAGCAAAAATGAGACATAGTCTCAATAAATGGCTAAGAGGTCATGGATTCAATATCCTACTAGTTTTCTTGACACCCAAATATTGTAGGGTCAGGCAGGTTGAACCGTGAGATTAGTCGAAGTGCACATAAACGAACTCAAGCACTCATGAATATCAAAAAAAAAATGTAAATATAACAAAATTTAGCTTCATCCCATAAAAAATGTCCAAAAGCCCATTAAACACATGAAAATACACTTGAAGCAAAAGATTTTCAGTTTTTGAAATCTATCAATGATGCTCTAGATAGTATCAATGATAAATATTTATCAATTATAGAAGTCAATCATTTATAGATTTCTTTTATAGATAGATTTCAATAAAAACCACCTAAAAATCACAAACTCCCAAATGAACCTATATGACTCATATAAGCTTATTATTAGAATTTCATTCTAAAATGTCAATTAAATATTTGTTATTCTTCCTTTTGAACTTGGCTTTCTTCTTACATTTTTGAATTACTTCCTATCCTTCACCATATGTTAATAAAAGGGAGGTACTATTACTAATATGTTTCTATCGTGATTAGAATAACATTGCTATCACTAATATGATTCGATCAAGAGAATATAATAGTCTATCAATGATAGGACGCTATCATTGATAGATCTGTATCACTAATATGATTATATCAAGGCAATATTATAGTCCATTAATGATTGGACACTATCACTAATAAACCTTTATCAATAATATTTTTGTATCACTAATATGATTGTATCAAAGGGAATATAACAGTCTTTCAGTGATAGCACACACTATCTTCGATATGTTGGGTTTTATGCCCTAAACTCGTTGTTGTAAATTGTATAAACAGATTATTGATAATTAATAAAACAATTTGTGATTTTATATTATGTCTTACAGATGTAAGCTAGCCTTTTTGGTGTCGCTTCCAAAAGACTCAATCAAATAATATTTATAATTATACCAATCTTTACAACTATTACCACTAAAGCGTAATATTAGCAGCATAACCAAGTCAATCTGCAGGAAAGTGTGAAGATTAGTTTCGAACAAGTTAAGTTTCTAGGTAAAGCAACAGCGGGGGATTTTGTGTAGAATAGAAGAATAAATGCGAGGAAAATAAAATGTGCAATTGTAAATTGCAAAAAATAAAAGTGCAAGCAAATAAAATAAACGGCTTGGCCTAGAAGATGGGATCCACCCACTTGTTCGATCGATCATAGGAACTCTCAAAAGTATTGATTTTAACTTCTTGTCTATGCCTAACCCAATTGATTAGAAATGCCAACCAAGAGTCTTAATTATTAATTAGTCAATTAAATTAGATGAAACACAAGCTAAAAAATTGAACTAACCCCGTTACGCTCTAAGGATTACACTAGGGTAAATTTTCGACAGAAAATGCCTAATTAGAAATCTCACGTTGGTTTCCCTTAGGTTGAGTACACAATTCCAATTGTCAACGATTCACAATTTCACAAGATAATCTAACCTATTGCTTCTTAAAGATTAACATATAATTATATCTTATGTACTATATGCTAATCAAACGGTAATTTTAGACTACTATTTAGTACTACTTATTTTTATTTTTTGCAGGGCTTTAAAGCACTAGTGAAGGAGCAATGTTGCCCACACATGAGGTATAAAACAAAGACGTTACTTAGAAAAACTTGCACGTTACTTAAATTATGATGTGACACACATTTGGGTTTTCGAAGGCTTTATAAAGCCTGGCCATTAAGTTGTAAAAAAAAAAAAAAAGTTTTTGGCTTTTGAACTTTGGGAATGATAATTTTCCTTTGAGTTGATGATGGAGATTCATCATCAACCTTTGCAATTCTTGATCTAGTGTTGCATGCTTGACCATTTAGGTAAAATTGATCAATTTGCTTGTGGAGTGTTTAACCTTGATTTGAGGACAGTTCTTCTTATCTCTTAGTCATATTTTATACGTTAATTTATTGTGTGTTAGCATTATTATTATATAATATGCGGTATATATTTGCAAAATAACTAAGTATACATGTATATATATAACAAAATATGAGGAATATATCTTAATATGTGATATATATTAAGTAACTAATCTAAAATCTGTACTTATTCTCAATACAATCGATATAGATATCGTATATATTTTAAATAAGTATCATATATATACATAAAAACGATGGGAAGATAGAAAATGAAGAAATTCAAAATGAAAAATGGGATGGTTTGTCATGAATACTTCAAAATGAAGAATGAGAAAATGAAACAAAAGAAACATGGAAAATCTCCTAAAATGAGACAAAAGAAATTAATTATGCATTAAATGCAGAATCTTAATTAAACAGCAAACAAAAATTCATAAATACTGTTTTATAAAGTCAAAATCGAAAATATGTAAATCCGGAAACAAATTAACTTTATAAATTTTTGGGAATTAAAATGAAAAGTTTAGTTTCGTCCAAAATTATAGTTAAAAGCTCTTAATGTCATAAGGTCCGAGATTTTAATTTGATATATGCATCCTTTCGTCTGGCATGTAACACCAATATTTTGAGATGTTTTGAAAGAATGAATTGAGAGAACAATTGTCACAAAAAAAAAAAATGACAAAGAGTGAAGATTTGTGTGTTGATGAAAAAAATGGTGAATAAGCCGTTTTTATGTAGTAGAAGATGATAGTTACAAAACTATTTGAATTCCATAACCTTTTAAATTATATTATGAATTATATTAAAGGATAGTTGCAAATATAACAATCAAGTTTAAATTATTTGCAGATATAACACAATGCAAAAGAATTTACAAATATAGCAAATTTTGGATTTTACTTTCAAAGTCTATTAGTGTTAAATCATATTATAGCGAGGTTATCGCCATATGATTGATAGATTTTGCTATATTTCATTTTTTTAAAATGGTGTTATATACTTAATTATTTTTACTAAACATGCTACCCAATACAATTGGTTATACTAATGAAAAGAGAAATAAATTTTTGAGTTGGGAAGATTTTTTATCTTTTATTATTAATAATTAAGGATTAATTAATTGATTTATTACAATTACTAATGACATTTTTGTAAGTAATAAAAATAAATAAGGGACAAAAGCATATAAAAACTCACGTATATATGACAAAACCACTAAAAAAATATTTATAAACAATAGTAAAATATCATAATTTATTGTGATCTATCATGGATAAACAATAAAATTTTGGTATATTTGAAAACATAGAGCAAAAATGCAGAGTTTCTCTTTTATTTCAAGAGTTGTCTTCAAAATACTGGTTGAGCTTTTTTTTTTCCTTCTGCTTTAGACAATGTTGGTGTTAGACAAAAATATATGTATATATATTAATTGAATTGATAATTGAATTTGTAAGTAAGCTCCGATAATTGTTTGTGATTTGAGAGTTGGTTAGATTTAATTTGTTTAGTAGGTTTTAAACTGCAAAGGGAGTTTTATATACTTGTGAGCTGATTCTAGAGAGATGAGATGATGGTAGATGTATCAGATTCAAACCTGATGATAAACAGCCAATCATCAAAAGGCAAAAAATTCAAATTCTAGAGTGAATAAAATTTCTATTTACATCATTTCCATCGCCCAAAAAAAGGCCTGCTTTAGCTATATCTATAATCTGTAGTAAACAAAGGCAGACCCTACAACAACAAAATACCCTATATATTGTAAAAGCTTACTACTACTGAACATCTGAAAGAAGTAAAGATGGTTTTTCTTTTTTTTTCTTTTTTATTATTTTTTTTTTTTGTAAATGAAAAGGATTCATTTTGGAAACCAAACTAACACATAATCCTCCCCAGAGATGAGATCTCATCAGAAGATGAGGATCTCTCCTTCTCCTTCTCCCTCCCTCTGATCAATGGGCGCTCTTTACCAAAGTAATCATCAGCAGATGATTCATCCTAAAGTTGCTGAGTTAAGTCTGATGATTGCCAAAAGAATTCAGGGAATGTGTTCGTGTTGAAATGAATCAACGAAACGACATTAAAGTACGAACCCTTTTCTCCCTCTCTGCTTTCTTCGCACTGGGAGTTTTTTTCAATTTCTGCAATTCCTCCATTACTACTTTCTCCACTTTGTCTATGGAGTTCAAGAGCTTCTTCTGGGGAGTGAGAGTCTCGGCCCCTACCACATTCTGATTCGCGATTCCAAGAATTATCTTTGGAACTTTACCTACGGTTGGTTTTGGGGTGACCAGAGAAATGCTTGGCTCTTGATGATCACCTGCCACAGACACGCTATACTCTAAAGCTCTTTCGTCCGAGGGAGCAGGACTATTGTCACTTCCTTGGCCTTCGTTTTCTCTCAAGCGAGCTCTTGTCCTTTCAATTGCCTGATTACAAAAAACAATAACATTCTCTCCATATTAACTAAATGACCTTTCAATTGCCTCAAATGAAAAACTAGGAAAGGAGATTTCTATGGAAAACACAGGTGATATTGAATAACATGGAGCAGTAACTAAATATCCAAATGCCCACGTGCAGGATAAAACAAAATAAGTTGGAACATTTGGAAAGGAAAGAACTTGGAGTCTAGATGCAATGCTTGAAACAGAATTCGCTTTGATTAGTGAAAGAACATAGTTGAAAGAAGACTTCTAAAAGACAGAGGGAATGTTTACCGTTGACAGCAAAATTATCAGTGAATCAACTTAAAAAGTAGTAAAGATTTAAGATGAATGGTACAACAGACACAAACACGTGACATGGAGAAGACATGATGCATTATAACGTGATATGATATTTGTTGAAAAATGAGGACACCAAAAGCAATGGCACATTTACTTTATACATTTTTTTAAAATCATATAATCATTTTTATACATTACAAAGACTTTTACTTATAATAGTTTGCTTCAAGTGCATGAGAATATCTGAGAAAGAGTGATGCATAATGTCTTACAATATGTTATTTAAAAAGGAATTCTGTGATCTTAACAAATTTAAGGTCAATAATATATATGCACCTAAATGCTTGAAAAATTAATTTGATATTTTTCACTCAAAGTATATATTTTTCCGTCCATTAAACTTTTCAAACAAAATAAATTAATTAATATTACTACATTGAAACGTCAGGTCAAGTAGTTTACAAGTGTCAACGCATGCTTTAATAAGCATTCTACACATGTCCCACAAGTAACGATAACATCAGTGTTAATATGCTTTTCAAACATAATTTTTAAAAAAATTTATTGGCTACTAAATCAGCAATTTGCATCCAAATCACAGCTTTAACATAGGCCCAAAATGTTGATTGGACTACCTAGTCAGCACATCCTAGTAACCAGCCGAAGCATATTGAGCCCACCAAAAAGTATTTCTAATAACAGCTGAAAATGAGGCCTAAAAACCGATTGGAATCCAAGAAAACAATGAATATAAAAACTAAAAAGGAGACGAATTATGTTAACTTTAATTAATGGTGGACAGGATCTCATTATCCAGACTGTTGATGTTTCATATGAAATCATTGGGCATGGATGTTACAAAACCAAAAGAATCTTCTTTTTAGACAAACAGGTAGGTAGTACATAGCTTAAAAACACTGAAAATTTATTCATTAATTAACTTAAAGAGAAAGGAAAGTGATCCAATCTGAGGATTCTCAAAAAAGGATTAAACATATGCAATGACATTTTTGGTTAAAAATCAATTCAATTAAATCAAATCAAAACAAATGCTTACCAACTGAAAAACAGAAACAAGAATCACAACGACTACACCAGAAAAATCAAAAGGGGGTTTCCGGAAGATCAAGCAAATTCAAATTAGAACAAATCCAACAAATATACTGTATCAGAGAACAAATCTTACAGCTATTGGAGTACGTACGTATATGCATACCAAAGACCATATGTGATAACAATGAGAATAGGTTTTCCATAAACAATATGAATCAAATGCACAATAAACCAAAAAATTGAAAGATTTCGAAAGATTTAGCAGAACAATATCAAAGTAACAGGGGAATTAGTCATTACCCTCACAACTGCAGTTATGTCGCGGAGAGGGGTTCTTGGGTACCAAATCGGTAACACACTGTTTCTACCCCGAGATCTATTCCGCCGGGAACTCGAAGCCGCCGTATTCTCGCGGTTAAACACTGGAGATCTGTAAAGAAATCTATTACGTCCAATTCCACCAGAAATGGGAGAACCAAAAGTGCGTCTGGGATTCGAACCACCTCCACCAGGGCCGGGATTCGTAGGTCTTTGTTGAGCAGTAGGCGTCGTTGTAGCGCGTGCAATCGGAGTACCTATCAAATGAGAATTCATTTCTTGCTCGTCCAATATACCTTCGGATCTCCGACGAGCAAATACCTCGGCATGATCCACTTGCCTCTCCAATCTATCTCTTGCTTCCGACATTATGGAACTTCAAAAGGAAGAAGCAAGAAAAAAATCATTTCAAAGAAGAAGAGAGCAAGAGAAGCCCTAATCTAAGTGTACAGTAAGAAGAACTCAGAATCTTTCAGTTAAACCCAAAAATTAAAAGAAAACCTACATTTGATTTCTACATTCTTCAAAAAAGTTTAAAAAAAAAAAATGGAGAAAAGGAAGATGGAATTCATTCATACCGTGAGATTCCAGTGGGCTTCAATGGAGTATTGTTTAACCTTTGACCAAAAAAAATGGCGGTGGATTGGTGGGAGGCGGTCTCTTGTGTGAGGCGCAGTTGAAAAATGAGAGGGAAGAAGATGGAGCTGCTTTGAGAGAAGGCCAAATTTTGGGCAGATTTCAAATGCCAAATTTTGGGCGCTACTTAAAAACTTTTGAAATAATTCATTAAACCTACACGTGCCCTTTTTTTCTTTTTTCAAATTTTCTGCTTTGAATTTCAAATTTCTAGCAAGAGCGGGATCTTCTTTTTTCTCTTTTTCTTTTTTGCAAACTCAAATTTTTTTTGTCTTAAATTACTATAAAGTCCTTACGTTTTAGTGCATTATTATTTAAATCAAGTTGTTAACAGTAATAAGGCCTACCTCTAACTATTCAAAACATGGCAAACTCAGCTTATAAATATATTTTTCTAAAAAAATTAATTGTAACTTTTTATCAAAAGTATTAGGGTTATTTTTAAGAATAATGCATTTTTTGAAAATAATGACAAAAATATGGTGGTTTAGAAACAAATGTCAAAAATAGGATATAGAAATTGTGTACCCGATACACGATTTCCCTTAGGACTCGTCAACAATAGGGTGGTTAACTACTCACAAGGAGCTGAGTTGTACCTAACTTATGGACCGGGTCTAGGATTTCCCTGCCACGAGCACGTCGATGACTTTCACCTATGCTTGCTAACTGAATTTACATCGCTAAATTCAAACTTATCGGGAAGTAGTTAAGCCCAACTTTACGGGAAAAGTCACAGGGAGCTCAATTCCTGGTAAGTTCAAACTTATCGGGAAGAAGTTGAGCCCTCTGTGACTTTTTCCATAAAGTTCTAATAAAAAATTTATGTGAAAAGTCAAGGGAGCTAATTTCTTCCTAGTAAATCAAATTATTGGGAAGGAATTAGCTCCTTGTCACTTTTCCCGTAAAGTTCTATTTAGAACTTTACGTGAAAAGTCATAAAGGGCTCAACTCCTTCCCGATAAGTTTGAACTTACCAGGAATTGAGCTCTCTTTGACTTTTCCCGCAAAGTTTTGATCAAAACTTTAAGGGAAAAGTCACAGGGAGCTAATTACTTCCCAATAATTTGAATTTACCAGGAAGGAATTAGCTCTTTGTCACTTTTACCGTAAAGTTTTGATCAGAACTTTACGGGAAAATCATCAAAGTGCAGGCGTGGCAGTCGCAGTCAGTCAGTGGCGTCAATGTGACAGTGAGAATGTGCGTGGCAAGGTAATCGTGGACCCAGTCCACGATTAAACAACCCTATTTTTTGTATTTCTTTCCCTCCCACACTATTTTTGTCAATATTTATTATAAAAAAAAAACTTTATTTAAAAAAATTTCAAAGTGTTAAGATAAAAATGATTTAACTAGAATATGCACAAAGTTATAAAATGATTGTTTAAATAAAAAAAAATTGAAATGCATAATTCAAAAGTAAACCCCATTTCCCAATACTCCCCACAAAACATGTGTGTTTAATCTATAGTTTATTAAAAAAATATATATGTAAGATTATTGAACAAATAAGCTTTTAAACAAAAATAATCATCATAAAAACATATTATTTGTGTATAAAAAAAATAGAAAAAAAAAACTGTATTAGATACCCTAACATATGAACTCAGCTTCTCGAACACCCAAAACACAAGCATATGAACTCCACAAACATCATATTTCCAGACATCATGTCTCAATTTAGCGCCCCAAATAGTCTATTAGGTTTGAACTTGGTTGGCTTTTGGCCAAACTATATTATAAAATTTTTAGCCTATTAGCATAATTTACAACTAATGTTTAGATTTCATTAGCTTAATTCACAACCAAATTATTTGCATTTATAAGTTTACTTTATTAGAATTAATGATTTCCATGTTTTTCTATATTTCTTGCTTAAGAACAAAAATCAATTTATACTCCAAATTTTCATGATTGTATCAATTTACACTTTTCATTTTTTTTCGTTTAAAAATTGCTTGTAAAATTAGACATCACGTGGAAATTAGAAGTATATAATAATATATCATTCATTTGACGTATAAAAAGAGAGCAGAAGATATGTGTTGGAGAAGATACTAGAAACTTGAGGAACCTATTAGCTAGCTAGACTTAATATTCTTCCTTCACATTTGGTCAAATGCATTTTTTTTAAGTAGATTGTTGAAGTATGGTCTGTATTCTTTTTAAGTAACTTTTTGCAATGGAATGTTGGTAAATAAGACAATGCTAACTTGTAGCAAATTTTGCAAGGCAGGTCATAATGTGAGAGGATGCAAACGTGTTGTAAGATAAAACAAGAGTGCAACTTAATCCGGGGCTAAAAGATTGAAGAAGTTGTAGGTAAGTGTACGTGCGTTATGTCATATGTAATGACCATACTTTCTAAGATCTCTAACTAGGGTCAATAATACATGCATTGCACGTAAATTTCAAAGCAAAAACTAGTTAATCATTTAATAAAAATTTCAAAATAAACAAAACATCACTAAAATAATTTTTAGTACTGCAAAAAGAAAGTTTAATTAGCTCATGATCCCAAGTAACATTTCAAAGAGTAATTTATCAAATGAGAGAAAAACTATTAGTTCTGTAATTTTAATATAACATTGAAAAGGTTTATAGAGTACATGAACGAAGAGCTATTTTGTTTAGTACCTTTCAAGGGATTGTAATTCATTTCTATTTTGTTTAGCATGTCTGCAATTGAAACTAACTTTACATTACTCAATAACAAGTTAGAAAACTAAAAAACGATAAAAGTGAGAAATAACTGAAATATCTTAATCTAAGAAATATTCAATGATAAACCAATTGGAAACTTTAATAACATAAACGTTCAAGAATCTAAAAGGAAACAAGACTTAACTTGTGATTAAGTAGAAGCATCTAGCTTCATATATTTGTCTTGGTGCTATTAATATCAAATGAAATGACAGTTTGCAAACGTTTGATTAGCTTTAACCTGCCAATTAAATTTAAGATAATTCATTATCAAGGTAGATTTTTTTTCTTTAGAGAATGGAAATTCTCTCAATTGTTTTTCCTCTTTCCACTATCTTTCCAATTCTATTGTATAGGATTATGATTTTAGAAAGAAAGAGAGATTCACAAGTTACAATAACCATGTCAAAATTGTACAAAACAAACAGTCAAGAGAGGGTTTATATTAAGTTCTTCTACTAGAATTGTTAAACTACATATATATATGACAATTAGGGAGCGAACTAAAAATACTATATTCGAGTTTACCATTAACCTTATAATCGAAAAACAAAGGGCCTATTTCGGCACACCCTCCCCCAAATTAACCTCTAACCTAGAGAAAGATGTGAGGACAGTAAGTATCAACTATTTTACGACACTCATTAACCGTCTTGCCTTTCTTAAGTACTTAATAAAATAGCATAAACATGACATAACATAGACATATATATAAGTTCAGCAGATAACATTTACATCCATCATTTACAAACCACCACACTTATTTACAAGCTTTTAGTTCCTCCCACACATAAATGCCCCCAAATGGCTAGCACTCCGACACACGGCCCAAAGCCCTCTTGTGTGCCAAAGTGGGTCCTAAAGACCTTACATACTAGGCTGCCCAAATACCTTCTCCTTGTCCTTTAATATTGGGTCTCTTTCTTAACATTACTTGTAAACCTTACTTTCATTTTAAGCACCTAACTTAAGTGTGTATTATTGTTGTGGACTTATATAAATTTCTTTGTTTAGATTGAAAGGAGGAGTAGAGGAGAAGCCGAGAATATTTTTGGTAAGCCTAATCTTAAATCCTTATGAGATATACCAAGTTTGGGATTTATTTTGACAAGCTCATTAGAATGTAAAAGACTTAAGAGGATTATCACCATTTGAACCAGGGCGGAAGAATGCTATTAAGGATATTATTATTATTATTATTATTATTATTATTATTATTATTATTAGTGGTATGTTATTTATAAGTAAATGGAAAAATTGGAAGTTAATTGAGTTAGTGGATAAAAAAAAAAATAGTCAGTAGGGAGGCTAAGTATGAAAAGGAGAAAGTATTTCTTTCCATTTAGTTTTGCCGACTTTCATTCTCCTCCAAATTGAAGCGAATTGGCGATTCTGTAGCTAGGTATTGAAGGGAAGAAGAAGGAGAAGATTTGGGCTGATGGGAGTGGAATTTTGAAGAAAACCTTGGTGAAATTCAAAGAGAGCTAAAGTTGATCTGGAATTCGTGCAATCTGAATAGGTTGTGATATTCGAAGGATAGTGAGCTGTAGAGATCGAATTTGGAATAGGTTGTGATATTCGAAGGATAGTGAGCTGTAGAGATTGAATTTGGTGCTGAAAATTTGAGGTTATCAAGGTAACTTGTTTCTTAATAACTTTTGTGAAGGATGTCTAAGCTAAATGTGAATAGAAACAGGTGAAATTGTAGGAAGAAGCAATTGGTTTAACGTTTCGAGTAGCCTGGAGCAGGGTGGAGAAATTTTGAGTTATCTATCGAATGAAGAGAAGTTAGACCATGAAATTTGAAGGTAAGCTAGTTAACTCAATTATCTACAAGTTTGTAAGAGGAACTAAAATCTAATTCAGGCTAGAAACACTAATTTTGGTAGCTGGGAGTGAAGACGGTATATCCTTGAAGCTGACGGGTTAAGCTTGGACGAGATAAGTCTCTCTAGTAAGCATATAGTGACATTGTGGGTGTGGAACGAGACAAGTCTTGCTAAGTCTCGCTAGCTACATTATTCTCACAGATTTCTTTGGTCTTGCTAATTCCACTGGTCTCGCTGGTCTCGCTAGTCTCGTTAGTCTCACTCATTTCACCAATCTCACTGGTCTCACTTGTCATTTTAGTCTCATAAGTCTCGCTGGTCACGCAAGTCTCGCTAGTTGCTTGGTCTCACTGGTGCTTGGCCTCGCTGGTTTTGCTTGGTCTTGCTAGTTTCTTGGTCTTGCTAGTAAGCTAAACTTCAATGCCTAAAGATCTATTTGATATACATTGATGGGAATCTTAAGAAACCTAACAAAAGGAATTAAATCATTTCAGGCTGAGAAGACCTAGGAGAAGCTTATAATCCATTAAGAGCTCGGGACAAGTAGTGAGTGATAAAATTCTATTTAAAATGATTTATTTTCTCAATATTTCTTGTATGCTCGATTTATTCAAAAAGTATGAGTTTTTCTAGCATGAGTTAAACATAAAAGCATGGGTTATTTAATATGAGCTTGAACATGATTTTACATGGCTTAAATGATTAAGCATGATATTACCTGGTGCTAAAGTTCATTACAAACCGTGGGCTGTTTGATTAGCACTTTGGAACTCTGAGGTTTTGTTTTATTTGTATTTATGAGCGTTTTATTTATTATTAATATCAAAGCGTGCGTTATTTACAAAAGAACTATAAAAGGTCCCCAATGCTGAAGGACATGAAGAAGACATGGGCAGCCTGAATATTAAAAATGGTTCCCAATGTCGAAGGACATGCAGAAGGCATATGGATAGCCTAAATATCGTATATGGGACCCGGTACTAAAGGACTTGAGAAGGTACACGGGCAACCCAGGTTATGATTCCTATGTGCATATAGAGGTATATTCGACGTTGGGTGTGTTGAGATTACTCTACCCCAACTAAGGTTGTTTTTGACGTTGAGTAGTGTTAAGCTCCATTCCGCCTTAACTAAAGAAAATTTTTTAGACATATGCAAAACTTTATAGATTTCGATGATGAAATGTTTACTGTTTTATTATTGTTTTTTGAGCATGTTTTTGAATGGGTTTAAAGCTAAGCATAGTTTTCAGAGTTTGTCACTCATTGGGCAACCTAGCTCATGTTTGCCATCATTTTTCTGTTTTTCCAGTAGCGAGCAAAATCGGGGTGCTTAGCCTACACAATAACTCGTCTGGGCCTGCTACTAGTTTTTTTACATTGTAAATATTGGTACATAAGACATGCATTGTCATATAGAAGTTTAAGGTGTGGGAGCTTGCAATCATATGTTGCTTTTAAGCTTATGAATGAAAGTATGTACTTGTATGTTAGATTATCTTGAGTTTTGAGATTGTTGGTTGACTAAGAGTTATAAACTGTTTATTAGGTGCTTGGTATTGGTTTGAGAGTTGTACAGGTTGACAGTAGATGTTGTCACACCCCATCTCGAACTACCCTCCCGTAGCCCGAGACGGAGTGTGAGGACAGCAGTTACCGACTACCCTGTCACGTAACCCACTGTCAACCTCACCATCCACATGCTCTTGACAAACCTCGACTTCGATCGGCAACGGGAATTGTCATGCTACCTGAAAATAGAAAACATTTAAAAAGGGTGAGCTAACAGCTCAGTGAGTAACGGTTTTCTGAAAACGATATTTTTTTACTGTAAAACTGGTCAAACTCGCATAAAACATAACACTTCAAGTCATATTAGATTATACTCAAATACCATTGTGAAAACATACTTGTCCCTTTTAGAATAAATACTCAAAATCTCATTCTTATAAAATACTTTTTCCTTAGTTGAGGCGGAGCAATGCTCAACGCTCCTCAACATCAATTTTTCTTAGCTGTGTGGAGTAATCTCAACACATCAGCGTCGTATATACCTCTATGTGCACATAGGTACTAGAATCCGGGCCGCCCACAATGCCTTCTACGAGTCCCTGAGCATTAAGGTCCCACCTCGATATAACGGCTACCCTTTGGCCTTCTCATAGTCCTTGAGCCTCAAGTGCCTTTTCAAGTTTAATATAACACAATACATACTTTGGAAACATTATTTCAATAACTCATGAATTTACCGTTTCCAAATCTCACCTCATCAGCATACTAAATTCAATTTCCAGTTTTAATATAAAACTGCATGCTTTTCATAAAGTTTATTTTCAAATCTTTCTTGAAATCACATAATACCATGCTTTTCAGAAAAGTCATGAAAACAAGTATCAATCATTCACCATGCATTTTATAACTCATAGCAAGTACCCAGCATTCTCAAAGTTTTCAAGTAAAACGCATGCCCTTATCTCTATAAACCACATATTCATATGCTTTATATATGAAAACGCATACATTATTTCATTAGAAACCCATAAAATCATATTCATAAAGAACTCATTTATACTTTGTAAAACGCAGGTGTTACTCACCTGTACTTGCCAAAGAATACTTCTTCTTCCTTTCCTCTATTTCCTCTTCCCGAGCTTCTTGAATGCAGCGTTCTAACTCTGGAACGCAAGGCTCCATTTTCCTCTGTCAGCTCGGTTGAACGCAACTCTGCCCTTCAACGCAAGGTTGGTAATGCAACCCCTTTTAACGCAAGACAATTTCTTTACATAAAATAGCTAAGTTGTCAAAATACCTTCTTTCTTGGCCGCAGACTTCTACTACGGACGCAAGGATTCTTCCTTTCTGCCTTATTCCTTTTTCTCTCCAGAATTTTTCTTCCAGAGTCATCAGTCGTTCCTTTTCCCTCAAAGTGCTATTTATAAGGAGCTTGCCACCCAACTTTTCCTCTCCTTTTGCCACTTGTTTGCCACATGTCTGCATGCTTAATTAACCATGCATTAGTCCAAGTATCATCTTGCATGAAACACTTAACATGCCTTTAACACCTCTTATTGATAAGGTGTCAAATCTACAGAAAGCCACCTGGCCTTTATAAACTTATCTTATGCACCCAACATTTTCCAATAGACAACCATTCATTCAACACAACGCCCTCATGCATTTGTTGAGTTTCCTTCAAGGTTTGAGCTTCACTACTCACTTTTCTAACTCTCAGCCCACTATACTACTGTCTTTGACGCATAGAGATAACTCTGTCTTCAACGCATAGGGACCTCAACGCATGACAACCTTACCAACGCATGGTAAGCCAAGTACGTATCTTCCCCCCGCCAACGCGGCGACTACTTCAGCTCACAACAACCATTCGAGATCACCTTCAACGCATAGCCGCACTATTATAAACCAGTGCTTACTCAATGCCACTAGGCGTCAATGACAACAAATCCTTCTCAAGCTCTTCCTCTATGCGTTGGTCCTGTTGCATTCACCTTCATCCTGCGTCCAATGACCATCTTTCTATCCTTGGACATTCCTTGATTATTCCCAAGGTTACTCTTTTAACCTTTTCCTTGCATTTAAACTATTTCTCTTAAAGATAGATTAGCATGCGTCCACCACATGCACCAGTTTTTATGTTTACTTCACAACCTTTTCCAACACTTGTGAACATTCCTTGCTATAAGTCTATGCGTTACTCAATTTGCTATAGTATTCTATCTTCCCGAGACTTAAATCTCTTTCAACACTTCATAACATAACTTTATTCCTTTTTTGCTTATGCGTTTCACTTCTTTCCCTTCTCGGTTTACTTCCATGCGTCCACCCTTACCATGCGTTACCTAGTCCTGACCATGTGTCCAACATGGTCTTTTACCTCTTTTCTTCATAGACTCTTCAACACATCGGTTTCTTAAAAGTAGGGTGTGACAGATGTCGTAAGAGGGTTGATGTATGTTGTCTTCACATTTTTTCTTAAGTTAAAAGGGTAACTTGAGAAGAGGTGTGACATTACTAGGGTACATATATGCTCTTGATATAAAACTTGCTAAGTATAGATAATTTCCTTCAAGAAACACTTGATTAGCTAGATAAAACATGCTTAGCATAGTATTTAAATGATTACCAGAACATGCTTTTCAAAGCAAAACATATACTTAAGAAAAGAATTAATTAAAACATCGAAACATTTTATCTTTTAAAATATTGTCACTCACTCCTTTCAGCTGGGTCCTAGTGGGTTATAAGCTTTCCACACTTCTGTTTGACTTGAAAATAAGTTTGCTTCTCTTGGTTAGACTCTTTTTAAATCTCCCTATGCCTTAGCTTAAACTATTTATATCCTTAGATCAAATTCATACTTGAAGCAATTTACCAACACCAACTAGAACAAGCAATGCCTTAAGTAGCTTAAGATGTGGCTAGACGTGCAACTTGGCTAGACACAACACTTGCACTCGCACACAGCCTAGGGTCAAACACACACACGGCACTGCACAAGCAGACCTTGTGCGGCAACTTCTGCACACTCTTGCACAGACACACAAGCGTGCCATTGGGTGTTGATCATTCACACACTACACGACATCGACAACCTCCCAAGCTACTCAGTTTCCAATGTCTGCCTCTTAGACTGTGCATGCCACAACTTCTCCTTTGCCCCCCTACGCTGCGTACTACTTGCGCACCACTGTCTGCCTGCTCGCCTAGGCGTGCAAAACACGCACTAACCTCCAAACACTTCCTAACTGCCAAGCCACCGACAACTTTCTCATGCACACCTTCCTCAACCTTCAACCGGTCAGCACCCGATAGCACCTAAAATCCAACCTACACTTTCAGTAACCAAAATTAATATTTCCAACCATTTTAAATACCAATTTCTCCCACAAACCTTTAAATCAAACTCTTAGCTAACTTACCTCCAAATTTGGTCCTCCAATTCTTTCTTAATGCTTGGAATTTTCCAATCTTCACCCCTTGCTCGATTATACCTGACAGCTTGATTAACCTTACTTTCTCCTCAAATTCCAACACCTTTTCAATGGAATTCTTCTCTGACAACCCTCACACATAATCTACACAAATTTAGGAAGATTTTGGTCAGAAGAACTCCCTTTTTGCTCGAGTGGAGTGCGCAAACTGAGCTCTCCTTTGCAAGCTTCTATTTATACTTCCCACGACAAACTTCATGTAACACATACTTTCGCCACCTCTTGCTTCCAATTTTCATAATTCGTCTTAGGTTGCCTGCTAATTATTCTTAAATTAATTAATAAAGATAAATAAACCAAAATTAAAGGAAAATTTTGGACACCTATCTCTTGGTCCACCCTTTCAACACCTAGCACATTTTTTTAGAGGTTCTTCCTCTTAGCTACCTCAACGCCCAATTCTTCCTCTTGGTTACTTTAACACCTACTTCTTCCTCTTGCTACCTCAACACCCACTTAACTTAGGCTTTGACAAGCCTTTGCCACTTAGTTAAGTATGACTTCAATACTCAACAAGCCTTCACCAAAGTTCGACGCCTACATGCTTAAGACCAAACCACATTTTTGCCGCCAAGGTAAACTCCTCAACTCCACGCTTATCAAGCTCTTCCTTTTCCACATCTTACTTGCTCCTAACAACACAAAATTTGCCTAAGTCCATATGCTAAGTTTTAACTACTTTAACTAGCAAACCTAAGAATGATTTAGGGCTTACATGTTTGGTAGACAATCTGAAAATAGAAATTTAAAAACAAGGGATTCCATGAAAATAGAGTTGTATTTTATGTTTTCAGATATGTGTTTGGTGACAGATTCAAATTTTAAATTTCAATTTAAACAATTTTTCAAAATGTATTTGAAAATATATTTATAAACATAAAACTAATTGTAGTTACTCACTAAATATTAAGTTAGATATAAACTATTATTAATTAATTTATGAACTTGTTTTATGTTAAAAATTTGTATAATTTTTATTTTATCATATAATATATGATATACTACATATTTTAATTTAACAAACATAATTGAGTTTATAACATGAAGTATTATATTTTCTAATGTTTTAATATTTTTTAGTAAAATTTTGTATTTTAAAATATTAAATTCTAAATCTGGATACACTAAAAACACAAAAATGTTGTTTTCAAAATTTGCATTGTTTGGATCATAGTTTTTTTCGAAAACAGAATTTAGATTGCCTGCCAAACGCATATTTTCTGAACTTAGTGAATCTGAAAACATAAAATAGAATCTGAGTTGTTTAACAAACATACCCAATGCATCAATTGTTTACTTGGTAGTGATTTAGTAATGAATTCCTAAACGAAAAGAGATCTTGAATTTGAGACTAATTAGAGAAAATCTGAGGAGAACAATCGATACCTAGTAAAAGAAACCATAATGAATTATAAAACAAATTGTAAAATGGCGTATCTACAAAGTCTTGATGAAACACACACTTAGGAAATAATAGGTTAAACCAAACAACATACAATTGACATGTTGACTTTTATACTGATACTAATTGGACAAGTAACACCACAAATAGAAAGATCTATTTATGGATATTGCTCCTTTGTTGGAGGGAATGTAGTTATGTGGAGAAGCAAAAAACAAAGTGTGGTGGCTAGAAGTAGTGGGAAGCAGAATTTAGAATATTAGTTCATGGTATTTGTGAGGATATATGGATAAGAAGATTATTAGAAGAAATGAAATTCTCTCAAACATTGGCATACTTATTATGACAACAAGGCAACAATCTCAATTGCTCACGATTGAGTCCTTCAGATAGGACAAAACATATTGAAGTTGATTGACACTTCAAAAAAGAAAAGATTGATGTCGGAGTGTTTGCATTCCTTACCTTCCACAACAGAACAAACCTTCCCATAATTGGACAAATTGCTTGTGTGTTAACTAAAGGTCTCCCAAAGTGGCAATCCAACACTTTAATTGACAAGCTGCAATGAATGATATCTTCACATGAGCTTGAGAGGGAGTATTGACTACTTCCATTTATATTAAGTATATTCTTTGTATTTATTGTAATTATCTTTATTGATTTTGTATTTTTTTTTTCTTATTTGTATTTATTTGTATTTAAGAAACCCTTCCTTCTCAAATAATATGAGAAAATAAAAGTATTAGTTTCAGTAAAAAAAATCTTTAGAGTTCTAACAATATTCAAATGACAAAAAAATCAATTACATATTGAATCGACGATAGTTTAGTAGCAATCATTGACAATTGAAGGATATGCAGACACTAGTTGTCAGCATTGGTAGATATCCTACAAGTTTCCTTTGTCAATGTAGCTTGGCGATGGTGAAGCTAGGCATTGGGAGAAGGTATATCTCTCTTTTTTCTTTCTTTCTTTTTGTACAATACAATTGCGAGAGGGGAGATTGAACCTCCGACTTCTAGAGTGGAGCGCATGTCAATACCATTGAAATATAGATGAAATTTCACAATGTGCAATATCATAGACCATAAAGAAGTTTAGGATTGGAAAACTGAATTTGTTCTTCAGATTTTGGTCCACTATTAGATCTAAGAAATGGTTGTCTGAGTTTGGGCTGGGAAAATAATTATTCACAGAATATCTTTTTCTTCAAAGACAGAGGGAGAGAGAGAGATCATAGCTTAACTAATCCTTCATCCATGGTATCAAGCCAGTCACTTACTTGAATTTTTTTTTTTTTCTTAGTATAAATCCAAGTGGAATAGAAAAACAATGTCACAACTGAAATGATTATGGAATTATGTGAAATTCATGAGGCAAAGCAACATCCTTTTCTCCCAGAATCCTGGTCCTGTCCAGGAACAATTATACTATTTCCTTTAAACAGCCCTGGATTCGAACCAATATCTATCTCTTCCCCAGCTGCAAGACTTTTCTTGCTGATTATCCTATAAATCTCTGTTAGAATTGTGAAGAATGCAGTTTCGACATTCGTCGACTCCAGAGCCGATGTCTCCATGAAGAACAGGTTTTCTCTTTCAGCAAATTCTTGTGCATCTTCTGTTGGCACCGCTCGGAGACTTCCTAAGTCGCATTTGTTTCCGATGAGCATTATAACGATGTTCTTATCAGCATGTCCTCTTAGTTCCTCCAGCCACCTTGCCATGTGATCGAATGACTGGCGCTTCGTCATATCATAAACTAGCATCGCTCCCACTGCACCTCTGTAGTATGCACTTGTCACTGCTCTGTACCTGGCAATGTGAAAAACGACATAGTTTCAGAAACTAAAGCCAGCTTAACAGCAATATTCACGAATTAAGTACATAACAACGTCAAATTCACGTGTGCTATTTCATCAGATACAATGTTGGATCAATTGTCAAAATTGACAAACACCGAATGAAATATGTAAAGCAGAATGTTTCATAAGTCAGTTTTGATATCAGCAACCAAATGGAAAATATTACAATATAAGCCTTAAATATAAATACTAAATTGTTGATACCACAGACTCCTAGCATTCCACATGCCAAACTTGTTTAATGTCTGATAATCATACAACAAAGAGGCTGTTTAATTATTATGAATTTAAGAGGAGATGAACTTAAAAAATACAATATTTTGTTTGAGTGATAATACAAAGATTCTATCAATGTCATACATCAATTGCAAGGAAGTCGGACAAAAAAGTAATGACTACTAGATTATTGATTGGATCCAAGATATCATTACTTGTTCTCAAGTCTAACTGAAGAGATTTAATTATGTGTATCAAAGCCAGAAAAAGTTGATAAATGGATAATCATCTTTCCACATTTTCTTCATGCAAAACAAAAGTATTTAAGGTAGTGAAACTTTAGAGAGGTTCACAACTTTCCTCAATTTCCCTCAGCTTTTCCATAGCTCTTCCCTTTCGCTTCACTCACATTATGCCCTCTTGCTCCCCATACATTTTTGGTCCCATCTAATGATAATGAAATTGCGAAAAGTGCACCTGCCCCTGCTACTCCTAACTAGCTAGGCCCCTCATAACTCACACTCTTTATGAAGAATGGTTACTCCATCCTTTCATCCTCTCCCTAGAATACCCCAAAAAAAAAAAGAAAAAAAAAAACTTTTGTTTATAAATATATTACCAAACCCACTTTGAACAACGTTTAAAATTGAGATACAGTTTCTAAATCAAGGACTAATTGCATGTTTGAAAACATTGAAAACTTGAAATACAACTTTGTTATTCATTGAGTCTCTTGTTTTCAGATCACTTGCCAAATAAACCCTCAGTAATTGCTAAGGAGTTTGGTAGCAGGGATTCATTATAAGTAGAGGGATGGGGAAGAAATGACATAAGAAATTATTTAGTGGCTTCAGACTTAGTAAGAATGTCATGTCCCCAATCTTAAAAGTAATGTCTTATCTGCGGTTGTCGGCATTACCCTTCATAATCTGCTGCTCCTGGATGAGGTGAAACTTAATGTCATCCAAAGAATTAATCATAATAGTTTTGTAAGAGTTTGGTCCGTGATGACAGAAGGTTGTACACCAATGCAGGGGGAGGTTTGCAATACAGTAGCTGAAATGGGGTAGCCATACATCCCTGGCCCTGACGATAGTACTCTTTCTTATTGTCCTGGATTAAAAAAGGTTTTCAACTCCTTGTTCTTACTAAGTGGCATACCAACTATCTATAGCTCGCACCGAAAACATACACCCAACTTTCTGCACTGGTGCAACTCAGCATCAGTCAGAATTTCCATCATCTTCCTGTACTCACGCAAGCTGCCCTTGAGTTGGAAAGATAATAAATGCTCATATAGTGTACTTTACTGCAATTAAAAAATCAAGCAATCATCACCAGCTTGAACTTCACCTTGCGCCAGAAAGATTGATGACTCTCCATCAAACAATACCAAGCAAGACCCTCTCTCACCATACTGATCTCCAGCACTTGCATCCATTTTGCTGAATAATCTTGAAATAACCTTTGGCTTGAAAGATTCATCCATCCATCTAGAACAGCTCCATCGAATTGAACCAGCTTTAGACTTCTTGTAGGTGATGATTGTCTCCCTCCTCACCGTCTTACTAATCTCTCCTTCATTCGACTCTTCAACAATCGCCTTACCCTTATCAAGAATGTCTTTATTCATCACCAATCGTTACACATCCCTTTTACCGCAGCAATTTATTTATCCCATCGAGAAAAGGACAGTATTGTTTTCTATCACCCAAGTATTTAGGGCTTTCCAACACCCAACCCAAATTGCAATTTTTTCACTTTAGGAATCCCTGAGAAAATGCTCTAATCATCGAAATTTTGAATTGGTAAAGACGCTTTTGTAGTAATCTTCTGAACCAAACTACAAAATGTTGCAACCTTGAGAGATGCCTCCAACTCTCCCTGACTTCGCTCATCTTTTTGAAAACTCTCCCATTTTCTTTCATCTTCTTTAAATCAAATTTATGCTTTACCTCTCTCCCCTTTTACATGCATTCTCATTGATGGGCCACACTACTCCAAACTATCTCCATTGGACATAACTCGCACCCTTCACCTTCACATTAGCTTTCTTCTAGCAACTCATTCTCTCATTCTTTCCTGAGCATATGTATGACAAACCTATGGCTTACTAATCCTATCACAATAATTTCATTTAATCTGAAATGCACAAGATTGCACCAAAGCTGCAGCTAAATATGATTTAAACAGCAAAACCTAATATCAACAATGTAAGCCGAGGAGGAAATCTACCTAAGGACAATTCTAAAATGAGTGAGAAACAATCTCAACTAGACATCATTGTCTAACACCATGTTTTACTTCTTCAGATGATATCCTCCCAAGGCTTGGTTTTTCACCACTACTGACATTCCTTCCAATCCAAACACTACAATTGAGAGTAGACTAGGCCAATTTAAAAAAGTTCAGTTAAAACTTTTACCCCAACACAATTCCAATCACAACAACTGCATTCAAACACCAATAGGGTATCTGCATCCTCTGTGGATTTAAAAGTACAGAGAACAGGCAAGAACAAACAAGTCATAATTCCATTAGAGGATTCCAAACTCCTTGCTGTCTAATTCTATCTTCTATCATACATTCATTCATTTTATTAAACCTAATAATTATCACAAAAACTCAAAAGCACATTTGGATTTTACCAATTTCACAAGCTATCACAGATCCAAACCCCTTGAACAATGAAGTGGTCTCCATGAGAAAGAAAACAAAAACCAATGAACCCCACAAAAAGAAAATAAAAAGAAAGGGCACAAACCTTTCTTGTCCGGCAGTATCCCATATCTGGGCTTTCACTGTTTTCTGATCAATAACGAGAGTTTTAGTCTGAAACTCGACTCCAATAGTAGCTTTGGAATCAACGCTAAATTCATTCCGAGAAAATCGAGCAAGGAGTTGGGTTTTGCCTACAGCAGAATCTCCGATCAACACAACTTTGAAAACATAATCAATCTTCTGGTTATAATCCCCATATAGATTCGACATTCTCTTTCTCTCAAAAATCCCACAAACCCCACCTCTAAAACGCGCAGATTAGACGCATAACAACATCACAGCTCAAACCAAATTGCCCAAATCCCTGAAAATCGACCGAAAGAGAAATGTGGGCAAAATAGTTGGGAAGGGGATTGAAATCAGAGCTGGGGTTTGAAGGGAAATTAAGAGAATAGTGTGTGGATTTTGGGAAGCTGGAAATGAAGAGAATGAAAGAAGAAGAAGAAGAAGAAGAAGAAGAAGAGAGATTGAAAAGAGAGCGAGAAGTGGAAAAGGAACAACGGCCATTGTGGGGTCTCACCAACGGTTTTGGGGCCTTTACCGTGTAAAATTAGGCTTCAAATGCAATTGCATTTACCAATTTCGTTGTCATTTTCAATCTGCGCCGTTCATCCAACTCACTGTCACCTCATCAGAAATATTTTTAGCCTCCTTTGTTCATCTTTTATGTTACATTTTCTTTTTTTCTTTTTTCTTTTTTCTTTTTTTATAGTTATTTTCTTGTTTTGTTTCTGGTAAGAAACGTTATCAAGATTGCATACAAATTTTAGAATACAACCATGTGGTTTCTCTTCTTACAATTTTTTTTTCTTTGTTTAGTTAAATTACAAGTTTAGTCTTTAAATATTAGGACTCTAATTTTCTTTTTTTCTTAAAAAAATATTTTTTTAACAAACGAGCACAATTCATATGATATATAGTATGTGTTAGTGACCAACAAATTTATAGTTTGAATCCCTAACTCCTTATTGTAATAAAACAAAATCTAATCGGTACTTGAACTTTCAATTTTGTGTAAAAAATGTCTCTAAAATTTTGATTGGTGTCTAATTGACTTATTAGATACTAAATTTAAATGTCAATCTCTTAGACATAAAATTAAATATTAAAAATTTACTTTGACCTCGTTTAGTTTCCTCCCTATCTCTTATAATGACTTGCATATTTCTTAAGTACAATAGTTGAATTCTCAGCTAAATTCTAAAAATAAAAACAAGTTTTTAAAAGCTACTTTTTTTTAATTTTCAAATTTTGGTTTGGTTTTTTAACCCTTTAGTAAAAAGTAGATTACAAATGAAAAAATTTGGAGGTGAATATAGTCTCTATAGGCTTAATTTTCAAAAACAAAAACCAAGACCAAATGGTTACCAAACAAGGCCTTCACTTTTAGATTTGTGTCTATTTGGTCTCTGAATTTTTTAAATAAAATCTAATAGGTCCTTAAACTTTCGTCTTTGTGTCAAAAACGTCTCAAAAATTTCAATTTTGTGTTTAATAGATTCTTGATCTTTTTGATATTTTTAAAATTTTGTAGACCATACTAAATCAAAGGTCATAATTCTATTCACACAATATTCAAATTTATGAATATATAAGTTGATTGAAGAGAAATTATCTTAAACGTCAAAACTGCTAAAAATATTTACAACTAATAGCAAAATGCACAATCTATCTGCGATAGACCGCGATATATAGTAAAATTTTGCTATATTTGTAATTATTTTGGTTCATTTTGCTATATTTGAAAATGGTCCTTAATTGAAATAAAATAAAATATGTTTGGGATTTATTACACAGAAATTAAAAGTCTAGAGACTTGTTAGACATTTTTAATGTTCATTGACTTTTTTGTATGTAGAGACTTTGTAGCTATAAGTTTTAATAGTTCAATGACTAAACTTGTAATTTAACCTTTTAGTTTTTAAGATTTTTTTTAATTGTTTTTCATTTGTATATATGTCATTTATTATGTCACACCCCCTCCCAGGTACCCTCCTGAAACAGGAGTGAGTGTGAAGACAGTAGACACCGACCCTCTCACGACATCCACTATTAACCCTAACTTAAAACCATCACCTGATAAACAGTTATATAATCAAATCATATCATAACTAACACCAGGGTCTAATGATTAACATAGTCAAGCTAATTCAGGATGTTTAATAATTACAACAACTACACTTGACTCTCTCAACCCTCACTATATGTACAACATTTACTTAAGTTCAATATTTACAATTTTTCAAGTTACTAGACTTTGAAGACGGGCCCAGACGAGTATCTTCTGTAGGCTAAGCACCTCGGACACGCTCGCTACCTGGAAAACAGAGAAACATGGAAAACATGAGCTAATGCCTAGTGAATGACTAGCTAAGAGTCCTCCTTTAAACCATGTAAGCTACAACATAAAATCTAGCTATAACAACAATATCATGTGTAATTCATAGCTTAAACATACATTTGCATTCGAGTAAAAGACATACATAAACTGGTTTTCCTGAAACCTTTCCTTAGTTCAGGCGGAGCGAGGCTCAACACTACTCAACGTCGAAATAACTTTAGCTGTGTGGAGTAATCTCAACACATCAGCATAACCACACATACACATATCTAGGGTCGCCCAAGTACCTTCTCCGAGTCCTTCAGTACTGGTCCCTTAATACATTTTCGGCCACCCACATGACCTTCTCCTAGTCCTTCAGCATTAGGGCCATTTCTATACATAATTCACCCATATGCCTTCTTCAAGTCCTTCAGCATAGGGAGTCATTTTCATACATATTTTACCCAAATGCCTTCTTCGAGTCCTTTGGCATTGGGAGTCATATTCATACATAATTTTCCCACATGCCTTCTCCGAGTCCTTCAGCATTGGGAGTCATTTAAATAAAACTATAACATAGCATAAATCGTGCATTTGAAACATTTCATTCATCACTTCATTAATCACATGCTTACATGCTTTTGTTTACTCACATAATTATAAATTTCATACTTTACTTAGCTAATTTAATAGCCACGCACGTCTTTCACAGAACTCACAGCTCAATCAGTATATATATCACATACTTTTCATCACATAGCACATGTCATACTTGTAACACTCACGAAGATGTTTTACATTATCAAGTTTCAAACATATATTCAATCAAGAAACTATGCTTGAATTAAACATTTAGAGATCGAGTGTCACTCACAACTTGTCCTAGGCCTTGAGCGGATTATACACCTTCCCTAGCTCCTCTCAGCCTGAAATAATACATTTCTCGTGTTAGACTTCCCTAAAGTTCCTTTTTACAAATCATTAAATTTACACATTTGTATTTTATTCATGTTTCACCACCGAGATCAACTTCTTCAAAAAACAATCATAATAAGCGAGATTCCATACCACTAGCGAGATTACTAGTGAGATTCCACACTACTAGCGAGGCTACTAGCGATATTAAACTACAGGCACACTGACACTAGTGATACCATGGTGAGCGAGACCAACAAGACTCACCTGAACAGCGATACCTAGCGATACCCAACGAGAGTTATGAGACGCAAAGCCTTCAGTGTTACCAACAACACTCGTCTCGCTACTCACGCTTAACTTCCTAGCGTTACCGCAATTCCAGCGATACCCACTATCTCAGTTTCTGCCTTTCCTCTTATTCTCACTTCTATCTGTTAAAAGTCGCATTTCTAGCCAAATTTAGAACTTCTTTCCTTCTATAAACTTGTAGAGAAATATGTTTTCTAGCTTACCTAAAATTTTTGAGGCTTAACTTCTCCTCGTTCGTCAGATATTTCAAGATTACCTCGCGCTACTCCGGATCGCACAACAATTTTGCATCAGTCACTTCCACCTAAAAGTTTCCATATTTCTCTTCAAATTCAGCTCAAACATCCTTAATAAAAGTTGTTAAGAATTGAGTTATCTTACTGACCTTAAAATTTCAACCCTAAATTCAATCTCTTCAACTCGTTCTTCTCCAAACAGCAGACCATGCTCGAATTGAGCGACAGCAGCCAGACCCACTGTTCCAGCTTCAATTTTACCACGAAACCGATATGAATTCTCCACAATTTTGCCCTAGGCACCTTCTCCTACCTCTCTTCGACTTTCAGCTGTGAAATGGAACTGATTTAAGCTTTTGAATGTGTTAGAAAAATGATCAAACACTCAGCTTACTCACTTAATTAGGCCGCCGACTTAACCTCCACTTTCTTTTCCTTTAAAAATGAATTGGGTAATGCATGCTACTTCATCACAGCCTCACCAATGCATAGCTTCATCACATCAACGCATAGCAGAAGTACTTCATCACATAACAGCAACTCTCCAACGCAAGGTGGCCTTACTAATGCATGGCGGCCTTCACCAATGCATGACATACCTTCACCAACGCATAGCACACCTTCTCCAACGCATAGGACACCTTCAACGCATGATAACTCATGACTTAAGGCTCTCGGCCACTCTTTTACTTACCTTCTTTAGCTTGTCATCTTCCAAAACTAATTTTTATAGCTTATTAACTTCCAAAACTAAGTGTGGAGCTTACTTATTATTTAAAAGGAAAAATACAAATATATGCAACATGGGAGATGTTTTCTTTTTTTTCTTTTCTTTTCTTTCTTTCTTTTTTTTTTCTTTTTTTGTCAAAATACATAACTTTATGGGGAGGAGATGAACTATATGAATAGTTTCAAATAGTTTGTTCACATATTATTGAATGATAAATCAATCGAAGAGACTTCCACAATGTAAACAATAGTGTTGCACCACCATCCACCATTCTGATGATGTATCAAAAAAAATAAAACTATAGAAAGGCATTAAAATTTTTAAATCTACCTCAAATAAATTATTGGAGGATAGTCTTATTGTGATGGTTTCAATTAATAAATTTTCTTCTTTGAGCAAAAAAAAAAAAAAAAAAAAAAATCTTCCTATAACTTATGTCTTGTGTATAATAATTACTAACGTCTCGTTGGTAACTATTTGATTTTTAGTTAAATTTTTTTAAAATTAAACCTATTTTCTCTTAATTTCTTACCAAGTAAAAGAGTTGAATTTTTAGCTAAACTTTTAAAACAAAACAAAATTTTCAAAACTACTTTTGTTCAGTTTTCAAATTTTGGCTCGACTTTTGAAAACATTGGTAGAAAGTAGATAACAAACAAGAAGTTTATAGTCTTAATTTTCAAAAATTAAAAATACAAAACCAAATAGTTATCAAACGAGATCTAACTTATCATTAACTTGGGTGATTCTCAAAGTTGGAGTAGTGCATTATGGTTAAGTAATTTGCCCGTATCCGGGAAAACTATTCTGTTACTTTTATTCTTCAAAATTAGGAAGGAATTAACCCAACTTTTGTAGAACTAATTAATTTCATTATTTTCTAATCTTATAAACGACTTTTCTAAAAGTTTAGTTTTGTTTGCTGTTTTTAAAATAATTGGTTAGCAAGTTTAATCTATAAAATTTTAAAGGTAAAATTGAAAATTTTGTCAAGAAATTGTCCAAAATAGCCTTTTAAAATTTTCCTCTTTTAGAAATAGCACACTTTTTTAAAATTTGTTAAAAGATTTTTCTTGGGCAATCTCGGGCGATATCGAGATTGGGTTAAGAGATGCTACAAACTTATATTTTTGTTCCGTGTGAAAGTACCAAAACACTGCTGATTCAGAAACCCAAAGGTTTCCCTTCTTCTTTAGCATAATTCTTCAATTTTCAAAAATATCTTCTTCAAATGTTATTAACTAAAACTCGCAAATTCTCAAAGATCATTGGAATCGGTTCACTTGATTTCAACTCAACATAGTACAGGTACTCCACTTTAAAACTTAACGCTAACCTTAGTTGATTGAGATTGGCTGTAGAAATAAAAGTTTGTTTGCTTGGGAAAAGGTTGAATCTCGCATCAGACATGTTTCTTGTCTAAGATTCTTTCAATCTCTTCCCATATTTGATTAGATTTAAGGACTTTGACGAAGGATCGAACCCCACAGTGAAAGTTGGTGATCGCTTTTGTTTTGATGTTGCCATAGTATTTTAGAATCCAGAAAAGAAAAACCAACACATTTTAAATGGAAAATACAGGAGAAAAAAAATATTACCTTTGAAGATCACTTCTTTTGCAAAACTCCTCTTCACGAACATCTTTCATGTACAAGTACGCACTTTTGCAAAACTCCTTTTCACGAACACCTTTCATGTATGAGTACGCCTTCGAAAAATTTTCCCGGTTGAAAGAGAAACAGAAATTGAAAATTTTACAGAATAGTGTTTCTCTTAGTTTAATTTAATTAAATATCTTATCTTTAATTAAATCTATATTTAAATCAGATTCAAATTTGCATCTCCTGGCCTATAGTTTTAATTCATAATTATAATTATTTGAATCTTATTTAAATATATTTAAACCTCTCATATTATATAATTTAATTTTGAATCTCATTCAAAATAAACTTTACATTGTAATGTATATAGGACAATTGTTTTAAATGACAAACTACTAAAAATATTTTTAAATATAGCAAAAAGTTACTATTAGTATTTATTACTCATAAACAGTGATAGATGATAGTAGTCTATCACTCATAGATTGTGCATTTTGTTATATTTGTATATAGTTTGACTCATTTTGCTATATTTGAAAATAGGCCATATATCTATATACATTTTATTAAACTGTATTATATACAATTAACATATATTCCCTTAATCAATTTGAACACTTAAAAATCTTTCAAAACTCTTGGTTCTTGTTTTACCTGTTGTGAGCTAATAGGGGAACCTAATGAACTTACAAATTATAAGCTCTAATGAATCGAGATTTAATTAGTTAAGCTCTTTAATCAAATGAATCAATATTCATTAAATATGAGGCAAACCATTATAGATGTAAGCACTGACTTGTGATACCAAGCATTGGGGTGCGGCAATGCGTTTGTGGCTATGCGTTGCAAGGGGAGGAGTAGCCGTGAGTGAGAGCAAAGGATTTTTGGAAAGTAAATTTTGGCTAAGTGTTGGCCAGGCCCCTGCGTGGTTGATTGACTCACGGAGGGTTGTGAGCTGAAGTAGCTGCCGCGTTGAAGGATAAATAATTTTGGCGGGGGAAGAAATGTGCTTGAACCATGCGTTTAACTCACTCTTCGTTGAGGACAGTTATGCGCTGAAGCCGATGCGTTGAAGACAAACGTGCGATGAAGTCGCTCCGCGTTGAAGACAGAGTGGTCTTGACGCGACGAAAATAGTGGTGTATGACGGGGATGTATGCGTCAAAATTAGGAGGCGTTGAGGAAGACACCATGCGTCGGGTGTGGTTAGTTGCGGAAGGCATTGGAGGAGAAGTCTAACATGAGTGCCTCGCGTTGAGGTGAGAACCCTGCGCCAGCCTGCGGGTGAGGGGTAAGTCGGCAACACAAGTCTTGATGTTTGTGAAGGCTAAGTCGGTAGTATATATAGTTGGATTAATTAAATGTTTAATCATTTTTAAGACATTTTCGAGAGCTTAAGTCGGTTCAATATTTCAGACAAACTTTAGGAGAAGATTGAGGAAGGTGTTCTTGCGGATTTTGGGCGAAATTCTATTCATATTGGTGTTGAAAACGGAGCTGGAACAGAAGATTGATTGAAGCCGCACAGATTGAGCAGTGGCTGATATTTGGAGTAGAACGAATAGAGGAAGCCGAATTTAGAGCTGAAATTTGGAGGTCAGTAAGTTAACATGATTCCTAACAAATCTTGTGAAGGATGGTAAAGCTGAAATTGAAGTTAATTATGTGAATCTTTAGGGAAAATCAGCACTACAAGATTGTTAAGCAATCTGGAACAACATGAAGTGATTTTGGAATAACGAGAGAACAAAGAAGAGTTAAGCCTTGAAATTTTGAGGTAAGCTATAAAACTCAATTCTCTATAAGTTTGTAGAAGGAAAGAAGTTCTAAATCCGTCTGAAATTATGACTTTTGATAGAGTGAAGTAAAAACAAGAGGAAAGGAAGAAATCAAAGTGCGGGGTGGCGCTAAGAACCAAGTATCGGGCGCTGTCTAAGTACTGGAAGCGAGACGAGTGTCACTGAGACGCAAAGGAGTCTTCTGTCTCACAAAACTCGCTAGATATCGCTAGGTGTCGCTGCTAAGGTATGGTAACATCTAGTGTCGCTCAAGCTAGTATCGCTAGTAACAGCTTCTGTTGGGTAGTAACGCTAGAATTCTCGCTTATGATGTTAGTTTGAAAAGGGGGAGGTTCAATGTAAAGTAACGCATGGTAAAATGTTAATTGTAGGCCAAGAAGAGACAGGGAAGGCATATAACCCGTGCAAGAACTAGGAAGAGTTGTGAGTGACTCCTTTATTCTTCAATTCGACTTTTATTTAAAATGTTCTTATAGAATATGATTTTGCGATGAATTGTTTAAAATACATAATGTTTGGTTGCATTATTTACGAGGCATGTTATACGTTTTCTAAGGTTGATAGAAAGCATTTTCTTTATGAAATGTTATTGAATAACGATCTGTATGACTTTCTATGAAAGGATTTCTATACAAACTATTTATGTGAACGGGTTCTAAAATGTTTTAGAGGAGGCTCAGTGCTCAAGGACATGAGAAGGCACGTGAGTTTCCCCGAGACCCAGTACTGAAGGACATGGAGAAGGTATTTGGGCAACCCGTCATATTCCTATGTGCACATAGAGGTTGATTTGGCTGGTGCGTCGAGTTTACTCCGCATTGAGCCAGGGATGATTTCGACGTTGACTGCGTTGAGCGTTGCTCCGCCTCAACTAAGGGAAAAGTTTGAAAAACCAAACTGTTTATTGTTTCACTTCCTTTGGAAAACAAGCATATATGATTTGAAATTGGATTCGTGAGATTGATAGATTTGCGAAAAGTATGCTTTAGATGAATAAAATGTTAAATACTTGTTTATTTGTTTATATGTAACATGCCTATTTTTAATAAATGTCCGTTTTACAAAGATTGGTCACTCACTGGGCTGTTAGCTTATGTTTTCAATGTTTTCTTTTCTCCCCCCAGGTAGCAAGGACGTTCCCGGTGCTTAGCCTTCTTCGGCTCACCCTGCCTAAGTCTCGAGTTCTCAAAATACAGTCAAGTCTAAGAGTTGTACGTTGTATATAACCTTATGTGGATGGCATGTAGATCTAGTGGTTTTCGAGTGGGGATTGTAGGGAGGTTTTATACAATGCATGATGGATGTGAAAGTAAATTATGTTATATGATTACCGTGTACCCTGTACAGAGAGTAATGTCATGTTATGAGCATGTATAGTATAATTGAGTTCTATGAATGTTTATGAATAAAATGTGTTCACAGGAAGTTATGTAAGATGGGACAATATGCGTCACAAGAGGGGTGATGTTTATTGTCTTCACATTCCCTTTCAGGATAGGTAGGTAATCCGGGAGGGGGTGTGACAATAGACCTTTATTTGCACTCTTATGTACTGTAAAACATGTTGCGTCTATATTGGATAAAATTAGTACAAGTAAGTTGACCATTCATGGGTTGTTTGTAATTATTGTTGGGTTAAATTACCGTTTTACCTATGTAATTACCTCTTTGTCCTTAAGTACCACTAATCCTCTAATGAACAATTTGTTTATGGTCTAACCATAAACTAAGTCTTTCTCAGGCCAATGACAGGGTGGGGCCCCATTGTTCGAGACTCGAAGTCAACACTTCAAAAACCTACTAATCTACTTACGCTAAGGTGGGAAGGAGTGAATTCCATCTTGTGTAATTATGTTCCCCACTCCCGACTCGATTAATTCCCTAAAATGGTAGGCTTATTAAGTCGACGACTCTGACCACTCTCACCTATACAAATTAAAGGATGAGCCCTTATAGGCAAGAGTTCATAACTCACTCAAGATTGAGATTGAATTACATATCATCATCTTATGAAATATTAATCTCATCAGTCAATAGTATTACAGAGAGAGATCAATGATTTCGTGGCCCAATCTTATACAAACTCTTTGGATAAGATACCCTCACTCATATGTCTCCACATGAACGATTAGGATCAAATCGTTTGTAATGATTACAAAGTGGGTTGTATCTATAATGTTACCAGGATAAGACACCTAACCTTATCCATATACTATAGATCTTTTAGGTTATTACTTGAACATGATCCACCTGTATGTCAACCACATATTGTTCTAATTTCATTAAATAACCTTGGATTGTAGTTTATCGGATTTGAGTTAAGCAATTCTAAAAAGTCATAATAAAATAACAATTATTTTATTGATAAATAAAATATTTACAATATTACAAACCACAAGCTTATGGGACAAAACCCAACACTTAGGCATTATGTTTTTGGTTTTGGGGCTGATCTCACCTAGGTTGAGCATTGATACCAAAATTAAATTGCCATAAACCTCAAAGCTTGAGGCATCCCCGTTTTTGTAACTCCAAGATGCACGATTATGTACCAAGATATTCAATCTTGAGGCTTAATCTCACTAGGAATTTGAATTGAGAATGAGAGTAGTTTACCAAAACTTAGTTCCATTATTTACTTGGTTGTTTTGTTGGCTTGGAATTGAATTTAGCTTTTTTTTTTTTTTTTTTTTCTCTATTTTAGATATGACATTGATACTAAAAGTTCGCAGAACTAACTATTTTCCTATTAAACTAACTTGTTGTTTCCATTTGGAGAACATAATCTCTATACTTAAGAATAAGTCAATGCTTAGACAGTTAAACATGTTTAGGCACACATGTTTTGGTCATTTCTTAGATTTGAAGTTCGTTTTTAATGGGTCGATATGTCACTATATTCTTTTAAGGGAGGTGAACGTGAGTAGGGATGATGTGATTAGCTTTCAATTATTAGGGTAGAAAGTGTCTTTTGGCGAGGTAACAGTTTGATTTTAGTGACCAATTTAAGATAAATGAGTACAAGTGTGGTTGAGGTTGATGAAATTAAACCACGTAGGTTTAGGAAGTTGTACTTGGCCGATAAGAGTGATATGAATGGATCAGAGTTGGATAAGGTGTTTCCAGACTACGAGTTTGAGAGTGATGAGGATGCGGTGAGGATGACCATATTTTACTTCATCGGGCTTGTTATGTCACACCCCCTCCCTAGATTCCCTTTTAACCTAAGAGAGAGGGCGTGAATACATGTTAAACTTGATCCCTGTACACTCGCTTAACTGGTAACCTAACAAGCAAACCATTCATACATCCATATAACCTTATTAGTCTAGATTACCTTATAGACAATTTATAACATTCCTCACACAAATCAACACAACCATAGCTCATTTACACTTCTAGCCCGTCAAACATTACATCACAATATTTACACCAGAGTATCATGTACAAAAATAGAGTCCACAATGTTTCCTACAAAACATTACCCACCCTAAGCTACATGTTGAGCTATACATGATGTTTCCATTACTATGATGTTTCTACAACTAACAAGGTAGGAGCTTGGGGTGGATCAGTAGCACAAACGAAGCGTGGGTAGGTCAAGCTCCTAGAATCCTTCCGCTACCTTGATAAAAAGGAAAACATTTATGAAAGCGTTAGGCAAAAGCCTAGTGAGTGACAGTTTAATAAAACATCTACTAAACATGCTCGCTTCATAAATATTTAGAAACATAGCTTACCAAATAGATTCATAACTTAGAGAGCATAAAACATTCAGTTTAGAAACATCCATAAACATCTGAAACCTAGTACCCTTTCAACCTTAGTTGAGGTGGAGCAAGCTCAACACACCCCACATCGACAACTGTCATACGTGCACGAAGAGCTAACCCCCGAAGGCAAAAGCACTCTAGCATACAACCCAAAGCCTATTGCATACTGAAGTGGGTCCCAAAGACCTAACATCCATTGGGCTGCCGTGATACCGTCTCATAAGTCCTTAGGTACTAGGGTCCCGATCTACCTCGATACCATCTCATAAGTCCTTAGGGATTACAAACTTGGGTTGTCTTGATATCGTCACATAAATCCTTGAGTACCAAGGTGACAGATGGAATTTTTCGCCCAATTCTGTGCCAAATAAATTTTTCTAACTTACCCACAGTAGTAGTGGCAAGCCGAGTCGAACACAGGGAGCCCTCGAATTTCACAATTGAAAGTTTTTAATTCAAGTAACCAAAGGGGGGTTTTGAGAAACGGTTGATTGCAAGAAACTTAAATTTCATGAAAGTAAAATGCGGAGGTAGAAGAAGTAAAATTCAATTGGAGAAAGATCTAGCTTGGGTTACACGAGATTTCCTTTGTTCGATGTTCTTATCATTGGTACGTCATTACTAAATTCATTGAAGCTAGCACCTAATCAATTCAACTGGAAAGGTCAGAATTGAATTGTCCTAGTTGACAAGTTAGATTTAAGGCAAATCAATGAAAAGCATGCAAAATTTGACTAAACCTAACCACATTAAGTTCAAAGGAAAATTAGGCGGAATATTCAACTGGGTAGACCTAGATTGAATGTTCTATCGATTTAATCCTAGGTTGATTAGAACAATGCGCGTCACCATCTAAATTTGCAAGCTAACCTAACCTATTGCTTCCTATGATTGACATACAACAAATTGTCACGAATTGTAATACAATCAAAGCAATAATCAAAATAAACACCAGCGCTACAAATTGATTATAATTCTTGAAAAACTCGGGATTAAATCATGCATACACTTGAATCAAGTTCAAAACCTCAAAAGAACATCAATTACAAGGAAAATTGCTAATACCCAAGCTAGAAAAACGTTACCTTAGCCAATAATCGGTACCGATTATTAAGTTCAAGTTCCTAGGTATGAAAAGAAGAGAGGAGAGAGTGGAGGCAAAAGTCGGCTGGTCGGGCTTGATTTAACCTAGAAACCGAAGGTTTCTTTTAAAGAAACCGTCGTAGCGCTGACGCTAAATTGGCACGCCTGATAATTTCAGAGCACTGCACTGCCTGCTGCGCTTTACCAGTAGAACTCCTCGGGAAAAAGCACCGCGACACCGTGGCTTTAGGGGCATTTTGGTCATTTTGGAGTTTTATTTCCCGGTTGATGCCGTGGAACTCCTTTTTGGTTCATTTTAGCTCGATTTTGTTGCTAACACCTCATTCTACCTGTTAAGTGCTCAAAACCTACAAAATAACATAATAGACACATTAAATAGCACAACGATCCTGAGTTAAGCTAGGTGCTATCATTTTAACATAAAACATATCCCACATTTCATGAGCTTATAAACATAATTAAGAAACATTATTCAGAAAACACCTTGTAAAACATAAATAAACAAGCCCATAAATCGTGCTTCAATAAACATTATTCAATAAATATCATTTAGAGCATTTTAAGTCAAACTCATGGAAATCATTAATCATAAAACATTTATAAAAAACATGATTCATAAGAATGTGCAAACATCATTTGGAAACATTTTGTCACTCACAGTTAAGAGCTCGTTCCCTTAGGCTTATATATGTTACAAATCCTGGTTTGACCTGAAAATCAGATCATAAGCTTCTCATTATCCTCTAAACAAATATTTAGCTCAAAATGCTTATACTTAGTTCATAATTTCAACTAAAATCATCATGAAATCTAATTATTCTCAACATATAACTATTTTAGAGTTTCAGCTCTAATATCCTTGAACCACCCAAATATAACCACAAATTAATTCAACTGTGACACCCTTAATAACTCCAACCCTGTTAAACTTAATTTAAGACCTTATCCATGCTTGCTTAGGGCCTACATTTCATATATTTTCAAATTATTCATAAATTCCCCAAAATTCACCCAAATTCCAAATTTATGTATTTTCATGTAAAAATATCCTAAAATACTCATTTAATCTAAAAAATAGCCAAATAAACCCCAAAATATTCCAATTGAATCCAAAACTAACAAAAATCTCAAAATAGGTATTGGCTTGCTCATGGGCGTGCAAATGGGGCTGATGGCACTGCAGATGGGCGGCAAATCACGCCCATGGGCATGTTGAGGGCGTGGGGTGCACAGGATGGGCAGCAAACCACGCCTATGGGCATGTCGATTGGGTGGTGTGGGTTGGCAATAGTTCCTAAAATTTCCAAATTTTCAACTCAACTTCAAACAACTCATTCTCACTCGATTCTTAACCCAATTAAGTGAAATTTTTTGCAAACTCTTCAGGATTAAGTTCTCTTTAACTTACCTCAAAAGTTGAAGACCTAAGAACCCGTGGATTGCCCGTAATTTCCCTCTAACCAGCAACCTTTCCATATTATAGAAAACTCCAAACCAGTTATTTCTACCTATAATTTCACCCTTTTCCCTTCACCATTAGCTCAGGCATCCTTCACAAAAGTTGTTAACAAATGAGTTAACTTTCTAACCTCTAAATGTCAGCTCCACACTCGATCTCTCTAGCTCGATATTCTTCAAACACCACAACCTGTCCAAATTTGTGCGAATTTTAGACTAGCTTCAAACTCTCTTTGATTTTCACCATTTTCCCTTCAAAATTCCACTCCAATCAACTCAGATCTTCACCTTTATCTTCCTCTCTCTGCTTTAGCTAATGAACCATGAAAATCCCCCTTGAAAAAGATGTGAAGTTGGCAAGAAAAACAATGAAAACCCAATTCCTGTCCATTTAAGTCCACCACCACCAAAACCCTTTTTATTTCTTTTTCTTTTTAAAATCATTTCTCCACTAACCTTCATATATATATATATATATATATATATATATATATATATATATATATATATATATATATATATATATATATATATTATCTTTTAATTTACTTAACGACGACGACGACAACAACAATAATAATCCTTAATATTATTATTTAATCCTTGATCCAAATAGTGACAACTTCCTTAAGTTTTTTACATTCTCAATTGGCATGTCAAAATAAATCCCAAGCTTAACAATTCTCATAAGAGTTTAGGTTTAAAGATTAGGGCTTACAAATTACTATATCCTTATTGGAATTTTGTCCTTGAAATTCAGTGGAATTCAGATAAATAGTTGAGGATGTTTGATCTTCACCTACTCTTTGTTTTCCCATGTTGCTTCCTCGATTCCATGGTTCCTCCATAAGACCTTCACCAACGGTATGGTTTTGTTCCTCAACACTTGTTCTTTTCTGTCTAAAATCTGTATCGGTTCTTCTTCATAAGACAAGTTCTCCTTCAATTGTAGTGGCTGTTCCTGAAGAATATGTGATGGATCAAGTGCATACTTCTTTAACATCGATACATGAAATACGTTCTGAATCTTGGATAACTCTTTAGGCAATTCCAACTTATATGTCGCTGGTCCAACTCATTCCACAACTTTGTTAGGTTCGATAGACCTTGAACTTAGCTTTCTTTTCCTTCCAAACTATACCACACCCTTTCAGGGTGACAACTTAAGAAAAACTTGGTTTCCAACTTTGAACTCTAGCTCGTGATGACGTTGTTCTGCATAGCTCTTCTGTCTATCTCGAGCTATCTCCAGGTTCCCCTTAATCAACTTCACACTTTCTGCCATCATCTGTACCAACTCAGGGCCATATAATTTCCTTTGTCCAACTTCATCTCAACACACAGAAGTTCTGCAACGTTTGCCATACAATGCTTTATAAGGTGCTATTCTGATACTCGAATGATAACTATTATTATAAGCAAACTCTATCAAAGATAAATAAGTATCCCAGCTACCCTTGAACTGCAACACACAGGCTCTCAACATATCTTCCAGTGTTTGGATAATTCATTTTAACTAACCATCCGTCTATGGATGAAAAGCTGTGCTAAAATGTAGCTTAGTTCCAAGAGCTTCTTGTAGACTTGACCAGAACTTAGAAGTAAACCTTAGATCTCTATTTGAAACTATGGACACCAGTGCTCCATACTGGCTTACTATTTTATCAACATACAACTTAGCCAATTTGTCAAGTGTAAACATCACCTTGATTGGCAAGAAACGTGCTGTCTAAGTCAGCCTGTCTATAATCACCCATATACCATCTAATCCACTAGAGGTCCGTGGTAATCTAAATAGGAAGTCCATCGTCACATGATCCCACTTCCACTCAGGTGTGGGTAACGGATTCAGCAATCCTCTTGGTTTTTGCCAGTCTCCACCAATCCTCTGCTCCTTTTTAGAGTAGGAATGTAGCTAATTCCACCCTACGATCTTCAAGGCACCTTATAACCCTAAAACACTTCTCAATCAGATTTAACCATGCCTCTGCGTTAGCAGGATTCATTGTACCCTCAAATATAGTGGCTTCTAAAGCCTTCAGCCTCTCAATGTTAAACCTCTTTTCTAGATCAGCTGACATTGACCCCACACTGGTTGCTAACCTCTAAGCTATTCTATTAAAGATTTGTTCTTCCACAGTGGCATCAACATGAGCCTGAGGATTACTAGACTCTCCTTCGGAAGCTTGAGCTTTCTCACTACTTCTAGTATCATCAGGTGTTCTAGTCTCTACTTGCCTACCTCGTTTGCGAGTTCGGGCCATGGTTCCTATAATGCACCAAAGTATTAGAGTATTAAAGTTATGTCATGCTTCTAACTATATGCATGATCCGAAACCTCCCAGAATGTAGGTTTTTCCCCAAGAACTTATGCTTTGATACAAACTTGTCACACCCCTCCCAAATTCCCTTTTAACGTAAGAGAGAGGGTGTATACATGTTAAACTTGATCCCTATATGCCCGCTTAACTGGTTACCTAACAAGCAAACCATTCATACATCCATGTAACCCTATTCGTTTAAAGTACCTAATAGACAGTTTATAACATTCCTTACACAAATCAACACAACCATAGCTCATTTACACTTCTAGCCCGTCAAACATTACATCACAGTATTTACACCAAAGTATCATGTACAAAAACAGAGTCCACAACGTTTCCTACAAAACAATACCCACCCTAAGCTACATGTTGAGCTATACATGATGTTTCCATTACTATGATGTTTCTACAACTAACAAGGTAGGAGCTTGGGGTGGATCAACAGCACAGACGAGGCGTGGGTAGGTCAAGCTCTTAGAATCCTTCCACTACTTGGCTGAATCAGCTGAGAGATGAAATGAATTCTTGTTGCTCAGATCCCACGACACTGCCGAGGTGTGTAGAGATGAGGCAATCTATGTCGACATCAAAGATGATTGGGAAGATAGCATGCCATGTCACTCCCTCTCCCAGGTGCCCTCTTAACCTAGGAAAGAATGTGAGGACAATAGATATCGACCCTTTTACGACACCTACTGTCAACTTGTATTCCTCTTAAGCTCATGAATCATAACACTTGGTAAACAGTTCATGATCAACAAATAACAACTTCCTTAAAACTTATGTACATGCCACAAACTCAAATCATCCATAAAAGTCTTAGTTACAAGTTTATACTAGGACTACAAACTAAAATGCAATTGGATCAAGCACCGCGAACTCGCTCGCTACTTGGAAAATAGAAGTTTAAAGAAAATCCATGAGATAGGGTTGCCCATTGAATGACATACTTAGAAAATCGTAAACTTAATATTTAACACGGGTTAAGCTTTAAATAAACAAGTAAATCATCTAAATAACATTTCATAAAATCTCATGAAGCATGTTCTTTAGAGTTTAAGATAACCTTAGTTGAGGTGGAGCAGAGCTCAACACTACTCAACGTCGAAAACAACCTTAGTTGATGGAGCTCAACACTACTCAACGTCGAAAACAACCTTAGTTGATGTGGAGTAATCTAAACACAACTATTGGAACTGGTATGCCCTAAATCTCTTGGGTCTTGTAGTTTTGTAAATTGTAAATACATTTTATTTATTGAATAAAATAAGAAGTTATTTTATCTATCTTATGCATGAATTCAATCCAATGAACTAAGATTCCATAGATATTTTATGTAAACTTAAACATGTATGTGGTTGACATACGAGGTTGGATCATGTTTAAGTAATAACCAAAAAGTTTGTAGTATAGGAATAAGGTTGGGTGACTTATTTTGGTAACACTATGGATACGACTCACTTTATAATTGTTACAAGAAGTTGTAAAGTACTACAAACGATTTGGTCCTAATCGTTCATGTGAAGACATATGAGTGGGAGTATCCTATGTAAAAGTTTGTATAAGACTGGATCGCGAAATGTTTAATTTCTCTTTGTAACACCGTTAATTGTAGAAGTTAACATTTTATAGGATGACTATAGGTAACTCGACTTGAATCCTGAGTGAGTTATGAACTCTTGTCTATGAGGGTAGTCTTTTGATCTGTATGGGTGAGAGTGGCCAAATAGCCGACTCAATAAGCCTGCCATTTTGGAGATTTGTCTAATTAGGGAGTTGGGAACATATCTTCACAAGATGGAATTCACTCCCTTAAAGGCTGATTCTGGGTCTTGAATAATGAGGCCTCACCCTCTCACTGGCTTGAGAGGGTTTAGTTTATAATTGGGCTATAAACAATTTGTTGATTAGAGGGATCAGTGGTATTTAAGGATATATATATAACTACAGGGGTAAAACGGTAATTTGACCCAACTGTAGTTATGAGTAATTTGTGAATGGTCCACTTACTATTGACTAGTAAATTCCGTGGACACAGAAATATATCTATTGTGCGAAGAGTGCAATTGTAAGTCTTTATTAGAGTGACCTATAGTTAATGAATATTGATTAATCTAATTAAAGAGTTTAATTAATTAATCTCATATCATTGGAGTTTCTAACTAATGGCCCATGAGGTCTCCTTGCTAGCTCATAAAAGATTAGTATAAGAATCAAACATTTTGGTTTAATTCGAAATGTTCAAATTAATAAGGAAATTAATTGTATGTGATACAATTAGTATGATATATGTATATACATTATAATATAAAGTTTATTTTGAATGAGATTCAAAACTTGTACTTTATATTATAAAAGAGATGAATATTCAAATGAGATTTAAATATTAATTATATGAATGAGATGCATATAAAACTATAGGAACTTTGGTCAAAAAATTTCTCAAATGGCACGAGTGAATTGCGCAAACCGTTATTCAACGTTTGAGCTTCTATTTATACCCCTTACTGTGACTCCATGCACAACCGTGGCTTGCCACCTCCTGCTTCCCACATTCACTCTTAACCTTAATTTGCCACCTAATTAGACTTTATTAATATTTAAATGTCAGAATTATCCATTTAAGGAGAGGACATGGACGCCTACCTCAAGAACTTCCTCTCTACGCATGGTTGACAAACCTTTAGAGGTTCTTCCTTTCCTTCCTCGGCCACTTGACTTGTACGCATCCTAATGTTTGTTCATGGATGCCCCACTTAGATGCATGATAAGCACTTGAAAAGTGCTTTCTATTCTCTCAAATTAAGGGAGTTTATATTAGATTTCACTTGTTTGCTAGTGATTTTCAGGTTAAAATGAGGTAAATTAGAAGAAAAGACTAAAAGATCAAAACCGAGCAAGAATACGGCGAAAAAGAGCTGAAAAACTCAAAAGGGCAAATTTTGGGATAGCGCCGCGGCGCTAAAACCTAAACGCATCGTTATGGATGCATAGTAGCATCGTGGTGTTGCCGCGGCACCAAAATTCGACGCAACTTGTTGAATGCATGACAGCGTCGCGACGCTTGGACAGCGCTGCCGCGACGCTAATGCCCGAGAACAATATTTTTGAACGCATCACAGCCTCGCGGCGCTTGGACGGCGCTGCCGTGGCGCTAAAACCCGAGAGCAACAATTTTTCATTTAAGAAAAACTGGCGCTGCGGCGCTGATCCATAGCGCCGTGGCTCTAGGGCTGCATCCAAAATTGTTGCTCTCAGGTTTTAGCGCCGCGACGCTGTGATGCGTTCAGAAATATTGTTTTCGGGCATTAGCGCTGCAGCAGCGCCGTCCAAGCGCCGCGACGCTGTCATGCGTTCAACAAGTTGCCTCGCATTTTGGCGCTGCGGCAGCGCCATGATGCTACTATACGTCCATAAAGATGCGTTTAGGTTTTAGCGCCGCGGCAACGTCGTCTCGGCGCTGCGGCGCTATCCCAAAATTTGCCCTTTTGAGTTTTTCAGCTCTTTTTCGCCGTATTCTTGCTCAGTTTTGATCTTTTAGTCTTTTCTTCTAATTTTCCTCATTTTAACCTGAAAATCACTAGCAAACAAGTGAAATCTAATATAAACTCCCTTAATTTGAGAGAATAGAAAGCACTTTTCAAGTGCTTATCAACACCCCAAACTTAGAGATTTGCTAGTCCCGAGCAAAGAATAAAATCAAATAATAGGGAGTTTAGATGAAGAAGTGTGCAATTGACTCATGTCTCAGAGAATAGCATTTAGAGCTTAAGTAGAAACATGCAAGCATATCTATATTGTTATAATCATTCAAGGCCAAATCTTGCTATCTCCCATGTGTGTGTGTGCAAGCCTCCTTCAATTTAAAATACTTGAACTCAAATTAGGACTTAAGAGAGTTTCTTTAGTTTTCCCCCTACTCTAGCTCATGCACCAATCTTCAAGCTTTCATACATTTCAAGTGAGTAATATGTCCACTAAGGTGCCTTTCAATCATATATTTTTTTTTTCATGGGCCCAAACTTGCATTCTTTTACCTAGAGGCACTAGCTTTGACACATTCACTGTAGGGACTCGTACCTAGTCAATTCTCAGGCGTCCTTACTGATCACAGCAAAGGCAGCTCTTTTTACCCCTATCCATGCATACTCATTACAAGTTTACCATTTAAAAAGATAGACAAATACAACTCAGTCATTTTGTGTACACTTTCTTTTCTTTTCTCAAGGCATGTATACTCTTTTCTTTTTCCTTAGTCTAAGATTACAAGCTATCATGCATTTCCACTCTCTAACCGGTGGGGCCTTTCGAAGTGACAACCAAATACATCCAACTTAATCTTTTTTTAGTTAAAGATTATAAATTAAAGTGGCTACGTGCTCAAGAATATGAGAGATTCTAAGAGGGACTTAAATGAATTTAACTCAAGATAGTGCTATTCTATTTCCACAATAAGTTATCTATCATGCAACTTCGCATCTTATCATGGGCAATCAACATCAAGGCACACAACCATAAACAACATTCCCATTAACTCTGAAAGCTCCAAAATTTTCAAAATTTTTTTTCAAAAATTGACATGCATATGATCATTAAAACCTTCACTAACATGCATAGCAGGATAAGAAAACACACAAAAGTATGAAAGACACCTCCCACCCTAAACTTAGAATCCTGCATTGTCCCCAATGCATAAGAGCATCTAACAAGGAAAGAGCAAGCCTGGGAGCAAGCGAGAAGCCACCAAACAGGCTTGGTGTAAGGAGTACTTTGTATGATAAACCAAGTTCCTGAGAGATAAAGTATATGAGTGACTCCAAGATTTATTGAAAATAAAATAAAAAGGAAAGTAAAGAAAGCAATAAAATTGGGTTGCCTCCCAATAAGCGCTTGGTTTAACGTCTTCTAGCTAGACGGGGCTCTCGAATCACGGTGGATCCCAAGGTGGTTTCTTCCTTTCATGCTTTGGATCACCTACAACTTTTAGTATTCGCCCACATTGACACTCACAAACATATTCATTAGCATTTAGTGAGTTAGTCAATGAATCATTATCAAGTTGAACATCCTCGTTTCTAATGTGGTCAAGACTTATTAAAGAATCATCATGGTTAGATTTTACCGGACTCACCACTTCATTTTTATCATGCTTCTCCATAATTTGTTCATAATTTATTATAGGTTTGGGAGGCATGCATGAAGAACTAGGAGAATTATCACAACTAGAAACATGCTTCATAGGATTTTCTACTTTAACATCAAGCATGCCTTTAGTCTTACCATTCAAAGGAGGCTTATCATGCATAGAGTTTTTATTTGGAGAGAGAGGTGATGTTACCTTTGTGCTTGGCTCATGATGCTCATACCTTTCTACATCCGGATGCTTAAGGGTTTTATAAATGTTGAATGTTACCTCCTCATCGTTAAGGCGGAATGTGAGCTTTCCATCTTGCACGTCGATGAGGGCCCTTCCGGTGGCCAAGAATGGTCTCCCAAGGATTATGGGGACTTCGGCATCTTCCTCCATGTCTAATATCACAAAGTCCGCCGGGAAGATAAACTTGTCTACCTTGACCAAGACGTCCTCCACAATGCCGTAGGGATGAACAAATGATCGATTGGCCAAAAGCAAAGATATGGTAGTTGGTTGCACCTCTCCACCATTGAGCTTCCTAAACATGGATAAAGGCATTAAATTAATGGAAGCTCCAAGATCGAAAAGTGCTTTAGTAACTTTATTGTTGCCTAAATGACAAGGGATAGAGAAACTCCCTGGATCCTTTAGTTTTGGAGGCAATTTCTTTTGTAGTGACGCACTACATTCTTCGATTAGTGCAACCATTTCATAATCTCCATACCTTTTCTTCTTAGACAATACATCCTTCATGAATTTGGCATACTTAGGCATATGTTCTAATGCCTCTGCAAAAGGAAGGTTAATTTCTAACTTTTTGAATATGTCTAAGAATTTTGAAAATTGAGCATCAATTTTTTTCTTTTGAAATCTTTGAGGAAAAGGTAAAGTATTAGGGATAAAAGAAGTAGAGTTAGAAGTACTCCCTATGTTGGACTTTGATTTCTCTTTTTCCTTAGATGCACTCTCTTTTTGTTGAATATCCTCTATGATGGCTTCATCTTCTTCTTGTGGAAGCTCATCATCTTCATCATTGATCAAGGGAGTGGATAGCTTTTTCCCACTCCTCAAAGTCACGGCCTTGCACTCCTCCCTTGGGTTTATCTCAGGACAACTAGGGAACTTACCCTTTTGCATTGTTTGGAGGGAAGTTGCAATTTGACTAAGTTGAACCTCCAAGTTTTGAAGTGTCTTACCTTGGCTTTGAACGGTGCTTGCAATTGCTTGGACCGAATTCTCCAATGTGGTTTTCCTTGATCTTGACTCTTTGACAAAGTCAAGCATTATGTCCTCTAGTGATGATGTCTTTGCATTCCCCGCTCCATTGAATCCTTGAGGTGCTTGCAACACATTCTTGTTGTTAGCATATGAAAAATTCTCATGATTCCTCAAGTTGGGATGATAGTGAGTTGGAAGTTGTTGTTGACCTTGGTATTGTCCTCTATCCACATAATTGGCTACCTTCAACTCACTTGGCTCTTGTTGATTTGCCATGGCCGCAAGGGAAGCTATGGATGATGGACTTGCTTGGACTTGACTTCCTTGAGAAAATTTAGATAAGGCATTAATAAGAGAAGCCAATTGAGCTTTTAGAGAACTTACCTCGTCCATCTCATATCGTCCAGTGGCTTTTGGGATGATTGGAGAAGACCGTTCACATGGCCAATTGTACGATGTAGTGGCCAAGTCTTCTAGTATGGTATAGGCCTCTTGAGCATTCTTTGACAAAATTGACCCTCCGACGGTTGCATCTAGTATGGATTTGGTTGAGCTTGCTAATCCATTGTAGAAGAGTTGAATTTGCAACCAGTCCGGGTAATCATGTTGAGGGCACCTTCTCAAGAGATCTTTATACCTCTCCCAAGCCTCATATAATTGTTCATCCTCAAGTTGGCGGAATGTTCCAATCTCCGTCCTTAGTCTTTGAGATTTAGCCGGTGGAAAATATTTGTTCAAGAAAGCTTGAGCTAAGATCTCCCACGTTGTGATGCTATCCGGAGGTATGGTTTCCAACCAATCCTTAGCACGGTCCTGTAAAGAGAAAGGAAAAAGTCTTAGTTTAATTGCATCGTTAGAAACACCATTCATCTTTACTATCCCGCATATTTCTAAGAAAGATCGCAAGTGCTTGTGAGGATCTTCATTGGTTCTTCCTCTAAAGGCTAGCTCTCTAGGCATGTGGATCAACCCCGATTTCAACTCAAAGTTGTTGACATTGATGGGCACATTCATAATTCCGATTGATTTGCCGGTAATTTGGGTTGGAAGTAGTCCCGAATTGCCTTTGGTATCTCCTCCGCCATATCCTCGATGTGATTGTGTTGAACCCTTAGGTTTCTTCTACACGTCCTTTCAATCTCGGGATCAAGAGGGAGAATATTAGTATTATCTCGAGGCATAAACCGACAAAATAATAAAAAACATAAAAAAAATTAAAAATTAAAAAATAAAATAAAATAAAATAAAATAAATAAAAAAATAAAATAGAATAAAATAAAAAAGGAAAAAATATAAAATACAATAAAATAAAATAAAAATAAATAAATAAATAATCAACCAAATAATATACACCTCAAATTAAGATCTATCAATTCTAATGAATATTAAATAATAAAAACCATTCTTTGGATCCTCGACAACGGCGCCAAAAACTTGATGCGTACTTTTAGTGTTAACCGCAAGTGTATGGGTCAAGTTATAATATAAGACGGTTAAGTCCGAATATCGTTCCACTGGAGATCCAATTGTGAAGGTTTAAGTTACTTAGCTATTCTAGAGTTGAATCAATTTTATTTGAGGATTGAAATTGAATATTATGAATTATGGAAAATACAAATCAAATAAGGAAAGTATTAAAGTGAGAAACACAAGAGTCAAAGAGAGTTCTAGGAGTTCTAGGGTAATGAATCCTTGTTTATTTCATCATGCAATATTATAGATTTCGTGGATTTTATTGTCATTTATATGCCTAAGTCTAGAAACTTAATTCCAAGTTATTTTCTCTAAAAAACAACCCTTTCTCATGCAACTCGATTGATTATTAATCTCTTAAAACCGATACAAAATTACATGGCATTAAGAATAGTCTTTAGCAACTTTTATTGTCAACCTAACTACTCTCGTGATAGATTAACAACAATTCATTGTTATAGATCAAGTTAAACATACAATCTCTCAATCATACATCTAACCTAACATGTGAGGATGACCAATCCACAAGAATTAAACACAATAACAATGAAAAGCATAATCATTCCAACAAAACCATGAAAGTCTACAAGATCAACATAAATTCATAAACAAATCATCAAAACCCTAAAACTAAAGAGTTTAGCCATTCATAGCTTGAAGCAACATGTTTAAGCAAAATAAACAAAGAAAGAGTGTAAAGAAAGGGAAACTCTACTGAAAAGAGGCTCTTGATTGAGGTAGCACCGTCACGATCTCCTTGGCTCTCACATCGGAATTCGAAGGGCACCACGACTATCTCGAACTCTTTTCCTCTTCCTTGCAACTAACTCACTTTTTGAACTCTCACTTAATTCTCTCCTTTTTGTGCCTCTTTAGGTCTGTAACTTCCTTGCTTTGCTTTGATTTTCTTTGATGATTTGGGCTGCTTACCCCCTAAATTTATAGAGTTTGGCGGCCCAAAAATTTACCAAAAATAACATTTTTTCATTTAAGGAAAGCTGGCGCCGCGGCGCTAGGGCTGCATCCAAAATTGTTGCTCTCGGGTTTTAGCGCCGTGGCAGCGCTGCGACGCTGTGATGCGTTTCAGAAATATTGTTCTCGGGAATTAGCGCTGGGGCAGGGCCGTCTAAGCGCCACGACGCTATCATGCGTTCAACAAGGATGCGTCGAGGCAGCGCCATCTCGGCGCCGCGATGCTACTATGCGTCTAGAACGATGCGTTCATGTTTCAGCGTCGAGGCAGTGCCGTCTCGGCGCCGCGGTGCTACTATGCGTCCAGAACGATACGTTCATGTTTCAGCGCCGCGACGCTATCCTAAAATTCGCCCTTTTGAGTTTTTTAGCTCTTTTTCGCCGTATTCTTGCTCGGTTTTGATCTTTTAGTCGTTTCTCCTAATTTTTCTCGTTTTAACCTGAAAATCACTAGCAAACAAGTGAAATCTAATATAAACTCCCTTAATTTGAGAGAATAGAAAGCAATTTTCAAGTGCTTATCAATTGTCTGGAGAGAACTCTGCTGTCACTTAGGAATTCTTCCAAGAGGTTCAACAACATTTTCTTCTATAGGTCTGCCCTTTTATAGATGTTGCGTTGCAATCGCTGGCAAATCTGCATGATTGGAGGCTGAATTTCTGCCTTGCGTCCATCTCGCCTAATCGCGTGATTTCCGGTTTAATTTCGATCCACCACTCTCGTCGCATATCAAGCATATCAATCTCCCGACAATATCTCAAAATTATTATCTGATTCTCCGCTGCCTTGTTGATATGCATCCACAGATAACTTTGGGTTCATGCGTTCAAGTATGTCAACGCATCCATGGGTTGCTAACGCATCAACCTACGTCGAATGGTTGCCAACGCATAGTCCTGCGTTAAGAGGTTGTCAACGCATCTACAAGTTGCACGCGTTCCTGCATTAAAACATGCATTTTAGATTCAAAAGGCTATAAAACAATTATCTTCATCAATTTACAAGAGTAGAATGCATAGGAAGATTTATCAATAGAATTTAACACTAATTACCGCATGATTCTCTATTTAAGCTCTATTTTTCTAGGAGAAAGACATATAATAACTTATATTTCTACAAGTTATCAGCGGTCATGTTTCTTCCATTGTCTTGATGCATACACAATAAATCTCAAACTCAACACCTAAAGTGGGTAAAGTCAATATTGGTGTTGTTACAAGTCCTTTCTTCAACTCTTGCAAACTTCGTTCACATTCATCTGTCCATTCAAACTTGACATTCTTTTTAGTCAGACCTGTCAGTGGTAGCACTATTTTTGAGGATCCTTCCACAAATCGACGATAGTAGCCTACTAGTCTTAGGAAACTACGAACTTCGGCTAATACCATGTGACCTAAAAATAACTATAGCTTTTGTTTTTTGAGGATCCACACTTACTCCCTCAGCTGATACCATGTGACCCAAAAATAAAACTCGATCTAGCCAAAACTCACACTTGCTAAACTTGGCATATAACTTCTGGTCACGAAACGTCTACAACACTATTCAGATGTGTTCAACATGCTTCTCCTTGCTTTCAGAGTACACCAATATCATCAATGAACAATATCACAAAATGGACAAGGTATGGGTGAGATACTCGATTCATAAGATCCATAAATGCTACTGGAGCATTACTCAGCCCAAAAGACATCACAAGAAACTCATCATGTCCATACCTTGTCCTGAACGATATTTTCGGGATATTAGACTCCCTAATCTTCAATTGATGGTACCCTAATCGCAAATCAATTATAGAAAACACTGAAGCACCCCTAAGCTAGTCAAACAGGTCATCAATACGAGGTAGTGGATACTTGTTACGTAGTGTTACCTTATTTAGCTATTGTTAATTAATACATAACCTAAGTGTACCGTCTTTCTTCTTTACAAAAAATATTGGTGCTCCCCATGGTGACACACTGGGTTGTATATACCCCTTGTCAATCAACTCGGGCAATTGAGTTTTCAACTTTTTCAATTCCTTTGGGGACATTCTATAAGAAGCTTGGGTGTCGTCCCTGGAATTAGGTCAATAGAAAATTTCACTTCTCTATCAGGCGGTAAACCAAATAGTTCCTCAGGAAATACATCTAGGAAGTCCTATACTACTGGAATATCTTCTGGCTTCAGTTTACTGAACTGCGTATAATAACATGTGCAAGGTCTGCCGTGCATCCCTTGCTTAATAATTTCTTGGCATTGATAACAGATATCATAGAAGTGGGAAGAATTTTTCTGTCACCTCGAAAGATAACTTCAACCTCCTTTGGTCCTCTAAGTACAACCTCTTTATGATAGCAATCCACAGAAGCACGATATTTAGATAGAAAATCCATTCCCAAAATAACATCAAATTCCTGGAGCTCTAAAGGAATCAAATCTATTGTCATGACTACTTCATCAATTTCAACCACACAGTTTCTATATACATTGCTAGCTAAGAAGACATCTCCGACAAAAGTATAAATAAACAAATCTTCCAGCAATGGCTCTAACTTTCTATCAATATTCACAATAAACATGCTAGCAACAAAAGTATGAGTAGCTCTAGGATCTAACAATACATGAGCGGATGTATTACAAATAGAAAGTGTACCAGTAACGACTTTTGGAGCTTCCTCAGCTTCTTGCTGCGTCATGGCAAAGACCTTTTGTAAGCCCTACTTTCATTTTTAAGTACTAAACCTAAGTGTTGTACTATTGTTGTGGACTTAGACAAATTTTCTTTGTTTAAATTGAAGGAGGCTTGGAAAAGAGAAGCCAAAGGAAGATATGCTTGTGGACTTAACCGTTGGAATGTTGGTAAGCAAGTGGCTAGGCATGTAGCTTGAGAAGAAGTTGTCGGCTATGTAGATGAGTAGCCAAGAGCTACTTTGATAAGAGTGTGGCCGACGTTGAGGAAGAGGAAAGTAAGGAAAATTTGGCTAAGTGTTGGGAGTGTGCATGGAAAAGCATTGCATGGTGGAGTTAGAAAACATGCAGTGGAAGAAAAGAGGATGCGAAGCACTCTAATTACATCAATTTAATGGAAAAACATGCTTAGATAAATTGAGATACAAAGGAAGTAACACTTACTTGTTGTAGCTCAAAATTTATCCCCTTGAATCTCCAAAATCTGGTCACGAACTCTGATAGGCACTTGAAAAGTGCTTTCTATTCTCTCAAATTAAGGGAGTTTATATTAGATTTCACTTGTTTGCTAGTGATTTTCAGGTTAAAATGAGGAAAATTAGAAGAAACGACTAAAAGATCAAAACCGAACAAGAATACGGCGAAAAAGAGTTGAAAAACCAAAAAGGGCAAATTTTGGGGATAGCGCCGTAGCGCTGAAACATCAACGCATGGTTCTGGATGCAGAGTTGCATTGCGGTGCCGGGATGGCGCTGCCTCGACGCATCCTTGTTGAACGCATTTAGCGCTGCGATGCTTAGACGGCGCTGCCGCGGCGCTAAAACCCGAGAACAATATTTCTGAAACGCATTTTAGCGCTGCGACGCTTGGACGGGGCTGTCGCGGCGCTAAAACCCGAGAGCAAACTTTTTCGGATGCAGCCTTAGCGCCGCAGCGCTATGGGACAGCGTCGCGGCGCCAGCTTTCCTTAAATGAAAATTTTGTATTTTTGGAAAATTTTTGGGCAGCCAAACTCTATAAATTTGGGGGTTTCCAGCAGCCCAAATCATCAAGAAAAATCAAGGAAAAGCAAGGAAGTTGCAGACCTAAAGAGATACGAAAAGGAAAGAATTAAGTGAGGGTTCAAAGAGTGAGTTAGTTGCAAGGAAGAGGGAAAGAGTTCGAGATAGTCTTGGTGCCCTTCGAAGTCCGACGTGCGAGCCAAGGAGATCGAGACGGTGCTACTTCAATCAAGAGCCTCTTTTCAGTAGAGTTTCTCTTTCTTTACACTCTTTCTTTGTTTATTTTTCTTAAACATGTTGCTTCAAGCTATGAGTGGCTAAACTCTTTAGTTTTAGGGTTTTGATGAATTGTTTATGAATTCATGTTAATTCTGTAGACTCATGGTTTTGTTGGAATGATTATGCTTGTCATTGTTATTGTGTTTAATTCTTGTGGATTGGCCATCTTCACATGTTAGGTTAGATGTATGATTGAGAGATTGTATGTTTAACTTGATCTATAACAATGAATTATTGTTAATCTATCACGAGAGTAGTTAGGTTGACAATAAAAGTTGCTAAAGACTATTTTTAATGCCATGTAATTTTGTGTTGGTTTTAAGAGATTAATAATCAATCAAGTTGCATGAGAAAGGGTTGTTTTTTAGAGAAAATAACTTGGAATTAAGTTTCTAGACTTAGGCATATGAATTGCAATAAAATCCATGAAATCTATAATATTGCATGATGAAATAAACAAGGATTCATTACCCTAGAACTCTCTTTGACTCTTGTGTTTCTCCCTTTGATACTTTCCTTACTTGATTTGTATTTTTGCATAACTCATAATATTTAATTTCAATCCTCAAATAAAATTGATTCAATTCTAGAATAGCTAAGTAACTTAAACCTTCCCAATTGGATCTCCAGTGGAACGATATTCGGACTTTACCGTTTTATATTATAACTTGACCCGTACACTTGCAGTTAACACTAAAAGTGCGCACCAAACTCTTCACGGACCACCACTAGAGTTTACTTGTTGTTTCCAGGCCTTAGAATGGATGGTGGGACCGAATTGAGCAGAAAGGTGGAGCAAAAGTATGTACAACACTGTTTTGGTAGAGAGGAAACCATTTCCCGTAGGTTTTTCAATTCAAATTGCCAACCTTCCTTCAACTTTCCTCTTTATTATTTAAAGAGAAAATCATGTATATCAAATACACATGCTGAATGACACACCTATTGATAAATAATGTGCTTGAAGAAAGTAGAAATTGCATGTGAAGGAGAGGTCTCCACCTCCTCATTCACCATGCAATCGAAAGGTGGTGTTCTCAATTGAAAATTGGGAAATCAATTTTGATTTCATAAATCAAAATTTCAATTTAATATAATTAATTTAAATAATAATTAATTAATCAATAAATTAATTATATTAAATTAATATTAAATTAATACTTTTCCACTTTTCCAACAACTTCAAACTCGATGAATCTCTATTTCCCGGTATAATATTTAAATCACATTTAAATATTATTAAAATCCCAATTTGTCTAATTCACAATTAAACGAATCAAATTGTAAAATGCTCATTTTTCTAAATTTGAACACTTTAAATTGTCTCAATATACTGTTTTAAGGTTTAGTCCACGAGCTAACAAAGGGATCTAATGGACCTACAGATCATGAGCTCTAACAATCCAAAATTAACTGGCTAAACTCTTTAACCTAGTTGATGAACATTCGTTATCTACCGAGTCACTCCACTAAACCCCAATAGCTGCACTCTCCTCACTGTAGATATATTCATGTCCATTTGATATAACCATAATTAGTAAGTCGATCCTTCATAAGTTGTTAGTAATTGTAGTTGGGTCAAAATACCGTTTTACCCCTGTAATTACTTCTTGTTCCTTAAGTCCCACCGATCTTCTAATGAACAATTGGTTTGTGGTACAATCAACAAATCGAGTCCCTCTCGGGCCAATGAGAGGGTGGGGCCCCTTGTTCAAGACCTGGATTCAATACTTAAGGGAACAACTTATCTACTATCCTTTAATAAGGTAGGAGTGAGTTCCATCTTGCAGGACTATGTCCCTAGTTATCCGCTTGATCTTATCCCTAAAATGGGGGGCATATTGAGTCCGCAAACTGGCCACTCTCACCCATGTAGATTAAAGGATAATCTCAAACAAACAGAAGTTAATAGTTAGCTCAGGATTAAGATCGAGTTACTTAGGTCATCAGGTTGAAATAATCAGTTTTAACAGTAAACGGTATTATAAAGTAAACGCGATTATTTCTTAATCCAGTCTTATGCAAACTTATTGCATAGGATACCCCCACTCACATGTCTCTACATGAACGATTTAGGATCATATTGTTTGTACTAAATACTAAATGAGTCGTATCCATAGTGTCCCCAGGATAAGGTATCCAACCTTTATCCATATACTATAGACCATTTTGGCTATTACTTAAACTTGATCCACTTTATCATATAAATTCTAAGCATTCACCATATAGCCATGGGTTCTTAGTTTATTGGATTTAAATGCAATTCACATATTCAATAACAACTTTATTGAGAGTAAAATCCATAAATTACAAACAACGAGTTTTAGAACATAAAACCCAACAAACTCCCACTTGGACTAAAACTCCACAGTGAGTATAAACAGTTGAGCTTACAGAGAAAAGCATATAAATACGATAAACTAGAGCATCCAATACCCCATAGCTTAGCTTTCTTCCCCTTGTCCTAGTTTACATAACTCGAAGTCCTAGATTCACTAGGTGACCGTTAAACACTTTAGCCGTGAGGGCCTTTGTAAATGGATCAACAATGTTGTGCTTTGCACAATCTATTGGACAGTCATGTCACCCTCTGCACAATTTCTCTGATGAGATGGTATTTTCATTCAATGTGTTTGTTGCGCTTATGGCTTCTAGGTTCTTTAGAGTTTGCAACTGCACCACTATCATCAGAATAAAGAGTGATATCAAGAATTCCTTGAGGAAGAACTCGAATTCCATCAAAGATTCAAGATGGTTCAAGCTACTGAGTAATCTAGAGCAGGGTGGAAGGAATTCTTGATATCTGACAGAAGAAAAGGAGTTTGAAGCTGAAATTTTGAGGTAAGTTAGGTAAATCAATTATCTACAAGTTTGTAGGAGGAAGTTAAGTTTAATTAGGATGGAAAATATCATTTTTGGTAGCTGGAAATGAAGGTAGTGAATTGAAAACTGCAGGGTGGAATTTGGTTAAGGAAGAAGATAGGGTGCGTGCATGCAAGTTAAGGTAGTGGCCGAAGGTAAGGTTTTCATTGAGGTTATTTTCGATAATTTGGAACGCATAAGGGGCAGGCTGATAGGCCATCGAAACTATGAATGTGCAGGTTGTGGGGCGGGATAAGTCTCGCTAGTGAGTAAAAGACGGCGCTGCAAGCGTGCAGGTGTTCAGCAAGACAAGTCTCGCTAGTCTTGCTAAGGCACACGATGTAGACTGACGACAAAGGCATGACGCAGGGATCGAGTAGGTTGAGATCGACACCCAATTGGCGGGCATAGTTAAAACGCGCACCCACCTTGTCCTTTTGAGGTTATTTTGGGCTTTGTCTGTGCGGGAGTTGCCGCCCACAGGTGTCAAGCTGTGCGGAGCAGCGCCAGTGTGTGCGAGGCAGTGCAGCTAGGCATGTTTTGGCCCACGGGCTGGAAAAGCTATGTGAACGTGCTGCAGGGCTGTTGGACACGCTTAGGGACAACTTTCAACCTTTGGTCATTTAAATCATTTTTTATTGTGGGTGAGCCTTTTTGAGCTAAAATTCAATATTTAAGACTCAATTGACTTAGGCTATATATTGAAGGAATTTTAAGGGAATTTAATGAAGGAAATTAACTTATTTCAGGACGAGAAGAGCAAGGAGAAACATATAATCCATTAGAAGCCCGAAACAAGTTGTGAGTGACAAAATTTTATGTAAAATGATTTATTTTCTTAATATTTCTAGTATACTCGAATTATTTTTAAAACATGAGTTTTCTAGCATGAGTTGAGTATGATAAAGCATGAGTTTCTTAATATGAGTTTGAACATGCTTTTACATGATTTTGATGATAAAGAATGCTGTTTTATGGTGCTAAGTTTTATGCAAAGCACGCTGTTTGACAAATAGTTTGAAACTTTGAGGATTTGTTTAATTTTTTTTTTACGAATGATTTATTTATTATCAAAGCATGCTTTATTTTCAGAAGAATAATAGATGGTCTCCAATGCCGAAGACATGAAGAAGGCATATGGGCAGCCTTAATACTGTATTATGGGACCCTGGTACTGAAGGACATGAGAAGGTATACGGGATGCCTAGGTTATGATTCCTATGTGCACATAAATTGAGATTCGATGCTGTTGTGTTGAGATTACTCCAGACAGTTAAGGTCATTCAACGTTGGGTGTGTCGAGATTACTCCACCCCGACTAAGGTTGTTTTCGACGTTGAGTAGCATTGAACTCCGCTCTGCCTCAACTTAGGAAAATCTTTCAGATATATGCAAATGTTTAAAGTTTTCATTGCTTTATTATTTGATTATCGAGCATGACTTTATTGAGCTTTTAAGCTAAGTAAAGTTTCCTAAACTTGCCACTTACTGGGCAACCTAGCTCATGGTTTCCATTGTTTTTCTGTTTTTCAGGTAGCAAGCGAAACCCGGGTGCTTAGCCTACACATCAAACTCGTCTGGGCCTACTATTTAATTTGTAAATACTGTAAATATTTGTACTTAAAGCACAACATTGTACATAATGGAGGTTGAAAAGTGAAAGTATGTAAAAATGTATTTATGTTTATGTTAAGCTGATGAATGAAAGTTTGTTAATTATGTTGTCTTGAGGTTGAGAATGATGTCTGAATTAGGGGTGTATATGGGTTGGGGGAATTTTTTGGACCAACCCGAATAACCCGAATTGGGTAGCCAACCCAACCCGATTTGGGTTGGGTTAGGTTGGCGGGTTGGAGTTTTTTTTTTTCTCCTCTTTTCTTTTCTTTTCTTTTCTCCCTGTTTTCTGGTCAATGTAGAAATATTATTTTATTTTTAAGATGTGAAATTTAAAAATAAACAAAAAATAAAAAAAAAAGTTCTGAACAGTAGAAGAACAAAAAATATTTTAATGAAGAACAAAAAAAAATTTAATGAAGAACAGAGGATGGACTCATTAGAGGAGAGGGAGACCGAGAGGAGAGGGAAAGTCGGAGGAGATGGAGAGTTCAGAGTCGGAAGAGAGGGAGAGTTTCTGTCTTTTTGATCTAACTGTTGCCAGATCGAAGTGCGAGAGGAGAGGGAGATCGAGAGGAGAGGGAGGGCATCGGCAAGAGGAGAGCGAGAGGGGAGGGAGGGCGTCGGCGAGGTATAAGACTGAGAGTGAGGGAGGCAGGCGGTGGGCGGCGCAGCAAAACTAAAAAATAAAAAAAGAATAAAAACCTAAAAGAAATAATAAATTTTATATATATTTATATTTAATAATTAGTAATTTGGGTTGGGTCGGGTCAACCCGAATTTTGAAATTTTCAACCCGAGACCCAACCCAACCCGAAAAAAACAAAAAAAAAATAACGCAACCCAACCCAAATATTAAATTAACCCAACCCAACCCTTCTACTTCGGGTTGGGTAGTCAGGGTTGTTCGGGTTGTCGGGTCATCTACTGCATCATGCGGGGAATTCAGCTGGATGTGGGACGCATCATTGCTCCACAAATACGGGGGCTGTTCTTCAAGCCAAGGGGTCAGTTATTCTTCCCCTTTCTTGTGACTAGACTATGCGCCAACGCACAATTTATGGAGGATGCGCCAGTCAGAACAGTAAACGGGGTCCTTTCAGCACAGAGTTTGAGACGAATACTGAAGGACTCACCGCATCTGCTGGACGCAGCCAACCCAAAGAAGAGGCCGCTAAAGTCACAACCATCACCCCCCCAACCTCCTCAACCAAAGAAGAGGAAATTGGTCAAGAAAAATTTTGAGATTCAGGTGTCGAGTTCACAACCTGGTGAAGCCGAAGTTTAGCTCGATGCCTACACCCAGGCCTTGGCCATTTATACTCCTCCCAGCGCCCCAATCCCCGAGGAGCCCTCTTCACCACCAACTTCCCCTTCTCCTTCCCCAAAAATCCAAAATAAACCACTCCATCTCCCTACCACCCAACGCGGCCTTCCAACACCTATTCAGCTCCCTATCGCTGACTTAAATGAAGAGACGAAGGAAGTGTCGCCGCCTTCTTCCCCCCACCTGGAGTTAACCCTCTCCCCGCCTCAAGTATCCACCTTTCGAGAGGCAACTCCACCATCACCACCACCACCCGTTGAGCCGATCCTGACTCTAGATCCTGAGGAGTCAGCGCCTTTTCATTTCTCGCCGCCTCGCCATGAACCTCAATATTCCAATTCTCGCCGCCTCGCCATGAACCTCAATATTCCAATCTTCCAACCCCACCAACTACCGAACCTTCTGCCCGCCCAACTCAACCGCAGACAGAAGCAACCACCAGCACTCATCATCAAGAAGAACCGTATCACTTGTGGCACGCCTCTGCTCCGCTGCCGTTTGTTGATCTAAATTTGGATGATCTGCTGAGGTATTTGGATGATGGGATCCTTCACCCCATCATGGGAGATTTGGATGAAATAAGGCGCAAGGAGATGGAAAGTCTCCAGCGGCAACAAGAGTTAACTCAACAAGTCTCACAATTGGGTCAGCAAGTGACTCAAATGGCGTAGCAACAAATAGAGCTTCGAAGTTTTGTTCAACGCCAAGCTCAGCGTCAGGACGAATAGGTCAGCACTTTGATGAACTATATTTATGAAGTGTTCGTCCAACGCATCCCAGCGCCGATTATCCCTCCTTCCCTCCAACAACTCCTACCATTCAATGATCCAAATCCTCCCCCCGGGAACAACAATGACAACGCCCTTTTGGTTTATTTTTCCCTTCTTTTCTTTTGTATACTACTTTCAATTCTTTTTGTAATTAGTACAACGCATTACATTTCTATCAATACAACATTCAATTCATGAATTACTCTTTGTTCTCTTTAGTTTGTACTTTCAATTATTTCTTGCTTTATTATTCTCTCCACCTTGTTTTTGTTTATGCGTCCAACCTCCATGATAAAATTTATGCGCTTCACCTGTAGACTTATTGAAATAAGAAGATCAACTTGCAAGCCTTAGGATATCACACTGGGTAAATTACTTCTAAAAGTTAGTATGCGTTGCAAGCTTTGCCTCAAACCTCTTTTACAAAATTTTTTCTAAGGCAATCTCATTACTCGATTTCAGCAATGAGGACCTTGCTGCCTTCAAATTTGGGGGTAAGAAAGGTTTGAGCCATGCGTTCAGAATTCAAAAATAAAATAATAATAATAATAATAATAATAATAAAAATAAAAATTCTTTGGACAAACAACTCCGCTGACAACGCATAAAATTAGCCTGTTAAGAGTTGAGTTGAGATTGGCTCTTTTAACACCCCATAATCAAAGGTGAGAGTCCAAGATTAGCGCATAGTAAATAAACGGTACCACTATCGACGCAACAAAAAAGGAACGCGATAAGTGCCGAGTTGTGAAAGGGTATTTGCTCGATGTTGGCTGCCTCCATGCACCCCATCGTTGGTATGTCAAAACGAAGGTAGATAGCTCAAATCAACGCAAGTGGCACAAATAAAAAAAAAAAAATCTGAAACTTTATGAATGAATGAACTCCAAGGCACATTTCTAAAACGAGGACATCAGATTGGCTGGAAATGAGTAAGGGTATTTTTTAGGAATAAGCTTGCCGCATCTAAAAATTAGTAAGTACTTTCAAAGCGTCGATTGAAAAAGTGCTTGGTATAGTTATCTGATTGTTGATATAGTCAAGGATTAGAAGGCATGTTGAGAGGGTGCGCTTTTACTTAAACTTAGGCTGTAGAATTTAATAAATCTTCAAATAAATGTTTGAGAACAAACATTAACTCAAATTTGGGGGTATGATAACTTGTAGAAATACAAGTTATTGTAGTCACTATTTGATTTAATTAGAGTAACTTTGGAGCTAAACGCATGATTTTGGTAGTTAAATGATGAAAAATGTATCACCATGTGTTGGCACTACTTACAAAGGAAAATACCTGAAAAACGATGAGCTTTTCTGTTCCTGACGCAGGGTTAAGATGAAAAGAAGCATGAAGCACGAAGAAACGAAGCTGCTGCGAGAACAAGTGGAAACCTGCGTCGAGCCTAGGCGTTGAGACCATGCGTTGAGAAAAAGTAGATACAGACGCATGGCCAAAAGCTGTCATATCAATATGCAAAAGGATAACACGCTATCAGAATATGGTAGAACAAATGGGCCGACGACGTAAAAAGTCTGCGCAGCAGGGCATGGAATTTAATGTAAAGGTGTCAGGTTATCATGAGTTTCAACTTTTCAACGCCTATAAATAGCCCAAAGCTTCCCCATTGAAGAGGGGGGAAAGACCAGTTCAAGAGGCGAAAGCTCTGCACTTTTTCTCCTTCACCATAACCAGCCTCCATTTCGAGCTCTTCTGAGAGAAGGATTCTGAGCATCATCAGAGTCATCTCCCAGTGAGTGAGAATCTCCACCCTATGGAATATATGTATCAGATAGCAACCATCTCAAGCCTCCATGAAGCAAGACGTTGTCAGTGGCGGCTTGACGCTCTTCATCTCTATTTTATTTCCATTTCTCTCCTTCTTGCTTATATTTTGTTAATGACATTCAAGAGAATGATTTATTTCATTAATATAAGTTTGATTGACTATCATCTTCCATCCATTTCCATATTAAATACTTTACACCATGTTATATAAATGCTAAATGAGTTAAATGTTAAAAGCTAGTTTTTCTTGAGCAATTCTGAGTATGTTACATCCTGGTTAATGCATATTTTTAGCTTGCATAACGTTGTCTGACAAACAAACATAGTAAGCATGACTGTCGAGCTTGAGAGAGTGGATAGTTAATCTTTAGCATTAATTAAGACTAGATGAGTTGCAGAGATGTAGTTCATCTTTTGCCAAAACAAACTTACCATGCGTCTTAGAGATAAGATAAATGTGGCGTCGAAACATCGAGAGATGGATTCACACACGCAGTTTGTAGGTATGTAATTATACTTGGAAAGTTTAGGTAACAACTAGCTCTTGCTTTCAGCTCTACTTTCACTGCATGGTCCCATTCATTCCCAACACATGCTATCTGACGCATTTTTTCATATGACTACCCAACGCCGCGTCCATTCCATTAATATTAGTAGGAAATTCTTTTCATTCTTTTTGTATAGTTTAGATGCACAAACAACAAATGCATATATGTTTACTTGTACAGTCACCGCATAGTCATACATTTAGTCTCAACGCCTAATTATTACAAATCCCTGCGTTCAACCTTGAACTCACCAGGAAAACCTATAAATGCTTATACTTGGGTCTTTATAGGAAAACTTGCTTAGTCATGATCACATCTAGAGTAATTTTCAACGCATGCTTGTACGAAAATGACAAATCTGTTTTTGTGCAATGAGCTAAGAAAATTCAATTCAATTAGAAATTAAACGAACAAAAATCCAACGAACAGTCATGTATTAAGGGTAGTACAGGTTGACAGTAGATGTCGTAAAAGGGTTGATGTCTGCTGTCCTAACACCTTTTTCTAGGTTAAAAGGGTAACTTTGGAGGAAATGGGACACCTTTCCCTGCTGTCATGGTCGTCCTGTAGATCCTTTCTGTCTCGTTCCACTGGTTCCCTCGTCACCAGACACAGCAGGTCTTGGTGGCTGACTCACTGTTTGAGAAATAGTTCTTTGTTCAACCTTGTCCTCCTACATCAATTGAGGACATTCATGTTTAAAATGCTCAGTCTGTCCACAATCGTAACATACATTAGTTACACTCATACATTGTCCCCAATGATACTTTTCACACGTGGGACATAACAGTTTTGTTGCTGAACTGGCTATGGACTCACTAGGTTGTCCACCTCGTGAACCTCTTACAAATCTTGCTGGACCACTGTAACTCCTTGATCTTTGCCTCAGCATATTACCTCCTATACTAGCCTTGGAGTTAGCTTGTCCACTGAATCGAGGTTTAAAGTTACCTTTGCTTGACATGCCTAGCACAAATCTCCTGTTACTACCTTTGCCAGACTGTTCCTATACAACACCAGAAGGGTGGGTTACACGTTCACTCTAACTGATTCTCTTTCCTGCTTCTTTTCAGCTAACCTTCTTTCAACTTGCATTGTTGTCTCCACCATCTTAGAAAAATCTATCCACTTCACACTGGCTGTCACGGGAGTACGAATTTCCTCCCTTAACCCTTCCTTAAATCTCTTACATTGGTAAGATTCATCAACAACAATAGTAGTAGCATACTTACATAATTTTGTGTACTTCTTTTCATATTCTGCTACTGTCATCGATCCTTGTACCAATTTTAGAAACTCATTCCGTTTACCATCACAAAATGACCTTGGATAATATTTATCCTGGAATGCCTTTTTGAACTCGTCCCAGCTTATCACATATGTTCCTCCCTTTCTGCTCTCTATAACTCTCCACCAATTCTATGCCCCTTTCTGGAGCATGAATATAGCTAACTCAACTTTCCGTCATCAGGGCACCTCATAACCCGATAACATTTCTCAAGCACATTCAACCATGCCTCTGCATTTGTGGGATCTGTGGTGCGTTCAAAAGTGGTTGCACCTAAAGCATTCAACCTCTCAAGTTCGTACTTCTTTTCAGGGTCAAACTGCACTAATCCAATACCTGCAGCTAACCTTTCAGCAATTTTGGTGAAGATATGTTCTTCCACATTAACCTCAGCTTATGGATGGCTTGACCAACCATCTGACATCTCTTCTTGACTCCCAGTAGCTTATGGAGTTCCAGTCCTAGCTTGCCTACCTCGTTTGCTTCGGTGTGGCATGATTCCTACATTATATTATAACATCATCATATGGAAAAAATACATGCTCCTAGACTACAATGCATGACCCTAGATCCCAAGACTTTTGCCCAGATACCAACTTGTCATATTGACCTTACTATATGAAATTATAATGTGGGAGAAACCAATACCTCCTATCTTGATAGCTTGTGATAGCACTGCCATAATTGGTATAGTAAAAAATCGTTTTTATAATAGTAAATCAAGACCTATAGGATGAAAACATAGTACTATGAGATCTTATTTAAATAAAGGGATCATTAATGTGAATTACGTTAAATCTTGTGATAACCTTGCAGATTCATTAACAAAGGCCTTAAATAGAGAAAGAGTCTGGAAAACATCGAGGGGGATGAGGTTGAAACCCTCACAATTGTTTTGAGCCATATATAAGGATACCTACCTATTGATTAAAGATCTTGAGAGCTAGGTTCAAAGGGAAAAACGAATTATAAGGTGTTTTAAGAAAATGTGTTAAAAGATCTTATTGATAAAGTTGTATTTGAAATTGTTGCTTCAATTTCCACTCTACTTTAGTATAATGAATTGGATCATGTTGTTGTTGATAAGTATTCTCAACATATTATTGCATGTGAAGTGTTGCAATCTGATGAAGAGGGTGTTGAAACTCTTCTTGAGTCATCTGAAATGGTTGAACTTGGAAGTGGTCTTAATGATATTGTTGACAACACCAAGGTTTCTGCCGCTACTTAGGATTAGAGATTTGAGGTTGCTGTTGTTATGGATCATGCTACCAACCAAGAGGTTCTTGAGGAAGTTCTTAGCACTGTCAAGATGATGAAATTGCTCATCAAAGCTCTGATAAAAATGGTGATGATGATTCTCCCTCAACTAATCTGAAGTCAAAGAAAAATAAAGATGTCAATGAAGATGTTGATGCTTCTCTTGTGACATCAGATTATGAATCTAAAAAATATGTAAAATATCCTTCTAACAAAGCATTTGGCTCGAGTTTCCTGAAGAGTTTTGATGAGGAGGACACTGGATCTATTTGAATCACTGGATTTGTTAAAGCCAAAGGTAAAGAAGGTGTGTCCTTTCACTCCTCAAGTGTTTGTCTAGTGCCACTAGATGGTGTGTCCTTTCACTCTAAAGAAGGTGTAATCTTCGGAAGTTTGTTATCAAGTAAAATATATTGGATGACAAGGACTTATCTGATTGCACCAGAGAATGTGCTGATCTCATTGCTTCTGAATGTTGGTGATGCAAGCCGCAAGTGCATGGGTCAAGTTATAATATAAGACGATTAAACTTCGAATATTGTTCCACTGAGGATCTAATTGTGAAAGTTTAAATCACTTAGCTATTCTAGAGTTAAGTCAATTTTATTTGAGGATTCGACTTCAAGTTGTGATTAGGAAAACAAATAAGGAAAGAAAGTAAAGTTGAAATACAAGAGGGCCATCCTTGTTTAATTCATTATGCAACATTCTAGGGTTCATGGAGTTGATTGCAATTCATATGCTTAAGTCTAGAAACATAAATTCGGATTATTTTCTATCAAAATAACATTTTCTCATGCAACCTAATTGATTACTAACATCTTGAAACCAATTTAAGTCACATGGCATTAAGAGTCGTCTTTAGCAATTTTCATTATTAACCTAACTATTTCCATGAGAGATTAATACGATTCATTGTTATAGTTCCAATTAGGCATACAATTCCTAAAATCATACATTTAATCTAACAAACATGGATGGCCAATCAAGAAGAATTAAGCACAATAACAATGAAAAGCAAACTCATTACAACAATCCATGAAAAATCTACAACATTAACATAACTTCATAACCAGTTCATCAATACCCTAAAACTAAAGAGTCTAGCCACTTATAGCTTTAGACAAGATGTTCAAGACAATTTTTCAGCATATAGAAAGAGTGTAAAGAAAGGAAAATTCTACCGTAAATAAGCCCTTGATTGAGGAGGAACCGCTAAGACTTGATCTTCACGTCGGTAACTCCAACGATACCAACTCTCTCTCAAACTCTTTTCTCTCTTCCTTGCAGCCAACTCACTACTTGAGGCTTTGTATTGTGTGATTAGGGTTGCTAGAAACCCCTCAATTTATAGACTTGGCCGCCTAAAATTCTCTCCAAAAATAAAGAATTTTCAATTTAGGAAAGTTGGCGTCACTACGCTCTCCAAGAGTGCAACAACGCTGTTCGTCATAATAACCAAGCGTAGCGACATTGTCACACCCCCTCCTGAGCTATCCTCTTAACTCGGAAAGAAGCATGACGACAATAGATATCAATCCTCTACGACATCCATTATCAACTTAACTCTCCTCAAATTCCCTTTTCAAGCACTCAATAACATAAAAACCATTTACATCCAAACTGTAAATAATACCAAATGAAACTTTATAATAATAACATTAGAGTTGTTACATATATCCACCACTCCTTAGACTCCAATATGTACAATACTAGGTCTAAGTACAAATATTTACAATGCTCAAAACTAAGAAGCAGATCCAGAGGAGTTTGACGAATAGGCTAAGCACATCGGTTCTGCTCGCTACCTGGAAAGTAACAAACATTTGAAAACATGAGCTACATTGTCCAGTGAGTGACAAGTTTATAAAACCATGCTTGGCTTAAAAGCTCAATGAAATCATGCTTGATAATCAAATAATAAAACTTTTGGAAGTTTATAAACATTTCCATATTTTAGAAAGATTTTCCCTTGGTTGAGGCAGAGTAAATTCAACGTTGCTCAACGTCGATAACAACCTTAGTCAGGTGGAGTAATCTCAACACGCCCAACGTCGAAAACAACCTTAGTTGAGATGAAATAATCTCGTCATACCCAACATCGAATAACCTTAACTGTGTGGAGTAATCTCAACACAACAGCGTTGAATTTCCCTCTATGTGCACATAGGAATTATAATTCGGGTTGCCCATGTACCTTCTCTAGTCCTTCAATACCGGGGTCCCAATATTAAGGTTGCCTATATGCCTTTTCTATGTCCTTCGACATTGGGGACAATCTATTGTATTCAGGTTGCCCATATGCCTTTTCCATGTCCTTCGGCATTGGAGACCATCTTTTGAAAATAAAGCAAGCTAAATCATTTATAAACATGAGTTAAACAATTTCTCAGAATTTCAAAGTATTTCTCAAAGAGCATGCTTTTCACAAAGCTTGATATTATAAAACCTCGTGCTCAAAATCATGTAAAAGCATGCTCAAAATCATATTAAAAAACACATGCTTTACAAAATTCAACTTATGCCAAAAATCTCATATTCTGTGAATAGACCGAGTATTCGAAAAAATATTGAGAGAATAAATCATTTTAAACGAAATTAAGTCACTCACAACTTGTTCTAGGCTCTTGATGGGTTATATACTTCCCCTAACACTTCCCGGCCTGGAATAAATTAATTCTTTTTGTCAATATCCTTAAAATTCCCTTCATAGCATATTTTAAGTCATTTTAACTCAAAAAGGCTCACCGACAAGCAAGAATTAGCCAAAATGTTCAAAAATGGAAACTTGCCCCTAAGTATGTCCAACATCCCTACAGCACGCACACCTAGCCAACCTAATCTGAAATGGGCGGCAAATCTCGCACAGCATCTCTAGGTCGACAGTCCGTGTCATGCGCCTCAGCGAGACCAGCAAGACTCGTCTCGCTCAACTTCTGCACGCACACAACGCCACCACCGATCTCGTCCCCACAGCCTGCACACAGACAGCAATGCCTCTCGCTCATCCTTACGTTGCCAGTGCCATATTTGCTCGCCCACTGGGCATCCAAAACTTGTCAAAATAACCTCAAAGGGTTCTTTCTTCCGACCACTGCCCTTGCTTGCCTGCACACACTGTCTTTTCAAAAATGCACCCGACAACCTCAAAACATTGTCTTCTCTTCCAGCTGCCAAAAGTAAGGTTGTTAAACTTTACTTACTCTTATAAACTTGTAGATAATTGTCTTAGCTATCTTACTTCAAAAGTTCAGGTTCTAATTCTTCTTCTTCCGCCAGATATCACTAAATCTTCCTGCTTTGCTCCAGTTTACCTTATAGTCGAAGCCAGCTTGAGTTTTTGATGAATTCAAAGTTCTTCCTCACAAAATTTCTTTCCAGCAACTCTCTCGGTGAAACTAGACTCAATTTGGTTGAAGAAAATTGCAAATGGCACGAGTGATTTTGACATACCAACCTCATCACTTGACCCCTCTATTTATAGATTTTTCGGAAATCTGCATGTAAATTCCTAACTCGCCACCTCATGCTTGCATGCATGCCCATGCCACAGTTAACCTCAATTTGACACCTAATCTGGCTTGCTTATCACTTAAGTCTAGGCTTTGCTTAACCAAGAAAAAATTGTGGATGCATCCTCGGGAAAAGATTCCTCCATGCATCCTTTTTAGGTTGTACGTTGTCTTACACGCAATCCTCCTTGGCTGACTTGGGTGCCTAGCATGGACGCATAGCCTCGACGCATCACCCGTCCTACTAACCTCAAATGCATAGCCAAGCTCCCAAACGCATAGCCCACTTACCCAATGCATAAACCATCATCCAAACTTACTAACATGGACACACCCCTCGGCCCAACCTTACAACACACTAGGCCCGCAACACATAGCCTCTTGGGGCTCAACTACAACCTAGCCATCCCCTTTGCTGACCACACACCTACCACGCAATACCCCACTCTAAGTCAAGGGCTCTCGGCCACCTCCATCTTATCACCTGTCAAGCCACTTGCTAGTCATTTCTTCCAAGAATGTTAAAAATAAAAGTAGGGCTTACAGCGACACTAGCCTCATTTTGGAAAAAAAATCTACACTTTTGGAAAGTTTTTCCTATTTAATCTAAGGTTTGCAACGGGCCACAATATCAAGTTTTGAAGATTTTGAGGGATAGAGAAAGATTTTTTTTAGTAGATTTTAGAAGTTCCTAGGTGCCAGAGTTGATTGAAGAGCGTTTGATAATCAATTCAACCACAGAGACGAGATTGAAACACCGAAATATGCTTTCTTTCCCTTTTGTATCTTGGATTATTTTCCTATTTTTGTATTCTAAAGATAGTTCTGTCTATGGAAACCATGTTAGGCTAAATTCTCGTTGTTCTAGGGTCAGATGACTTTTATGGAGTAATGCTAAAAGCTTTTGTGGATCTTGAATTCAATTTACATTAATACTTCCTAGCATTGCGTTCTTAATACTTTTAAATGTTTGATCAATGTTTGAATGATTTCATGATTTAAAGTCTTTTTAACGAGAAAGTTTTATATTAGACCATGCATGTTAGACTATTGCTTTGAACACACTAACTTAATTAGATAACAGTAGAAATTGTTGATGTAGAGTCAAATGCTTTTCTTAATTATCTAGTTCCAAGCAATTAGTAATTATTAGTAATTAAGTGAAAGAAAAGATTGTTATCGAAAGGACAATCAGGATAAAAGAACTCTAGATCTAGGTGTTGTGTTAATTGGTTCAAGAGTTAAAACAATTGAGTTTAATAATTTCACTAATGAAGTTTATTCCCTAGAACGTCTCTTTGTTAATAATATTTTTCATACTTGATTGCTTTTTTTTTTCTTAGTTTAGTTTAGTTTAATTAATTCACATCACAAGTTAGTCCATTAAATAAAATTGGAACGATATCTTAAATAGCTAAAAAATTATCTCACCAATTCTTTGAGGATGATACTTGGCCAAGTCCGTTTTAAATTACAAATTGTTTATTAGAATCCAACCTTTAAACTCAAAAGTGTTAAACATAATTTAAATTGCACACCAACTAAATCGTAACAAAATGTAAAATCACTTTTTAAATGCTTTTAAAAATGTGTTTGAATAGATATAACTTTTAAAAGTTGATTATAGAAATCCACTTACTTTTGCTAAAAAAACAGTGACAAAAAAAAAAAAAAGTCAACTTTATCTATCAACCATATTATTCTATCTCCTAATTTAATTATAGATTGTCATCTCTATTTGAGCCGTTTTACTGAGAATACTTTTTGCTAATTAAGGAGTTTGTTACTTATTTTTTATCTTTTAAATATATTTATGTTTGTTTTGTTTCAAGTTCCCTGTTATAGCTTTTATCACAGGTTTTATATTATAAATTTAGTTAAGAATTTAAGTTTTTCTGTGTTTTTTTAGTTAAGAAGTACCAATATCACCAATATCACTGTTTTTATATTGTCAATTAGATTCCCCATCCTTAATCGGCACTAAAGCACCAAAGCTCCTTTCAATTAATATACTCTCTAATTCCTAACTTCTACTTATTCTTCAATATCGAGGTGTTCAATATTTACTATTGTGGTAAAATCGTAGAAATTGATATTGTCAAATCTAATTTGGTATAATGGTATTTTGTATGTGGGCCTAATCAATGGAAACGACAATTAATAGAGAGTGTTGTGCAATGCTTTAGAGATAGCTACGAATAATCCAATTCATTTATCAAATAATCAAAGAACATAAAACAAGAAACAAAAACAACAAAATGTGTTATTGTCTAAAACAACACACAAACTTGGGTGCCATGAAAAAAAAAAAAAAAAACATGACCTAAAAGATCCATATTAGATATATTCGACCCTATGTTGTTCCACAACAGAGAATACTACCATTTCATAATATGTATAAATATCAAACTCTAATCTAAAATGGGAAGCATACTACAAATATACAAAAGTTCAAATATTTATCGGAAGTCTAAGATTTGTTCTTCAAGTAGGTTTCCTAATGAGAGAATACAAAGTCATAACCAAGGTTTCAATTTAATGCAAATGTCGAAATAAATATTGAAATAATGTCAACATTGATGGATATTTCTAGAAAAATTATGTAATGACCTGAACAATCAATAAGTGTGTTTTTGTAATTTTATAATACTATTATGCTTTTTCTAATTTAGATAAACTAATATAATAGATTATTTAAATTTAGTTTATAATCCATTGGAAACTTAATTTATGATAATTGAGAGCTATTAAACTTAATTGATATAATTTTTATAAAGGCGATTTCAATACTTGTTCGCATATAATTATTAAAATTCTACAAAAATTTACTCTAAATATTAGTAGCTTGGTTATATTTCTGTGTTTAGTTATTTGAATATTAGAAGGGAAGAATTAATATAAATACAAGATTATTTAACTTGGTGGGAATGTGATATTAAGTGGATATATGATATAGTTGCAATTTTTGTAATTTATAACTTTTTGTCACAAGCTTTTAATTAAATTATTAAGAAAGTAAAACAAGATGATTAGGAATTTAAAAATATAAGATTAAATTCATTAATTGGTGCTTGTTTAAAAAGGGGACATAGGAAATAGGAAAAATCCTAGTTATAACTTAAGTTAACTTCAACCACTGTATAATTTATTTAACCCAACCTTTTGAGGTTCCACCCTAGGGTAAATAAGAGTTTAGGTGAATGAATTAGAGAGCCAGAAACTATTTTAATATCTCTTGGTCATGCATGAAGGGATTTGAATCATTGCAAAAATGTGTGATCGCTTTCTTTGATTTCTTGAAACAATTAAAGAATGAAAAATGACAAGAAAAGGTTAAGAACCATGCCGTTGTTGATACGTGACCACAGTCAAATCTCCTTTTGAAACTTGTTGTCTCCTTCTTTAATTTTTCTTATTCCACGGGATCTTCTTTGCTTGGCTTTGGCAAGGATGTGACTTTTGTGGAAACCACTTCTTGAAAGAATGGTGGGAATATAGCATAAGAATTTCCTAAAACTCGAAGAATATTGGGAGAATTTTTCTAGAGGAAGAATCTTAGAGTAATCGTAGATATTGTTGTAGAGAGAGTGTGTCTTCTATGAGGGCCCTGTTTATAGAACTATATGGGTTACTCCAAATAAATAATTAATTATTTGAATCATATTCAAATAAATTAATTCATCATATATTATATAGTTATTATTTGAGTTTCATTCAAAACTTTATAATCAATCATATATTAATCATATCCAATACAATTAATAATTTCCCTAAAAAAATTTGAACATTTCAAAAAAAAAAATTTAATAATTCAACATTGTTGGTCCGTGTGAGCTAGCAAGGGGACCTTATGTACCTACAAATTATAAGTTCCAATGATTGAAGATTAATTAATTAAACTTTTTAATCAAATTATTCTTCATTCATTAACTACAAGACAACCCACTATAAAACAATAGTTGAACTCTAATACACTATAGAACAAGTTGTGTCCATGGATATGATCAATATAAGCAAGTCAATTGTAAGCCCTACCTTTGCTTTTAAGTTGCTAAGTTTAATAAGTTGAACTAGTGTGTGCTCTTAGTAAATTTTTCCTATGTTTACAACTATAGATGCATGGAAGAGTGCAAAGTGTTAAGTGAAGATGAGACTTAAGTGTTAGGATTAGGCATTGAGATTGTATGTGGTAGCCGAGCCTTGTAGTGTGAAGCCTAGGCGTCCATGAGGTGTTAGGTTTGAAGACCAAGTATGTAAGCCCCGTACTTGACCTTGTGAGAAGGCAAGATAAGAAGAGACCAGGAGATGGGCGTTTTGGTAGGAATAGTTGGCTGAAAGGTGAGTGAGGGCAGAAAAATGGCTAAGCATCAGCTATGCATTGGTGGCAACATGCCTTGACGGAGGCAGTTTGGCGTGGACGTAGAGGTGAGGGAAGACTGTTAGGCGTTGAGGCCATGAGGTGTTGAGGTCATAAGGCGTGGAGAGCCACCTTGCATCGAAGGTTTTTTTGCAATAAACGCGTTGAAGGCTGCAGACGTTGACAGTTGAAGACCACTATGCGGTGAACACTACCATGTGTCGAAAGGGGGTATGCGTTGGTGCAAAGAAGGTTGGCCGAGAAAACAATGCATTTGTCAACCATCTGGCGAGGGAGTTTTGAAATAGTAACACACAAAACAGAGGCTGTGCGTTGCTGAAGCCAAACGTAGAAGGTATGCGTTGATTAGATTATTGAATAGAGACGAAATGGAGTTTAAGTCGGTGGTATATATATAAGTGGACTAAGAATTCAATTGTTTTGGATCACATTTTAGAGCTCGAGTTGAATCCCTTTCCAAGTTAAGCAACGGAGGGAGGTAGAAGAAGATGTTCATGTTGATTTGGAGTGGAATTCTTGTCGTTTTCGTGGAGGAAACTTGAGCTGGAGCAGAGGACTCAGCTGGTGTTACTCAATCAGAGTAACGTTCAGTTTTAGGGGAAGAACGAACTGAGGAAACGGAGGTTAGGGCCGAAGTTCTAAGGTTAGTAAGGTTAACTCAACTTTTAGCAAGTTTCATGAATGGTACTTGAGTTGAATTTGAGTAAATGTGTGTCAAACTCCAGGTAGAAGAGATCGGAGCTGAATTGCCGGATGATTAGGAGCAATTCGGAGTTATTGAAGGATATATCCTAAACGGAGAGGATATTCTCTATGAAATTTTGAGGTAAGATGAAGGACTTATGCCTTTATAAGTTTGTAGAAGGAAGTAAGTTTTGAAATTGGCCAGAATGTGATATTTAGCAGGTTGAAGAAAGAAAAAGAAAGGAAGAAGAAAACTGTTCTGTTACAGTGGTAGTATCGCTGAGAGAGCGAGAGACGGGGCAACGAAACAAGTGTCGCTGCAACGCAAGAGGGGCTTTGCGTCTCACAATTCTCGCTGAAATCTCGCTGGGTGTCGCACCTCAAGTAGTCTCGCTAGTTACGTTCAACACGGTATCGCTAGTGCAGTATTATGTAATGAAGTTTCGCTAGTAGTCTTTAGTATGTCTATGGAGTTATGTATATTTAATGAGTGTAAGGAAAAAGGAAGACTAAGGAAAACTGAACGTGGAAAATGTGTATTTTCAGGCCAGGAAGAGCTCGGGAAGGCATATAACCCACTTAGAGTCGAGACAAGTAGTGAGTGACTTCCTACTATATCTTGTAGTTACTTTTAGTTTAATTATTTGGCTATGGATGAGTAAGAAGTTATGGTACTGTGTAGTATTTGAAGTGATTATGTTGTGTTGGTAAGTTTAAAAGAAACTAGATATATTGTCTATATGTAAACATGGCTGAGGGACCTTATGGTGAAGGCCTAAGTGAATATGAACATGATACTCAGTGCTGAGGGACCTCGTGTGAAAACACTTAAATAATTTGACGGAATGGATTTCAAAGCTGAGGGACCTTGAGTGAAAGCTTGTAGAAATCCATCATATGTTAGCTCGTGCTGAGGGACCCAGAGTGAAGGCACTTGAGCGGAGATTTGACTGGTTACCAGTGCTGAGGGACTTCGAGTGAAGGCACACGGTAATGTTAACATAATTGAACTTAGTGCTGAGGGACAGAATGTGAAGGCACTCGATAATTTGTTAACCCTTGAATCATAATGATTAGACATTTATATGTTATTAAAAAGGAGGAATTTGTACTGGAATGTGAGTGAGATAAGTTGTGCTTTGTCACAGCAAGGGTTAGATAGTTGCCATGGAACAGTAAGGATGTTGATAAGGGTGTGATTTATAGCATAAGAAGTTTAGAAACTTTCTGATATGTGATTTGTTGTGGTTACTAATGGTTATACTAGCTCATGATTGTTAGTAATAGTTGGATGAATTTAGTCACTCACTGAGCTTTAGGCTCACTCAATTTGTTTGTTTGATTGTCGTTTCAGGTAGCGAGCGTGTCCGGGACGCCTAGCCTACAGAGTATCTCGTCTGGGCCTCCCTTGAAGCAGACCTCTGGGATAGTTGTAAATATTCAGCTTATGTCCATATTTTGTAATGTACATGTTCCTTACGAGTGCTGGGAGAATTGTTTTGTAGTACATACATATATATAAAATACTTGATGAAAGGTTGTATGTTATCGAATGTCTTAATTGTATTGGTGTTTCTATATGAGATTATACTGGCATTTAGTTTTAATATGCTATATAGAGAGTGCGGTTCCACACTCACTCCTAGGTATAAGGAGTATCTGGGATGGGGTGTAACAAAGTACGCGTCCCTGCGGTGTTAAGCTTGAAAATCATGTGGGCGTTGAAAAGTAAGGAGTAGCGTTCAAGAATGGGCGTCCAATAACCAAGTAGGTGTGGGGGTTAAAAGGCCAAGTGGGCGAAGAAGGATGATGAAGAACCTCTAAAGGTGTTGTGCTAGGCGTCCAAGGGAAGAAGACTTGAGGTAGGCGTCCAAGTTACTCTCATTTTGGTTAATTGTGTTTAATTATTTAATGGTGGGTAACTAGGTGTCAATTTTATAATTAGTGTGGCAAAATTGAAGTAGGAGGTGGCAAACTCATGTCACACCCCGCCCTGAGCCACTTCTCTCTATAACCCAAGATGAGGTGTGAAGACAGCAGATGCTGACCCTTTTGCGACATCGACATCTACTGACGAACCTTTATCCTTCTTCCAAACTAGCCAGAGTAACTTAGATAAAAAAAAATAAATTTAACTCATATTCACATGCATACTTTATTGTTACAACTATTTAACACGTTTGTTTACAAAAGACATATTTCTAATTTCTTATTCTAACTGTTGCCTACAACTAAGTGCACGTAATTTCTCGGCAGACCTTGACTTCGCACAGCAATGGAAACTCGGCTACTACCTGAAAAGAAAAACATAAGAAAAGGATGAGCTTCTATGAAGCCCAGTGAGTGATCAAATAAACTAGGGTTTACCAACCCTTTCAACATAATAATAATCATTGTCACACCCCCTCCCGGATTATCCTCCATAACCCGAAAGAAGATGTGAAGTCAGTAACCTTGACTCCTCTGTAAGGTTCACTGACCAACCATTCCTTTTACCAAAGACGGCCCAGACGAGGTTCGACGTAGGCATAGCATCTCGAACTCGCTTGCTACCTGGAAAATTAGAAAACATGGGAAAACGTGAGCTAAGCCCCGTGAGTGACAAGTTTTGTAAACTATCTTTTATTTGAAAAGAGGCTTGTTACAGTAAAACACATTAAAAGAAGGATTCAACAGGAACAGATTTTCCACAATTCTTTGTCATTCACCTAAATCCGTTCTAAATCCAAAGAAATCGTTTTCCAGAAAATTTAAATAGAAAACCGTTTGGTTTTTCAATCTTTTCCCCTAGTTGAGGCGGAGCAAAGCTCAACGCTCTCAACGTCGAAAACATCCTTAGTTGTGGTGGAGCAAGGCTCAACACACCCAACATCGAAAACATCCCTGGCTTCAAGCAGAGCAAGCTCAATGCACTAGCCAACTTAACCTCTATGTGCACATAGGAATATGACGGGTTGCCCATGTACCTTCTCATGTCCTTGAGTACTGGGTCCCGGGGAAACTCACGAGCCTTCTCAAAGAGATAAGCACTGAGTCTCCTCTTAAACATTTTGTCAATCATTTTGAGTAGATCATTCATATAAAACCTTTTATAGAAATCAAGATGTTTCTTGATAAACTGTACTTTGCAACATGCTTTTCAATATAGTAAAACAATAAAATTACATGCCTTTTGAACGATGTGTTTCAAGAAATCAGTTATCATAAACCATATCATATAAGAACAGTTCAACAAAACTCAGTTTGAAGGAAAAAGAGAGTCACTCACAATTTCTTAAGATATTTCCTCTTTTCCTTCCAATCCTTGTCTTCCCGAGCTCCTTGAACGCAAGGGTTTGGTCTTCTACCCCACAAACTATTTCTGGTAACAGGTTAGACGCAAGTCTGCCCTTAAACGCAAGGTGCAGACTAACTCTTCTTACTCTTTCGGATGCGTCGACCTTCCTTGAACGCAAGGTCTAATTTGAACGCATTGTGGCGTTCACCCCTTTATGTTGAATTCGTGTAAAACGCAAGGCTTACCCTTCTCAACGCAAGCCAACTTCTTAACACCAGATAACTTAGGTGTTAAGGTTGTCTTCCTCTTTGGCCACAGATTTCCTCTTACAGATGCAAGGTTTTCTTCTTTCAGTTCTCCTTCTTTCTCTCAAGAATTATTATCACCGAATCATCAGTCATTACTTTTCCCCTCAAGGTCCTATTTATAGAGAACTTATCATTCTACTTCTCTTCTTTTGCTGCCACTTGTTTGCCACATGTCATGTTGCATGCTTAATCAACTATGCATTAGTCCAAGTGTCACTTTGCATGAGATGATTATCATGCTTTCTAACACCTCCTACTTAATGAGGTGTCCCAATCATGTGTAACCACCTGGCATATAGGCTTACCTTATGCGTCCGTTATGTTCCAATATACAACTACCCAATCATTCCTGTGTTCCTATGCGTTTATAGACCTTTATTTCCATTTATCTACCACATTCAATTAGGTATACAAATCTTAAACGCATGCTACTATGTGTTTCAGCTTACCATAAAATATCATACATCAATCTTAATCGCATACTATCTGCGTTCAACTTTCTTTTCTTATATTCATTCACAGCTACAAATCCCTTTTTTGTACAATTACACCCTTCTGACCATGTGGTTTACTCTTAACTACCACACTCAACTCAAGTTCTTTCTTTATGCATTTATCCTCTTGCATTCATCTTTACATCATTCCGCGTTCATGACCTTCCTTTAAGTCCCTTGATTTTACCCTCTATGCGTTCTCGAATTATATACCAAGGTTATTCCTTTAACCATTTCCTGCTTTAACTTTTCCTATGCGTTTACCCGAGATCTTGATAACATTTTTCATTTATTATAACGTTAAGCTCTTTCGCGTATAACTTATTAACCAATGGTAGTCACCATCGACTCATAAACCCCTCGTCGCATAGCTAATAGCTGTCCTTAACACAAAACTCCTCAATGCATAGCTAATGGTTCCTCACCTCGTAACTTCCTCATTGCATAGTAAGACCTTACTAATCACTGAAGTCCTACTAGCATATAATAATCCTTTAATGTTTATCATCTCAATTATTAACTATTTAGAATTTCAGTTTCCTCAACGCGTCGCTTTGCCATCGCATAGCAATTCTTCAACGCATAGAAATTTCCCAATGTAATAACCTTCAACGCTTAACGGCCTCTTCCGCACATGCTATACCATATTCAGGGACTTCTTGATTAGCCCAATGGACCTTCATAGCACATAGCAAACTCCCAACGCCTAGCCGTTGCTCATCGCATAGTTTTTCAATCCATCGCTAACCTTCAGCGCATAGTTACAGCTTATCGCACGGTTTACCAACGCATAGTCATGATCAGTACTAAATAGTTCTTGTTCCTTTTTCTTCCGTACTATTGCTTCATAACACCTAATGCATTACTTTCCTTCACTTCACTTTCCGACACGTTGCCAACCTTTCCAATGCAAAGTACTTTTCCCACGCGATGGTTCTACTCCATTTTACATCATCGACGCATGGTACTTCACCTCATTTAACTTGCCATTATTAACATTTAATCTCGTAACTTGGTAACTCAATATTAACTATTACATGCGTTATACTTATCCATCCATGCGTCAGCCTGATTTCCAGAATTATGTCTACCCTCTTCTTAATACCATTCATTTCAACGCACAGAATTTATTGGCCATAATTTAGTAATTACACAATCTTAACTTCTCGTTTACATGTTCCGTTAATCCACACTCTTTATCCTTTTATCCTTACCAATTATATAAATACTTAGGTTTTCAGGGACAGGGTGTTACAATCATAGTAATCGTAATACGAATCATAAGCAAGTATATCTCTAACGAGTTGGCACCTCCAGAATCTACTTCTCCAACTGGCACCTTCGACACAGCAAATCTTCTACTTATCCTGCTGGCTCACATGACTCAACATTCTTGATTGGTTTTTCCCCGTGGCCAACATGGCTCAGCTAATCTCATCATTTCTGTATCCATCTATCCCCTACGTGCACATAGTCTTACCTTCGAGACTTCGAAGCTAGGCCTATCGGCCCCCTGACCATCGTCTCGGTACTTCTCGTAGGCTCAGGAACTAGGCTCTGGTTGCCCTCTAACCATCCCACTAGGAAATCCCCGCCACAGGCTAAAAGACTAGGTCCTTTCGACCCTCTGACCATCTTATGCAGTGTTGAATCCCAGTGCCAGCCTTGACCGTTATCATCAATGCCTTCGTAAGTTCCTTCGACATTGGTAACATAATCTGTTCATCGATGCCTTCGTATAATCCTTCAGCATTGGAGTTAGAATCTAATATCCAACAAGCTCGATATACTATAAACTTATTTAATAACTTGCCCTAGCATGCATACTACATCATGCTATCATGCTCGATATAAATTATTCGATACCTCACCATAGCATGCATAATATCACATAACCATACTATCCATTATAAGCTTGTAGGCATGCTATTAATAAGTATTTATAGAGAATATAATTTAGTTCTCTCGTGAAAGGAAATCAATCACTCATAGTGAATGTAGTCGTCCAACTTAGGGTTCCTTCCTCTACCTCAGTTCTGATCCTTCTCTGCTTCTCTCGAGCCTCTGGACCTAAGAAAACAGCAATTGGGAAACCTCAAAAATACTAAAACAGTTTCTCGAACTCCAGAAAATTCCTCCTTGGACGCAAGGCAGATCAAGTTGGACGCAGGGCAGCTTCTTTTCTCCTTACACAGCTGAGTTGGACACAGGGCAGTCTTCCTTGGATGCCTAGGACAACTGATATAAGTAGACAACACTTCAACAACAAGAAGAACAGCTTCTTGGACGCAACCTACTCTCCTTGTACGCAAAGCTTACTTCCCAACCTTCCTCATCTCTCTCTTTAGTGAAAATTAGAGGCTTGTGATGGTGTGAGAGCTCCTTTACCCATTTGGCCCTATTTATATAAGTTGGATGGCAAGCCTTGTCATCCAACCTTGCCTCCAAGCTTGACACTTAGCTCCCACATGTCACCATGCATGAAGAACACCCCATGCGTCCAACCAAGTGCTTCCTTGCATGGTGTTCTTGTCATACACCCTGACACCTTCTACTTATGAAGTGTTATGTCCAAATGCAGCCACTTAGCACCAAAATGCTCAACCATGCATTCAACCTAGTCCCGGGATAAGAACCATGCATCCAACCTCCCTATACCATGCGTTCATGGTGATGCTTCTCCGGTTTGGCTTCTTTTGCTCTCTTTTCTTCTTCCAACCTTCCTATACTTAGCCCAATTTCCTTGCCAACACCCTTCTATGCGTCCACCTCCTCCTCCTATGCGTCCAAGTTCCCTCTAAGAATTCAACACTTAGCCAAAATCTCCTTCTTTAGGAGGTATGCATCCAACTAATCCGAGGTTCCCACACTTAGTCAAATTTCTACTCACAAAGCTCTTTATGTGTGTGGTTTCCTCCAACTCTCTTATGTATGTGTCCATCTCCTTCTTTAATTTGGTCCATGCATCCATGACTCCCCAACATGGCCCCATGGACTCCTTAATTACTCACTTATGCGTCCATGTTGTGCCTCCTGAGCCTATGCTTCCAACTTTCCTTTCTTATGCCTTCATACTTAGCCATTTTTCAACCATTTTTCCCTAGTATGCATCCAACCCAACTTTACCTTCCTTAGGGTTGCTTCTCAACACTCCAATTCATCCAACACAGCCAATTTCTTCCCAAAATGGGTCACCATGCGTCCACAACACCAACCATGCGTCTAATATCGTGGTTCCCTTCCCAAGTATGTGTCCAACTCACAATTAGCTCCCCACTATGTTTCCAACTCTTCCTTCTTTAACACTTAGTGTGATTTCCTCACTTTTCCTCAAGCTTATGTGTCCAAGCCCAGCCTTCTCATAGCATAGTTGAGTTCTTCAAGCCTAGTCGTGACACTTAGAAGATTTCTTTAGCTCACAAGCCACCTTGTCATCCAAGACTCGAAAATCACATAACGTGGTTTTCTTCTAAACTCACCTATGGCCTATTCTTAACCCATAACTCAAGTTCACATAAGCTCTTTTCTTCCTCCTTTCTCTTCTAATGCATAGGGTCCCTTAAACTCAAGTGGACACAACACTTTTTCCTTCTCCTTACAAAACTCCACAAGCCTAAATTTTCTGCCTTAAAAGTTTCCTAACTCCACAAGCTTGTGATCCAAATTTACACCCTTTACCCTAGTTTTCTTTCTTTATGTGTCTTAAGCAACTAGGTCAAAGGTTAGGGTGTCACAATTCAAATGTTGCATGCTGAAAATTTGAAGGATTATAAATAAAGGTTGAAATGAAGAAGTTAGGTTTGCTCAATCCACTCATGCTAAGTAAGAAGTTCTCCTACCAAAATTCTCCAAATTGAGTCTATTTGAGGTGAGAAGGCTGCTGAAGAAGGATTCCATTAGGAAGAGGCTAAAAATTGAGGAGAAGCAATGGAAGTTCAAGCTCTTGGGTAAGAAGAAGCAAGGTTGGAAGATCTGAGAATTTTGAGCTTGCCAAGAGGAATTAGAAGCTCAAATTCAAAGGTAAGCAAGTTAAGAGGTTAATATTGAGGTTTGTGGAAGAAATCTGAATTAAATTTGGCTGGAAATATTAATTTTAGTGGTTTAAAGTGAAGGTTGTGCAAAGGCTGCTGTCGGGTGCAACAACCTAAGGTTGAAGACAAGGGCAGTGCAACAAGCTGTCGGTGGCCCAGTGGGCATGCAAGCAAACGTGCAAGGCAGAAGAGGCGTGTAGGTGCACAAGAAAGCCAGGGCGTTAAGGGGCACATGGGCATCTAAGGTGTTGTTGACACAGAGTCTGCGGGAGTTTGACGCCCAACCCAATGTGCTTGTGTGAGGACTGTTCGACGCCCAGTCCGTGTATGCAAGGATGTATGCACGCCCAACACTTGCGAGGTTAGTATGGCCGTGCCTGTGCCTGTGTGCAGCTATGGCCGGTGCTTGTGCTTGTGCATGCAGGCAGTGGCCATGCTTTGTGTGTGGCTGAGGTGTCGCTGAGGGCTAGCTTACAACACTTGAGTTATTAGTCAATCTTTTGGGCGTTGGTGAGTTAGAGTTAAGACTTGATCTTAAAATCCCAATTGACTTGAGTTATGATTTAAGGATGTTTTAAAGAAGCCTAATTAGGTGAGTTAAATTATTTTCAGGCCAAAAGGAGTTCTCGGAGGTCTATAATCCATTTAGAACCCAAGTAAAGGAGTGGGTGACAGATTTTATTAACTAAACATTATTTCCTAAATGTTTTCCTTGTGAAGTATGAGTTTGAAAAGCATGATTTGTACTTGATTTTTAATAAGCTTGAAGAGCATGCTTACTTGTTTTCTTAAAGTTTAGAAGAAGCATGATTACTTGATGCTAGTTTTGAGAATTCTAAAGGCTTTCTATGAAATCTTATATGTCGAATTGTGTATTTCAAAAACATGCTTGTACTTCCATATTGTTTATAAAGGACCCAATACTGAAGGACATTGAAAAGGCATGAGAGGAACTTAATGTTGAAAGACAATGAGAAGGCATTTGAGTATTCCTTGGACCCAATACTGAAGGACATTGAGAAGGTACTTGGGCAGCGTGAGATTTAGATATTCCTATGTGCACATAGAGAGAGTTGATATTGTTGTGTTGAAATTACTCCACATCAGCTAAGATTGTTTTCAGCATTGAAAGTGTTGAGCTTACTCCACTCAACTAAGGTTATCTTGAGTTCGAATGTAAAATTGTACGAGTTTTGAGAAGCTTTACTCTAGTGATTTGTTTAGCTTGATTTTCCCAAAGCTTGAACATGATTTTTATGTTAACAATATGTTTTCAATATTATGTCACTCATTGGGCAACCCAACTCACGTTTTCATTTAATTTTCTTTCTTCCAAGTAGCGAGCAAGTTCGTGGTGCTTACCTACCCAGCCTCGTCTGCTTTTGCTGCTACAACTTAGTTTGTTAGATTATCTTGAATGAACTTGTTCTTAAGACATTTAGTGCATTGTACATAAGGGTTGGAGTTGTGAATTGTCTAAATTTCTCGTACAGGGATGTGTTGAAAAATGTTACTAACTGAGTTATGTAAATTATTTGTAATTATGAGATTACCTTTTGTTGTCAAATATTATCTGTTTATTAGGTGTTTATATGTTTATGAGTTTAAGGAGGAGTACAGGTTGACAGTAAGTGTTGTAAAAGGGTCGATACTTGCTGTCCTCACACCCTTTCCTAGGTTAGGTAATGCATTGTAGCTAGGAGCATGTCGAGTCTATAATATATTAATGTTATGATGTATTATAGGAAACATGCCTCGAAGGAACAGATGAGGTAGACAAGTAAAAGTCGGAACTTCGCAAGCTACTGGGATTCCTAAGAGGCTTCTAAGGGAGATTTTAGTAACCCTCAGGCATGTGTGAACATGGAAGAATTCACTAGGATAGCTCAGAGGTTAGCTACTAGTGTTGAATAGTTCAAACTGATCCCGAGAGGAAATGTGGGATCGAGAGGTTTAAAGCATTAGGTGCCACGGTGTTTGAATCCTGCTAATGCTGAGGTATGGTTAAACCAGGTAAAGAAGTGCTTCAGGTTATGCGATGTCCTGAAGACAGAAAGCTAGAGTTAGCTACGTTCATGCTCTAGGAAAGGGCTGAGGATTGGTGGAGATTGATAGAGAGTAGAAACAGAGATGCAGAGGCATTGACGTGGGATGATTTTAAGAAGGCTTTCCAAGATAAGTATTATCCTCGATCCTTTTGTGACGCAAAGAGAAACGAGTTTCTGAGATTGGTTCAAGGATTTTTTTACTGTTGCTGAATACGAGAAGAAGTATACAGAGTTGGCAAAGTATGTCATGGCAGTTATAGCTGATGAGACCGATAGATGTAAACAGTTCGAGGAAGGCTTACGAAAGGAGATTCAGACTCCAGTGATTTTTCAAAGTTAGTGGAAGCTGCCATGAGAGTTGAAAAGAGTTTAATTGAAGAGAAAGTTGAGAAATTGATTTTTAAAGGAGGAACATCAAGACAACCGTCAGGTATGCCATGAGAGCAGTTTAATCGAGGTGAAGGTAGATGATTTGTTCCTAGAGCGTCTGGAAATGGGAGTTTTAAACCCCGATCCAATGGACCGTCCTTTACTAGTTCTCGAGGAGGTGGTTCAAGACAAAGCCAAAGGAGGTTCAGTCAGATGTCAGGATCAGCTGGTGGTTCACAATTGAGGCAACACAGTGAGTCGGTTACTAGTGCAGTTAGGAAGCCTATGTGTGGTACCTGTGGAAGATACCACTGGGGTCAATGTTTGAGTGGAGCCAACGTTTGTTATAATTGTGGTCAGACAGGACATTCCAGGAGATATTGTCCCCAACTGAAGACAGGGAATGAAGCTAAGCAACAAGCAGTATCTCAGACCGTGAGTCAGCCAAGGCTTGAGATAGTGATTAATGAAGGCAGTGGAAGTGTTAGACAGAAGGGACAGATGGGCAGACCACAACAATAAGGAAAGGTGTATGCAATGACTCAGCAAGCTGAAGAGACACCAGATGTAAACCCTACTTTCATTCTCTTAGTACTAAGCTAAGTGAGTTGTAGAGAATTGTGAACTTAGAGAATTTCTCAAAGTTCATGTTAAAAGAGGTATGGAAAATAAGAGGTCAAGAGAGGCATTGTGTGGATTTAGTTGTGGAGAAGAGATTGAAGCAAGTAACAAAGGGTGAGGCTTGAGAAGAAGGGTAGTTGAGAGCCATTAGGTGTGAAGTAGGTGAGTTACAATTGGAGGGAGAGAGTTTAGGGAAATTTTGGTTAAGTGTTGGAAGGGTGTATTGAAAACTTATAAAGTAGCCAAGCTTAATTTCCATGGAGGTTGCGTGCATATGAGTGCTAGTTGGGTGATGGTTGATGTAGGCATAAGTGTTCTTAAAGCTAGATGAATAGACTTGTGGATGTTGACAAGAAGAGGTGGATGCATTCAAGTGTGAGTAAGTGCAAGTGATGGAGGATGCATTTTTTAAGCTTGTAAGCCCTAACTTTTGTTTTCCCTTTGCTTAAGTTCAAGTTAGAAACAAATGGTTAAGGGTTGGCTTGAATAAGTATAAATGTAAGTGGAAATTCTAGTGTATGTCTAAGTAATTATGATTTTTCCATTAGCTTTTAATAAGGGGTAAAGGGATGGAGACAATGGTGTATTTGATCAAGGAAATGTGACTAAGACTCAGGAAAAATTTTGCAAAGTGCTGGGGGAAACTTTCAAGTCAAAGTAGGTTAAAGATTTTATTTAATTAAGGAAAAAGAATAAATAAAAGAATAAATATTAAAATAAATTAAAATAGTTATTTTAAGGGAAATAATATTATATTTGGATTGTTACGATGAGGAGAAAAGAGATGGAGTCACGTTGAAGCAAAGGGCTTTGTGGCTAAAGATGATTGGTTGGACTAGGCAGTAGCTTGGTCCAGAAGCAAGTAGCTCAAAGACGACGTGGGCTCTCCCGGTTCACTTGTACCATTTCCACCATTTTTGCACCAGATGAAGCTCTTTGAGTTAGGATTCTAACCTAGGGCTGCTTGATTGATTTTGAGTCAGGAAGGTTGAAAAAACATGAAGAAACTGAAGGTTACCGCTGAAACCAAGCAATCCAGACATGTTATGTCACGCACTACTTTTAGGAAACTGATGCGTTGAAGAGTCTATGAAGAAAAGAAGTAAGAGACCATGTTGGACGCATGGTCAGTACCAAGGTAACGCATGGTATGGGTGGACGCATGGAAGTAAACCGAGAAAGGAAAGAAGTGAACCGCATAAGAGAAGATGTACGTATTGGCGATGGTAAGACGCTTAAGCAAGAAAGGAATGAAGCTATGTTGTGAAGTGTTGAAAGAGATCTAAGTCTTGGAAAGATAGAATACTATAGGAAATTGAGTAACGCATAGACTAATAGCAAGGAATGTTCACAAGTGTTGGAAAGTAGAAGGTTGTGAACTAAACATAAAAACTGAAGCATGTGGTGGACGCATGCTAATCTATCTTAAGAGAAATAGTTTAAGTGCAAGGAAAAGGTTAAAAGAATAACCTTGGGAATAATCAAGGAATGTCCAAAGATAGGAAGATGGTCATGGACGCAAGATGAAGGTGAACACAACAGGACCAACGCATAGAGGAAGAGCTTGAGAAGGATTTGTTGTCATTGACACCTAGTGCCATTGTGTAAGCACTGGTTTATAATAGTACGGCTATGCATTGAAGGTGATCACGAATGGTTGTTGTGACCTGAAGTAGTCGTCGCGTTGGCGGGGGAAGAAACGTACTTGGCTTACCATGCGTTGGTAAGATTGTCATGCGTTGAGATCCCTATACGTTGAAGACAGAGTTATTTCTATGCGTCAAAGACAGTAGTGTAGTTGGCTGAGAGTTAGAAAAGTGAGTAGTGAAGCTCAAACCTTAAAGGAAACTCAAATTACGCATGAGGGCGTTGTGTTGAATGAATGGTTGTCTATTGGAAAATGTTGGACGCATAAGATAAGTTTATAAAGGCTAGGTGACTTCATATAGATTTGACACCTTATCAGTAGGAGGTGTTGAAAGCATGTTAAGTGTTTCATGCAAGGTGACACTTGGACTATTGCATGGTTAGTCAGACATGCAGCGTGACATGTGGCAATCAAGTGGCAAAAAGAGAGGGGAAGTAGGATGGCAAGCCTTCTATAAATAGGATCCTGAGGGAAAAGTAACGACTGATGATTCTAAAGTAAGAAATCTTGAGAGAATGGGAAGAAAGAAGGTATTCTTGACAACTTAGCCATCCGATGTTAAAAGAAGTTGTCTTGCGTCGAAGAGAGGTCAGCCTTGCGTTTAAGACGAATTCAACATTCAAGGTGAACGCCGCGATCGAAGATAGGCGATGCGTTCAAGTTAGACCTTGAGTCCAAGAGAGTTTGACGCATCCGAAAGAAGTAAGAGGAGTTAGGCTGCACCTTGCGTTAGTCATCAACCTTGCATTTTTAAGGGCAGGGTTGCATCCAACTGAACTGACAGAGGAACGTCAGTCTTGCGTTCCAGAGTAAGAATGCTGCGTCCAACTGAGCTACAAGGAAGTGGAAACAGCTACCTTGCGGGTTAGAAGCTCAAGCCTTGCGTTAAAGGAGCTCGGGAAAGCAGGATTTGAAGGAAAAAGGGGAAATTTCTTAAGTTATTTGTGAGTGACTCTTTTCTTCCTTCGGAAACGAAATTTATTGAAAAATGTTCTTATGAGATATGGCTTTAAGATGATTGTTTTCTTGAAAAGCATGATGTTTGGCTATTTTGTTCAAAAGGCATGTTTTACCTGATTGCTTTATGATTTTGAAAGGCATGTTGCAAGATGTTGTTTATCAAGGAACAATCTGTTTTCTATGAAAGGTTTTAGATGAACTATTTATGTAAACTGATTGATAAAATGTTTTAGAGGAGGCTCAGTGCTGATGGACTTGAGAAGGCACGTGAGTTTCCCCGGGACCCAGTACTGAGGGACATGAGAAGGTACTTGGGCAACTCGCCATATTCCTATGTGCACATAGAGGTTGATTGGCTGGTGCGTCGAGTTTTGCTCCGCATCGAGCCAGGGATAATTATGACGTTGGGTGTGTTGAGTCGTGCTCCACCACAACTAAGGTTGTTTTCGACGTTGAGAGCGTTGAGCCTTGCTTCGCCTCAACTAAGGGAAAAGATTGAAAAACCAAACCGTTTTCTGTTTAATCATTCTGAAAAACGATTCTATTGATTTGGAACGGATTTACGAGATTGATAAAGTTTTGTGGAAAATATGTTTCTGTTGAATTATCGTGCTAAATCCTTGTTTTATATGTGCAAATGTAACATGCCTGTTTTCAAATAAAAGCTCGTTTACAAACTTGTCACTCACGGGGCTTTAGCTCACGTTTTCCCATGTTTTTTTAAATTTTCCAGGTAGCGAGCGAGTTCGGGATGATGTGCCTACTCAAGAACCTCATCTAGGTCGTCTTTGGTGAAAATGGTTGGACAGTGAACCTTACAGAGGAGTCGAGGTTGCTGTCTTCACATCTCCTCTCGGGTTATGGAGGATAATCCGGGAGGGGGTGTGACATGTTAACTTTGGGGAATTTTTCAAGGGTGCTCGGGAAGGTTTTTGGAGCCCAATCTTTTTGGTAAGTCAGTTAAGAGATTACCATTTAGTTCCGTAAAGTTTATTTGAAATTTATTTGAAAGGAAAAGGTGTTTTGAAGCTATAAAAAGTCGAGTTGAAAACAGGTGACTGCTGGCCGAAACTGCAAGCGACTGCCCAGGGTTGTCATCCACGCCTACTCACCCTCAACCCCACACGTGCATGCCCAACGCTCTTATCTGCACGCTTGTGCGGTAGACACAGCCACCCCTGACACCCTTGTTCAGCAAACCACGCCCACAGCCTCACCTCTGACACTCCTGTGCGGCAAATCACGCCCATACCCACGTTCACGCCATCAGCAGCACGCCCACCATCAGAAGGACACCCACTCTCCTGCTCACGCTAGTGGCCACGTCCCTGCCATCACCCCATGCCCACAAGCTGCCCATTTGGGGTGCCCAAGGCCATCTTGGGTATTTTTGGACATTTTTGGACTCTATTGATATTTCTTTGAATTTTTAGCCTCAAAATAGGTAATTTTAGCTAATTTTTGGATATTTTAAGAATTTTTGAGAATTTTTGCAGAAAGGTCTCTAAAGGGCAAAAATGATGAAATAGGTGGAAATCAAGCTTGATATGAGCAACGTGGATGGAGTTTTGTTAAGTGTGGATTGTGAGAACTTCAAAGGGATGACCTAATGTCTTTTAATTGATATTTCAAGTCAAATTGAAGTTTGAAAAGCCTATAACCCTTAAGAATCAGACCTGAGCTGTGAGTGACGCATGTTTTTTTAAAAAAGGATTTCATTCATGATTTCTAGCCATGATTTCCTATGAAATGTGTTCTTTTGATGATTTTCTTAAATGTTAAGCATGGTTTACTGATTTATACTTAATATTATTGCTTGAAAAGCATGTTTTATCTGTTTCCTCAATTTTGAAGAAATCATGATTAAATAACGCATGTTTCTGAGATATTATATGATAAACTGTTTACACAGAGCATACTTCTATTTCTCAAAATGCTTTCTAAGGGACCCAATGCTGAAAGACATTGAGAAGGCAAATAGGCAACCCTAAGATTATGGAGGGACGTTAAGAAGGCATTAAATATCTTGGAAACCCAGTATTGAAGGACATGGGGAAGGTACTTGGACAAGCCAAGATAGTTATTCCTATGTGCACATAGAGAGAGTTGACGTTGTTGTGTTGAGACTACTCCACATCAACTAAGGTTTGATTTCGACATTAAGTGTGTTGAGCTTGCTCCGCCTCAACTAAAGCTATTGTGAATTCGAAGTAGTGTTTGTTGAGTTTAGAAACTGTATTTCAGTAAATTATTTAGCTTATTTTCCTCCAATGCCTAAGCTTGTTTTTTTATGCAAAGTTTATGTTTTCCATACTATGTCACTCACTGGGCTTCCAGCTCACGCTTTCCATGTTTCCTTTCCCACCCAAGTAGCAAAAGAGTTCCCGATGCTTAGCCTACTCAAGCCTCATCCTACTCAAAACTCAAGATATTAGCAAACACTTCTCTTTTGAGTTTTTGTACATGTAAATAATTTTGCGTAAAGTGGCATGTAGACATAGTTAGTTGAGTCTGGTTTGGGAAGTGAGATTGTACATTATGTATGTGGTTTAAGTTTTGTCGTAGTTGATGCTAAAAGTTCAGTTGTTGTACATATCTATCTTTATGGTCTTGTAATTATCTTGGATGTTGATCTTGCTTGCTATAGATCTTAAAGAAAAGATTGTGGGTGACTATGTTAAATGATGTTTCCAATAGGTTTGACAGGTACGGATGGGCAGTGAACCTCACAAAAGGGGTGAAGTTTGTTGTCTTCACACCTTCTTCCAGGTTAAAAAGGGTAATCTGGGAGGGGGTGTGACACTAGTCGAGTGGACTTAATGGATTGAAGACTTATGATGCGTCTTGATTGAGGTTAGTGAGAGGGAGAGATGTGTCCTTGACATGGATTACACAAGGTTGACGCGAGCTAGTGACTAGCTTAAAGTGTGAATGATGTGTTGGGGTGCTTAGTATAAGGTAGCCAGCAAGGAAAGCTTGATGCGTCTATGAGGCTATTGGTGAGAAGGAGATGGGGCGTCTACATGAGGCGTCCACCAGCCAAGAGGGGACTGTGTGCAATGCTAGTAGCTGAGGAAGAGAAGAAGAACCTCAAAGGAGTTATCAACCATGCATAGGAGAGGAAGTTGTGAGGTGATGCATTCATGAATTCTTCCTAAATGGATAAGTATGACATTTTAATATTGATTAAGTTCGATGTGGTGTCAAATTGATGTTAAGTGTGGCATTGGTAAGCAAGAGGTGGTAAGCCTAGAATTGTGCATGAAGTTCAAGTGAAGTTTATAAATAGTCGTTCGGACGTTAAAATGAGGTTTGTGCAAACTACTTGTGCCATCTGAGATATTCTTCGACTGAATTGCTTCAAAATGAGTCTAGTTTTAGAGAGAGGACTGCTGGAAAGAAAGTCAGAGAGGAAGAGGTTGAAATTCGTTGGCGAATCAAACTTGTTCAGGCTATCGAGCAGACTAGAGCAGTGTGAGAAGATTTAGTAATATCTGGCAAAAGAAAAGGAATCAGAGGCTGAAATTTTGAGGTAAGTAAGACAAGATATTTATGTACAAGTATGTAAGAGGAAGTAAAGTTTAATTTTGGCTGAAAATATTACTTTCGGCAGCTAAAATTGAAGACAGTATCTTGGAGGCTGTCGACTGTGTTTGGCCTAAGGTTGAAGAAGGAAGGCGTGCAGGAAAGCCCTGTAGGTAGCTGAAGGTGAGTTTTCTTTAGAGGTTATATTAAATGTTTTGGATGTTCAGTGGGCGAGCTCACATTCCACCGGCCATGTAATGTACATGCTGATGGGTAAGGCGTGCTACTATGCAAGGTAAGTGTAGGACGCAGGCAGTAGACAAGACAGGTGGTCGACACCCTGTCAAATTTGCTTGCTTGTGTGCGGGAACTGCCACCCACGAGTGCCAATGTGTGCAGGGCAGTGCCTGTGCGAGTGGGGCAGTGTACCTATGCATGGTCTGCGCACATGGTGGGCTGGGCAAACTGTGCATGAGCTGTGTGGGGCTGTTAGACATGCCTAAGGGCAGTATTCTATATTTGGTATTTTTATCAAGTTTTTGGAAGATGGTGAGTCATTTTGAGTTGAAATTCCATATTCAAGGTCCTAATGACTTGAGCTATAAATTGAGGGGATTATAAGGAAATTTAACAAAGGAAGTTAATCTATTTTTAGGCTGAGAGGAACTAAGGAGATTCATAACCCATTAAGAGCCTAGGACATGTAATGACTGACAATTTTATTTAAAATTAGCTTTATTTACTCCTTATTTTCAGTATGCCCAAGAATATCTATGAAGCATGTTTAAAGTTTATTTTCTCACAAAATTTCCTGAATGAGCATATGTTTACCAACATGAGTTTATAACATGATTTGCAATTGAGCTTGGGTTTGGAAGCAGGCTGATGAGTTATTTGAAGTTTAAGGAAAATATGCTTTACTTGATGTATAAAGGAATTTGCAAAGTATGTTTGGAACCTATTTTCCATAAATGTTTTTGAGTAAGCATGAGTTTTCTAGCATGAGATTATTATATGATTTACACTGGAAAACTATTTTAAGAGCATGTTGTTTTATAATTTTCAGCTTTATAAAAGCATGATATTTGATGGTAGATTTGAGAACTTTTAAGATATCATAAACTCGTGTTTATTACCGTGTTATTTCCAAAAGCATGTTATTTTCTAAAATGTATTTTAGAATGGTTCCCAATGCCGAAGAACATCGAGAATGCATATGAGCAACCTGAATATTATTATGGAACTCAACACTGAGAGACGTTGATAAGGTGTTTAAGTTATTGGGACCTTAGTACTAAAGGACATGAGAAGGTACATGGGCAGCTCAAGATTATATATTCCTATGTTTACATAGTGAGAGATTTGACGTTGTTGTGTTGAGATTACTCCACATCAGCTAAGGTTATTTGACGCTGTTGTGTTGAGATGACTCCACATAAGCTAAGGTTATTCGACGCTATTGTGTTGAGATTACTCCATATCAGCTAAGGTTATTCGACGTTGGGTGTGTTGAGATTACTCCACCCTAACTAAGGTTTTCTTCAACATTAAGCTATGTTGAGCATTGCTCCACCTCAACTAAGGTTATTTTAAAAACTAAAGAAGATGTTTTCTATGACTTTGTGACGAGCTATGTCGACGTTTTACCAGTTGTTTTCTACAAGCATGATTTATGCTTTATGCATAATTAGAGTTTTTCTTAGCATTGAGCCTAACATTATGTTAAAGACTATGTTTTAATAACTATGTCATTCATTGGGGACTTAGCTCACATTTGACTTAAATTTTCTATTTTTTAGGTAGCAAGCGAGTTCACTATGCTTAGTGTATACATGCCTTCTGATCTAGTTGTGTATAAGTCATAGACCTTGTACGGAGTTGTATTAAGATTTGAAAATTGTACAGGAATGAGACTTTGAGAGTGGAAACTAGTAGCCTTGTGAATGTATAAGGTTGTTATATGGTTGTAATATTTGAATTATTGTATGGTTTGTTCTGAAATCTGATAATTTTGCCTGTTGAGAACTATAAACTGTTTATCAGGTGTTAAAACTTATGAGCTAAGAGGAGTATAGGTTATCAGTAGGTGTCGTAAAAGAGTCCACACATCCTTTCGTAGGTTAAGAAGGTAACTTGGGAGGTGAAAAGCACTTGAAAAGTGCTTTTTATTCTCTCACATTAAGGGAGTTTATATTAGATTTCACTTGTTTACTAGTGGTTTTCAGGTCAAAATAAAGAAAACTAGAATTGAAAGCCAAAAGATCAAAATGGAGCCAAAATCTAGCGAAAAAGAGAAGAAAAGTACAAAGCTGCCCAAAAACAGGGTAGCACCGCAACGCTTTTTCCCGAGAGCGGCTTCTGCCTTCAGCACAGCATCATTGTTGTGATGCTGCGACACGGCGCCAAGGATAGGCTTTCATAACAGACAACGCGGCGGCTCCATCCTTTGATGATAGTCAATGCAGCGGTACTATTCTACGGCGTCGCGGCGCCATCTTTTCATATTTGAAAATTATACATTTTTTGAAAGAATTTTGGGCGGTCAACTCTATAAATTGGAGGTTTCCAGCAACCCTAAAGAGACCAAGAGACACAAGAAGAAAAGAATTGAGAGAAAGTTCATTAGAGAGTTTAAAGAGTGAGTTAGCTACAAGGAAGAGGAAAAGAGTTCGAGAAAGAATCGTGGGGCCGTTCGAGTTCCAACGTGAAGTCCAAGGGCATCTTGATGGTTCTTCCTCAATCAAAAGCATCTTTTCAATAGAGTTTCCCTTTCTTTATACTCTTTCTTTGCTTATATTGTTGTGAACATATTGCTTAAAGCTATGAGTGGCTAAACTCTTTAGTTTTAAGGTATTGATGAATTGTTTATGAAGTTATATTGATATTGTAGACTATTCATGGTTTTGTAGTAATGATTATACTTTTCTTTGTTACTGTGCTTAAATTCTTGTTGACTTGCCATGTTTGAATGTTAGGTTAGATGTATAGTTGAGATAATTGTATGTCTAACTAGATCTATAACAAATAATTGTTGTTAATCTATCATGAAAATAATTAGGTTAACAATGAAAGTTGCTAAAGACTATTCTTAATGCCATGTAAGTTATATTGGTCTCAAGAAAATTAGTAATCGATTAAGTTGCATGAGAAAATGTCGTTTTTTAGAGAAAATAACTTGGATTTATGTTTCTAGACTTAAGCATATGAATTGCAATAAAATCCATGAACTCTAGAATATTGATTGATAAAGTAAACAAGGATTCTTTACCCTAGAATTCTCTTTGACTCTTGTGATTCTTATTTAATTGCTTTCCTTTTTTAGTTTTATTTTCCAAAATCACAACTTGAAATCGAATCCTCAAATAAAATTGATTCAATTCTAGAATAGCTAAGTAACTTAAACCTTCATAATTGGATCCTCAATGGAACGATATTCAGACTTAACCGTATTATATTATAACTTGACCCGTACACTTGCGATTAACATGGAAAGTGCTCATCAGAAGGAGGTGTGACAAGTTGGTATCAGAGGATAAGATTTTGGGAAGAGGGATCGTAAATAGTAACATAGAGTATAGAGTGTATAGTATAGTATGATCAATTCTTCTCAATTCTTCTCAACATAGGGCAAACAACATTTTCCAAAATAAATTTCATTTGACAATGTAAGCCATAGAACATGCATAACTTGGGCTCAAAAGCATTTAATAAAAATTTAATCTATTTCATCAAGAGCTTAAACAAGATATATCAACAATCAAAATGATGATAAACTTTTGCAAGACTTCAAAATCCTTATGCTCAACAGTTTCTAAGAAAAGACAACGATAGAGCAAGCATTTAATAGACAAAAAGCTAAATAATAAGCACTAAAGATTAATGCCAAATAGATAGATATATGCAATGGCATTAAACCCAATAATCAATGCAATTTAAAAACTCAAATTCTAACAATTCAAGAGATATAATTGTCATAAAACATATTAATAGAAATACTTATCTCAATAATTCAAAAAATAAGAGTTACCAAAATATGCCATTTCCTTTCTTGGATTCAAACAAACTTTTTAGTAGTTGTCAATTTGAATCAATTTCGCAATTGAAGTTCAAGCAACAGTTGCTTCTTGAATCATACCTACAAATAAAACTCAACCAAAAGACTTTGGTACCCATTTCTTGCGTCCTTCATTGTTAATTAGCAAGGATTTTGGAACCCATTTCAAATTAGTTCCAAAATTATTATAATTCATTCTTTGCAAAAAAAACAAGTATCAATTTTATGACCAATTTTGCCACAAGAATAACATACAACATTAGGCAAAAATTTATTTTTAATTAATTGATTTTGCACCTTATTTCTATTCATGAAATTCTTCGTAGGAGCATTTTTCAATTTGAAATAATTTGGTCTAATATGACCTTCAACGCCACAAAAATGACAAGTAGGCACAAATTTTGATTTCACATGTATATCTCTAACATTTCTATGATTAAGCACAAATTTAGCATTATGCATACATTTGAATTTTTCACGAGCATGACTAAGTACAAACTTTGATTTTTCAAGCATAGTTGTCGCTTTTTCATGCTTATTAATAAGTTTCACATTATGAGCACAATTTGAAATTGAAAAAAATTAGGCACATTGGGTAAGACATTTTGAGACATAGAAGAGATGGCCTTAACAAAAGTAATACTCTTAGTAGTAGATGAGCAATTTTCATTCACAAAGCCTAATCCCTTTTTGTCATTAAAAGATTTACCCGTATCAATAATTTTATCCAATTTTTTTGCACCAATAGTCAATTTCTTAATAGAATCTTTTGCAATTTCAAACTCTTTAGTAACAACTAATTCTTTCTCTTTAAACACATGCAAAAGATTATTTTTCTCATCAACATCACATTCAAGAAATTTAATCTTGTCAACAAGAGAAATCTTCTCATTTTCTAATGCTATCTTGCTAGTTTCCAAATCAGTAATTTTATTTTTCAAACTAGCAATTTTATCATTTAATTCCAAAGAACAAGATCTAAACTTCTCATTTTCATTTCTCAAATCATTCAATTCAACTTTCACTTCATATGATAAAGATTTGAGTTCAACATTCTCTTTTCCAAAAAAATTGATTCTATCATTCAAGGCACATTTCTCATCATCACCAAATTTATCAACATTCAAAACATCAATAGTTGCTCCATTTTTCAAACAAGCATTTTCATCCATCAAAGATTTGGTTTCAATAATTAAGCCTTTATACTTCTTTGATAATTTTAAATATTTAGAGCTAACTTTTTCTAAATCATGTTGCATATCTTCAAAAGCATCATACAATTCATCATAAGAAGGAGATTTTTGATTTACCTCATTTTTGTCACTTTCACTCTGGAATTGTTATTCGAATGAGCCATCAAGCATAAAGAGGATCCATCACATTTTTCTTTTCACAGTTCATGGATTTTTCTTTGATTTTGAGAATTATAATTCTCCTTCACATCAAGTAAATCATTAGTACTACAAGGAGAATTTTCTACACTATACATACAATCCAAAAAATTCCAAATATCATATGGATTTTATCACATAATTGTCTATCCAATACACAATATATGACATTTATTGCTTTAGCATTAATAGTGAGCAACTCATTATTCAATTGCAATTTAGATAAATTATGCTCACAAACATACAAAATTTTAAAATTCATAGCAAGCATAAAAGTTTTCATTCTATTTTTCCAAACATTATAATTTCCAATACCATCAAAGAATGGGGCTCTATCAATAGAATGATCTTCTAAAGTTGCCATAGCTCTAGCACTTAGGCTTTTCAAATAACTTTTCAAAATATCAATAATCTACTTCAATTACCGAAAGAATATTTGAAAATTAATTTTATCAAAAGAGCAACCACTTTAATACCAATTGTTGGAGTAAATAACTCAACCAATAGATAAAAATAAAAAAAAATAAAAACTTTTGATAAGAATTTTGATTAACAATAAGAGCGACATCACTCTAATACCAATTGTAGGATCGGTATGGCAACTCTAGAGGGGGGTGAATAGGGTTTATTAAAATTAATTAAAAAAATTTACTAACGTGGGCCCAATTGAGCAAATTAACAAACTCTTTGCAAATAAGTAGTTTAAACAATATTTTTATGCAAATAAATTCACTATGAATTAAACAATAAATTAACAATCCCACTTTAAAGCACCTTGTTTAATTATAATAAAAAAATTGGTAATGAATATAGAAATTTGAGAACAACCAATCAAAATAAAACAATATTAGCAATTAATTTCAAGAACTAAAAAGTGAAATTAATTTCATGCAATAAAATATAGTAACAAAAATTAATTGCAAAAATAAATTAGGAGAGGGATAGAGAAAATGACATCATGAATTTTAGAGTGGTTCGGCACAACCAGCCTACATCCCACTTCCCAAGCTCCTCTTGGGTACTTCACTAGAAGTCTTTGACTCTTTCCACGGTTGAGAGCTACAACGTTCTTTTTTTACGGATGCAAGAACAAACTCGATCTTTTCCACGGTTGAGGATAAACCGTTACAACAACGCTTTCTCCGAGATCAAGAGCCAACCTATACAAAAGTTTTGAAAAACAAAGAGCACACTTGACAAACTCCCTAAATAGAGTGGATTTACAAGTCTAAGCACTTCACAAATAAATCCTCACAATACAATATATCTCTCAAGAATAATATGAAAAGAAGAAAATTGAAGCTTGGCAAGAGCAACAATGGTGGCTTGGTGAATTATGGAAGATTGAAAATAATAAAAGTTGTAAAATTTTGGAGAAGATGAAGTGTTTAAAAAGATATGGAAGTAGGTGAAAACCAAATTAAATTTGGGCCTTCAGATCTTTAAAAGGAAAATTGAATGGTGGAGATTTAAACTCAACTAGCTGTTAGACACAAACATATGTAATAATATTAAATTCATTTTCTTTTTAAAATCATTTTCTTTTTAACATCAATCCAAAAGTCAAAAGCCCACTATGTATCACTTCTCCATTGTTCCAAATGACACCTTTCAATTGGTCCATTTTAATGAAGAAAAAAATATGCCACGTCATCATCTCAGGATTTTTCCATTAAGCTTGTTTTGACCATGTTTGAGCTTCGATTTGAGTGATTCAAATTGCGTTGGATTCGTTATTCCAAGCTCCATGCAATGGACACTTCAAAATACTCAAAGTGTTAGTAAACTAATTCAAGTTTGTTATCATCAAAACATTGATTAATTAATTAATTAAAATTAATTAATTTGAGATTAACGGCCAAAAAGCCAACAAAAGCTCTTGTGGGAATGTCAATAGATGTTCGAGGCACGCTACTAATAAGTAATGTTATAAAGATATATAATTATTCGTTATGTACGAGCTGCAAGCAAACTATAATTATCATCTCAACAAGATACAATGACTAATTTTGGTAGAATAACAATCTCAAACTACTTGAGTATGGTAGAACTCTCAGATACTAGGACTTGCACTTTGACTTAACTCAAAATAAAAAAGAACGAAAGAACGGAAATAAAAACTCTTCAAATTGGAATGAGATACTTCAAATGAAAAACAAGTTGCTATTTATAGGCTATTAACTTAGTAATTCTCCAAAAAATAAAATAAATATAAAATTGAAATATCTGTCAAACATAACTCAATTTAGTTGTTACTTGACCAGATTTAAACATAACTCATCAAATGAAAGAAACTACAAATTTACAAATTTAACATATGCAAATTAAATTTGTAAATGAAATATCATCCATTTTGATATTTCAATCAAATTTGAATGTTAGGGGCATTAAACAACCATTGGTTCACAATCTAATAATATCCAACAAAATTGACTCAAAATCAATGAAATAAAAATTATTTTGTGTTTTAATTGTGTTAGGTGGAAAAGAATGTTGTTATGTAATTCTTTTAAAACAAGTAAAAATAGAAGCAAACGAAATATGGAAACCTCAACAAATTATTAAAAAGTTGCTAATATCTATTTTATTTCGATATTTCACTCTAATATATATATGTGTGTGAATATCTGCATTTATACATATAAAAGTTTCTAGTACCTTAGCCTGCACTAAAATAAAAGATCTTTATTTGAGAAAACAAAATTAGGTATAAATTTTGCATACCAAAACTGTCACACCCCCTCCCAAATTACCCTCCATAACCTGAGAGGAGATGTGAGAACAGCAAACATCACCCCTCTTGTGAGGTTCACTGTCCAATTGTACCTGAATAACCTGTTGAAACATGACTTACATAACTGCCCATACCACTTATTCTGATAATATATACATTAAGATCAACCACGCCCATAAATTCAATAACATGAGAACTTATATTTACAGAACCAGGTACTCCAAACTCGTTCACAAATATACTTAGATGACATATACAATAACTAGTCTCACATCCCAACTACTAGCTAACTATGTCTACATGCCACATACACAACGTTATTTACACATACAGCAACCAAAATACAAGTATCTTTTTATAACTCGAAGCTTAAGCAGGGCGAGCTTGAGTAGGCTAAGCACCGGGAACTTCCTCGCTACCTGGGTGGGAAAGAAAACATGGAAAACATGGAAAACATGAGTTGGATGCCCAGTGAGTGACATAGTATTTTAAACACAACTCATGAACCAAATCATGCTCAATATTAGAGAAAACATAACTTTAGCATAAAACACATGTTAAGCCTTGAAATAAAACATAAGCCAGGTCTTTTACATAAATACAGTTTACAAACTCATCAAACCCTCTTTTGCTTAAAAATTCCCTTAGTTGAGACGGAGCAAGGCTCAACACACTCAACGTCGAAAACAAACCTTAGTTGGGGCGGAGTAATCTTGACACACCCAACGTCGAAAACCTTAGTTGACGTTAAATAATCTCACAAGAACAGCGTCATCAATTACTATGTGCACACAGGACTATCTCGGGATACCCAAGTACCTTCTACGAGTCCTTCAGTACTGGGTCCCAAGGAAACTCAAATGTCTTCTCAATGTCCTTCAACACTGAGCTCCTTTATGTCACAGGGTTGCCCACATGCCTTCTCAACATCCTTCAGCATTGAGTCCCTTAGAAAATATTTTAGAAACAGGTATGCTTTGCATAAATAGTTCATTGTAAAACATTTCATGGAAAACAAAGCATTTTTCAATAAATAGCATCTTCTAAACATGTTTTTCATAAACTTGTAGAAAACAAATAAAACATGCCATACAATCAAATATAATCAGCCATCATGCTTATCATGTAATAAATCATCATAAAATCACATTTTATAAGAAAGTCTGGCTAAACATTTTAAATAAAATCGTTTACAGAGGAAGAAGTTGTCACTCACAATCCGAGCATGTTCCTCAGGGTCTATAGGCTATTCCAACCTCAATATGACTTGAAATATCAATTACGAGTCATTAGATCCTCTCCTTGAAGTCCTTACATTCATCACTTAACTACATTGCATCCACATTATCCATATCAAGCCTAATTTCCACCATTCCTATCATTTTTACCCTTTTAGGGACCTTTTTGCAAAATTCTCAAAATTTCCAAAAATGTTTAAAAATCAGCTTAAAATTCATATTTTTTTCATTTTTGGGTCAATAATTCAAGAAAATATCAATTTGGGTCAAAAAATGTCCAAAATTACCCAAATTTTGACCTTTTGACTTAAGCTTCCCTTCATGTTCCACAAAAATTTCCTAAGTCCAGCCCTCCTCCTTGTTCTACAACACCATTAACTCCATCCCTTTTATTCCTTAGCAAAGGTTAATAGAAAAAGAAGAATACCAAACCATAATTACTCAAAATGCACTAGAATTCCACATGCTTTCCTACTCATTCAAGCCAACCCTAGCCAAACTTTTAACCATGACTTTTATCTTTTGCTAAAGCTAAGGAAAATAGAGGTTAGGGTCTACAATTCATTACCCCCTTTTATGAGAATTTGGTCCTCGAAATTCAAATAAGATCATCCAGAGAAAAGATGAGGATATTTGATCTTCATTTGGTCTTCACTTTCCCACGTAGCTTCTTCCACTTTGTGATTCCTCCATAAAACTTTAACAAGTGGTATGGTCTTTGACCTTAACACTTGCTCTTTTCGATCAAGGATTTGCACAAGCTCCTCTTCATAAGACAAGTCTTCATTTAGCTGAATAGGTTGAGTCTCCAAAACATGTGTGGAATCTAGAATGTACTTCCTCAGTAGAGAAACATGGAATACATCATGTATTTTGGATAATTCCATAGGTAACGCCAATCGATAAGCTAACAGTCCTATGTGTTCCAAAATCTCATAAGGCCCAATGTACCTTGGACTTAACTTTCCTTTCTTTCCAAATCTCAAAACTCCTTTCCATGGTGATAACTTTAGGAAAACTTTATCACCAACTTCAAATTCTAAATCCCTTCGCCTCTTATCAGCATAGCTTTTCTGTCGATCTTGTGCAATCTTCAACTTTTCTCTTATAAGCTTAACATTTTCCGATATAGTTTGTACCAGTTTTGGTCTCATTAACTTGCATTCTCTCACTTCACCCCAACATAAAGGGGTTCTACATTGTCTACCATATAATGCCTCATAAGGTGTCATCCCAATACTAGAATGGTAACTGTTATTATAGGCAGATTCCATTAATGACAGATGGGTATCCCAGCTTCCCTTAAATTGTAGTACACAAGCACGTAACATATCCTCCAAGGTCTGGATAGTTCTTTCTGATTGTCCATCAATTTGAGGATGGAAAGCTGTACTAAATCTTAGCTTGGTTTCCAATGCTTGTTGTAGACTTGGCCAAAACTTAGATGTGAACCTTGGATCCCTATCTGAAATGATAGACACGGGAGCTCCATATTGGCTTTCTATTCTATCAACATATAGCTTGGCCAACTTATCTAGGGTGAAAATCACTTCTACTGGCAGGAAACATGCAGTCTTGGTAAATCTGTCAACCATTACCCATATTCCATCATAACCACTCGGGGTTTTAGGAAGACCAAACAAGAAATCCATAGTGATATGCTCCCACTTCCATTCAGGCATGGGGAGTTGGTTCAGAAGTCCTCCCAGTCTTTGTCTCTCTGGCTTAACTTGTTGACAAATCAAACATCTAGCCACACATTTTGCAATTTCCCGCTTCATTCCTAGCCACCAATAATACTCTTTCAAAATTCTATACATCTTTATGCTTCCTGGATGCATCGCATATGCCGAACTATGAGCTTCCTCCAGAATAGCACTTTTCAATGTCAGATAATTAGGAACACATAACCTTCCCTATTTCAGTAAGGCTCCATCACTCTTTATATCATAATCTGTTCTCTGCTTAAGATTCACCTTCTCTGCTATTTTCCTGAGTATGGAGTCTTCCTTTTGGTCTTTAACAATCTCATCCACCAAAGTGGGTCTCACCTGAAAGTGTGCAAATAAACCTTCTGATTAGTCCACTGACAATAATGCATTCGAGCTTTTTAGTTCCTTTACTAGCTCCGCACCAATAGCATTAAGTGAAGTCTTAGCTTGTCTTGACTTCCTACTTAACGTATCAGCCACAACATTGGCCTTCCCAGGGTGGTATTCTACCGTACAATCGTAGTCTTTGATCAACTCCACCCATCTTCTCTGTCTTAAGTTCAATTCCTTCTGATCAAAAATGTATTTCAAGTTTTTATGATCAGTTAAGATATGACATTTCTCTCCGTATAAATAATATCTCCAAATCTTCAAGGCCAACACAACAGCTGCCAATTCTAGGTCGTGTGTTAGGTAGTTGCATTCATGCTTCTTTAACTGTCTTGACGCATATGCAACTACCTTTCCTCCCTGCATAAGCACACAACGTAAACCTTGTCGTGATGCATCGCAATAAATCTCAAATTCCACACCAGGAGTAGGCAAAGTCAATATTGGTGCTGTCAAAAGTCTTTTCTTTAACTCTTGGAAACTCCGTTCACATTCATCAGTCCATTCAAACTTGGCATTCTTCTTGGTTAGACTCATTAAAGGAAGTGCTATTTTTTAGAAACATTCCACGAATCGGCGATAATAACCTATCAAGCCTAGGAAACTACGAACTTCTGTCACAGTAGTGGGTCGGTCCCACTTAACTATAGCCTCAGTCTTTTGTTGATCCACGCTTACTCCTTCAGCTGATACTACGTGTCCCAGAAATACAACACGGTTAAGCCAGAATTCACAATTACTGAACTTAGCATATAGCCTTTCATCACGCAACGTCTGTAATACTATTCTAAGGTGTTCAGCATGCTTCTCATTACTTTCAAAGTACACCAGTATATCATTAATAAATACTATAACAAACTGATCAAGGTACGGGTATCGATTCATGAGATCCATGAATACATCTGGAGCATTAGTTAACCCAAAAGACATCACAAGAAACTCATAATGTCCATACCTTGTCCTGAATGTAGTCTTAGGGATGTCAGATTCCCTAATCTTCACCTGATGGTATCCTGATCGCAAATCAATCTTAAAAAATACTGAAGCACCCTTGAGTTGATCAAATAGGTCATCGATACGAGGTAGTGGGTACCTATTTCGTATTGTTACCTTGTTTAACTGATGATAATCAATACATAACCTAAGTGTGCCATCTTTCTTCTTTACAAACAATACGGGTGCTCCCCATGGTGACACACTGGGTCGTATATACCCTTTGTCAATCAACTCCTGCAACTGAATGTTCAATTCTTTCAATTCTTTCAACTCTTTCGAAGCCATCCTATATGGAGCTTGTGAAATTGGTGCAGTCCCTGGAATCAGATCAATAGAAAACTCTACCTCCCTATTAGGCGGTAAACGTGATAGTTCTTCAGGGAACACATCCAGGAACTCACATACCACAGGAATATCCTCTGGCCTCAGTTTACTGACTTGTGTATCCACAACATGTGCAAGGTATGCTGAACAACCCTTGCTTAACAATTTCCTAGCTTTAACAGCATATATCATACAAGTAGGGAGAATTTTTCTATCTCCCCTAAAAATAACTTCGGTCCCTTCGAACTCTTTAAATACAACATCCTTTCGGAAACAATCCATGGTGGTTCGATATTTAGACAAGAAATCCATTCCCAATATAACATCAAACTCTTGAATATCTATGGGAATCAAATTTGCTGTCATGGTTACACCATCAATTTCAACCACACAATTCTTATACACATTACTAGCCACAAGCACATCGCCAACAGAGGTATAAATAAACAATTCTTCAGACAAAGGTTCTAGCTTACTATCACACAGAAAACATGCTAGCAACAAAAGAATGAGTAGCTCCAGGATCTAATAAAACATGGGCAAAAATGTGACAAATAGGTAGTGTACCGGTAACATCAGGAGCATCATCAGCTTCTTGCTAGGTCATGGCAAAGACCTTCCCTTGCTGTCTTGGTCATCCTGTAGATCCTTTCTGCCTCGATCCACTGGTTCCCTCACCACCAATTCCAGCAGGTCTTTATGGTTGACTAACCGCATGCAAAGCAGTTCTCTGTTCAGATTTAACTTCCGGCATCAATTGGGGGCACTCTCGTCTAAAATGACCCGTTTGTTCACAGTTATAGCATTCATTAGTTCGTTCCCTGCACTGTCCCCAATGATACTTTCCACAAGTGGGACATAACAGTTTCCTCGTCGAACTAGCTATGGACTCACCAGGTTGTCCACCTTGGGAACCTCCCATTGACTGTACTGGACCACTAAAACTTCTTAGTTTTTGTCCCTGCATACCTCCTCTGGTACTGGCCTTAGAAGTAGCCTGTTCACTCGATCTAGCTTTAAAATTTCCTCTACTAGACAAGCCTGGCACAAATCTTCTACCAGACTATCGCTGTGCAGCACTAGAGGAGTGGATTGCACGTCCACTTCTAAATGATTCACCTTCCACCTTCCTTTCCGCTAGACTTCTTTCAACTCGCATAGCGGCCTCTACGAGCTTGGAAAAATCGGTCCATTCTGCACTGGCAGTCACAGGAGTACGGATTTCCTCCCGTAGGCCTTCCTCGAACCTTTTACACCTATCAATCTCATCAGCAACAATTGCAGTGGCATATTTAGACAGCTCGGTATATTTCTTCTCGTGCTCTGCCCCTAACATCGATCCTTGTACCAATTTAAGAAACTCATTCCGTTTGGCATCACAGAATGCTCTTGGACAATATTTATCTTGAAATGCTTTCTTAAACTCATTCAAGCTTATTTCTTCTATTTCTCCTTTCCTGCTTTCTATAACTCTCCACCAATCCTCCGCCCCCTTCTGGAGCAAAAACACCACCAATTCTACCTTTCTTTCATTAGGGCACCTCATCACACGATAACATTTTTCAAGTAAATTCAACCATGTCTCTACCTCAGTAGGATCTACAGTGCCTTCAAAGGTGGTAGCACCTAAAGCTTTCAATTTTTCAATACCATATTTCTTTTCAGGGTCTGACTACACTGATCCAATACCTGGTAGCCAATCTTTCTGCAATTCTAGTCAATATCTGGTCCTCAAAAGTGACCCCAACTTAAGGATGCCTAGATTCACCCTCAGACATATCTCCACGACTCCCAATAGCTTCAGGAGCTCCAGCTACTGCTTGCCTACCTCGCCTGCTTCAATATCGCATGTTTCCTATATTATGACATAACATTATTAACTAATAGAAATACATGTTCCTACACTACAATGCATGATCCTATTCCCAAGACTCTTTTGCTCTGATACCAACTTGTTACACCCCCTCCCAAATTACCCTCCACAACCTAAGAGTAGATGTGAGGACAGCAAACATCACCCCTCTTGTGAGGTTCACTATCCAACTGTACCTGAATAAACTGTTGAAACATGACTTACATAACTGCCCATACAACTTATTCTGATAATATAGACATTAAGACCAACCACGCCCATAAATTCAATAACATGAGAACTTATATTTACAGAAATAGGTACTCCAAACTCGTTCACAAATATACTTAGATGACATATACAATAACCAGTCTCACATCCCAACTACTAGCTAACTATATCTACATGCCACATACACAAAGTTATTTACACATACAGCAACCGAAATGCAAGTATTTTTTTATAACTCGAAGCTTAAGCAGAGCGAGCTTGAGTAGGCTAAGCATCAGGAACTTCCTCACTACTTGGGTGGGAAAGAAAACATGGAAAACATAAGCTGGATGCCCAGTGAGTGACATAGTATTTTAAACACAACTCATGAACCAAATCATGCTCAATATTAGAGAAAACATAACTTTAGCATAAAACTCATGTTAAGCCTTGAAATAAAACATAAGCCAGGTCTTTTACATAAATACAGTTTACAAACTCATCAAACCCTCTTTTGCTTCAAAATTCCCTTAGTTGAAGCAGAGCAAGGCTTAACACTCAACGTCGAAAACAAACCTTAGTTGGGGCAGAGTAATCTTGACAAACCCAACGTCGAAAACATTAGCTGACGTGGAGTAATCTCAACACAACAGCGTCATCAATCACTATGTGCACATAGAACTATCTCAGGATACCCAAATACCTTCTACGAGTCCTTCAGTACTGGGTCTCTAGGAAACTCAAATGCCTTCTCAACGTCCTTCAGCACTGAGCTCCTTTATGTCACAGGGTTGCCCACATACCTTCTCAACGTTCTTCAGCATTGAGTCCCTTAGAAAATATTTTAGAAACAGTTATGCTTTGCATAAATAGTTCATTGTAAAAAATTTCATGGAAAACAGAGCATCTTTCAATAAATAGCATCTTCTAAACATGCTTTCCATAAACTTGTAGAAAACAGATAAAACATGCCATACAATCAAATATAATCAGCCATCATGCTTATCATATAATAAATCATCATGAAATCACATTTTATAAGAAAGTCTGGCTAAACATTTTAAATAAAATCGTTTACAGAGGAAGAAAGGTGTCACTCACAATCTAGGCCTGTTCCTCAGGGTCTATAGGCTTTTCCAATCTCAATATGATCTGAAATAACAATTACAAGCCATTAGATCCTCTCTTTGAAGTCCTTACATTCATCACTTAACTACATTGCATCCACATTGTCATATCAAGCCTAATTTCCACCATTCCTATCATTTTTACCCTTTTAGGGACCTTTTTCCAAAATTCTCAAATTTTCAAAAAATGCTTAAAAATCAGCTTAAAATTCATATTTTTCCATTTTTAGGTCAATAATTCAAGAAAATATCAATTTGGGTCCAAAAATGTTCAAAATTACCCAAAATGGTCGTAGGCAACCTTGGTGGGCAGCAGCTGGGCGCTGGGCGTGGGCGTTGGCAGCTTTGGCAGCCCCTTCAGCCAGCAGTGTCCTATTTCCAACCCGATTTTTCAGGGCTTTAAAACACCATTTCCTTTCAAATAAAAATTATGGTACTCAAGTTTAACCTCTTAACTAGCCTACCAAGAAAATTCAGCTCTATAAACCTTCTAGACCACCCTTGAAAAATTCCTCAAAGCTAACTCGTCTGCTTTGCTCGGTTTCTGCAACAATCTTTAGTATTTTGACGATTTCTCAAGCTTCTCGACCTCAAATCACTTTGGCAGCCCTAGGTCGTCTTCCTAACTCACAGAGCTTCCTCTGGCCCAAAAATGGTGAAAATAGCACGAGGGACTTGGGAGAACCATCGGGTTAATTGAGCTGCTTGCTTAGAATTCGAGCTACTGCCTAGACCAACCAATCAACTTTAGCCACACACCAGCTTACTTCAACGTGTTTCCTCTTCATTTCTCCTTAACCTAAACATCCAAATTAAATGTAAATTCTATTTAAATAATTATTTTAATTTAATTTAATATTTATTTCCTAATTTTACATTTTTCCCAAATAATTTCCAAATTTTGACCTTTTGACTTAAGCTTCCCTTCATGTTCCATAAAAATTTCCTAAGTCCAACCCTCCTCCTTGTTCTACAACATCATTAACTCCATCTCTTTTATTCCTTAGCGAAGGTTAATAGAAAAAGAAGAATAGCAAACCATAATTACTCAAAATGCACTAAAATTCCACATGTTTTCCTACTCATTCAAGCCAACCCTAGCCAAACTTTTAACCATGACTTTTATCTTTTGCTAAAGCTAAGGAAAATAGAGATTAGGGCTTGCAAAAACTATATTTTAGTGGAAAAAAGTTTTGTAATTGATTTATATTATTTCAAAATATTACTCATTTAATTGTTAAGTTCCGAGTTTATTTTAATTTAGTCTTAAAATCTTATGATATTATTTTCGAAATTTGAGTTTTGTATCAATTTGATTTGATCCATAGGTTTTTATATTTACACTTGTAACCTAATTTTTTTATTAAATATTCATTTTCAATATTAGTGTTAATGACTATTAATTAATTTAAAATAATTAGAATTGAAATTTTAATTTTACTTTTAGTAGTGATGAAAAACAGTGAAACTTAATAGATTATAATTTTTTAAATTCCTTTAAATTAATTAATAGACATCAACCCTAAAGAAGAAAATGTGAAAAATTAGTGAAAAATTGATGTTAAAAGTGTAAATCTTAAAACCTAAGAACTTGAAAAAAAATTCAAATCTCAAAAATAAAATTGTAACATTTTGAAATTTAAAGACTAAATTGAAACCAAATTCAAAGTTTAAGGACAAATTACAAAACATTTTGAAATTGGGGCTTCTACGTAAAAGACCTTAATATAAGGCTCATATTACGTTAATGTCTTCAACCTTCCATTTTTTACATAAAAGGGCTTCTTTCTTGACATTTTTCATTACTATTATAGGTTGTTTACCATTTAGGTCTTATATATATATATATATATATATATCTCCTCCATGCAAGCTTAGGGCTTCACACCCATTTATGTCTTTTTAAAACAAAAAAAAATGTTAAATTCTTCCACTTCCTCTTTCTTCCTCCTCCCTCCCTTTTATCCTTCCTCCTCCCTTTCTTTTCTCTAGCCGCTGCCTCCCTCCCTTAATCCACCCAGCCACCTTCGACGACGTCATTGTTGTCATTCAACTTTTTGTTCGCCATCGCGTCATTCAACTCGTTCAAGTTTCGACTATTCCCGTCGTTTGGACCATCCTTGTCTGCACTTGTGGTTGGCAGTCTCAAAAAGATTGCTAACTATGAAGAACCGTTTTCATCTTTTTTTTTTTTTTCCTTTTTCTTTAAAGAAATTCTTTCTCATATCTCGTCGTCGTGTGTTTCGTCTTTAAAGTAAGATCACTTTGGTTTGATTTCGGGATATATGCAGTCTTTTTCGATTTTTCGATATATATGCGTTTATATATTTAGATTACTTGTTTTATAATATATACACTTATATATTTTGAACATTTAGTACATCCATGATTATATATATTGTGGCATATAGCTTTGTTTATTTGAAAATTATGTGGTTTGAAAATGAATTTGAAGTTGTCACATTAATTGGGAATTAGCAATTTTTGTTGGGAGCTTAGAATTTATGATATGTACTGTGGTTTTATGTTGAACGTGTAGGTGTAGTCAATCTTACCAATATATTTCATGTATTGATTGGAATATTTGCAAACATCCAACATAAAACATACGTATCAGAATAAATAAAAAAATAAAAAGCCTTTTTTTTTTAAATAATTCAAATTTAAAAACATTTATAAAATATAGAATCCAAAGATGAAATTTAGAAGCCCAATGGATACTAAACCCAAAATGTAATGATGGTGTTTTTTTTTTTTTTTTTTTTTTTTTTGGTTTTGTTTTAAATGTTATACTATATTTCTTTTTTGATTCAATCATCTCATAATGTTACTTTCTTCTTTTTTACCCCAAAATGTTGGTTTAGAATAATTTTGATTTCATCCATAATGGCACAACTCCTGGGCAGAGTTGTAGTGAAAGAAAAAAGAGGCAATTGAAATAATTGACATTAATTAGCCTACAGCTCTACATACAAAAGATTCATAACACATCTCACTAGTACCTACTACGGCTACACTATATCTGAAAACAATCTTACAACACAAACCTCTTCTCTTCACTCAGATTTGATTCGATCCAGACTCTCCGACACCGTTCTCATTCTGGGACGCAGCTCGGGGTCAAGCTCTGTGCAATTCAGTGCAATGTGAAACATGGAAACCACTTGTTTCTTGGCATAAATCTCAGGCACAAGCGCAGGGTCTATAACCTCTGTCAATGGCCGCTCTTCTTCAAATGCCTTTCTCACCAACCATTCCAACCCCTTCCCATCATTTTCCAATCTACCGCTCAAAAGTTGTAGAAGCACCATCCCGAACGAGTACACGTCACATTTCTGCGTGTACTTCCCTCCAAACTCCCGTACCTCCGGCGCCAAGTACATCACTGAGGGACTTGAAATGCTTGGCCCCATCATTGAGCTTATTATATTCTGATTTGAGCTCAACTTCTTGGACGAAGTTGCAGTCAACTTAGGTGCTCCTTGGCCAAGTCGACCTAGTCCAAAACCTGAAATGTAAGCCTCGAAATCCTCATCCACAAGGATTTTCGTCGCTTTGATGTTTCCATGTACGTATTTCCGAGCACCAAATTCATGAATGTATGCCAAACCCCTTGCAGCTCCTTGGGCAATTTTTAACCTGGCAGACCATGGCAGAGGTGACAAACAACTGGAGGGACTTCCTGCAATAAACGTCACCAGATATCGCCATTGATACAGAAAAGAATAAGTTAGATTACATTAACTCAGTATTTGTAACCCAAAATGCTATCATAAACAAAAGGATAGATCTCAACATCTCTTCCCATTCTGGACAACAATAAAATATGCCAACTAAAAGTCCAAAACATTGTCACAAGACATGAAAACAGAGAGCTTTTAATGTGACTGCAAATGCTCACTACATCACAAACCATGAATAATGCTTTCTAACATAAATCAACCTTCCTGTCATTTTAAAGAATCTTACATTAAGCTCATGCTACTTGTTTAGGTTGAGTTTTTCAATAATTTTTTTTGGTTATTTCTTAGCATTTTCACTATAAATTTTTAAAAACATAATCTCATCTTATATTTCCTAGCATAAAAGTCAACTTTGAAAAAATAGATTTAAGGATTAAAATTAAACAAACCTACTCAAAATATTTGGATGAAAATAATATTTTAACCATCATTTAATAAGTATGTATCTAAAAATAGAGCCTCAAAAAATCATTTCAAACTCATTAACATGCAAATAAATAAAATGGAAGAAAGGGCAAATGTCAGCTTCTCAACATATATGGCCTATCCTATTAACTTAGGTCTGTTGTTAATGGGATTTCATAGAGAGAAATGAACAAAGAGGACCACTGAAAATTCAGAGCACCTGCAGTGCAGGCTTCAAAATAGTGGGAAGATAAAATTCCAATAAAAGACAAACAATTATTAGCATTTAAACATAGGGAATGGTGCCATTGTGTGAGGGAGCAAAGATGTCCTCAAAATTTAAAATTCCAAGTAATTTCACAAACAACCAAACTGATAAAAATTTTAAAAAAAGTAAGAAAATTTTTTTAAAAAATGAAAAAAAAACCTTTAAGTCATTGAATAAATTGGGTCTAAGAACTTTGAAGGGTAATAAATTCTTAAATTTTTGTGTCCACTAAATCTTTCTATTTTTTATTTTAATCTCTGATAGATTAACAATAATATTTCACATTTTTTTAATATTTATTTGACAGGCCTAATAGATTTGAAACTTTAAAAACTATAAAATATGTCAAGGACTCGTTAAAAACAAAACTAAAAGTTGAAGGATCATATAAATTTATGAATCGAATAAACACAAAGTTAAAGTTTAAAAATCTATTAAGTATCAACATATAAAAGTTCAGATACTAACATTTACAAGTCTTAGGAAAAAAATTCTCCAAGAATCATCTGAAATTTACTCCATATTCTTACACTTTAAACCCACATGTCATTACTATAATTCTTAAGCCCAAAGGTTGATAATCTCAAAAGAAAGAATAATCCAGAGTAATTATGCAACAGAACTTGGTGCAAAGATAACTTGAGGAATTTATTATATGATGTAAAAGCTAATATTATAAGCTTTTATTAAAAGAGAAATACACAAAACCTGAGAGCTTCATGATTTACATATGGAAGACAAAAGACAATATTCAAGCCAAAAAATATGGGGAGAAAAATAACTCCACTTACCTATGCTTTTCTTTTGTAAGTATCTATTCAACCTTACATGGAGTTAAATTGATTCCACAATGTAATCCAATTCCCTTCCCTAGGTACAAAGTATGGCCCACCACTTTTTCAATAATGAGAAAGGAGTTTCATCTTCTAACCTTTTCTTGAGTTTTCAACATCATCTACAAAGTCACCACCACTACATAACCCTTCTCAATTTAATTACTGTCATTATTATGTAACTCGCTTCTAAACTTAAGTACACAAAAGTTCAAATATGGTCCAAACTAGATAAGTTAATGTTCACTTTTTTTCTATTTTTTAATGACTATGTGTCAGAGATGTTGGATCATCCATACCAATCACATGTAACAATTGTCTAACAATGCATTATTCAACTAAAAACTCTCTAAAATATTTAATATTCTAAGAATCTAGTTTGAACTTTAAAGTAATGTTATTTCTTTGACCAATGGGTCAATCAATGAGAACTACCCCTGGTATAAATTCTTAAATATGATTAGATATTTATATTAGGTAAATAAAAAAATTCACCTTAAACTAAAACTGTAATCCATTCTTACCCTTTAGCTGTTAAAAGTTTCAAATATACCCTTACCCTTCAAATTCTTATCATTTCAAAACTACGCATCATAAAACTAGTTAACTAGAAGTATATAATTTAAGAACAAAAATGAAAACTCAAATATTGTTTAGAAAAAATAGCAGCCTTATATACAGTTGATTTTTACAAAAGGAAGAAATTGAAGGTCAAATTTGTCTATTGAATGATTGGGCCTTTTAAATTTAATTACAGAAGTATTGAAGTAAAAACGAGGTAGGTAACATGACACGTTTTCTTATTGTGAACTATCCAAGAATCATAAAAACAAAAATAAACAGTCAAAAATAACTCCAAACTGAAAACACGATTTGATAATTATTTTGATTTTTTTAAAATCAGTTTAAAAAAGAGAAATTACTATTTCTAAACTCTTTTTTAAAAACTTCTAATTTTCTTTTTTTAGATTTTGAGTGGAGGGTCCCACTAATAAAAATACAATTTTGTCCTTCATTCAAATGTGTTGAACTTTACTTTTACCTAACACAATTTTTCATACCCAAATGAATTTTGGGTAAGATTTGGAACATTTTTCTTTCTTTTAAACTTAAGAAAAAAAAAATGGTAATTAAAAAAAAACTTAAAAGTTAGGAAAACAATTTTCTCAAGAAATGTGGAACCACTTTTCATGTAAGCTTTGCTTCCAACTCTACTCCTATGGATAAAATGGGTCTTCTCGAAAGTCTTTAATTTTTTGAAATCTAAAAAATAATAATGGTAACTGGAAAAGAAAAAGAAAAAGAACTTATAACTCAGTTGAAAAAAATGATAAAGGTTTGGAATCATTTTCAAAAAGTAAAAAAAAAAAAAAAAAAAAAAAAAAAAAAAAAAAAAAAAACTCATAATTGATAGGAAATTAATTTACCGTACAGGCTTTTTTTTTCTTTTCTTTATAAACTTAAATTAATTCCAATTTTTTTATCACCTAAATTTAAGTTAGTTAGTTAGATTTTTTAGTATAAAATAAAAATAAAAAAAAAAGCAACAAACTACCCTAACTACCCTATTGGAAGATGTTGCTGGCGGGAAATCTTCTAATAGATTTTGTTTTTTTTTACTTAAATTAATTCCAATTTTTTTATCACTTCCACTTAAGTTAGTTAAAAAAAAATAAAAATAATTAAAAAAAAAGTCTAATCTACTAAAAGATTTAAGCTTTTTTTCTTTTTTTTTAAACTTAAATTAATTTTAATTTTTTTATCATTTAAATTTAACTAATTTAAATTAGATTTTTTAGTATAAAATAAAATTTTAAAAAATTAAATTAAATTAAAAGCAAGAAACTAACCTCTTTTTTTTCTTTTCTTTCTAAATTTAAATTAATTCCAATTTTTTTATCACCTAAATATAAAAAATAAAAGATAAAACAAGAAACTAACCTACAGGAAATCTCCCGGTAAGCATAGGCATTTTTTTATCTTTTAAACTTAAATTAATTTTAATTTCTTTATCACCTAAATTTAAGTTCGTTATAATTTGTAGTATAAAATAATTAATAAATAAATAAATAAGCAAGAAAGTAACCGGAAGATTTTTCATAAAATTACTTCCGGTAACTCAGGCTTTTTTTAAGTTTTTTAATTACCATTTTTATTTTTTAGATTTAAAACAAACAAAAATCTTAAGACTTGGAACCAAACCTTAGAGGGAGAGTAGTTCGGGAAAATTGTTTTCCGTAAGTTTTAGATTTTTTTTAGGTACCATTATTATTTTTTTAATTTCTTAAAAAGAAAAAAACTTATGAAAAAATGTTCAAATCTTACCATGGACAAAATTTATTTTCATTATGTAGGGTCCAAAAAGAGATTAGTAAAAGAAGTTTTTAAAAAAAAATTAGTTTTGTCCAAAATATTTATATTTTAGGTTAGAAATAGCAATTTTCTTTTTAAAACTTATTTTCAAGCATTGATTTTTTTCTTTTTATCCATTTTTAGGAATATTTTAAAAAGCAAAACCAAAATTTGAAAACTAAAATGAATAATTTTTAAAACTCTTGTTTTTAGTTTTGAAATTTAACTAAAAATTTAAGTGTTTAGTTCGAAAAAATGAAAAATATGGAAAAAAAAATTATAAAAGTTATAAGAAAACAAGAATAATTTTCAATGAAAAACCAAATGAAAAATCAGAAATCAAAATAAAATGGAGGGAAAAAAAGTTTAACATAGGTTTTGTCTTTAAACTTTAAAATTTGTTTCTAATATGTACATAAGTTTTAAAAATTATTTAGTCCCTACCACTTGCTAAAAGCCTTATACATAGTCCTGCTGTGGGGACTATTTATGACAATTTTATCGGACCCTAAAAATTATTTTTGTTATTTTATCAAACCATAAAAATTAAATCATAACTTTTTACAAACTATAGAAACCAAATTAACAATTAAACCCTAATTTTTAAAATTAGAAGATTTACTAAACACAAAACAATTTTAAAACTTAGAACCAACTTATTGTAACTAAACTTAGTAATTCAAGTTCGCAACTAAGAGGTTTAGGTTTGTGGTTCGGATCTCTCTAGATCTCTCTACTCTAATTGAACTAAAAACAAAAATTGTAATTTAGGGAAAGTTGATTAACCAAAATTATAATTGAAGCAAAAAAGGAAGTAAAAATTGAGAGTAAGTTTACCATGTAGGGCGGTGTGCAAGCTTCCATTCTTGATGAAATCAGTAACCAGCAATTTCTCGTCAGTTGCATAGTAATAAGCTCTCAACCGTACGATGTTGGGATGCTGAACCCTACCAATGGCCTCGATCTCATTCTCAAAATCCTTAAACGTCAACGTGGCATCACCATCGTTAAGTCTCCTTACAGCTACAATACTCGCGCCCGCACTGGATCCTCTCCCCGCCACTACTTTGTACACTATCCCACTCCTACTCTTCCCCACCACGTACGCCGATGCCCTCAACAAATCCTCTAATTCCAAATTCATCCCTTCATCCATCACCACGAATTTACCATCTTGCCCTTCCAACTCCCCGCAACTTTCCCCTTCCGGACTACCCTTTCCAGTTTTGCCCTCTTCCAGCCTCCCCACTACCGCCTTCCTCCGGAACCACCACACCGTCAGCGACACAGCCCCCACAACTGCGAATATCGACGACACCACTGCCACCGCCGCCGACCCGGCCACCCCACCGCCGGTACTCTCTCTCCGGCCGCCGTAGCCCGGGAAGTTCGGGTTCAGTGACTTGGGATTCTGCGGATTCTCAGGAAAGGCATTCGGATTCTGTGCTTCCGGACATGGCGTCTGTAACGGAAACCCACACAGACTCGGGTTTCCGGAGAACGCCGTTGGGCCTTGATTCAACAGCGAACCCACTTGAGGGATTTTTCCGGTGAGATTGTTGTGACGGACGTCTAGATTCACGATCAGCGGGAGGTTGCCGAAGGAAGGCGGAACCTCGCCGGAGAATCGATTGTAGGACAAATTGAGAGTCCCGACGAGTTCGGTTAGGTCAGTGAGGCGATTAGGGAGAGAGCCATTGAGGGCATTTGAGGATAAATCGAGATGCCGAAGCTTCTTCAGATCGCCGATTTGATCAGACAGTGAACCAGAGAGAGAGTTGTGGGAAAGGTCTAGAACGACGAGATTTGTAGCGTTGTAGAGATGAGAAGGAATGGGTTTAGAGAAATTGTTGAAGGCGAGAGTGAGGCGGCGGAGGGAATCGAGGAGGCCGAGTTCGGAAGGGATGTAGCCGGTGAGGCCTTTGTTGGGGAGAGAGAGCTGAGTGACTCGGTCGCGAGTGCAGACGATTCCTGGCCAGTGGCATGGGGTGGAGTCGAACTCGGACCAAGACTCGAGGATGTGAGATGGGTCGGATTCAATGGCGGCCTTGAGGGCGAGGAGGGAGAGGCCATCGGAGTTGAGAGAGGAAGTAAAAGAAACGAACAAGGAGAAGGTGAGTAGGAAGAAGAAGAGAAATGGGGGCATTTTGAGAGTTTGAGATTGGGGATTAGATGAGGGGTTTGGAATCCGCCATTGTTGAGGAGCTTGAGTTGATTAGAGAAGAGAGAATTTGAATTTGGAAGAGGGAGAGATTCTCGAGGAATGAATGGGGTTTTGAAAATTTGATGAGTAGTGAAGGCTTAGAAGTAGAAGTGTAGAACCCACTAATCCCAATAAAGTGAAAATAAAAATTAAAAAAAAGGGTTATTTATTGTCATTCATTTCTCTCTGTGGCTTATCAAATTCAAAATGCCTCTTCTTAATCTTTCTATTTACCATGTGTGGAGAAATGTGTATATGTATTTTTCTCAATTCTTTAGCGTTTTTTTAAACTTCTATTACGTCTTTTTGAATGGTCCACACAAAAAGTGTTTTTAAAATAGTTATTTTCATTTCCAAACACAATTTTTAGACCAAATGAGTAAACATATTTCCAAATATAATAAAATATTATTGTCTATTAGTGAAAGATACAGGTAGATTACTATCATTTATCTAGGTGGAATAGTGATAATATTGCTAATATTGCTAATAGACAACGATATTTTGTTATATTTAAAAATATTTTCGTAGTTTTATCATTTGAAACAATTACCCTTTATAAAAAATAGTTCAAAATTTTTAAAAAATAATTATGTGTGAACTAATAATTTCTATTGTAAAATAAGAATAACGGAAAAACAAAACAAAAAAAAGTAAAGTAGAGAGAATTAAGAACAGATCAATCATTAAGCACTAAAAAATTATTTATCTAAAAGTTGATTCAAGTGTTTCTCTCAAATCAACTAATTCCATAAATTCATTTTTACAAAAGTTAATTTGAGTGATTGCTAAATACTCTAGGTTTTCTAAAATGGCTTTTGTCCAAAGATAAAAAATTTGAGAAGTTAAATCAAACATACTTTCATCATGAACTACATCTTTTTGTTGTTATTCTAAGTTAATTTACAAATTTAGTCTCTAGACTTTGAAATTTGTATTTATTTGGCTTATAAATTTTAAGAAGTGTTTATGTCTTTAATTTTCAATTTTGTATAAAAGTTAGTTTATATAGAAATTGAATTTTATATATAATGGAACTCTAAACTTTTAATTTTGTATTTAGTAGATTTGTAATTTCAATTAAAAAAAATTAAAATTCAAAGACTAAATTTGTAATTTTAAAAATTTTAGTTAACTCATATTCACTCCAATTGTATTGTTTTGCAAATGTCGAACTTGTAAAATATTAAAGATGGACTAAATGCATGTTTTAGTGACAGAAAATTTTAAAAAATAAAAATTTTAATGGTCCTAAGTATAGTAAAAATTAAAATAATATACAAACGTATGAATATTGAAAAATTAAAATAATGTATAAATATATATAGAAATTTCAAAATTTTAAAGTTCAAATAATATATAAATATGCCTATTACAAAATATATATATATTCGTAAACATTTGTATATGCATATACATACATATGTAACTATAAATACTACCGAATTTAGAAGTCAAATTGAAAAAAAGAAAAAGGAAAAAGTATTTTTTGTTCCTAAATTTTAAATCTAATTTTTATTTAGTTTTTAAATTTTAAAATATTTCAATTTTAGTTCTTAATTTTTTACTTTAATTTTTATATTTGAAAATGTTATAATTTTACATTTACGGTATGAATTTTGTTTGAATTTGACTCTAAATTTTACAATTTACACTTTTAACTTTGATTTTAAAAAATATTTTCTTCCTTCTTTAATTAATTTATTCTAAAAAATAAAGAATAAAGTTCCACTATGTATTTTTAATAATGAGAACGAAAACCTCGCACATAAGGATGCACGCCCTACATGTCTAATGACTAACTTTGTTTTAAATTAAATGTAAAATATAATAAATGAAAAAGAAATAGAGCAGACATTGTTTTTCTTTTTCTTTTTTTTTAAATTTCTGAAATTCAACACCAATTTTAAAAATATTTGAAAAATTTTGAAAGCAAAATAACTAAATAAATTATCAAATAAATCTATTTTCTAAAGATGAAAAACGAGATAAGTAAAAGAAAACAAAAACATTAACAAACAAATCCTAGATTTCTAATTTTAGATTATATGATAATGCATCAACAAGTTAAGTTAATTTATAAGTTAAAGCCAAAATAAATGTATCTCAACTAAGTTAAGTTAATTCTCAAGTTAAAGCCAAAAATACACATACTTCAACCGACATAGAACTTGTACTATATAATGCATCAATAGTATGATATTGTTTACTTTCGACATAAACTCTCATGACTTTGTTTTTTAGTTTACTCCAAAAAATTTTATATCAACGTAGATAATTGTCCTAACTTATGAACCTCATCATTTCTTTTTTTTTTTTTTTTTTCCAGATGATTATCTCCTTTCTTTCATAGTGAAGTAAAGTGATTGTGAGTCAATAAAGGTCTTTAAAGGTGTATAAGAAAGTGTTGGGCCAAACTATCAACTTCGATAACATCATTCATGCCTAACAAAAATGAGCAAACGATGAGTAGGTTGGTTTGTTTAGCAAGATCCTTGAAGTCAAGCAATCCAATTCTTTGGGGCAATACGGAGGAATGCCTCCTCAAACCAAGCGTAACAAAAAAAAAAAACAATTTTTTTTCCATAGGGGGAAGAATATAGTCTAAAAAGCTCTACAAAACTGGAAGGAGGGACTTTTCTCATTGGGTTATAAAGAGGTGTTTATCAAGTCAATTATTCAGGCGATTTCCACCTACACAATAAGTTGCTTTTGTATCCTTCAATGATTTGTGTCTTTTCAATCAAACATGTTCGTAAAGCATATAGTTAGAGAATTATGCAGAATTTGGACACCCTCCTAGGTAGAACAATATGCTAGCCTAGAGACATAGGTATTTTAACAATAATGATTTTTTGAAAGCTCCTTTTTGGGAACAATCCCTCAAGAAGTATTATGTGGGGTAGAGAGTTTCTCTCAAGGTTACAAATGGAATGTGGGAAATGGTGTCTACATCTCGATTAGAAAGGACCCCTAATTTAGCATTAATAGTTGATACTGTCTGTGGGGGTGAGAACAAGAATCAGGATGGAGATGACTCCGATCAATATCACCACCTGCAGAGAACTCAAAATCAAACACCACTTCGATCCAAGGAAAAGTTGGAGGCGTTGGAAAAACAAGTGACCAGAATAGGCCGTGATCAGACTCATCTACTTGCAATTCAAAACAAGCAGAACCCTTCTACAAAAGGTTCAAGTGGAATCATTAGTACGTGATCTTGCCAAAGGAAAAGGCTCCTTGGTTAAGGATATGGGAAAAATAGAGTTTCATGTCCAAAGACCAAAGGAGAGGTTAATCTTAGGGGAAACAACCATTGAAGGCAATCTAAGACTACTAGACAACAAGAGCAACATGAAGCTACACACATCAGCTTCTTTACAACTAAATGCTTCTTAAGTCCAGAGTTAAGTGAGATATATATGTTTTCCTATTAAACAAAAAGTAGATGTTTGTTGGGGATATACCTCCCTTTCAAACAAAAGGTAAATTAGCTGAAGAACTTCCAACGAAGCTTAATCATCCACAGGGAGGAAAATTGTTATCAAGACCCAAACAATTTTTTAAATGAAATTATTTGGTAAACTATAGTTAAAACCAAGGATAACTACAAAGAAGTTACATTGTCTCTTAGAAATTGATTATCATTTTTCTAGAGAAAATCTCAAGCTCCAAAGAATAAAACCTATTGATCACATGACCTCTCATAAATTGATAATCATATTTCTCGAGAAGGTGCACGTAATCCCTAAGAAATTGATCATCATATTTCTCGAGAAGGGCCTAAAGTACCGTCCAAAGAAGGACCCAACATTGACCTTATAGGTTTGATGGGTTATTTGCAGGCACCTCACATGGACACCAGTGAGAAGCTTAGTCTTGCTGAGAGTCGACTAACAAAGTCATTGAAGCAATACAAGTTAGAGGAATTATATTCCCAAATTGGGTCTAGAATGTTTAGCTCATAATTGAGACTAGTCAAACCTCGAAATCCCAATATGGGAGTAGGGGCTAATGTTGTGGGTGAAATTGGACTTGACGAAGTAAGCCAAAAGTTAAGATAAGCTAAGATTTGATAAGCTTGTTTGGGATTAAGATAAACTTGGTCGTATCCTAATCCTAGTAGGGTTAAGTTAAATCCTAGATCAAATCGTCTATTAATGCACTATTATAGCTTCATATGAGGTAAATAAAACTTCTGACTTCTCAATTCTAAAATTATCATCATTGACTTTGACATCAAAGTCATTCTTTTTTGTAAGTTCTATTTTTCCAAATTACAAATTCACCGTTACTGTTATGTAAAGGTCAAATACGTTTTCTCCCTTCCAAAATTAGAATGAATAGTGGGAGTCTTATTTTTGAAGTTAGGTGTCCTCTATTGTTATTATTGAGGAACTTGGTTTGTGGTTAGTTGTTTTAGTGAAATTCATCTTTACAAGATAGAGTTGAGTCATTTAATGGCCATTTGTTTTTTCACTTAATATTTGTTAAATGTATGAAAAAGAAAAGTTGGTGGGTGTGGGCCATGTCCTAATTCCTACCACAGTCCATAGCAATCTAAAGGAGTGGGTAAACAAAGAAAGTGAGAATAATTTATTACCCTTTTGACCAAAAGTAGGATTTGTTTGCTACTGTTTCCTGGTTCTTAAACCATAATTACCCCCGTGAATGTTACTTTTTTGTCCTCCATTTCAAAAAAAATTCAAACAAAAAAACATAATATAGTAACCAACTATTTTGTTAAATATGATTTATTGTGACGGTTGTTATCAAATATAACAAAATGAATCACAATATTTATAAATATAAAAAAATGTTATTGTCTATTAGTGATAGACATTGATAGATATCTATCAATTTCCATCACTGTATTGGAATAAATGTCTATCAATATTTATTACTATCTATTTACCGATAGTGACATTTTACTATATTTAAAAATATTTTTAGAAGTTATATTATTTAAAACAACTACTCTTTATTATCAATAACTTATCAAACTTTTAATAATAAATCATTCCACTTTAAAAATCTCTACTATACTAGACTCTTAAATTTTCATAAATGTATATTAAAATTTTTTTTGATATTAAATGCTTTATTATTTATAAAATTAAACTTTTTGCCATTAGAAAACACAAAATTAAATTTCTAAAGGATAAAAATATCTATTGTGCAGAAAATTGAAAGTTTAATGATTTAACAAACTTTTTCTAAAATTTAGGGACTAGGTGAGACAAAATTAAAAGTTCAAAGATCTAATAGACATTCTTTACAATTCAAGGATCAAATACTTACAAGCTTAAAAGTTTAAAGGACTAAACTTTAATTTAACTTTAAATATAAACTTGTAGTAATAAAGTTTCAAATTTTAGTAATTTCATATATCATAGATTTCACACTGACCTAAAGCGTTTTTGTAAATAAGAAATCATAGACATATTAAAAAAAAAAAAAAAAAACTAAAGAAGAATTGTCAAAGGGCAAATATTAGAAAGTTGAATGTGACCAAAATAAAATTTAGACCTAAATTTTTTTTATATGCTTAATTAATATTAGTAATAGTAACTTTTTAGTCTCTTTAGAAGGAAACAAATAGTAAGGTTTTTTAAGGCAAGTGCTCCTCCTTTGATTTCTTTTGACATTTGGTGTAGTACATTAATTGTTTGGTGGTTCACATTTCTTTTGTAATTATAGTCTTTTCATAATTATTAACCGTTAAATAATTTTAATCTTTATGACACATATGCTCATCAATCATGTGTCAATGCCAGATTTCCATTGTATAATTTGATCTTTAATTGGTATCTCAACCTCTACTCTTTTTTCTTTTTTTTTTGAAGTATCAATTTTATTGTTTATGCATTAAAATTTTGAAAAAGTTACATTACTCGTCCTCCCGTTTTAAAGAATAGTTATGTCTAGTCTCTAATTTTCAAAATGTACCAAGTATTAGCAGCCGTTTCCAGTTGTTGTTCCCCTCTCAAAGACAGGATTTTACGTGTTACTCACCTGTCCGTCACTAGAAACACTTCCCATTCGACTTGCATGTGTTAAGCATGATGTCAGCGTTCATCCTGAGCCAGGATCACTTCATAAGATTCATAATTACATTATGCTTCCTTGTTTGTAGACAAACCTAATTCAGAATTGTCTTTCATTCCAAGGCATAACTTGTATCCTGTACTTCATATTTACCTGGAGGTTGCTCCAAAAAATATAGTCATCCTCACCCTACCGTGTCAATCCCACGAGCCTCTTATCCATTACATTTGTAGTCCTCAAGTTTTAAAGAATAGTTGTGTCTGGTCTCTAGGTTTCAAGATGTAACTTTTTAGTCCCCAGATTTTAAAGAATAAATGTATTTGGTCCTTAACTTTTCAAAATGTATCTCTTTAGTCCACCAGTTTTTAAATATAAGTTTAAAAGATCCCCGAATAATTTTTTTTATTATTATTTTAAATAATTATATGACATTTTTAAATTAGAAGAGTAATTTTTAAAAATTATCACTTCTCTCTAAGGTTAATTTTAATTTTTTTCTCTAATTTTGAATATCATATATAATTATTTTAAAAAAAATACTTCAACAACATTTTAAGTGTAAACCCTATTTTCATTTCCATGTTATTAGGTTGAACTAGTTGATTAGAAGGTTGTAGACTTAGAATTTTTTTCATTGTTAGGCTTGAATAGGCATGGAAAAGGAGTGACTCAAGAAAGACTTTGTTGTGGACATAGCTATGGAGATGGATTGTTGCAAGGGGCAAGGCGGTTAGCTTGGAAGGAGGAGCAGCCGAGTGCCAACTTAGGTGTAAGGTAGTCGGGTTGTATGTGTCTTTGAAGTGTGGCTGGCGTTGAGGGAAGAAACATGTGGAAATTTTGGCTAAGTGTTTGTCATGGGCGTTAAAGACTATGGAGAAGTCGAGCCTAAGTGTATGAATGACGCGGGCATAAGTGTGTAAATGGGTGATGGAGGATGCGTCCTTGAAGGCTAGATGAGTAGGCTTGAGGTCGTTGCAAGAAGAGATGGATGCGTCCTAGTGTTGCTTGAGGTATGGACAAAGGGTGGAGGATGCATCTTTGATGTTGTTGACATGAGTAGGATGATGCATCCTTGGGGAGTTTGGAGTTGCTGGTAAGAGGGGCATGATGCGTCCTAATGGGGCATCCATCAGCAAGTTGTAGGCTGCGTGCAAGGGTAGTAGTCGAGGGAAAGAGAAAAACCTCCAAAGAGTTGTCAACCATGTGTAGAGAGTGAATCTTTGGTGGTATGCGTCCATGACCTCTCTCTAAAAGGATAATTATGACAATTAAATATTAATTAAGTTTGATTAGGTGTCAAATTAAGGTTGATTGTGGCATGGAGAAACACGAGGTGTCAAGCTATGGTTTTGTATGATGTTCCAGTGAAGGCTATAAATAGAGGGCAGACGTTGAGCTAAGGTTTGTGCAATTTACTCGTGCTATCTGAAAAGTTCTTCGACAAAAATTCTCCAACTTGAGTCTAGTTTCAAAGAGAGGGCTATCAAAAGGAAAATTGTTGAGGAAGAAGTTGAAATTCGTCGAAGATTCAAGGTTGTTCAGGTTGTCGAGCAATCTGAAGTAGTGTGGAAAGAGTGGTTGATATCCAGTGGAAGAAAAAAAAAAATAGAAGCTAAAATTTTGAGGTAAGCTAGTTAAGAGGTTTATCTACAAGTTTGTAAGAGGAAACAAAGTTTAATTTTGGCTAGAAATGTTAATTTTGGTAGCTTGAAGTGAAGACAGTGATTTAGAGATTGTCGGGTGTGTTTGGGCCATGGTTGAAGACGGAAGGCGTGCAATAAAGCTCTGGTAGTGGCCAAAGGTAAGATTTCCTTTGAGGTTATTTTGGGTGTTTTGGACGCCTAGTGGGCGTGCTGACATGCCATCGACGATGCGGGTGTGCAGACTGTTGGGTGATGCGTGCTGGTGTGTAGAGTAAGCGAATGATGCAGGCATCGGGCAAGCAAGAGGTTGATGCCCTGTCGGCATAGGCAAGCGAGGAATGCATGCGTGCCACCTGCCTCTTTTGAGGTTATTTCGCCAGTGTGTGTGCGGGAATCACCACCCAAGGGTGCTAGTATGTGTGGGGCAGTGTGTCTATGCGTGATCTACCACACATGGTGGGCTAAGCAGACTGTGTGGGTGTCGTGGGTGTCTATGGAGCATGTCTAGGGACAGTTTGCCATACTTAGAATTTTTATCAAGTTTTTAGAATTTGTATCAATTTTTATCAAGTAATTTAATATACGAAATATAAAATATTTGTTATACAATTATATACCAAATTAACTATAACTTATATACCACTAAAATCATATAAAAAATTTAAAAATAAAACTAATTAACTAATATAATTTATATTCACTTAAAATAATTAATGAATTTAACATATATCATCAACATCACAGTTGAATTAGTCGAATGAAAATAACTCTATATCAACACACGAAACAAAAATAAAAATAATATTTATCATAATTGAACAAACAATAACATCGACCATAACACAATTAAACTCATGATATATCAGTTGCATAAATGATATTCTTTAAATAAAGTATATCAACTAATTGATATAACTAATATATTGTATATCAGTTGATTGAATACCAAAATATAAAGTATATCAGATATGTTTGCTATACACAATTGAGGGCAAAATAGTAAAAATAAAAAATGGGATCATGTTTAATTTTTTTCTTTTTTTTTGCTATATTTACAATTTTAGAAAACCATTACTATATTTACAAATAATCTTATGTTTCTTTAATTATCACTCTAACTCATTTCTATGCTTAAAAATAATTAAAATTTGATTCGAAGGAAAAAAAAATTCAGAGTCGAGAGATGAATAAATTAATCCGATAATTTTTGTTACTTTCTTCAATTGTTGTTATTATTATTATTATTATTATTATTATTATTATTATTATTATTATTCCCTTCACCATAAAGTATTGTAGTCATAATTTTGTTAAATAAACAATGTAATTATGTAAGAATGCATTAGCTTTAATCTCTTCCCCATTATTTCAAATATGTTCTCACGTGGTTTCTTCAAACAAGTTTGGTTTAATAATTATATGAAATAGGTTATTGTATTGTCAATGCATTTGAGTGCTTCAATATTTTGAGTAATAATCATTGTGGTTGACATTTAATTTTGAAAATGACATTTCATTTTTTTTTTTTGTACAACTTTTGATTATGTTGGTAGAACGTTTCTTTTTCAGGACCTATAATTAAAAATATTATTTTAGTCTTGTATCTTGAAACTATTTTATTTTAGTAAAAGTAATCTCAAATTTTTAATTTTAGTGTTTGTATTTTCAATAAACCGTAAAATTAGTTTTTAATTTATGGTTAATTTTTTTATCGAAAAACAAAATCTAGTCCAATTAGCTAACTTTCTATACATTTTAGAAACATACTCATATTGTGTTATTTTCTAAATGAAAAAATGACATGAAATTAACAATAAAAACTAATTTTCAAATTTAGTCCTCCAACAGTATATGGATTTATATATTAAACTATTTTTTCTTTTTTTTACCAAGTAAGGGTATTTGGTTTTATGGATAGTCTTTTTGATGTAGGAATTTTGGAACCCCACTTCTAAAAATAAACTATGTGAAGGATTTGAATTATTAGTGGAAGCGAGTGATCACTATGTGCCGATAATTTTTTTTTGAAAAATACAAATTACAGAGAATATAAAACATGGATAAACTACAAGATTCAACATGCTATTGAGAAAAATTAAGGGATATAAGTCTTCTACCTTTGAAGATCGTCTTTGGTGTAAGAAATCTTCTCCTCGCCCACTTGTGTACCAGTAGGAAAAACCTCCAACAAGTAATACAGTAGTTCTTACTGAGACACCACCAAGAAATCTTCCTTGTTATTCTCAGGAAGAATCAAAGAGGAGTGGTGAGCTCTCTTTTGTTTTTGGTAAGGGAAGAATGAGGAGAAGAAGAAAGAACTTCAAAGGGAAGAATTTTGAGAGGAAAAAACTTTTCACAAAACTCTTCTGCAATTCCTTCTTCTCTAACTCCTTTATTTTTCCCTCTCTTCTTTACGTTATGAAGGAGAGAAACAAAAATTAACTCCCCACCACGTGTACTGGGAGTTATTTTAATATAATATAATAATAAATTAAAATTAAATTAAATTAAATTATATTATATTAAATCATATTTAATAAATATACTTAAATAAAATTAATTAATGAATAATTAATTAATCAATTAATTAAATATCACATATTTAATTTAATTTTTTTTAAACAAACATATTTAATTTAATTTGAATCATATTTAATTTGAATCATATTCAAATAACCTTCTCTCACATATCCTATAGTTTTAATATGAATCTCATTCATATTAATTTTAACATATAGTTTTTATATGAATCTCATTCATATAATTAATATTTAAATCTTATTTCAATATTCATCTCTCTTATAACATAAAGAATAAATTTTGTATCTCATTCAAAATAACTTTATAGTATAATGCATCTATATACATTATACTAATTGTATCATATATAATTTAACTCAATTATTAATTTGAACATTTCATATTAAACCAAAATATTTGATTCTTATATAAAACCTTAATGAGCTAGTAAGGGGACCTTATGGACCTATTGATTAAAAGCTCCAATGATATGAGATTAATCAATTAAACTCTTTAATTTAATTAATCAATATTCATTTAGTGTAGGTCACTCTACTAAAGACCTACAGTAGTGACCTACAAATGCACTCTTCGCCACGGAAGTAACTAAACAATAGTAAGTCAACCCCTCACAAATTACTCATAACTACATTTGGGTCAAATTACCGTTTTACCCCTATACTTACGTTTAACTCCTTAAGTACCACTGGTCCCTCTAATGAACAAATTGTTTATAGTCCAACTATAAACTAACCCCTCTCGGGCCATTGAGAGGGTGAGGGCCTCATTGTTCAAGACCTAGAATCAGCCCCTAAGGGAGTAATTTATCAATTACCCTAAACATAGGAAAGAGTAAATTCCATCTTGTGAAGATATGTTCCCAACCCCTAATTAGACAATTCCATCATATATAAGCATATTGAGTCGGCGATATGACCACTCTCACCCATACAAATCAAAGGATTTCCCTCATAGATAGGAGTTCATAACTCACTCAAGATTAAGGTCGAGTCACTTATAGTCATCCTATGAAATGTTAACTTCTTCAATTAACGGCGTTACAAAGAGAAATCAAACATTTCGCAGTCTAGTCTTATACAAACTCTTTGCATAGGATACCCCCACTCATATGTCTCCACATGAACGATTAGGATCAAATCGTTTATAACACTTTACAACTCTTTGTAACAATTATAAAGTGAGCCGTATCCATAGTGTTACCAGAATAAGGCACCCAACCTTATTCCTATACTACAGACCTTTTGGTTATTACTTAAACATAATCCATCTTAGTATGTCAACCACATACATGTTTAAGTTTACATAAAATAATCATGGAATCTTAGTTTATTGGATTGAGTTAATACAGAAGATAAAAGCACTTCTTATTTTATTGAATAAATAAAACGTCTTTACAAATTTACAAAACTACTAGACCCTAAGAGATTTAGGACACACCAATCCTAGCACCCCGATGGTGTACAATTAAAAAATTCTCTTCCATATGTCAGTGGTGAACAATTTTCAAAACCTCTCTTTAATATGTAGGGTGTGGCGAACTTGCACTACAACAAATTCCACCTTCCATGACTCTTGTATGTAGCAGAAATAGAGGAGAAAGAGAAAAAACAATCATTAAAGCCCAAATCACGCGTTTTTTGCTGGAAAAAATGGAGTTTTTTAGATTTGTCAAAATTGATGACTATTTTTTTGTGTCATTAATTGATGACTATTTTTTTGTGTCATTAATTGATGACTAAAAAAATAGTCATTAAAGGTAAGAAAATGAAAAAAGCGGGAAAAGACGTGAATTTTCAATTTTTTTTTTTTGTAAATTGAGGGCATGTTTGGATTGACTAGAGAATTTTTTTTTTTTTCAAAAAACTTGTTAAGAATGATTGACATCACCTAATTTGTCCCATATTGGAAAATTAGGAAATGGTGAGAGTGTGTAGCACAACAAAAACAACTTTTCTTGATTCTTGAACAGTGGCAAAAATAGAGAATAAAGAGAAAAAACCGTCGTTAAAGCCGAAATCACGTTTTTAGTGTGAAAAAATGGAGTTTTCGATTTTTTTCGAAATTCATGACTATGATTTGATTAATAATAATTTTATATTAACTATGATTTGATTATCTTCTAATTTTAGAACTTTAATATAAATTAGAATATTATTATCAATTTTGAATTGGTTAATGTGATGTGAATCAAAAAATTCTTTTTAAGAAGATTAAAAAAAAAATATAAAAATGATTAAAAAGAATAAAAATCAAGAATTTAAAGTCAAAAATAAATTGAGAGCAGTTACAAATGATGTAATGTTTATAATTAAAATAAAATTATCCATATATCTCTAAAACTGTTCAAAAAAAAAAAAAAAAATCAAATGTTTCCTTTAATATATAGTATAGATAGATAATTTAAAATCAAGATTTTGGATTTTTTATCTTTAAGTAGGGTGAAATCAAGATTTTAGATACATATAGATATAGATGATGAATAAAACTACTAAATCAGAATATTATTATTAATTTTGAATTGGTTATGTGATGTGGATCAAAAAGTTTTTTTTAAGAAGATTAAAAAACAAATATAAAAATGATTAGAAATAATAAAAATCAAGAATTTAAAGTCAAAGATAAATTGAGAGCGGTTACAAATGATTTAATGTTTATAATTAAAATAAAATTATCTCATATATCTCTAAAACTATAACTATGAAAAAAAAAAAAAAAGTTTCCTTTAATATCTTAGTAAGATAGATATTTTAAAGTCAAGATTTTGAAGAAGTTAAACTTGGAAAACGACTTTTGGGCTTGAAAGTTGATTGGAAACTTACTTTGAGTGGTCAAAGTCAACTAGGTTAAGGAAAATAATATATAAAAATATATTTATATAAAGTGCTAAAAAATAAGTTGATTGGAAATTTACTTCCCTCACGTCTCACTACAACCAATTAGACTTTTCTTGACTTTTGAACAGTCGCAAAAATAGGAAATAAAGAGAAAAGATAGTCATTAAAGCCAAAATCAAACGTTTTTGGCAGGAAAAAATGGAATTTTTCAAATTTTTTGAAATTCATGACAGTTTTGAAGGGTGTTTGATATGCTGTCTAGTAGGAGATTGGTATGCTTGTCATCTCAAAACAAATTCTAAGTAAGTAACGCTCCTACTAGAACACCTTTATGCCAGGAAAATAGAAAATAATATTTATTTTGTTTTGCCAAACAGTTTTAGAAGAACTAGCACATATCATGTTTTACATGATTGAAATGATCTTATGAGAGTATGCTATGAACATTATGAATTATTATGATATTAACTATGATATGGTTGTACGGTGTGGGACCCCCTTATTGCATGTTGCATGCTAGATAAGTTAAGTGACATTTTACCTTCATATCACTAGCTATGAATGACTGGGATCTTATGGGTTCACTACTATGTATGATCGTGTTTCTATGGGTTCACTACTATGTATGATCGCATTCCTATGGATCCACTACTATGGAAGATTGTGATCATACGGGTTTACTACTCTAGAAGACCGTGATAATATTCATTACTATATATAATCGTGATCCTATGGGTTCACCAGATAAGTATGTTGGTGTGCCTTTGTGGCCACCAGATATATGTGATATGATAGGTTAATTTGTTCACTTAGATGATCATCTATTTTAAGTTATTAACACACATATCCCACTAGTTATAAGTCATTCAGCATATGTGATTGTATAGTCTGACTTCGGTAGTGAGGTTACTCTAGGTATTTTATATACTCACCATTTTTTTATAATGTTTTTTAAGGTAAAGGGAAGAATGTACCGAGCACATGATGAAAGGATCCATGACTGTGAAACCCGGAATTCTGACTTAGTACTTGTATGCTAAGAGAGAAGGAACTAGGGGAATGTAAGAGAAAAGTTGAACACAAGCTTGTAGGGTTAGAAAAATTTTGAGGTAGAATTTCTAGGCTTGTGGAGTTGGTCAAAATTTTGACTAACTTAAAGGGGTCCATGCGTTTGACAAAGGATGAAGGAAGAAAGTATCTTGTGTAAACTTGAGTTTTGAGAAGAGAATAAGTCCTAGAAGAGTTTTGGAGAAAACCAGGGTAGGTGATTTTTCCAAGTGTTGGACGACAAGGAGGCTTGTGTGTTGGAAATTTTCTAAGCATGCTTAGGAAGCAAGCCATAAACGCATAGGCGAGGGAGAAGGAAAATTTTCTAAGTATTGAAGAAGAAAGAGTTGAAAGCATAGTTGAGAGTTAGCTTGATAGCATAGAATCAAGGATTGAAACATATGCCTTGGAGGCAAGGAAGTGTGGACGCATAGGACCTTGCGTGTTGAAAGGAAGTTAAGGGAGAACTTGACTAAGTGTTGAAGTGTTGAAAGGAACACCTAAGCCATGGGAAGAGAGATGAACGCATGAGGTATCGGAGATGGCCACATAGTCCATGTTTGGGGGGAGACTTAGCTAAGCACAAGGAAGGTTGGACGCATGACTCAAGGAATTAACCAAGTTGGACGCATACCCTAAGCCTTGGTGAAGAAATGACTAAGACTTAGCTAAGCACAAGGAAGGTTGGATGCATGACTCAAGGAATTAACCAAGTTGGACGCATACCCTAAGCCTTGGTGAAGAAATGACTAAGTGTTAGATGATTCATGTTGGAAGCAAGGGAAGTATGCCTAAAAAAGGGAAAAGTGGAATGCATAGGTGAAGGAAATTGGATGCATAAGCTTGGGAAAAGGTACAATGGATGCATAGAGGATTGGAATGGAGCACATGTTGAAGTTGTATGAAGAATTAGTTAGGATCAAGAAGGCTAAAATGCATAGTTGAAGAGGAATTCCATGTAAAACGCATGGTAAGGTATTCTAGCAATGTCGGACGCATAGGTGATGCTCAGGGGAAGCTTGAGGATGCGTCCAAGGGTTAAGAGGAAGTAGGAGGTGGCAGATTCTGAGTTTAGCCCGCCACAAGTAGGAGGTGTCGTCTTACATGGTGAAGGTAAGGCATGTTGAAGACATATGCTAGGGTTAGGTGTCAAACGTGAAAGAAGGATTGGATGACAAGGCTTGTCGTCTAACTCCAATAAATAAAGCTTGTGTTTTTGAGGAAAGCACATCACCTCGAGATTGAGATGAAGAAAGGTAGAGAGAGGGAAAGAAACTTTGTCGACAAGGAAAAGGAACTTCGTCGACAAAGTAGAGGAAGTCATCATGCGTTTGCCAAGCTGTCTAGAGAGTAAGAAGAAGCTGTCTTGCGTCCATGAAGATGACTATGTGTCCATGAGGTGTGCTGGGTGTCCAAGGGAAGCTGTCCTGTCGACCAAAGAGCTGTCTTGCATCCAAAAGAGTGCTGTCTTGTGACCAGATAGCTGCTATGCATCCAAGAAGGTAATCCATGCGTTTGTGATGAGCTGTTTAGGCATAAGTAGCAGCTATGCATTCCAAGGGGTGTTCAGGCGTCCAACTAAAGTTTTTCAGGCATCTATTGAGCTGTTTGGCTGTCCACAAGACTATTTGTGGGCAAGTTACAGAAGTTAGAACCCTTGTTGTGAGCTCGGGAAGTAAGAGCAACCTAAAGATTGGAAGAGTGTAGTTGAGCAAGGATACAAGAGACTTGAGAATTGAAGTTCTTGAAAAAAGGTGAGTGACTAATCTCTATGCATTCATGTTAAGGCTAGTTATGGACGCATGAATTATGAATATGATTTAGTGTGTTGTACTTTTATGTTAAGAACTTGGTAAGCTTGTTAGTATGGCCTCAAGGATTATACAACTTAGAATATTTGGTACTCGAGCAAGGTATTACAAGGGTTATAATTGAATATATATATATGCTAGAATCATGCTTGTACCCTTGGTATGTAAATGACGAACTCAATGCTGAAGGACTGTGAGAAGGCATTGATATATTACAGGGACCCCAATGTTGAAGTACATTGAGAAGGCATATGGGTAGTCCAGTTACCCACAGGATGGTCAAGGGGTCACTAGAAACCTAGTTCCAGAGCTTGTGGAAGTACCTTTTGTGGGATGGTTAGAGGACCGACGGGTCTAGCTTCTAAGCCTCAAAAGTAAGTCTATTTGCACATAGGGGACAATTTTAACTTAGTTGTGTCGTGTGTGCCAGCTAAGTAGTCAGGAAAGGATGTAAAGACCAGAGTTAAGTTGAAATAGGGTAAGGATACAACATGGAGGAACTATATATTTGTTGGGCTGTGTGTTGCCAGCAAGGTAAGAATAAGACTTAAGAGGCAAGTCTAGTTGCTGAGTCGTGTGTGCCAACAGGAAGCAACTATATATTTGTTGAGCCGTGTGTGCCAATGGTTAAATAATTACATTTACAGTCTACAAGTTTTAGGGCATGAAACCCAAGTGGGAGATGTGTAATGGGTATATAGATACCCTAGTTTATTGTATTTACATACTTACCATTCTCACTTCTCCTTATGTACAACTCACTAGAGTTTTAGTTCAAGTGAAGGTTTGTTGGGTTTTATGCCCTAAAACTCCTAGATTGTAAATATAATTATTTAACTATCATTAAATCATTAATAAAGAGTTATTGATGTGTTACTTCAATAAGCGTTATTGATTATTTTTGTTTGTTTGACCCTAAATCCAATAAACTAACATCCTAGGCTGTTTTATGAGTCTTGAACTGTATGTGGGGACATATGGAGATCAATGTTCAAGATACTGTCTAAAGGGTCTATAGTATAGGGATAAGGCTGGGTACCTTATCCTGGTGACACTATGGATACGACCCACTTTGTATTTGATACAAACGCAATGATCTAATGTGTTCATGTAGGTGACATGCGAGTGGGGGTATCCTATGCAATGAGTTTACATAAGACCGGACCACGAAATAGTAATCACTAGATGTAACTCCGTTGACTAGTTAGGTTTCTATTTGAATAGAATGATCTAGGCAACTTAGTCTTAATCATGAGTATACTATGAACTTCTGTCCATGAAGGATTGTTCTTTGATTTGTATGGGTGAGAGTGGTCATTTACCGACTCAATATACCTACCATCTTGGAGACAAGACTGAGTGGGGAGCTGGGGACATAATTATACAAGATGGAATTTACTCATTCCCATTTTTAAGGTAAGTAGATAAGTGTTCCCTTAAGTACTGTCTCTGGGACTTGAACAAAGCTCCCTACCTTCTCACTAGCCCGAGAGGGGTTTCTATTTAATGGTTGGACCATAAACAGGTTGTTCATTAGAGAAGCACTGGTACTTAAGGATTTAGAAGTAACCAAGGGGTAAAACTGTAATTTGACCCAGCTGGTGTTACGAACACTTGTGAACGACTAATTTGCTATTATTGGTCTATATCCATGGACACAAAAATATATCTTCAGTGAGAAGAGTGCAGCTGTGGGTCTTTATTGGAGTGTACCCACAGTTAACGAATATTGATTAATGTGGCTAATGAGTTTAGCCGATTAATCTTATATCGTTGAAGCTTCTGATCTATAGGTCCATAAGGTTCCCTTGCTAGCTCACTATAGAACAACAAGGATCAACTATTTTGAAATTTTTTTTTGAAATGTTCAAATTTATGAGGGAAAATATTAATTGTATTGGATACAATTAATTGCATGATTTATTATAAATTTTATTTGAATGTGATTCAAATTATAACTTTATAATATGGAGAATTAATTTATTTGAATATGATTCAAATAATTAATTATTTATTTGGATAAAATTCATATAAATAAATAGAGAGAGAATTAATTAATTAATTTGAATTGGATTCAAATAATTAATTATTTAATTTGGATGAGATCCAAATTAAAGATTCTGCAAAAAATAAATAGAGAGAGAATCAATTAATTGATTTGTATTGGATTCAAATAATTAATTATTTAATTTGGATGAGATCCAAATTAAAGATTTTGAAAAAAATAAATATTTAAATAAGATATAAATATTTTAAATCATTTAATATGAGATATTATTTGGGTAGATATTTATTAATATTGGATATTATTAAATATTTAATTAAAATCTTTGCAGAGGGGTTATTCTAATAGGATTAGGAGTAACACATAGAGTTCTATAAATAGGGCCCTTGGAAGCCTTTATAGAACCACTTTCTACGAGAATAATCTCTACGATTACTCTAAAAATCTTCTTCTACTAATTCTCCCAATTTTCTTCTTAGAGAAGTTCTAAGAAAATTCTTCTTCCCATTCTTTCAAGAAGCAGTTCCCACAAACTGGATCCTTGCCAGAGTCATAGCGAGGAAGATATTTTGGAAAAGGAGAAGACTGTCGGTTTGAGAATTATAGATTGGCAATGGTATGATGCTCAACCTTTTCTTTATCTTTAGTATTTTTAATTCTTTTAATAAATCAAAGAATGCGATCACACGCTTCTGCTGAGATTTAATTCCCTTCAACACTAACATTCCATTCCATTCTCAATTAAAATTCAATTTTCAATTAACATTGTACCATTAACATTGAATACCATTGACAATAAGCATGGGACAAGTTCAACAATATCATTTTCAACTCTTCATTTTTAGTTTGGTCTCTTACTTTCAGTTGAATACTCTCGTGCAATCGTTTTCATCTTCTTTCATTTTCATTTCTAGGTCAAAAGCAAGCATTCTATGAAGAAGATCTTCCCTCTCAACCAGAAGAGAATATAGGGTAAGTGTTCGATTGATTTTGCCAGCTTTTGTTTCGAGTTCAGAGCAAGCATGCATTATGTGTGGTTTGCAATCACCCATGACATTGTTCGCGACCACTGACTTGATTGTATGAGATCGCTTACAAAGTAATGGGCGATTGCTAACCACGTGATCAATGATCGTGTAGCAATGTATTAGTGATCGCTTAAGAAATTGTTTAGTGATCGCTTACTATATTATTAGGGATCGTTGATCGTGTTATTAGTGATCGCTTAGGTACACGTGATCGCTTACCATTTCCTCAATGATCGCTTATATGACAATTTGTAATTTCAAGTGCAATTCAAAACTGGTACTCCATATTGCAAATCAATGATGCTACTACATATCTTTGTATGATATGGCAGGGAGTGGGACTAAACTGGATACAATTATGGTGAAGTTCAATGAAAGGTCTAAAGATCAGAAATGATATAACATGTGAATTAGTTTGTCTTCTGCACCAACGACTTCATATCAATCCCACTAGTTTCGAGATACATATCAAGTGTTGCTACAATCTGTTGGTCCTGGCTCCCCTAATTGATATTGTTGACGATGAAGACCTCAGTCTTTTTTGGAAGGCAGTGATGTATCTCAGATGCCGTTGTTTGTAACAGTGACCACAAATGACACTCATGGAGTAGACAATGATAATATATATCAAGAGGACAATCCAACCGTTCCAACAATTCCCACAATCAAAACTTTTGTTTTCCAACACATTCACGATGTGATATACCCACCATGTCTGCATTGGATGAGAACATTGAACCATGTAATTTGGGGGATGACATGAATGACCCATGTTGTGAAGGCTCATTGTTGTCTAGATGTACACCTCATACCAATGCCAATGTTTCGACAACACATCTTCATGTTCCAACCCCACCTACTCCAATCCGACCAATACCAATGCCATCAGCTTCAACTCATTCAAATGTTCCTATCCAAACATTTATTCAGGTACTAGAATTGAGATTTGTGGCCTAAAACCTCGTAATTGATTTATTAATTAATTTAATTATTAATTATGTAGTATTAATTTATCCTTAATGGAAAAGTCCAAGGTTATTGCATGAAGTCTTGAACATGTATCTAGTTGACATAGAGGTGGATTATGTTCAAGAAATAACCTAAAGGTCTATAGTAAATGGATAAGGTTGGGTGCCTTATCCTATTGACACTATGGATACGACCTACTTTGTAATAGTTACAAATGATTTGATTCGAACCGTTCATGTGGAGACATGTGAGTGGGTATCCTATACAAAGAGTTTGTATAAGACCAGACCGCGAAATATTTAATCTCTCTTTGTAAATCCATTAAGTGATAAGATTAATATTTCATAGGATGATCATGTGCGCCACGATCTTAATCTTGGGTGACTTATGAACTCCTTGTCTGTGAGGTCGGTTCTTTAATTTGCATGGGTGAGAGTGACTTGAGTTGCCGGCTCAATAAGCCTCCCATTTTTGGAACTTGACTAAATGGGGAGCTGGGAACATAACTTCACAAGATGGAATTCACTTATTCCCAGATAGGGTAAGTAGATGAGTAGTTCCTTTAAGTGCTGATTTTGGGTCTTAAATAAGGGACCCCACCCTCTCCCGAGAGGGACTTAGTTTATAGTTGAACCATAAACAAATTGTTCATTAGAGGAATCAATGGTACTTAAGGAAAATATGTTACGAGGTGAAACAAACATTTTTTTTACCAAATTGTAATTATGAAGAACTCATGAAGGATCGACTTGCTTATACTGATTATATTTATGGACACAACTTCTCCTATAATAGCTCTATAGTGGTTTGCCCTATAATTAATGAATGAAGATTAATTTAATTAAAAAGTTTAATTAATTAATCTTGGATCATTGGAGCTTATAATCTGTAGGTCCATAAGGTCTCCTTGCTAGCTCACCACAGACCAACAAGGATCAACTATGTTGAAAGAAAAATTTAAAATGTTCAAATTTATGAGGAAAAATATTAATTGTATTGGATACAATTAATTACATGATTTATTATAAAGTTTATTTGAATAAGATTCAAATTATAACTTTATAATATCGAGAATTAATTTATTTAAATATGATTCAAATAATTAATAATTTATTTGGATGATATCCATATAAATAAATAGAGGGAGAATTAATTAATTAATTTGAATTGGATTCAAATAATTAATTATTTAATTTGAATGAAATTCAAATTAAAGATTATGCAGAAGATAAATATTAAAATATGATTTAAATATTTTACACCATTTAATATGAGATATTATTTGGGTAGATATTTATTAATATTGGATATTATTAAATCTTTAATTTAAAATCTTTGCAAAAGGGTTATCCTAATAGGATTAGGAATAACCATAGAATTCTATAAATAGGTCCTTTGGGAGTCCTCATATAATACAACACTCTCTACAAAAATAATCTCTATGATTACTCTAAAACGCTCCCTCTAGAAATTCTCACAATTTTCTTAGAAAAGTTTTAAGAAAATTCTTCTTCTCATTCCCTCTATTTTTTTCAAGACGCGATTCCCACAAATCGGATCCTTGCTGGAGTCATAGCAAGGAAGATCTCTTGGAAAAGAAAGACTACAAGGAGAAGACTATCAGTTCAAGGAGAAGATTTTGCTGAAATTATTGATCAACAAAGGTATGCTGCTTAACCTTTTCTTAATTATTTGTATTTTTAATTCTTTCAAGAAATCAAAGAACGCGATCACACACTTCTGCCAGGATTCAATTCCCTTCAATTGGTATCAAAGTATTTGATAGTCCTTCGTATGATGACCTCGTTATAATACTGCACAATTGTCTAAATGACGAGGATATAAAGGTTGGTCAAATCTTCTTTTGCAAGTATGATTTTTCTGTGAGAACTTTGACTATCAAGTAAAAAAGTCGACGAAGATGTTGTAAATCGTCTGGTGTTTAGTAGAGTAATGCAAATGGCGAATTTGTGCAAAGAAGTTGGAAGGTAGTGAGTGCTTCAAGGTGACAAAGTACCTGAGCGAGTATGCATGTACACTTGAAATCAGGAGTGGTGACCACCGACTCATGAAGCGTTAGGTTATTGGACACTTAATCAATTCCAAATATGAACAAGTTGGTCGGTCATATCGACCAGGGGATATAATCCAAGATGTTCCTCCAGGACTATGGGGTCAATACAAGCTATGGTCAGGCATACCGTGCTAGAGAGTATGCATTAGTATATGCAAGAGGGTCACTTGAAGGATCGTATGTCGTTGTTAATGCATACGGTGAGGCACTGAAGCTTGAAAACCCAGGTACCATCTTTGAGGTTAAGATAGAAGATGAACAATACTTGGCATACGTCTTCAAGGCATTTGGGCCATGCATTAGGGGGTTCCTAAATTGCATCCGTCCTGTAATTGTCATTGATGGCACTCAGTTGCACGAGAAGTACAATGGTATGTTGTTAATAGCAATTTGCATTAATGGTAATAACAATATTTACCCAATTGCGTTCCCTATTATGGATGGTGAGAACAATGCAGCTAGGAACTAGTTCATGACCAACTTGAAAGCTGGGATTGGTTCAATTCAACAATTGGTCATCGTATCAAATCGTCACTTGTCAATTAGGAATACGGTTGCAAATGTCTTTCTTAAGGCATTCCATGCACTATGCATTTACCACATTCGCAATAATCTGATGACTAAATTTAAGAATAAAAATATCATCCTGCACTTCTATGGTGCAACCAAAGCGTATAAGATGTGCAACTTCGAAATATATTGGGCTAAGCTTCAATAGTATCATGGTGTACATAGTTTACAACACATTCCACATGTTAAAACTGTTCGAGTACAAAAAAAAAAAGGTACGCGATCGCCCAGATCATATAAGCGATCGCATTACATATTATACACGATTGCATAACTACCTAAAGTAAGCGGTCACATATAATGTGTAAACGATCGTGTAACATGTACATGGGATCGCTTAACATCTGAGCAATTGCATACCATGTATATGCAATCGCTTAGACTTTCGTTAGAAATCACGTATATTGTTGTTGTTCTAGACGTGTGATGCATTAGTGATATTTTAAAGCAAACTTTTTCTATTTTTAGCCCAAGTATAAACTAAAAATAAAGATTCTCAGTGAGTACGAGGTCAAACACGAGGATTTTGGTTTAGATTAATACTTTAACACGTATGAAAGGTCTCTTGTCTATAACAAATTAAAATACGTTGAAGTGATTTAAACTATGAAATAAACTAAAAGTGGTGGAAGTGATGGAGTGTAGTATGCACAACAATTAACAACAAAAGTGTGATATGAATGGGAAAAACAGGGTTTGGGGTTGTTATCATCTCTCCTTAGAATGCCACTTAGTTTTTCTCCATGTTCTCAATCTCATTTGTGTGTCACCTCTCGGTAGAGAAGCCACATGATTCATATTTTTATGAAGCATGCTTAAACATTAATTGAACTTAAGGTTATTTCTATTTTTAGAAACACTTCTTACTATGCTTAATGAGATCCATAATTACTTACTCTCTTAAGCAGTTGATTGTAGCTGCTTATTTCAATTAGCTAAATGAAAATAAGCAATAAGTTCAAATACATTAAGGAAAATGGAGTAAGTCCTAAGATTTGTTTGTCGGTAAGAAAATAACCTTACCCCAACCCTTGATAGATTTTGTTACTTATGACTTTAGCAATCAAAATGGACAAATTAAGAGACATGAAACCCATGATGGATAGATGAAAATAATGAATATGATAAAGTTGTTACAAAAATATTCAATGTCTTTAAATATAAATGTAAACAACTAAGGTAAGTAGAAAAGATAAGAAAGCAAAGTATCAGGCTGACAGTCACGAGCTCTTACTCCCGTTGGTGATGGATGCGTGTTTCACTGCGTGCGGTGGTGGAATGGTTGGTCGGTGAGAAGATTAATCTCTCGAGCTCTCTATCTCTGGTTGTCTTCTTGGATGACTTATTGCTTAGAGATGGCTGAAGTCCAATAATTTCAACAACATTCTTTTTGTCTTCGGCATAGACTATTTATAGAGCTCGTGTTGTACATCGGGATGTGACATCTCATTGTGAAGCTCTGCAGACGATGTGTCTGCCCGTCGTTAACTTCTAACTGGTGGTCGAGTGCAGTGCTGCAATCAAGGCAGGATATCTTCTAAAGATTAGGCTGCAGGTGTCAGAGATCCCAAATCATGCGTTTCAAGTTCTTTAGTTCTGTGTCTGATTGCTCATTGGACGTATGCGTTAAATTTAGACACTTTTCCTGCAAAAGATTAGGTGTCTTAGAGTAATTTAATCTTCATTAAACATGCTTTAAGTAATTCAACATACTGAACGCAGAGAAGATTTTTATCAACAATTTATATCAAGTTTGCCACATGTTCTTAATGCATGGCTTTACTTCAAGTACAACTTCCACTTTCTTCTCCGTCGACAATTTCTTCTCCACCTGCAGTTTCTTCTCCACTGGCAATTCATTAGCTTCCACTTTCTTCTCCGCTAGCAAGTTCTTCTGCGCCTGACATTTTATTAGCTTCCACTTTAATCTTTCCGACCAAAGAGACTTTTGTCCTTTTCACCTCTTTGGGCGAGAACTTTATCGACTTCCTCCGCTTTTGATGCTTGGTGCGGTCGACTTTATTCTGCATTAAACACCCACATCAGTGCATATGATTGTGTATCTTAACAAGTTCATAATATCAACTTAACCATACCAGGTTTTGTGTATCATCGAGTGGCAAGAGGGCGTCAGATGGTTGTATGTTAGAAATAACACTTGCCTTAGGAATGGTGCCCTGTGCTGGTGGATTTGTGGGATCTGAAGCATTCATATTGAAATGAGCCCTCAAACTAAATGGTTTAGTTGCTTGGCGTTCAAGTTGAGGGTCAATAATCGCCAGTTGTTGTTCATTAAGTGTTGTGTCAGCCACCACTTGAAGTTTAAGGTCTTCTTGTGGTTGTTCAATTGTTGTCTCAACCACCGCTAAGTTGAAGGTCTTTTTGTGGTTGTTCATCAACTGGAGGGTCAATGAGTTGTATATCAACTGTTGGTTCTTGGACTCCACCTTTGATGGTGGGCAATTGTTGTTCCATAACAATCGGGTCATTAGTCGTTTTGTCACCATTCAACACCTTTGTGATGGCCAATTACCCTCCTCTCTAAACAGTCATATCCTGTAATGCAAAAAAAGTCAGTAAGCAGATTCAATGTATCAACTAAGCGATCGCTGATTGCCTTGTATTGTCTGAGCTATCTTCTTGTTTTATGTATGAGATCACATACAACAGCCTACGGGAGTGCTTAGATAAGACAAAGCGATCACACTGTATCGATTGAGCGATCGCTTTGTTTTCTGTATGAGATCCTATACAATAGTTTATGTAATCGCTTAGATTATACAAAGTGATCATGCAGTGCATATTAACAAAGACAAACAAAACATACCTCACATAGACGTTGGACATTCAACCTGATGTCATTCAACTGTTGGTTGAATTGTTCATGCATATGATAAACCAACATCGTCAAGTTTGCCAAATCCTTGCAGACTTCTATCAAGTCTTCCCTCTTAACTCTGCACGACCTCTTCTTGTAGTACTCCTTCCTTGGTCAACAGGCTCTGGCTGTTGCATCATATCTATTCCTCTAAGTCGATCCTTCTTTTATTGCAACTCCTCTACTGTCACACCCCCTCCCAGATTACCTTTTTAACTTGGAAAGAAATGTGAAGAGAGCAAACATCACCCCTTTTGTGAGGCTCACTGTCCACCTGTACCTAATAACCTGCTGAAACAACATCACTACATAAAGTTGTTATTGAATATGTGAATTGCATTTAAATCCAATAAACTAATAACTCATGGCTATATGATGAATACTTAGACTTTTTATGATAAAAGTGGATCAAGTTTAAGTAATAGCCAAAACGGTTTATAGTATATAGATAAAGGTTGGGTACCTTATCCTAGGGACACTATGGATACGACCCACTTTGTATTTGATTGTGATCCTAAATCATTCATGTTGAGACATGTGAGTAGGGGTGTCTTGTGCAATGAGTTTGCATAAGACTGGACCAAGATATAATCACGTTTACTTTATAACACCGTTTACTGTTAAAACTGATTATTTCAACTTGATGACCTAAGTAACTCAATCTTAATTCTGAGCTAACTATGAACTCTTGTTTGTTTGAGACTATCCTTTAATCTGCATGGGTGAGAATGGCCAGTTTGTCGACTCAATATGCCCCAAATTTTAAGGATAAGATTATACAGATAGCTAGGGACATAGTCCTGCAAGATAGAATTCACTCCTACCTTATTAAGGATAGTAGATAAGTTGTTCCCTTAAGTACTGAATCCAGGTCTTGAATAAGGGGCCCCACCATCTCATTGGCCCGAGAGGAACTCGGTTTGTTGGTTGGACCATGAACCAATTGTTCATTAGAGGATCAGTGGGACTTAAGAAACAAGAAGTAATTACAGGGGTAAAATGGTATTTTGACGTAGCTGTAATTAAACAACTTGTGAAGGATTGACTTACTAATTATGGTTATATCAAATGGACAGAAATATATCTACAGTGAGGAGAGTCCAGCTACTAGGCTTTAGTGGAGTGACCTAGTAGTGAACGAATAGTAATTAACCAGGTTAAAGAGTTTAACCGATTAATTTCGAATCGTTGGAGCTCATGATGTGTAAGTTCATTAGGTCCCCTTGTTAGCTCGTAAACTAAACCTTAGAACAGTATATTGAGACAATTTGAAGTGTCCAAATTTAGAAAAAGGAACATTTTACAGTTTGATTCGTTTAATTGTGAATTAGACGAATTGAGATTTTAATAATATTTAAATATGATTTAAATATTATACCAGTGAATAGAGATTCATCAAGTTTGAAATTTTCCGAAAAGTGGAAAAATTAATTCAATATAATTAATTAATTGGTTAATTAATTATTATTTAAATTAATTAGATTAAATTGAAATTTTGATTTATGAAATATTTATGAAATCAAAATTGAATTTTCAATTCTCAATTGAGAATTGAGTTGGTGGGATTTCCTGAAATGTGAGGAAATCCCACCACCTTCGGTTGCATGGTGAAGGAGGAGGTAGAGACCTCTCCTTCCCATGCAATTTCCACTTTCTTCAAAGCACCTTAATCATCATTTGGTGTCTTTTTAGCATGTAATTTGGAATTGCATGGTTTACTCTCTCAATAAGGAGAAGGAAAATTGAAATGGTGTTTGGCAATTTATCAATTAGAACTTTACGGAAAATTGGTTTTCTCTCTACTGAAATAGTGTTTTACACTATTTTGCTCCAATTCGAATCCCACCATCTGTTCTAAGGCCTGAGAATAACAAGAAAACTCTAGTGGTGGTCTGTGAACAGTTCGTGATAAGATTTTGGAGATTCTTGAGGATAAACTTTGATCTACAACAAGTAAATGTTACTTCCTTTATATCTCAATTTATGTAATCATGTTTTTCCTTTAAATTGATGTAATTAGAGTGCTTTGCATCCTCTTTTATTCAGCTGCATGTTTTCTAACTCCATCAATTGGTATTAGAGCTAGGCTTAAAGCACTCAATTTACATTAATTTGAGGCTAGTGGTTGCAATTTCATGAGATGAATGTTGTGGTTGCTATGGTTGGATTTGAACTTGTTTTGACATCTAATTCAACTTTAATTTGTTGTAATAATTGTAATTGGCCTCTTGTTTATGGCCTTTAATGTGTGAAAAAGGGTTTGTAATTTTATTTAGAGTCATTAGAGTTGATTCTAGATTGTAATTTGGAGAAATTTGGAGAAGAAGCTAGCCAAATCGAAGAGAAAACGCATTCTGCCATTTTTCCCGTAAAGATCTGCCAGTTCATGTGTGCGGTTCAGCTTCTCGGTAATTTTCATCGGTTCGATATTTGGGTAAGGTCTGATCCGGTTTCTTGGTAAGATCAGGCGGTTTAGCTTTGTAACACCCTACTTCTTGAACCTATGCGTTTAAGAGTTTATAAAGAAAAGAAGTAAAACGCATAGGAGGTAATTAAAGAAGGAGATGTAAGCTCAGCTTAAGTTGGACGTATGAGTAAGAGGATTAAAGTTGAGTAGTGTGCGTTGAACAGAAATCTAAGTCTTGGAAAGAAAGATAAAACGCATAAGGTGAAATCAAGAAAAGATGTTATTGTAATTTAAGGTAAACACATGACTCCCATCAAGGAAGATTTTGTTGAGTCTTGGATAATTTTTAAGGTTGAGAAGTAAGTTTAAAGGAAGGAAGCCGGAGGCGAACGCATAGAGGGACAGTCAAGGAATCCTTAAGGATGGAAGGAAGGTCATGAACGCATAACAAAGAAGAGATAAACGCATGAAATACAAACGTGAGAAGAAAGATCTTGAGATGATTTTGGTTAACATAATAACAAGCATAGTCGGATGGTTGTCACTAAAGAGAAGGGTTTGTAGCTAAGATATGGACATAAGGAAAGAAGTGACAAACGTATGATAGTATGCGGTTAAGGCACAGATGCAAGGTAATGTGTGAGAGAGAAACCGAGTCAAAAGTAGGAAGGCCGGGAGGAAGAAAGAGAATAAAGAAGCTAAATCTTAAAAGGAGAAGTAGATGGACGCATAGGGGCACTAAGTTGTATGTATAGCTTGTATCTCAGAACAAGTTAAACGCATAAGGAAAGTTTATAAAGGTTACGTGGTTTCTTTTAGACTTTACACTTTATAAGGAGTAGGTGTCAGGTTGCATGATGGATGTGTCATGCAGCGTGACAGGTGGCAAACAAGTGGCAAAAGGAGAAGAGAAGTTGGATTCATCTTGAAACTATAAATAGGATTTTGAAGGAAAGGAGCAGAGGAGGATCATTAGGTCTGAGTTTTGGAGAGAAAGGAGAGAGTAGGCAGAAAAGAGGAATCCTTGCGTCCGTAGTGGAAGTCTACGACCAAGAGATAAGATGTTCTTAACAACTTAGCTATCTTGAGTTCAACAAGTTGTTTTGTGTTTAAGAAATCAGCCTTGCATTCAAAATAAACTCTGCGTTCAAGGTGAATACTGTGTTCAAGATAGACCTTGTGTTCAAAGAGATCTGTGCTTCCAAGGGGTGAAGCCAGAAGAGTTGTTGGAAGGTTGCACCTTGCGTTCAAGGTGCAGGGTTGCGTTCAACCGGGCTGACAGAAGGGAAAATCAGTTGTCTTGTGTTTCAGACTTCATAACTTTGCGTCCAAGCAGCTCAGGAAAGAGAATTAGAAGGAAGAAAAGGGAACTTCCCTTGAACAAGTATTATGTGAGTAACACCTTTCTTTCTTCAAAAACGATTTTTTTGAAAATGTTTAGTTCAGGTTTCTGATTAAATGTGGCACTGTGATGAATTGTTTTTGAAAAGCATGATATTGATTTTATTGTTCACAAGGCATGTTATATGTTTCATGTAAGATGTCGAAAAGCATGTTTGTGAAATGTTATTGTTTAGAGATCTGACCGATTTTCTATGAAATATTTTCATATGAACTATTTATATAAATTACTTGTTTCTAAATGTTTTAGAGGAGGCTCAATGCTGAGGGACGTTGAGAAGACATGTGAGTTTCCCCAGGACCGAGTACTGAAGGACGGAGAAGGTACTTGGGCAACCCGTGATATTCCTATGTGCACATAGAGGTTGCGACGTTGGGTGTGTTGAGTCTTGCTCCACCCCAACTAAGGTTGTTTTCGACGTTGAGTCTTGCTTCGCCTCAACTAAGGTTGTTTTTGATGGATAAATGAGCATGCAGCAGAAGTTAATTTGATCAATTTTCACTCTAAGATGCTCAATTTAGAGGATTAAACATGCAATTATGAAGAAAAACCAAAGTTTTAAGAACACTTACCCTTAAAGCTCCAAATTCTCCTTCAATTTTTGATGAATTTCAGCACCACTTGGTTGTAGACCACCACAAGAGTCTTCTCTACTATTTTCTAGGCTTAGATTAGATGGTGGGATCCAAATTTGTGGTGAATTTGAGAAAGAATGAAGGTTGGGAAGAAGATGAACAATGGATGGAATTTTGCAAAATTAACCCTTAATTTCACAAAATTCTTAACCATTTTTATGTCAAAATCATCTCTATTTATTAAAGAATAACATGCAATCCAATTGCATCAAAATTTGACAACACAAAATGGTTAATTTGTTGGTTAATTGTGAAGAAGACAACCAAACTCCTAGCTTAGTGGGAAAATCCAATCTTCAAAAATCAATTTTAAAATCAATTTTCAATTAATTTCCAAAATTGAATTAAAATTAATTTTTAATTTCAAAAAGATAATTAAATAATTAAATAAAAAATAATTTAATATTTAATTAATTAAATATTATTTTAATATTAAATAATAAAAATATATTATTTTCCCCACTTGTCCTGATTTTTCTAAAAAAAAAACCGATATGAATCCCTATTCATATGATTAATATTTAAATTATATTTAAATATTATAATTAACTCTATTTGTACGTTTAATTCGTAATTAAACGTCGATATATCGTATATATTTGACTTTCATTCCTTAAGCCAAGATTTGAACGATTCAAACTTATTCACCACATTATGAGCTAGTAGAAGGACGTAATGGACTTACAGATCATGAGCTCCAACGATCTGAGATTAACCAGCCAAACTCTTTAACCTAGTTAACCAACATTCGTTAACTAACGGGACACTCCACTAAAGCCCGTAGCTGCATTCTCCTCACTGTAGATATATTTGTGTCCATTTGATATAACCGTCATCGATAAGTCAATCCTTCATAGGTTGTTCATAAATTTAGCTAGGTTAAATACCGATTTACCTCTGAGTTACATCTTTTCTCCTTAAGTACCATTGTCCCTCTAATGAATAATTGATTTAGGATCTAATCACTAAATCCATTCCCTCTCAGGCCAGTGAGAGGATGGGGCCCTTTTTCAAGTCCTGGGAACAACACTTAAGAGAACAACCTCTCTTCTATCCCTAAGTTGGGTAGGAGTGAATTCTGTCTTGCAAATTCTATGTTCCCAACTATCTATCCGGTCTTATCCCTGAAATGGGAGGAATGTTGAGTAGCGCTATTGAGATTCTAAATAAACAGGAGTTCATTTTGAATCTACTCTTACCTATGTAGATCAAGGGATAATTCTGAATAAACAGGAGTTCATAGATAGCTCAAGATTCAGATCAAGTTATCTAGGTCATCGATAAGTGAAATTAATCAGTGTTAATCGTAAATGGTGTTAATACGTAACAGTAATTATTTCAAGGTCAGTCTTACACAATCTCATTATATAGAATACCCTTGCTCATATGTATCTACATAAGCAAATCAAAATCACTTCATCTATGACACTTTACAACATTTGTAACAATCATAAAGCGGGCTGTATTCAATAGTGTCTCCAAGAAGAGGTACCCAACCTGATCCATGTACTATAGACTATTGAGGCTACTTACTCGAACTTGATCCTGTTTATGTCTCCACATAAAGTCCAAGTACTCATTATTAGCCAAGGGTTCATAGTGTAATTGGATTTAGAGTTGATAAATAATTAATTCACTTGAATAATTTCATATGTATTAAATCACCTATTTACAAAAACTGCAAGTTTTAGGACATACAACCCAACAGTTTTTTACATTGAGTGCGTTGAGTTTTACTCCGCCTCAACTAAGGTTGTTTTCGACGTTGGGTGCATTGAGTCTTGCTCCGCCCTGACTAAGGGGAAATTTTTAAGAAGGAACTGATTTTATGTACGATAATTCTGGAATGAATTCATGTGATTTGATTAAGTGGTTGGAAAGTATGATTTTACAGAAGTGATGATTTGGATCCATGTTTTACGTATATGGTGTTATAATGGTTGTAACATGCCTGTTTTCGTAAAAAAGATAATTTTACAAAACTGTTACTCACTGGGCTATTTAACTCATCCTTTCCTATGTTTTCCATTTTTTAGGTAGCATAACAGTTCTCGTTGCCGGTCGAAGTCGAGGTTTGTCAATAATTAATGATAACACTGTCTTGGGAAGTGTGGTTAAATGGGAAATAAAGTAAGTTCGACAGTGGGAGTCGACCGGGAAGTACATGACTGCTGTCCTCACGTTCCGTCTCAGGCTACGGGAGGGTAGTTCGGGTTGGGGTGTGACAAGCTTCCCAGTAAGGCTCACACCTTTTTTTCTCGGTAAGTTCTGCTGGTTCGTTCCCGGTAATTTCTATTGGTTCAGAACCTGAAAATTTGACTTTCTTGGTAAGTTGACCTTTCCCAGTAACTTTCGCCGGTTCAGCGCTTGAAAGTTTAACTATCTCGATCAATTGACTTTTCTTGGTAAGTTCCGCAGGTTTAACGCCTGAAAGTTTGACTATCTTGGTCAGTTGACTTTTCTTGGTAAGTTTCGCCGGTTTAACACTTGAAAGTTTGACTTTTCAGGTAAGTTTGACTTCCCTGTAAGTTTTGTTGACTCTTTCCCATAAAGTTTCATTGACTGTTCTCGGTAAGTTCCGTGCATTCTGAAAAGTTTGATTTTTCCCTGTAAGTTCTGCCAGTTTGTTCCCGGTAACTTTCACCGGTTCGGCGCCTGAAAGTTTGACTTTCTCGGTAAGTTGACCTTTCCCGGTAACTTTCACTGGTTCAACGCCTCAAAGTTTGACTTTTTCGGTCAGTTGACTTTTCTTGGTAAGTTCGGCCAATTTGACTTTCCTAGTAAGTTTGACTTCTTGGTAAGTTCTGCGAGTTCAACGCCTGAAAATTTGACTTTCCTGGTGACTTTGACTTCGTGGTAAGTTACGTTGACTCTTTCTCGTAAAGTTTCATTGATTGTTTCCCGGTAAGGTCCGTGATTCAGAAAAGCTTGACTTTTCCCGTAAAGTGACTTTTTTCGGGAAAGTTCCTGGCGGCTTTTGAATGGTTAAGGTGGTTTGGTTCGGCCTTTTTCCAGTCACTTCAGCCCTATTTCAACATTTTTGGTCTAGTTCACGCAGTTTGAAGCTGGTTTGGGTCGATTAGAAGGGTTCAAGAGCGGCTCGAGTAGTTTTTCAATTACAATTGTAATAAATTAGTTGTTTTTAAGCCAATTAGATGCCAAAACCGATCCACTTTAGTGTGTTTAATTAATTATACATTGTGAATGTATGTTTTAATTAAATCAAATTTATCTGTGCAGAAAGTATGCCATATAGATTTAAAATCCCACCATAAGATTAACATGTTCATGCATATATGAATGTTATAAAGTGTTATAATGTATAGTATGCATGTCTTATTTATCATGAAATTAATATAAATGGTTATATTATTTTGTGATGAATGTATGCTATTCATTTATAAAGTGTTATAAAATGAATTAGATATTTAAAATCTATAACAAAGTTATCATACATGCTCACTTAGGGTTAACATCACCTAAAGTAGGTAGTTAACTTATAGAACAAAAGTTAAAAAAATTCACCCGGTAAGATTCTATCTAAGGCTGGAGGTACTTAGGTTGACGGTTTTTTCGAACACCTGCTACCTGGGGATCAAACCGGTTCTTGAATTTATGTAAACCTAGTTTTATGAGTTTGTGTTTACGGTTTAAGTTTTAAAATGGTTTTATCACTTAGACATCGTAGGTTAAATCTAGTATAAGAGTTATACTTGGATAAATTGCATAGACTTAGGTTATATTTATTTAGCCGACATATAACTAAATAAAAATATTCAATATTCCAGTTAGAACACTTCAGTGGGAGAGTTGCATATATGATATGCTAGCTCTCACATCTCTAAGAGTTCACACCGTGAGATTCATGTTGAGATTCAATATTCCTAGGAGTGAACTCCAATCGGAGAGTGTTAGCATGAGTCAATAACAAGGTGAATAGGGGAAGTAGTTCATAGTAAGTGGGTGAAGGGAGTGTGTCAATACATCCTATGGTCTCTTCCATTAGGTCATGTTGTTTGATTTCTATTTTCAATTTAAATTGAGTTTCATAGCTTGTTGCACAAAAATAGATATTATAATTTCAGTACAAGGATGCGTCGATAATTACTCGAGTATGATCATGATTAAGCAAGTTTTCCTATAAAAAGCCCAAGTATAAGCTCTTATAGGTTTCCTGGTGAGTTTAGGGTCGAACGCAAGAAATTGTAATAACTAGACGTTGAGAATAGATGCATGACTATGCGGTGAACTGTACATGTAATATGTGCATGTGTTGGTTGTATGTGTCTAAACTATACATAAAGAATGAATAAAATTTCCTACAACTAACAATGGTTAGTCAAATGTCATTTAGTGTCAGATAGCATGCGTTGAGAATAAATGGAACCATGTGATAAAAGTAGAGTTAACGCAGGAGCTAGTTGATTACTTAAGCATATCCAAGTATAATTACATACCTACAAACTTAGTTTGTGAATCCATCTCTCAATGTTTCGACGCCACATTAATCTTATTTCTAAGACGCATGGTAAGTTTGCGTTGGCAAAAGATGAACTACATCTCTGCACCTCATCTAGTCTCGATAAATGCTAAAGATTAACCATCCACTCTCTCAAGCTAGACAATCGTGCTTACTACTTTTGTTTGTCAGATAAAGTTATGCAAGCTAATGATGTGTATTAATCAAGATGTAACATACTTAATATTGCTTAAGAGAAAAACTAACTCTAACATCTAACTCATTTAGCATTCAAACAACATGGTGTAAGGTGTTTAATATGGAAATAGATGGAAGATAATCGTCAATCAAACTTATATTAAGGAAATAAACCATTCTCTCGAATGTCATTAACAAAACATAAGTAAGAAGAAGAGAAATGGAGATAAAACGAAAATGGAAGACGTCAAGCCGCCACTGGCAACGTCTTGCTTCATGGAGGCTTGAGATGGTTGCTATCTGATACATAAATTTCATAGGGTGAAGGTTCTCACTCATTGGGAGACGACTCTGAAAGTTCTCAGTATCCTTCTCTCAGAAGAGCTCGAAATGGAGGCTGGTTATGGTGAGGAAGAAATTGTGCAGAGCTTTTGCCTCTTGAACTCGTTTTTCTCCTTTTTTGAATGGAGAAGCTTTGGGCTATTTATAGGCGTCGAAAAGTTGAAACTCATGATGACCTGACACCATTACATTAAATTTCATGCCCTGCTGCGCAAACTTTTCACATCGTCGCCCCATTTGTTCTGTCATATTCTGATAGCGTGTTATACTTTTGCATATTGACATGACAGCTTTTGCCAAAGCGTTTGTATCTACTTTTCTCGACGCATGGTCTCAACGCATGGGTTTCCACTTGTTCTCGCAGCAGCTTCGTCTCTAGTATTTGGGTTATTTGTGCTTCTTTTCTTCTTAATCCTGCGTTAAGAACAGAAAAGCTCATAATTTTTCAGGAATTTTCTTTTGTAAATAGTGCCAACGCATAGTAATACATTTTACATAATTCAACTACCAAAATCATGCGTTTAGCTCTAAAGTTACTCTAATTAATTCAAATAGTGACTATAATAACTTGTATTTCTACAAGTTATCAGGTCACATCGTGAGATTCCCATGATGCACGTGCAAGTCATTTCCTAACATGACACTACCACTTAGAGGGTTTGTATCAGGGGATTTGGAACACCGTGAACTCCAGAAATGGATAGGGTTTCTTGGGTCCGTCCTCAGCATTCTCTTTCCCTCAAAAGGTTGTTGATACCGATCTCTCAAATTTTAAAATGGCGGGTATACACTTACAAAATATTACTAAGTGTTAGTAAGTATTTTGACCAAATAAATGATAATCAAATACTATAGGAATAAGAATTATTCTGATATTAGTATTTGGTCAAGAATGTCTTGATTTAGTGAAGTAGTAATTGACTGTCCCTCGGTAATTAGCATTCGTTAACTATCGGGTTACTCCATTAAAGCCCAATAGCTGCACTCTTCTCATTATAGATATATTTCTGTTCACTTGATATAACCATGATTAATAATTCGATCTTTCACAAGTGTTCGAAATTATAGCTGGGTCAAAATTACCGTTTTACCCTTGTAATTACCTCTTGTTCCATAAGTCCCACTAATCCTCTAATGAACAATTGATTTGTGATCCAACCAACAAATAGAATCCCTCTCGGGCCAATGAGAGGGTGGGGCCCCTTGTTCTAGACCCGAAGTCAGCACTTAAGGGACCAACTTCTCTACTATCCTTAAATAAGGTAGGAATGAATTTCATCTTGCAGGACTATATCCCCAGCTATCTGCCTAGTCTTATCTCTAAAGGGGGGAGGGGGGGGGGAGCATATTGAGTTGGCGAATTTGGCCACTCTCACCCATGTAGATTAAAGGATAATCTCAAACAAACAAGAGTTCATAGTTAGCTCAGGATTAAGATCGAGTTCATTAGGTTGCAATAATCAGTTTTAACAACAAACGGTGTTATAAAGTAAAAATAATTATTTCTTGGTCTAGTCTTATGCAAACTCATTGAATAGGACACCCCCACTCACATGTCTCCACATGAAGGATTTAGGATCACATCGTTTGTACTAAATACAAAGTGGGTCGTATCCATAATGTCCCTACGACAAGGTATCCAACTTTTATTCATATACTATAGACCGTTTTGATTATTACCTAAACTTGATCCACTTTTATTTCACCACATAAAGTCTAAGTATTCACCTCATAGCCATGAGATCTTAGTTTATTGGATTTAATAGATGCAATTCACATATTCAATAACCACTTTACTGAATAAATCTCGACAACAACTTTATTGAGAATAAGTTCCATAATTTACAAACTACGAGTTTTAGGACATAAAACCCAATAGTAGCCTCTTCCCACAAGTATTCCTTTCAATACGTTCCTCCATCGGCACAACCCATTGATCAAATTAAAATCATTTTGGGTAAATGTTACATTCTTCCCCAAGATATTGAAGCTTATCACATCCAGATTATCACCTCTGACCTCCCTTAACAAAAAGTGATGGAGCAGTTGCCTATTAAATACAAGGTTCACATCCACTAGTGGACCAAAGCAAGTTTTCTTAAACATGTCCATCTATTCTTGGGTCATCTTCTTCTTAATTATGGCAATAAAATTGTGTCAATGTTTACGAAGCAAGAGATGGTGGCAGAGAAATATTTCTCAACAGGAAAAAAATGAACGTTATTAGCAAAATCTAGCAAAAAAATACATTCAAATAATCAATAACCACAAACAGAATTCTAAACGATGTTTAGGTGTAGTAGGTGATCATATAGTAAAAGGTAGGCGATCGTTGAGAGCAACAATGGGCGATCACTCAGTAAAAGGTATAAGGTCGCTTAAGTAATAGTGGACGATCGTATAGTAATATTTAAGCGATCACTTAGTATATGGTGGGTGATCGTTGATCAGGTGATAAGCGATAGCTCAGTATAGGGCATGTAATCACCTATTACCTTCTAAACGATCCCAATCCTGTACTAAACGATTGTTGCCTATTATCCATTTACTAAGCGGTTCTACCCTATGTACTCAACGATTCTTAACTTTTTATTCATTGTCTACATATGTAGATAAACTAGACACATAAATAGTACATTCAGGCAACGGAGATAAGAGTAACATACCTCAGGATAAAATGAGAATAGTGGAAAATGTCACACCCTGCCCTAAGCCACTTCCCCCGCAGCCCGAGACGGAGCATGAGGACAGTAGATACTGACCCTTGATGCCTACTGTCAAACCTCTATATTTCTTATCATGACGTGTGCAACTTAAATATAATAAAACTAATTCATGATACATGCATAATTATTATTACAACTTGTTTAACAAATCCGTGTATAGAAAACATGTTTCTAGTTTCTTTAATTTAGATTGTCGTTTACTACTAAGTGCACACTATTTCTCGACAGACCTTGACTTCGAACAGCAACGGAACTTGACTGCTGCCTGGAAAGAAAAACATAAGAAAAGGACGAGTTTCAATGAAGCACAGTGAGTGATCGAACATATAAGAGTTCAACTAACCCTTTCAGTAGTATAATATTAATCATAATACTCATAAAATAAATCTTTCGCATGTAATTCTATAATTAAATCAACCTAATACTCAAACCTCCCCCGTAGGGTTAATCTCATAATCGTCTTTCCTGCTGGCACCTTTGGCACAGTAAATTCTTTGTTAATCCTACTGGCTTCCATGGCACAACAAATCCTGACTGGTTTCTCCCATTGGCCCACTCGGCTCAACTAATCTCATCAAATTTGTGTATAATTGTTCACTGTTTTCTCCCTTATGTGATCCCTATGTGCACATAATCTTACCTTCGAGGCTTAGGAACTAGGCCCGTCGGCCCCTTGACCATCCCCAGGGTACTTCTCATAGGCTCAGGAACTAGGATCTGGTGACCCCTGACCATCCTACAAGGAAATCCTCGCTACAAGCTTAGAAACTTGGTCCTTCCGACCCTTTAATTATCCTGTGCAGTAACGAATCCCTATCTCAATCACAACCGTCATCATAAATGCCTTCTCCCTTCGACATTGAAACATATTCAGGCTACCCATATGCCTTCTCCACGCCCTTCGGCATTGGGGACCACAATTTGTCCATCGATGCCTTTGTAATATTCCTTCAGCATCGGAATTAGTACACAATATCCAAGAAACTCGTTTTCAATTTTTTTTTTTTGAAAAAAAGAATAGCTTCCCAATAAGTTTCGGCAGTTCGGCTTCCCACCTTAGCTTCCCAATAAGTTCTGTTGGTTCAGTCCTGGTAAGTTCCACCGGTTCAACTCCTAAGAGTTGGTTCCCAGTAACTTCCTCTTTCCCAGTAATCTCTGTTTCCTAGTAAGTTGACTTCCTGGTAACTTCCGTTGACTTTTCCCGGTACGTCCGACTTCCTGGTAATTTCCTGTTGACTTCTTCTGGTAAGTTTGACTTTTTCGATAAATATCCGTTGACTTTTCCCAATAAGTTTGACTTTTCCTGTAAACTTTGACTTCTTCTAGGAAGATTCCTGATGATTCCCACTAGCCTTTTTCAACCTTTAAATGCCTAAATTACTTCCAAAAGTCCAAATTACTTAACCAAAATCACTAAAAATCAACTCTTAATCAAATTTTGGCCAACTCCACAAACCCTAATTTCTCTACCTTAAAGTTCTTTCTGTCACACCCCCCTCTCGGATTACCTACCTATCCTGAAAGGGAATGTGAAGACAATAAACAGTACCCCTCTTGTGACGCATATTGTCCCTTTTTGCCTTCATTTTCTGTGCATACATTTACTTATATACATACAAAGAACTCAGTCATACTACACATGCTTATAAATTGATACAATTCCCCGTATAGGGTACGCTTTCATTACATAGTATATTTTCACATCCATATCCATCATACAATGTTCTCAACTTTCACCAACACTCCCCACTCAAAACTACATGGTCTACATGCCAGTTACATAAAACATATGCGATGTACAACTCTCAGACTGGACTGTATTTTGAGAACTCGAGACTTAGGCAGGGTGAGCTGAAGTAGGCTAAGCACCGGGAACGTCCTTGCAACCTGGGGAGAGAAAAGGAAACATTCGAAAACATAAGCTAATAGCTCCGTGAGTGACAAGTCTTTGTAAAACGAACATTCATTGAAAACAGGCATGTTACGTATAACGAATAAATAAGAGTTTAACATTTATTCAAAGTAAACATGCTTTCCATAAAATCCATTAATCTCAATAAATCAATTCTCAAATCATACAAGAGTGTTTTCCAAGGAGTTTGTCAATCACAGTATAATTTTTCAAACTTTTGCCTTAGTTGAGGCGGAGCAATGCTTCTACGCACTCAACGTCGAAAACAACCTTAGTTGGGGTGGAACAAGGCTCAACACTCCCAACGTCGAAATCGTCCCTGGCTCAATGCGGAGCAAACTCGACGCACCAGCCAAATCAATCTCTATGTGCACATAGGAATATGACGGGTTGCCCATGTACCTTCTCATGTCCTTGAGTACTGGGTCCCGGGGAAACTCACGTGCCTTCTCGTGTCCTTGAGCACTGAGCCTCCTCTAAAACGTTTTAGAATTTTGTTCACATAATAGTTCATATGAAAATCCTTTCATAGAGATCATACAAAACTTCTTCAATAACATTTCATAAGAATGCTTCTTATCAACTTTAGAAATATGTAACATGCCTTATGAGTAATGCAATCAACATTATACACAATAAACAGTTTATTGCAAATCATACTTCATAAAACATTTTAATAAAATAGAATTGAAGAATAAAATAGTCACTCACAACTCTTTTTAGGCTTTACGTGGGTTATACACTTTCCCTATTTCTTCTCGGCCTGCAAGAGACATAATCCTTGCGTTATTCAACATTAAATCTTCTTCCTTTTCTCTACTGACTTATAAACAAGAATCCTAGCAATACCAACCAATAAGGACTGTTTTTAGCGATACTTGATGGAGCGGCACCAGCGTTACATTACCTTAGCAGCGATACTCAGCGTTATCTAGCGAGATTTGTGAGACGGAAGGCTCCTTTGCGTCTTAGCGACACCCGTCTCGCTATCAATACTCAGACAGTGTGCCGATACTTGAGTCTTAGCGGCAGCCTGCACCGTTATTCCTCCCTTTCTTCTCGTTCTTACTTCAATCTATTAAAAGTCACATTTCCCTACGGATTCAGGACTTCTTCTCTTCTACAAACTTGTAGGGAATTAAGTTCTATAGCTTACCTCAAAGTTTCAAGACTTAATTCCTCCTTGCTCTCACGGTATTTTGGAATTACCTCTTGCTGTTCTGGATTGCGAGATAATCTTGTAACCTCTGTTTTTCCTAAGAATTCACATAGTAAATCTTCAATTCAGCATTACCATCCTTCACAAAAGTTGTTAGAAATTATGTTAACTTACGAACCTCCAAGTTTCAGCTCTAGACTCGACTTCCTCTACACGTTCTACTCTGATTATCAGTCACTGCTCGAACGGTGTGACTTCAGTTATTCCTCTGTTCCAGCTTCATTTTCAACATCAATATGAGTCGAATTTCGTCCAAAATTCTCAAGAACACCTTCCTCAATCTTCTTCTGAAGTCTATCTGAAATATATAACCAACTTAAGCTCTCGAAATGTCTTAAAAATGATTAAACATTTAATTAATCCAACTATATATACTACTGACTTAGCCTTCACAAACACCAAGATTAATGTTGTCGACTTACCCCTCACCCGCAGGCTGGTGCGGGGTTCTCACTTCGATGCGAGGCGCTCAGCTGGCGCAGGGTTCCCACTTCGACGCGAGGCACTCATGTTAAAATCTCTCCTCCAACGCCTTCAGCAACTAGCCTCACCCAACGCATGGCGTCGTCCTCAACGCCTTCTACTTTTGACGCATACAACTCGATCATACACCACTATCTTTGTCGCGTCAAGACCACTCTGTCTTCGACGCGGAACGACTTCAACTCATGTCTATCTTCAATGCATCGACTTCAGCGCATGGCTGTCCTCAACGCAGAATGGCTTTAGCGCATGGTTCAAGCACGTTTCTTTCCCCCGCCAGAATTACTTATCTTTCAACGCGGGAAGCCACCCTAGCTTACTAACCGCCGTGAATCAACCACAAACGCATGGACTTAGTCAATACTTAGCCACAATTTTACTTTCCAAAAATTCTTACTCTCGCTCCCGGCCACTCCTTCCTTTGAAACGCATAGTCACAAACGCATGGCTGCATCCCAACGCTTGGCAACGCAAATCAGTGCTTACACTTTCTAACTCCATGGGTTTTATTTCCAAATTTACACCCTTTACCCTAATTTCTTCTCTTTATAATTGATAAGCAACTAGGTCAAAGGTTATTGTGTCACAGAAAATGCATCAAATTGCTTGAACAATGCTCGAAAGACTGAGAGAATGTGAAGGGAAATCAGAGAAAATAGAGAGAGAAGATAAGAGAGCTCAAAGAACAGGTACGAGAGAATGCTTCGAAATTTCGTTTAAGTGCACGCTCGTGAGGGAAGGTCGTGTTGGGATTTATGTTCTAAAGCCTCGTAATTTATTACGCGATTGATTTAATTACTAAGTATGCAATATAAATTTGTCTATTAATTGAAAAAATCAAAGGTTATTGCATGAAGTTTTGAACATGTATGTAGTTAATATATAGGTGGATCATGTTCAAGAAATAACTTAAAGGTTTATAGTATATGGATAAGGTTGTGCCTTATCATAGTGACACTATAGATATGGCTCACTTTGTAATTGCTACAAGAGTTGTAAGTGTTACAAACGATTTGATCCAAATCGTTCATGTAGAAACATGTGAGTGAGGTATCTTGTATAAAGAGTTTGTATAAGACCGGACAACAAAATGATTAATCTTTTTTTATAACACCGTTGATTGAAGAGATTAGCTTTTCATTGAGGATGACCATAGGTAACTCGATCTCAATCCTAATTGAGTTATGGACTCTTGTCTATGGGGACAATTCTTTGATTTGTATGGGTGAGAGTGGCTTGTGTCGTTGTCTCAATTAGCCTACCATTTTGGTGATTTGTCCAAGTAGGGAGCTGGGAATATAACTCTACAAGATGAAGTTCACTTCTTCCCGTTGAGAAGAGTAGATAAATTGCTCTCTTAAGTGCTGAATCAAATTCTTGAACAAGGGGCCCCTCTTCATTGGCCTAAAACGGATTTTTTTATGGTAGGACCATAAACAAGTTGTTCACAAGAGGATTAGTGGGACTTTAGGAGAAAAAAGTAAATATAAGGGTAAAATGGTAATTTTTACCCCAACTGTAATTACGAGCAATTTGTGAAGGGTCGACTTGTTGATGACTGATTATATCCATGGACACAGAAATATATCTACAGTGCAAAGAGTGCAGTTGTGAGTCTTTAGTGGAGTGACCCTATCACACCCCTCCCAAGTTAACCTCCTTAACCCGACAAGTGGCGTGAAAACAACAAACATCACCCTTTTGTGACGTCTTCTATTCAACTTTCTCACATTCCTGCGTAGCATTCAGCCCAAGCTTAAAGAGCAAGGAATGATTAACTTTTAAACATTCTTTAGATAAATATACAACTTATTTTACAACTTGGTAATGTCTAGTAGAATATATACTATCTTATGGTAGACCTTAACTCCGTGTAGCAATGGAAACTCTTCTGCTACCTGGAAAGAGAACATAAAGAAAAGGTGAGCTAGATGCCCAGTGAGTGGCTAAAAACATACCTATGGTCCCTCTTGGCCCTTTAAACTTTACAAACATTGTGTATATAAGCAAACAATTCAAGTATTAATATGTTATGATGGGGTTATTTACTCAAACCTCATCACCGGTTTTCTCTGTATCGTTTTTACTTCCTTCGTTGGCTCTACTTTGCACAACAAATCGTCAATCCCTCTATAACATGCCTACACCCTGCTAGCACCACTCGGATCAGCAGAACATCACTTCCTCTATGTGCATATATGTCACACCCTATTTTTTTTATTTATTTTATTTTTTTAAGAAACTTATGCGTTGAAGAGTCTATGAAGAAAAGAGGTAAAAGACCATGTTGGATGCATGGTCAGGGCTAGGTAGCGCATGGTAAGGGTGGACGCATGGAAGTAAACCGAGAATGGAAAGAAGTGAAGCGAATAAGCAAGAAAGGAATAAAGTCAAGTTGTGAAGTGTTGAAGAAGGTTTCGAAGTAAACATAAAAACTGGTGCATGTGCTGGATGCATTCTAATCTATCCTTAAGATAAGTAGTTTAAGTGCAAGGAAAAGGTTAAAAGAATAATCTCGGGAGTAATCAAGGAATGTTCAAGGATAGGAAGATGGTCATTGAACGCAGGATGAAGGTGAATGCATCAGGATCAACGCATAGGGAAAATATTTGAGAAGGAGTTGTTGTTATGGACATAAGGAAGGAGTTGGACGCATGGTATGATGCGATGAGGTACAAACGCATAGTATTGTGTGTTTGTCATTAACGCCTAGTGGCATTGTGTAAGCATTGGGTTATAACAGTGCGGCTATGCGCTGAAGGTGATCTCGAAGTGGTCGCCGCGTTGGCAGGGGAAGATACGTACTTAGCTTACCATGCGTCGGTAAGGTTGTCATGCATTGAGATCTCTATGCGTTAAAGACAGAATTATCTCTATGCGTCAAAGAGTAGTATAGTTGGCTGAGAGTTAGAAAAATGAGTAGTGAAACTCAATCTTTAAAGGAAACTTAATGAACGCATGAGGGCGTTGTGTTGAATAAATGGTTATCTGTTGGAAGATGTTGGACGCATAAGATAAGTTCATAAGGCCAGGTGGCTATGTATAGATTTGACACCTTATCAGTAGGAGGTGTTAAAAGGCATGTTAAGTGTTTCATGCAAAGTGACACTTGGACTAATGCATGGTTAATTAAGCATGCAGCCTGACATGTGGCAAACAAGTGGCACAAGGAGAGGAGAAGTTGGATGACAAGCTTCCTATAAATAGAACTTTGAGGGAAAAGGAGCGACTGATGACTCTCAAAGAAGAATTCTGGAGAGAAAAGAGAAGAAGAAGGCAACAAGGACGTCTGTAGTAGGAGTATGCGGCCAAGAAAGAAGGTATTTGACAACTTAGTTATTTTATGTAAAGAAGTTGTCTGGTGTTAAAAGGGTCGGCTATGCGTTGAGGACAAACATAATTTCCAAGGTGAACGCGGCGTCCAAAGTTAGATGATGCGTTCATGATAGACCTTGCATCCAAGAGAGGGCGACGCATCCGAAGGGGAAGTAAGAAGAGTCGGGATGCACTTTGCGGAAATAATCAGCCTTGCGTTACCAACCTTGCATTGAAGGGCAGGGTTGCATTCAACCAAGCTGACAGAGGAAAATGGAGCCTTGCGTTCCAGAGTTAGAATGCTGCGTCCAGAAAGCTCGAGAAGAGGAAATAGAGGAAAGGAAAAAGAAGTATTCTTTGGCAAGTACAGGTGAGTAACACCTGCGTTTTATAAAAATAAATGAGTTCTTTATGGATGTAATTCTACAGGTTTTGAATAAAATAATGCATACGTTTTCATATATGTAAGGCATACAAATATGAGATTTATAGACATGAGCATGCGTTTAGAAACATGAGCATGCGTTTAGAGACATGTGTATGCGTTTTACTTGTAAACTATGAGAATGCTGGATATTTGCTATGAGTTATAAAACGCATGGGATTTATGTTATTGGTTCTCATGACTTTTCTGAAAAGCATGATATTATATGATGTCAAGAAAGATTTGAAAATGAACTTAATGAAAAACATGCGGGTTATATTAAAACTGGAAATTGAACCTAGCATGCTGAAGATGTAAGATTTGGAAACGGTTAATTCATGGGTTATTGATACAATGTTCCAAAATATGTAATGTGTTATATTAAACTAGAAAAGGCACCCGAGGCTCAGGGACTTGGAAAAGGTCAAAGGGTAGCCGTTATATTATAAAGGTACCCAATGCTCAGGGACTTGTAAAAGGCATATGAGTAACCTAGATATAGAAATGGGACCCCAATTCTCAGGGATTCGTAGAAGGCATTGAGGGCGGCCCGGATTTTGGTACCTATGTGCACATAGAGGTATGTACGATGCTGATGTGTTGAGATTACTCCACACAACTAAGGAAAAATCGATGTTGAGGAGCGCTGAGCATTGCTCCGCCTCAATTAGGGAAAAAGTATATTATAAGAACAAGATTTTTGAGTATGTAACCTGAAACGGGCAAGCATGATTTCACAATAGTATTGGAGTATAGTTTATTATGACTTGAAGTGTTATGTTTTATGCAAGTTTGACCAGTTTTACAGTTAAAGTATAATGTTTTCAGAAAACCGTTACTCACTGAGCCGTTAGCTCATTCTTTTAAATGTTTTCCATTTTCAGGTAGCATGACGATTCCCGTTGCCGATCGAAGTCGAGGTTTGTCAAGAGCATGTGGATAGTGAAGTGGACAGTGGGTTACGTGACAGGGTAGTCGGTAACTGCTGTCTTCACATCTCTTTTCGGGTTATGGAGGATAATTCAGGAGGGGGTGTGACAATATAAACCTACCTCTTAAGGCTCAGAAGCTAGACTCGTCGGTCCTCTGACAATCCCACGAGAGGTAATACTGATAGGCTTGAAAACTAGGTTCTGATAACCCTCTGACCATCCCGTGAGATCATGTCACAGGCTCGATTTCTAGATCTCTAGATCCTCTGACCATCCCGTGCATAGTATCGGCATAAGCTCATAAGTTAGATCCACAAATCCTCTAACCATCCTGTGCGGTATCCCTTTCCCTTACCATACAACAGTAGCACAATATGTGAGGAAATAACATTAATTCTACAAGAGTAACCACTCACCGTGAATGAAAAATTTCTTTCCTACTACTTCAGATGCTCAAACCTAGCTTACCCTTCACTTTCGAGCACGCAACTAGGCTTTTGATTTCTAGAAAACACCAACAAACAACACCTTGGACACCCAGACCACACTGTTAGACGCCTAGAAAGAGCCTGGAAACACCAAACTCTTGCTGTTGGATGTCTAGACCAAAACCTGGACGCCTAGATCAATAAGCCTTGGATGCCTGGACAGTGTTGGATGCCTAGCTGTTTCACTTGGACGCCTGGTAACCCTAGGTTGGATGCCCGACTCCTCTCTCTCTCCCTCTTCGAACAAAGATTTCTCTTCTCTCAAGCTTCCTCTTTTGCTTAAAGTGTGAATGGTGTGCATTTCCTCAAGATTTCAAGTCCTATTTATAGGCTTGGAGAAACCATCTTTGTCATCTAACCTTGCTTCCAAGCTTGACACTTAACCTTCCATGTGGCTACATCATGCATACCCTACTCATGCATGCTGACACTTCAACTTTTGATGTGTTCAACTTAGAGCTAGCCACCTTCTACTTACTTCCCCCTTCTTGAACGCCCACCATGAGTCCAAAATAGGCTCGGGTTAGCTCCACATGCATCCAACCATGCCCTCCTATGCGTCCAACTTGTGCTTCATGGAGATATGTTTCTTTTAACCTTTATAAACCATCCAACACTTAACCAAACTTCCCTCCAATTAGGTCATGCGTCCAACTATGCATTCAAGATGTCTTTGAACTTAGCCAAATTCCTCTTGCTAGCTTCCTCATGCGTCCAACCCTTGTAGATGCACTTTGGCCTAAGTTTTTTTCTTTTAACCAAGACGTGTTGCTTAACACGTAGTCAAATTCTTACTAGTTTACATCCTATGCGTCCAACCTTCATCCCTTGGCCCAAATGTCCCTTTTTAACTATCACAAGTTGTTCAACATTTAGTCAAAAAGTACCCCGAGACATGGACCATGCGTCCATCATGCCTCAAGCATGCGTTCAACACTTAGTTATTCTCTTGGAGCATGTGTTTCATCCTTGTATATGAGTTGAACTCTTCACATTTGGTGTCCTATGCTTCCATCTTCCTCTTCTAACGCTTAGTCATTTTCACAATCCTTAAGTCTCTATGAGTTCAACTCAAGTTCACCTCATAGTTTCCTTTCTCCAACCCTAATTGTCTCTCATTTCTAAAATATGGTCTAACATTTAGAAAAATCTCATAACGTAATTTTCTCCCAAACACTTCTACGACCAATTTTCTCTTCAAAACTCAAACTTGGATAAACATTTTTCTTCCCCCACATGATATGTTCAACACATAGGTCCTAAAAATCCAAAATTTTTCTAACTCCACATGCTTGTGACAATTTCCACATAGAAGTTCCTTCCATTCCTCCATAAAGCCCACAAATCTCCTTTTTATTTGATATATGGAAGTTAGCTTTGATTTTTGGGTTTCATAGACCCACAGTTAATGAATGTTAATTAAGTTAATTAAAGAGTTTAATTAATTTAATTTCGAACCATTGGAGCATCTAATCTGTAGGTCCATAAGGTTCCCTTGCTAGCTAACCACGGACTAACAAGGATCAACTATGTTGAAAGAAAAATTTTGAAATGTTCAAATTTATGTGGGAAAAGTTAGTTGTATTGGATACAATTAATTACATGATTTATCATAAAGTTTATTTTAAGATTCAAATTATAACTTTATAATATGGAAAATTAATTTATTTGAATATGATTCAAATAATTAATTATTTATTTGGATGAAATCCATATAAATAAATAGAGGGAGAATTAATTAATTAATTTGAATTGAATTCAAATAATTAATTATTTAATTTGAATATGATTCAAATTAAAGATTCCGCAGAAGATAAATATTTAAATATGATTGAAATATTTTAAACCATTTGATATGAGATATTATTTGGGTAGATATTGATTAATATGGGATATTATTAAATATTTAATTAAAAATCTCTGCAGAGGTTATTTCAATAGGATTGGGAGTAACCCATAGAATTCTATAAATAAGGCCCTTGGGAGCCATCATAGAACACTCGCTCTTACAATTATTTTGCATAGATTTCACTCTCATGAAAATTCTCCCAATTTGTAGAGAATGGTTCTCTACAAATTTTCTTCCATTCTTTCAAGAGCAATTCCCACAAGCCAGATCCTTACCAGAGTCATAACAAGGAAAATCTCGTGGAAAATGAAAACTTCAAGCAGAAGACTATCGATTCAAGGAGAATTTTTGTTGCAAGATTATGTTGCTTAACCTTTTCTTCTATTTTTTTGTATTTTTAATTCTTTCAAGAAATCAAAGAACGCGATTACACACTTTCACCGGGATTCAATTCCCTTCAATTGGTATAAGAGCTCATCTTTGATTCTTCATTTGAATTAAACATCTTGGATGGTGAATATTTCAATTGTTCACATATGAGATATGTGAAAGTTGTGCAAAATTGTTTGTTTAGGTATATTTGGATATTATATTTAAAGCTTTGATTAGATCAAGCCTAAAACCCTTTAGGGTTAGTTTTTTTTTTTTTTTTTTTTTTTGTAGTTTTTTCATTGAATTTGGTGTAAAAGTGCTGTAAATTGTTGAAAAAATGTTGTGTTTTCCAAAATAAAGAAATCTGGAGAATTTGAAACTTATAAAAATTTTGGAAACTGGAAATTATAGTGTACGTTATCTATTGTGTATCATTAAAGCATCTGGCCGATTTTATTGAAGCATGTGCAGTTGAGATTTTAAAGTTTAAAATTTAGGTTTTTCAAATTCTAAATTTTGATGACCAAAGAAGAAATTGAAGGTCAATATATGTCTTGAAAATTCAAGTTATTGTAATTTTGAATTATATCTTTAATTTCTAGGATATGTCAAATATGCCGGTCAATTTTGTTTTATTTAATTTAATTATGCATGTGATGTATATTTTAAATTGAATTGAATGTTGCATGTCATTTGGATTAAAATTCCACCATAGGTTGAGCATGTCATACATTTAATTAAATATAATTGGTATATTTAATATATTTGGTTAGGATATATCCTAAGATATTTATCATGCATATTTTAAAATATAATTGTTATATTCAAAATTATTAGGATAATTCCTATTAGTTGCATATAGAAATTCTCTTTTATTTAAATATAAATATTATATTTAAATTGTTAGGATAATTTCTAAATAAATGCATGATGTAGAGATCCTCTTTTATTGAATATAAGTGTTATATTTAATTAAATGCATATAGAGGTTCCCTTTTATTTAAATATAAGTGTTATATTAAAATTGTTAGGATAATTCCTAATTAAATGCATGTAAAGATTCTCTTTAATTTTAAATATAAGTGTAATATTTAGAATGTTGTAGAAATTCATGTAGAGATTCTTCTTTAATTGAAATATAATGTTTATATTAGATAATTAAATGAAGAATTAAGTAAGATTGCATGCTTAGATAAAGATAAATTTAATTTAGTTTAAAATTGTTTTAAATTCTAGTTTTTTATTTTTTTTTATTTTTCTGATGAGATTAAGAAATATTGCATGCTTGCTTAATAGGATTAGGATCTTGCTCAAATAAAGATACAATTAATTAATTTTAGTTTATCTTTTTATTTCTAATGAGATTACAAATATTGCATGTTTGCCTAATGAGAATGGTAGGGTTGGCAAAAAAACTAGCAGGGCCCTCGCTTTGATCTGGTCGGGGAATCCTGAGTTTGACCAGGGATGGGGGTCAAATCAGGGACATTCTCCAGGTACTCGTCCGGGGACGGGGAGGGTATCCCCACCCCAGCCCCGACCCTGGCCTCACCTTGATTTATCCCAGACCACCCGTTTATATATAAATATAAATATATATAGGGAAATTATCTTAAATGGCAAAATTTTTGAACATATTTACAAGTAATAGCATAATACACAGTCTATGTGTGATAGACCGCAATAAATCTCGATAGATTACTATCTGTTTCTATCGTGATAAAGATAATAGTCTGTCACAATTTATCATAGTCTATCGCAAATAGACAGTGAAATTTTGCTATATTTGTAAATATTTTTGTTCCTTTTATTATATTTGAAAAGAGCCCAATCTCGCTCTCTCTCACAGTTTCGCTCTCTCCTAATCTCGCTCGCTCTCTCTCTATCTCGGGGAATCCTCGAGTAGGCGGGGATGGGGGTAAATTCCCCCCACGAGGGCAGGGATGAGGAACCCCCATCCCCCCCGCCCCCTCGGTTGGCGAGAATGAGATCTTACTTGGATAAAGATAAAAATTATTTTTTTATGTAGTTTAAAATTTTGATTTATCTTTATTAAAATTCTAATGAGATTAGAATAATGTAAATTGAATGCTTATCTAATGTGATTAGATTAAAATAGATCTTTTAATTTATTTTTAAATGGTTTAAATTTGCAAATTAAAAGATTTAATAATAAAAGGTTGTCTATAACTCTGTCTAAGGCTGGGATACTTAAGCTGACCATAAGGGAACACCCTTACTTGGGAACTGACCTGAGAGTTGAATTAGTCAAACTTTTATTAAAATATAATGTTTATTAAAGAGTTTAATAAACTTGGATATTTCACATTATGTCAACTTTCTAACATAAAAATTATGTTTGGGCAAACAAAATTAAAACTTGGATAAATGATTTAGCCTAAATTTGTCTAAGTAATGAAACCCCTATTTCAAAATACTTAGTGGGAGGAAAATGGTATATTTGATACGTTAATTTTCGTTCACGCTCTCCCCAAAATTTTACATAGTGAGATTCATGCTTGGCCTCGTGATGCCTTGAGTGCATCCTCCCTGAGGAAGGTATTTACATAGGTCAATATCAAGGTGAATGGAGAAAGTGTTTATAGTAACTGGGAGAAGGATGTGTGCCAACACAACCTACAATTTTCTTCATTAGTTCGTAATGTTTTTCTATTCTCGGCCTCGTGGTGCCCTGGGAATCCCCTTTAGGAAGGTGTTTGTATGGAAAGAGACAAAACAAACTCCAGAAATGGACAAGATCACTATAATCAAAGCTACACTTACAAAACAACATTAAGTAAATTAATGATTTCTTGACCAAATCAATGATAACTAATTATTATAAGAATAAGAGTTATGTTGGTGTAATAATCAGTTGAGAGTGCCTCAATTCAGTGAAGGAATAACTGTACACCTTGAGGTGACATTTATTCTAAATCATTGAAGTATTATTGCATTGGACATGATTTATAAGGTTCATAAAATTTAATGCTAAATTTGAATTGATATTTGATTGCATGATGTTAACTAATATATTTTATATATTTCAATTTTATGTCATTTTCTCTAATGATTTTAATTTTGAAATACCGATATAACTCAAAATATGAGAAAGAATATTATTGGGAAAAGTACCATTGACACTATTTTAATGACAATGTAATTTTCATAACTTGTCTTTAATTGAGAAATGTTCTCAAAATCTTGTTGCCACTTCATGAATGGTTCATGAACCATGTGGTTGATGAATCACAATTGAAGAGATAACTTATATTTATCTTCTAATTGACATATTTGATGTCAAGCGTGGAAGATAAAGGACAAGACAACAACATATGAGACGTTGAAGTCAATATAAGCTTAATTTAGATAATTATCTAAATAATCTCAAGATTAAGTATTCTTATCCAAGAAAATAAACTATGTGACTAGAGCTATATAAGAAAATTATTTTCAAATAAGCTTAGAGAGTCAAATAATGAGGAATTTTTGAAATACCTCAATGGGAAGAGAAATAAGAATAAAAGTAAATTTGATTTACTAGATTCTTGGTGGAGAATAAAAATTCGCACCTAGATAGTTGAATGAGGATTCACTATAATTCTTGGCAAAATACTTAATAATGTAGAATGGTTTCTACAAGTTGGCATTGGAAAACCCATCTTAGTTAGTGTAGTGGGAGACATGAGATTTCAAATTGTTATGTTGAACATTGTGGTTTTATCAACATAAAAGAGATTCAATCTCTCAAAACTTTATTACTAATTGATTCATAAGGTACGAATGTTTTATATAATAAAGCATATTTACAAAAGCTGTTGAAAATATGTTAAGCCCTAAATAAGTACAATTAGTACGTGTTAAAATGTTTAACATATATAAATACTACACCGAGACATTCATAATTATTGAATCCGGAATAGAAAGACGAATTATTTTATCCTAAAAGATATTGTCTTTGGTAATTAATATTGATTATCATCATTTTAAGTAAGAACTAGTCTAGGTAATTATCTAAGAGTTGGAGTCAAATTACTTTACCTGTCTGAAGATCTTGCCTTTCATGCAAGATAGTCATTGGAGTTTATTGGATAAGGCAAAAGACCAAAGAACACATTTAACTTACACATTTTGACCTAGGTGGTTTAGTGAATGTAAGAGTCAAACAAACATCGTAAATATTTCATCAATTGGATTGAATATTTAGTGTATCAGTATCTTTATCTAATGCAACTTTAGTCTTTTCTGTGAAGAGTTCAAAGAAGTTAAACTAAAGTTTATATCATCTAGGCAAGTCTATCAAGACATTATGATCAGATAATAAAAGTAAAAAAATCTCAATACTAAGCGTAATTGGGAAATGGGATTATATCCCAACCTTAAGCATTAGATACAATATGGGTGAAATTGAGGAGAAAGATCTTGTTAGACTTGGTCACATTAATGATGAGTACTTTGTTAGACAAGGTTACATCATTAATTAGTTACACATCATTGACATACTCTAGTTAGGACATGCAATAGAGATTGCATTGTGAACATTATTCATTCCAAACCTAAACAATTTTGGATTATGGAAGTGTAGTAAACTAGTTTACAACATTTCAGCATATGGGTACGTTAAGATGCACATGTTGAAATAAACCCAAAGGAATATATATGTTCACAGATATGCCTAAGAGTAGGCTATTCCCATGGAGGAAAAGAATGGTCTCTTATGCAATCCTAAATAAAATAAAGTATTTATATGACAAATATTAATTTTATAAAGAATGTCAAATAAAATACTATAAACCTTTACTTAGGTTAAATAGTGTCGATACGTTGGTTTTAGGTAAATCTACTAAGAGTTAATAAGTGTTATTAACCATTTAATTACTTTTGAATGTCATATGAATACTAGTCAAACATGATGAGCCTTCATCGTAGTAGGAGAGTTATTGGATACCTCAACATTTACTATGACTTAGTTGAAGTCAAAATTGTCATATTAGTTGACAAATTAAAGCCTTATCATCCTTAAAGTCGTAAAGGGATGTTAACAAGGATCGCTAGGTCAAAGTCATGAAACTCAAGATAAAGTCTTCGTACTTCATCTCAGTCTGGATTTGTAGAATTTCTTGATGGGATAAAATACATAGGATATGAATAGACCTACAAAAGAGACGTGTATGTGTAGATAAAAAGCTATAGGTCTTCAAAGTAAAACTCATGGCTAAAAGGTGAAACTTGTTGAGAAAAATTAGAGGGTCAATTTTCTCACTTGTTGCCATAATGGAGTATTTGAGCATTATTTCATTCATTGTTGCATATGACATATGTAAAATGAATGTTTAGATTCTATTATGAAAAGAATTCAAAGAATGCATTCGTCTATACAAAACAAATAGAAAAGTTTAACTTTCAAAGAACAAATACAAAGAGTTTGCATAATTGTATATGTTCATCCAAGAAATGAATTAAACAATTAGATCTTTGAATACAAGGTATAATAAAAGTTATCATAACCTATGACTTTGAACAAATATTAATGATCTTGTATAAACAAGAAAGTCATTAATTGACGAGTAGATATTTCTTATGTTTTATGTTAATGATATATTACTCATTATGAATGATGTAATATAACATAAAAATTTGACTACCTAACCAGTTAAGGATATACTGTTATATTTTCAAAATGTTTGTCAAATATTAGATGCAAGGCTTCAAAAGAAGGATAATGTATCATTCAAATGTGAAGTTAAGTCTAAAGAAGAGTATCCTAAGACACCTCAAGTGTTGAGAACAAGTGATTAATTATTTTCTCTTAGTATGTGATAATTAATGCATAAATGAGACTTAACATACAATTGGTTAGTTATATTGGCTATATCAATAGTGTGACCATTGAGTATAAAATTAAAAGTTTTCTCAAAGTATCTATGGATAATGAGAACTTTTGTGTATGGTGTTAAGATTTGATCTTTCACAAGGTACATTGGGTCTCGCAAAGATTTAGAGAAATCGATGGTAAGATCAAAATTTATCTTATGTTGAGGAGATTGGTATACAAAACATTTATTTTTGCTTATGAATCAAAACTTTGTGTAGTCATATAGTATCCTTATAATTATGCTAAACTCATCAGACGTTACTTTTGAATTCAGGATATCCTTAGTTGAGGCGGAGCGAGCTCAACGCACTCAACGTCGAAAACAAACCTTAGCTAATGTGGAGTAGTATCAGCACAACAACGTCAACACTTTTTATGTGCACATAGGAATA